>OZ017742.1:96413166-98813166 GCA_963969285.1 Odontomyia ornata
ACCATCTTGGCAAGGTGTTTATTGAGCGTGCCGTTGAAACGTTCGACCATTCCATCGGATTGGGGATGCAGCGGTGTTGTCCTCGTTTTCCGTATTCCCAGCTGCTCGCACATTTCGCTAAAAACTAGTGACTCAAAGTTTCGGCCTTGATCCGAATGTAGTTCACAAGGCACGCCGTACCTGCTGACCCAATTTAACACTAGCTGTTCGGCTACCGTAGTTGCTTCCTGGTTGGGAATGGGGTAGACCTCGGGCCACTTGCTGAAATAATCAGCTACAACCAGCGTGTATCGATTTCCCCATTCAGATTCAGGAAAGGGTCCAGCGATGTCAACAGCAATCCTTTCGAATGGCACGCCTACGTTATAGGTTTGCATTTGTCCTCTCAGTCGTCGTTTTGGGCCTTTGACGGAAGCGCAAATGGTGCATCTGCGACACCAGTCCTCTACGTCTTCTCGAGCGTGGAGCCAGTAGAATCTTTCCCGCAATTTCGCTAAGGTTTTGTTAACACCAAGATGGCCTCCCGAGGATCCTTCATGCATTTCCTGTACCACATCGTGGATTCGGCTTTTGGGTAGTATAGTTTGCATCCTATAGGAGCTGCCATCCGCCGTTTCCCATTTCCGCTTGAGTACACCACCCTCCACCTGAAGGGAGTTCCATTGTGCCCAATAGCTTTTCAGGGTTGCGCCATGCGTTGAAACGTCCTTCCACTCAGGTCGCCCAGTCGTCTCCTTCCATACGAGCAATGGTCCGATGTCTTCATCGGCTAGCTGGGCATTTCGAATCTCCTCCGATGACCAACCTTCATCGAATTCGGCCGTTATCAGTCGCAGATCAACGGGCGGTTCCTTTTCCTCAATCCGTCGGCAATGCTTGCAATTAGCTGGACATGGGCGACGAGATAGGGCGTCAGCATTTCCATGAACTCCGCCCTTTCGATGAACAATTTCGTAGTCGTATGACTGCAATCTTTCGATCCATCTCGCAACTTGTCCCTCGGGGTTTTTGAAGTTAAGTAGCCATCTCAATGATGCATGGTCCGTTCGAAGAACAAATTTCTGGCCATATAGGTACTTGTGGAACTGCTTGGTGGCCTCTATTATAGCCAATAGCTCCTTCCTGGTCACACAGTAGTTCCTCTCACTTTTTGAAAGAACTCGACTGTAATACGAGAGGACTCTTTCTTCGCCATTGATCTGCTGGGAGAGTACAGCTCCAATACCGCCGTTGCTTGCATCGGTGTCAACCACAAACATTTTTCCGGGTTTCGGATACGCCAGTACGGGTGATTCACACAGCTTTTCCTTCAGGGTCTCAAAGGCTGTCTGGCATTGTTCATTCTAGACATACGGACGATTTTTCTCGGTTAGCTGATGAAGACACTTAGCTATTTTGGCAAAGTCTTTGACGAATCTTCGATAGTAGGTTGCCAGGCCCAGGAAACTTCGTAGTTGGCGCTTGTTGTTTGGTGTTGGCCAGCTTTTCACGGCTTCAATTTTATCAGGGTCTGTTTTGACCCCTTCAGCTGATACGACATGTCCCAGGTATTTTACTTCAGCTGCGAAAAGGGTACACTTGTCGGGACTAAGTTTCAAATTTGCCAGTCGCAGTCGGGAGAAGACCTCTTCTAAGTTCCGCACATGCTCTTCGAACGTTCTCCCGATGACGATGATGTCATCTAGGTACACCAAGCAGGTTTTCCAGGTTAGACCACGTAGCACGTATTCCATCAAGCGTTCGAAAGTGGCTGGAGCATTGCAAAGCCCAAACGGCATCACCACAAATTGCCACAATCCGGTCCCAACTGAAAATGCGGTCTTCTCTCGGTCCTTCTTGTCAATTTCTACCTGCCAGTAGCCACTCTTGAGATCGAGTGTAGAAAACCATTTTGCGTCGGCTAAAGTGTCCATGATGTCATCGATGCGTGGGAGCGGGTAACTATCTTTCTTAGTGACGTCGTTAAGCTGCCTATAGTCGACACAAAAGCGAGTGCTACCATCCTTTTTCTTTACTAGAACTACAGGCGCGGCCCATGGACTTACAGAAGGTTCGATAATGCCTTGCTTTTCCATGTCCGAGATCAGCGCGCTCACTTCTCCTTGTTTGGCTATAGGGAGACGTCTTGGTGCTTGTCGAATCGGCTTGGCTCCCTGTGTGTCTATGACGTGAGTTACCAAACTCGTTCGGCCTTGGTCATCCGGGCTTGTTGAGAAGATGTCACTGTACTTGGTGACCAGATCAGAGGCTCGTTTGAATAGCTGTACCGGCAATTTGACTTGCTTCAATATTGCAGCCGTGGATTCCCGGGCTTTGTCTGTGTCTTGCCTCCTTTTCCAATGATGGTTGTGAGTAGCTTCCAAAGAGGTGATGGTGGAAACAGGCTGGCAGCTGCCGATGACTTCTCCCGCTTTGATGCTCGTGGTTGAGTCTGCGGTGTTAAGGACTCTAACCGGCACATATCCGTTTCTTAAAGATTTTACAAGGCTTCGTCCTACAATCAAACTGCGCAATGCGGATGTCTTCGTTGGCTCTATTAGATAAGATCGGTGGTCTCCAGGATCACCATCAAGCTTGGCCCATACAATGCTTTCGGAAGAATTCGGTACATCAGTGTCAGTACATACCACTACATTCATCTTGGGGATTTGGACGCTGGGATCCTCCATCAGTACTTCGACATTCTGCCATTTCAAGACACGTTTTCCCAAGTCCAACGTGATTCCATGTGGTCGCAGAAAATCCATTCCGAGGATGCAGTCATCCATAATGTTCGCGACCAGAAAATTATGTCGGAACACAAGGTCTCCCAACTGTATCTGGAGGTTGACCTCTCCATGAACAGGTGCAGTTTCTCCCGTAGCTGTCCGTAGTGAGAAAATTCTGCCCTTGTGAAGTTGTTGCTGTCTAACTAGGTCTGGTCGGATAATCGATCGGGTTGCACCAGTGTCGATTGTTATGGTGCAGTGTTCTCCGTCAACTTGACCCGGAAGGCATAAGTCCGCTTCTCCACGATGTAGTCTTGACACGGTGATGGTGGTGCTGGGGACGTCGATCCTCCTAGCCAACCTCTGCCCCACGAAGTTGGCTCTTACATGTTTCCCGACCCCTCTGTTTGAAGGGCTTCCATTCTGGGCTCCTGACTCGGTCTGGATCTCCTCCTAGCCGCACACCCTGGACAATAGCTCGGTTTTCTTCGCTTCTTGCAGTCTCTTTGCAGGTGCCCCTTCTCTCCGCAATTCCAGCATCTAGGCGCACCATTTACATGCGGGTCTCGCTCAATTTCCACGCGCTCACACCTGCACTCGTCTGTCACTACCTCACGAACCCGGGCAGTGGTACGAGTCACATTTTTCGCTGCCTCAAAGTTCAGACTATAAGCCAATGCGTCCTTAACCGTTTGCTTTTGAGCTAAACGCACGGCTTGTTGCAATTCCGGGTCTTTTAGTGCGCTGATGAATGCCTCGGTCGCTGCATCATCTCGATGTTCTGGGTCGTAGGCTGGATAAGCCAAAAGTGCCAGTCGCTCAATGTCTTGGGCTAGCTGCTGTAGGGTTTCACCAGACTTCTGCATTCGATGCCTTAGCTGTGACCGATAAATCTGCTTCAGATGATCGTCTCCATAACGCATGTCGAGCGCATTCATTATAGCATTCGGGTTTGAGTGCAATTCAACGGGGATCGTCAGCAACAGCTCGGCAGCTGGGCCTCTTAGAGCAAGAATCAATGCAGTTGCTCGTTCCTGTTCATTCCAGTGATTTATGCGAGCGGCTGCTTCGAACTGGGTTTTGTAAATACTCCAGACCGTTTGTCCGTCGAATATTGGTGCTTTCACATTTCTGGACGAGCCTTGCACTGCGGTTGTAAGCGGGGCTGGTGAGGTGGTTACTACTGCCTTTGCTGCTTCCAATTCCTTTTTCATGTTTTCCATCTCAGTGTTGATTCTCTCCTCGACCTGGCTGACCTTTTCCTCGACCTGGTAAACCTTTTCCTCGACCTGGTCAACCTTTTCCTCGACGTCTTTAATTTGTTTGTTGAGACTACCGAGCTCCGCTTTTATTTCGGTTGACTGTTTCTCCAGCTTCTGTGTGATGTCTGCCTTGATGTCTGCTTTGATTTCGATTGCTTGTTGGTCTAGCTTCGTAGTTAAATTGGACGACTGTTCATTGAGCTTCGCAGTTAAATTAGATGACTGTTGTCGCAGCTCTTGCTGCATCAGCATCAGCATTTGCATCAGCGCATTTTCTGGTTCCTTTGGTTTTGATATTTCTGCTTCACCACCTTCTGCGCCTTTTTCTGCATCTGAGGGCTCACCCGAATCCAGATACGCGCCTTCCGATTCAATTGCGTCACGCAAGCGTGCAATCAGTGTGGCCTTTGTACCTTGCGTAGCCAGGTTTCGCTGTTCCAACTCTTCCTTAAGCTCCGACATGGTCAATTCATTAATTTTTAAGTTTAGGCTTCGTGGCATTTTCAATGTTTCTTTAAATTTTACTATTGTGCACTATAAAAATGTTCAAATTTTCACTTTCAAAATTTCAATCCCACTTCTGACACCACTGTCGCGTGTTATTGGTTCGCGGCCTATAATTTTAACGTTCCGGGAAAGTGAAAACGCAATGTCTTTTAATTTAAGTTAAAAGAGTTTATTTGATTCAAGAAAATGCACAATAATCAGTTTAACACTTTCACTAATTTTAATTTTCACTATTAAAATAAAATCTAACACTTGTCCATAAATTTCTTATCGCAATTGTCTTCTAAATCACTTCACTATTACGAAACACACTTCCACACACTTTCGCAGTTCTTATCGCGGTCGAATGAATGATCCCCCCATTCATTCAGCTCGCCTTTATATAGGGTCTCTACCTATTCACCCATTTCTCGTCTATTGGCGAATGTTCTACCGAGAGGTAGCTGGTAGATTCGAGAAAACTTAATGAATGGAGTGACGTCACTTGCAGATGTTGATCATGCTTGTTGGGTTCTCGTGTCTTCGAGTGAATTCGTGTTCTTCATTGTTGTGGAAACAATTGCGACAGTAGCTCGCAAAATTATTTGTACATGTAACAATATATATATATATATATATATATATATATATATATATATATATATATATATATATATATATATATATATATACACGAGTGAATCTGATAACCTTCTCTTCTTTGGAACTCAGTTAAAAACAGGAAGACTGATGGACTCATCTACATGTTCTAACTGGTCAAATATTTCGGAGTAACTCTTCTTAGTACAATAGAAATACGAATAAATCGATTACGAGAAGCTTTTTCATGCGCATGTTATTCTTATTGACGTCACCTCATCTCGAAGGTGCAGGAATGTGAACTAACTGATGGTTTGATCAGAGTGGGACAAATAAGTGCTATGAGCAAGTTTGCCTAAATCCTCGAGATCTTCTGGCCTCGTCACATAAAAAACAACAGGCACAATAATATATTGTTAATCATATATTGATTGGTAGGAAAACGAGTAGAAAACTTTAAATTGTGAAAAAAAATTATCCATTACAAATATTTTCGAGAAAATAAAATAAAAAACAAGTCTAGCAAGCAGGAGAATGCCTCTATCAGAAGAGTTTTATAGCCATCGTAAAGTTTGATACAAGCTTTCTGATGGCATGAATCGACGACTTTAATTATTCATCCAATGGAGTACTTGCATAAGAAATCGTTCAAATTTATCCAAAAGATGGAACATATCTTTCATAAGCACATAACAGCCGCCATTTGGCTCCAGCTTAAATAATTTTTCTAAATGCTCGAGCAATCGAACATGTTCAAATTAAACACTATTCCACAAATCTTCATCGAAATTCAAAGAAAAGAAGAGTTCCTAGGTCGATTTGAAATACGTATCAACCATCAACACGTGTTTTTTTCTTCTTCGTAGCACTACAGCTCCTCTCGGGCCTCCGCTTCCTGCAAATATCGACTCAAACTGTTTCGGTCTATTCCCCGTGTCCTCCATTTTGAAATCCGAGCAGCGATGAACTGTCATCGTCGACCGATTCAGACTAGCGTTTCCTCACTGGTCTCCGTCCTTCAGTTCTCCCAACGAATGCCTTTCTGGGTATACGTTGTTCGTCCATACGATTCATGTGGGCAGCGAATTGCAGCTTCCGCAGTCTTATTATCGTTGATTACTCTGCCCCGTCAAAAATTTCATACAGCATATGGTTGTATCGAATTCGCCATTGGTTCCCGTTTAGCTTTACTCCGATTATTCCCCTCAGGCCTCATCGCTCAAAGACGTTCAATATGTTTGCGGATGCTTGGGTTAGGGTCTACGTTTCACACTCATAACATAACACAGATCTCCGTGATTTTTTCAGATTTTTCGACTCAAAGGTGTCCAGTTGCGAGGAGGGACACCAATTTTTCATACATTTTCCCTTCCCCTGGACCCCCTGATGCATACAATGACTTTTATGTTTCAATTCTAAAAGTTCTAATCAAGACCCTTGATTTGATACCTCACTCAACTACATTTCATAAAAAAAATCACTTCAGGATAAGGGGGGACCCACCTTAAACATTTTTGAAATGTTTGATAAGACCTAAAGTTTTGAGAGACCAACACTTCTGACATTTCCACAAAGTTTTATCTTTCTACCTTTTATAGTTTCTGAGAAAACTTGCTGTGACGCACGGACAGACGGACGGTCGAACGGACAGACCGGATGCGAAACCAGTAGGTCTTAATAAAACAAAATTTTACAAAGCCCTAATAAAATGGTTTAAAGCACCTAAATTTAGCATCTAATTAACACTTACCAGTAAAGTTTCTTTTGCATATAGTCAATATTCAAGCTGAGCGGCCACACAGTTCGATACGCAGTTTTATTCGTTAAAATTTCTTTGTGAGTTCCATCGAGCCAAACACTCATAACAGCCCCACCTCCAGCATAACTTGCTTCTGACCATGTTGAAAAATATAGAATTCCTCGTTGTGGATCAACAGCAAGTGACCTGAAAGAGGCAACGTCACTTTTAGCTAACTAAATATTCCATTAATCGTAGATATAATTACATTGCATCTGTGTTGACATCCAAAATGCGTACTTGTGATGTATTCTTCACCCTAGCTACATGAATTACATTCGTTTCACTCCAGTAAATATGATTTGAAATCCAATCATAAGCAATGGCGATGATGGTATCAAATGTAGAGAGAATATGTTTTCGGCCAGTTCCATCGAATTTTTGACTATAAATTCCGAATTCTCTTGTCTTTCTGAAAAGAGTGTAATGATTTGGGTCTGAGTATAATAATTTCCAATTGGATGCTCAAGAGTACAGTTTTGATTTGAGTTCCTTTGCTTAATTATTCATGTCTTTACCATTCAATAATTAAATAACAGTTTCACCAGAATTGTAAAGACTCAACCAGAACACTAACAAACTAACAAACCAAGACCAAAAATACTAAAGTTAATTTACATACACATCATTTCGCATGAAATACAACAATTGATCTTTAACACTGTAATCAAAAGCTACAGGTGATTCAACATTTAAAACAGGAACGATTGTCTCTTGGGTACCACCTCCCGGTAAAGTTTGATTTGTTGATAGTGAAATTCCTTTTATTCGAGTCACACCTGCACTTGCATACAATAGAAATGATTCGTGTTTAACAAGAACGCATTCTTGTTTAGTTTTGAGACGATAGCCCGGTGTACAAAGACATTGTGCAATTGCTACATTGTTCCTCCACATTGGTATGCAAATTTGATTACAGCCACCATTACGATCTCTACATGGGTGAGCCACTATATGGATGGAATAAAACATAAAAATATTAGTTCAATCAGGCTGATATGAAATTTATTTCATAAAACAATATATTTTTTGTATAAATAATAAGGCATTGCGTTTGTTGAATTGAAATAAAAGCTAATAAGATTAAATTTGCTTTGAGTGTAAATGTTAGAATTGGAAAGGTGAAAATGCTCTACATCAGAGCTTTGCTCGTAAATATGACTTTTAAGCTTCTAAATAAGTTAGATTTTTATAAGACTGTAAGTTCATCCCAATTTACTTAGATAGAAATTTGGTTTTCAGTTACAATAGTTGATTATTTTTTGAATATATGAAGAGTGGAGATGGGTTTTTTTTACATCGAATCTTTGAAACACTAACGTTATCGCAACGCAAGGGGACGGGAGAGAAAGAAGAAAAGTGTTTCAAATTTTAGTCGTTCTGTGCACTAAAATCTTAAAATTAAAAATGCACCCAAATATGTTAATAATAGTATAATATCAGTCAAAAACTAACAGTAATAGTGTCAGACTTATGCATATTCTATTGTATAAATACCTTCTGGTTGTCTTTGACGATGAAAAACGCGAAGTCCTGATGCTTTGTCCACATTGTTAACAATACGATTAGCTTTTGTTGTGAACTTATCAATCGCTGATACACTTTTGTTGGCCCATGATGCCACAAATATTGTGTTTTCGAATATTTCGATTGAATATAAAGATTTCAGAAGATATTGAGTCTGAAAAAAAAGTGATACTGCAATATTAGCAAAAGATTTGAAGTTCTCTGTTACAATATACTTACGTTTGGTTCTTTTTTCAATGACCATCGATTTTTGCCATTGTAATCAACACGTTCAACAAAATCTAGATATGTATCAATCCAATATACATGTTCATTGGCCAAATCAAGAGTCAATCCAAAGGGATAATAAATTTTCTGTGATATCAGCGTTGTACGATTTGACCCATCTAAACCAGCTCGACATAAAAGTGGAGTCCATTCCGTGTAAAACATTACGCTGGTAATCATGGAGAATATTTTATTGTGGTTTAAAGATAAAGATTTATATACAATTAAAAACGGTATTTACTCTATATATTTGTATGATAATTTAAAGTACTCAAAGATGAAAAATTGAGCCAATGGATAAGAATGAATGGATGAATTTGGTTGAAACAGTGACGAATTAATGCACTCTTTTGATTTATCTAACGTTTCTCGATGAAAATTCAATGATGCCTAACTGCTTGACGGTTGAGCGCTTCTTTCTGTTTTTATGGATTTTTCACTCATCTCAGTCAGTGGTCTCTATTTATGTCCGCTATCCTTCTAAAGTAATCTCGAAATGTTGGTTTCTATCGATTTCCAGTGTAGTTTTTTGAAGATGATCACATATTAAATACATATTTTGTAGTACTCGAGCAAACTGCTCGAAAAACATTCCCGGAAGAAAACACCATGTTTGTTTTGGTACTCAAAAAAATCCTTGATTATCATCGAATTTTATTTGTTATTTAAAAACAAATTAAAAAAGATTTAAAAAATTTTAATATAAAAATATTAAGTAAAAAATTACAATTAAAATTCGATGACGGCAACCCCCCTTGCAACGCAATTTAGAAATAAATTGCGTTATCTCGACGAAAAGAAACCACCGTTGCCGGCAAGCAGAGGGCTCTCCAATGAAACCACCGTTGACGGCATACATGGGAGTTGCATTGGAAAGGCCGATGGGAAAGCGTCAAGCGATGCTCGTCTGGCATGCAAAGCAGAATTAGCTGTTTGTTTGCATGACTTAGCCTTGTTAAATTTGCATATTTCGCGATTTTTGTGAATGATACGCGAAAACTTCTTGGTGTATTTTGTTTACCTCGCGGCAAAGGTACAGGCTGCTTAAACAGAGTCGACTAAAGCAGAAGTGTCGTGTTCTAATACGAGTTAGGAAAAAGTGCTTTCCTTGTGGTCGTCATTGCGCGCGTTTCACATGCGCTTCTGAGCGAAGGAATTCAATTTTCACGCAAAAAATATCATAAGTGAAAATTTGTGCGCAGTGGAAGTGTTTGATGAGCAGGTGAAAGAAATAGAGAAAAAAGTAAAGGAGAGAAAATCAGAAGAAATTTGTTTTGTAATTTGTGCCAAGCCCGCGGCGTTAATATTCTTCGTGTTGCGCGCTCGTATGCTTCACATTTCAGCGCGATTGCTCTTCAGCTTTAACTGGCAGCATCTCAATAGAGCTCACTGGTTGTGATTTGGCCAAATAGAAACCTCTCAGACTCCGATGACGCTACCGTTTTCTTGGCGCTTGGTCGTCATTTTGTGCTTTTTGCCGTCATTCTTCAAATATTTTGGTCGTGAAGTATTCATTGAATTTGGAAATGAATTTGCGTTGGCTCATTGCTGACGCCATTGCCGCTCTTCGGACCCGCTTGCTGCCCGCCGATGCACGAATTCCGGCTACACGCGACGAGGTCTCAAACGGGCGGTCGACACTGCTGAAACCTGGAACTAAACCGCAGCATTTTTTGATGGGAAGTTCGCAGCAACAACATCGCTTTAATTAACAAATACTTCGACTCTGAACCATGTTGACCGTGGTGGCGTAAATCAGGAGTCACGAAGACCAAGACGCGTTTCTTTTTCAGGAATTCAATTTATTTCCATCCGCATTTGCATAATATTTTTGATGATCAGATTATCTTTTCAGAACTAAAAAAAAATGAATAGATTAATTGAAGAGAAATTCGATCTTTTCATTTATTTGAAACCTTGACCGGGTATGGGCCCCTCCATTAATGAATTAGCCATCGGGCGAGCTCACCCCTTGTTTTTGCGTTGCAGGTGCTCTTGCAGGTGCTCTTGCAGGGTAGAGTGGCCTTCCGCTTGAGTTTCTTATTTATGTTATTGTGCATCTTCTTCTTCTTAGCACTGCAGCTTCTCTCTCGGGCCTTCGCTTCCTGAAAATAGCGCCTCCAACTGTATAGATCCATTGGCCACGTCCTCCAATTTCGAAATCCGAGCAGCGATGAACTGTCTTCGTTGACCGAGTCGGACCAGCGTTTCCTCCCCCACTGGTCTCCGCCCTTCAGTTCTCCCAACGAATACCTTTTTGGGTATCCGTTGTTCGTCCATACGATTCATGTGGCCAGCCCATTGCAGCTTCCGCAGTCTTACAATCGTTGAGACCTCCGGCTCGTCAAAAATTTCATACAGCTCATGGTTGCATCGAATTCGCTATTGGTCCCCGTCAAGCTTCGCTCTAATTATTCGCCTCAGGACCCATCGCTCAAAGGCGTTCAATATATTTGGTGATGCTTGGGTTAGGGTCCATGTTTCACACCCATAGCATAACACAGGTCTTATCACAGATTTGAATATTTGGAGCTTTGTTTTCCTGTGTATGCAGCTGGTCTTCAAGATCGCCAAAACTGAATGAAATATTTTATTTGCGAGCTGTCTCTTTCATTGCCCGTTTTCGTTATTTTAGCGCCCAAATACACAAATTCGCCCACGTTTTCGATACTTTATTCGCCAAGTGTGATATTTTGTGTGAGGTATTTTTTTTTTCGACTGCGTCATGAGCTTTGTTTTATTCTCATTGATTTCTAGCCCTACTAGTTTTGCTTCGCTGTCGAGTTTCAGGAAAAGTTCTTCGGCAGTTGTTAATGACCGTGACAAAATGCTGGTGGCGTCCGCATAGGCTACTTTTTGGCTCGACTTGAATAGTAATGTACCTTGCGTATCGACAGGTAGCTTCCTTATGACGTACTCCAGAGCCAAATTGAATAGCAATGGGGCCAGCCCATCTCCCTGCTTTAGTCCGAAATTTGTGTCAAAGGCATCGGTGAGCTGGTTATTGATGCGGACTTGAGAGGTCGTCGACGTCATTGTCATTTTGGTAAGACGGACTAATTTGGCTGGGATGCCAAAGCAAAGCATTATTTGGTACAGTACGTTACGCTCAATACTGTCGTATGTTTGCTTAAAGTTAACGAAAATTTAGTGTACGTCTATGTTGAACTTCCAGCATTTTTCAAGTACCTGCTTGTCTGTGAACAATTGGTCTATCGTTGACTTACCTGCTCTAAAACCACCTTGATACTCCCTAATAATACTGTTGGCGTATGATCCGATTTTATTTTCTAAGATTTAAAAAAATATTTTGTACGTCGTAAAAGTAGTGATATGCCTCTATAATTTTCGCACTGTAATTATAGTGTGTTATAGTATTATGTGATTCCATCATATAAGACTATAACATAAATCTAAAACGTTGATGTTTTTCATTTAAAGGAAAAATTCATGCGAATCATGTTCATATGAGTTTTTCATTTAAATGGAAAATATCTGGCCACGTCTACAATCTACCTGGATGTCCCACCCTTATTTGGGGGCCGTAAGAATACCTAGTAAAGACGAGATCCTCTTGAATCTCGCTCGCTTTGGCCAAGCCCAGTCTGTCGTCGTGCTTTGGCAACTATCCCTTTAGTAGGTTATCTCGGCCTCGACACCGTCGAACCGAGTCGTTTTATCTGGTAATTTGTGATTAAGAAATTTTTTTGCCGCGGGCCCGGCACAAGGACCACCCTTAGTAGGTTACCTCGGCCTCTACACCTGTCGATCCGCATTTTATCTTTAAATTCGTGAACGCGAAATTTTTTTGTAGTGGGGAAAATAACCCGCCCCACGACATTGCACAGCTAGCCTGCCAGCGCATTCACGCGTCTTCAGACAAGGCCAATTTCGGCAAGCACCAACATCCTCACTCTCCGAGGCAGTAGACCATCGCTGCAGTTCTTTACGGACATATATATCCATCAATTCATCACAATTTGAGTTTTTTCATCAAATGATTATCTACATCAATTTCCGGTAATTTATGTTTTTTTGTGGATCTTTATAATGTAAATGCTTGGGTTGGCCTCACATACCTAGAATCCAAGCTGTAACAGGAAATTTCGAATCGTGTATTCTAACACCGTTTCCTTGTTTTAGTAAGTAAAACTCTCTAAAGGTGGCAAACTAAGATTGAGCCGTCTCTATACTTTCTGATTGCCTTATATAAATTGCTTTTTCCAACTTGCCATTAACAAGTATCAGCCGAAACAGAATTGAGCTAGGGACATGAAGTCGTTTGTTCTCATGAGTAAGTCTACTATTGGACAAGCTTCCGTGAGCTGTCAGCAAAATGTGACATAAGCAAATGCTTATATCGCGTAATACTTATATATACGAGTACTATTTTCCGAATGAAGACGTACGCATTCCGTGCATGCTTAAAATGCACCTTGCACTGTCCACTGTACTCCTACACTTTTCAAGACGACCAAACGAAGCACATATTTTGCACATTCCAGTGATAGCTACGCTTTGAGAAGTAAACAAACTCCTATTCATTCACTTTGGGAGGCGATAAAAATTAAACGGGCATAAGAACTGAAATAATTTTCATTTCACTAGGAGTGCTATTATGTTCTCCGTAGACCATCTGGATTTCACTGTAGAAATCTGTCTCGAAACCGTTTTCGTTGGCACCTCCACAATTCTTCATATACCGCCATGTAAGATATCGAGCAAAATCGGCCTACTTGTGCTCCATGTGTGTGGTAGTAAGCTCTGCTGCCATATAGCTTCGTATCTTATGTCAGTTTTGGTGCCTTTTTTGGTTATGGCTAAAGTCAATGTCACGGAGAACTACACCATCGCAACGTAACGATCTTTCCTTTCTGTAGGGAAGCAATTTTCAGAAGGTATTCAAGCAATGGGTGAGTATCGCTCAGGACGGCAATGTTCCCTTAGGGGGATTTTTCATCGCCCGAGTCGGGTTTGCGGTACCTCCTAGTTGTGTTTGTACAAAATAATTTTATTAGCGTAGTTTATTTCTGATGGAAGTAGAGTAAGTATTGGCGCCGAAATCGGGAACGCGATGGTACAGTAAATTTTTTGTTGTTGCCGGAAGTTTTTCTTTATTTTGAATGAGTATATGTGGAAGTGGTAGAATGTCATGAAAATTTTCAAACGCGTTTTAAATGGGTCAAATTTGACGGTGGCTGGATATTGTATTATAGTGTCCGAATCTATTGACCTTAAGGGCACGATCCGTTGGCACGGATCACGACTTAACGTCTTTGAATTATTGAGGGATTGATTCAGATTTCCTTCGAGAAATCTCCGGACGAACGAGATTAAATCATTACAAGACTTGGAAATTCTTATTTTCTTTGGTTTTGAAGCTTTTGTCACCGGAGCTTTTTTAAGGTAATTTCCTCCTTACATAATCCTTGTTTGTAATCCAAGTTATATAGTGAATTGGGTGCTAGCCGCTTAAGCTGAAAGTTACCGGTCCAAGTCCCGATGGCAGCATCGAGATTTTTTCAATTGATTCTTTAGATGAACTACAAACCTACTCACCTATGTTAGGTAACAGCCAAGAGCATGGCCTCCCTGCTCTGCAAAGATAGCCATGGGACAAAAAAGGCGACTACGCACACGAACGGAGATATCAATCAAACAGGAGGAGGGGAGACCCATTCAAACAGGAGCATTTTCAACGAAAAATCCTAAAAACAAATAAAAAAATTCAAACTAAGTAAGGAAAAATAATAACAAAGACGACGCAACTAGCGGCAGCAGGCACAATGTTTACAGCACATCGGGAGCGATACTAACGACAACAAAAACGATGACGAACACAATGACAGTAAAGACGGACGAAAAACGGAGATTAACAGACGGTTTTGTCCAGACTGAGATTCCTGCGGCGTTCGGGCGTAGCAAAAAAAAAAATGTTGCGAAAGGCAAAACGTACTAAAAAGAAAGAGCGGGAAGTTCTGCAGGACGCGCCAGATGTTCGTAACGTGGGGGAAAATATAAAGAACATCTAAAAGTCGATGGTTACTGCTGCGAAGCAAGGGTTTTAAATCCCGCAATAATAACGAACCATCCTGAAGTCGACAAAGTGATCACGGCAGGGAAAAAATGGAGTGACCAACAAATAAAGCGCCATTGTGTGATTTCGCCACCATCGACGAAAATGTCAGGGAAGTACTGTACACGGAAATGGAATCCGATAACCTCTCTCAAAAACGGAGGTTTCAAAGTACAATTTCTGACATCCGTGATGTTGTCTCCCGAATACCGTGCTCTCGACTTTCCACAATTGGGTGGAACAACGGAAGGATGGACTTCGAGAGGTTCGCCGAAGTGCTCACGACAGGTGCTCCGCTGCAGGGGGAGGACAGAGGAATTGGCAGCTCAAGACACACTCAACTATGAGCACCATCACGGATGCTTGTAACGCTTCTATGCCCCATCGAAAACCCCGGTACGACAAGCCCCCAGTGTACTGGTGCTCAACTAAAATACCTGAAAAGCGAAGGGAGTGGCACAACCTTCAACGTGAGGCTCTATGGGCACAAAACCGTTACGAGGCACGCTACCAGGTAGCACCATATAAGTCCGCCAGGAAATGCCTTCGCAAATTGATTAACAACAGCAAGGATCGCTGCTGGCAAGATCTAGTGGACAACATGAACAAGGATCCGTGGAGCCTTGGCTACAAGTTAGTTATGCGGAAGCTTGGTGCCCTATGGCCGCCTTGCATACATGAAGCGGAAAAAATGGACGCGATAGTGCGGGCACTCTTCTCCAATTATCCCGTACTTGTTGACGCAGTCCACGATGAAATAACCAGCGAGTGCCCGCCCTTCACACAGCCGGAACTAGAAGGGGAAGTTCTTCAATTAAAGGCGAGGAAGGCTCCAGGGCCAGATGGTGTTCCAGCTGAGGAGTTGCAACTTGTCTATCACCTCCATCCTGACATCCTGTTCAACACATTCAACGCTTGCTTACGGGATGAGCTTTTCTCGGCCCGGTATGATGGAAGGTCGCAAGACTCGTGCTGATCAGCCAGGGGAAGGGAAATTCCAGATCTGCATACAGCCTGTTATACATGCTAGACACGACTGGGAAAGTCCTAGAGAAGCTCATCAAGGGAAGACGTGCTGCTGGGGACCTATCTCCTCGGCAGTACGGCTTTAGAGCAGGTTGCTCCCCATTGATGCGATTGCAGAGGTGGTGAACGCTTTCCAAAAGGCAGTGGCGCATAGCTGTTCCAAGGGACGGATCGTTTTGTTAGTGATACTCGACGTTGGGAACGCCTTCAACTCCGCTACATGGATGGATATTCTAGATACACTGGAAACCAGATGGTCGTGCTTGATCGGCTATGCATATGCAGCTATGCATCGTTGAATAAGGGTAAAGTAGGGTAGGTATGCTAGTGCGCCGAGTGAGAGACTGGATTACTGCTCGCAGATTTAGCTTAGCACTGGAAAATACCGAATTTGTTATCTTGACAAAAAAAAATCCCTAGAGTAAGGATGACCGAACGATTGGCTGCAGTCTTGATTGAATCGCACAAGGGAAGGTGGACTGCGTAGCTCATCCCGGATCTGAGACCGTGGCTAAGACGTCTATCTGACCCAGCTTTTGAGTTGGCATGGGTATTTTGAGTCTTACCTGTACAAGATTGGTAAGACACGATCCCCCGACTGTCGATTTTGCCCAGTAGAGGAAGAGGATATCTGCCACACATTTTTCGCATAGAAAAAATGGGACGTGCTGCGACGGGATCTCTACAAGGAAACAGAAGAGCTCAACAACAAACAGTACAGTTGCGGTGATACTTGGATTGGTTGACAAATAGAACCATGTGGCACATTATGTTCGGGCAGCCCTAAAAAATAAAAAGGACTCGCAGCAGCCGGAGACATCGGGGCTGGGGCATCACTTATCTAGTAATTCCCCTTCCTCCTTCCCCTCTCGCTGGGGGAGGGATCAAGCAACTTGAAGTCACCCCACGGCGTAGCAAAATGAAACCTGACCCGAAGTAATGTGTCTAACGGTTCCAGGCTAGATTTTCAGGTTGATAGGGAAGGTGTTCAGTGGGTAGCCCAGTCGCTCGCAAGCACGGGAGCGCCACCCTCAGTGCGTAAATGGGATTCACTACTAACCCCCCAAAAAACGGAAAAAAAAACTTAAATGCTAAACGGGGCGAAATTTATTCGCTAAGAAAAAATCAATAAGCTTAGCGAAGGGTATCCTGTAAACTTATTCACTACGACACTACTTGTGATCGGAGCTGTCAATCTTCCAGTTAGCTTTAGATTTACTCCCATTTCTCCAGCTAAGCTCCGCGCACAATAAGTGTGAAATAGTAAATACTTTCTTAATAGTACAATGAAATTGACTGTATTGAACGATTTCCACTTCGACAATTTCAAGAACTCTCTCTACTTCTATATTGCACGAATAACAGCCGAGACAAAATCCATATTGAATCTACTTACAAACTACCTGACTACTCTCCGGGTGCCTCTTTTTATGAATCAATATCTGCCAGAGTAAATAATAACGATTCTCGCCAGTCAACTGATTACAATTTCGTCCCTTGCGTAAAGATCGCCCATTTTCCACGAATGCTCCAATTCCACAACTTTTCGTTGAATACTTGCTGTCATCCCCTAAATTTTATTTGCTTAGTATAGTACTTTAAAATAAATAAGCCTCAGTCGACTTCTTCCGGCTTCTACTACATGGGCTGATAGATAAGTCTCGGGATTTTTGATGAAAGCAAGGGTTTTTTTGAGCATTCCTCAACATAGCTGCCTTCGACGGCGATACACTTGGTATAGCGATTTTTCAGCATCTTGATGCCGAGATGTACGAAACATCCAAGCCTTTGAAATACGCCTCGGTATTCGCAATAACTTCCTCATTCAATCTGAATCTCATTCCCTGGAGCCATCGTTTAAGTCTTGGGAACAGGTAATAGTCGCTGGAGCAAGTCTGGAGAATACGGTAGGTGAGCAACCAATTCGAATCGCAATTGGTCCAATTTGAATATCGCTTTCCAGGACGTGTGTAACGGTGGGTTATCGTGATACAGAACTTCTTTTCGCTTTATTTGGAAATGTTTTTAGGGTTTTGTACTAAAATACAAAACCCTATTGCAATCACGACCTGTGTCCGTCTGTCCGTCCGTCCGTCCGTCCGTCTGTATGTCACAGCACTTTTTCTCCGAAACTATAGAGGCTACAGCCATGAAACTTTGTAGAAAGGTCAGAAGTGGTGACCTCTTGAAAGTTCAAGGGTGGAAAAATTTTTCAAAGGCGTTTAAGGGGGGTCTGCCCATATAGGGAGGTGACCCCTCAAAAAAAAAATTTCACCATTGGTAGTCGAGTAGGGTGTCGTTGGAAAGGTCTCAATGAGATCTTTTCCAAACAAGTTTTAAAATTGCCTTATAAGTACCGAGGGGGGCAGGGGAAGGGGAAATGTACGAACTTTTCGCGTACCCCCCCTCGCGATTGGACACCTTCCATCCGAAAAATCTGAAAAAAAATCATGAATGTAGGCCTTCATGAGCACAACAACAACAAATACATGAGAAGTCGAAATTCACTCAACTTTGTTAGTAATAGTATGATTTATCGATTTTATGTTTTCTTGAATAAAATATAAATGGTACCCTTAAATTCAATAAAATTTAGTTAACAGATGACTATTTATAAGATTGATCTTTTCTGAAAGTTTCATAAAGATCGAATGGTATTTACCGAAGTTATAGCGATTTGAATTTTCCTGTATTACTATGGAGCAATATGCGCTTTTTACCGACTTAGACACTACAGCTTTGCTAGAATTTGCATGAAAATTTCAGGAGTGATAGATAGCATGAAGATGAGTACATACAATTGAAACAAGTCGAAGAGGCAGGAGAGAGCTCCTAGCAAAAGGGCTTTGTAACCATTCTAGGATTCGAAAAAATAGGCCATGAATCGATGATTACAGTACAGAAGAGTGGCCCCTGAAAAAAAATTTCATGAAAGGTAGCCGATATGAGTATCAATTGAAAGTTCTCTATGAGAGCATTTCAAAACAGTTCTTAAACTGACCGTTTTTGCTTCAGTTGGGGTACAGGGGGGGGGAAATACATGAAAAATGTGTTTCCTCCCTCGCGAATGGACACCCGTGATCTTAAAAAATCTGAAAAAATTATCAAAGGAGATATTTATGGGTATAACTATAACAAATACCTCAGAAGTCAAAATGCGTTGAACTTTGTTAATAATAGTATGAACCTCGAATTTCACATTTTCTCGAATAAAATCGTCTTTGACATGTTTCATGATTTTATTCGTTGCTAGTTACTGCATTTTGTAAGTTAAGTACAAAACCCTTCTGACATGAGCATAGGTCTGTCTACCCAACTTGTTTATTTCTTCGTTCAGTTACCTTCCCGGCTGAGCGTTGGACTTTTGGTCGCTTTGGTTGGCTTTCCTGACTTTTTAGCCACTCTGAAGACTACCTATTGGACTCAGGCGTATGGTAATGGACCTACGTTTTATTCATTGCCTCAAAACGTCGAAAAAAGTCTGCTCAATCAAGCTGCGGCTGTTGAATCATCAACGATAGTCAGCAAGCACGGCACCCATCATGCCGATAGCTTTTTAATCTTCAAAGTATCGTGCATAATGCATCCCGCCCGTTCTTTTGAGATGCCCATAACCTCAGCTGACTCGCGCAACTTCACTTTATGACTGACCACTCAAAACGATTCGACGCACTTGCTTTCCGATTTCCACATTCGTAGCCTCTTTTGGCCTTCCAGAGTGAGGTGTATCCTCGGTACTTGTATGATCTATTTCAAATTCACTAAACCACCGATAAACTGCTGTCCTCAAAAGAGCAAATGTGGATTAACATTTCTCCACCCATTGCAATGATTGTTCAGAAGTTTTTCCCATCAAAAAATAATCTTTGATCAAGATGCGATATTCCTGTTTTTCCATTTTTTTACGAAGGCGAAAATAGTGTTACTCTAACGACTGCAGCTTGTAAATGAATGGAGGAAATATCATGTAACACAAACTGTTGACGGATGAGCCCCTCGAAATAAGTCATGTTCGTTTTCCAGTGTCACCATCCTTGGAAAAATCCTGGGAGTTCTCAACCCATATAGTAGAACTCAGCACTCCACTATTCCCAAGAGACCGAATGCTCCCGCTTAAAGGAGTGGTAGTCGGAATGATATATCAAAGCATTAAATAAAAACCATCAATTCTCAAGCCCGCGTTTCTTATTAGGAAAATATGTGGTCATTATTCTACCGAAGAAGGTTAAAAATTGTCACATTCACAGTTAATATGTAAATGAGTTATTTTTTCAAAAGGGGCTGAAACTTAAAACATAGTTAAAAATGCATTGAAATTACCCTTTAGTTGGATCCAAAGCAATAGATGAAGGTTTATTTATTTCGCTTTCCAAAAGAAATGAGCAGTGCTGCATGTCATTCCTGCAAAGTACTATAAATCCAGGAATTGTATTCAAAAAGTACCAATTGCCTGAGATCCAGTCAAGCCGAATATGATCGATTACTGCAAAAGAGAGGAAAATGGAACTCATCAAAGAGATTCAAACTATTCACACAAATTTCATCCAGACTCATCAGAATTACAAATGATAACGTCTGTCGCAATTAATTCCAGCATGCTTCAACAATCAAATATTAAATTTGTTGCTTGCTTACAAAACAATCCAATAAACATCTCTGGCAATGAAATGTCCCAGCTTTCGATGGCACTATCGATATTATGGCATCTTAAAATTCTTGAAGCGTGATCCGAATACAAAGCACATGCCGTCCGATTCCGATGGTAAATTTCTGTTTCCGTCACTTCCTGTGCAAGCAAGAGAGAGAAGCAAACGTGTAAATAGGATAAATAGAAACAAATACGCGAACAACTTAGTCTGCCAATTAAAATTCATAATCTGGATCCATTTAAGCATGCAGCACTTACTTTGTAATTTGGCGGCACATTATAACTCATATTTTTCATTCCTTTGAAGTTCACCCTACGCACTTCGGTGGGAGTGAAGAAGACCAGAGTCGCGTTGTCTGTTATCGGCACTGAAATTAAAGAGGGATGAAATGGAGTTCTGTTTGGATTCTTCGTTTCCTGTGAAACTTTTTCACAGACTTGTCGTCGCCATTGCCAGCGCGACTAACAAATTGGATTATTATAATCGAGTTTTCTATTAAATTATTCAACAAACAATAAAAATATGCTAACCATTGAGGGCGAAGCAACGATTTTTTATCGCTTTGTAGCCTGCAACGCAGGAACAAGTGTATGACCCGGGGGTGTTTGTGCAAATTTGGTCGCATATCCCTTCAATCGAGCATTCATTAAAGTCTAGGAGAGAAAAAAAAACAGCAACAGCTCAAAATGTTATTGTTAAAATATTCATGGTTCCATTAAATTAATTGAATTTACCTTGGCACAAAGTTCCATTTGGTTGTCGTCCTGGCGGACAGTAGCACGTTGGACCTTTTGTCGTTATTGTACATTTGTATGAGCAGTTAAGCGTATTGCAGAGCGTTTTATTTTGTTCTAAGAATTAAATACAGACTTAGTATTGGATGATAATTGAATCATTGAAAGACTACTCACCGCAATAAAACTCGTCATTATCACAATCAGGATGTCCATCACAAAATTTCGATATATCTAAACAATAGCCGTTGGCGCATTCAGTTTGATATGGAAGACAATTGTTCTTTGAGCCTGTTGGAAACAATACAAAATAATTAATTAGTGTTGTATTATGTATTGTTCTATTACAATCAATGGCTAAAAACACAACTGTAAATTAATTTGTTTTGTTCAGTATATTGCATTTAATGTAGGTAAAATGTGTAACTTAATTTATTACGATACAAAATACACGAAAAATCTTCCTTTTTTGGGGTGAATATTACTTTTTATTAATTCTACGTTTAGCAGTCGTTGCAAAAAGACGTGATTTTAATTCGTTCCAGTCAAGTTTTCAAAAAATTAAATTATTTTTTTAGAAATCAGTACAAAGATAATTTTAGTTTTTAATTGGAAAAAGCTTATATCGTCGAAGCAATCGACCCACGGAATAATATCGAATATTATTTTACTTCGATAAATCAACAAAAGCAAATAATCCAAAGACTAACTCGGGACTGCTGGTATGGAGGAGCCCGACGGCTTCCCTCCGTTGGGGGACCCCGGTGAGAGTAGTAAATAAAATTGGCGGCAATTTTCAGTACAAGAAGACATATGAGTAACCAGGAAAGCTCCGCAGATGGCAGACGTAAACCTCAAATAGTTGAAAACAAACAAGAAGCGATTCGACTTCGTGTTGAAAATCAAAACTATTATGCAGCGCTGCACGGACTCCAACAAGAAATGAACGTTGAAGAAAATATTGAAGGTAATGCTAATCAAGATAACAATGATAATTATATTCAGTACTTAAAAAATAAATATAGAGAAGAAACCAGCCTTCTCAAAAAGTTTAATTATTAAAAGAGTTAATTCCGAAAAATTAACAATTAGAACGAAACCACTAATTTCAAATTAGCTTAAAAGTGCACTGAATTCTGGGGAGGTTCCACATTTCACCTATACCCCAAAAAGTGAAAAGAACCAGACGTTTTTGTTGAAGGGCTTGGACTGCGGAGAAGATACCGTCAAACTTCTTCAGGTCTTCAAGGAAGTAGCACCAGAAATTGAATTTATTTCCGTTAAACATTCGCGACAAGAAGATCGACGGTAGAAACAAAAATTTACCACTTTATTTGGAGCAGATTTCAAATAAGAGCAGTCCAACTGCTCTTCAACAAATAAGATACTTGAACTTCCGAATGGTGAGGTGGGAACGCTTCCAGAAAAGAGAAGTGAATCAGTGTTATTGGTGTCAAAGATTTGGACATTCGGCTGCCAACTGCGCTATGCATTATCGATGCGTCAAATGCAAGGAAGTTCATGCTTCCGGAGAGTGCAAATTGGCTCAGACCTAGCCAAAAGAGAAATTATACTGTGTTAACTGCGGTGTTTTTGGTTACCCGGCATCATATCGAGGATGCGCCCGATATCAAGATGCGAGAGTAAAATTTGTCCCAAAGCAAACACAACTACACCGCAGTGTCTTAGCTCCAAACTTCGTCAAGCCCAGAGTATCATTTGCACTCACCGCTTTCATCGATTCAAATGTTTCGGTAAATGTTTTACCGATTTTAAAACAAAATTTGATATTAGCTCTTTGTTCGACACTTATTTTTGTACAGATGACTCAAACATACTGTCACTTTAGACGCAATAACTTCGCTTCCGCTGAACCGAATGTCACCAAACTTTCACTGGAAGTCAGGCAGGGATGTAACTTTCCAATGCACTATCTCATTCACGGCGCCACCAATAGTCTCGTTTATTTTAGAACGCTCCTTGTTCATCGACGTGACTATCTCCTTAAATTCATTGCTAAGCAAAAGCCTGACATCATAATTCTCACTGAAACCCTCCACAATTCATGGCACTCCATGACATTCAAGGATTTTGAATTCGTAAGAAACGATAGGGTAAATGGTGATGGGGGAAATGGCACTGGGATATTGGTTCGAAGACCCAATGGCTTCCAAAATATTGAAAAAGCTGAATTCAAAAGCATTAAATCTCTTGAAGTGTCCGTTATCAAAATCTAACTGCTCAAGGAAGTCGCAGAAACCTCTTCGTTATCTCTGCCTATGCAACTGGTCGAAATGTTCTCAAATTCAAGGAGGAGCTCTATTCCTTGTTTGAAATACTCGAATTGAACAGGCTGCATAGTTATCATATTTTTTCTGGTGACCTGAATGCCAAGCATACATCATGGCTGAACGCCACCAATAATCCATGAGGTGTATTCCTGAAATCGGGGATAACAGAGAACCAAATTGAATACAGATGCAATCTATATGGGTTGAAATTCCCAACACACCCTAGGGCAAATTCATATTTGGGCCCCTGCATTGCAGATGCATGACTTGAATTCAGCTTTAATAGTCCTCAACGGAAACTGCAGGTGCTTCCTTATGATAGCGACCATAACGCAATCGTAATGGAAATCAATCATCAAAGGGATGATTTCTTCCTCATTCCAGTTCAACATGAAAATCATCGGTTGAATTTCAAAAAAACAGACTGGGAAAGTTTCAAAAGAAGTTTAATCGAAAGTACCAAAAGCAATGTCCTCCTTCTGATGATGGCAACGCTTGCTCAATGGTTTCTAATGACAGGAATCTAACTAACGATGAAATAGATCTCTATTTGACGAAGTTAGAGAATCTGACGCTGGAAACGATTGAGAAAGTAGTTCCCAAGATTAAATATCGAACCAATATGGAAGGATATAAAACACCAACCATTGCAGGGTTGAAAATATTGAAAAGCCTTCTTCTCACACGTGTCAGCAATATTTATCGGCATTTTTGCACTACAACCATCCCTCGTTGGCTTTGTTGAAATTACACCTGAAGAATGTCCGGAACTTAATCCGTTCATACTTCAGGAGTGAGGTCATCAGTCAATGGGCGGAACAATTGAGGGGTATTAGCCCACAGGACCCAGATGGCGTTTTTGCGAAAGTGAACAGCATATTCCGTAAGAAATCTCGAGTGAAGGTATCGAGTCTTGAAGTCACTAGTGATGAGATAAATCTTCTCGATAGGGCTGGTATCGAAATTGATGGTACGACTCCGGATAGAAATGGAAACAGGATTATTTGTGAGGGATTGCATAAACTTGCCTTGATTGGAACACAATTTGAATTGTTTCATCTACCAAACCCTGAGAGAGAGAGAATGAAATATTATCAGAGGTCGTTGAAGCAAAAGTTTCCGACTTCAAATCAAGACTGAACGGTGAATCAATTCTTCATTTCAATGAAACATTAACATCTGACCTCATACCGAGCTTGAATCATATTGATTATTTTGTCAGCTATGAAGACTTGTGTTTCATATTTCGCAGGATAAACAACAAGAAATCATGTGGTACTGATGGTATTCCAAATGTTGTTCTCCGACATTTGCCTGAAGTTGCTATTAGGAATTATTGCATATTGTTCAACCACATGTTGAGCAATTCATATTTCCCAAATGAGTGGAAAAAGACTAAGGTGTTTCCGATCTTGAAGAAAGGAAAAGAATTTTTTTCGCCCTAAAAGCTATCGCCCAATCAGCTTGCTGCCTAACATCAGCAAGGTGTTTGAAGTGATACTCAACAGAGCATTAAACGCCCAAATTAAGAAATCTGAGTTGATGCCGAATTGCCAAATTTGGTTTTCGTGCCAGGCATTCGACCATACACGCGATAACGAAAGTAACCTCAGACATTTCTGTGTATTTTCCCATATTTAGCGCTTCCAGACAATCCTGTGTTTTCCTTTTTTCCAGTTAAACGCTATTATTTTGTTTTTTTTCCGAGTAATATATATTTCGGGAGTAAGTTGCTCCCTTCTTCAATGTCAGTTAATTATTATTAAATAACATATAAGCAAAATAATAGCGTTTAAATGGAAAAAATGAAAACACAGGGTACTCAGACATCTGTTGGAGACTAAACAACAGAGAATATGTTGGAGCGTGTCTCATTGACATGGAAGAAGCCTTCGATACGGTGTGGTTCTTTTTCTGCTTCTTAGCACTACAGCCCCTCGCGTGCCGTCGCTTCCTGCAAATAGCGCCTCCAACTATCTCGGTACATTGACCGCGTCCTCCAATTTCGAAATCCGAGCAGCGACGAACTGTCTTCGTCAACCGAGTCAGACCAGCGTTTCCTCGGTTTCACCACTGGCCGCCGGCGTTCAGTTCTCCCTACGAATAACTGTTTGGGTATCCGTTGTTCGCCCATACGACTCATGTGGCCAGCCTATTGCAGGTTCCGCAGTGTTACAATCGTTTAGACCTCCGGTTCGTCCAAAATTTCATACAGCTCATGGTTGTATCAACTTCGTCATTGGTCCCCATCAAGCTTCGCTCCAGTTATTCGCCTCAGGACCTTCCGCTCAAAGTTGTTGAATATATTTGCAGATGCTTGGGTTAGGGTCCATGTTTCACACCCATAGCATAACACAGGTCTTATCACAGATTTGTATACTTGGAGCTTTGTTTTCCTGTGTATGCAGTTGGTCTTCAAAATAAAATATTTTATTTGCGAGGTGTATTCTTCAGCGTATTTAGTGTCGTTCATTACGCGTTTTCGTTATTTTGGCGCCTAAATACACAAGTTCGCTAACATTTCGATACTGCATTCGCCAAGTGTGATATTTTGTGTATTTGAGGTATTTTTCCTCGACTCTGTCATGAGCTTTGCTTTATTTTCATTGATTTGTAGCCCTACTAGTTTTGCTTCGCAGTCGAGTTTCAGGAAAAGTTCTTTGGCAATTGTTAATGACCGTGATGTCGTGCGCATAGGCTACTACTTGGCTTGACTTGTACCTAATGCACCTCGCGAATCGACAGGCTTCCTTATTACGTACTCCAGAGCTTTCTTATGACGTACTCCAGAGCCGAATTGAATAGCGATGGGGTCAGCCCATCTCCCTGCTTTAGTCCGATATTCGTGTCAAAGGCATTCGGTGAGTTGGTTATTGATGCGAAATTGGGAGGTCCTGGACGTCATTGTCATTTTGGTAAGACGAACTAATTTGGCTGGGATGCCAAAACCAAGCATTATTTGGTACAGCACGTTACGATCAATACTGCCGTATGGTTGCTTGAAGCCGACGAAAATTTGGTGTACGTCTATGCTGAACTCCCGGCATTTTTCAAGTACCTGTTTGACTGTGAACAATTGGTCTATCGTCAATCAACCTGCTCGAAAACCACCTTGATACTCCCCAATAATACTGTTGGCGTATGATCCGATTTTATTTTCTAAGATTTTAGAAAATATTTTGTACGCTGCACAAAGTAGTGATATGCCTGTATAATTTTCGCACTGTAGCTTGTCACCTTTTTTGTGGATAGGGAATACAATTGATTGGCTGGATGACTTTGTGAATAGCTTTATGAACATTACTGCCTCCACATTTGATGAGCTCCACTGGAATCTCATCGACGTCCGGCGCCTTATTATTCTTTTGGGCTTTGATGATGGAACAAACTTCATCCAGTTGGTGGGGCCAATGGAAGCTCGCCGCGGACATCTATAGGCTCCGATATTCTGGAGCTGTGCGGAGGATTAAGAAGGTTCCTAAAAAAAGATGCCCATCTTTCCTTAATCTTGGTTTCATCAGCGATGATATTGCCGATGTCATCACGACAGAGCGTGGTTTTGGGCTGATAACGACGTTTCAGGCTTTTCACTACTTTGTAGTGAATGTAGGTGTTGATAAATGTCTGTACAGGACTGCAGCGATGGTCTGCTACCTCAGCGAAAGAGGATTTTAAGATCCGCTGAGATTGACTTTATATGTAGAAGCGTGAATGCGCTAGCAGGCTAGCGCTGCGGTGCCGTGGGGCGGGTTCTTTCCCCTAGCACAAGGACCCACTACAAAAGAATTTTGCATCCACGATTTTCTGGGATCAATTAAATGGGGCCCAACGTGGGGCCCGAAACGCCCGGCTGTATCAACAGTCGTGAGCAAGAGACAGTCCATTTACTGTAGGTGACCCTACAAGGTGTCCAGATTTTTGCGGGTAGGTAGCCCCTAAGGGATATTCACTAATCGTGCCCCAGCAAATAATAATTTCCGAACGTTAGTTGTCCTTGGACATCAATATTGTTTGGACCTGCTTTTAATTTATACATTGGTGGTTTACCACCATTGTATGACTAGCAAGGCCAAATTATATTAGAGTCCTTTTTTGTACTCGGAAGTTGTTATCCCAACATCATATTTGTGGCGGATTCTGATCTGCGTCCCAAACCAAGCGGTGCCTAAGTGTCTTCCATTGCATGGATTTTGATTTTACGTGATTAGCTGCTTAGCTAGTCCGTGAATACCATGATAAGAAACGCGCTGTTTGCGGGTCAGAATCCACCCTGGGCTGGCAAATTGTACCTGGTCGAAATTTACGTATGAAAGATCACTTCTGAACCCTGTTTCTTATGGTGCTTCAAGAAAGTAGTCCCTGTAGAGCAGAAGAGGAGCGTACCATTGGTGGCCTTACCTTGGAAAGGGACCGATTAAATGGAAAGAACCCGCCCCACGACACCGCAACGCTAGCCTGCCAGCGCATTCACGCGTCCCCAGACAAGGCCAATCTCGGCGGATCTTAACCGCTGTAGTCCTTAACGGACATTTAACCTACCTATATAACTACAACTTTGTATGCTTGTTGGTGTTGTTGCTCGCTAAACTTGGATCTATATTTCTCAATCGGTCGTCATAGTATTTTCTTTTCTTAATCCTAATTATCTTATTCCCTACTCTCCTGAGATTTTCATAGTGTTCTCTCTTTGTCTTAGTTTTCCTACCAACGTATTCTTTGTACGCCTGATTCTTTTTATCTAACGCATTCTGGCACTCATCATCGAACCAATCATTCCTCTTGCGCCGGACTTGATGATCGTCTGTTCTGCCACGGTCTTAATAGCCGCTTTCACTTCCATCCAGAGCTCGTTGCTTATCTTTAACGATGCGTCTGATAAGATGGGAGCCAGCTGGTTGTCGAGGGTCTTCGTAAAATTTATTGCCACAGACGCCGTTTGGAGCCTCTCGATGTCAAATTTTTGTAGCGGGCTGGTCTTCGCCGAATATGCCTTTGGCATACAAGTTTGATCAAGTAATGATCTGAGTTACAATTGGATCCTCGGTATGTACGGACGTCAAGCATGTTCGAGGCTCAACGTTGTTGGATCAGAACATGATCGATCTGGTTTTGTGTGTTGCCCCGGTGAAACCCAGGTCATTTTATGAATGCGTCGATGTGGGAAGCAAGTCGAACGTATTACTAAATTTCTGCTACATGCAAAGTCAATCAGGCGCTGCCCGTTGTCATTTGTTTCATCGTGGAGGCTATATCCCTCAGTAGTTCCCCGATGAGATAGCTCATTTCCAACCTTAGCGTTGAAATCGCCCAGAATTATTTTGGCGTCGTTTGTAGGCAATGAGTCGACTAGTCTTTCCAGTTGATTGTAAAACGTTTCCTTCGTTTCTTCGTCCTTTTCTTCGGTCGGGGCGTGAACATTAATCAGCCAGATTTTGAAGAATTTCGCTTTTATACGGATCGCACACAACCGCTCATTGACTGCCTTAAAATCAATAACGTGCGATTTGAACTCCCTATCGACAATGAAGGCCACTCCGAATTCTCGTTTTCCAGTAGGCTTCCCACTTTTGAACATTGTGTGCGATCTCATGTCTTGAATATTGTTTGCAGTCCAATCCGTTTCCTGGATTGCCAGTATTTGTAATTGATATTGACTGGCCTGTTGTAATCTACAGGTTTCGAAACATTTTAAGGTTTTCCAGCGACGGGCAGTTAGGCCGTTGCCCAACCTACTTTCCGGCGGCATGGTTATTACGTCGATTCCGTTAGCTGCCACCGAAGATTCGCCTTCACCCTCTTACATTCCCGCAAAGTAGGTGTAAGTAGGATTTAATAGCAGAGCTGTAGATGTATTTACCGTTATTAGCATTTCTCGGCATTTAATGTCCCATTATTGGGGAGCCAGTAAGCCTAATGAACGATCCCGAGAGCATTCATTACCATTTAATTGGGGGGTTCGGGATGATGAATCATGGAAGCTGTGGGTTGGGGAAACAAGGCGTTCCCATCTCCTTTCTCAAACGGGCTTGGGACCGTCTACGGCAGAGTTATACGGTGTGGTTAGATGGAACGATTTCTAAACTCCTTCAGGACAGATTCCCTAGACACCTTGTCGCCATGATGTGCAATATGTTATATGGGAAATCATTTGTTGTAACTGATGCAAATCTGACGACAATGCACGACTTCAAGGTTTTGAATGGTCTACAGCAGGGAATAGTTACTACGCCTCTGCTTTTCTTAGTATTCATTCGCAAGCTACTGAAGGGCTTTGATTTTAACGTCTCACCAATGCGATCATTGGTAGCGTTTGCTGATGATCTGATCATCTATACGATAGACCGAAAAGCTACAATGGTTCCGAACAATCTTCAAAAAATGTTCAATGATGTGCAGTTGTACACTGACAATTGGCGAATGAAAATCAATGCGCAGAAGTGCGAAACAATTTTGTTTCGAACTACGCTACAGAGGGCCAGTCAAGGTCTGAAACGTAATTGGCAGGATTTCCACTTTATGGCTGGTGAGGGTAGTTCAGAACGGGTTCCACATAAATCCTGTGTTCGATACCTCGGTATTCATCTCGATCAGTATCTGTATTATACTGTACATGTGAAAATCATGCTCAGTAAGGCACAAAAAGTAGTCATGGCCCTTTGACTTTCATTCCAGATACATCGATCAAAAGGTCAAAGTTATTTGTTACAAGACCCTGGCTAGATCAGTTTTCACATATGGATGTCAGATCTTGTACAACCAGAGTGCTAGAACTAAGGAAAGATTCAGAGTTTTCGATAGGAAATGTCTTCGATCATGTACTGCTTCGGCATTACATCACATGATCTGTGAGTGAAAACCCCTGGATTTCACAGCCGTTCCACCGTACAGATTGGTATATTGAGACTTGCCTTGTTACTGGTTTCGTTCCCCCAGAAGCAATCGTATATTTGGACATGAATCGATATGTTTTTGATTCTGACCGTGTCCGAATCGTATATCACATATATAGAGGGGCATCGATAAGAAGATAAAATATCCCCCGAATTCGAGTTCACGAGACCAACAATTCCAATGGAATACTCATTTGCTAGATTTTTTGAGGCTGGTCGAGCTGGGACAGAGCGATCTATGTATTGGTGGCTGAATAACATTGTCGAAATTATTCGACAGCAGAAAACATCAACTGAAGACGATGTTGGGATCTGCGTAGGACAAGAAAACCAAGGAGGAAGTCAGCGGAATTTACCGCGAACATATCAAGGAGGTGGAAGCAGCAATCAGGCACAACAAAAGCAGCAGGACAATTAAACCATCGGTAGCAAGACACACTGTGGATCAGAAGCACAGCATGAGCGACGAGATTCTTGAGTTAATAAAAGAACTCAAATCAACATGCAAATTGGATGCCTACTAAAGCCTGGTTATAGCAAGACAACCACAGGAGATACTTTTAAACACCGATCTAGGTAATAATTTATCACCCCTTATGAGAGTAATTAGCCGCAAAAACCACTTAAGGAAGTAATTAGGTTAGTGAGTGTAAGGGTTGAAATTGCAAAAGTACTAGGTACATATATAAGTAGCTTTAAGGAAAATATAATATTAGTTATTTTATCACTGATGAAGAAGCAAGTGTGTGCTTCGAAACGTCGACGTATGATTAAATAAAAAGTGCAACGAATAAAAAAGGAAGCAATAACTTTGTTTCTATTTTTGGTTAGCTAGTTCGTTGAAGCATCCGACATAATTTAATAGTTCGAAGAAAAAAGCGAACAAGAGGGTGCTGCGAAGTAAAAAGAAGGGAAGATCGTAAACTCGCTGTGACTATGTGGCTTGACAATAAACCTGTACTGATGATGTCTACGTGCTATTTTGCTCAGAATTATGATGAATGTGTGCGGTGGTCTAAGAAAGACAAAAGATACGTTATAGTGAGGCGGCCAGATGTTATTCAAATGTACAACGAAAACATGGGTGGCGTCGATCATCGTACATTCACATAGTATCCACACCTGCCATTTACGCTGTGTTGCACACTTTCTGAATTTTCCCAGGGGCCGGTCTACTAAGCCGGGGCACGTCAGCTGAGCCGAGGCCTGTCGTATTCAAAAAACAAAAAGCAAATAAAATTTCCGACGCATGTGCTCATTTACGCATTTCAGAACATGCGAGAGCTGCCCGCTCCTAATAAAAACTAAAGGAATGCATGGAACGAATTTATTTTTCTGTTATTGATTTTGAGGTCCGGTATTCCTGAAATCTCTCATTGAAGCACATGTTTATATTCGCGCCAATCCTCGTATCAGCATTTACCTACTTACCTGCTACCGAAGATTTAAGGTTCGCTCTTCGGCTTGTGTTCGGATTTTTTCGGAGGCTAGATTGAGTGTGGATACTATGGCGTCGATCTGGCTGATCGAATGCTTTCGGTTTGTCCCTCCCACAATCATACAAAAAAGTGGACGATTCACGTTATCTCTCACCTTTTGGATTTGTGCGTGGTGAATCCTTGGCTACAATACAGAGCTATAGATGCTGACAAGGGCACACTGAAGAAAAATATTGTGCAGATGCGAGAATGTAACTGAATTTGGGCACCAAACTCATCGATCAAAATGATGAAGAATGCGAGAATGAGGGTCAAATAGACTATGACAAACTCGAGTGAAAACACAAAAACCGTAAGATTCCTTCTAAAGAAAGTTGCACTTAAAGTGCAGGAAAAGTGGCTGTGACAAAAAAACCACAGTGTTATGCAAAAAATTTATTTATGTTTTACCACCAATCGCAATTCTTTTAACAAATTTTCATGGACTGATAAAAAAAGTTCATACCTCTAAGAATATCTATCTCTTGTTGCATTCCTTTGATTTTGAAAATAAGTGCAAATTTTGATGATAATGTTTAACGAAATTTTTGTTTTTATTTATTTTGATACTTTTAATAAAAATACATAATGAAGACAAAGCTGAAATTTTTTACGGTAAAGTATTTCCATATTCTCTAACACAATGACGAATAACACATTAATTAAATGTCGTTGTTCTTTCAAAAGGACATAGCAAAACCCCAGTTTTATTAGTCTTGTAACATCAGATTAATTGAGTGGTTTCTGCAAATGATTCTTTCAAGGGCGCGAACAAAAAGGAGTCACAGGGGGACAAGTCTGGACTATAAAGAGGGTGCTCGCGTATTACCCTACCCATTTCTTCCAGCCTATCCCTTGTCAAAGCCGCGGTGTGCAGCCTAGCATCGTCATGGAGCAGGATGACATACCTCGCCTTTTGTTTCGGCAGGAGGTTTTCGCTGATTGTAACAACTGATTTCTGAAACAATTAACCGCCGAGCACGTTCATTAAGCTCTTGATCGGTAATTTTATAAAAAGCGTGCCTAAAATTGTTGCAAAAGAACTCATTTGCAAACGTTTTCCAAAATAATTTCTTCATAATTCAAAGTGAATATAAGTTAGATTTTTGAAATTTAAATAATGATATCAACAACGTGAACGTCCCAACATCAGCACACGCTTCACGGCGCAAACAGACCCTCACCACACGAGAAATCTTAGCCTGCCAGCCAATTCAAGATATCAGCGGCGCAAGCAATTCCCTCGAGAAAAAGTGAAATTTGCTTGAGCCGCTCTTGTCGCTTCTCATGAATTAACATACATGAGAGAACCTAGGCAAGCACCGCTACCGGTTCGTAGTCAACATTATCATCATCAGTAGCAAAAACATCGACATCACCAACAACATCATCATCATTAGAATCATCATCGACATCACCAACAACATCACCATCAACAAAATCATCATTCGTCATCAACAACAACATCATCATTCATCATCTTCATCGTCGTAGCCACCTACCTCGTCGTAAACAAAAGGGAGTAATAAATTCTGTCATTTCCAAAGAGTAAAATATAAATAAAGAGTAAAAGCTAAACACCAGAATTTTTACTTCCAAATTGGTGAGCCCAACTTGCAACAATAATGGTAGTCGGACAAAAGACGAGGATAGCGAGCACCGTCTCCCTCTTTAAGCACCACCAGCCGGGAGCTTACCACCGGCTCAGGAGGTAAACGTATTCAGCCAGTGCAGGCTGCCATCCTTCTGGCGGGCTAGTCCTGAGTTGTGGTTCTTCCAGGTGGAGTCACAATTCGAGGTGCACAAGTTGGTAAGGGCCGCAGTCAAGTACCATCTCACGGTATCATCGCTGGACCATGAAACCATCACGGGTGTAGCCGAAATCATCAGTGCACCATCGGAGCACGACCGATGCGGAATGCTCAAAGCAGCTATCGTCACCTGCCTCACGGACTCACCTGATGCGCAGCTACATAATTTGCTCACAGGCGTCGAGCTCGGAGACAGGAGACCTTCACAGCTCCTACGGCATATGCGTTCCCTCGCTGGCATACGGGTTAGCGACGATGTTCTCCGTGTCAGATGGCTTGACCTCCTGCCTCAGAAAACGCGCCGCATGCTGCTGCTCATAAAAAACATAACGCTAGAGCTTGCCGCAGTTGCAGACATGGGTCCAGGAATGATGGCCAAATCAGTGCAACCATCAATGCACCCAATAACACCCTGATCTGGTCTCTAATCACCGCGTTCTTCTTCCGACCAAGTCGCGCTCGAGTTAGCTGCCTTGCGTCTGGCGATTACGTAGCTTACAAACTTGACTCGAGAAGTACTTGAGCAACCACATGCCTCCACCAAAGCACTGCGGGGCGGTCCTCATCAAGAAACGCAATCCAACGATGAGGCCGCTCCGCCACTCCTGGACGATCGTCGCACAGGTCACTGCTGGTATCGCACCAAGCACGGGGCCCTAGTGATGCAATGCAAGCAGTCTTGTTCCTTCCCAGCTTTAGACCACACTACTAGGCGTTCGGAAAACTAGGTTTGCCGGGGTTGTACTCAGCGGACCCCGCGGGCAACACCTTGGAGAGACGCCTTTATGTCTACGACCGCATCACAAAAACCAGGTTCTTGGTAAACTCCAGCTCCACCCTCTCCATCATCCTGAGGCATTCCATCGCCAGGCCTCTTCGTAAGTAGAGCCTCGGTCGCTGAACTACCCGTCCACCACCAGTAAGTCACCAATGGCCAACCGGTTTTCACGAGTCCACGTCGCCTCGCGGGAGAACGCCTCACCGCAGCCAAAGCCGAGTTCGCTTTCTCGCTGGAATGAGACATAATTCGGCACTGATCGAGCCAGTGGGCCAGTCCTCTACAAATGGTGCCCAAGGACGGTGGCCATTGGTGGGCTACTGGAAATTACCGCCAACTCAACACTCAAACTCGACCGGACCGTTACCCACTGCCCATCATCGAAGATTTGATTCAGGAGGCCACCGGCACTGTTTTCTCAGTATTCGAACTCCAGTGTGCTTTCTATCAAATTTCGGTTGCTCCTGAAGCCGTATGTAAGATGGCAGTCACCACGCTTTTTAGACTGCATGAATTCCTGGGGATGCCTTTGGGTCTACGCAACGCAGCCCAAACGATGCAGCGGACTTTAAACTATATGCTGAGGAAATTGGACTTCGTCCGGGTCTCTCAGGACGATATCCTAGTTTTCTCGGATATCCTAGTTTTCTCGACTATCTCCAGTGCCACCACGAGCAGCTTCTCTCTATGCTGAAGGCGGCGAATCTCCACGCTAGCTGGGATAAATGCCAAGTCGGTCAGCGTGAGGACGCCTTTGCTGGATACCACATCTGTAAAACTGGATTTCGACCATCAGCCATCGTATCTTTTCCCACACCGGCCGACTCATCCCAGCTGAGGCGTTTTCTCGGGATGCTGAATTCTTATCGCCGTTGCATGCCACATGCTGCTGAGTCCCAAGCGCCACTATCAGAACTGCTAAAAGGTTGTACAAAAAAGAATGCACTACTGACCTGGACACCCGATGCTGAAGCGGCTTTTGAACGCTACAAGCAAGGCATCGCCGAGGCAGTCACGTCAGCTTTTCTTTCGCCTTCGCAGCCATTGGCACTCCGAACTGACGCGTCCAGTACTACCATTGGCGCGGCCTTGGACCAACAACGGGGCGATGGTATTCGGGTACCTTTGGGTTTCTTCTCGACGAAGCTCTTTGACACCAAGCAACGCTACTCAACCTACAACCGCGAGCTCCTTGCGATATTTGCTGCCATCAAGATCTTTTAGCGCATCTTTGAAGGAAGGCACTTTATCACTCCGCAACAGCAGACAACTGGACTTCATTGCCCAATTCGATTCGCGAGTGGAATACACACCAGCGGATTTTAATATCGTCTCTAATGCACTTTCACGTGTAGAAACGGTCACGATACCCGCCACATTTACAGCTCAAGTCATCAGTGAAGCACAGAAGACAGACGACCAGTTGCCCCATCTCCTGGCCAGCCCCCGTCTCAAACTGCATCGGCTGGTCTTGGATGGCTACTCAGCGTACTATGTGGAGTTTAACGACACCATTCAGCCTTACTTGCCAGTTGCACTCCGCCGTCAGGCTTTTGACATCATCCATCAAGTGTCGCATCTGAGTGGACGTGCCACCTCGAAGCACGTAGCGCTTAAATACTTCTGGCTGAGACAGACGTATCCCGGTGGGCCAAGCAATGCGTACCTTGTCGATTGCCAAAGGTCCACCGCCCCAACCGCGCCGAGTTAGGAAATTTTAAGACTCTGGGTGGGCGCTTCGACCACATCCATGTCAACTTGATCAAGCTGCCACTATGTGAAGGCTACGAGAATTGCCTCACCATTATCGACCGCTATACACGGTGGCCTCAATCAGTGCCAGTGCGTGACATCAGAGCCAGCATCGTCGCCAGGGCACTATTCGACCGCTGGATATCAATATTTGGCCCGCCACTGAAGATCACATCGGACCAAGGACGCCAGTTTGAAGCCGACCTCCTGAATCAGCTCGGCCGCCTCTTGGGCACCGACCTCGTTGACTCGATACCAGCCTCAAGCCAATGGCATGGTCGAGCGGATACACCGCGCCCTTAAAGTAGTGTTAAAATGCATTCCGGAGACACCATGGTTACAGGCACTTCCATCGATCTTGCTGGGCCTCCGAACCACATTCAAGGAGGACCTGCAAGCCGCTCCTGCAGAAATGGTTTTCGGCATATTGCTTCGGATCCCGGGCGAGTTCAGCATACCTCAAAACACACCAGCTGGTGGCCCACAAGATTTTGTCACCGACTTACGCCGCCTCTTAAAATTGATTCGTCCTGTCCCGTCAGCTAGACACTCGGTTCACCAACCATTCGATCCAGATCAGCCAAACTCCTAACCTCATCGAGTCGTCAGAAGGATCAACGTCAAAACTTACGTCATACACGTATACGGCTTCACCAAAACAACAACTCAAACCATCCTACCTGGAGCAAGCCGATGCCCATCCAGCGACACAGCAGCCATACTCAACACGTCCACAGTAGAGATGGGACATCAACGATGAAACATCGATGTTGAAAGTTACAAAAATCGATGGCAAAAAACATCGGCGAAAAAACATCGATTTTGTTAAAAATCGATGTTTCACGGTTTTTGAAAAACACAATTTCTATTTCATTCAAAAGGGTTTGATTACATAAAATTCATTTTGAGGTCAATGTTTGCACATTTTATTTGAAATCAATGGAGTTAAATGTTTTTATAATTACTTCAAATTGTTATTCGATTAATTCACATTAATAATAAATAAAATCCACGAAAGTCATCTATAAGATGGGCAAGAGAATGCATTTTAAATTTTCTTCTTCACAGTGCACGTCAGATATATTCTAGCAATTACAATATATCGCCATATGTTGTAGCAATAATATAATTTTCACAAGCACAAGAACCTCCTATCTATAGTCTGCAGAAATAGTAATTTTTTGAGGTTTTCACTCTTCAATCGGTTTCTTTTGTCAGAAACGATATCGCCAGTGGTGGAGAAAGCTCTTTCCGATGGGACCGAAGTTGCCACGACACAGAGATATTTTTTGGCCATTTTCATCATTGAAGAATCCTGAAGCATGAACATTTTTAATCATCCTTGCATTGGGTCAACAAATCATCAAACCAGATTTATTAATTAATTTTGGCAAAACTTGCTTTGGATAAGGTTGATTCATTCCAATACTCAAGTGGATCATCTTTAAGTTTAGCCAACGGGCTTTTCAAGTATACTGATAGCTCTGGTGCCATCGTACTTAAAGTATCGAATTCCTCAATTACCCTTGACCTTTTCCTGGCTTTCCAATTGTCTTCTACGAGTTTAAGATGGCCCTCCCATAGGTTAAATTCTCGTTCTGTAATACAACGAGACACATTTTATAGTACGTTTCACACTACAGAGTTGAAATAAAGTTGAAACGTTAAGTTTATTAAGTTGATATTTGCTTACCTTCAATAGAATGAGGAGAGGAATCAGCTGTTGCTCCACTCTCGGATTCTGAAAGTCAGCTATATCTTGCTTTATTTCTATTGCTAGTTTTCTAATTGCATTCCCCAATGCAACCTTATCTTCAAAGTGAATATTTTTAAAACGGGGATCGAGAATGGTGGCAGTTGCAAGAAAATGGTTACTTTCCAGATCGCTAAAATGCTTCTTGTATTCTGTCAAAACACTTTCTTTTCGTTTTCTTGCCAAGCTAGATTCACAAACAGCTTTAGAGATTTTATTTCGCATTAATTTCACTATAGGAATTACGATGCTGGCAGTTATGAATTGATCACCGGTGAGTTGGTTATTGATGCGAAATTGGGAGGTCCTGGACGTCATTGTCATTTTGGTAAGACGAACTAATTTGGCTGGGATGCCAAAACCAAGCATTATTTGGTACAGCACGTTACGATCAATACTGCCGTATGGTTGCTTGAAGCCGACGAAAATTTGGTGTACGTCTATGCTGAACTCCCGGCATTTTTCAAGTACCTGTTTGACTGTGAACAATTGGTCTATCGTCAATCAACCTGCTCGAAAACCACCTTGATACTCCCCAATAATACTGTTGGCGTATGATCCGATTTTATTTTCTAAGATTTTAGAAAATATTTTGTACGCTGCACAAAGTAGTGATATGCCTGTATAATTTTCGCACTGTAGCTTGTCACCTTTTTTGTGGATAGGGAATACAATTGATTGGCTGGATGACTTTGTGAATAGCTTTATGAACATTACTGCCTCCACATTTGATGAGCTCCACTGGAATCTCATCGACGTCCGGCGCCTTATTATTCTTTTGGGCTTTGATGATGGAACAAACTTCATCCAGTTGGTGGGGCCAATGGAAGCTCGCCGCGGACATCTATAGGCTCCGATATTCTGGAGCTGTGCGGAGGATTAAGAAGGTTCCTAAAAAAAGATGCCCATCTTTCCTTAATCTTGGTTTCATCAGCGATGATATTGCCGATGTCATCACGACAGAGCGTGGTTTTGGGCTGATAACGACGTTTCAGGCTTTTCACTACTTTGTAGTGAATGTAGGTGTTGATAAATGTCTGTACAGGACTGCAGCGATGGTCTGCTACCTCAGCGAAAGAGGATTTTAAGATCCGCTGAGATTGACTTTATATGTAGAAGCGTGAATGCGCTAGCAGGCTAGCGCTGCGGTGCCGTGGGGCGGGTTCTTTCCCCTAGCACAAGGACCCACTACAAAAGAATTTTGCATCCACGATTTTCTGGGATCAATTAAATGGGGCCCAACGTGGGGCCCGAAACGCCCGGCTGTATCAACAGTCGTGAGCAAGAGACAGTCCATTTACTGTAGGTGACCCTACAAGGTGTCCAGATTTTTGCGGGTAGGTAGCCCCTAAGGGATATTCACTAATCGTGCCCCAGCAAATAATAATTTCCGAACGTTAGTTGTCCTTGGACATCAATATTGTTTGGACCTGCTTTTAATTTATACATTGGTGGTTTACCACCATTGTATGACTAGCAAGGCCAAATTATATTAGAGTCCTTTTTTGTACTCGGAAGTTGTTATCCCAACATCATATTTGTGGCGGATTCTGATCTGCGTCCCAAACCAAGCGGTGCCTAAGTGTCTTCCATTGCATGGATTTTGATTTTACGTGATTAGCTGCTTAGCTAGTCCGTGAATACCATGATAAGAAACGCGCTGTTTGCGGGTCAGAATCCACCCTGGGCTGGCAAATTGTACCTGGTCGAAATTTACGTATGAAAGATCACTTCTGAACCCTGTTTCTTATGGTGCTTCAAGAAAGTAGTCCCTGTAGAGCAGAAGAGGAGCGTACCATTGGTGGCCTTACCTTGGAAAGGGACCGATTAAATGGAAAGAACCCGCCCCACGACACCGCAACGCTAGCCTGCCAGCGCATTCACGCGTCCCCAGACAAGGCCAATCTCGGCGGATCTTAACCGCTGTAGTCCTTAACGGACATTTAACCTACCTATATAACTACAACTTTGTATGCTTGTTGGTGTTGTTGCTCGCTAAACTTGGATCTATATTTCTCAATCGGTCGTCATAGTATTTTCTTTTCTTAATCCTAATTATCTTATTCCCTACTCTCCTGAGATTTTCATAGTGTTCTCTCTTTGTCTTAGTTTTCCTACCAACGTATTCTTTGTACGCCTGATTCTTTTTATCTAACGCATTCTGGCACTCATCATCGAACCAATCATTCCTCTTGCGCCGGACTTGATGATCGTCTGTTCTGCCACGGTCTTAATAGCCGCTTTCACTTCCATCCAGAGCTCGTTGCTTATCTTTAACGATGCGTCTGATAAGATGGGAGCCAGCTGGTTGTCGAGGGTCTTCGTAAAATTTATTGCCACAGACGCCGTTTGGAGCCTCTCGATGTCAAATTTTTGTAGCGGGCTGGTCTTCGCCGAATATGCCTTTGGCATACAAGTTTGATCAAGTAATGATCTGAGTTACAATTGGATCCTCGGTATGTACGGACGTCAAGCATGTTCGAGGCTCAACGTTGTTGGATCAGAACATGATCGATCTGGTTTTGTGTGTTGCCCCGGTGAAACCCAGGTCATTTTATGAATGCGTCGATGTGGGAAGCAAGTCGAACGTATTACTAAATTTCTGCTACATGCAAAGTCAATCAGGCGCTGCCCGTTGTCATTTGTTTCATCGTGGAGGCTATATCCCTCAGTAGTTCCCCGATGAGATAGCTCATTTCCAACCTTAGCGTTGAAATCGCCCAGAATTATTTTGGCGTCGTTTGTAGGCAATGAGTCGACTAGTCTTTCCAGTTGATTGTAAAACGTTTCCTTCGTTTCTTCGTCCTTTTCTTCGGTCGGGGCGTGAACATTAATCAGCCAGATTTTGAAGAATTTCGCTTTTATACGGATCGCACACAACCGCTCATTGACTGCCTTAAAATCAATAACGTGCGATTTGAACTCCCTATCGACAATGAAGGCCACTCCGAATTCTCGTTTTCCAGTAGGCTTCCCACTTTTGAACATTGTGTGCGATCTCATGTCTTGAATATTGTTTGCAGTCCAATCCGTTTCCTGGATTGCCAGTATTTGTAATTGATATTGACTGGCCTGTTGTAATCTACAGGTTTCGAAACATTTTAAGGTTTTCCAGCGACGGGCAGTTAGGCCGTTGCCCAACCTACTTTCCGGCGGCATGGTTATTACGTCGATTCCGTTAGCTGCCACCGAAGATTCGCCTTCACCCTCTTACATTCCCGCAAAGTAGGTGTAAGTAGGATTTAATAGCAGAGCTGTAGATGTATTTACCGTTATTAGCATTTCTCGGCATTTAATGTCCCATTATTGGGGAGCCAGTAAGCCTAATGAACGATCCCGAGAGCATTCATTACCATTTAATTGGGGGGTTCGGGATGATGAATCATGGAAGCTGTGGGTTGGGGAAACAAGGCGTTCCCATCTCCTTTCTCAAACGGGCTTGGGACCGTCTACGGCAGAGTTATACGGTGTGGTTAGATGGAACGATTTCTAAACTCCTTCAGGACAGATTCCCTAGACACCTTGTCGCCATGATGTGCAATATGTTATATGGGAAATCATTTGTTGTAACTGATGCAAATCTGACGACAATGCACGACTTCAAGGTTTTGAATGGTCTACAGCAGGGAATAGTTACTACGCCTCTGCTTTTCTTAGTATTCATTCGCAAGCTACTGAAGGGCTTTGATTTTAACGTCTCACCAATGCGATCATTGGTAGCGTTTGCTGATGATCTGATCATCTATACGATAGACCGAAAAGCTACAATGGTTCCGAACAATCTTCAAAAAATGTTCAATGATGTGCAGTTGTACACTGACAATTGGCGAATGAAAATCAATGCGCAGAAGTGCGAAACAATTTTGTTTCGAACTACGCTACAGAGGGCCAGTCAAGGTCTGAAACGTAATTGGCAGGATTTCCACTTTATGGCTGGTGAGGGTAGTTCAGAACGGGTTCCACATAAATCCTGTGTTCGATACCTCGGTATTCATCTCGATCAGTATCTGTATTATACTGTACATGTGAAAATCATGCTCAGTAAGGCACAAAAAGTAGTCATGGCCCTTTGACTTTCATTCCAGATACATCGATCAAAAGGTCAAAGTTATTTGTTACAAGACCCTGGCTAGATCAGTTTTCACATATGGATGTCAGATCTTGTACAACCAGAGTGCTAGAACTAAGGAAAGATTCAGAGTTTTCGATAGGAAATGTCTTCGATCATGTACTGCTTCGGCATTACATCACATGATCTGTGAGTGAAAACCCCTGGATTTCACAGCCGTTCCACCGTACAGATTGGTATATTGAGACTTGCCTTGTTACTGGTTTCGTTCCCCCAGAAGCAATCGTATATTTGGACATGAATCGATATGTTTTTGATTCTGACCGTGTCCGAATCGTATATCACATATATAGAGGGGCATCGATAAGAAGATAAAATATCCCCCGAATTCGAGTTCACGAGACCAACAATTCCAATGGAATACTCATTTGCTAGATTTTTTGAGGCTGGTCGAGCTGGGACAGAGCGATCTATGTATTGGTGGCTGAATAACATTGTCGAAATTATTCGACAGCAGAAAACATCAACTGAAGACGATGTTGGGATCTAAGTAGGACAAGAAAACCAAGGAGGAAGTCAGCGGAATTTACCGCGAACATATCAAGGAGGTGGAAGCAGCAATCAGGCACAACAAAAGCAGCAGGACAATTAAACCATCGGTAGCAAGACACACTGTGGATCAGAAGCACAGCATGAGCGACGAGATTCTTGAGTTAATAAAAGAACTCAAATCAACATGCAAATTGGATGCCTACTAAAGCCTGGTTATAGCAAGACAACCACAGGAGATACTTTTAAACACCGATCTAGGTAATAATTTATCACCCCTTATGAGAGTAATTAGCCGCAAAAACCACTTAAGGAAGTAATTAGGTTAGTGAGTGTAAGGGTTGAAATTGCAAAAGTACTAGGTACATATATAAGTAGCTTTAAGGAAAATGTAATATTAGTTATTTTATCACTGATGAAGAAGCAAGTGTGTGCTTCGAAACGTCGACGTATGATTAAATAAAAAGTGCAACGAATAAAAAAGGAAGCAATAACTTTGTTTCTATTTTTGGTTAGCTAGTTCGTTGAAGCATCCGACATAATTTAATAGTTCGAAGAAAAAAGCGAACAAGAGGGTGCTGCGAAGTAAAAAGAAGGGAAGATCGTAAACTCGCTGTGACTATGTGGCTTGACAATAAACCTGTACTGATGATGTCTACGTGCTATTTTGCTCAGAATTATGATGAATGTGTGCGGTGGTCTAAGAAAGACAAAAGATACGTTATAGTGAGGCGGCCAGATGTTATTCAAATGTACAACGAAAACATGGGTGGCGTCGATCATCGTACATTCACATAGTATCCACACCTGCCATTTACGCTGTGTTGCACACTTTCTGAATTTTCCCAGGGGCCGGTCTACTAAGCCGGGGCACGTCAGCTGAGCCGAGGCCTGTCGTATTCAAAAAACAAAAAGCAAATAAAATTTCCGACGCATGTGCTCATTTACGCATTTCAGAACATGCGAGAGCTGCCCGCTCCTAATAAAAACTAAAGGAATGCATGGAACGAATTTATTTTTCTGTTATTGATTTTGAGGTCCGGTATTCCTGAAATCTCTCATTGAAGCACATGTTTATATTCGCGCCAATCCTCGTATCAGCATTTACCTACTTACCTGCTACCGAAGATTTAAGGTTCGCTCTTCGGCTTGTGTTCGGATTTTTTCGGAGGCTAGATTGAGTGTGGATACTATGGCGTCGATCTGGCTGATCGAATGCTTTCGGTTTGTCCCTCCCACAATCATACAAAAAAGTGGACGATTCACGTTATCTCTCACCTTTTGGATTTGTGCGTGGTGAATCCTTGGCTACAATACAGAGCTATAGATGCTGACAAGGGCACACTGAAGAAAAATATTGTGCAGATGCGAGAATGTAACTGAATTTGGGCACCAAACTCATCGATCAAAATGATGAAGAATGCGAGAATGAGGGTCAAATAGACTATGACAAACTCGAGTGAAAACACAAAAACCGTAAGATTCCTTCTAAAGAAAGTTGCACTTAAAGTGCAGGAAAAGTGGCTGTGACAAAAAAACCACAGTGTTATGCAAAAAATTTATTTATGTTTTACCACCAATCGCAATTCTTTTAACAAATTTTCATGGACTGATAAAAAAAGTTCATACCTCTAAGAATATCTATCTCTTGTTGCATTCCTTTGATTTTGAAAATAAGTGCAAATTTTGATGATAATGTTTAACGAAATTTTTGTTTTTATTTATTTTGATACTTTTAATAAAAATACATAATGAAGACAAAGCTGAAATTTTTTACGGTAAAGTATTTCCATATTCTCTAACACAATGACGAATAACACATTAATTAAATGTCGTTGTTCTTTCAAAAGGACATAGCAAAACCCCAGTTTTATTAGTCTTGTAACATCAGATTAATTGAGTGGTTTCTGCAAATGATTCTTTCAAGGGCGCGAACAAAAAGGAGTCACAGGGGGACAAGTCTGGACTATAAAGAGGGTGCTCGCGTATTACCCTACCCATTTCTTCCAGCCTATCCCTTGTCAAAGCCGCGGTGTGCAGCCTAGCATCGTCATGGAGCAGGATGACATACCTCGCCTTTTGTTTCGGCAGGAGGTTTTCGCTGATTGTAACAACTGATTTCTGAAACAATTAACCGCCGAGCACGTTCATTAAGCTCTTGATCGGTAATTTTATAAAAAGCGTGCCTAAAATTGTTGCAAAAGAACTCATTTGCAAACGTTTTCCAAAATAATTTCTTCATAATTCAAAGTGAATATAAGTTAGATTTTTGAAATTTAAATAATGATATCAACAACGTGAACGTCCCAACATCAGCACACGCTTCACGGCGCAAACAGACCCTCACCACACGAGAAATCTTAGCCTGCCAGCCAATTCAAGATATCAGCGGCGCAAGCAATTCCCTCGAGAAAAAGTGAAATTTGCTTGAGCCGCTCTTGTCGCTTCTCATGAATTAACATACATGAGAGAACCTAGGCAAGCACCGCTACCGGTTCGTAGTCAACATTATCATCATCAGTAGCAAAAACATCGACATCACCAACAACATCATCATCATTAGAATCATCATCGACATCACCAACAACATCACCATCAACAAAATCATCATTCGTCATCAACAACAACATCATCATTCATCATCTTCATCGTCGTAGCCACCTACCTCGTCGTAAACAAAAGGGAGTAATAAATTCTGTCATTTCCAAAGAGTAAAATATAAATAAAGAGTAAAAGCTAAACACCAGAATTTTTACTTCCAAATTGGTGAGCCCAACTTGCAACAATAATGGTAGTCGGACAAAAGACGAGGATAGCGAGCACCGTCTCCCTCTTTAAGCACCACCAGCCGGGAGCTTACCACCGGCTCAGGAGGTAAACGTATTCAGCCAGTGCAGGCTGCCATCCTTCTGGCGGGCTAGTCCTGAGTTGTGGTTCTTCCAGGTGGAGTCACAATTCGAGGTGCACAAGTTGGTAAGGGCCGCAGTCAAGTACCATCTCACGGTATCATCGCTGGACCATGAAACCATCACGGGTGTAGCCGAAATCATCAGTGCACCATCGGAGCACGACCGATGCGGAATGCTCAAAGCAGCTATCGTCACCTGCCTCACGGACTCACCTGATGCGCAGCTACATAATTTGCTCACAGGCGTCGAGCTCGGAGACAGGAGACCTTCACAGCTCCTACGGCATATGCGTTCCCTCGCTGGCATACGGGTTAGCGACGATGTTCTCCGTGTCAGATGGCTTGACCTCCTGCCTCAGAAAACGCGCCGCATGCTGCTGCTCATAAAAAACATAACGCTAGAGCTTGCCGCAGTTGCAGACATGGGTCCAGGAATGATGGCCAAATCAGTGCAACCATCAATGCACCCAATAACACCCTGATCTGGTCTCTAATCACCGCGTTCTTCTTCCGACCAAGTCGCGCTCGAGTTAGCTGCCTTGCGTCTGGCGATTACGTAGCTTACAAACTTGACTCGAGAAGTACTTGAGCAACCACATGCCTCCACCAAAGCACTGCGGGGCGGTCCTCATCAAGAAACGCAATCCAACGATGAGGCCGCTCCGCCACTCCTGGACGATCGTCGCACAGGTCACTGCTGGTATCGCACCAAGCACGGGGCCCTAGTGATGCAATGCAAGCAGTCTTGTTCCTTCCCAGCTTTAGACCACACTACTAGGCGTTCGGAAAACTAGGTTTGCCGGGGTTGTACTCAGCGGACCCCGCGGGCAACACCTTGGAGAGACGCCTTTATGTCTACGACCGCATCACAAAAACCAGGTTCTTGGTAAACTCCAGCTCCACCCTCTCCATCATCCTGAGGCATTCCATCGCCAGGCCTCTTCGTAAGTAGAGCCTCGGTCGCTGAACTACCCGTCCACCACCAGTAAGTCACCAATGGCCAACCGGTTTTCACGAGTCCACGTCGCCTCGCGGGAGAACGCCTCACCGCAGCCAAAGCCGAGTTCGCTTTCTCGCTGGAATGAGACATAATTCGGCACTGATCGAGCCAGTGGGCCAGTCCTCTACAAATGGTGCCCAAGGACGGTGGCCATTGGTGGGCTACTGGAAATTACCGCCAACTCAACACTCAAACTCGACCGGACCGTTACCCACTGCCCATCATCGAAGATTTGATTCAGGAGGCCACCGGCACTGTTTTCTCAGTATTCGAACTCCAGTGTGCTTTCTATCAAATTTCGGTTGCTCCTGAAGCCGTATGTAAGATGGCAGTCACCACGCTTTTTAGACTGCATGAATTCCTGGGGATGCCTTTGGGTCTACGCAACGCAGCCCAAACGATGCAGCGGACTTTAAACTATATGCTGAGGAAATTGGACTTCGTCCGGGTCTCTCAGGACGATATCCTAGTTTTCTCGGATATCCTAGTTTTCTCGACTATCTCCAGTGCCACCACGAGCAGCTTCTCTCTATGCTGAAGGCGGCGAATCTCCACGCTAGCTGGGATAAATGCCAAGTCGGTCAGCGTGAGGACGCCTTTGCTGGATACCACATCTGTAAAACTGGATTTCGACCATCAGCCATCGTATCTTTTCCCACACCGGCCGACTCATCCCAGCTGAGGCGTTTTCTCGGGATGCTGAATTCTTATCGCCGTTGCATGCCACATGCTGCTGAGTCCCAAGCGCCACTATCAGAACTGCTAAAAGGTTGTACAAAAAAGAATGCACTACTGACCTGGACACCCGATGCTGAAGCGGCTTTTGAACGCTACAAGCAAGGCATCGCCGAGGCAGTCACGTCAGCTTTTCTTTCGCCTTCGCAGCCATTGGCACTCCGAACTGACGCGTCCAGTACTACCATTGGCGCGGCCTTGGACCAACAACGGGGCGATGGTATTCGGGTACCTTTGGGTTTCTTCTCGACGAAGCTCTTTGACACCAAGCAACGCTACTCAACCTACAACCGCGAGCTCCTTGCGATATTTGCTGCCATCAAGATCTTTTAGCGCATCTTTGAAGGAAGGCACTTTATCACTCCGCAACAGCAGACAACTGGACTTCATTGCCCAATTCGATTCGCGAGTGGAATACACACCAGCGGATTTTAATATCGTCTCTAATGCACTTTCACGTGTAGAAACGGTCACGATACCCGCCACATTTACAGCTCAAGTCATCAGTGAAGCACAGAAGACAGACGACCAGTTGCCCCATCTCCTGGCCAGCCCCCGTCTCAAACTGCATCGGCTGGTCTTGGATGGCTACTCAGCGTACTATGTGGAGTTTAACGACACCATTCAGCCTTACTTGCCAGTTGCACTCCGCCGTCAGGCTTTTGACATCATCCATCAAGTGTCGCATCTGAGTGGACGTGCCACCTCGAAGCACGTAGCGCTTAAATACTTCTGGCTGAGACAGACGTATCCCGGTGGGCCAAGCAATGCGTACCTTGTCGATTGCCAAAGGTCCACCGCCCCAACCGCGCCGAGTTAGGAAATTTTAAGACTCTGGGTGGGCGCTTCGACCACATCCATGTCAACTTGATCAAGCTGCCACTATGTGAAGGCTACGAGAATTGCCTCACCATTATCGACCGCTATACACGGTGGCCTCAATCAGTGCCAGTGCGTGACATCAGAGCCAGCATCGTCGCCAGGGCACTATTCGACCGCTGGATATCAATATTTGGCCCGCCACTGAAGATCACATCGGACCAAGGACGCCAGTTTGAAGCCGACCTCCTGAATCAGCTCGGCCGCCTCTTGGGCACCGACCTCGTTGACTCGATACCAGCCTCAAGCCAATGGCATGGTCGAGCGGATACACCGCGCCCTTAAAGTAGTGTTAAAATGCATTCCGGAGACACCATGGTTACAGGCACTTCCATCGATCTTGCTGGGCCTCCGAACCACATTCAAGGAGGACCTGCAAGCCGCTCCTGCAGAAATGGTTTTCGGCATATTGCTTCGGATCCCGGGCGAGTTCAGCATACCTCAAAACACACCAGCTGGTGGCCCACAAGATTTTGTCACCGACTTACGCCGCCTCTTAAAATTGATTCGTCCTGTCCCGTCAGCTAGACACTCGGTTCACCAACCATTCGATCCAGATCAGCCAAACTCCTAACCTCATCGAGTCGTCAGAAGGATCAACGTCAAAACTTACGTCATACACGTATACGGCTTCACCAAAACAACAACTCAAACCATCCTACCTGGAGCAAGCCGATGCCCATCCAGCGACACAGCAGCCATACTCAACACGTCCACAGTAGAGATGGGACATCAACGATGAAACATCGATGTTGAAAGTTACAAAAATCGATGGCAAAAAACATCGGCGAAAAAACATCGATTTTGTTAAAAATCGATGTTTCACGGTTTTTGAAAAACACAATTTCTATTTCATTCAAAAGGGTTTGATTACATAAAATTCATTTTGAGGTCAATGTTTGCACATTTTATTTGAAATCAATGGAGTTAAATGTTTTTATAATTACTTCAAATTGTTATTCGATTAATTCACATTAATAATAAATAAAATCCACGAAAGTCATCTATAAGATGGGCAAGAGAATGCATTTTAAATTTTCTTCTTCACAGTGCACGTCAGATATATTCTAGCAATTACAATATATCGCCATATGTTGTAGCAATAATATAATTTTCACAAGCACAAGAACCTCCTATCTATAGTCTGCAGAAATAGTAATTTTTTGAGGTTTTCACTCTTCAATCGGTTTCTTTTGTCAGAAACGATATCGCCAGTGGTGGAGAAAGCTCTTTCCGATGGGACCGAAGTTGCCACGACACAGAGATATTTTTTGGCCATTTTCATCATTGAAGAATCCTGAAGCATGAACATTTTTAATCATCCTTGCATTGGGTCAACAAATCATCAAACCAGATTTATTAATTAATTTTGGCAAAACTTGCTTTGGATAAGGTTGATTCATTCCAATACTCAAGTGGATCATCTTTAAGTTTAGCCAACGGGCTTTTCAAGTATACTGATAGCTCTGGTGCCATCGTACTTAAAGTATCGAATTCCTCAATTACCCTTGACCTTTTCCTGGCTTTCCAATTGTCTTCTACGAGTTTAAGATGGCCCTCCCATAGGTTAAATTCTCGTTCTGTAATACAACGAGACACATTTTATAGTACGTTTCACACTACAGAGTTGAAATAAAGTTGAAACGTTAAGTTTATTAAGTTGATATTTGCTTACCTTCAATAGAATGAGGAGAGGAATCAGCTGTTGCTCCACTCTCGGATTCTGAAAGTCAGCTATATCTTGCTTTATTTCTATTGCTAGTTTTCTAATTGCATTCCCCAATGCAACCTTATCTTCAAAGTGAATATTTTTAAAACGGGGATCGAGAATGGTGGCAGTTGCAAGAAAATGGTTACTTTCCAGATCGCTAAAATGCTTCTTGTATTCTGTCAAAACACTTTCTTTTCGTTTTCTTGCCAAGCTAGATTCACAAACAGCTTTAGAGATTTTATTTCGCATTAATTTCACTATAGGAATTACGATGCTGGCAGTTATGAATTGATCACCGGAGGCTTCTTTTGTGGCAAACTCAATTGGTCGAAATAAAGTACAATCCTCCTTCATAAAATCAAGGTCTCTTGCTAAGACATTTGCGGGGCTGATGTATTGAAATTTACGATGCTCGCAACAATTTCGCTCAAAAGAAGAAACCTCTCAACCATATAGTATGTCGAGTTTCACCTTGTAGAGACAAACTGCACTAGCTTCTTTTTTCCATAATGATCTGTTTTTTTGCGCAGCTCTTCACTTGCATTTACGCTTTTCTTAAACCATTTAACTATGGCTTTAACATCGTTAATAATTTTCACTACCTCTGGTATTGCATCAATTGATTTTTGAGCCATTAAATTTAACAAGTGAGCAAAGCAATAAGTGTGTTTTTCTTTACCGAATGCTTTCTCTACTGCACTAATGATATTGCTTGCTCCATCTGTAACAACGGCTGTTATACATTCGGGTTTAAGGCCCCAATCTGAACACACTTCTAACAGTTTTTCCGCTAAATTTTCACCAGAATGGCTCTCATTTAATTCGTATACTCCTTGTGTCACAGTCTCTAGTCTCATTTTTGTATTCAAACTCTCATTTCCTGCTTCCATTTCCGAGAGCGATGTGAAATGACATGTCACGGCAAGAAAGCTTCTCATTTGATGAGTTTCGGTCCAAATGTCTGTAGTAAGGCACACATATCGAATGCTTGACAAAACCTTCTCAAATATGGCTTTTATTGCCTCATATTTTCTATCGATCATGGAAGCTATAGTCCTTCTTGAAGGAACGTTATAAAGCGGAGTAACAACTTTCAAAAGCTGCCTAAATCCCTCATCTTCCACAAGTAAAATGGGTTGGCTATCCCTACATATCATGGAAACAATTGCCTCGGTGACTTGGCCATACTTGTCGCCTCCTTCTTTGAACGAACTTATTTTCCTAATAGTCTCTTGCAACGTTTTCTGCTTGGAGAGACCCAACCTCTCGAATGAGTTTGAGTATCAGGATTCAAATTTCTAGCTCCAGAGCATTCAGCAGTTTCATTGCCTTGGTATGGCCCTACTTCCAATGCTGAACTTGAAGGAGTTGGCGATAATGCCACGATTAACGTGCTTGGTGAAACGGAAGTGGTCGGACTTTCCATTCGGCCTTGGAAACAGTCACGCTAAAAGTTATTTATCTTTATTATTTAATTAATAATAACAGTAACTTACTAAAGTGACTTGCGTGCTCTGCACAGTAGATGTCCCAGGTTTATTGCAAAAGCTTATATCGAAAGCACTTCTGTGTTTGCTGCTCATGTGAGCTATAAGATTTGATGTGTTTCCACTCTTTTTAATAATTTTTGAGCACAACGAGTACTGCCCCAACTTGTCATCAATTTTCTCGAAAAATTTCCACACTTGACTTTTGGGAGGCATTACGAAACCAAAATAATGAAGTTTCCAAAGAATCATAAAGAAAACATACACAGTAAGTTTTTTTTCCAGTGAATTTTTACTAGGCTGATTCTAGTCTATAAATTCACTATTTTTCTAGAGATTATGAGTATACGTAACTAGTATCTGATGATTTCAACTAGATTGAATGCAAAATCAATTAAATTTTATGTAAAAACTATATATTGTAGTAAATTTCACTAGTTTTCTTGTAATTAGGTAATATACCTAGAAATACTGTATATTTTACTGATAGGCTAGTAAACTTAAACAAGAAGCAGTTCTTAATATTATTACATTATAACTAGTAAACTTCTATTGAAAATAGTATAGGAATACAGTTTTCCTAGAATTTAAAGGAATTTACACTAGCAATTCGTGCATGATGCGAGAATCTAGTGAAACGCGATACAAGTCTAGTTGAAAGTGGCTGGAAGTCTAGTTAATTTTCATATCATCTTGAATTTTCAGGAATCACACCAGAATCTGAAGCTTAATGCCAGAATCTAGTGAAACGTAATATATATCTAGTTGAAGGCAACTAGAAGTCCAGTGAAACATAACAGAATATTGAATTTACAGGAATTTACACTAGCAATTTAGTAAAATGTTGCATTTCAGGGTTTTAAATTGTTTACTTTGTTAACAGATCCGAGAAGAGACGGTTGTGCTTGTGAGAAGTGTTAAAGTTGTATTTTGAGCTAAAGTGTGCTAAAGTTGTATTTTGAGGTAAGTAGTATAATATACGAATAAAATTGTAGTATGAAGGGGATTTTCTCGCATCAAATAGTGTAGACGTGATTTTTGGATATATAACTTGCTAGAAAAAGTCTGCGTTCACCTGCAGTTAATCAGTTTGTAACTGTAAAAAATCAAGACTTTGTTTCACATATTTATTTATTTTTCTTACGTATTTGACACATGTAAGTTCATTTGTTTCGCTTTAACGGTTTTAAGATAACGGCTCTTTTGAGAAAAAACGTACAAAAGCAAGACAGAAAAAGTCTGCGTTCACTTCTAATGAAAATAATAAAAAAAAAAGAAAATAGTAAAACATATTTAAATTATTGGTAACTGGTGGCGTATCCTTGGTTCTTTATTACCTCTTTTAGAGCCTTTTCGGCATCGAATTGACGAGCTTCGCTGTCTCTTAAGCACTTGTTTTCTCCCACTCTGTGAGAACAGTTTTCAACATTTCCTTACGTGTTAATGAGTGTTGTCAAATTTTCTTCTCTAACGAATCCCATAAATGATAGAGTTTAGGTCTGGTGATTATGGGGGTGTATGTAGCTGTTTTGAGAGATGATAGAGTAACCAAAGCCTCACTACCTCGGCTGTATGATTCGGATCACAATCATGTTGGAAGCCAAAATCTGAACTTAAGCCGAGTTTCATGGCACTCTGCCTCAAATTATTTTTGAATATGTTGAGGTGTGCAAATCTATCAATCATCGATTCGATAAACTCCAACTTACCAACGGCCAGTACTCGCCATATACCCCCACAACGCCCAGGTCAAATGGACTGTGGCGCGATTATTATATACAACATATTAAAAAATCACGACTACCTTATTCGAAGAGAGATAAACTGGACTACAAGACTTACAAGAAGCTTCTTTTGTCAAAGTTTCCTGTAAACTAGAAATGATAAATTTCAAGATTATTTTTTATTCGGAATTTTCAGTACATGTTTGTGATGGATCCTAACAAATTTTTCGAGTACATGATTAATAACGGAGTGCCTTCGGATGTTGCCGAAATCTTGTGAGGTTAATTTTAAGATAGTTTTTGATAAGTAAATTTCAATTTCAAAGTTCATTATTAACGGCTTTTCATTAATCGGCAACACAGTTTGCATTATTAAAACATTAGAAAAAAATTTATTTATTCCTCTTTAAAACAATGAAGTGTTTTATCTGTTCAAAGGTCGTGCCAGGCTCTTTTAAAGAATTAAAATCCCACTTTATCGAAGAACATAAAGTACCGTTCCATAAATCAAACGCAGAGGGAATTTTTGTATGTGTTGAAATTGATTGTGGTTATAGTTTTTGTACATTTCAAAATTTTATGAGGCATTATAAAAAAAAGCATGGTAAACCTGAAAAAATATGCGCAAATGAAGATCAACCTGTTCGGCTGGATACTTCGAATACTGCGTGCCACCAAGCAAAGGTAGTTAAACCTGTGGGTGGACTAAAGGAGAAAATATATTCAAACTTCGCAGAATTAAGATGTAACAAAAATATCACAGAGTCAAGTATTGTCGAATTCCATAAAAAAATTCGGTGTATTGCCAAAGAAATTTCAGACAATTTAAAAAATAAAACTATTGGCTTCTTGACTGAAAATGGTATTCAGTTGGATACTTTCAAAGCTATTCAACTGCTAAATTCCTTTAATTTTGATGACTGCTTTAAAACAACTTCAAGTTTTCAAACTCAATTGAATTACTTAAAAAGGAAACAGTTTTATATAGAGCCGAAACAAATATTTCTAGGGTGTAGAACTGAAAATTTATTCAGCAACACTGATGCAACTTCTACTTCTATATCTGAAACATTACAATATATTTCTATAAAGGATACCTTAATAGCCCTCATTTGTAACGGAGACTTTTTTAATATTATCAGTCATGCCAATACCAAGGGAAAAAATTTTATTTCCTACTTAGATTCAATGCATTTCAAAAGTAATTCATTTTTGGAAAAATATCCCGACGCTATAAGATTTAATCTTTACTATGATGATTTAGAAGTTGCTAATCCTTTGGGCTCCAAAGGAACTTTTCATAAACTGGCAGTTTTCTATTATACTATTCAAAATTTACCCTCGGAGCTACATTTTCAACTTAATAACATTTTTTTGTTAGCAGTTGCTTATAGTGAAGATTTGAAAAAATATGGTTTTGAAAAAATTCTCAAACCATTCACCGACGATCTGAAACATTTGCAGTCTGATGAAGGGGTCCAAGTTATATTGCCAAATAGTAAAGCTTACACGCTCCGTGCAAATCTTATAAACGTTCTAGGAGACAACCTCGTAGTTCATGAGTTTTTAGGTTTCGCCGGACCTTCCTCAAATTTATTTTGTAGAGAATGTAAAGTAGACAGAAAAAGTTTCCATACAGATTACAAAAAGACATTTCCCAACAGAAACGTGTTAAATCATAATAACGAAATTAAATTTATTAAGGAAAATCCCAGCTATATAAAGAAATTCGGCGTTAAAGTTGATTCAGCATTAAATAGTAAATATTTTCACTGTACCACTAATCACACGTTCGATCCCATGCATGACTTATTAGAAGGTATAGTTCAAATGGAAATTAAACTTGTTCTAAGTAAATTTGTTTTAGAAAAAAAATTATTTACAGTTGAAACATTAAATCAAAGGATACAGTCATTTCGACATGGGTATGTAGAGCGCAAAAATAAACCTAGCGCTAATTTTACCACAATAATGTTCAATTCAAATACTAATAAATTTAAACAATCTGCTGTCCAAACTTGGGTACTGTTGCGGTCTTTACCGTTTATGATTTCTGATAGAGTACCCGAATCAGAGTATTTGAATATAACCTTATTGATCCAACTAGTGAAAATGTTAGAAATCATATACTCAGATAAAATAAACAATAATTTGATTTGCGAATTAGAGGAAATCATAAGGTTACATCACACTTTATTTAAAGAACTCTTTCCTTATAAAAAGATGATTAATAAGCATCATTATGTGATGCACTATCCACTATGTATACTAAAAAAAGGGCCTTTACATGAATCGTCTTGCCTTAGATTTGAAAGCAAACACAGCATCCTTAAACACCAAATTGTTGTTGCAAGAAATTATAAAAATGTTCCAAAAAGCGTTGCAAAACGACAAGCCTTGTTGCAAAACTCTTATATTATGAATTCGAGATTCAAAATAAATTTAGTCGATGTAGGTACATCTAAATATATCGAAAAAAATGCTTTAATAAATCATGATTTTGTTCAAAAGAACTACTCTGATTTGAGCTTTGTCAAAATAATTTCTTGGGTAAAATTCAGGAGTGTTGAATATAGACCAAAATTAATAATTACTCTTAATGATGAGCACAGTGCTACAGCGAATTTTAATGCGGTGATGCAATTTTTTTGGGTTGTAGAAAGCTCAAATTGATAGATTTTTGCGAAGATCTTAATGCATTCGAAGTTAGTTTTTGTAACCACGAAGAACTTGTAGTTCTACCACTTAACGGAATAGCAGATCACAGACCAAATGTTTTCTGGTATGCATATGGAAAGTCGTCAAAATACATAGCAATAAAATATAGATAATAATTTCATTTTATGTTGTGTTCAAAATGTTTATCCCCACCAAAAAAAAATATATTATTAACTGAAATATTAGATATCTTAGTTGTATGTTAAATTTTATTGTCATTATTATTATTGTTAACTATAAGATGAAGGTGTCGATGAGGCAATGGCAGGTGAAATAAATGAGAATGATTTAATTGCTCTCAACATCAAATTGGGACCAAGAAAAAAATTACTGAAAGTCCTCCAAGCTTTTAAAAGTAGCGAGGCGATCAACAACGATTTGATGACATTTATAAGTCAGTCAACGCTATCCAATGAAACAATGGTCGGTGAGAATTCTTCCACGAATACTACCGAAACTTTAATCTATACGCCGCAATATACCCAGGTAAAAAAACGAATAGAATTTATGGTTCAGGTTGGTTTATTTTATTTCAAACAAATTTTATATACAGAGTCGTAATTTAGTAGCTGTACTCAAAAACGCCAAACATACAGAAAAAATGGTACAGAAATTACTTGGAAATGAAGAGCTCTCCATAAAAGAAATAAACCAATTTAATCGAATATTGGTTGATGATCTGGTAAACTTATGCGGATAGTAAGTAAAAAATAAAATGCCATATCTCATATAGATACAACTAGCTCTGTTTTTCTTTTTCAGCTATCCTAAAAACTCAGATAAGGAGAATTTGGCTAGGGCCATAGTCAACACCTTTCCTCAACTAGGGCAATATACATGTCCTGATATCCCCGTACATGTAATAAGTGCAATGATAAGCATTCTAAATGAAAGATTAATCCTTTTGTTATAGGCACTTTGGTTCGATTCGAAAGGATCTCCAAATGGGAAAAAAGCAGCCGGAAAAATTGAATTTCGTTTAGAGCACATCAGGCTGTTCTTGTCACCGTCCAAAAAAAGGAACCAACCGCCGAAAAGAAAACTCTCGAATGACAGTATCAATGCAGAAGTAAGCGTAGATCCGGGCATCGTAAGTATATTCGGTTATATGAAAAATTCTATTGCTATTAAATTCTGTTTCAGGTACAACAACTGAAATGCTTAGCGCCCACAGACAAAAATTTAGAACAAATACAACTGCTTATGAAGAACACATTTAATACGCGTAGGTTGGAGATTTCGATTTCTAAAATAAACGTATTGGAAAAATATCCAAAATTTTTAAATTTCAAAGGGGCGATTGTATGTTCTTTGATCTTTTTAGGGTTTTGTACTAAAATACAAAACCCTATTGCAATCACGACCTGTGTCCGTCCGTCCGTCCGTCCGTCCGTCCGTCCGTCCGTCCGTCCGTCCGTCCGTCCGTCCGTCTGTATGTCACAGCACTTTTTCTCCGAAACTATAGAGGCTACAGCCATGAAACTTTGTGGAAAGGTCAGAAGTGGTGACCTCTTGAAAGTTCAAGGATGGAAAAATTTTTCAAAGGGGTTTAAGGGGGTCTCCCCGTATAGGGAGGTGACCCCTCAAAAAAAAAATTTCACCATTGGTAGTCGAGTAGGGTATCATTGGAAAGGTCTCGATGAGATCTTTTCAAAACAAGTCTGAAAATCGTCTTATAAGTACCGAGGGGGGCAGGGGAAGGGGAAATGTACGAACTTTTCGCGTACCCCCCCCTCGCGATTGGAAACCTTCCATCCGAAAAATCTGAAAAAAATCATGAATGTAGGCCTTAATGAGTAAAACAACAACAAATACATGAGAAGTCGAAATTCACTCAACTTTGTTAGTAATAGTATGATTTGTCGATTTTATATTTTCTTGAATAAAATCCAAACGGTACCCTTAAATTCAATAAAATTTAGCAAACGGATGGCTTTTTATAAGATTGATCTTTTCTGAAAGTTTTATAAAGATCGAATAGTATTTAATGAAGTTATAGCGATTTGAATTTTCCTGTATTACTATGGAACAATATGCCCTTTATTACTATGGAAACATATGGCTATGGAGCCATATGCGCTTTTTATCGATTTAGGCACTACAGTTTTGCTAGGGTTTGCATGAAAATTTCAGGAATGATAGGTATCATGAAAATGAGTAAATACAATTGAAACAAGTCGAAGAGGCAGGAGAGAGCTCCTAGCAAAAGGGCTTTGTAACCATTCTAGGATTCGAAAAAATAGGCCATGAATCGATGATTACAGTACAGAGGAGTGGGCCCTGAAAAAGTTTCATGAGAGGTAGCCGATATGAATATCAACTGAAAGTTCTCTATGAGAGCTTTTCAAAACAGTTCTTAAACTGTCAGTTTTTGCTTCAGTGGGGGCACAGGGGGGAATACATGAAAAATGTGTTTCTAAAAAATCTGGAAAAATTATCAAGGGAGATATCTATGGGTATAAGTAAAACAAATACCTCAGAAGTCACAATTCCTTCAACTTTGTCAATAATAGTATGATCCTCGAATTTCACATTTTCTCCAATAAAATCGTCTTTGACATGTTTCTTGATTTTATTCGTTGCTGATTACTGCATTTTGTAAGTTGAGTACAAAACCCTTCTGACATGAGCATAGGTCTGTCTACCCAACTTGTTTACATTTAAAACTGTATGTAAATGTATTTCTCAATTTAACAGATTAATCACGAGTTCGAGCTAATGTCTTCTCACAGATCAAATATCGATGAGTTCAATAAAATAGACATCCAAAAGCTATTTCAACCCAAAACCGAGTTCATCAAATGCGGTGAGCTATATTTTATATTTGGATTTATCATGTCTGTCTTATATCATATTTGTTTTTTATTTCAATTAGAAAATTTAAGGAAAGTACTTACATTACTGGAATTACTTCCGAATCGAGGCCTAAAACGCTCAAACGCAGTGGTAGCGAAAAACATTGACGATTGGGAAAAAATAGTCGTAGAAGAAGAACTGAAACCAATTATTCAGTGGATTAATGTAAGATATCGTACTTCGTATTTTATAATGTGCGTTCGTTAACAAAATCATTTTTATTTTATTGCTTTTTATTAGCATGGATAACAAGCAGCCTTATTTATTGTGCAGATCCATTCAAAAATTTAGTGAAACCGCTGAAAATTTTTATATTATTTTAGATGGACACACTATGGAATGTGACAATAATTTTATAAGCGCATTCGATACTTTATTCAAAGCTCATTATGTTTTCAACATAAAGTATGATACTAGAGTGCAAAAATTGTTCAATTTATTTGAAGTATATATATATAAAGTCGCTAATGTGAAACCATTGGGTGTTGTTACAAATCTCTACAAAAAAATTCAAAAATAAAAAGTTGTTGTTTTTTTACTTCTAAATGAATCTGTTTTTATTGTGATTTTGAAGGCTCAAAGAGAGTAAAGGAAAATCGGGGAAGTGGTCATTGCTTCCAAAACTGATGCAGGTGGATGGAGAAAAATAGAAATCTAGTAAAATATAATGTATCCTCCATATTTTACTAGATTTCTATTTTGATAGTTATCTGGATTTACCAGTTAATTCAAAATAAATCTGTTTGATATACTAGAATAACATTACAAGGAATAATAAGAAAATCTAGTGAAACTGACAAGAATAACTTGTTTCTCACTAGAAATACAGGCTATTCTTTCACAGGAATTCTAGTTCTTATGAGATAGATTTCAACTTATCTAACTAGATTTCCATTAAAAAATTCAACTAGATATCTAGTACAATTCTTTTCACTGGATTACCTACTAGAAAAGCTAGGAGCTTGACTCTAGTTGCGAATTACTGTAGTCTAGTTGAAAAAAACGTACAGTGTACACTTGCTCGCACAGTACACGCACGACTAGTAAATGCAACTGCAAACGTATTCCAAATTCGAATCGAAGTTCACGTTCACATGCACTTGCACTCTTAAACGCTTGACGATACGAAGTGAAGGTAAATTGCGAATGATGAATATCAACATCAAGCTCTCTCTTGTTTGCGACAGTGGCAAAAAAAACTAAAAATTAAATCGAACAGGCTGAGTTCAGCATATTGACATGGACAGAGGAAAAACCTTGAAAAGTAAACAAACGGTGAAAATTCGATGCAAGTTTCAACACCAGTGCATTGGCACGGTACATAAGTAGGCAGAAGAAAACCGAAGATTGATGAAATGACAGACAAAAAACATCGATTGGGTTGGGACATCGGCGCGAAAATATCGATGTGAGAAAAATATCGTCTTGGAAATATCGATGTTGAAAAGAGTCGATGATTGAAGATAACATCGATGTTTTGAAAACATCGGCATCGATGTCGCATCTCTAGTCCACAGGCGCCTACAACACCACCTATGCTGCCGTCGGAAACGGCTCAACCAGCGCAGATTTTGCCGGAACAACCACTCCAGCCATCCAAGGAGGGAGTCACGTTTTCACTTCTTTCGACGCATTCGAGGGAGTGACTGTGGCGGCTCACAACGCCGCAAACACACCCTCCTCACACGAGAAATCTTCGCCTGCCAGCCAATTCAACATATCAGCGGCGCAAGCAATTCCCTCGAGAAAAAGTGGAATTTGCTTGAGCCGCTCTTGTCGCTTCTCATGAATTAACATACATGAGAGAACCTAGGCAAACACCACTACTGGTTCGTAGTCAACATTATCATCAACATCAGTAGCAAAAACATCATCAGCGTCACAACGACATCATCATTCATTCGTCGTAAATAAAAGGGAGTAATAAATTCTGTCATTTCCAAAGAGTAAAATATAAATATAGAGTAAAAACTAAAGACCAGAATTTTTACTTCTAAACGTTCATTAGGCTCTTGAACGGCACTTTATTTTTAACTAAATTATTTTTAATTCATAAGCAAAGTACCTAAAATTGTTGCAAAAACAACTCATTTGCAAACGTTTTTCAAAATAATTTTTTCATAATTCAAAGTAAATATGAGCTACATTTTTGAAATCGAAATAATGATTTCAACAACCTCAACAAAATATAAAAATGTTCAACTTACAATTCCTTTCATCAGAATGATCATAAGATGTTCCGCAATCATAGTCTCCATCACAAATCCAACTTTTTGGTATACATTTTCGTGATATTTCACATTGAAATTGTTCCGGATTACATTCCGAAGCTGATTCTGGAAAAAAAAAGAAAATTTGTCAATCTGTATGCAAGCAATCATAAGAAATAAATTTATGTCTTCATCTAATTCAAGTTTTATCTATTCTAAAATCATCGCTGCAGTAGCTACTATCTGATTGGAATCTTAATAAAGTTGAATAGGTTGAAATACTCGTAGAGAATGTTCAGATCAATCAGCCGTTAGATATAATAGATAAATTCAGAATAGATTCCATTGTGTAATAATTATATGTAGATGGGTAACTTGAGGCGCTTACCACATTCCGCGGGCTCATCTGATTTATCATCACAATCAAATTTCGAATCACATTTCCATCTCATCGGGATGCATTGACCATTATCACATTTGAACGATGATGGATGCGAACACGATATGTCGTCTGAAATAGAATAAAGAGGTGTTGATAATAATTAATTGGAGCTAATTATTCGCTGAAAGAATGAAGAAATTGATTTATATTTGATCATATTCTTCATACAAAGCTAAAATTGCTTCGTCTCATTTCTGATTATTATTTCGAATATCTACACCATAATAACATATTTAATTTCCTGAAGCTTTTGATGAGTTTTAAATATTCATATCAAATTAATCTTATACAGCAACACTAAACTGAATAAATAATTTATAAATAAAATAATCAATTCGACATGAGGTGGATCTTTTTGTCTGTACGACAATTCTTATTTTTAGTGCAAGTTGCGCTTGTTGAAACTAAGGAGTAATGATATGTTTTGTAATACGTCGTTTAGTATTATTGATCATGCACGTTCGGCTCCATTACAATTTTGTCTGCATGAATGCATGCCTTAAGGAGCATATGTTCACAAAGTCATAAATCATTCCAACGACAATTGTTCATAAACGAGGTCTTATTACTGCCGTGTTATTTCTTAGACTCCGCTTACGTTACAAAATACATATACATATTGCATGGACTTCGACTTTTCTTATCTTCCGTAATTTCTGTGTGCAACACAGAATTAATGATGGGCGATGATGAATCATTTGAAGCATGAGCTGAGGATTTCAGAATTCTAAATGAATTTTAATTGAACTCTTAATATGTTTACTAGTTGTAAATTATATTTGCAGTGCATATGTGACATGTAATTAGTAAATATTTTCCTCCATATGAGGCTGCAACAGAATAGATGTCAGTAGGTGAGAACGCGTGAAGCTTGGGCGTTATTGAATTTGTTGAGAGACAGGAAATTACTGAATTTGGTATTCAATTAATACTTGAGTAGGGAGATGAAATGTATGAAGGTGTATTTTCTATTAAAAGAGAAGTTCTTTCTACATATTTACTTATTAACGCATGCTTAATGAATTAAGGGCAATATGGGCGGAGTCTCGACGAGACAGTTCATCAAAATTAATGTTGTTTCTGCCATATTGGCTACAAACGGAGAGAAAATTTACTAATCGACATAGTGAAATCGATTTCATTTTAAAAGCTTCATGTTTAATAACTAAGGCCTCTCATACAGACTAGAATGTACTTGCTTACTAATTTTCAAATTGTACTTTCGAAGGATACGAGTATATACAGGATAGCTCTCTGTTGCAGCTAAATTTAAGATCTCCCTTTTGTGGAAAACATCTTTTGTCATGAGATAATTTTACTGGTAGTCTGAAGATAATTAACCCTTAAATGCGTGAATTTTGTTATTGATTTGGAATAATTATTTTTAATTATATTAAGGTCTATAAAGCACAGGAAAATTAGTTAAAAAAATACAGCATTGACTTGTAGCCACTGAAGACGAAAAAAACATATGTTGCATATCTGCAACAGCACGTATTTATTACATTCCCTCAGCAGTGTACACTTATAGCTACGTACAGGGAAAAAGATGTATGCTAAACACTCAATAAAGTAGATATTTGAAATTCTTTATTTATTCTTGGTGAAATTTACAAAAAAAATTCTTATCTCTATTATAGCATAAGCTCACTCTACATTTTTCACAATATGTGAATGTGTAGCCCTTACAGTTTGGGTATTTACACCTGGCCCGATCACCCCATTTTGGCCAGTGGTCTGTCTTGTCTTGGCGGACATCTTTAGTGGGCATAGTTTGTGCTGGTCCGCGCTTCTTCTTCAGCTGCAAATCAGCTTCTAAAGTTGAAGTGCTTGGGCGGCCCCTTTTTGCACCATTGCTCTGTAGGCCGAGGTTACATAAGGTATTTGCCAGCTCAAGTCTATATTTGCACAGATTCAAAGGCTTCGTATTAGGTCTGGTTTGTTTCAGAGTTTTTTTGTACAATAAACATGAATTTATTATGGTCACATCCAAAAGGTGGAAAAACAAACGATTTGTCCTTTTTCTGCTTTTTCGAGTAATATGGTACCTTCCAATAAAGCTGTCAAGCAGATCAACTCCCCCCATATGGGTGTTGAAGTCTTTTATTATATTGGGACAATTTATTGATACCCGCTGTTTCGTTGCTTGATCATACCTCGAAGTAGTGGTTTTTTTTTTTTCCACTCTCTCCATCACACTTTCTTCGTCGCACTACGCTCGTGCGATCTGCACTTCACATTTCGTCGTTTCCTCAGGTGTGCCACCCAGGCAATGTATAACACATCGGTATAAGGGGGCACACAAAAATATGTGAAGTCCTCCGGTTAATCTTGTCTTGTCCATATCGTGATCAGCTCTCAGAGATAAGAAAAAATTATAAATTCGACGCAGTAAAAAAAAACTCTGAGTTAAAAGAATAGCTGTCTCTTCAAGCATCTCGACGATAGGGTCAACAATACCCTAAGATGCTATGTTAAAATTACTGGACTGATATTATAATAATAGTAGGTGTTTCTCGAGGCATCTCGAAGATAGGATCAATAATTGACCTAAGATGCTATGTTGAAAGTTTCTGCACTGAGATTCAATCGTTATTCATTAAATAGTTCCTAAGTCGTTTCTTGAAAACCATAAGAGAATTCGCTTCTTTAACTGATTCTGGAAGATTGTTGTATATACGAAGGGCGTCATTTGTAGCATCGTTCTTCAGGCGATCTGTCCTTGCAAAAGGAATTACAAATTGGTTTGCGTTCCTAGTACTGTATTGATTCTTTTGTGAGACTTTAATAAATGGTGTTTGTGACGACAAGCTGAGATTTAAACTTTTGAAGATAAACTTGGCTTTCTCCATTTTAATGATTTGGTTAAAAGTTAATGCGTTACATGATTGATACACTATGTTTGTTGGTGTGAGCCTTGGGAGATTATGTATATTTTTATACGCCTTGGTTAATATCCTGGAAATTATATTTAGGTGTTGCTTTGAGGACTGACTCCAAATTACCACTCCGTAATGTACTTTTGACAGTACGAAGGCATTCAGAACAAGATGCTTGATGTTTTTTGGAAATTCCTCATATCTTCGTAACAATCCAATTATTGGTGCTAATTGCCTCCTTAAGTTATTTATATGCGGGAGCCAGGTCAGACGGTGATCGATAGTAAGGCCAAGATATTTAAGTTCGAGCACTCTTTGCAGCTTTTCACCATTAATTTTTATATCAACATCTATGTCTTCCCTGTTCTTTTGCTTAAAGATAATATATTTTGTCTTTGAAATATTCAACGCTAGTTTATTCTCTTTCAACCATAAATTATATGAATTTAGATCCTCGTTGATAGCGTCTCCGATGTCATTTTTATCGCGTCCCGAGTAAAGAAGCACTGTATCATCAGCATATAAAAAGTAATTACCACTTAGCCTGCATGTATTTAAATTATTAGTGTATAGCAGGAACAAGGTTGGGCCAAGTATTGAGCCTTGTGGAACACCTGATTTCATTGGTGCCGGGTCACTCAGAACATTATTAAATGCTGTTTTCTGCAGTCTGCCTTTTAGGTAATTTTGAAATAGTTTATTTGCTGTGCCTTGAACACCATATGCTTCTAGTTTTCGAAGTAAGAGGTCATGATCGACCGTATCAAACGCTTTCCTTAGATCCACAAAAATGGCAACAACATAATCCCCTACATCAAGTCTCTCGTTGATGAATCGCGTTACCGAGAGTAGAGCGTCAAACGTTCCCTTGTTTTTCTGAAAGCCATATTGGCGGGAGTTTAGGATAGAGTTATCTAATATGAAGGATGTTAAGCGAGAGTTAATTACTTTTTCAAATATTTTACTAAATCCGGTCAAGAGTGCAATTGGGCGATAATTATTGGGGTCCGATCGATCTCCTCCTTTGAATATAGGTACAATTTTTGCAAGCTTCCCCTCTTCAGGAAACGTTCCGTTTCTGATATGCTCATTTAAATAATTAGCCACGAGTTCTGCTATTTCATTTTTTACAAGCGCAATTTCCTCCATCGTGATCTGATCAATACCTGGAGCCGTATTTTTCTTCATTGCCTCAATAGTCTTAAGAACTTCGTTTTTATTGGTTGGATGAATATGAAACATGGAATCGGGTGAGATGTTAGCGTGATCTAGCCTACTTGTTGGGACATCACCAAGCTCTTTTGTAATTTTTTCGCCCACAGTTGAGAAAAAGTTGTTCAAGAAAGTTGCTGCTCCATCTGGTTGTGATAAAATATTAGGGGTCACTGGAGAAAACTGCGAATCCGGTATTAAAATTCGGGGGGGGGGAGAGTTGTCTTTTACTTCATTTATTATCTTCCATATTTCATGATTGTTATCTGCCGCTGTCTCCAACCTTTTAGCGAAGTAAGAGAATTTAGCTTCCTTCACAAGACGTTTTGATTCCTTTTTCGCTTGTATGTACATGTTTTTTAGCACACGATCTTCCATGTTCCTTCTAAAGCTTATGTACGCCTTTCTCTTTTTAATACTGGCTTCGCTTACTCGCTTTGTTATCCATGTCTGCTGGCGGCATCTAAGCTTTTTCTCGACGATGGAGTAACGTTTGGACTCTGTGATCATATTCGTAAGTTCCATTAGGTTTAGGGGACTCCGGACTTCTAATGACCTTTGCAGATGTGATTTGAAGAGTTCTTTGTTCAAGTGTTGGAATGTTTTGTATACAGGTTTTTGTTTTTGTGCGCTTATGCCTTGGATGCTTATTTTGAAGACACGATGATCCAGCTCTGGCCAATCCTCAAATATGAAATTGATTTTTCCCGCAGTTGACTTATCGTTTGTAACGATATGATCGAGGCACGTATGCGAAACAGGACGAGTAATTGTTTCGTTGTTGATGATAACAGCACCATTAGTATCCAGTACATCCTTGTAAAGCCTTGCTTCTGAGGAATCGGTAATTACATCAATGTTTGTGTCAGCTACTGTAAATAAATTATTTTCTGAGGAATATAGGTTGTCGAGTACCGAGCAGAGATCTTGCGCATTCAGACGGTTCGGGTTATAGAAGGTACCGATTTTAATTTTTTTTGCCTACGAGGTTTAATTCGATTATTATAATATTTTATTTATCAGGTGTATCGCGTTTAATGATGAAGTTTATTTTATCTTTTACAAAAATAGCTGTCCCACCACCTCTTCCAGGTCTGCAGGAGAATACCGAGTTATAACCCTCAATATTAAAATATTTCGATTCCTCAGGATAAATCCATACTTCGTTCAGTATCACCACATCTATCTCAGGATTTTGCTTCAAATAAATCTGCATGTCATTTAGTTTGTGCCGTAAACTTCTTATATTGGCATATAAGAGCGTTAATTTCGTCCCAATTAATCGATTTGCGTTGTTAAAAATCATTTGAACTCGTAGTCAATGCTCCTCCTAGCAATTGTGATCCTTCGCTGGTATTCTGCGCACTCCGTAGAGTCTGCTCTGTGGGAATAATCTACGTTCTTACTATTTCCTGCACAGTTACAGCATTTCTCGCACGAGCTCTTGCAATCCTTCGTTTCGTGCTTTCCTCCACACTTAGCAGATGTTTGCTCTCCTTCACATTTTGATGTCTTAAACAGGCAAGGCTCCGGTATAGCTTGACAACAAAGTAACTGGCTTATTATCCTTCCAGACTACTGCACTGATATCGATACCATCGACATTGGCTACCTGTTCCTCATGGTATCCCCTTGGTACTTTTCTTTTCATCACACTTTTCTTATCCGGCAGTTTATTATTTGGGATACGATTTGACTGGATTGTTCCCAAGCAATATATTCCTTCCTTTGCAAGATAAGTGACCAAGGGCACCGATGTATAGTAATTGTCAAAGTATATAATATGGTTTGCACATCTTGGAACAATCCGCGCTAGCCGCACAACTGTGTTACCAGTTGGTCCCAAGTCTGGTTCGGCATTTATGCGAGGATGATTGCCAGCGCTAGTATAGATCTCAAATTTGTGTGCAAATCCATATATGCTACATATCAAGAAAAGCTAGAAACCCCATTTGCGCGGTTTATTGGGAAGGTATTGCTTCATGCAGTGGCCCATTTTAGTAGCACACATTTGTTCATCTATAGACAAGCGTTGTTCCAAAGGTACAGCAGCATACTTGCTATTTAGATCGTCAATTATTGGCCGAATTTTGTGCAACCTATAATGGTTAGGATGGTCAACAGGTAAGTGAGTGCTATTGTCATTGAAGTGTAAAATAGAACAAATATTTTCGAAATTCTTTTGTGTCATGGTTGATTTTACAGGCTCATAGCCATATTGATCTGACCAGTACATCCGGAAGTTTGGAAATTTAGCAATAGAAGAATAAATAAGAATCCCAAGTAACTTATTGAGATCATTTTCAGTGATAGTAAAGGGATTTGAAATATTTTTCTGGGCAGAATATAAATTACTCTGTGACTTGATCTTTTCCCTAAGCTCTTGAGTGAAAAGAAAGAAAAAAATTGGTACGGCGTTTCTAATTCCAATATGCTGTCAGGATATTGAATATTTTGTGGAAAATTTGTAATGTTTTGATTGGTGCTGAGATTTATGCGTCTCCAGGCTACGCTGCCAAATCGTTGACGTGCTGCCTCATTCTGCTGAACGGAAGGCTCTGTTGCCTTAGTTACATTTCCTAAAGTTGGGGCATTATCATTATAAAAATTACATAAAGATCATCAACAGTACTTTCCATAGGGATGTCCATATCTTCAGCATCTGTTTCCGCCAATAGCTGACGATTATTCCTATGTTCAACTTCCTCATCTTCCACTTCTCCTTCTGAGGATTCCATGTCATCCTCAGACTGATCTAGGTTCTGGAGGTATCCCTCGATTTCTTGGATGGTCAACCCTCTTGGCATCCTAGAGAAAAACAACCAAAATTTGGATGGAATGCAGCAAGTAAGTCAGCCGGAAATCAAATTGCTTTGAGTGCAAATGCGCAATGTTGCACTTATGCAACAAACTGATTTTGACGAAAAATGTATATCAACTCTCTGAATTTCCGCAAAAATATTTATTTCTTGCTCTTTTGGTGTTATAAGATGTCTAAAAACAAAAAAATAAGCAACACTTGCCTAACAAAGTTACGAAAAAAACTGAATTACACTTTGCACTAATCACTTGTTCACATTCACACGCGCCCGCGATCTAACAAAGTCTGATTCCCAAGTGCAGAAATTTAAAATCAAGACGCCACGTCAACTGTCAAAACAACCATAAAATTTGGTTTAAATTATGGTATATTAAATTCGAATGTGCGTAACGGTTTCGGTTAAATCAGTTGAATTTCGGTGTGTTGCAGATATGCAACAACGCGAATTTAAGGGTTAAAGGGATTGGTAGTGTGGAGATATAGATGTAAGTCATTATACTATCTGTTCATTATGAAAAAAGTTTTATAATAACTTGCTGGCTTGATATTGCTGTAGTAATCGAGCAGCCCGCCTAGGCAAACTGCTCGAGGGGCCTTTGCGAAAAAGACCATTTCGTAATAACAACGTAATAAGTGCGAAATAATTTGATACGCAACTTATTAATATTATTACTAACCCTAAATTAATCCCACCACAATCACGGCTACCATTATTGATAAAAAGTTTTTCCGAAGATATAATAAAAAAATAACAAATAAAACCAATAATGGTAACCTTATTGCGACACAATCTGGCGGAGCAATTACTAGATTGTATCGCCGAGAATCTGCCGTTACCGCCATGAAGAGGCTTGTTGAGGTAAGCGGAATTGCTACGAAGCGGAACTCGCAGTTTGCACATCGAGCGGGAGGGTCGTCACATTTTATTAACGGAACTCGTATGGAATTCACTCCACCGCTGATTTTGTGACAAGAAACTGTAAAGAAGTGCTACGGCGTGTGAGTTGTGTAAATTATTTTTCGGATGTTTCTTGGCTGAAAGTTTATTGCTACTTTCCCTGTTAATCTGATAACCAAGTGAATTTCTATGAGTTGGTTCCTTTATGTTACATTGTTCAAACCGGCAGATAATCTCATTTGTTCCATCTAAACAAAAATTAAAACCTGTTTCCTTTTGCTGGAGGAAACCCTTGCCACAGGTGTTTTGCGAGTTTATATTTCCATCTGTCCTCAACGAAAAAATCAGTGATTTGTTCTGTGTTTAAAAGAAAATAGTAAAAAATGCTGCGACATTCAAAGTTTTAGAAATACAGAAAACAATTGTGCTGTTGTTGTGATTATGAAGTCATTTCAATTGTGTCCCCAATTGTGCAGTAAATAACTGTCTGTCGATAAATCGCGATAGTGGAACATTTCACGGTGATTTTAATGGGGTCGCGTTGATGTCGAGTAGTGGCGAAAGAATAAATATCAAGAAATCGTAGAAATTATCGTTCAAATCAAATGAAACAAGTTGAAGTAGCAGGTGGATGCTCCTGCTAGAAGGGTATTGTAAAACAATTAGTAAATCAAACGATATATTCTGCATATCAAAACTTAATTAATACTATATACAGATTCCATAAATTGAGTTCGAATAATTATTATGGTTATTATGATTTTAAACTCGCCACCATTTTGTTTCAAGTGTTTTGACCCCGTCGCTTGATTAGTCATGATAACACATCGATATTACAAGCCATTTCTAAAATTTTTATCAAAATTCCTACATGTCTAGGTCCATTGCAAGCGTGTATCTCCCTAGTATCACGTGTTAATGTTGTTGTTATTGTTAAATATTCAATCGGCTGTAACTTAGCTGTTTATTGTTCAATTATTGTGAAATTTTCGAACTATATACAATTACTTTTAGAAAACTTAAATTATAGATTTTGGAAAATTAAGGGTCCCGTCTTAATTTTATAGGCAAATAAAGCAAAATTTATAAAATGTACTATTATTCACAAAGTTGATCGAATTCCGACTTCTAAGGTATTTGTCGCCCTTGTGAAGGAAAAATTGTCAGTTTAAGTACTGTTTTGAAAAGCTCTTATAAAGAACTTCCGTTTGATATTCATATCGGCTACCTTTGATGAATTTTTTTTTTCAGCGGCCTCTCCACTGTACTGTAATCATCGATTCATGGCCAACTTTTTCGAATTCTAGAATGGTTACAAAGCCCTTTTGCTAGCAGCGCTCTCCTGCCTCCTCGGCTTGTTTCACGTATGAGTATCAATTGTAGGTAGTCATCCTCAGTCATTCATTAAATTGAATCAAGTGTTAAAAGCATGTGCCTTAAACGTTGAAGTTGGGGCAAAATAACTCAAAATTATTCAATCTTCGCATTTAAAACAGCATCTTTTTTGCTTGACGATTACTAATACCATTAGTTGAGCAAATTCTCAAAGATATTTAGGATACCTATCATTCCTGAAATGTTCATGCGAATCCTAGCAAAGCTGTAGTGCCTAAGTCGGTAAAAAGCGCATATTGTTCAGATTAGTCTTATAAATAGTCATCTGTGTACTGAATTTTATTAAATTTAAGGGCACCGTTAAGATTTTATTCAAGAAAACATAAAATCGATAAATCATACTATTACTAACATAGTTGAGTGAATTTCGACTTCTCATGTATTTGTTGTTGTTGTACTCATAAAGGCCTACATTCATGATTTTTTTCAGATTTTTCGGGTTTCCCCTTCCCCTGCACCCCTCAAAGCAAAGTTGGTCATTTTAAGACCTGTTTTGAAAAGCACTCATTAAGACCTTTCATTTGATACCCATATTGCCTACATGCGATGAAAACTCTTTTTTCAGGGGCTACTCCCCTATATGGGGAGACCCCCTTAAAGACCTTATAAATTTTTTTCGTGGTGAAACTTTGAAGAGCACCTACTTACAAAATCTTATGTTTCTAGCTTAGGTTGTTTGCGAGAAAAAGGGGTGTGACACACGGACGGACGGGCGGGCGGACAGACGGACAGACAGGACGCAATTTTAGTAGGGTATTGTAAAATGATTTTACAATACCCTAAAAAGTGATGATAAGCATCTTCGTGGGAATCTAAACGGTCAACGTAATACTCGTATTATTACTGTATGCGTTTGTCATGGCAACACCAATTGAAGAGCACCGGCCACGGAAGAAATCGAGAAGAGTCAGTCGCATCCGAACCATCAACCGAGTCATTGTATTTTGAACACAATAAATTGATTATTAACAAACGGTGCGCGTTAGTTCATTGTTTTCCCTCTTAAATAAGCCTGTTCCCAAGGTCCACCCCTGATACATTCGAAATGTTGTTGCCGCGAGATGGACGACACAAGTGCATAATTTTTCACAGTTAAGTGGTTGCATAGTATTTCCTCCTTGCTTTCTTCATTATTTTTGGAAGTGAAATTAGGAAAAATTTTCGAGAAATATTTCGACCTTATCTTGACTATCTGGAGAAAAGCTTTCCCCTTCAATCTCATATATTTACGAGTGAGGACCGAACACCGAATTGCTATTACTCTTTAGTGCAGAGTTCCTGCCAGTTCCTTTCCATGAAGCCATTTTAGGTGCAAGTGTTGTCAAACCAAAGTCGCCGCAAATTTATTTGCGTGGAATATCGATGCTTTAATAACAAAAAGGTTTCATCTCACCAATTTAAAGGGAAAAAATAATCACCATTAAGAATATCAAAGCAATAAATACCAAAGATTACCGCCAATCACTCCTAATGCTAGTGAATTTAAATATTTAAATATACAAAAATAATTAATTTAAAACTGACAAGTAAAGCAAACTTCAAATTACCAAAATTTTTAACGATATTAAAATCAATATAATTCTTAAAAAAAATAACGCCATCATCTTGCAGTTAGCAAGGCGAGAATAACCTGTTTTTTTATTCTTCAAAATCGCATGGATATTAGCAGCCATTAGCCCCAACGCCCCAACGACGAGGACTCGTCGGAGGACTGGATAAGTACGCTTCTTTTTTTATAATTAAAAAGAAAATCTTTCAAATGCATTGCTTATAAAGAAAAATATTACGATTTAAAATCTTCGTCGGTTCTCGTCGACACAATCTAGCAAGTGCTTTGTCAGATTGTGTCGCAATGGGGTTGCCATTATTGATTTTATTTGTTTTTTTTTCTTCGGAAAAACTTCTTATCGATAATGGTAGCGGTGATAGTGGCGGGGTTTATTTCGCGTTAGTAATAATATTAATAAGTTGCGTATCAAATTGTGCCGCGCTTATTGCGTTGCTGTGATTATGAAATGGTCTTTTTTCGTAAAGGTCCCTCGAACAGTTTGCCTAGGCGGGCTGTTCGATTACTACAGGGCAGTTAATTTTTTCGGGAAAAGGAGTTGAAGGATCCTCACGTGGATAACCGAGCAGGGATGAGGAGCAAAAACAAAAAAAACAACGATTATCGGACGGACAGACTGACGCAAAAACTTACCACTTGTTGCAGATGGGAAAACCAAAGTATGTGATTGAAACTAAATACGAATGGAAAAAACAGACGTATGTGCGTAACAAACGACGTGGGTGACTTCTTTGCCAGACAGGTCCGTGAGGAGATGGATACCAGGTCCTACAACCTTATGTACCCGACTTTTAAAAAAACGTCGATGCAACTTCGCATTATAATGGTCAGCTGCGTCGCTTTGGCGGAAACCGCGACGAAAGACTTCATCCTCTTCCCTAAACTCGGGCAGTTGGGATCTTAGATTATAATGCGCTTCATTTTCGTGGCGCTCCAGCGCAACGACGGGATTTTCCAAACATTTTAATTGCCGCAATAGCTTGTACGATTTGCCATGGCAAATCATGTGCTGTCCGAAGGCGGCAAAGCAAGCCGAGACGCCTGTGACGGAATGATAAGGCGACCGTAGTGCACAGGTGATGGCGGACAATCTGCGGTCCCAATCTTTCTGAGTTTGATGGACATAGGAACGGATCGCAGCTGACAGGGAGCGATTCAAACGTTCTGATGCGTTAGATTGAGGAGAGTATATTGGCATCAGTTGGTGTTCGACATGTACTGTTCGAGTAGACTCTTAAATTGCCGAGATCGGAACTGTACTCCATTGTCTGAGTACAAGCTTTCTGGAACAACAAATACATGGAATACTCGGCTCTCTATGAATTTCACGATAGGTGGAGTCGTGAATTTGCAAATGGGTTCCACCAGCAGGAACTTAGATAGCTGATCTAGAACAACGAAAGCTCCAACGTGTCCCATAGAAGAATGAGGGTATGGACCGAGCAGATCTGTATACAGACGTTCGAATACGCGCTCTGGAACGTTGAGTTGGCTCGTGGGAGGTCGACGAGGCTGGTTGGGACCTTTAGTGCCTTTACAGGTCTAACAGCCGCCTACATACTCTTTGACCTGAGATGACATTTTAGGCCAAAAGAAGTATTTTTTAAGGCGTCGAAGTGTCCAACCGTAGCCGCCGTGGGAACTTGGGGATGGTCGTGTGCACGAAGGATCAGATTGTGAGTCATCTCCTCCGGCACCCAAAGTTTCCAAGACTCTTCTTCCTGCGACGAGTCACCGGTTGCGTATTCATTAGGTCGATAAATATGTATAGCCGTCGACCACTTTCAAATCAGGCAACTGTGTTTGTTGGGTTACGATGGTTCGCCTCAACTCGTTGTAGTTGTCTGAATTGAAATGTCCACTTGGTTATCAGCCATTGTAACGAAGCATGGTCGGTGATGAACTCGAACGGGTGGCCTTCTATGTACGCTTGGAATTTCTTGACAGCCATCACCACTACCAGGTATTCTTGCTCGGATATGGTGTAGTCTCTTTGGGCCGAGTTTAGCTTACTGGGTATAAAAGCAATGGGAGCTTCTTCTCCCTCTTCGATTAGTTGCACTAGCACGGCTCCAACTCCATGTTGAATTACGTCACAATGAATGGAGAATGGTTTCTGGAAATCAGGGCTGTCCAAGACTGAGGCAAATGTCAAAGCTTGCTTGAGCTCTTCGAATGCTTTTCAGCTGAGCTCGGACCAGATGAACTTACCTTTCCGGAGCATGTTCGACAAGGGTGCTGAAACCGTTGCATAGTTCCAACCGAACTCTCGGCACCAACCGCACACTCCTGGGAAATGTCGTAGCTGTTTAACGGTCTTCGGTAAGGGAAACTCATCAATGGCCCGAGTTTTGTCCAGATCTGTTTTGATGGTACCATGTCCGATGACATGTCCTAGATATCTGACTTCGTTGATAACAAACTAGCTTTTCTGGACATTGATGGTGAGTACCACCTTGCTGATATGCAGGGCTACTTTCTGCAGCAGTAGAAGATGTTGTTCAAACGTTTCTGTGATGAGTAGAAGGTCATCCAGGTAAACGAACACTTGGTGTTTCAGGCGAGATACAATGACTTTGTCCATCAGACGGGTCATCGTTTGCGGGGTGTTACACAGGCCGAAAGGCATTATGACAAACTGGCATAGTAGTCCTCCAGGTACTGTGAAAGCGGGACTATCTCTCGACCGTTCACCGAACGGAATTTGCCAGAAGGCATCCTTCAAGTCGAGCCTCGCAATGTAGTTTGCTTTCGGCAGCCTTCCCAATGTTCTTTCGATGAGCGGAAGAGGGTACGCATCTTATACGGTCACTGCATTGACTGTACGGGCGTCTAAACAAAGACGGACTTTACCTGGTTTTACCACCAAGGTTACTGGGGAGGACCAGGCACTTTGAGATTCCGCTATAACCCCCAACTCTAGCATCCTGTCCAACTCTGTATACACTAACTTTTCCATAGCAGGCGAGACGGCGTAGTATCTCTGCCTTGCGTAGCGTAAGATGGAAAAGCAGCGATGGATGCTTCCAGGCGTTGTCACTGATTGTGTTTGTATGTAGAGTGTTTTCTGGCAAAGAGCTCGTCGTAGTGGAACTGTCAGTATACGGAACGGAGTGACGTTTCGTTACTGGGTCTGTTTCGAGTGCTGCTATCTGACATGGGCACTCGCTTGCAAGTTTTTTGGCTTTTTGCAATTGGTGCGATTCGGCGCATATGTATCTGGCTTACCACAGCGGAAACAACAGAGGCTCGTCTCTACCTGGCATGCGTTAAAGCGATGTCCCGTCTGCCGGCAGTTCCAACACGTGGTGAGTCGTGTCTTAGGTGCCAGTCCGTGGACTTCTGTTTAATGAGCTTCGCCAGCTACGTAGGTTATTGGAGGTACGGTGGCGCAGGTAGGGCAAGCACGTTGTGTTCGAGCTCAGCCACTGTGCGCTGTTACGGTTGCTCCCTTCGGTAAAAGAATTTGCTTTGGGGTGCTAATCGCTGGCAGTATTGCACGGATTCTAGCTCCTTTGCTGAAGCGCATGTACGTTATGGCGAGGAGCAAAGACCAATCGTTCTCGTAACTCCAGTCTGATTCCTTCCCAAAAGAGACTTAAGAACTCTGTCTCCGGCATGGAGCTCACTTATCGCTCCAACAGGCAGCATAGAGCTTCGTTATAGTCGTTTCCAGTCTCCTGAGCCCGTTGGTGTCTACTTCGTAGCCTTTGTTTCAATATATCATCACTCTCTCCTGGTGCGAATTCCCGCAATGCGGCATGCCTTAAGGTTTGCCAATCGTATGTTGGAAATGTGCCAACGAAACGTCAGACCCATCGGAGAGCTCTCCCAGTGAACAGCATTTGGGCGCATCTGGCAACTAGTCGCATGCTTCAACGGTCATGTTTTCTACCCTTCGCAAGAAGGCACTTATGATTGCAGGGTCATTCTAGTCCGAAAACACCAACATTCAGGTAGCTATGATGTGTGCCACTTTAGATGGTGGAATAGTGCACAGGGAACAATTACGTTCGCAGCTGGGTAGTCGTGGCAGTGTCTCATCCCGGTGCGTTGGCCTTCCCATTCGACGACTTTCTAGCTGAGTTGATGGTCTGTTTAAACGTCTGCCGGTTAGGGCTCCAGGCACGCGCGTTATTCCGGTGGTGCGGGTGTGAAGTTGAAACATTTACTCTGGACCTTTATTTTGGGGCCATTGGGTTTATCACTCCGCTGAGCCTTGAAGGTGCTGGGTCACTAGTTAATGTTAGGGGTAGCTTTGCGGTCTCCGCATCGTCTACCCTTGATGGTAGGATGGAAGGCTGGGCCTATGGTTGTGGGACAGAAAGTATTTTCAATTATTTCCTGATTTGCTCCATACTAGCGGCCATCGTCTGCATGACGGACAGCCGCTTGGCCATTTCGGAAGTCGAAGTTGAGGATTGGATCGTAGGTCCGACTGTTGGTAGCGCTCCTGCTCCATCTGTGTCGCTGAGCGTAAATATTGGGTTCGATTGGCTGGGAGGCTCACCTCTTCTTCTTTGTTACAGTCACTCTTGTAAGTTAGAGTGGCCTTCCGCACAGGTTTCTTATTTATGATAAAGTTTTATATGATTCAGTCTTATAAGACTTTAACAAAAATCTGAAACATCTTTAATTTTCATTTAAGAGAGAAGTTCATGTGAATTATGTTTTTATTAATTTTTCATTTAAATGGGAAATATACGGAATGGATTTGTATTTGGGGGTCTAGAATGGAGTGATTTACATCCTGGGATGGTAGGGCTGTATTGTTCTCGGGTGGTTCTGGGAAGGTGTCCGATTTACCTGAATTAGCTAGTGAAGGTTCGGGTTCGTTTTACCATCCATCCATCGGGTGACCACATTTAACTGGGCTTTGTTCACCTCCGGACTAGGTGCACCTTCCGGGATTCTGCTTAGGGCATCTGCATTGGTGTTGTTTTTTCCTGGTTTATATTCGATACGATAATTGAATAGACTAGCCCCGTAGTCGGGTCTTTTACATTAAAGATTCCTTTTAAAGGCTTGTGGTGCGTATACACAGTAAAGCGTCTGTGCTGAAGGTAGCATCTCAAATTTTTGGTTGCCCACAATATCACTAGGAGTTCTTTCTCGATAGAGGAGAAGTTACGCTCCAATTTGTTGAGAGTGCGGCTTGCGTAAACTTAGGGCTGATCTCTGCCTATTTCCCCCTGTGACAAAATCGCACCTCGAGCTTCATTGCTGGCCTCGATGGTTAGATTGGACGGCTATGAAAAATCGGGGTAGGCAAGTAGGGGTGGTTCCACTAATGCGTTCTTTAGCTGCTGAAATTCTCGTACGCCTCTTGTCTTGCATGGGTCCGGGCGGGCGCCGGTTTGCAAGCAGATGTGTCCTAAGTACATCACTTCTGGACGTAAAAATTAGCATTTCTCGGGTTGTAGTTTAAGATTGTTCTATCTGAGACGGCTGAATATCTCCCGGAGTTTTGCTAATGTGGTCAGGCAGGTTTTTCCCGTAGACGACTATGTCGTCCAGGTAAATGAAACAATCGAACCCCTGGAGGCCAGTTAGGATGTAGTTCATCATCTGTTGGAATGTTGCCGGTGCTTTTTTCAGACCGAACGGCATACGCTTAAACTTGTAATGCGCGTAATTGGTGCTAAAGGCTGTTTTGGGTCGACCCTTGGGTTGCACCAATACTTGATGGTAACCACTGGTTAGATCCAGGGTGCTGAAGTATCGGGAGTGACCAACTGGTCCAGGCTTCGATACGTGGAAGAAGAAAAGCATCTCCTATAGTTATTACATTTAATTTGCGGAAGTAGACTACGACTCTCCACTTTTTAGAGCCATCGGGTCCTTTTTTCGGTACGACCAGTAAGGAGAAGTTCCATCGATTTTTGCTTGTCCGGCCAATGTCCTTGTCCAGCATTTCTTTGAGTTGGGAGTTGATTATCTACTTCTGCGGCTGGCCTAGTCTTTACATCTTTTGATTAATGGGTGCCTGATCTGTAATTAGTGGGATGGCTGCTGTTGTGTAGCTCAGCTTATCACCGGGTAAGAAGAAAATATCATCAAATTCTCCACATAATTGGGTGAACGTGGTTTTTTCTTCTGAATTGCGGTGTTCGTATAGAACTAGTTCCTGCTTGAGTAATGCTGTGCGCATAATTTTGTTGGGGGATAATTATTCACTTTGGATTGTACTTAAGTAACCCACTTGTTCTATCGTATCTTTAGATTGTGCCCTTGGTTCTTCGTTGACTATGGGTCTGATAAAGAAGTCACCTAGTTTTTCGAGTCGGTGTTGCTGTCGCTAGTGTGACTGGTGTTTCCCTAGCATTGAGAATCCCTATAACAAGGTAGGCAGGGCTTACTATGGAATTGGCGATGTAGACGCCATCAGCTATGTCCATGCCGGAGCACAGCATGTCCTGCTTTATCACTATCGGCATTTTTATTAAATTTTAGCTTTGTGCTTGAAGCGTAATGCTTTCTTTCCAGATCACCTGATGACATTCACGATCTTCTTCGGCATACTCAACACCAGTCTTTCCTGTCGGGGGCGTCATACCTTGGGCCGGTCCGGAGAACCATGCGCTTGTGTTTGTCGACGCCTCAGATGGTTATGATGTTGTAGAGTATCCATTGCTCTCACTAGGGCCGTACCCGTAGGAGCCTGAACATCGGCTTGCCCTGAATGGACTCCACACTTAGGGCTGAACTTAGTGGTCGTGTGCTAGTGTCGTTATAAGTGTCAATCGTGTTCCGTTGTTGCTGGACTTCTCCTGTTGGGGCTTGCGAGTTCCTCCGGGTTAGCCTGGTTGGGGAGAATGTTAGCTTTCTCCTAGGACCCTCAACGTTACAGTTGTGGGATAGGAAATCGTTACCCGAAAGCCCATCATTGGGTATGCCAGTGGTTTCATCCACCACTTGGAACGTACAAGTTAGGGAAGTGGAGAGTTGGAAATTGCCTTGCGCAGAGTCAAGAGTTTCCTGTTGTGGCCAGGCAGGCTAGAGCAGAGGTACCAACTTTCGTCTTCGATTGCTAGGAAATCAAAGAGGGGTTTGAACATTAGTTGTAACTTTGAGCCGGATGATGAAATCTCTCACTTTTTATACTAGATGACAATAAATTTTTGACTGGAAAATTTGGAGAATAATACATAAATTTCTAAGAGTCTTCATAAATTTCAAATTTTTTCTTCAAACTTCTACATATGTCTATTTATTATTGAATAATTGAACTCAGTTTTCATCTCACCATTATTCAGGATATCGTTACGCTATAATAATTTCTGCTTCGTCCATTCTACCTTACAAAATCATGGATCATTTTCAAAAGCAAGAACTAGACATAAAAATAAATCCAACAATATTACTTTTATTCAGGTGTATGCTTTACTAACGACCCTTAATCCTTGCTAGCCTATAAATCACTATTATGGCCCTAATAACTGTAATAATAACAAGCAATCATGAATTTCTGTAAACGTTCATTAAAATGAATTATGGCCGAGAGTTTCATCGTTAGTTACTTTTAAATTTGAATTTTGTGAATGTGCTGATGTTGTAGAACAGTAGCATGTGGCAAAGTTGAAAAATAATGCTGGCAATAATTGTAGGTGCGAAAGTTCAAATCCAATAGTATAAACGTTGTGGAAGAAACAGTGTGAAATACAATTTTATGCGTTCCAAAGAGAAGATTTTGTTTACGAGTGAGAGTGGTGAAGGTTGTTTTAGAACCTTCTTTGTAGTTTCAAATGGTTTTTAGTTTCTACTTGGTCTTACAGGTTTTAAATCTAGCCTCCTTTCCTTCTAAGTTTTTTTTGCTACTGTTTGTGATCCCAGGTTTCAAGGAAAAAAAACAATCACCAGAAGACAATATTTCATCAAAATCTTCACCAACATTGACACTAAGCATCACATTTTCATAATGACACTAAATAGTAAGAAGCGAAATACCAACTATTACTTGTACCTTTTCTTTAGTTCCTTCATAATTTCCTGGCCGTTGGGGATGGGAATGGTTTCCTTGCACGTAAATATCTTTTTCGGGTGGAATTGTCCCATAAAAAGGCAAAGATAAGAACTTTACGCTTCGCTCACCATCGTTTACCTCGTACAGAATGATACATTTGACAGTAATCATTGCCGGGTGGATTCCATCTTTGTACGAAGCAAATTTCTCATGATAACTACTTTGTAGATACTTGTATAGAATATTGCGGACGTTTCTTAAGGATATACACATTTATCGTTATGTTGCTTCTACTCTACTACTACATATATAGTATTTACTTAACTACTGGTACTGGCAAATTCACGGTGAAATTCTTGCCATAATTAGTTGGGAAAAGTTTACCATGTGAAAATCGGATAAAATGTAATAATGTGGAAAACTTCAGATTATTAAGCAAGTTGCAGGATAAAAGATGGTCTTAGTAGTCTAAGGTTTAGTGCTTATTATGCTTGGTATGAGAGATGGAATTTTATTTTGAACTGGATGTTTTAATATGTTTATTTCAATGGAAACTGCAATCTTTTTGCTACTAAAAAAGTTAGTGTTGAATGCACAAATATGAGCTGAAATCCTCTTAAATAGGATCCGTTGGGAGGAGTTTATGTATGTTCTTTTTCACTGGAGCGTTCTTCTTACCTACTGTAGCCTGGGATCTATTTTAGCATTTATCTAAATCATTGCAGACTTAATCTAAAATCGTTTCCACATAAATCTTTAAGAATTCACAGGCTAATAAGCCACTTTCATTTTTTCAAAGGCACTGCTAGTTCCTTTTCATTCACCTTCCTTCTACTTCTTCGTCATCCATTCAAGGAATTAATTCAACCGTAAGCTGTTTCAGGATTTTTGCAACAAAAACTACTTGCTCCTGCATATTATGTAAAACGGGTCAGGAGAAACAGTAGAAAAGCAGCACAGCTGGTGCAGAAGGAAAGACTATAGATGAGCTAGCAGGATGAGTCAGTTTCTATGTCATACTTGACATCCTTTATTTTTCTTTAAACTGTATGTTTATGCGCATATGGCATGTACATATGAGAACATACATTATTCCTTTAGAAAAATAACTTGTAAACAGAGGGGACGAAACTCGAAAACACTTAAGATTTGCATGCCATCCTCTGAATATGGTTGCAGGCATACAAGGAACGAGTTGAGCGCATTTCACATTGCATGTGTACAGAATAAGAAAGCAGTGAGGAGGAGAAAGTAAATGCTATGAGGGAGCAAGCATTCAGTGTAAATATGTTATACATATGTGAAGATATATTCAAGTTCTTTTAAAGGCGTCGAATTCTAAATTCAGTCTTGGACAGAGACTCTCAAAACTATTTGTTTTGTTTGTTTGGTTTTTAATAGAAGTCAACCATCAATTTATACTCGTGCGTTAACGGCTCAAATTCAACTATCACACCGTCTCCGTCCCGGTTAAACCGTTGCAGGCCTCGGAGTACCTTCGAAGTTCGCACCATTGGGTTGGTGGTGTAGGTCCGGTTGAGACGGACTCCCGAATAGCGCTGGTCTGGGTCTGAGCACTTGTCCCCATAAGGGATTGTGCCAACCTTCGCGTTGCCTACCTGCTCTGCAACGATAATCATGTGACCAAAAGGAGACTACACCGACGCACGGAGATAGCGGCTCCCAGGGGGAACCCAATAAAACTGGAGCAACTAAAAACACTTAAAGAAGATAAAAAACCGAAAAAGAAGGCAAAAATAACAACAATGACGACGCAAGCAGCGGCTGTAAACACGATGTTAACACCACATCGGGAGCGGTATTCACGATGACCAAAATGACGATAAATTCAATGATAGTGAAGACAGACGAAAAACGGAGATTAACATAAGTCATGTCCAGACTGAGATTCCTGCGGCGTCCGGGCGCAGCAAAAAAAAAATGATGCGAACGCCAGAGCGTCCTGAAATGGAAAGGCGGGAAACGCTGCAGGACATGCCAGATGTTCGAGAAATGGAGGAAGTAATAAAGAACGCCGAGAATTCGATGGTCACTGCTGTGATCGCTACCGAAGCGACCGAACTAAGGGTCGTAAATCCCGAAATAATAACGAGCCATCCTGAAGCCCACAATGTTAATACGGTAGGAAAAGACAGGCGTGACCAGACAAATTAAGCACCGTTGTGTGATTTCATCGCCACCGCCGAAACCGTGGTGGAAGTAATGTACTCTCCCAAGAAAGGTGGTCGTAAATTACAATTGCCACCTAGCGACATGAAGAAGAAAAGCTAATTCGAAAAGCGGAAGATTTTCAAAAAAAAATAAAATCTGCATGCGACTCCTCAAAAATCAACAAAGGAGTAAAGATTGGGCACCTTAAGTAGAGGAGCTCCTAGGTCGTATAGGACATTATCGGAGGAGCTGATTAAAGACCGAAGAAGACCAGAAGGCCGAAGAAGAGCATAAGGCTAAAGAAGCCCTGAGGGCTAAGCCTAAAAGGCACGCGCAGATAGCTCCACCATCAAAAATCAATAAAAAATGGCGTCTACCCCAATCCAAGTAGATCGGGATAAAAGAAGGAAGGAAGAGGCATTTGATGGGCGCGGAACGCCATAGCAGGAGTTCCAGATAGTGTTTACAAAACGAGCGAAGAAAGCCACAAAGAAACTCCTTCAAAAACTGCCAGAAAGTAAAGTTCGCACCGACGCCCAACAAGAAAAAGACCTGATGCGAAATAGGGGAGAAAGAAGCCCTGATGAAGATCCCGGCAGCAGGCACTGCTCACAAAATCCAAAAATGGTAAATTTTACGCGGAGGCGCTGCAAGATATCAGAATAAATGTAAGGCCCGAAGAAACTAACACTGCCACTAAAACAGTACGAGCAACACGGCCAGGCCACATACTGATCGAATTCGGAGCAGAGGCCAACAATAAGGAAGTATTTTGCGACGCAGTAAAGAAAATCCTCGGCAAAAGCGCAACAATAGCCTCGCTGAGCCGATGGTAACGATCGAAATAAAAGACATTGACTGCGTCACAGATCTGGCCGGGGTAAAAGAGGCCATCAAAAGGGAGTTTCCTAGCGTGGAAAGGAACAAAAGCGAGGCTCAGATCAGAAAATTATTGGGGACAACGCATGGCCATAACAGACTTGACCGTACAGGACGCCGAACAATTTCGGAATGAGGACAAAGTAAGAATAGGGTGGGTAGTCTGCAGGTTACGGCGAAGAACAATGCCTCTTCAATGTTTCAAATGCCTTGGCAATGGTCACATCGCACAAGTATGCAAAGGGAACGATAGGGGTTCTCTATGTTATAAATGCGGTGAAATGGGACATAAAAGAAAAGAGTGTACAAAAGAGGCGCACTGTATTATTTGCAAGGATGCTGGTACTAGACCGGATTTCGGGCACGTCTTGGTATCAGAAAAATGCTGGGTTTTCCAGGAAGCCCTAGCCAAGGCAGAATCAGAACTTTGATGACCCGCATTTTGCAGCTGAACCTACACCACAGTAGAACTGCCCAAAATCTGCTTGAGCAGTTTGCGAGGGACATGAAAGCCGACTTTATGCTGCTGAGTGAGCAACACCACGATAAAAGTTCGGCAAGTGCTATCCTGATGAAACTGGTACTGCCGCCATCTGGGTTCGGAGTAGTAATTTCCAGGCGGAGAGCTGTGGAAGGGGGAATGGTTTCGTGCGGGCTCGGTGCTCAGGGACCACCTTCTTTAGTGTGTACCTGACGCCGAATGAATCGATATCATCTTACCAAGCCAAGCTTCAGGCTTTGAATGGCGGTTGGGGGAGAACGAAATCGAATGGGGCATGCCTCAAGCAGATCCGCGGGGAAAACGAATCCTAGAAATGGTGGCCAGGACAGAGTTCGTCGTACTGAACACCGGAAATATGCCGACTTTCCACCGTATCGACTGTGAAGGAACCATATCTGACGTGACACTCACCTCGGAGGCCTTAGTACGGAGGATACAAAATTGGAGAGTATTCGAGGTTTGTTCAGCCGGTTATCATCAGTGCATTGTGCTTGAGATCAGTGATGTTGTCTCCTGACGTCCGCGTTCTCGGATTTCGTATCGTCAAGGTGTGCTCCGCTGCAGGGAGATTTGTAGGGGACGGAAGAACTGGCAGCTCAAGACATGGTGAACTCAACTATGAGCATCATCACAACTGCTTGCAACCCTTCTATCCCCGTCGAAAACCTCGGCGCGGCAAGCATCTAGTGTACTGGTGGTCGACTGAAATACCTGAAAAGCAAAGGAAGCGCCACAAGCTTCGGCGTGAGGCTCAGCGGGCATACAACCGTGAAGAGGCATGCAATCGGGTAGCAGCATACAAGTCGGCCAGGAAATGATTTCGCGAATCGATTCCCCGCCCAGCCCTTCTGTATTAACGATGTCCATGGTGAAACAGCAGTCGAGTGTCCACTCTTTACACAGCCGAAACTGGAAGAGACAGTCCACTCAATGAAAGTGAAGAAGGTTGGCTACAAGTTAATTATGCGGAAGCTTGGTGCCCTACGGACGCCTTGCATACATTAAGCGGAAAAGATGAACGAGATAGTGCGGGTACTGTTCCCTGCCCATCTTGTCCGTTTTGACGCTTTCCACGGTGAAGCAGCAATCGAATGCCCACTTTTCACGCAGCCGCAACTGAAAGAGGCAGTTCTTTCATTGAAAGCAAGGAAAGCTCTAGGCCCAGATGGTGTTCCAGCTGAGGTGTTGCAGCTTGTCTATCACCATTGTCCTGACTTGCTGCTCAGCACATTCAACGCTTACCTACGGGGCGGGGTTTCCCTGGTACGATGGAAGGTGATGAGACTCGTGCTGATCAGCAAGGGGAAGGGAAACCCCGAATTGCCGTCTGCATACCGCCCGTTATGCATGCTAGACACGGCTGGGGAAGTCTTAGGGAAATTCATCAAGGAAAGGCTCACTGACGCGATTCGTGCTGCTAGGGACGTATCTCCTCGGCAGTACGGCTTTAGAGCAGGACGTTCCACCATTCATGCGACTGCAGAGGTGGTGCGGCTTTTGAGGGACTACCTAAAGGACCGAAGCCTGCTTTACGACACGACATAGGGCCAACGAAGGATGGAAGTTACACCGGGTGTTGCCCAGGGATCTATCCTTGGTCCGGACCTGTGGAACGTATCTTACGACGGGCTATTGAGACTGGAGATGCCAGATGGGTTGCGCTTGATCGGCTCTGGTCGCTGACGCACCGTTGAACAAGCGCAACTTAGGCTAGGTATGCTTATGCGCCGAGTGACGGAATGGATGACTGCTCGCGGGTTCACTTTAGCACTGGGGAAAACCAAAGTGGTCATCTTGACAAAAAAGAGAATCCCTAGAGTAAGGATGACCAGTATTGGAGATATACGCATCGAATCGAAGCCAGCGGTGAAGTACCTGGGGCTACTGATTGATTCGAAGATGAGTTTCTCTGAGCAAATCAGGGCAACGGCTGAGAAGGCTGCTTCGGGAGTATCGGCTTTGCACGACTTACGGCGAACGTAGCGGGACCCAACTCGTCAAGAAGACGCCTCTTCATGAGTGTTGTAGGGTCAGTGCTACTGTACGGAGCAGAGGCATGGGGCGACACTCTCAGCAAGGAGGTATACCGAAAACGTTTGGTACAGGTACAGAGAAGAGGAGCACTTGAGAATTGCATCTTCGTATCCGACAGTCTCTGATCTGGCGGTGAGAGTAATTGCAGGCGTGATACATCTCGCCCGCCTTGCGAGAAAGCGCCGCGCTATTTACTTGCGCCGAAACGAGGAAGCGAGGGAGATGGTTGTCCGCGAGGAGAGACACCAACACTGCCATTAAAGCAGTGCGCGCTCAACGATTGGCAGCAGTCTTGGGTCAATTGCACGAACGAAAGGTGGAGTAAGCGCCTCATCCCGGATGTGAGACTGTGGCTAAATCGAAGGCATGGTGAGACTGACTTCTATCTAACCCAGTTTTTGAGCGGGCAAGGGCGTTTTTAGTCTTACCTGCACAAGAGTAAGTCACGGTCCCCGATTGTCAATTTTGCTCAGGAGAGGAAGACAATGCCTGCCACACATTTTTCGCGTGCACAAATTGGGTCAGGCTACGAAGGGACCTCTACAGGGAGATGAGAGAGCTCACCCCGTATAGTATAATCGCGGTGATGCTCGAATCGGTTGACGAATGGAACCAGGTTGCACATTATGCTCGGGCAGTCCTAATAAATAAAAGGGACTCACAGCAGCCGAGGGCTTTGGAGCAGGGGATCGCTTTTCTGGCACTTCCTCTTTCCTCTTCCCTCCCGCTCCTGCTAGAAGAGGGATCCCCCAGCATGAACGTGCCTCACGGCGTAACAAAACGAGACCTGGCCCGAAGTAATTTGTCAAACTGTACCAGGCCTCCAACATCAATATCGTTTAGACTTGTATTTGATTTACACATGGGTGGCTTGCCACTATTGTATGACTAGCAAGGCCGAATGATATTAGAGTCCCTTTGAGTACTCGGACGTTGTTATCTAATATCATTTTGCAGAGGATTCTGATCTGCACCCCAAACCAAGGGGTGCCTTAGTGTCTTTCAGTAAATGGATTTTTGACTTCACGTCACTGGGTGCTTAGCTAGTCCGAGATTATCCATGATAAGACACGCGCTGGCTGCGGGTCAGAATCAACCCTTGGCCGACAAGAGACCATTTCCGAACTATCATATTTACGGTGCCTCAAGAGAGTAGTACCTGTAACATGTAGGAAGAGATCACCATTGGTGTCCCTGACTGCGACGGTGGAAAAGAAAAATATAAAGGTCGGATTTTCATGATATATACATAAATATATTTTTTTTATGGAATTTGAATAGTTCGCCACTGACGGCCACTCGAAAAATTTACACTTTTTAAATATATTCATGCATTTTTCATTTTTCTAAGTTTTTTCTATATATAGTCATAATTATTTTTTGTAGCTATCTAGAATTCATCGCAAAAATTTTCAATTACAATGCTGGCGTGACGTACTCCAGACAAGTGTCGTCTACGCTCGGACGCGGGGCTGACATCATTGTGCGTGATGTGCCAACAGGCATTGGACGATGGCACCCCGGAGCGGACTGTGCAATGCGGGCATCAGTTCCATCGGGATTGCCTGTAACGTCACCTGGAAACCGCAACGGACTGCCCACTCTGCAGGCAGCCCATACATACTGTTACAGGGACCAGTGACATGATATCTGCTGGGCAAGGGGCGGTACCAAAAGGTCCAAATCATCGGGACCAATCACCCCCGCTTTCGACAGATTTTGATACCACCGGGGAGCTGGAGCAATTCCATCTCCTAGAGACCAGTGGCTTATCGTATCAGTGGATGCGACAGCCTTCCAAAAAATGTATGCCATGATGCAGAAACTGACCACCCAGATCGACGCCATGGAGCGTAGGGCAGTGCCTGCATCCTAAGCACGTCTCCGAACGCCTCCACTGTGGAACTTGGGCCCAAATCGTTGGGGTTTCCCGGGAGGTTAGCGACTCGAGCTCAAGCAGGACATACCTAGCACTTCTATGAACCCCATGGCCCCGGTATACCAGCCAGATTCAACCACCGACATTAGGTTCGGTGGCGCCTCCGGAGCAATGTGGACCTCAACACATATCATGTACATTGAAGCTGACTCAAATCCCCGGTATCATACAAGGCTGAAATCTCCACTTTAGTGGAGAACCACAATCCATCACAGTCAACGTCTTTATTACTCGGGTGGAATCAGAACAGACGACGCTGGCCGGCTACTTGCCGATGTTGTTGCGAGGAGCAGCGCTCGATACCTACTGACACACACATGCCACTCTTCCACCCCATCACTGGTACCGTCAATATGGATGAGAAGATACTGGATAAAATTCAAGCCAGATGGCAACGACCGGATGAACCGTTCAGCAAATTTAGAGCCGAAATTTCACGGCTCAACGATCAACCTACGAAGCCCTTGACCCAGACCCGATTGTTGTGGGTGTTAAAGCGCAATTTACGGCCTGAGCTTCGCCGCCACGATGCGAACTCTGATCCTCAGGACATGGCGTCACTTTTTCAAGCCAGACAACGGTTTGTTGCATGTCGAGCAGAGCGTAGGTTTCCTGCTACAGATGCGATAAACCAAACATTTACTTCCCAGATTGTCCGGATTGCGCCATTTCAAAAAAACGGACGAGCGAATACCTGACCACCTCACCGGTACTCCAAGGCTCAACCGTAGGTTGCCAGCCTGCTGGAAATACCAAACATGACAAAACTACACCGGCCATGCCCTCCATGACTGCAGGAGTTCCTTCTCTCCCGGAGGCTTCTCTAAAGACGATTTTGAAGCGACCACCACACCAACTAACAGTTGAAGCCAGACCGCCTCTGTTTCGTGCACTAAAGCCATACCATCTTCGACTGCAGGAATACTGTGCGGCTCGAGAGCGAATCTTTGCATTAGAAGAGATCACCTCTCGCTCGCACAAAATAAAATGGTCCACTCGTCATTGGCGGAGCTTCCGTAAGAGAGTGCGCACCTGCCGTCAAATCCTGAACATATGCAACATTTCGGAGGTTCCCGAGAATGAATGAATTGTTGGGCGAAATCGCTGTCGCATTAATTGACATGGGTGCAAGTATTAGCTGCCTTGCCTCGAGCATCGGCTCAATGGTACTCCATCAACACCCTACGTTGGTGAAATCTTGGCGCTCTGGCATCAGCACCGCTGAAGGCACCAAACATTCTATCAAGAGCAGATTGACAACACCCGTCACGTTTAGAGGTCAAACTAAGATATTACATTTTTCATCATCCCCTCACTGACTCAGAATAGGCACCTTGGCGTCGATTTCGTCCTGCAATTTGGTTTGGCCACAGATTTATTCGTGGATTCACACTTTAAAACTAGACTCGTCCATGAACTTACTTCTATGCCCGACAGACACGAATCAACTCCGAATTAGCGATAGCGTCTGGAACCATCCGTTGCTGCTTTTCCAGCTTACGCTACGGAAGGCCTTGGCGGCACTACCTGGTCTCACATGTTATTGATGTTGGCGACAGCAAGCCAATCAAGCAGAGACACTACGCCATCTCACCGGCCATGGAAAAGCAAGTGTACGCCGAATTGGGGGGTTATAGAAGAATCTCAAAATGCCTAGTCCTCCCCAGTGACCTTGGTGGCAAAACCTCCCCAGTGACCTTGGTGGCAAATAAATGCAGTGACCAGTGAAGACGCATACCCTCTTCTGCTCATCGATGGTGTATTGGGAAGACTGTCGAAAGTAAACTACATTACGAGTCGGGACTAGAAGGATGCCTTCTGGCAAAATCCACTCGATGAAGGATCGAAGGATAAAACCGATTTCACAGGGCCTGGACGACCACTATGCCAGTTTTTCACAATGCCTCTCGGCCTGTGAACGCCCCGCAAACGGTGGCCCATCTGATGGACAAAGTAATTCCACCTCATCAGAAACACTGAGTATTCGTTCACCTGGATGACCTTCTACTCATCACAGCAACGTTTCACCAACATCTTCTACTGCTGCGAGAAGTAGTCCTGTATATCAGTAAGGCGGGACTCACCACCAATGTCCAGAAAAGCAAGTTCGTCATGGACGAAGTCCTATATCTAGAACATGTCATTGGACATTGTACCATCAAAGCAGATCCGGATAAAACTCGGGCGATTGATGAGTTTCCCTTACCGAAGATCGTTAAGCAGCTACAACATTTTCTAGGATTGTGCGGCTGGTAACGAAGGTTCTTCGGAACTATGCAACGGTTTCAGCACCCCTGTTGGACATTCTCCGGAAAAGTAAGTTCATCTGGTCCGAGCTCAGCCGAAAAGCATTCGAAGAGCTCAAGCAAGCTTTGACATCTGCCCTAGTCTTGCACAGCCCTGACTTCTAGAAACCATTCTCCATTCATTGCAACGCAAGTCAGCAGGGAATTGAAGCCGTACTTGTACAATTAATCGAAGAGGGAGAAAAAGCTCCCATTGCTTTTATGTCCAATAAACTTAATTTGGCCCAGAGGAGCAACACCGTATCCGAACAAGAATGTCTCGCAGCAGTTATGGCTGTCAAGAAATTCCGAGCGTACATAGAAGGCCACCCGTTCGAGATCATCACCGACCACGTTTCGTTACAATGGCTGATGAACCAAGGGGATCTACCCGCATTCCCCGCAGGGGGAATGCCAGTCGACAAGAGCACTCTTGGAGGCTAGCATTCTTTGGGGAGTTCCGCCCCCACGTACCCGAGGAAACTCCGCAGGGGGAACGCCGGTCGACAAGACCACTCTTGGAGGCTAGCATTCTTTGGGGAGTTCCGCCCCCACGTACCCGAGGAAATTCCCGCAGGGAGAAAGCCGGTCGACAAGAACATTCTTGAGGCTAGCATTCTTTGGGGAGTGCCGCCCCCACGGACCCGAGGATATGGGGGGTGCCGTAAGGTTCCCTCCTGGGATGACAGGTAACGACTCTTATTGTATCTGGACTACGCTTTGGACAACGAACTGGAATTGACGCTTTGGGCTGGCGGATGTGATGGTTTGGACCTAGTTGCTTTGCACAGTAGCGCCGAGGTGAAACTCGTGTGTGAACGGCTCCAATTTAACTATCATACCGTCTCCGTCCCGGTAAAACCTTGGCAGGCCTCGGAGTACGTTCGAAGTCCGCACCATTGGGTTGGTGGTGTAGGTTCGGTTGAGACGGACTCCCGATTAGCGCTAGTCTGGCTCTGAGCACTTGTCCCCATAAGGGCTTGTGCCAACCCTCGCATGGCCTCCCTGCTCTGCAAAGATAACCATGGAACCAAAAAGGCGACTACACACACGAACGGAGATAGCGGCTCCGAGGGGGGACCCAATAAAATGGAGCAAACAAAATCAAAAGATCAAAAACATCCAAAAAATGAAACCAAAAATAATAACGACGACGCAACCAGCGGTTGCAGCCACGATGTCAACAGTACATCGAGAGCTGTACTAACCACGAAAAAAACGAAGACTAATACGACGACAGTGACGGTAGACGAAAAACGGAGAACAGCTGACAGTCTGGTGCAGACTGAGATTCCTGCGGCGTTTGGGCGCAGCAAAAAAATGATGCGAACGCCCGAGCGTCCTATTAAGGAGAAGCGGAAGACTCAGCAAGATGCTTCAGGTGTTCGAGCAGTGGAAGATAACATAAAGAGCACCAAAAATTCGATTGTCAGGGCTGCGATCGTTACTAAAGCGACCGATGCAAGGGTCACAAATCCCGACATTGCAACGAAAAATCCAGAAGCAAACGAGGAGATTATGCTACTAAAAGCAAAGAGTGACCAGACACCGCGTGATTGTACCGCCACCGTTGAAAATGTGGCGGAAGTACTGCACTCGGAAACGGAACGCGAAAACCTCTCCCAAGGATGGTTGCAAGGTACAATTGCGGCCCAGCGATACGAAGAGGAAAGACTACTTCGAAAAGCGGGAGATGTTCTGAAAAGAATACAAGCTGCATGCGACTCCCCAAAAATTAGCAAAGTAGCAAAGGAAGGGCTCCTTGAACTAGAGGAGCTCCTAGATCGCATAGGGCACAATCGGAGGAGCTGGTTAAGGGCCGAAGATGAACAGAAGGCTAAAGAGGCGCTGGGGGCGACATGCAGATAGCTCCATCATTAAAAGTCAATAAAAGAATGGCGTCTAGCCCAATCGAAGGAGATCGGGATAAAAGAAGGAAGGAAGAGGCACTTGACGGGCGTGGAGCACCAGATCAGGGGTTCCAGACAGTGCTTACAAAAGGAGCGAAGAAAGCCGCAAAGAAACTCCTTCAAAAATAGCCAGAAAATAAAATTCGCACGGACGCCGAATTAGAAAAAGGACCTGATGCAAAACAGGAGAGGCAGAAGCCCCGACGAAGACCCCGGCAGCAGGCACTACTTGTAAAGCCCCAAGATGGCCGATCCTACGCGGAGGTGCTGCGGGACATCAGGGGAAACGTAAGGCCCGAAGACACCAATACCACCATTAAAGTAGTACGACCAACGCGGTCGGGCCACATACTGGTCGAATTCGGAGCAGGGGCCGGCAATAAAGACGCATTCTGTGACGCAGTAAAGAAAGTCCTCGGCAAAAGCGCAACTATAGCCCCGCTCGAGCTGATGGCAACGATCGAAATACGAGACATTGACTGCGTGACGGATCTGGCCGAGGTAGAAGAGGCCATCAAAAGGGAGTTCCCTAGCGTGGGAAGGATCAAAGCGAGACTGACACCAGAAAACAACAGGGGACAACGCATGGCCATAGTTGACTTGACCGAAAAGGACGCCGAACAATTCATGAACAAGGGCAAAGTACGAATAGGGTGAGTTGTCTGTAGGATACGGCGAAGAGCAACGCCTCTTCAATGTTATGGTTATGTTCACACCACACAAGTATGAAAAGGACCCGATAGGAGTTCCCTATGTTACAAATGCGGTGAAATGGGACATAAAAGAAAAGCGTGTACGAAGGAGGCACACTGTATTCTTGCCAAGGATGCTGATCCAAAACCTGATTTTGGACACGTCTTGGGATCAGGAAAATGCCGGGTGTTCCAGGAAGCCCTAGCCAAGGCCAAATCAGAGCTTCGATGACCCGCATCCTGCAGCTAAACCTACACCACAGTAGAACTGCCAAGAATCTGCTTGAGCAGTTTGCGAGGGACAGGAAAGCCGACTTCTTGCTGCTGAGTGAGCAACACCATAATAAAAGTCCTGCATTACGGTACTCTGATGAAACTGGTACTGCCGCTATCTGGCTTCGGGACAGTGACTTTCAAGCGGAGAGTTGTGGACGGGGGGATGGTTTAGTGTGGGTTCGGTGCTCAGGGATCACCTTCTTTAGTGTGTACCTAACGCCTAACAAGCCGATATCATCTTTCCAAGCCAAGCTTAATGCTCTGGAGGGCGCTGTCTCGAACGCAGAGGGTAAAGTGCTCGTTGGGGGCGACTTCAATGCTAAAGCAATCGAATGGGGCATGCCTCGGACGGATCCGCGGGGAAAACGAATCCTGTAAATGGCGGCCAGGACGGCCCTCGTCGTACTAAACTCCGGAAATACGCCGACTTTCCGCCGTATTGGCAGTGAGAGAACCATACCGGACGTGACATTCGCCTCGGAGTCCTTAGTACGGAGGACACACAACTGAAAAGTATTAGAGGACTACTCAGCCAGTGATTCTGCTTGAGATAAGTGATGCTATCTCCCGACGTCTGTGCTCTCGGCCTTCTACAACTGGATGGAACATTGGAAGAATGGACGTCGAGAGGTTCGCCAAGGTTCTCACAGTAGGTGAGCCACTGCAGGGAGCTCCGTAGGGGACGGAAGAACTGGCAGCTCAAGACGTGGTGAACTCTACTATGAGCATAATCACGACTGCTTGCTGCGCTTCTATGCCCCGTCGAAGACCCCGGCACGGCAAGCCCCCACTGTACTGGTGTTCTACTGAAATCGCTGAAAAGCAGAGGGAGTGTTACAAGCTTCGGCGTGAGGCACAACGGGCGCGGAACCGTAACGAGGCATGCAACCAGGTGGCAGCATATAAGTCAGCCAGGAAATGCCTTCGCAAACTGATCAACAGTAGCAAGGCTCGTTGCTGGCAAGACCTAGTGGACAATGTGAACAAGGATCCGTGGGGCCTTGGCTACAAGCTGGTCATCGGGAAACTTGGTGCCCTACGGAAGCCTTGTATACATGACGCGGAATATATGGACGCGATAGTGCGGGGACTCTTCCCCGCCCATCCCGTCCGTGTTGACGTTGTCCATGGTGAAACAGCAGTAGAGTGCCCACTCTTCACACAGCTGGAACTGGAGGCAGTCCTCTCCTTGAAAACGAAGAAGGCTCCAGGTCCAGATGGTGTTCTAGCTGAGGTGTTGCGGCTCGTCTATCACCATTGTCCTGACTTGCTGCTCAGCACATTCAACGCTTGCCTACGGGACGGGGTTTTCCCGGTACGATGGAAGGTGGCGAGGCTCGTGCTGATCAGCAAGGGGAAGGGAAATTCCGAATCGCCGTCTGCATACCGCCCGTTATGCATGCTAGACACGGCTGGGAAAGTGCTAGAGAAACTCATCAAGGGAAGACTCACTGACGCGATTCGTGCTGCTGGGGACCTATCTCCTCTGCAGTACGGCTTTAGAGCAGGACGTTCTACCATTGATGCGATTGCAGAGTTGGTGAACGCGGTCCAAAAGGCAGAGGCATATAGTCGCACCAAGCGACGGATCGTCCTGTTGGTGACACTCGACGTCAGGAATGCCTTCAACTCCGCTAGATGGATGGATATTCTGGACACGCTGGAAAACTCTTTTCAAGTTCCAGAATATCTAATGCGGCTTTTGAGGAACTACCTAAAGGACCGAAGCCTGCTCTACGACACGACACAGGGCCAACGAAGGATGGAAATTACATCGGGTGTTGCCCAGGGATCTATCTTTGGTCCAGACCTGTGGAACGTGTCTTACGACGGGGTACTGAGACTTGAGATGCCAGATGAGTCGCGCTTCGTCGGCTATGCGGATGATGTTGCGGCTCTGGTCGCCGGACGCACCGTTGAACAAGCGCAACTTAGGCTAGGTATGCTAATGCGCCGAGTGAGGGACTGGTTGACTGCTCGCGGGCTCAGTTTAGCACTGGAGAAGACCGAAGTGTTCATCTTGACAAAAAAGAGAATCCCTAGAGTAAGGATGATCAGTATTGGAGATATACAAATCGAATCGAAGCCAGCGGTGAAGTACCTGGGGCTACAGGTCGACGCGAAGATAAGTTTCTCTGAGAAAATCAGGGCAACGGCTGAGAAGGCTGCTTCGGGAATATCGGCCCTGAGTCGACTTATGGCCAACGTAGGGGGACCCAGCCCATCAAGAAGACGCCTCTTGATGAGTGCTGTAGGGTCAGTGCTACTGTACGGAGCAGAGGTATGGGGTGACGCCCTCAGCAAGGAGGTATACCGAAAACGATTGGCACAGGTACAGAGAAGAAGAGCACTGAAAATTGCATCTTCGTATCCAACAGTCTCCGACTCGGCGGTGAGAGTGATTGCAGGCGTGATAAATGTCGCCCTCCTTGCTAGAGACCGCCGCGCTATTTACCTGTGCCGAAACGAGGATGCGAGGGAGATGGTTGTCCGCGAGGAGAGACAGCGCTCGCTCAACGATTGGCAGCAGTCTTGGAGGAATTGCACGAAGGGAAGGTGGACTGCGCGCCTCATCCCGGATGTGAGACCGTGGCTAAATCGAAGGCACGGTGAGACTGACTTCTATCTGACCCAGCTTTTGAGCGGGCACTGGTGTTTTCAGTCTTACCTGCACAAGATCGGTAAATCACGGTCTCCCGATTGTCGGGTTTGCCCAGGAGAGGAGGACAATGCCTGCCATATATTTTTTGCGTGTACCAAATGGGTCAGGCTGCGAAGGGAACTCTACAGGGAGACGGGAGAGCTCACCCCGGATAATATAGTTGCGGTGATGCTCGAATCGGTTGACAAATGGAACCAGGTGGCACATTATGCTCGGGCAGTCCTAAAATATAAAAGGGACTCACAGCAGCCGGAGGGGCTGGGGCTGGGGGATCGCTCTTCTGGCATTTCCTCTTCCCCAGCTTGAAGGCGCCCTACGGCGTAACAAAACGAGACCTGGCCCGAAGTAATGTGTCAAACGGTTCCAGGCTAGATTCTCAGATTGACAGGGGAGGTGTTTAGTGGGTAGTCCAAGGGTATCCTCCATGGGAGTCCCACACTGCCAGACTCGGCGGGTGTAAATGCCTTCACCTCCCTACCACAAAAAAAAAACCAAAAAAAATGGGATCTAGACGGGCGTTTGGCCTGATGGGCTCTTAATCTGCAAGGGCTTAAGTTTTCCATCAAACACCGGAAAGGAGCACAAAACATTGTGCCCGATACTCTCTTGCGAATATTTTCACTCGAGGGAGCGGAATTGGCATTAAATGACAATAGTCCCACCAAGACAGATTTAGACAGCCCGCATTTCAATTTAGACAACTACAACGAGTTGAGACAAACCACCGTAACCCAACAAATACAGCTGCCTGATTTGAAAGTGGTTGACGGCTATATTTACCGAAGCAATAGATACGCAACCGGTGACTCGTTGCAGGAAGAAGAGTCTTGGAAGCTTTAGGTGCCGGAGGAGATGACTCACAGTCTGATCCTTTATGCACACGACCATCCCCTAAGTGCCCACGGCGGCTACAGTCAGACGGTTCAGCGCCTTAAAAAATACTTCTTTTGTGAGACCTATAAAGGCACTGAGGCTCTCAACCAGACTCTTCGACCTCCGTTGAGCCAACTTATCGTGCCGGATGCGTATGCCAACGTGATATATTCGGTCCATACCCTAGTTCTTCTATAGGAGACGTTGGAGCTATCGTTGTTCTAAATAAGCTATTGAAGTTCCCGGTAGTGGAGCCGATTTGCAAACTCACGACTCCACCTTTCGTGAAAATCTTGGAGAGCCGAGTATTCCATGTGTTTGGTGCTCCAGAAAACTCCGATTTCGGCAGTTAAAGAGTTTACTCGAACAGTACGGTGTTGAACACCAACTGATGCCAATATATTCTTCTCAATCAAAAAATATTAATGTATCACAAAAATTGAAAAGGTGTGAAACACTCGGCACATACGAGTCTACATGTATACGGGTCAAACCGATGACCTTCTCTCCTTTGGATGTCGGCTAAAAAATTGAATAAATTGATTCCCTTGCAGAACGCATGTTCGATTGTGATTTTTTAGTCACTTGTCGGGAGTTTTTTGGATGAATATTATTCGCACGTTATAGTTCAACCCACGAAAATAATAAACCCGAAACGGACTCACATTGTGGCCGCAACAGCACGAGATAGTTGAGCTTTAATCGAAAATGGAACTAGCCAACGGTAAACTTTCCATTTTGACTAATTAGGTACATTTACACTTTTTTCTAAGAAAAGGAAGAATTAAGCTTCTGCACTTTTTTCTATGATCCTCAAAGTAATTTTGATAGGTTGAGATAGTTGTTGAATCGGTTTGCAATTTATTTTTGCGGTAAATTTAGATTGAAATTGGATTTGTTTACTGTAAAAGCTCGTCAAGAATTACTATACAAGTTGAGCATGGATAAGCGTGTTCTCAAATTTAAAAGTATCATTTTCACACAAACGAAAAATCTAAAAAAAACATATTAAAGACAATTTGCTGAGTTCTGCAAGACTGAAGCTTACTGGCTTTATTTTGCATAATTTAACTGACTGTATGCCAATATTCTCTAGAGTAATTTGTATAGAAAAATCGTAAATCACACGTAACGACTGCTACAAATTACATAAAGTATGTACACAGACATGTGTTTGATTCACATGGATATAAACATAGATCTAATTTTCTAATTTCTGACTTCTGATTATTGAAAAGTTTTTCGAAAATATACTTTGCAATTTTCACTTCATCTATAGCGAAATGTGTTCTAATGGAACAAAACAAAAGCTAATTGTGATTCTGACGGGAGCAAGTTTTTCATCCCCTAGCATCATTCTACAATATAGCTTCTGGCTATTAAGACAGCTAGTAAAACGAACCTTCGAAAGACTTTTTAGAAATTGAAAATTATTTCTGAGTGGGACTTCGTGCGAGAGAAAGCAGAGATTGGCTTGAACTTTCAAAGTGTAGCCAGATTCAGATTTTTTTTAAACAAGTGAACTTCCTGCATGTTAATATTTTCCTGCTGCGTTGCAGCCAAACGAATAAATATTTCCTTCTTTTTAGGGTATTGTAATTTAACAGTACCCTACTAAAATCGCGAACTGTCTGTCCGTCCATGTGTTACAGCAAGTCCCCTAGCAAACCGTTAAGGCTGAAATGAGTTTCAGTACAAAATAAATTTAATAAGATTTTTAAGGGGGTCTTCCCATATAGTGGCGGATGATCCATAAAATTATTTTTGACAGAGGTAGCCAATATGGGTATCTCATAAAAGGTATCGATGAGGACTCTTTAAACAGGTCTTAAAAAGCAGCATTTGAATCGAGGGCTACAGGAGGAATGTCCGAAAAATTAGACTTCTCCCCTTTCAGTTGGACATCTTTGGGTGGAAAAATCTGAAAAAATCATAAAAGCAGGTTTTTATGAGTACAAGGCCAAAAAATACCTCAGAAGCCAAAATTCGATTAGTTTAGTTAATAAAAGTACAGTTCAGAATTATAGGTTTTCGATTGTAAAATTGAAAGGTAACACTTAAGTTTGCCAGAGACTCATTTCTAGATTTTTGGATAATAAACGCATGTTTCTTTAAAACATTAAAATCGAACTATAAACAGCTAATTTGGAGCTGATTGAATTAATGTTTAATTACAACCACATTGTAACAAACAATGAGTTCAAAAAACTGAAAATAAAATGGCAGCAAAATGAAAAAAGTGTTTAATAACGGTACTATGTATAAGTTTTTGGAGCTAAATTAATGTAATATATGTATGAGCCATTTTTTGATATTCAGAAGACGTTATTTGAGTAACTAATTACTTAAAAAAACCCCTTCTGGCAGGAGCACTCTCCGGCTACAAGGAGTTTTTTTCAATTTTCCCCTGGAGCAACGAGATGTCTGACTGGAAAATGTTCTGAGACGATTGGATGTTTTTTTAATTGTTAATGTAAAATTCTTTGCAACTTTTGTTTCCGTAATGTTTTCATGGACGTGCTTCGAAGTTGCTATGTTTAAAAATGTACAACCAACCAAATGAGAATGAGTAAAACGTTTTGCTGTTGTTATTTTCCGCTTTTTGATTCCCAATGGTAATATTTTGGGTTTAAAATTTTATGTTGAAATAATGGAATGTTCTTTGTTGTAAATTCTATTACGCAAATCATTTTAAGGGTTTACGAAGTAACTTTTAATTGAGGATTTAGTCCATTAATGTACTTGAACAAGAAGTCTATAGAGCTATTGCCTGAAACATTTTTGAGGTAATTTCTTTTCAAACCATTCTATACAAATACCTAGTTTCCTGGAAGTAGCATCAAAAGAGGATGTTGGATATTACAAAGAGAGTATCACATATTTTAAAGGTAAAATACTTGAAACTTCAAAAGGCCCGAACATTTTTCCATTCGATCTGCTTTAGTCCAAATCAAAAAAAAAAACAGCTTACGATCGATTTTTTCAATATTGATGAACATTACGTCACTCTCTTCCTACTGTGATGCTTTTCCAAGCCAAATTGAATTAAAGTTCAATGAAAATTAGCGAAAATAAAAGAAAAAACTTAGCTACGCTTGGCATCATACATCAAACTATCAATTTGTACCTTATCTGACAAGGAGACGGTAAACCATGTGATAGTTGACAGATACTCTAACGCAAGAAAATACTCGAGTTTTCAACTTCTAAAAAAGATAATATCCAATTATATTATAAACATATAATCAAATAAAGCAAAAGAAATTCAAATTGAATTCTAAATAAGTCGCGTAGGCAGGAGAGTGTTCCTATCAGAAGGGCTTTGTGAGCATCCTACAAAATTTAAAGTGAAGCTCTTGTTAAGACTGGGAGACTTTGTGACTTATGCCATACGTGCAGTATCAAACGCGTGGTAGGCAAATGCCTGTGTTTGATGATATCGATGACACAGCTGCTGACCTCGGCAAACTTGGCCTGTAGAACTTGTGTGTTTTGAATGAAATAAAAATTAATATTTAAAAATGCGAACACAAGCCGAAGAGCGAATCATAAATCTTCGGTAGAAGGTAGGTAGGTAAATGCTGACGCGAGGATTGCGGCGAATATAAACATGTGCTTCGATGAGAGATCGCAGGATTACCAGATCTCAAAAAATCAATAAATTTGCAGAAAAACAAATTCGTTCTATGCAATCTTTTAGTTTTTTACTAGGATCTGGCAACACTCTCATGTTCAGAAATGCGTGAAAGAACGCAAGCGTCGGAAATTTTATTTTGCTTTTAGAACACTACTGGCCTCGGCTCAGCTGACGTGCCCCGACTCAACTGACCGGGCCCTGGGAAAATTCAGAAAGTGTGCAACACAGGGTAAATGGAAGGTGTGGATACTATGTGAATATACTATGCTGAGAATTCCAGTTGCATTAGAGATAAGGTCAACTTGATTTAACAGACCGAGTTAACTCAAGTTGCACTTAAATCGAGTTAGGCTATTTTCAACTCGAGTTGTTTTTCTAAGTCATCGCTCTGAACTCTGGGCAAATTTGTAGCATATGCTTAATGACCAAGACAGTTCGAGTTGCGGTTAAATCGAGTCAATCCGTGTTAGGCTTTTTCTAACTCGAGTTGTGTTTACGCTTTCGTTCTGGACTTTGGGGGAAAGTCGTATAATTTGTGCTTTGTTTAGTGGAGTTTATCAGCGCAACTGTATTGCTGACTTAATTCAAGTTGATAATTCATTTCATGTCTCCAAAAACGACCGAGAACGGAGCATTGTTTTGTGTGGTTTGTTCTGAAGTGTAATAGTTTTCAAACAAAGTTTGTGACATTTTGTTCAGGTTGTGTTATTACATTCGTTGCATATTGTAATCCACGTGATTGGACAATGCCGGGGCCATAAAAAATCTGCTTCGGTTTGGAAAGTATTTGACTTACCTTTGCAACGAAGTTTGAAATGCAAAATATGTTCAAATAGTTACAAATACTCTGGTAATACCAGTTCATTTATGAACCATATTAAAAAATGCATCCCAGAAAATACTGTGAACTGGTTGAGTTGGATAATAATAATGCTACATCCATTAATAATCGACCCTCGAGCTTATTATCGTCGAGCGAAATTCAAAAACAAATTTCAAAAAGAGCGCCATCAGCAACCATGTCGATGCCGTCTTCATCATCTGTAGATGGTGAGCTCGCTACAAAACAATTCAAGCAGACTCGTTTGGCCTTGCCGCGAAAAGTTTTGCAGAAATTTGGCGAAGCTGCGCTGATTCAAATGATTATGCAAGATAATCAGCCTCTAAAAATAGTTGAAAATGCAGGTTTCCGAAGGTATACTTACATAATAAATCCTGGCTATGAATTACCTTCTAGAAACAAAAGTTAATTCAAATGTTAAGAGAAACATAGAAAACTGAAACGGCAGCATATAAGAAAAAATTGCAGAAATTAAACATATTGCTTTAACGTCAGATATTTGGACGTCAGATACTACAATAATAAAAGTTTTATTAGCGTGATCGCCCATTTTATAGAAGAATCAAAACAAGAATCAGTGTTTATTTTATCTTCAGATATACAAGGCAGTCACACAGCTGAAAATATAGCAAATGCTATTCGTCCAATATTGGACGACTGGGAGATAAACTCAAAAATAGTCACTATAGTAACGGATAATGCTGCTTCAATGAAAAAAGCAATACGCGAAGTTTTAAACGAGTGCAATCATTTGTGTGTCGCCCATACGATCAATCTTGCTGTGAAAGGTTGTATAGAAAAAGATATTATTGGTTCTAGAGACACCACAGCTTATAAAAGCCAGTTCCTACAAGTATTAAATAAATGTCGTGCGATCGTTTCACATTTCAAATACAGCACAAAATCTTCATATACATTGACCACCATGCAGAAGCAAATGAATTTGGACAAAATCAAACTAAAACAAGACGTTCGTACAAGCTGGAATAGTACATTTAATATGCTCGACCACTTACTAAAGCTCAAGATTCCCCTTTCTGCGACATCGCCAACACTGGAGTTACCACCATCGAATTTGGATTCTCAAGGCTGGGCTTTTGCTGAAGATATAGTGATGCTCCTAAATCCATTTGAAAAATTAATTACAATTTTATGCGGTGAAAATATTCATCACTATCATCTGTTATACCGCTCGTATTTGGACTACAAAATACCAAAACCGCAATAACAGAGACGGGCAAATACTTGCAAAGACCTCTTGCTAACGCAGTTGAAAAACGCCTCAAGTTTTATGAAATTAACAGAGTAGCAGCAAAAGCGGGTTTTCTTGATCCAGGATTTAAAAACAGAGCGTTCAGTGTCGAGTATAATGCTGACAATGCGCAAACGTGGGTACTTAATGAACTGCAAGACTACTTATCAATGGAGACCTCACTTGATCAACCTTGGTATGTGCTGCTTCTTCTTCTACAGAAGATGAAATTTGGGATGTTATCGACCGAAAAGCATCGGAAGCCGTCGGACAATTAAATTCAACTATATTTTCTTCAGCACCTGCGATACTAAAATTATATATTGAGTTGTCGTACGTAGATAGGAAGCAAGATCCCCTTCAATTTTGGGCTGAGAAAAAAAGCTCTATTTCCGTCGTTATTTAAAATGGCGCATAAATACTTCTATATAGCGACTACTTCGGTGCCGTCCGGAAGGTTGTTTTCTAAAGCAGGCATTTTATGTAATGATCGAAGAAACCGACTTGCACTAAAAAAAACTCAATGAAATACTTGTCTCGAATGCACTGAATTAAATATAATGTTAAGAAATCCAGAGCAGTACCTATATACTATACAATAATATCTACACGATTTCAAAATTATAACGTTCCTATTTAGAATATGAAATATTTTTAATTAATTTTGGGTTAATGTATTTGTGAGTACTATCCAGTATTTAACAATATCTACTAACTAATGTAGATATTGTTTCATCCTGGAGGTTCGTAAGAATGTACTTTGTAGTAATCGAGCAGTTACCTAAGCAAACTGCTCGAAAGCGGCATAACACGGATTCGAATTTTGATTGCAGATTTGAAAAATTTAATTTTTCCAATTTGTAGTCTTATAAATTTTAAAATTTTTTTTAATATAAATATAAATTTTACATTATTTTTTTTTTCCTATATTAAATTTTTCTTTACAGTTATATTCCTTATATTTATCTTTTTCTATTATTATTTGAATTTTTCTATACTATTATTTTTTTATTAATTTAATAATTCAAATCTCTAATCAAAATTCGGAAATGGTAGCACCTTTTCCCGCTGCACATGCACGTATTTCATTGGCGAAGGCAAGTGTGCAACGGAATGAATGAAGGCTCGTCGAGTCCCGTGGCGACATCTAGCAAGTGGACGATTGACAACCACAAGGAGAGTCTGTTATTGATCGTCACGGCGAACACACCGCGAGAAATGCCAGTAGAGGTAGGAGCAATCGAGAGTGCTTGCAGTCTTTGAAATAAATGAAAAGAGTGAACAAATCGAGGAAAGAGTGGTGTTAGAGTCAAGTACTCAATGCAATCAAATTCGTAATCGCAATTTGTAGAAATTACTTAATTTCAATTAGGCGCGATTTCTCGCAACAGGATATCGGGCACGATTGTCGCGCAAATAAGCCCAGTAGATCGATGACATTTGGTCGCTGAAACGGTGAAAAGTTGTCGCAGTGAGTTTAGTACAGAAGAGCATTGTGACATTTCACAACACTAGTGGTAGCATCCTCGAGGGATTTTTAAAGTCTGCAAACCACCAAAGGTTTCATAGCAAACCAGAACACCCCGATCAATATTGAAAATATGTGAAAAACCAATTTAATCAAGTTTCTCCGCATTTTACTAAAACACTTTGTACGGAAATGAAAAGTAATGCAAGCCAAGAAATTATCTTTATTTGTCGAGATTCTAAGAATATAATATACACCATAACACATTTAGTAGCTTAAAAGTTTCAATTTCATAAAGGGGAAAAATATAATTTTTTTGTGGAAGAAAAATTAAGATTAACAGAGAATTCCTGTCAGTGATCCTCGGCCCAGCGAGTACTTGAAATGAGGCAAAAATACCAATCCATTTTGATATGAAAATGTCTAGTGACTTACTCAAGAAGTCCATCTAGAAAGCAGGAAATTTGCGTGGATCTTGTCGTGAGTGTCACTGAATGTATTGAGGAAACACCTCATCGCAGACGAAGCTCTGGAGATATTTTTATTGCCAGAAAAACCGATAATTATTTATTCCTATCTGTTTTTGTTTATTTGTTTCCACCCAAAAAATAGCGCTAAGTGCAAAATTCCGGGACATAGTATTTTATTTTGTTGATCTCAACTGTTTCAAATTTTTGGTCGTCAGCAGACAACAAAGAGAAGCTTTTCGTGAACTTCTGAGAAAAACAACGTAAAGCATAAACTTAATGGGAAAGCCAAAACGAAAACAGTTTCAGTTTTGCCTGCTCGTGGAAGTAAATTGTCTGGACTGTGCTGCAAGAGAGGGGGAAAATATTCTAGCGAAGCAACTCAAAGCCCGGATTTTAGCATTTTGAATCGTGCATCATTTGTACTGATCCATACGCGCCGGAAAGATTTAGTGTGTTTCGTGCAGGGTTTTTCGCGATTCCAATAGGGAGGCGCCATCATAAATTTCTTCGTAATTTTCGCCGAAAGTAAAATTTTGAATTGCAGGCGACGCTCGCGTAAGTTCGGTGTCTAGCTGTGGGGTTCCCAACAACTTAGAAAAGAATTCAGTGCCTTCGTAGACAACAAGTTAATATCCTTTCGCTGTGTTTGCGTATTCTGTAGCCTTTTTGCTGTTCGATCAAAAATTAATCGCGAATTGAAGCAGAAAAGAAAATTCAAAAGAATTTTAAAATTTACCAATTTAAAAAATATACATGTGCCTAATTTGTCAATTTAAAGATTAGAGCAGATCAACATTGGAATAGGTTCGCCCACCCCGTCCACGAGCGTTTGTTAGAGGTCGGGTAAGTACCCTTTTCACGATTAATTTGATTTCGGTATTTGTGTTAGAGATGCATTATAGTAACAAATAAAAAAATAATATATATAGTTTACGTACGATTTAAAAACGATAAAATAAAGTACAAAGAAATTTAAAATTAAAGACAAAAAGATTTACCATGAAATACTAGAGTTTGTGGAGTAAAAAACATGTTTTGTAATTAAATACAAACTCGGTCTTTCCATTAGGATTTTGAACCTGACCGAGTATGGGACCCGCTACGTTGGCTTGCCCCTCCACTATAATGAGCTAGCCATCGGGCGAGCTCACACCTTTTGATGCGTTACAGGTGCTCTTGCAGGGTAAAGTGGCCCTCCGCTCGCGTGCCAGTTAAAACTCGATAGTTAGGGTTAACTTAAAAAAACAAATTTTATTTACTTTCTTTAAACTTTTACAAATTACACTTTTTTAATCTTCAAATTTACTATAGAGTCGTGTATGAAATGCATCCGAAAAATGAACTGAACTGAGCTGGCGGTGCTTGCAAACTTTTATTTCTGTTTTTTGCGAAATTACATTTTCCATGAATGTGGGAAAATGCACTCGTTGATGTCTGGCTGCTTTCGTGGGAATCGCTGACCATGTTTTTTCGTGGATGGTGTTAAATTTGCTGTTTAGACTAAGCTGATGGATAACGGCTGTTAAGTTGTCTATTTATGACATAGGGTTATGTGATTCCATCACATAATACTATGACATAAATTTGCCACGTTTATATTTTTCATTTAAAGGAAAATTCATTCAAATTATGTTTTTATGGGTTTTTCAAATAAATGGAAAATATGGTCACGCTTACATTTGGACCTCGATCCGGTTGGGGGGTGCGAGGGGCACTACTTCCACCTGGGTGCCCCACTCTTATTTGGGGGCCATAAGTATCGTCGGTAACGACGAAGTCCTTTTGAAGTCCGTATGTTTTCTCCCGGCCCAGTTCGTTACTGGCTATAAGCAATTTCAACCCTTAGTAGATTACCTCAGCCTCGACACCAGTCGATCCGCATTAGGTCGTTTCAATTCGTTAATGCAAAATTTTTTTGTGTTGGGTCTTGTGCTGGGGAAAAGAACCCGCCCCACGACACTGCAATGCTTGCCTGCCAGCGCATTCACGCGTCCTCAGACAAGGCCAATCTCGGCGGATCCCACCATCCTCTTTCGCCGAGGCAGCAGACCATCGCTGCAGTCCTCTACGGACATTTATATACTCAACATTCACTATAACTTTTTGACGCTATTCTTATTTATTGAAAACAAAAATTCTTACTTAGAATTAACCATATATATTTTTTTAATTCCACTTTGGATATGTATACTATTAAGTACCTACCTATTACGGAGTAAAAATGAATCAAAAGATAGTTCATTGTTTCTTAAACTTGAAGAGACTGATTACTGGATTTTTTTTTGTGGTAGGGAGGTGAATGCCATTTATGCACAGAGTGTGGGACTCCCATGCGCGACTGGAAAACCCACTAAACACCTCCCCTGTAAACCTGGATTAAGTATAAGTCTCATTGTGTCTCAAGACTTTGACCGTACAGTTTGTAATTGAAAGTAAAGTAAAATCAACTCTTTTTTGAATCGTAGTTTAGTTTTATTTTTTACCTACGATTAAAACTACTATTGCCTAGTGTAACATAAAATACGCAACAAAAGAGAGAGTGGTTGAACTCATCATTATACTATCCAACCTACCCACTACGCAAACATCCATTCAACTTAAACCGACTTTCCAACCACGCAAGCATTAGATTTTTGCTATTTATATCGATTTGGCTAACTCCTAGAACTCGGTTGAGGCAAATTTTAACTCGGTTAATTCGATTGAGTGTAAACTCGAGCTCACCCATCACTACATTCTTTCTATCGAACTCGGTTTAGTCAACTCGGTTTGAACTCGGGTTAGCTAAATTGTAACCCGTGTTAACTCGATTTAACGTAAACCCGAGTTCGCCCATCACTAATTTGCATATGCTGAGGCAAAGACATATAAAGTAATGGACGCGAAATGAGCTTATTTTCGTCCATACGTGAGTGAAGGACTTTTACTACATGCATGCCTTCCTCTCCCATACGAATTGAAATCCCCCCACCTTTCACGCCGCTTCAGCATCCACATACTCAAGTGGCTCTCTAGTTGCTCTCATGAAAATCTCACTCCTCTTGTACGTTAACCCCCAAATTGTCAACGGAATATCAACCATATGATTGAAAACATATGATTTGTGAAAATTCAACATTGATGGGAAACGTCTAATCAAGTTGAATTTGAAATGGTACACAAAACACTTTTTTAAAATAAACCGTGTCGAATCTAGTGCAAAAGCGTTGCAAATGTGATAATTAATCAAACTGAAAAGTTTGTTACGGATCACGAGTGTTTTTGTGTCGGAAAATGAAAAATGTAGTAATGTGTGTGTGATTGTAAAAACAGCTTTAGGAAGCATGTCAGGGATGTATCGTTCGTAGGGTGTCATATTCAATCTTTTATATCGTTCAAGTTAGAATACCCGCACGGAAAATTGATTTAGTTCAAGATGCGAAAATTAGTGGGAGACGGTATCTACCCGCATAGAAATTTAGGGTTCGGCCACATTGCGATTTTACTGTCGCAACCAGGGATGTTTAGACGCAAATATGAACACACTGCGACAAGATTTGCAAAGGACCTTCAAGCATGCGCAGAACTAATATGCTCATTTGAAGATATGTCTTTCCCAGGAATACATGCGCTAACTCATTTGTGCGTTGTGTAAGAAACTTCCATGCACGTCAGCGTCAAATGTCCAAATGTTGTGCGCCTGCGCTAGTTTCGAAAAAACTGGTTTTAGGAAAAATCGCGAATTCCTACGACTGCCGACCTGGCCAAAATTGTCGAAAATCTCAGTGCGAGCGCTTCCATTTAACCATGTCTTACTTTCGACAGTAGTGCGACTATATACTCGTAGCCTGATTCATCCCTAAGGAACACAAACGTTGCTGCTCACGAACAGAAACAATGCTCACTCGGTGATTGGAAGCAATCGTACATGAGCGACACAAGGGGAAAGTGTGCTGCGCGCTTCATCCTTGACCTGAAGCCACGGTTCCATTGAGGGCATGTCGAGACTGGTCGTTTCCTGACACAGATCTTGAGCGGGCATGGAAGTTATCACCATGCAGATAATGCTCAGTACGCATATTGCCTTTATTAATTATTTAGGGTTCATCGGAATTATCAACATGCGCTTTATGTCCAATACACATTTTATATCTGCTCACCTTTTGAGTTCATCGATTAATGATATGCTGACGATGCTACATATATCTATGATTATTGCATACACGCTTTGCTGCGAATACAATTAATAGAATGAAATTGTGGAAGTGCACCTAAGTGATCCGAATTATGCTATTATAAATATAAGCAAATTTATGTATTAAACGCTTTTTGTCCGCGACTTTCAAATCATACACTTGTACTGTTACTTAACCTTAGCGATTAATGAAGTGTTCAAAGTGAAATAAATATTGTTTAAGTGTTTCGTTTTTTTGAACGAGTTGCAGCAGATTGTCATAATTTGGAAATGCACCTAAGCGACCCGAATTATGTTATTATAAATATAAGCAAATTTATGTATTAAACGCGACTCTCGAATAATATTCTTGTACTGTTACTTAACCTTAGCGATTAACTACATCTAAGTGCTCAAAGTAAAATAAATATGGTTTAAATTTTGAAGAGGTGTTTCTTTTTTTGAACGATCCGCAGCAGTTTGTCATAATTGGCGCCCGAGCAAAATCAAACCGTTCCGTAAGAACACGGTGAGCCTGAGATACGTTGTATGCGCAGTTAGTTTGAATATTCGTATTAGTGATTTTTACGGCCGTTTTCATGAGAACACGGTTTTGCTAATTACGAATCGCAGTAAAATAAAAAGTTTTCGAGGGGAATTCAATTGGAATTTGGTGGCAGTAACCTTATACTAAGTTGGGGGATAGTGCATCCTTTTTGGCCTCTTAGAGAAGATGATCATCATCCGAGTGACAAGATACCATACCGCAGTAGGCGCTATTCAATGATCAACGAGTAGCGTTAAAAAAGGAAGAATACGGACTGTCCAGGCGGTTGAACTATGTTGCAAATACAATCAACAACCGCTATCGTAAGTCAAATGTTTTTTCCTTTTTGAAGATTGTACAACTGTTACAATTAGCAAGTTTGCTATTGTATTATTAAAGTTGCTATTTACTATTATTTAATTGACTCATAAATCTAACTGAACTATCACATGAGGAATATTTAATCGGAGAAGTTATTAAATTTATTATATGAAATGAGTGAAATTATTATATAATTTTTCATCCGAGGATTGTGAAAAAAAGTGTGAAGTTACTTCGGTGCGTTTAGGCTTTTCGAGTGAAATTTGTGATTTTATTGTCTGGTGTTAAATTGTTGTCGATATACTTACATCGCTGCATCTAAAATTTCTCGTACTAAATTCCATCAACATTCCGTTTCATTGTTTCTGAAACTTTTTCTTTTGCTTATTATTCGTTTGCTTGATATTGGTTTTTCTCTTTTAAAAAGGAAGCTTTTTCTGCTCAAATTGAGGAAATTCAGTAAGCCATTCGACAATTGACTGGGGCAGTCAATGCTCAGATTGAATTAAGAAAAAAACGGATGCTAAGCTTTCCTTGAGCAAACGGTCTCAGTGGTAAAATCATGTCTCAATTGAAATGAGGAAAGTGAACGAAGGTTGTTAGCGATCAAGCAGAAATTATCAGTTGACCCTTCTTCCAATTTTTCGTCTTCAGTAGAGTCCGGAATACCTACAACGGAAAAGGATCTTGATGATATTAAGAAGCTACTGTGTTCTGTGAGGGACCTTCAACCATTTGATGGCAACTCCATTCAATATTTATCATGGGTACATGGCTGATGCAGCCCTTATATCCTATAATATATTTGACGATGATTGGCCCTGCATCAAAAAATGTCTTTCGCTCCACTGCGCCGATAAGCGGGATGTTCGCACTCTAGAGCATCAGTTGCATTCAATGTCCTACCATAATAAAATCGTAGATGAATTTTATGTGGCAGTAAATCACCAGCTGTCGCTCTTAATAAATAAAATCAAAACAGAGGATCGATCGCAGGAAACTATTACAGCACTAACAGAAAATTGTAGAAACAGAGCACTGGATGTTTTTGTAAGGGGGTCTAAACGGTGACCTCTCACGAATCTTACTGATTCAGAAACCCCAAACACTGCCGGATGCTTACGCATCTTGCTTAGAAATCCAAAACTTACGAGTAAACTTTAGGAATTTTCCCATTCAGCAACGGCAAGGTAACAATACCATTTCCGCACCCGTAAATCAGTTATTCAGTTTTCGCTTCGACCAGACCAGGCCTAGGGTATCTGCATCTTATCAGCAGTTAAGTTTGGTTTCGGAATAAGGCACCATTGAGTACCACCAATCCACCAACTAGACCCATTCAACCGAAACCACCAACTCCAATGGATATAGATAAGTCCATTTAAACACGACAAGTTGATTATATGAAGAGACCAACCAATTTCCAGAACCAGAAGCGTTCATCTGATTCTACAAACCTTCTTAGGAAATCGCAACGTCTGTTTAACTCGGAGACTCATGTCGAGTCACAGGAACCTCCTTCAGTATTCTCTGACTCCGAGTATCAGGAGTATTGAAATAAGGTCGTTATCCTCAAAGATAACGACCTTATTACAAATGAGGGATGTGATGAAGAAGTGGAGTGTATGGAAAATAACCATTTAAATTTTATGATGGACGCTTCGCTAGCGTTCCATACATAGAATATGTTACGCGCAACGCTCGCATCCTGAATTTCCTGATTGATACTGCTGCTAATAAAAATTTCATCGCCACTAAGCACGCTTTTAACGCTAAGTCAATTTCAAACCCCTTCTAGATTCAGTCAGCAGCAGGAAAAATATCGATAACCAAAAATGTAACTGGGCGATTCATTGAGAGTGTGGGTAACAAGACTCTGGTAGATTTCAATGTACTACCGGGGCTAAAGTCATTTGATGGGATAATCGGGGATGATACTCCGAAGGAGTTAGATGCAATTATCGATCAGAGAAATAAAATATTGCAAATAAGACCAAGTATCAAGATTCCGTTGAGAGCGAAAGAATCTAGGCAGGTCAATCATGTAGAAGTTATTTACGATCACCTTCCCGATATTACAAGGTACAAATCGGCTTTGTTGAATAGGCACGTTAAAGTTTTCGGACTGATAAGTGACAGGGAAATTGTTGAGACGAACGTAAGGGCTGAAATTAAGTTGTCAACATCAGATCCAATTTACACTAAGTCGTAAAGCTATTCAGTCAATTTGAGGCCTGAAGTTGACAGGCAGAGAAAGAAGATGCTGGACGATGGGATCATTCGACTTTCGAAGAGTCCCTATTACTCACCGGTTTGGGTGGTTCCTAAGAAGCCCAACTCATCTGGTGAAAGACAATACAGATTCGTCATAGACTTTAAAAGGTTGAATGCAGTCAGCATATCGGACACCTACCCAATCCCGGATATTACAAACATGCTCGCGAGCTTTGGAAGTTCGCAATACTTCACCACTCTCGATTTGACATCCGGTTTTTATCAGATCAAGATGCAGGATACGGATATCCTAAAAACTCCCTTCTCAACGGAAAGTGAAAAATTCGAATTTACCAGATTGCCGTTCGGCCTTAACAACGCCCCAGCTATTTTCCAAAGGATGATCGACGATGTTCTAAAACCCTTCATCGGACAACTGTGTCTTGTTTATATAGACGATTTTATCATCCTAGGGAAAACAGAGGAAGAGCATTTGCAAAATGTAGAAACTATCCTCTCCCAACTTGAACGCGCAAACCAAAAAGTAAATCTAGAGAAATCTTCATTTTTGAAGAGTCAAGTCGAATACTTGGGTTACATAATCTCACGGGATGGTATTCTTCCAGATCCCAAGACACCAGCGGCTATAACTAAAATCAAGGCTCCCACTAACTTGAAAGACTTAAAAGCGTTCCTTGGTTTGGCATCCTACTATAGGAAGTTTATCAAGGACTTTGCAAAAATAGCTAAGCCCTTAACAAACTTGACTAGAGGAGACAATGCTCAAGTGAAGGCAAGCCAGCCCAATAAGAAGGAAATTTCACTAAATGAGCTCAAATTTAAAGCTTTCAATGATTTAAAGGAGCTTCTGACTTCATCTGAGGTACTGGCGTTTCCGGATTTCGATAAACCCTTTAATCTAACCACGGATTCCTCGAATCACGCAATTGGTGCGGTCCTGTTCCAGGGTGATCTCAAAACAGACTGACCAATTGTTTATATTTCAAGAGCCTTCAACGCGACAGAGAACTACTGAGTGAGAATTGCTGGTGATTGTATGGGCCTTGGACAAGTTGAGAGCTTACTTGTACGGGGCGAAAAAGGTGAAGATCTTGACGGATCATCAGCCGCTAACCTTCGCACTAAGTAACGGTAACTACAATGCAAAACTTAAGCGCTGGAAGGCACGGACAGAAAAGATCAATTATGAACTTATCTATAGGCCCGGGAAAATGAACGTGGTTGCTGATGCCCTTTCGAGAGTACGGTTGGAAATCAATTCTCTTGTCTCAATTTCGGGAACCACACATAGCGCTATGGAAGATAACACCGACCTCATACCATTTTGTGAAGAACCAATTAACGACTTCAGGAGACAGCTAATATTTTCTGACGGTAAGCATATAGTTGCTTATGAGCAACCACATCCTGACTTCGACAGATATTACGATATACGCCCTCCTACCACTAAAAAGGAGACTTAAGACTTATAAGAATTGAGAGACACATTAAGTCCGAATGTCATCAACAGAATCAAAATTCCCGAAAAATATTGTTACATGTACAAATAATTACATGTACAAATAATTCTGCGAGCTGCTGTCGCAATTGTTTTCATAATCAACGTCAACAAATGAATTTACTCGAACCCACGAGAACCCAACAAGCATGATCAACATCTGCAAGTGACGTCACTCCATTCATTAATTTTCTCGTATCTACCAGGTACCTCTCGGTAGAACATTCGGCAATGTACGAGAAATGGGTGAATAGATAGAGACCCTATATAAAGGCGAGCTGAATGAATGGGGGGATCATCATTCATTCGACCGCGATAAGAACTGCGATAGTGTGTTTCGTAATAGTGAAGTAATTTAGAAGACAATTGCGATAATAAATTTATGGACAAGTGTTAGATTTTTTTAATAGTGACAATTAAAATTAGTGAAAGTGTTAACTGATTATTGTGCATTTTATTTAATTAAATAAACTCTTTTAACTTAAATTAAAAGACATTGCGTTTTCACTTTCCCGGAACGTTAAAATTATAGGCCGCGAACCAATAACACGCGACAGTGGTGTCAGAAGTGGGATAGAAAAATTTTGAAAGTGAATATTTGAACATTTTTATAGTGCACAATAGGAAAATTTAAAGAAACATTAAAAATGCCACGAAGCTTAAACTTAAAAATTAATGAATTGACCATGTCGGAGCTTAAGGAAGAGTTGGAACAGCGAAACCTGCTACGCAAGGTACAAAGGCCACACTGATTGCACGCTTGCGTGACGCGATCGAATCGGAAGGCGTGAATCTGGATGCGGGTGAGCCCTCAGATGCGGAACAAGGCGCAGAAGGTGGAGAAGAAGAAACACCCAAATCAAAGGAGCCAGAAAATGCGATATTGCAAATGTTAATGCTGATGCAGCAAGAGCAGCGACAACAGTCATCTAATTTAACTGTGAAGCTTAATGAACAATCAGCGAAGCTTAATGAACAATCAGTGAAGCTGGATCAACAAGCGATCGAAATCAAGGCAGATTTTCAAAAACAGTCCACCGAAATAAAAGCGGAGCTCAGTAGTCTTAACAAGCAAATTAAAGGCGTCGAGGAAAAGGTTAACCAGGTCGAAGAAAAGGTTTACCAGGTCGAGGAAAAGGTCACCCAGGTCGAAGATGGAATGAACCATGAGATGGAAAAAGTGAAAAAAGAATTGGAAGCTGCGAAGGCAGTAGCAACCACTTCACCAGCCCCGCTTATAACCGCGGCGCAAAGCACATCCAGAAATGTGCAAGCACCAATATTCGATGGGCAAACGGTCTGGAGTATTTACAAGACCCAGTTTGAAGCTGCCGCAAGGGCAAATCACTGGAATGAACAGGACCGAGCAACTGCGCTGATTCTTGCTCTAAGAGGCCCAGCTGCCGAGCTTTTGCAGACTATCCCCGTTGAATCGCAATCAAACTCGAATGCTATAATGAATGCGCTCGACATGCGTTATGGAGACGATCATCTAAAGCAGATTTATCGGTCACAGCTAAGGCATCGGGTGCAGAAGTCTGGTGAAACCCTACAGCAGCTAGCCCAAGACATTGAGCGACTAGCACTTTTGGCTTACCCAGCCTACGACCCAGAACATCGAGATGATGCAGCGACAGAAGCATTCATCAGCGCACTAAAGGACCCGGAATTGCAACAAGCCGTGCGTTTAGCTCAAAAGCAAACGGTTAAGGACGCATTGGCTTACAGTCTGAACTTTGAGGCAGCGAAAAATGTGACTCGTACCACTGCCCGGGTTCGTGAGGTAGTGACAGACGAGTGCAGGTGTGATCGCGTGGAAATTGAGCGAGATCCGCATGTAAATGGTGCGCCTAGATGCTGGAATTGCGGAGAGAAGGGGCACCTGCAAAGAGACTGCAAGAAGCGAAGAAAACCGAGCTATTGTCCAGGGTGTGCAGCTAGGAGGAGATCCAGACCGAGTCAGGAGCCCAGAATGGAAGCCCTTCAAACAGAGGGGTCGGGAAACATGTAAGAGCCAACTTCGTGGGGCAGAGGTTGGCTAGGAGGATCGATGTCCCCAGCACGACCATCACCGTGTCAAGACTACATCGTGGAGAAGCGGACTTATGCCTTCCGGGTCAAGTTAACGGAGAAAACTGCACCATAACAATCGACACTGGTGCAACCCGATCGATTATCCGACAAGACCTAGTTAGACAGCAACAACTTCACAAGGGCAGAATTTTCTCACTACGGACAGCTACGGGAGAAACTGCACCTGTTCATGGAGAGGTCAACCTCCAGATAGAGTTGGGAGACCTTGCGTTCCGACACAATTTTCTGGTTGCGAATATTATAGATGACTGCATTCTCGGAATGGATTTTCTGCGACCATATGGAATCACGTTGGATTTGGGCAAACGTGTATTGAAATGGCAGAATGTCGAAGTACTGATGGAGGATCCTAGCGTCCAAATCCCCAAGATGAATGTAGTGGTATGTACTGACACTGATGTACCGAATTCTTCCGAAAGCATTGTATGGGCCAAGCTTGATGGTGATTCTGGAGACCACCGATCTTATCTGATAGAGCCAACGAAGACGTCCGCATTGCGCAGTTTGATTGTAGGACGAAGCCTTGTAAGATCTTTAAGGAACGGATATGTGCCGGTTAGAGTCCTTAACACCGCAGATTCAACCACGAGCATCAAAGCGGGAGAAGTCATCGGCAGCTGCCAGCCTGTTTCCACCATCACCTCTTTGGAAGCTACTCACGACCATCATTGCAAAAGGAGGCAAGACAAAGACAAAGCCCGGGAATCAACGTCTGCAATATTGAAGCAGGTCAAATTGCCAGTGCAGCTATTCAAACGAGCCTCTGATCTGGTCACCAAGTACAGTGACATCTTCTCAACAAGCCCGGATGACCAAGGCCGAACGAGTCTGGTAACTCACGTCATAGATACACAGGGAGCCAAGCCGATTCGACAAGCACCCAGACGCCTCCCTATAGCCAAACAAGGAGAAGTGAGCGCGCTGATCTCGGACATGGAAAAAAAAGGCGTTATTGAACCTTCTGTCAGTCCATGGGCCGCGCCTGTAGTTCTAGTAAAGAAAAAGGATGGTAGCACTCGTGTGTCGACTATAGGCAGCTCAACGACGCCACTAGGAAAGATAGTTACCCGCTCCCACGCATCGATGACATCATGGACACTTTGGCCGACGCAAAATGGTTTTCTACACTCGATCTCAAGAGTGGCTACTGGCAGGTAGAAATTGACAAGAAGGACCGAGAGAAGACCGCATTTTCAGTTGGGACCGGATTGTGGCAGTTTGTGGTGATGCCATTTGGGCTTTGCAATGCTCCAGCCACTTTCGAACGCTTGATGGAATACGTGCTCCGTGGTCTAACCTGGAAAACCTGCTTGGTGTACCTAGATGACATCATCGTCATCGGGAGAACGTTCGAAGAGCATGTGCGGAACTTAGAAGAGGTTTTCTCCAGACTGCGACTGGCAAATTTGAAACTTAGTCCCGACAAGTGTACCCTTTTCGCAGCTGAAGTAAAATACCTGGGACACGTCGTATCAGCAGAAGGGGTGAAAACAGACCCTGAGAAGATTGAAGCCGTGAAAAGCTGGCCAACACCAAACAACAAGCGCCAACTACGAAGTTTTCTGGGTCTGGCAACCTACTATCGAAGATTCGTCAAAGACTTTGCCAAAATAGCTAAGTGTCTCCATCAGCTAACCGAGAAAAATCGTCCGTATGTCTGGAACGAACAATGCCAGACAGCCTTTGAGGCCCTGAAGGAAAAGCTGTGTGAATCACCCGTGCTGGCGTATCCGAAACCCGGAAAAATGTTTGTAGTTGACACTGATGCAAGCAACGGCGGTATTGGAGCTGTACTCTCCCAGCAGATCAATGGCGAAGAAAGAGTCCTCTCGTATTACAGTCGAGTTCTTTCAAAAAGTGAGAGGAACTACTGTGTGACCAGGAAGGAGCTATTGGCTATAATAGAGGCCACCAAGCAGTTCCACAAGTACCTATATGGCCAGAAATTTGTTCTTCGAGCGGACCATGCATCGCTGAGATGGCTACTTAACTTCAAAAACCCCGAGGGACAAGTTGCGAGATGGATCGAAAGATTGCAGTCATACGACTATGAAATTGTTCATCGAAAGGGCGGAGTTCATGGAAATGCTGACGCCCTATCTCGTCGCCCATGTCCAGCTAACTGCAAGCATTGCCGACGGATTGAGGAAAAGGAACCGCCCGTTGATCTGTGACTGATAACGGCCGAATCCGATAAAGGTTGGTCATCGGAGGAGATTCGAAATTCCCAGCTAGCCGATGAAGACATCGGACCATTGCTCGTATGGAAGGAGACGACTGGGCGACCTGAGTGGAAAGACGCTTCGATGCATGGCGCCACCCTGAAAAGTTATTGGGCACAATGGAACTCCCTTCAGGTTGAGGGTGGCATACTCAAGCGGAAATGGGAAACGGTGGATGGCAGCTCCTACAGAATGCAAACTATACTACCCAAAAGCCGAATCCACGATGTGGTTAAGGAAATGCATGAAGGATCCTCGGGAGGCCACCTTGGTGTTAACAAGACCTAAGCGAAATTGCGGGAAAGGTTCTACTGGCTCCACGCTCGAGAAGACGTAGAGGACTGGTGTCGCAGATGCACAATTTGCGTTTCCGTCAAAGGCCCAAAGCGACGACTGAGGGGACAAATGCAAACCTATAACGTGGGGGTACCGTTTGAAAGGATTGCTGTTGACATCGCAGGACCCTTTCCTGAATCTGAATGGGGAAATCGATACACGCTGGTTGTAGCCGATTATTTCAGCAAGTGGCCCGAGGTCTACCCCATTCCCAACCAGGAAGCAACTACTGTAGCTGAACAGCTAGTGTTAAACTGGGTCAGTAGGTACGGCGTACCTGGCGAACTACATTCGGATCAAGGCCGAAACTTTGAGTCACTAGTTTTTGGCAAAATGTGCGAGCTGCTCGGAATACGGAAAACGAGGACAACACCGCTGCATCCCCAATCCGATGGAATGGTCGAACGTTTCAACGGCACGCTCAATAAACACCTGGCCAAAATGGTTGACGAGAACCAAAGGGACTGGGACCGACATATCCCACTATTTTTAATGGCGTATAGAGCCGCTGAACATGCATCGACGGGCCAAGCCCCACCCAAAGTCATTTTTGGAAAGACTATTCGTTTGCCAGCCGATATAAAGTTCGGAACACCCCCTGAGAAACCCGAAACGGTCTCGGAGTACGCAAGTGATCTAAGACAACGGTTGAACCAGATACATCGGACAGTGCGAAAACACCTCGAATCGGCTACTGACCGCATGAAGACCAGGTATGATCTAAAGGCTAATTCTACTGGCTTCCAGCAAGATAACTTGGTGTGGCTTTATAACCCGCAACGGCGAAAGGGTAGGTCTCCAAAGTTGCAACATAATTGGGAGGGACCATACCGAGTTACAAAGCGAATCAACGACGTCGTATACCGAATACAGGAACATCGTAAGCCGAGAGCTAAAATGAAAATCGTGCATCTGGACCGTCTTGCCCCATATTACACCCAGGGAGAATTGACTACAAATAGCGACACATCTTTTCGGGGCGAAAAGAGCTGAGGTGGGGGCAGTGTTACATGTACAAATAATTACATGTACAAATAATTCTGCGAGCTGCTGTCGCAATTGTTTTCATAATCAACGTCAACAAATGAATTTACTCGAACCCACGAGAACCCAACAAGCATGATCAACATCTGCAAGTGACGTCACTCCATTCATTAATTTTCTCGTATCTACCAGGTACCTCTCGGTAGAACATTCGGCAATGTACGAGAAATGGGTGAATAGGTAGAGACCCTATATAAAGGCGAGCTGAATGAATGGGGGGATCATCATTCATTCGACCGCGATAAGAACTGCGATAGTGTGTTTCGTAATAGTGAAGTAATTTAGAAGACAATTGCGATAATAAATTTATGGACAAGTGTTAGATTTTTTTAATAGTGACAATTAAAATTAGTGAAAGTGTTAACTGATTATTGTGCATTTTATTTAATTAAATAAACTCTTTTAACTTAAATTAAAAGACATTGCGTTTTCACTTTCCCGGAACGTTAAAATTATAGTAGCCCAGTCATATTAGGTAAAAAAGGGGTCAACCTCGGAATGAAAGATAATAAGCTGCAAATTGGTATGAACCTTTGTTTTGTCATTCTAAATGTTGTCTCAAAAGTCACAATCGTTATCGTGTTCGCGTCTCAAGATATTCAAGGTCAAAGGTCACAAAAATCGGTTTTTCGCGAATATCTGGCTTCCTATCGGTTAAATGAGATTTGCATTTATTATAAAAGTTGTAGGCTATAAAATTCCCTACAACTTTTGTTTAAACTTTTTTCTCATACGACCAACCGTTTTGAAGGTAGAGCGCGAAGAGTGCACATCGTACAGTCATATACGGCCTAATGCAAGGTCAAGCGTGAGTTATGGTTATCAGTACGTTATAAAGTCAATTATTTACTTGGAAATTATAATTATTAAACAATGCCTATTATTTATGTACTAACTATTAATTATTTATATTTAATTAAAGTAAGTAACTTGATTATTTATATATAATTATTCATATTTAACTCATCATTGACACAGCTATTGCCTTATCAGAACATCAAAAGACTGCTGTCATCATAGGAGAAGATATCGATTTGCTCGTTATTTTAATTGGACGTACTCAGTCACATCATCAGGAAATTTTTTTGAAAAAAGTTGGCAAAGGCAATGTCAAAACACAAATATATTCTACTAAAAGTTTTGACCAATATCCTCGTACTAAAAAGCACATTTTATTTTTACACGCATTCAGTGGCTGTGACACGACTTCTGCGCTATTTAAAAAAGGAAAAAAACTGTTACTAGAGCATTGGAAAAAATTCCTGATTTAGATAAACTGGTGGAAGTATTTCAACAAGAAAACTGCCCAAAACAAACATTATTAGAAAATGGAGTGCGCATCTTGTTGGCATTATATAATGCTCCAAAATCTGAGGACAACATTGATCATTTCCGCTAGACGCAATTCATCAAATTTACAAAACTAAATAAACCTGTACAACTGTCAACACTTCCACCAACAAGTGTAGCAGCTCATCAACACATAAAACGTGTCTACTACCAGATTCAAACGTGGTTAGGGAAGGACTTAGAACCTAAAGAATGGGGCTGGATGCTTGAAAATGAAATCCTGGAGCCCATACGAACGTTATTACCTCCAGCACCAGCCGAACTACTAAACGTAATATTTTGCAATTGCAAAAATGGTTGTGGTTCCCGCTGTGGATGCAGAAAATCAGGGCTACAATGTTCTTTAGCTTGCGGCCAGTGCAACGGACAAGCTTGCCTCAACGCTTCATGGTATCCAAGTAATCCCGATGAAGAAAATACATATGATCCCGATATTCTGGAAGGTTTGGAGATGAACATGACAGATAATGAGGATGATGACAATGAATCGAACATTTTTGAGCGACAAGAAGAAGAAGACGACGAACAAGAAGAAGATAATTAGCTTCCATTTCCAATTTCATTACAATTAAAATCAACAAAGATACTTTTGATATTTGAACTCACATTTTGATAAATGTATATTATGCCGTATTTAATAATAAATAAAAATATGTGTAAAATATATACTCTTACTATCATTTTAACTTAAAATAAAACTAAAATATATAATCCAGAATTAATTATATTTTATACTTAAATAGTTAAATATGAATAATTATATATAAATAATCAAGTTACTTACTTTAATTAAATATAAATAATTAATAGTTAGTACATAAATAATAGGCATTGTTTAATAATTATAATTTCCAAGTAAATAATTGACTTTATAACGTACTGATAACCATAACTCACGCTTGACCTTGCATTAGGCCGTATATGACTGTACGATGTGCACTCTTCGCGCTCTACCTTCAAAACGGTTGGTCGTATGAGAAAAAAGTTTAAACAAAAGTTGTAGGGAATTTTATAGCCTACAACTTTTATAATAAATGCAAATCTCATTTAACCGATAGGAAGCCAGATATTCGCGAAAAACCGATTTTTGTGACCTTTGACCTTGAATATCTTGAGACGCGAACACGATAACGATTGTGACTTTTGAGACAACATTTAGAATGACAAAACAAAGGTTCATACCAATTTGCAGCTTATTATCTTTCATTCCGAGGTGAAAGCCCTAATATGACTGGGCTATAGGCCGCGAACCAATAACACGCGACAATATATACAATTACTTCAGGAGGTATTTAAAGAACATCATCGAAATATAAACTTCGTCTTACTCAACGAATTGTTGAGGATATCGCAAACCAAGACAATAAGCTTCTCATGATAGAGGAAGAAAACCGTTGAGCACACAGGGGATGTAGGGGAAAACAAAGAACAAATATTAGAGAAATATTATTTTCCTAAGATGAGTAAGCTGATAAAAAACTATACGAGGGCCTGCGAGATTTGTAAATTTAATAAATATGATCGCCATCCGCAAAAATCCGAGTTACAAGAAACACCGGTACCGGAGTATCCGCCCAATTGTCATCTTGAGACGGCGAGTCTGTAGAATCATAAATGGGGACTTCAAAATAATCCATTCAATAGACCTGAGTAAATTCAATGGAGTAGTACTTAATATGAAATGCACAGTGCAACATAGTGTCAAAAAATTTAGTAGAATAGAGGCGTTATTATATCAATTGCGGGGAAATGATCAAAAAAGGGCTAGGCGATCAATTAATTGGATTGGCTTGGCCTGGAAGTGGCTGGCATGAAACCCCGATGCCACGGATTGGGATAATATCATCAAATCGCAGAATAGTATGATTGCCAATAATAACAAGCACTACAAATTGAACTATTATACAGGGTTCTCTAATAAGAGGTGTTATTTTGATATTAAGAGCAAAATGCCATTTTTTGATATCAATGATCGGTTTTTTATTTCATCATAAAGAGGAAGGTATGCCGTTAATAGTGGAAAATAACATCAGGCAAATTACCACCACGAGCACGCTTACAGGACCACATCCTTTTCATGAAATTTTCCATAACCAAATCGCAAACTGGCTGCCCTATGTCCTCGAAAGCCTCACGAATTTCATCTTTGAGGTCTTGAATCGACGCTGGGCTGTTGGCGTAGACCTTCTCTTTCACGTGGCTCCAAAGGAAGAAGTCGCAAGGTGTTAAATCACAAGATCTCGGTGGCCAATTTTGATCACCTCTCCGAGGGATAACGAGGTCCGGAAACTTTTCCCGAAAAGATCAATGGTTTCGTTGCTTGTGTGGCACGTAGCGCCGTCTTGTTGGAAGTAATCGTTGTCCAGATCAATACCATCCAATTTCGGCCATAAACAATTATTAATCATCCCTCGATAGCGCAATCCATTCAGCGTAACTGTTGCTCCAGCCTCATTTTCGAAAAAGTAAGGTCCAATTACTCCGCTGGATCATAAACTGCATCAAACAGTCACACATTGTGAATAGAGAGGCTTTCCAACAATAACTCTTGGGTTTTCCGAGCCCCACATGCGACAATTTTGCTTGTTGACGAAGCCACCGAGGTGGAAAAGGGGCTCATCACTCAAGATGATTTTTCGATGGAATTCCGGATCATTTTCATGCATTTCAAGGACCCAATCAGCAAAGACACGACGTTGTTGATGATCGATCGACTTGAGTGCTTTTGTTAACTGAACTTTATAAGCCTTAAGATTCAAATCTTTATGCAAAATACGGTGTAATGACGTTTGTTGAATGCCTAATTCCAAAGAACTACGAGGAATGAAGAAACCTGGGTTTTCTTCAACACTTTCGGCTACAGCAGCAATATTCTCGACTGTTCTTTAGTGACGTGCACGGGTTTTATTCTTGACATCACTAAGTTGTCCAAACAGCTCGAATTTTTCCACCAATTTCTGTATTGCGATCCAACAAGGTGCTTCACGACGACCCAAAAATGTTCGAGTTTTACGAACCGTCGCTGCCAAATTTTCACCATTTTTAATAGTGAATTTTAATAATTTCAATGCGTTGTTGAAGCGTGTATCGTCCCATTTTTATTAATGGCGTAGCTTCTACTTGTCAAATGTCAAAAAATGACAGCTTCAAAAATGACATCTACCGAAATAGCGGGCTACTCAAAATAACACCTCTTATTGGAAAACCCTTTACTTAGAATAAATTAATTAGGTTACCTAGGTGCATTTGCATTGTATTGCGTACCAAAGTTCTTCATTGTACTCATCACAATTAAGCAATAATGTAACATAACGTGCAATGATCGTAGAACTGCTATTATTGTCATCAGTGATATGTGCATAATTAATTAGGTCAAGATATGTGAAGCAATGCATGTGAAGCATTCGCACGAATGGTGATAACTTAAATAGTCTTCACCTCCCTAACAAGAAATAAGGTGTATGCCTAGAAGGCGTCCTAGATTATTGCTACGTGTAATAGAAACAAATTTACGGTCATCACTTGAACGCCTTCGAATATTTTTTGGCTACATTGCGTTCATTCGGTTTTAGCTCTTTTTCTGATTGAGATAATTTAATTTCTTTTACAATAGCGACTCTCCCTTATTTAAAAGGGATCATACGTTTATACAAAAAATGCTTCTTCTTATACTGCTTAACATATAATCTCCATTGTAATTTGGCATCATGCGAATATGCCAAACCATTCTTAATACAAAAGAAGAACTAAAACATGCATAATAACCATAATATAATGATCGGAAGCAATCAAGCTCCACTTCAACGAAGTGTAAAAAACATCGTACCGGTTTCCAGAGTTAATCTTTTGCAAATGAATACGTCCATTAGAGCCCGCCCAACAAAAATGAGGTGTGAATTATCGCAAGTCACGATTATTAAAATCGCTTGGCGTCCCGAATCGTTCTCTGTGCTGTGCTACAATACGTTCCGCTAAAATGACAACAGTGATTAATTACAACACCTTGCCTGCAATTAGATAAATAATTAAACATCACACAATTAGCATGCCTTTGGGGGTTTTCGCTGTAATGCCAAGGAAACTTGTTTACTTGCGAAAGACTCTGTCAGAGGAGGGAATTTGAAACTTTCGCACTCTGGAGGGCCTTTGTCTCCTCGTTTTTCTTTCAATCAATTTTGTTTTCAATCACGTCTCAATTTACAAAAGTTCGTAGCGAGAACTCACGAAGAAAATTCAATAAATGCAGGTGAAACTTTTGTAATGGAGGGGGAAAAGGAGCATCACATTTTTCAATGAAATTCAATATGATCGAAAAATAAACCCTTTACCGGGAAGGATCTGCACAAGGAGATAAAAATGAGGAATAAGAAAAACAAAAATATTTTTTCACCTTCAATATCTCGAATTACTCACTCAGCGAACGCACAGTTGTTCTTTGAAAATATTTTCTCGTAGAACTTTTTTCAATTTTCAATCTCAGTAATTGCCGGGAAGAGGGAATCACTTTTTCGTTGAGAACAAAGTCTAAATCCAAGCGAAAAGCTGTAAACATGATATTTCATTTCTTGCGAATCAAATTAATTGAAATCCTCTTTACGTAAAGCCGTGCTCGTCATTGACGTTGAACACGATTCCTCGCGTTCAAAGATAAATATTTAAGACAAAGATAATTTGATGACCAACATTTATTCCGCAGTTTCTATTGGAGTCCATCACGCCCGGCCAGACTATCCTTAAAAACAACATGGAATTTTTTTCCCACCCAAACTTCATAAAATTCTCCTCGGGAGATTGGATTGCAAAAAAGATTTAATTTCATTTCTTCGTAAGCGTTTCAAGTGCTGTTTATTCGCGCTCAGCATTGTTGCTACGAGTATTTATTTATTTATTTCCATTTAACGGAGGAGCTGCTCATCATCGGCGGCTTCTTATCTCCGTAAGACGTTCACACAGTGGAAAACAAAGAATTGATATTGGCCATTTAGCCAGTCGGCGGTCAGCGCCTGTGGACATCTCAAACATCGGATGAAGATGAATGTTTACAAAAATCTCAAATGTGAATCACTCCTTGTCCTTGGCTGCGGTCAATATAAAGTCTTATTGGCATCTCCGAACATACTCGTATGATTATCTTATTTGTTTTTACTGCAGCATCAGGTGTTAGTAAATAATCCCACAAGAGGTGCGATGAGTGGGTGTAAGTGAGAAAATTGTTAATTTCGAAATTGCCAATCATTTCCATAATTTCCAAATAGTAATTTACATTAATTACAAACGTGAACGTGGAATAATAAAACAATTAAACGTGAATAATTTAATAGGTAGAAACATTCATGAAATTTAATGGATTCGCGTAAGGAATGTTGTTTCTTGAGGAGAGCTTTATAGTAGGTTAAGCGGTTAAACTTTGTACGAGAATACGTGCCTATGTTATTAGCTTGTTTGTAATTTTGGGAGATTATTGTAAGAATGTGTTGGTAGGAGGATATGCGAGTACGTACGTATCAAAAAAATAAATAAAATAGTTGAGTAGGCAGGAGGATGCGCCGCTCAGAATAGTTTTTTGTTACAACCACGGTAGCCACCACAGTCGCAGACATTAGAAGATAGCAAGAAGGGGTGGAAATGGATCGTAGTAGTCTTTGCGTATAGACGTCTTTTAAATCGCTCCTGTCAAAAGTTTTCAAAAATTAAATTAATTTTTTAAAAATGTTAGTCCGAAGTTAATTTTTATAGGAAAACATCTTATATTGTCGAAGTAATCGACTCAGGAAATTTCTATCGAATATTTTTACTTCGATTGGTAACGAAAAACAAATTCACAAAGAAAATTTCGCCGCTGGTATGGAGGAGCCCGACGGCTTCCCACCGTTGGGGCAACCTGGGGAAACGACGAATACGAAACTGGCGACAATCACCAAACGAAAACATAACGAAGAAAACTCCGTAGATGGAGGGTGCAAGCTGCAAATAATAGCGGATAATCAACAAATGGCCAAATTGCAGAAAGAAAATGATGAACTAAGGCAAGAGATACAGTCTCTCAAGGATCTCTTCAAGAAAGGGATGAAGCCTCAAAAGACGCAGCCACAAAATCAATGGCAACAGGTAACAAAGCCGAAGAAAAGTACAAAGCAAGTAAATCCAGAGGAAGTTCTAAGTGCTGGTGGCACCAACGAGAGCCAAAATTATTTTGCAGCGCTGGAGGGATTAACCGAAAATATGGAAATCGAAGAAAACATCGGAGGTAATTTTAATCAAGATAATGATGTTAATTTTATTCAATATTAAAAGAACAAAAATAAGGAGAAAAAACCAACCCGCTGTTCTGCTGATTCCTCTGAAAAAGCTTCCAACAAGACAGAAAAAGTTCCGCCAATCAACGTGTTCGGACAAACCGGGAAAGATATGGTTCGGCTATTGGTAGCCGAAAATAAACTGGCCAATTTCGAAATCAAAAGAGTTAATGCCGAAAAATTAACTATAAGGACGAAATCACTGGTTGATTTCAAGTCAGCCAAAGATGCGCTGATTTCTGGGGAGGTTCCACACTTCATCTATAAAAAAATCAGACCTTCTTGTTGAAGGGTTTGGACAGCGGAGAGGATACGGTCGATCTTCTTCAGGTGCTCAAGGAGGCTGCACCAGATATTGATTTTGTTTCAGTCAAAGCCTTTGCGACAAGAAGGTCGACCATAGAAAGGAAGAATTTACCACTTTACCTGGTACAAATTGCAAATAAGAGCAGTCCAAGTGCCCTTCAACAGATAAGGTGCTTGAATTTCAGAGTGGTGAGGTGGGAACGCCTCCAGAAATGAGAAGTCAACCAGTGTTACCGGTGTCAAAGATTTGGACATTCGGCTGCCAATTGTGCCATGCACTATCGTCGCGTTAAATGCAAAGACGTTCATGCTCCTGGTGAGTGCAAATTAGCTCAGACGGAGCCTAAAGAAAAATTATACTGCGTTAACTGCGGTATTTTTGGTCACCCAGCATCATATCGAGGATGCTCCCGATATCAAGATGCAAAAGTTAAATTTGCTCCAAAGCAAACACAAGTACACCGTAATATCATACCTTCCAACTTCGTCAAGCCCGGAGTATCATTTGCACTCGTCGCTAGAGGACCAGCAGAAAATGCTGGAAATAATGTAAATAATGTAAGTGGCAATAATGAGCTGCTTCTCAAAATTTACCAGCAACTTCATTCTTTATCGGAGAGAATCGACAAACAAGATTCAAAAATTAACTTTGCTTTTCAGCGTTTAGGTCTTTCAAATGCCTAATAATAACTTGTCATCCAGTCATATTTCCATGGATAGGCTTCGCCTCATATCGATCAACGTCAACTCTATCGTTGCTATACATCGACGTGATTATCTCCTTGAATTTGTTGTTAAGCAAAAGCCTGACATCATACTTCTCACTGAAACCCACGTCAATTCATGGCATTCCATGGAATTCAAAGATTTTGCATTCGTAAGAAACGATAGGGTAATAGGTGATGGGGGAGGTGGCACCGGGATATTGGTTAGAAGACCCTATTGTTTCCAAAATATTGAAAAAGTCGAATTCAAAAACTTTGAATTTCTTGAAGTGTCCGTCATCAAAATTTCACTGCCAGGTGGGGATAACCTCTTCGTTATCTCTGCCTATGCAACTGGTCAAAATGTTCTCAAGTTCAAGGAGGAACTCAATTCCTTGTTTGAAATACTCGAATTGAACAGGCTGCATAACTATTATATTTTTGCCGGTGACCTGAATGCCTAGCATACATCATGGCTAAACGCTACTAATAATCCCAGAGGTGTATTCCTGTAATCATGGATAACAGAGAACCAAATTGAATACAGGTGCAACCTATATGGGTCGGAGTTCCCAACATACCCTAGGACAAATTCATATTTGGACCTCTGCATTGCTGACGCAAGACCCGACTTCAACTTTAATAGTCCTCAACGGAAACTGCAGGTGCTTCCTTATGATAGCGACCATAACGCAATCGTAATGGAAATCAATCATCACAGGGATGATTTCTTCCTCATTCCAGTGCAACATGAAAACCATCGGTTGAATTTCAAAAAAACAGACTGGGGAAAGTTTCAAAAGAAGTTTAATCGAGAGTACCAGAAGCAATGTCCCCCTTCTGATGGTGGCAACTCTTGCTCAATGGTTCCTAATGACAGGAATCTAACAAACGATGAAATAGATGTCTATTTGTCGAAGTTAGAGAAGCTGACGTTGGAAACGGTTGAGAAAGTCGTTCCCAAGATTAAGCATCGAAACAATATGGAAGGATATGAAACACCAACCATCGCAAGGTTGAAAAGATTGAAAAGCCTTCTTCTCACCCGCGTCATCAATATTTATCGACGATTTTTGGACTACAACCATCCCTCGTTGGCTTTGTTGAAATTACACCTGAAGAATGTCCGGAACTTAATCCGTTCATACTTCAGGAGTGAGGTCAGCAATCAATGGGCGGAAAAACTGAGGGGTATTAGCCCACAGGACCCAGATGGCGTGTTCGCGAAAGTGAATAGCTTATTCCGCTAGAAGTCTCGAGTGACGGTATCGAATCTTGAAGTCGCTAGTGATGAGATAAATCTTCTCGATAGAGCTGGTATCGAAATTGATAGTACGACTCCGGATAGAAATGGAAACAGGATTATATGTGATGGATTGCAGAAACTTGCCCTGATTGGAACACATTTTGAATTGAGTCATCTGCCAAACCCAGAGAGAAGGAATGAAATATTCAGAGGTCGTTGAAGCAAAAGTTTCCGACTTCAAATCAAGCCTGAACGGCCAATCAATTCTTCATTTCGATGAAACATTAACAACTGACCTCATACCGACCTTGAATCTTATTGATTATTTTGTCAGCTATGAAGACTTGTGTTTCATATTTCGCAGAATAAACAACAAGAAATCATGTGGTACTGACGGTATTCCAAATGTAGCTCTCCGACATTTGCTTGAGGTTGCTATTAGGAATTATTGCATATTGTTTAACAACATGTTGAACAATTCATATTTCCCAAATAAGTGGAAAAACGCTAAGGTATTTCCGATCTTGAAGAAAGGAAAAGAATCTTCATGCCCCAAAAGCTATCGCCCAATCAGCTTGCTGCCTAACATCAGCAAGGTGTTTGAAGTGATACTCAACAGAGCATTAAACGCCCACATTAAGAAATATGAGTTGATGCCGAATTGCCAATTTGGTTTTCGTGCCAGGCATTCGACCATACATGCAATAACGAAAGTAACCTCAGACATCTGTTGGAAACTAAACAACAAAGAATGTTTTGGAGCATGTCTCATTGATATGGAGAAAGCCTTCGATACGGTGTGGTTAGATGGACTAGTTTTCAAACTTCTTCAGGACAGGTTCCCCAGACACCTTGTCGCCATGATGTGTAATATGTTATACGGGAAATCATTTGTTGTAACTGATGAAAATTTGACAACAATGCGCGAATTCAAGGTCTTGAATGGTCTACAGCAGGGAACAGTTACTGCGCCCCTGCTTTTCTCAATATTCATTCGCAAGCTATTGAACAGCTTTGATTTTAATGTCTCGCCAACGGGATCATTGGTAGCGTTTGCTGATGATCTGATCATCTATACGGCAGACCGAAAAGCTACAATAGTTCAGAGCAATCTTCAAAAAATGTTTAATGATGTGCAGCTCTACACCGACAATTGGCGAATGAAAATCAATGCGCAGAAGTGCGAAACAATTTTGTTTCGGACAACGCTGCAGGGGGCCAGTCAAGACCTGAAACGTAATTGGAAGGATTTCCACATTATGGCTGGTGAGGGTAGTTCAGAACGGATTCCACATAAATCCTGTGTTCGATACCTCGGTGTTCATCTTGATCAGTATCTGTACTATACTGAACATGTCAAAATCATGCTCAGTAAAGCACAAAAAGTAGTCATGGCCCTTCGGCGACTCTTTCATTCAAGATACATTGATCAAACGGTCAAAATTATCGGTTACAAGATCCTGGTTAGGCCAGTTTTGACATACGGATGCCAGATCTGGTACAACCAGAGTGCTAGTACAATGGAAAGATTAAGAGTTTTCGAAAGGAAATGTCTTCGTGCATGTACTGGTTTGTACAGAAAGCCTGAGACGGATTGGAAGCACTATATATCGAATAGAAAAATTTATCAAACCGCTCAAGTGACAAGAGTCGATATCTTCATATTGAAACTTCTTCGGAATCATATCGCAAGATCTGTAACTGTGAGTGAAAACCCTTGGATTTCACATCCGTTCCACCCTACAGACGGGTATATTGTGACTTGCCTCACTACTGGCTTCGTTCCTCCAGAAGCATTCGTGTATTTGGACATGAATCGATATGTTTTTGATTCTGACGGCGTCCCAATCATATATCACATATACCGACGGGCCACCGATAAGAAGATAAAATATCCTCCGAATCTGAGTTCACGAGACCAACAATTCCAATGGAGATACTCATTTGCTAGATTCGTTGAGGCTGGTCGAGCTGAGATGGAGCAATCTAGGTATTGGTGGCTGAATGACAATGTCTAAATTATTCGTGTTTATTTTCTGTTTTTGCGTTTTTTCTCGTTACTTAGTTTTTTAGATTCATCTCATTATTGCTACATCTAGTATTGTTGTTTATTTGTATTATAAATTAGGTATAGGTTTCAATATAAGTTAACGTTTTTTTTTTTTTTTTTTTTGATTGAACTTATTTAGAATTATGGTGTAACATTTTAGGTATAGGATATAAGTTCATTGTTGTGTTAGTAGTAGAAGTAATTTTTCAATAATGCTGGTTGGTTTTTTCTCCTTTTTCCAATTGAATCAAAAAATATCATATCTAATAATCTTAATTAATTTAAATTTGCAAGTGTATTTTTTTCATTAAATGTGTTTAACTGATAACGTATAAATTTAGAGAGCCATTCGGGCCATTAAGTTTTTTATAGTTTTATTGTTTGGAATTTGCTTTATGTTCTTTTAAAAATTTATAACGATTGGTATTAAATAAAGCGCTTTTGACTTTGACTTTGACTTTGAGCAAGAAGGGGTGACATAATGATGCCGACTAACATCCAGTCATGTCATGTGTCGTTTCTGGGTGCCTCTTGCCTGTGCTGGGCCACCTTAAATATCTAGACAAAACATAAATGAGAGAAGGTCGTATTAGGGAGGGATCATTTTGAGAAATGAAAAATTTATCTTTCTGATTATTGTGGCAGTTTCATTGAAAGAATAAATGTATTAATCAAGCAGTCACACAAGCAAACTGCTCGAAAACCTTCCTGCCCCCTACTCGATATTTTGTGGCAGATTTTAAAAAATATATAATTATTTTTATTCATAATCGTAATTTGTAGAATACTGTTTCTTATTATTTTTGTTAAATGTTATTTCATATCAAGTTTCCTTTATATTAAAATTTAAATGTTTCCCTTTAATTTTATTCGTCATGAAATTTAACTTTTATTAATATTTAAAAACTTCTTAAATTTTGTTTTACAAAAAAAAATTTTAAATCTGCACATAAAGTTTCGAATTGGGGAACGCTGATCTAATACACCCCAACCGTGTATTACATTACGGAAGGCAAGCTAACTACGCTGATCGAACTCAGCTGATGGGTTTTTTACCGGTTACTAGACGGAAAAAGACGAGTTTTTGACGGATGGACAAGTGAAGAGTCTGATGGTGATCGCGAAACGGGGCGGACTTTGCGAATGATCGAATGCTACCGGGCAAATCTAAATTAAGATCAACCTGTTCATGGATTAAGAAAAATAAATCTATGAAGAAAAGTAACGAAATGCGTAAATGGAATTCGGAATCGTCAAGGTGTTAGCGGGAATGATTGCGGGCCGGGTCTACGAGGAGAGATCGAGTGTTTGTGTACGAGATTTTGAGAAAAATTAGGAAATGAAAATTAAATTTGAATTAACAAGTGTCAAAGTGTTCTCATGTACGGTAAAATCTTGTGAGAAAAGTGCTAATAGCTTATAGTTAAACGTGTTGATATGTGTTGTGCCCTTGGGAGGATCAAGCGCATTTGTGGAATTTTGTGGGAAATAATAAATCAAACTCTCCGATAAGGTGAGCGATTGATAGAGGAAGTTACGCCACCACATATCGTCATGATGGTTGTACTGCTCGCTTTAGGGAAAACTTATACATCCAAAAAAAGAAACTATCACGCTAGCTCAACTGGATTGGTATCAACACAAGAGTTTTGATTTGGGAGAATTGTCGAGTAACGACGAAGTCTCCCCAATTCCGTCCGTTTTCGCTCGGCCCAACTTGTTCTTTGAACAAGCAATTTCAACCCTTAGTAGGTTACCTCGGCCTCGACACCAGTCGATCGGCATGTTTCACTTCTTAATTCGTGAATGCTAAATTTTTTTGTAGTGGGTCCTTGTGCTAGGGGGAAAGAACCCGCCCCACGACACCACAACGCTAGCCTGCCAGCGCATTCACGCGTCCCCAGACAAGGCCAATCTCGGCGGATCTTAACATCCTTTTCCGCCGAGGCAGGAGACCCTCGCTGCAGTCCTTTACGGACATTTAAATCTACCATTTCACTACATATATTTCAAAGTTCATTCAGTAAATCAAATCAATTGAAAAAGATAAATAAATACAAAAAAAAAACATCAGAAAAACTAAACCTCCTGTTAAATTACAGATATGAGAAAGATGAAACTTGATAGAAAAATATAATAGTATGAGATATGCTGAGAGGTTTATGATTGATTCTTTGAGTGTACATTGAGGAGATATTGAATTGAAGAAGTAGTTTTTGCAGAAAATACAGCTAACTGTTATTTAAACTTAGTTAGCAACTTTAAATTGAACTACCTACAATGCTGGTTTAACAAGAACTAAAAACACCCCTTTGATTGGTAGTTGACCAAGGAACAACTAGTGACAACTATCTTTTACAATGTTACCAACCATGGCAAAACCTCCGCAGGGGGAATGCTGGCCGACATGAATACTCTTGGAGACTAGCATTCTTTGGGGAGCGCTGCCCCCACGGACCGGAGGATATGGGGGGCGCCGTGAAGTGCGCTCCTGGGATTACAGGTAACAACGCTGACTGGATCTAAACTACGCTTTGGACAACGAGCTGGAATTTATGCTTTGGGCTGGCGGATATGATGGTTTGGAAGTAGTTGGTGACACTTGTGCGTGAACGGCTCTAATTCAACTATCATACCGTCTCCGTCCCGGTAAAATCTTGCCAGGCCTCGGGGTACGTTCGAAGTTCGCACCATTGGGTTGGTGGTGTCGGTTCCGTTGAGACGAACTCCCGATTAGCACAACCCTCGCATGGCCTCTCTGCTCTACAAACATAACCATGGGACCAAAAAGGCGACTACACACACGAACGGAGATAGCGGTTCCGAGGGGGGACTCAATCAAACTGGAGCAAGTAAAAACCCAAAAAAGAATGCAAAAATAACAATAACGACGACGCTATCAGCGGCTGCCGCCACGATGTTAACAGCACATCGAGAGCTGTGCTAACGATGACAAAAAACGACGATTAATACAATTACAGTGAAGAGGGACGAAAAACGGAGATTAACACAGTCTGGTCCAGACTGAGATTCCTGCGGCGTTTGGGCGCAGCAAAAAAATGATGCGAACGCCAGCGCGCCCTAAAAAAGAAAAGCGGGAAACCCTGCAGGACGCGTCAGATGTTCGAGCGGTGGAGGGAAATATAAAGACTATCGAGAATCCCATGGTGACTAGTGCGATCGCTACCGAAGCGGTGGACGCAAGGGTCGTAAATCACGATACAATAAAGAACCATCCTGAACTCAACGAGGAGATGACGACAGGGAAAGAAACGAGTGACCAGGCAAATAAAGCGACATTATGTGATTGCATAGCCAACGTCAAAAATGTAGCGGAAATACTCTACTCGGAAACGGAAAGCGATAGCTTCTCGCAAGGATGGTTGCAAAGTACAATTGCCGCCCAGCGACATGAAGAAGAAAGGCTATTCCAAAAAGCGGGAGATGTTATGAAAAGAATACCATCTGCATGCGACTCCCTAAAAATCAACAAAGGAGTAAAGATTGGGCTCCTTGAACTAGAGGAGATCCTAGACCGCATAGGGCATTATCGGAGGAGGTGGTTAAAGACCAGAATCCTGAAGAAGAGCAGAAGGCTAAAGAAGCGCTGCAGGCGAAATCTAAAGAGCACATGCAGATAGCTCCACCATCAAAAATCAATAAATAAATGGCGTCTAGCCCAATCAAAGGAAATCGGGATAAAAGAAGGAAGGAAGAGACACTTGATGGGCGTGGAACACCAGATCAGGAGTTCCAGATAGTGCTTACAAAAGGAACGAAGAAAGCCGCTAAGGAACTCCTTCAAAAAGTGCCAGAAAGTAAACTTCGCGCGGACGCAAAACAAGAAAAAAGTCCTGATGCAAAACAGGAGAATAAGAAGCCCCGCAGGCAATGCTCGTAAGACCCCAAGATGGGATCCTACGCAGAATACTGCGGGACACCAGGGGAATGTAAGGCCCGAAGACACTGCAATGAAAACGTACGATCAACACGGTCGGGCCACATACAGGTCGAATTCGAAGCAGAGGCCGAGAACAGGGAAGCATTCTGTGACGCGCTACAATGGCTTCGCTCGAGCCGATGGTAACGATCGAAATAAGAAACATTGACTGTGTCACAGATCTGGCTAAGGCAGAAGAGGCTATCAAAAGAGAGTTTCCTAGCGTGGGCAGGATCAAAGTGAGGCTGACACCAGAAAACCATAGTGGACAACACATGACCATCATTGACTTGACCGAAAAGGACGCCGAACAATTTCTGAATAAGGCAAAGTACAAATAGGGTGGGTTGTCTGTAGGCTACGGCGTAGAGCAACGGCTCGTCAATGTTTCAAATGCCTTGGCTATGGTCACACCGCACAAGTATGCAAAGGACCCGATAGGAGTTCCCTATGTTACAAATGCGGTGAAATGAGACATAAAAGAAAAGAGTGTACGAAGGAGGCACACTGTATTCTTTGCAAGGATGCTAATCCGAGACTTGATTTTGGACACGTCTTGGGATCAGGAAAATGGCGGGTTTTCCAGAAAGCCCTAGCCAAGGCAAAATCCGAACTTAAATGACCCGCATCTTGCAGCTAAACCTACACCGCAGTTCAACCGCCCAAAATCTGCTTGAGCAGTTTGTGAGGGACACGAAAGCCGACAGTGAGCAACACCACAGTAAAAGTTCTGCATCATGGTATCCTGATGAAACTGTTACTGCCGCCATCTGGGTTCGAAGTAATCATTTCCAGGCGGAGAGCTTTGGAAGGGGGGATGATTTTGAGTGGGTTCGGTGCTCAGGGACCACCTTCTTAAGTGTGTACCTAAGGCCGGACGAATCGATATCATCTTTCCAAGCCATGCTTAATGCTTTGGAGGGCGCTGTCTCGAACGCAGACGGGAACATGCTCATTGGGGGAGACTTCAACGCTAAAACAATCGAATGGGGCATGCCTCAAATAGATCCGCGGGGAGAACGAATCCTAGAAATGGCGGCCAGGACGGCCCTCGTCGTACTAAACTCCGGAAATACGCCGACTTTCCGCCGTATTGGCTGTGAAGGAACCATACTGGACATGACGTTCGCCTCGGAGTCCTTAGTACAGATGATACACAATTGGAGAGTACTAGAGGACTACTCAACCAGTGATCATCAGTCCATTCCGCATGAGATGAGTGATGTTGTCTCCCGACGTCCGTGCTCTCGACTTTCTACAATTGGATAGAACATTGGAAGGATGGACGTCGAGAGGTTCGTCGAGGTGCTTACAGCAGGTGCTCCGCTGCAGGGAGATTCACAGGGGATGGAAGAACTGGCAACTCAAGATGCGGTCAAGTCAACTTTGACCATCATTACGACTGCTTGCAAGGCCTCTTTGCCCCGTTGAAAACCCCGGCACGGCAAGCCTCCAGTGTGCTTGTGGTCAACTGAAACCACTGAAAAGCGAAGGGAGTGTCCGAGCTTCGACGTGAGGCTCAACAGGCACGGAACCGTGACGAGCCATGCAACTGGGTGGCAGCATATAAGTCGGCCAGGAAATGCCTTCGCAAATTGATTAACTCGCTACTGGGAAGATCTAGTGGACAATGTGAACAAGGATACGCGGGGCCTTGAAAACAAGCTAGTTATTTTTTATTTTATTTATTTATTCAGGTAAATAACCGTCATTTACAAATATATATATACAGACTAAAAGCACAAATAGACAAAAATTCAAAAGTGACGAAAATTACAGACATTATCGAATCAACAGAAGAAAAGAAAAAAAAAAGACTACAAGATTAAGAGTGTGAATATTTAGTCATTACCGATATTTCATAAAAGGAACAAGCTACGCTAGTAGATCAATTCACTCACTTTATTTTTATACATATTTAAATTACATGCAAAAATATCGACTTCATTTAGTTTGTCATTATAAAAACTACATGAACGCCTGAGGAAGGTATTCTTAGCATAATTGGTGCGACAGAAAGGCAAGTAAAAAGTGTCATTAGAACGAGATGAAACAGAGCACGGAATTTCGATCTGAATCGAATTTAACAAATTAGAGGAGTTTATGTGACTATTAATAATTTTATATAAGAAAAAGGAATCCAAATAATTACGTTTAGAGGATAAGAGCCGTAGATTGTGCCTAGATGCACTCTCTTCGTAATTTCTGTAAGCATATCCCATGCGATAATCAAGAGATTCCAGAAACTGTTTTTGCACTTTCTCAATTTTCTGAATATGAGTATCATATTGCGGTGACCAAATAACACTTCCGATTTCAAGGATACTACGAACATATGTATTATATAAATTTTTCAATGTGTCGGCTCTTGAGAAGGGCTTACTTAATTGAAGAATCAGTCCGAGACGTTTAAATGCCTTAGATGCCATGTTGTCAAAATACAGATTGAAAAAGAGTCTTGAATCTAAAATCAGACCTAGATCTCTAACCTCATTGACCCGGTTAATCGGCACTTCCGAGATTGTATATGTATAAGTTATTATATGACGCTTTCTTGAGAAAGTTATTACACTGCACTTTCCTGCACTTAAAGACAGTTGATTCGCATTGCAGTATCGTTCAAACTGCCTGAGATCATGTTGCGATGTCTACGTCCAATGTCTTGATTATTTTGTAAATTTTTGTGTCAACCGCATACAGTAAATGATAGGAGCTGGAAAAACAAGTACCAAAATCATTAACGTATAAGTTGAACAAAAACGGACAAAGGTGTGATCATTGAGGAGTTCCTGAGGATACCTCCACAATAAACGGGAAGTTTGAACAATAACCTCTTAATGCAACCGCTTGACTTCGATTACTTATGTACGAACAGATCCATCTTGACAGATCACCATGTATACCAATTTTCGAGAGCTTCTTCATAAGAATAGCATGGTTAGCATTTTGTCGAAGGCCTTCGAATAATCTGTATAGACGGCGTTAACTTGCTACCCAGAACCTAGAGTATTCAGTAAGAAGTCGGTGCACAGCGCTAAATAAGTATTGACACTCTGGCCACTTAAAAACTCATGTTATGCGGAAGCTTGGTGCCCAACGGAAATCTTGCATACATGATGCGGAAAAGATGGACGAGATAGTGCGGGCACTCTTCCCCGCCCATCCCGTCGGCGTTGACGCTGCCCATGGAGACATAGCAGTCGAGTGTACACTCTTCACACAGCCGGCACTGCAAGAGGCAGTCCTTTCTCTAAAAGCGAGAAAGACTCCCGGTCCAGATGGACCTGAATCATACTTGATCGTTTTCAAAAAAAGTCGGGCCAATAACACCACCAAACCATAATGCACGCCAAACGGTCACTTTTTCCGGATGCAAAGGCCTTTCTGCGATCACCTGAGGATTTTGAGAGCCCCATATGCGGCAATTCTGTTTATTTACGTAACCACTGAGCGAAAAATGAGCCTCATCACTAAAATTTTGTTCGAAAAATCGTTATCAGTGGCTTGTTGTTCAATCACCCAATTCGCATATATTCTGCGTTGTGTATGGTCTTGAGGCTTAAGTTCTTGAGTAAGTTGGATTTTGTATGGATGGAGATGCAAATCCAAATGCAAAATCCGCGACAATGAGCCGTAAGACAAGCCCAAATGTTGAGCACGTCGAGGAATCGACAAATTCGGGTCTTCCGCCACACTTTGAGCAACGATAGCGATATTTTCAGCAGAACGAATGCTGCGATAGTGCACAGGCCTTGCAATATCAATAACCGATCCAGTCTCTTCAAATTTTCTCACTGTGTTCGAAATTGTTTGCTGTGTAGGTCGATTATGTCGACCGTAATCGGCTCGTAATGCCCTTAATGTTGATACAGCAGAATCGCCATTTTTATAATAAAATTATTAAATTTTAACGCGTTCTTCGACTGTTAAACGATCCATATTTCTAAATGGCAAACATTCAACTAAAAAACACGCTTTGGATAACATTGAATTCTGACGGATGTTAAATGGCAGGGTTATACTCTCCCAACCCCGAAATGGATAACTCTGTACAATTGCCGCCCAGCGACATTACTGAGAAAGTTTAATCCAAAAAGCGGGAGATGTTCTAAAAAGAATAAAATGTGCATGCGACTCGCTAAAAATCAGCAAAGGAGTTAAGAATGGGCTCCTTGAACTAGAGGAGCTCCTAGACCGCATAGGGCATTACCGGAGAAGCTGGTTAAAGGCCGAAGAGGACCAGAAGGCCCAAGAAGAGCAGAAGGCTAAAGAAGTGCTGAGGACTAAGCCTAAAGGACACGCACAGATACCTTCCTATCAAATATCAATAAAAGAATAGCGTCTAGCCCAATTGAAGGAGGTCGGGATAAAAGAAGGAAGGAAGAGGCAATTGAAGGGTGTAGAACGCCAGATTAGGAGTTCGAGACAGTGCTGACAAAAAAAAGAGCGAAGAAAGCCGCAAAGAAACTCCTTAAAATAATGCTATAAAATAAACTTCACACGGACACCCAACAAGAAAAAAGGCCTGATACGAAACAGGAGAGAAAGAAGCCCTGACGAAGACCTGGCGGCAGGCACTTTTCATGATAACCTCAAGATGGCTGATCCTACGCAAGAGCGGTGCGGAATATCAGGAGATTTGTAAGGGCCGACGACACCAACACTGCCATTAAAGCGGTACGACCAACCCGGTCGGGCCCCATATACTGGCCGAATTCGGAGCCGACCCCGACAATAAACAAGTTGGGTAGACAGACCTATGCTCATGTCAGAAGGGTTTTGTACTTAACTTCTAAGAAATGCAGTCACCAGCAACGAATAAAGTCAAGAAATATGTCAAAGAGATGTGAACGTTTATAAGAAAATCCATTGTTTTTCTATTTACAACGGCTTCATTTTGTTGCGAACCAACAAAAACCACTCAAATCATGAATTCCCAAAAATATTCATGCTATTGACGTTATTTGAAAATTTCAAGAATATCAAATCAAAACAGTAGTGACTGATTCGATGGAAAGCACATAAAATACCAAAATCATGTGTTATTGTTGTTGCAATTGGAGACCTTTTGTAGGACTACTTAAATATCGAATTTTGTTCAGTTTAAGAGTACCTTTCCGATTTTATTGAGGAAAATGTGATATTCGAATATCATACTAATATTAACAAAATTGAGCGAATTTTGACTTCTAAGCTATTTGTTATTTTTGAGTTCATGACCACCTACCGCCGTAATTTTTATCCGATTTTTCGGATCAAAGGTGTCCAATCGCGAAGGGGGACACACATTTTTCGTGTACTTCCCCTCCCTGCGCGCCCCTCGAAGCAAAAAGTGTCAAATTAAGACCTGTTTTGAAAAGACCTTTCATTTGATACCCATATCTCGGCTACCTTTGATGAAATTTTTTTCTTCGGGGGCCACTCCCCTCTAAGGGGAGACCCCCTTCAAAACCTTATAAAAATTTTTTGTGATTGGAATTCGAAAAGAGCATCACTTTACACCTGCATACAAAATTTGATATTTCTAACTTCAGTAGTTTGCGAGAAAAAGTGCTGTGACGGGCGGATGAAAGGACGGACAGACAGAACGCGATTTTGTAGGGTTTTGTAAAATTAATTTACAAAACCCTAAAAAGCATTCTGCAACGCAGTAATGAAAGTCCTCGGCAAAATCGCAACTATAGCCTCGCTCCAGTCAATGGCAACGATCGTAATAAGAGACACTGACTACGTCACGGACCTGGCCGAGGTAGGAGAGGCCATCAAAATCGAGTTTCCTAGCGTGGGCAGGATCAAAGTGAGGCTGACACCAGAAAACCTTAGGGGACAACGCATGGCCATCATTGACTTGACCAAAAAGGATGCCAAACAATTGCTGAACTAGGGCAAAGTAAGAATAGGGTGGGTTTTCAGCAGGATACGACGAAGACCAGCGCCTCTCCGATGTTTCAAATGCCTTGGCTATGGTCACACTGCACCATTATGCAAAGGGCCCGATAGGAGTTCCCGATGTTACAAATACGGTGAAATGGGACATAAGAGAAAAGAGTATACAAAGGAGGCACACTGTATTCTTTGCGAAAATGCTGATCTAAGACCGGATCCTGGGCACGTCTTGGGATCAGGGAAATGTTAAGTTTTCCAGGAAGCCCCAGACAAGGCAAAATCAGAACTTCGATGACCCGCATCCTACTACTAAACCTACACCGCACTTCAACCGCGCAGACCTGCTTGAGCAGTTTGCGAGTGACCTGAAAGCCAACGGTTTGCTGCTGAGTGAGCAGCACCATGATAAAAGTTCTGCATCACGGTATTCTGATGAACCTGGTACTGCCACCATCTGGCTCCGGAGCAGTGTTTTCTAGGCGGAGAGGTTTTTCGAGTGGATTTGGTGCTCAAGTCACCTTCTTTAGTGTGTACCCAACGCCGAATGAGTCGATATTATCTTTCCAAGCCAAGCTAAATGCTTTGAAGGACGCTGCCTCAAACGCCTCAAGCAGATCCGCGGGAGAAACAAATCCTAGAAATGGTGGCCAGGACGGCGCTCGTCGTACTAAACACCAAAATACGCTGACTTTCTACCATATTGGATACGAAGGCACCATACCGGACATGACATTCGCCTAGGAGTCCTTAGCACGGAGGATATACAATTGAAAATTATTAGAGGACTACTCAGCCAGTGATTATCAGTGCATTCTGCTTGAGATAAGCGATGTTGCCTCCCGACGTCCGTGCTCTCGACTTTCTACAATTGGGTGGAACATCGGAAAGATAGACGTCGAGAGGTTCGTACAGGTGCTCCGCTGCAGGGTGATTCACCGGGGACAGAAGAACTGGCACATCAAGACGTGGCGAACTCAACTATGAGAATAAACACGACTGTTTGCAACGTTCCTATGCGCCGTCGAAAACTCTGCCACGGCAAGCCCCCAGTGTACTGGGGGTCGACTGTGACGAGGCATGCAACCGGGTAGCAGCATAGCACTTAGACTGGTAGGAAATGCTTTCGCGAATTAATTCACAACAGCAAGGCTCACTGCTGGCAAGATCTATTGGGCAAAGTGAACAAACATCCGTGGAGCCTTGGCTACATGCTAGTTATGCGGAAGCTTGGTACCCTACGGACGCCTTCCATACATGGTGCAGAAAAGATGGACGAGATAGTGCGGGAACACTTCCCCGCCCATCCCATCCGTGTTGAAGTCCACGGTGAAATAGCAATCGACTGTCCACTCTTCACACAGGCGGAAATGGGAGAGGCACCCCTTTCACTGAAAGCGAGGAAGTCTCCAGGCCCAGATGGTGTTCCAGCTGAGGTGTTGCAACTTGTCTAGCACCATCGTCCTGATTTGCTACTCGGCACATTCAACGCTTGCCTGTGGGACGCGGTTTTAACGGTACGATGGAAGGTGGAGAGGCTCGTGTTTGTCAGCAAGGGGAAGGGAAAGCCTGGATCACCGTCTACTAACTGCCCGCTATGCATGCTAGACACGGCTGGGAAGGCTCACTGCTGGAATTCGTGTCTCTGGGGACTAATCTCTTTGGCAATATGGCTTTGGAGCAGGACGTGCCACCATTGATGCGATTGCAGAGGTGGTGAGCCCGATCCAAAAGGCAGAGACATATAGCCACACCAAGCGATGGATTGTTCTGTTGCTGACACTCGACGTGAGGACGGCCTTCAACGCCACTAGATGGGTGGGTGTTCTGGATACTCTGGAAGCCAGAATATCTAATGTGGCTTCTGAGAGACTACTCGAGGGACCAAAGTCTGCTTTATGACACGATACAGGGCCAACGGGGTATGGAAATTACATCAGGTGTTACTCAGCGATCTATCCTTGGTTCAGACCTGTGGAACGTATCTTACAACGAGCTACTGAGTCTGGAGATGCCAGATGAGTCGCGATTCATCGGTTATGGGGATAATATTGCGGCTCTAGCCACTGGACGAACCGTTGAACAAGCGCAACTTAGACTAGGTATGCTGATGCGGCGAGTTGTTGTGATCACTGCCGGGTTTGTTATTTCAGGAAACTGGGATCGATAAAATTGTATCACCAAATGTGTCGATGGTCGTTCCGCTAGCCGCATATCGTTTTCGGTCCGCTTTATGACGTCTCCTCTGACAGGAAATTGTCGATACTTCTGCGCCCGTGTCCACAAGAAATATCTTCCCTGTATTTTTATCGGTGATAGATAAACGACTCTTTATTTGGGCTCGCCACTGACCATTCTTGACGACATCACAATTAGTTTCCGAGTAAGCATTTTCGGGAATGTCTTGTTGTTCTTTCGTCGCCATTTTTTTAAGTTTTTGTTCAAAGTTTTAGAAGACTCCACTTACAATGTGTTCAAGTTAATAGGGTCACTAATTGTAGCGTATGAGCATAGTTAAACTTATTGAAGTGATATTTAAGCACGTGAATCTCATATATATTAATAACGTTTATTAATTACGTCTTCACAAATCAGAGTCTCGAGCAAGAAGAAAGAAAAATGTCAAAGGTACATATTATAGAAAGTCATTATCGATATTCCAATTGTTTAATAGATAGATGTCTCTTTGATATTAGCTAAGCATTTTGATCCCGAGACCATCTGTCCGTCATTTTATCCGACACAAAAACCACACGCACGAATGCACTGTAGAAATTTCAAGCGTTTTTGAAATTTGTTTCGAGAATTTATTTAAAGTTAAATCGATAATGCAAGCGGAACAAAGGCCGAGAAAAAGGCTACAAACGAAAAGGGTAAATTGCCAATGTCCGCACTATGATAACGACAAATTTGAACAGAGGGAAAACTAATCGCAGTATTAGCATCACTCCCGATAGAAAAAAAGATTTACTGTTGTCGTAAGTATGTACTGGGGTGATGCCAGTACTGAGAGTGGCTTGTACATGATGCAAAATTATATGTATGTGTGTATGTGTATGAGGCTGGAACTATAATAGTATTTCTCGCCGCTGCTTTGTCATGAGAAGACTGAACATCTTCCCCACCATGAAAACTTCGGTTTTCATCCAATTATTCGATAGGCAATGGACATAGCTTCACGATGGCCCGGTTGAAGATTCCCGAAGCTGTACGTACTGTAACAACTCCAACCTTATCATCTTCGCCGCGTGTCACATCGATAATTCTGGCGAGAGGCCACTTCATAGGTGGAATATTTTCATCTTTCATTAAAACAAGTTGGTTAACCTTGGCATTGCTATTGACTGAGGTCCACTTAGATACTGCAATAGGTGAAGATAGTCGTTGCGCCATCGAGTCCAAAAGGATTGCTGGATGAAGGATATTTTTCGAAAGTTGTCCAAGGAATCGAATTTAAGTTGTGTGATGATTGGTTCGGGTAAGCTAGTAATTGGTTGTCCAATCAAGAAATGTCCGGGTGTGAGGGCTTCCAAATAAGTTGGATCTGATGACATCTCCGTGATGGGTCGAGAATTAACGATCGCCTCCGCTTGATAGATAACCGCAAGGATTTGTTCGTGGGTTAGCGATGCATTGGCGACTGCTCTGGTAAGGTGAAATTTTGCCTTCTTCACCGCCGCCTCCCACAAGCCACCAAAATGTGGGGAGCGCGGTGGGATGAAACACCATCCAATGCCTTGCAGAAGGCAAGCTTGCTGGACTTAGTCAATATGTGATTGAGTTGAGAAAAGTTTACTTAACCCTCGCAACTGGTTATTGGCACCGGTAAAATTAGTAGCGTTGTCCGAGTATAGCTTGTTGCATTTTCCCCTGCGAGTGAAGAATCGTTTAAGGCATAAAATGAATGCTGCTGTCGATAAATCTGAAACGAGTTCAAAATGTACAGCCTTGGTAGCGAAACATATAAAACCAATAAATAGCCTTTTATTGGAAATCTTCTTCGTAGTTGAGCTCGCATGAAAAACGGTCCACAAAAATCTACACAGGTAACCGCAAAGGGATGTGATACTTTCAGCCTATCCGATGGGAGGCTTCCCATTATTTGCTGAAAGAAGCGAGGCTTCGCTCGAAAGCATATCGTGCACTGATGAATAACTCGTTTAGCCTCCGCCTTTACGTTGATCAACCAAAACCTTTGCCGAAAAATGTTTACCAAGGCATGGCATCCAGCATGTGGGTTGTTAACATGCAAGAAGGTTAACAATGCGTTTGTAAAGGGATGCGCTTGCGGAAGAAGCATTTGATGGCGCGCATCAAAGGGTAGATCAGATTTCGTAATACGTCCACCGACTCGAATAACTCCATTTCCATCAAGGAAAGGACGTAGAGATAAAATTCGACTTCTCGCATTTACGGATGCACCCTTAAGGAGGTCAGTAAAGTCACGATTAAAAAATATACTCGTTGTATGCAACGAACGATAACTGTGACTGCTTCTTCTAACTCTGACACCGTAAAGCTTCGTAACGCAAAGCTAGGATTCGTTGAGCTACGTGCTCGCAACCACAATGATTTGAGATATCGATTAACGTATCCAAATACTCGAAGAGTTTTCCAGTATGAGTTAATATATTTTGTGTCCTTAACTAGGTCTTCCACTGCATAAGACGACAAGACTGTGAAGCTCAGCTTGCGATATTCTGGAACATCGATTTGATCTGGAACCTTTCCATGATATGGCCATTGTGATGACGATGCAGATAAAAAGCTTGGACCATGCAGCCATAAGTTGGACCCTTGTAGACTTTCTGATTTAGCGCCTCGCGAGATCAAATCTGCCGGGTTATGCTGCGTTGGAACATAGCGCCATGTAACGGATGTAACAGCTTGAATTTTGGACACACGATTGGCTACAAATGTGGACCATTGGTACGAAGGTGCACTTAGCCAGGCTAACACGATTTGTGAGTCACTCCAACACACGACATCCGTGAGGTCACGGGGGATAATCTTCGTAGCAAGTTCTATGAGCTCGTAAAGTATTAGGGCTGCACAGAGCTCTAGATGCGGTATCGTAGTAGTTTTCAATGGAGCTATACGGGATTTCGAACAAAGCAGGTTCTACTTTCTTATCAGGAGTTTCACTTCGAACATATACACAAGCTCCATAAGCGCGTAGACTGGCATCAGCGAATCCATGGATTTGAAGGCTGGAATTCGACAAACAAACATGTCGTGGGATACTAAAGTTGTTGACCTTGGCCGTATCCGAGCGAAAAGACTGCCATCTTGTTTGCATCTCCATGGGTAAGCTTTCGTCCCAATCAATATTAAGCTTCCACAACTCCTGTAGAAAGAGTTTGGCGGTAACAATCACTGGGCTGAGTAATCCTAATGGATCGAAGAATCGAGCAGTTTCCGACAACACTATTCTTTTGGTCACAGAACATCGTATTTCTGGCGAGTGATATGTAACCAGAAATTCATCGGCAGTTGGGTTCCAGGCTAGGCCAAGAGTTTTGATGAAATCCTTGTCATCTAGTCGAGTCATTACTTCCTTGTCATTTTCATCGATTTTTTCTAGCATTTTATATTTTGAGGGGGAAGCCGCATGATAGTAGAATATCGGTAACTTCGTTTCTGATCTTTGCAGCTTCATCCAAGTCATCACTTCCAGTCAATAAGTTATCGACATATGCATCTCGCTTGATAATCAATGCTCCTACTGGAAACTTACTCCTAGCATCTTCTGCCGCTTGACGAATAGATTCTACTGCGTGATATTGAGCAGACCCAGTGCCATAAGTAACTGTTTTTAATCGATAGAGCTTCACACGATCAGGACTTGAATTACCAAAAACTATTAGTTGTAGGTCTCTATCACTGGGATGCACTATGACTTGCCGATACATTTTTTCTATGTCAGCTGATATAACATAAAGATGGAAACGAAATCGAAGTAAGATCGAAAATAGGTCATCTTGAACTTTGGGTCCTACCATCAGAATATCGTTTAAGGATACACCACTGGAGGATTTCGAAGAACCATCAAAGACTACGCGTAATTTAGTGCTGCTGCCATAATTCTTTACAACACAATGATGGGGGAGAACATAATGAGGTTTGTGTAACACACACTGTGAATCAATGACTTCCTCCATATGTCCCAACGATAAATATTGATTCATAAAATCGTAGTAACTGACGCGTAATTCACGGCATTTCTCAAGTTTTCTTTCAAGGCTATCAAATCGTTTTAATGCGATTTTGTATGTGTCACCAAGCACTGACGCATCCTGCCTTAAGGGTAATCTCACAACAAACCGACCGTTTGCATCACGAATTGTATTGACACGAAAGTGTTCTTCACAAGCAATCTCCTCAGCTGACCTTTTGTCTATTTCACTATTACAGTAGTCTAGCTCCCAAAACTTAGCGACGATATTATTTAAATTTTGTTCGCACGGTTCACTGTTACTGTCGGCACTAATGTTTACACTGAGTGAGTGATGGCCCCGAAACCACCCAGCCGAAAAGAGTTTTCTGCACGATAGGCCGATTAACGCCTAAATCAATCTGTCCAACAGCAAGTAATTTGAAAAACAAGGCAGCACTAATCAAAATATCAACTTTCCGAGGTATGTCGAATTGAGGGTCCGCTAGTGGAGTGTTCTTAGGAATATTCCAGTCTGATGTATTGATTCTTTGCAATGGCTGCAATCCGACGAAATTTGGTACGATGAAAAACTCTAGCAATGAACTGAAATCGTTTTGTAGTGATTGCACGGTGGCAACGGTTTTCGAAATACATCGGCATGTCGTCATAAAAATTCCACTAATAGCCACATCAGTTTTTTTCTCGTCGTTAACGAAGTTGCTGGGCGAGTTCCGATATCGCTCGGCATTCAATTGAAGCTCCATCAGGTGATTTGACTCTGATAATAGCAGTACCCAAAATAACGTTGTTGAGTTGAGCATCTTCTTCCAGGCGGGACAATTGGTCTAGATCTCGTTTGACCGATCAGCGACGAATGTTCGCCGGTTGTTGGAGTTTCAATTTCAGTCGACTGATGAGATCTTTGAGAGATGCCTGAATTCTTTACGTTACCGTGGAGTAGAGGATGATGGCTGCGGTTACATGTACGACACTTGCTCGATAAACAACTTTTCAATGAATGCCCCTTTCGAAGGCAATTGTAACACAAATTCAATTGCTTAGCTCTTTGGGAAATTAGGTCGGGTGGCATGCTCTTTAACCCATTGCAGTCGAATAATGTGTGACCGCTGTGTGAATCACAAAAATTGCACTTCACTCTCGTATCACAGTTACTAGCAATAAAACTAGTCCGCTTGGATTTATTGACGATTGAAAGAGGTTTGTTGTTGGATTTTGTTTCTTCGACGAATTCTAGCGCTGAGCATCGTAGATTCAAGAAATCAGTAAACTTTTCCCAAGTTGGAAATTGAGCGCTAGATTCTATGGATGATCGAGAACAGCTGGTAATTAATTCTTGCTATTTGGGCTGGGACTCAGCATCAAGCTTTGATACGAGAATGTGTTCCTTTGTACCGAGGCTCAGCAAACAGCGCATATGCTTGTTTATAGCATCAGTCATCTGACGCAATTCTTTAGTAGACGGATGACGAATGGATTGCACTTGAAGCAAGTCGTTGATATGCGAAGCGAAAATGTATGGCTTGTTGTCGAATCTCCTTTTTAAAAGATCCTTTGCCTTAGAATAATTTTCTTCGGTAAGCTCAATCCCCTCTATCACTGAAGTAGCTGTACCGGTTAGTGCAGAACGAAGATATTGGAATTTTTCCAAAGACGATAAGTGGGTATTGGAGTCGATTAATTTCTCGGACATCCCAAGAAAACCTAACCACTCACTGTACAAACCCGAAGACTTGGTCAAATTCAGTTTCTGCAAGTGAAGTCTGGTTGATGAGGTTTCGGAGGCAGCGGTCGAATTCCAAATGGGGGATGCATCGACTGATTGCCTCGGGCGAAGCTTCTCGATAATTGATAGCAAATTAGCCTTGAGTTGGCAATATCTGTCTTCATATAAGTCCCGTTTCTCAGATGATGGCTCTTCTGCGTCTAAGACCTCGAGTTGGCACTGAACAGTTTCAAAGTTTTTGAACTGTGTCTCAAGTAGACCGAGTTTGCTTTCGGCCTCGAAAACGGATATATTATCCACTTTGCCATCGAGAAAGGTTTTCATCCGAGTTTGCTGGGCCAAGATGACGCCACGTTGTATACGCAATTCCGATATTGCCTTTGCACTTGAGGTGACCTTGGGGTCGAGTTTTGGATTATCGTCACCAGCCATTTTGCACAATTGAATTCACTGATAGCGCGATGAATTTTCACGAAAAGTTTCAAAGATGATCACTCAAATCCCAAGGGGAAATGAAAACTATGCGATTACTGATATTTGTCAAGCGAAAAGCGATGAGCGATAAATGCTTTAGATAATTAATTCCGAGAACGAAAACTGCATTGCGACAATTATCTGGCTCAACGGACCATGTGGAAATTTCAAGCGTTTTTGAAATTTGTTTCGAGAATTTATTTAAAGTTAAATCGATAATGCAAGCGGACCAAAGGCCGAGAAAAAGGATGATGCAAAATTATATGTATGTGTGTATGTGTATGAGGCTGGAACTATAATAGTATTGCTCGCCGCTGCTTTGTCATGAGAAGACTGAACATGCACCAACTGCAAAACTTCAAGTGAATGCACCAAAACTAGTCTAAATTGCTCTATAGAAAACCGCAAGCTCAAATGCACCAAATTGAGTTCCGGAATGGCGAGTGAAAACAAAAATTGTTAAAGTAACTCGCATGCGAGCTACTGATCGACTCGCACATGACAGCAACTCGTATGATGCAATCAATTACGATTATGCGTGTATCTTCAATTCAAAATTAAACCAGACTTTTTAGATACAACCGTTTATTTCCCTGTTTAATAATACTTCACAAACTGTTACACAAAAAACTGATCACTTCATTATCTGCCTCATACTTTTATACATTATTATTTGTTTATTTAAATTTAGGAAAATGTCAATACGTAGATGAGATCGAAATAATTATTGAAGATGTGAGCGAAATCCTTTAATCGAATAGAATTTATATAAATGTCAAAGCGTGGATCCAAGATCAATTCGTGAGGGTGTGGCGGTTATATTACATTTAATTCAAAATAACTCAAAAATATTCATTCCATTCATAAAATATACTGTACATAAAAATACTTTACTTTTGACACATTAAACAAATCATGTAAATCTAGTTACCTATATTGTTTTTGAAATTGTATATATAGATTGTAAATTAATGAAGTTAACTCGGTAAGTTCAGTTCATTCAACGAATTCAGTTCTTTCTCAAATATTGTTTTGAGAAAGTTAATTAATAAATATAATTTAATTTGTTTAGTTGGTTCTATAATATTGTAGTGTTTGAATTTATAACAAAATATCATTCAATATAAGAAAAGATTAATGCTTATAAACAATCACAAACCAACTACAAAGAATGAACAATTGGTGACCCCGATAAGGCACAAGCGCCTCTTATTGAAAATCCAGGTCTTTTTCAACACGCGGACTTGCAACGGAAGTCGTTGTAACCTTTAAGAAGGACGAGCAGTACCACGCTATCTAAGCCCGAGCTGCTATTGCGAATATAAAAAAAACGAACAGAAGAAAACTGTCAAAGCTATAGCTGAGAACGTTCTCTCTTCGTTAAGGTCACATATTTAAGGAAGTAAGTTAGAATCAAAGGAAAGTCCTGTTGGTGTCAGTGCTACACTACGTGAACGGGAGAGCCACACCGATCTCTCTGCTATCAATAATTCTATGCCAGGAATCAACACACAAGGCAGGCTAGTTATATTCAAGACTCCAGGCTAGAATTTTTTAGAAGAAATTGTGAGATTCCCTCGTAAAAGCTGCGATTCGCGTGTCGTGGATGATCGAATTGCGAGGAAAGTGAAGGAATTTGATTTTTCGTGGCGATTGACTCACATCTTGGTAAATGAAAATTCTTGTGTCAATTCCGAGCGACGGTAGAAATATTATTTCGTTAGAGCAGAAAAACAAGCGAAAAGGTCAAATCGCGATTTTATTTGCAATTTTCGCCAATTGGTGGTACATTTACGGTCGTGTGTCCGCCCGCCCGCCAGCGAAACGCAAATTAGAATTGTGAGCAATTTCGAATTTAGTTATAGCATCCGGACAGAGCCTTAAGAGCAAACAAAACAATCATCAAATCAGTAGGCAGCCATTGATTTAGTACTACGAATAAACCGAGAACAGGTGGAAAACGGCGAAAAGTTCCAGCAGAAAATTCCAATCAGCGAACTCGTAGTAAGACATCAAAAGTGGAAAACGACGAGCGAGGAGCGAATATCCAAGAAGGAATTTAAGCAAGAGAATTTATGTACAACATTACATTCTACACACATTCACACGTATATACCAGAATTTTTAAATATTTCAAGTATTTCTAAATATTTAAAAAAAAAAAATTTTATAACTGTAAATTCTAACGATTAGATCGCAGATGAAGAGTAGGATATATCCTGCGACAGGGGGATATCTCCAGCGTAGCGCACCCAGAACCCGTAGGGATTTATTTTTGCAGGAATATTTATATTATTATAAATCAAATTATGCCTCAAGATAATTTTCATAATACGAGTCCTTCAGGGGATTCTACAGTAAATGCTGTAGCAGTAAAGCTACCTTCATTTTGGAAGGAGTTTCCTGAAACATGGTTCAAGCGTTCGGAGGCTCAATTCGCTCTGGCTGGGATTACGACAGAGTTAACTAAATTCAATTTTGTTCTGATAGTTCTTGATCCTGAAGCAATTAGGACAGTTACTGATCTAGTGAATAATCCTTCATCCACTACTCCCTACACAACTTTAAAAGAAGTTTTAATTTCTAGACTTTCAGCAAGTGAGAATACGAGATTAAGTCAATTAATTTCGAATCTCACTTTAGGAGATAGACAGCCCTCACAAGTTCTTTGTGAGATGAAACAACTTGGGGGGGATAAAGTTGGAGATGATCTTTTAAGATCATTATGGCTTCAAAGACTACCGGAAAATATGCAAGCAATATTAGCATGTAAGCGGTCCAGCTCTTTGAATGACCTGGCATCAAGTGCTGATAAATTTTTTGAAGTTTCAAATAGACCATCAGTATTTTCATTTGCAAATTCCTCCAAATCAGAACCTAACGTTCAACAACAAATTACAGAGTTAAGAAGTCAAATTATAGAACTTACTAAAGCTGTTGGAGAATCATTTAGGTTTAGAAGTACAAGAAGGAACGCTGGCCAGTTTCAAGGTTTCCGTTCACGTAGTTCATCCAACAGATGCTCAAAAGATAGAGGGTTTTGTTGGTATCATGTTGGTTGGTATCAATGCTAAATTCTAAAGAGACTCTCAATAATTCAAAAAACTAAATACTCTTAAGTCTCCGGCGGCAAACTTAAGTAGTATTTCTTCTAGCCGCCTTTTAATTCTCGATCATTCTTCAAAGAAGAATTTTCAAATCGAAACAGGTGCGGAAATTTCCGTGATTCCGAAATCAAATAATTTGAAATTAATTCCATCGGGGTTTAAACTTTCAGCTGCTAATGCATCTTCCATTGATACATATGGCAGAAAGCTATTAACATTCAATTTGGGACTTAGAAGAAATTTTTCATGGCACTTTATAATTGCCGACATTACACGTCCTATTATAGGAGCAGATTTCCTTGATCATTTCGGTCTTTTAGTAGATGTAGCTAATAAAGCTTTAATTGAACCAGTTACCAATCTTAAATCAATAACTTCTATTTCTAAGGAAGATTATTCAAATTTATCAATTCACGTTCAATCGGATATTGATCCTAATGTTAAAGAATTATTAATTAAATTCAAGTCGATTACCTTAAAATCTGATTTCACTAAAGTTCCAGTACATAATATTTAACATAAAATTGTTACTTCTGGATCTCCAATCATGTCCAAACCTAGGCGTTTAGCTCCGGACAGATTAGAGTCAGCTTAAAAAAGAATTTAATTTTCTACTGGAACAAGGCATCTGCCGTCCTTCAGACAGCAAATGGTCCTCACCATTACACATGGTAAAAAAAAGTAATGGTGAATGGCGTCCTTGTGGAGACTACAGACGTTTAAATGTCATAACCGTTCCAGATCGTTATCCGATTCCTAATATTCAGGATATTACTCATTTTCTGACCGATTGCAAAACATTTTCAACTTTAGATCTTACCAAGGCATACCATCAAATTCCAGTCGAACCCGGAGATATTCCAAAAACAACTATATGCACACCGTTTGGACTCTTTGAGTTTACCCGAATGACCTTTGGACTATGCAATGCTGCGCAAACTTTCCAGCGATTTATTAATTCTGTATTGAAAGATCTAAATTTTTGTTTTGTATATCTTGACGACATCCAAATTGCATCTAAATCAGTTTCTGAGCATTTAGCTCATTTGGAAATTATTTTTGAAAGATTACAAGAACATGGTCTTATAATTACTCAAAAATATTCATTCCACTCATAAAATATACATTCTACGTCTAGCACTCGTTGCATGTAGACGTGTTTTTAATTCGCTCCTGTCAACAATTTTTATAAATTAAAATAATTTTTAAAAAAACGTCAATTAGAAAGTAATTTTAGAAAGAAACTTATTACATCGTCGAACTATTCGAACAATTTATCGAGTATCTGGATTTTACCTGCGAGAAAGTTTCAAAAAAGAAGAAAAGTTTTTTTCACCGAGGGGATGGAGGAGCCCGACGGCTTCCCACCGCTGGGGGACCCAGAGCCAGGCATTTAGAAAATTACAAATGATAAAATAAACAAGCGGAAAAATGAACAAGACAAAGGTGAGCATGGGAAGCGTATTGCGCTTTCAAGCGAAGATTATGAAAAAGTAACCAGGGAGAATTCAAGGGTTACGAAACAAAATGACGAGTTAAAACTCCGTATACAGAGTTTGGAAGATATGGTCCGGACGTTATCAAATGGGAGCAAACCAAAAGTGAAGCCACAGAATACGTCCGGCAAAGAAGAACCGATATTAACTAAGAAGACCGAGAACAAGGAAACAACAACAACAAGCAAGACAACGAGAAAGCAGTACCAACACAGAAGATTCAAACATATAAAACGAAATCGCAAGATACGAGCAAGAAAATCCATAATGCTGAAAATATCCTGAGCGCAGGAGGAGCCAACGACAGTGCCGATTATTATACGGTGCTGTCTGCGATGAACGAAGAAATGGGCATCGAGATAGAGAGCTACGATAGCATAGGTAATATTGATAGTAGCAATAATTTCATCCAATATTTAAAACTAAAAAATAAGGAAAAGGAGAAGAAGCCAACCGGTGTGTTAATAAGGTAAATAAGAAAGTTCCTCCAATCAACGTTTTTGGGTAGCGTCGAGGAGATATGGTTCGGTTATTGCAGCCGAACATAAAATCGATAACTTCGAAGTTAAGAGAGCGACCGCTGATACGCTCACGATCAAGACAAAGACATTGGCTGATTTCAAACTGGCGAAAGATGCTCTTAAACGTGTCAAAGCTCCCCACTGCACATATACGCCAAAGGCGGAAAAAATCAGACCTTCCTGTTGAAGGGCTTGGACTGTGGGGAGAATACAGTTGATCTCCTTGAAATGTTACAGGAAGCAGCATCAGCAGTTAAGTTCATCTGTGTGAAAAAATTTGCTACAAGGATATCAACTGTCGAAGGTAAAATATTACCATTTTATTTGGTCCAAATTTCCAACGACCGCAGTCCGAGTGCCCTCCAACAGGTAAGGTACTTAAACTTTAGAGTTGTGAGGTGGGAACGCCTCCAAAAAACCGAGGTCAACTAGTGTTACAGGTGTCAAAGATTCGGTCATTCGGCTGCCAATTGTGCAATGCACTATCGCTGTGTTAAGTGCAAAGATATTCACGAAAACTTGTATTGTGTTCATTACGGTATATTTGGTCATCCAGCATCATATCGAGGATGCCCTCGGTATCAAGATGCAAGAGCTAAATTTTCCCCAAAACTAACCAAATTAAATCACAATTTATTGCCTCCCAACTTCGTCAAACCCGGGGTATCATTTGCACTTGCTGCCAGAGGACCAGCAGACAACACTGTAAATAAAAAAAAAATAATGTAAGTGGCAATAATGAGCTGCTTCTCAAAATCTACCAACAGCTTGAATCTCTTTCAGATAGAATCAATAAACAAGACCAAAAAATCAATTTCGTTTATCAACGTTTAGGAAAACATGCTTCAAAATAGGTTGTCATCCAGTCACATTCCCATGGATAGGATTCGTCTTATCTCGATCAACGTCAACTCCATTGTTACTTTACATCGGCGTGATTATCTCCTTGAATTCATTGCCAGACAAAAGCCTGACATCCTGCTTCTAACCGAAACCCACCTCAATTCATGGCACTTCATGACATTCAAGGATTTTGAATTCGTAAGAAACGATAGGGTAATAGGTGATGGGGGAGGTGGCACCGGGATATTGGTTCGAAGACTCTATCGTTTCCAAAATATTGAAAAAGTCGAATCCAAAAGCTTTGAATCTCTTGAAGTGTCCGTTATCAAAATCTCACTGCCAGGTGGGATTAACCTCTTCGTTATCTCTGCCTATGCAACTGGTGGAACTGTTCTCAAGCTCAAGGAGGAGCTCAATTTCTTGTTTGAAATACTCGAATTGAACAGGCTGCATAACTATGATATTCTTGCTGGTGACCTGAACACCAAGCATACATCATGGCTGAACGCCACCAATAATCCAAGAGGTGTTTTCCTTAAATCGTGGATAACAGAGAACCAAATTGAATACAGGTGCAATCTATATGGGTCGGAGTTCCCAACATACCTTAGGACAAATTCATATTTGGACCTTTGCATTGCTGACGCAAGACTCGAATTCAACTTTAATAGTCCTCAACGGAAACTGCAGGTGCTTTCTTATGATAGCGACCATAATGCAATCGTAATGGAAATCAATCATCACAGGGATGATTTCTTCCTCATTCCAGTTCAACATGAAAATCATCGGTTGAATTTCAAAAAAACAGACTGGGGAAAGTTTCAAAAGAAGTTTAATCGGGAGTACCAGAAGCAATGTCCTCCTTCTGATGGTGGCAACTCTTGCTCAATGGTTCCTAATGACAGGAATCTAACAAACGATGAAATAGATGTCTATTTGTCGAAGTTAGAGAAGCTGACGTTGGAAACGATTGAGAAAGTCGTTCCCAAGATTAAGCATCGAAACAATATGGAAGGATATGAAACACCAACCATCGCAAGGTTGAAAAGATTGAAAAGCCTTCTTCTCACACGCGTCAACAATATTTATCGACGAGTTTTGGACTACAACCATCCCTCGATGTCTTTGTTGAAATTACACCTGAAGAATGTCCGGAACTTAATCCGGTCATACTTCAGGAGTGAGGTCAGCAATCAATGGGCGGAAAAATTGAGGGGTATTAGCCCACAGGACCCAGATAGCGTGTTCGCGAAAGTGAATAGCTTATTCCCCAAGAAGTCTCGAGTGAAGGTACCGAATCTTGAAGTCGCTAGTGATGAGATAAATCTTCTCGATAGGGCTGGTATCGAAATTGATACTACGACCCCGGATAGAAATGGAAACAGGATTATTTGTGAAGGGTTGGATAAACTTGCCCTGATTGGAACACATTTTGAATTGGTTCATCTACCAAACCCTGAGAGAGGGAATGAAATATTTTCAGAGGTCGTTGAAGCAAAAGTTTCCGACTTCAAATCAAGCCTGAACGGCCAATCAATTCTTCATTTCAATGACACATTAACATCTGACCTCATACCGAGTTTGAATCTTATTGATTATTTTGTCAGCTATGAAGACTTGTGTTTCATATTTCGCAGGATAAACAACAAGAATTCATGTGGTACTGATGGTATTCCAAATGTAGGTATCCGACATTTGCCTGAGGTTGCTATTAGGAATTATTGCACATTGTTCAATAAAATGTTGAGCAATTCATATTGCCCAAATGAGTGGAGAAAGGGTAAGGTATTTCCGATCTTGAAGAAAGGAAAAGAATCTTCATGCCCGAAAAGCTATCGCCCAATCAGCTTGCTGCCTAACATCAGCAAGGTGTTTGAAGTGATACTCAACAGAGCATTAAACGCCCACATTGAGGAATATGAGTTGATGCCGAATTGCCAATTTGACTTTCGTGCCAGGCATTCGACCATACATGCAATAACGAAAGTAACCTCAGACATCTGTTGGAAACTAAATGATAGACAATGTGTTGGAGCATGTCTCATTGATATGGAGAAAGCCTTCGATACGGTGTGGTTAGATGGACTAATTTTTAAACTCCTTCAGGACAAGTTCCCCAGACACCTTGTCGCCATGATGTGTAATATGTTATACGGGAAATCGTTTGTTGTAACTGATGGAAATCTGACAACAATGCGCGAATTCAAGGTCTTGAATGGTCTACAGCAGGGAACAGTTACTGCGCCTCTGCTCTTCTCAATCTTCATTCGCAAGCTATTAAACGGCTTTGATTTTAACGTCTCCCCAACGCGATCATTGGTAGCGTTTGCTGATGATCTGATCATCTATACGGCAGACCGAAAAGCTACAATAGTTCAGAGAAATCTCCAAAAAATGTTCAATGATGTACAGCTGTACACTGACAATTGGCGAATGAAAATCAATGCGCAGAAGTGCGAAACAATCTTGTTTCGGACAACGCTGCAGAGGGTCAGTCAAGACCTGAAACGTAATTGGAAAGATTTCCACATCATGGCTGGCGAGGGTAGTTTAGAACGAGTTCCACATAAATCCTGTGTTCGATACCTCGGTGTTTATCTCGATCAGTATCTGTACTATACTGAACATGTGAAAATCATGCTCAGTAAGGCACTAAAAGTAGTCATGGCCTTAGAAAGAAAAGATTATTCATATAAACAATCACAAACCAACTACAAAGAACGAACAAGGGTGTAAGTGAAATCTATTAATCGATTAGAATTTAGACAAATGTCAATGCGTGGATCAAAGCCCAATTAGTGAAGGTGTAAGTGACATCTATTAGCAAATAAAATCATTGTTTATTCTAATTGATTGTGGTGTAAAAGGAAATGCATAAATCATTAAATTGGCTTTGTTGACAGATGCGAAATCCATTCTTTTAATTAAAAATTAGGTACTCTCTGAATTTGATGATGGATTCGTGACAGGTCACACGGTGCGAGTAACTGCACTGCAGTAACCGACTACGCCAGGTCGCACTGTGTAACCACGGCATTAGTTGTGGTGAACCAGTTGGACGCCGTTTTTAAGCACCAGTGTTCTTTGTTCATTTTTTTACATCCTTTTCCTAAATTAATCATTGATCAAATTTTCAAAAACCATCACTATACTCGTTGACACGCTTTGCTAATGATTCCAGGATAGCTACATTAGCTGATAACTTGCGAAATTACTGAAAAATTCGTCAAAGCTATTGCATTGCTAGAAAATTTAAGCTTTATCAGGAATATTAAGCATAATGCTAGGTTATTTCGAATAGCCTCAGTTTAAGTAAGCTTGTTCTGAAAATTTATCACATAATGGTTAATTTTAGTTTAGAAATTTGAAAAATGTACAACGGCTGTAATGTAGAATCAAATACAAAACATTCACTGAGAAATTCTTGGCCATCTGTGAGGGAGATTCTTGCCCAACAGGTTGTTACCTGGCTGATTGCTAACAACAGCATTTCTTTTTTTACCTTGTAGCAGCCTATTTCGGTGTCGCGGATCAAAGTGCACCAAGTCGACAATAAAGTACGCCACATGTTCACCTATTAGCCACATGAGAAATCATGTCCAATGATTCTAATACAATTTACATCCCACTCGAGCTACAAATGCTCCGTTCGTTGTGGGGAATGGCACTCGTATGAATAATTTCCTCTTCACAACGACTAGCAGCGCATTTTCCATTTGTATAATTAAAGCATAAATTAAATTATCTGATCTGCATACTCCCTATCACCCTGTCGGTTGGTTCTTGCGTCAAATCAAGCACTCACTCTTTGATATGTGCAAGCGCTGAAACACTTCCACAGAGGCTGCGGTCGCGGCTGAGCGCGCTTATAAATAGATTTCATTATTTTTCGAGTGCTGTTTCCTATTTAAGAGGCTGTTTATTTGTTATAGCCTGGTCAGCCATCGCCACCTCGACAGTCGAGGCTGTTAGGGGCCCCTCTAGCCTCGAGCAGTTTGCCTTAGCCAAATTAGCCACGCTCTGGGGTGGAGATCTTTTCTTCTTCTGTTCCTCTGGAATTCAACAAGTCAACTCGCATAAATAAATTAATTTAATCACTTAAGCATTCGGGACGATACGTCAAGATGTGTCCAAATAATTCACTCCTCGGAATTTATGCGAATATTGAATTGTGTGGGGAAGCTGAAATTATAGTAACGAGGCGACAGACTTTTCGAAATTCTTCTTCGTTCTTTGTCGTATTGCCACTTTTACTGGATTCCAGGAACAATCTCCGGTCAGTATCTGCTAGATACGAGATCAATGGCCCAGATATGACCTTTGGCTGCTGTAAAGAGAAGAAGAAAGCTTAAGACTAAGCGCTAGCAACGGCACTAGTGGTGGGACGCAGCTTTCTCCTCAAGGTCGTGCAGTTCCGCATGCTAAACGTCTTCGACGCTCCGCGCTCTATTATTTATTGGCGCTATTTACATTCTCGCTAAGTGGCTTCATAAATAACTTCAGTGGCCACTTCATACGGAGTTAAAGAATCTCGCGAGAATTGAATCGTTTAATCATAATCAAATTATAGAAAGATGGAAATCAAATTGTTGAGCATCATTTTGGTTTCGTTTTTTTTTCTTTTGTGTTGGATGTTTACCTGGTGCAGGCGAGTTTGGGGAAATTTTCGTTTTTAAATTCGGTGCTGAAACGGAAATTAGAATGAAATATGGCAAGGTTATGTTAAATTGAATCTTTTTTTTCGATAAATTATTAGGAAATTATGCGTTGGATGCTCGTATGGGAAATTTCTATTGTAAGAAGTTTTGTTGGTGCAAACATAATGATAAAATATTTGATTTGATACAATTCTGGAGAAGACATCATGTCTCCAAGTGAGTTCTACAGAATTACCAGCATGCTTTTGAAAATATTTAAATAAATTCCAATGCAAAAGTAGACGAATTACGTTTCCTGTTTCCTATTTAACATATCAGTGAGAGATTCATACATTTCAACTGAGTTTAGTGCCGAAATAAAGATCCGGCCAAACAGTCATTAATTTCACACTGTTTCTAATTCGAAGAGATTACGAAATACATACCTACATATGTGTATAATGATATGAAATGTATTCTGATTTAATGTTCTCGATTTCACGACAGGGTCAGACTTGTACAAGCTCCTGCATGTACATGGGGAAACCAGTTTCTTGGTATATTTAAACAATGCCGCTAATTAACATCTTGATGGTAGGCTTCTATTTATATTGAAAACCCACTAACTTTTATCGTACTTCTTGGCCAATCAAACGCAGGTTATGATTGTTCTTTATAACGTATATAACATTTGAGATGAATCATTAAGATCCGGAAACGTACGATCAAGCCAATTTAAGACTATATTAATTTGTTTTCTTCGGAGAAGATGGTACGGTTGAGATATGAGTAACCGTTTCAAAAACATCCTTTTTCACAGTGGTAACAAGCATTTAACGTTTGATTAGTGAAGATTTCCTACATAGATCTAGTTACCATTTGATGATTGACAACATTATTTAGAGACTGATTGAAAAAAAGCTTGTCTTGATATTGAGTTACGAACAAGCCCATGAAACATGGTACAAAAAATAACAAGGTATGCTCGCTCATGAGGATAGTTGACGTCACGTTGAGCGAATTGCTTAGAGCTTTCATGTAAAATATATTGAAATATTGATTGTAAATAATTTTTGCGGCTTATTTCATAGCATGAAGTGAAGTTTCAAGAATTTTTAATTACATTGAATTCATACATTTTGACGTATGATCTTTATTTCTAATTTCATGGTTACTTAAGCTGAATTCTTGAAGCAAAGACACAACTAAGATTTGCTGGCGAACATGACATCCTAAAATTAAACGAGGATATCTCTATACCTATTAAGTATTTTATGTTTTTTTTTCTGTATATTTTTTACTTTAAAACCTTTGAGTGAATTTTAACAATAAGCGGTTGTTGATTATTAGTTCAAAATTTCAAATAGTTATGGGTCTGGTGAATTTTAGGCATAACTTTTCGGAATATGAGAGTATTTTTTTCTACTTCTGTTCGATATTTCGTGATATCATTTGGATATTTTAGAAGGAATTGGTGCATTATTAAAAACAGGTGTTATTTCAATCTTCCAATATATGTTTTTGCCACTTATCAAAATACGAAAATTTGTTTTGTAATCAATATTACATGAAAAATTATAATATTAATGAATTTTACAATCTATCCAATGTTTGGAAATAATCTTGTCAATAATTAAACAAGTCCGGTAGACAGCCCTACGTTCGTGTCAGAAGGGTTTTGTACTCAAAATATGATTTGCAGTTACCAATAATGAATGACTTCAAGATGCTCTTGAATGACATACACATCAAAAATTTGGTTTACAAGAAAAGCCAACGTTGCTTCTGTTTAAGCGGCCGCCATTCTGTTGTGGTACTATAAATATTTCTGATTGGATGGAATCTGAAAGATATTTATGTTGTTCATATTATCTGAACATTTTGAGGAGATCGATTCAAAACTGTAGCGTCTTGTTCGATGGAAAGCCCATAAAGTAGAAAAATCCTATGTAGTTGATGTTGTAATTGGAGAAAATTAAAACGGTTATAACTTCTGTAATACGCATCAATTTTTATGAAACTTATAGGATATAAGGACCTAATACGGGACTACTTAAATACCAAGTTCCGTTGAACTTAAGGGTATCTTTTCGCTTTTGTTGAGGAAAATGTAAAATTGATAAATCATGCTCTTACTAACAAAGTTGAGTGAATTTCGACTTCAAAGGTATTTGTTGCTGCTATGCTCATAAAGGACTCTCTTCACGATTTTTTTCAGATTTTTCGGATTACAGGTGTCCAATCGCGAAGTGGGCGACACAAATTTTTCGTACATTTTTCTCCCCCCTGCTTCCCACGTAGCTGGCAACACTGTTTAAAGGCTTGTTTCAGAAAGCTCTCATTAAGACCTTTCCTTTGATACCCCACATGCCTACCTTCGGTGATTTTTTTTTTCAAGCTTCCCGCTCCGGTATTGGGCGGCCCGGTTTAAAACTCTTTGAACATTTTTTTGACAGCTGAACTTTCAAGAGGCAATCACTTCTCATATGCTTAACAGGTTTGGTTTCTGTAACTGTTATAGTTTCGGAGAAAAACAGCTGTGACACACAGACGGACGGACAGACAGACGGACAGACAAAATCGATTACAATAGGGTTTTGTATTTTAGTACAAAACCCTGAAAAACAAAGGCTTGGAATTATTAGAAATAACGCTTTTTTGGAGAAGCGATTTTCTTCTAGTTCGTATGCACTTTGGTATTGGATCCTTCTTCCTAGTAACCAAAAATTGAATATGCATGTAATCAAAGTAACCTGTTATCAGTGACGTGTAACCAAAAAACTGAAGCCATTTCGCCACCTGCCATTTGAATTGGAAATATCTACGATATGTTATATGTTGTACGATTTTATTTTAATTTGTTCAGGTCACTGGGTTTATTTTCAAAATTTGTATTATGAACATGAAATTAATAGTGATTCAAACATTTACCTACCATATACGTCTCCTATCTACCTATGAAATTTCCAAAATCATATGCTCAAGTTTGAATAAATTTTATTCATTTGAAGCAGTTTAGTTTTTTGTTAGTTTAAAGTTGTTATGTACATATTTTTCTCATTTTCGTTGACGAATATTTACATTCAAATGTTTTAATCGAAAATATATTCTGCATCGATAAAACAATTCTTTGGCTTTATTGTCCAAATCAACGTTTGCAGATAAAGTAATTAAATGTTGAATAGATCCTGATCTAATTGGGATACTATTTGCATTCACAGCTACAAAAATGGATTCTAACTTTTTAATTTCTGTCAAAAAACGCTCAGATGGCTTTATCAAGCCACCTTCCGAAATTTCGTCTACCCAAGTAAAGGAATGGTGACTACTACCAAAATATTTGCTTCTGTTAGCGTATCCACATTTCCTTATCATATAGCCAGCCAAATTTTCAAGAGCATCTAAATGTAGCTCATCGAATTCCTTGTCTTCATTGTCTCGCATATCGCAATCAATTTGACCCCTAGAGATTGGTTCGAGTAATGAATGGGTAGTTACAGCCTCGTGTTGCTCTGAATAATTTAAATTTAATGAAAAATCGCTATCCTTTTCTACATTTGAAGACTGAAGAATTGTTTCGTTCCTTCCTATTTATTGACAAGTTGAGTAAGCAGGAGAGTGCTCCTACCGGAAGGTCTTTGTAAACATCCTAGGGTTAGAAACAAGCTTTCTAATAGCGTGAATCGATGACTTGAATTATTTATCCAATACTTGGATATGAAATCGTTCAAATTTATGCTAAAAATGCACAGTTTCTTTCATAAGCACAGTGTAGCCGCCATTTTGATCTAGCTTAAATGACTGTTTTGAATGTTCGGCCAATCGAACATATTCAAGTTCAACACCGTTCCTTAATTTTTCATGAAAATTGAAAGAAAATAAAAGTGCCTAGGTCGATTTGAAATATGTATCAACCATATGTACGTGTTATTGTTGTTGTAATTCCATACAATTGAAATCGCTATAACTCACTTGATTATGATTCGATCTCTATTAAATTTTTTGAACGTACATATCTTACATAGTCTTTATAATTGCAAAATTTCAAAAAGTTTAAAGGTACCGTTTAGATTTTGTGGGCAAAAATGTGAAATCTATAAATCATACTATTATTAACAAAGTTGAGTGAGTTTTGATTTCTGAGGTATTTGTTGCCCCTTTAATCATAAAGGTCCACATTCGTGAGAATTTTCAGATTTTTCGGCTCAAAGGTGTCCAATCGCGGGGGGGGGGGGGGGGGGTGGGACAACAAATTTTGCGTACTTTTTGCCTTCCCCTGGACCCCTAATTCATAAAATGATTTTTTTATTTCTGATTCTAAAAGTACTAATCAGGACCTTTCATTTGATATCCCACTCGACTACCTTTGGTTAAAAAAAATTTTTAAGGGTTCATTCGTTATTAGGGGGGACCCCCCTTAACAATTTTTTAAATTTTTGTTAATACCTCAACTTTTGAGAGACCACCACTTCCGACCTTTTCACAAAGTTTGAGCATTCTAGCTTCTATAGTTTCTGAGGAAATTAGCTGTGACGCACGGACAGACGGACGGACGGACAGACAGGTCGCGAAACTAGTAGGTCTTTGTTAAAATTTTTTTTACAAAGACCTAAAAAATGAAGTAAAATAACATTTTTAAGTGTTACAACATGCAAAATATTGGCTACAAGATGGAGGAAGGTTCTCAAACGTCACGAACAAAGGAGATAGAAATTATAGAAGTAAATTACCAAGCAAATACGATCTTAGTCTATATTTGAATTGCAGAGCTGTCGGATGATCGTTTAGTCCTCCTTTGGATCAATTGCACTAAAAAAATTTTCAAGCACGTCTTGATTCAACCGGTTTGTCAAAATGTACTGAAGACCTTGTCTGCTTCTCAAATATACATACATATCTGTTAAGGATTTGTTGTTGATTAATATGCCTTTTTGAAAAGGAAGCAGGTGAGATTTATTCGGAACTCAGCTTCAACATCAACTCATCGACTTTTTTCAATATCCGCTCCTGCTCTTCTAATGCCAGACCATATGCTTTTTTTCGATCCCTCATGTCAATTTCTGGAACTTTGGCATTGAATACATCGAACCAATCATTTATCAGCTTAATAAAGTCAGCACATTCAATCACATTATCGTTTTTGAGCCTACCGCTCTGCATAAAGCGTTTTAAGCAGCAAGAAACACTATGTGATAAAAGTTGGGCTGCTAATCTTATGTTTTGTCTAGAAGCATTTTTTGGATTTAGGTGTGCAGAAGTAATTTTGTGTGTAATTTTTAAATCTGATTGATTTGATGCATCAAAAATTTCTTTGACTGGATTTATGTTGATATACTTGCTATCCACAATAAATCCTATATCCAAAAAATGATTCCGAACAAGTTTTAACAAATGGGGAGCATCCGCAAAAACAAATATTTTGCCCTCCTGTATTTTTGTGTGTGCGAAGGATGTATTTTCAATATCTATTGAAAGTCGCTTCCAAGTCCTTGATTATCAGGACCCATATCGGATACTATTGCAGCCACAATGTATCCAGCATCATACAATAGATAAATTATATTATTCGAAATAAGAGCCATCATATTGCAGTTTCCACTTTTTTATCAGCCCTCTAACCATCACAACTTGGACATAGTTTGATGGGCTTATAATGCTATCATTCCCCCGGTCATACTCAAATTCTGATGTTATTTTCATTTCGTCAAAAGATAAAATGCATAATCTGTCGTTTCTATTCAGGTTGGATTTTTCCATTAATTTGAGTCCTCCCGTTAGAATTCCTGGCTGCACGTTAATTTTCATTGTCCACCTTCTTAGCGTTGACATTCCTGGTAAAGGAAAGCCTTTTTTGTACATATATCTGTAAGCCCGAGATCCAGCTGAGTGTAAACATATAGCAGATGAAATTTCATTAAGGCTCCATTTTATGCATTTTGATTCTTTCTTTAATTTTTTTATTTGGCCAGCAGTAAATATATGTTGTATTGAATTATGAATTTCTTCACGCTGTGCTTGGTATCTTTCCTTTTCACTTTTGAGGACATTATTTTCTTTTTGCACAACTTCTAGCTTTGACCTTAGTATGAAATTTTCATTCTGGAGTTCGCACTCAAGACTTCCTCTAGAAAGTAATTAGAAGTTAATATTTTGCTGAAATCTTCTCATAGCGATTGTTTACTCTGTTTGACTTCCAGTTTCTACATATAATTGTGATGCAGGACTCATGGCCGGACTTGGTTCTTTGTTTAATAGGCTATCAGTTCTAAATTTAACAACTCATGAATAATTTTAACATTAAAATTTCCTGTAATTTTGCATAAGTGGGTCTTCACCCAAATCTCAAACACGTAAGAACCATAGATTTTTCAAAAATAGCTACTTTACGCAGGGGGCAGAAAGTTTTCATGATTATTGTTTAAAGATTTAAAAATTGCTAACGGGTTTCTCCCTTCTTCTTACATTCGAATGTGATTTCTCTTGTTAATCATAATCTTAACGTTGGGCAATTGAAAATATGCAAAATGTGTAGAGGGATACCTTTGTAATTTAAATGTGACTTGAAGGAGATGGGGAAAAGGATTTTCTTCTTTATATATATAAATTCTATGAAGGAGTGCGTCCCTATTTCCGTTGAATTTAAATGTGACCTTTACTCCATCAACCAATCATAAGCTAATATTCATAGCCTTGCGATTTAGGTAAGTTTTAATAACTATTATTGAAATTATTTTCCTCTGAAGGAAATCAGCTATTTGTTACTGATTTGATGGATACTAATCGTTCGGAATTATTTTCTCGAGAAATTGGGGTGGAACCCCACTTATGAACAACTACCAAATCTCCTAATAGTTTAACAGAAATATACTCACACAGTTGATTCATTCAGAATTCTTTCAACTTCTTTTTTCCTAGAATTTCTGGATGCACGTTTTGTTCTCTCCGTGATAATTTTTTTAACTGGCAGATGAAGTGTCGGCACCGCATCCAAAACAAATTTTTTTTAGATACACATTCATTCAATAGTCTACTTTTTAAAGTGTAACTATGATCATCAAAATGTATCGAGCAAATACTTGCACATTTTACGTTTAAATTATTTTTGTTACATGCAATAACCCAATCTTTACAAGCATCCGATTTCGGGAAGCTATAACACCGCCCAGTAAATTTGTTTTTGGATTTACGGTTATTGCTATTATTGCAACCACTTACACTACAATAAACCATTATGAATTATATTTTAACACACTGCGAACACAATAATAAGATACTTGTATGCAATAGCACATTCGACAAATTTTCGATCAAGCGAAAATCACGCAATGCAGTCGATCCCATGTAGTCGCTAATCGCTCATAGTGACGTCACAAAAGCTTAAAATGGCGATGGAGCTTTCGTGAGTGAGCATACCTTGTTATTCTTTGTACCATGCCCATGAAATCCCTGCCAATTTTTGTTTCATGATTGAACGCTTATAACGGCAATTCTAATTAGTTTTCCTTTTCTAACATATTCTTGGAGATTTCAAGAAAAACCCTGCTTCCAGGTTTTATTGATTTCATTAATGTAAACATTTTGTATGAATGATATTCGAACAAAAAACAAAAAAAAAGTGATTAGGTAATGCAAAAGATTGATAATCCAATTACTGAATCATAAAATTATATAAATAAATTAATTATATCAAGGTTGTTTCAAATATTGATAAACTTACGAATTATTCCTGATATTTATTTTGCTCATTCGGCAGTTAACAAATCTTACCTGGAAAAGAAAGAAATAACAAATTAATTAATTAATCCGGCCAAAATATTTGTATTAAATAGAAAAACTCAGCATTGTAAACGTGATGCCGAAATAAATGGCAGTTTGGTTTTTATGAACTGCGGTAGTAGCACCTCAATGTAGACATAAATTGTATTTTCTTCAACTTTCAAAAATTCACCACCCTAAAGAAAACCGATTGGACTCGAAAAAAATGCTTGTAAAACAACGTAGAATTTCATTACATTATTACTTCGAGTTCGGACGTTGTGCGAACCGCTGGTGTTTTATTGCAATAAATATATCATTTCAATTAAATTTGACCCCGATTTTTAAGGGTTTCGTAAACAAATTTTTTACAATGCACAACTGAAATCAACACCTGTCCATCCGTCAGTGCGTCACAATCAGTTTTCTGAGAAACTACAGTCATGTGAACAGTCCAAGAGTTGCTGATTAATGAAAGCCCCATGGTTGCAAAAAAAAGGTTTTTAAGGGGGAATCAACCCATATAAGGGCCCCGTTGCATTTTTTTTCACCAAAGATAGACGAGATCGTTCAGTCAGTTATTTATTTCATTGCCAGACAAGGCATCGTTACAAAATAATAAAACATAAAAATTAATAATACAATTCGGAGGATGAGGTACTTAATAATAAAGCTTTGAAATTAGATCTGGAAATAGCTGGAGGGTAACGTGTGCTTAGTGAATAAAAAGTTTGTAGCAATCGAGCAGCCGCCTAGGCAAACTGCTCGAGGGACCTTTACAAAAAAAAAAAGACCATTGCATAATAATAACAACAATAATTGCGGAACAATTTAATACGTAACTTATTAACATTTTTATTACTAACCCGCAATAAACCCCGCTATCACGACTGCTACCATTACCAATAAAACGTTTTGCCAAAGAAAAAATAAATAAAATAACAAATAAAAATCAATAATGGCAACCCCATCGCGGCAATCCAGCGAATCAATTGCTAGATTGTTGCAACGAGAATCTATCGTTACCGCCATGAAGAGGCTCGTTGAGCGAGATTGTGACGAAGCGGGACTTGCGGTCTGAGCATCGAGTGGAAGGGTCATCGCGTTTTGTTGGCTGCATTCGTGTGCAATTTACTCCGCTGCTCGTTCTTTGAACATTTCTCATAAGCTTTGTTCGGTGATTGATTGTATTTAATAGATATCGAAAGCTGTTGGTTTTGTGATGGCCCATGTGTGCATTTTCATTAAATCATTGCAATTGGAATTGATTAAAGCGCTCGGTACTGAACTACATATAGTATATGAGGGATAGCGTGCAATGTTGAATACTGAAATAATAATTGAATTGAGTCCAAATTATTCTGAAAGATCGCTATCGATTTGTGAATGTTAAACGATTTTTGGGCAAAGTGTTAAATGTGCAATTCATAATAAAAGGGTTATTGATGTGAATACGCAAATCATGGATCTCGGATTTTTCATTGATTTCAATTACCATATGGACCCCAAATGAAATTTTCAAAGTTAAAACAGTGCAGTAGAATCTTCAGCACCAAAAGCCAGATTATTAAGTTCTTGGCTAGTACCGAAAACTATCTGCGAACGAAGATGCTGACGGTGTAGCTCAAGTTTTTGTTTGTTGAGCGAATATTCTCTATGGTGATTTAATTAAAAGTAATGCATTTAATATTGATTGCTGCAATTAGTGGATGTGTTATTTGAGTGTAAATGATGAGATTGAATCCGCATATTAATTTTGAAGAAGATACAGACACATTAGATCAATTACCAATTCGATAGCCACATTTCCGTGTCGATTATTATATGAATGACGATGATGATGAAGGTACTCGTAAAAAATATTTAAGAGTAGTAATTTAATATTAAAAAATTTAAGTACAATTTTCGTATAACTGGTAGTAATTTGTATACAGTAGTTAATGCTTCTTTTTAACCGTAGATTCACAAACATTCATCTACCACACCGCGCAAATTACGTAAAAACGTGTTACTTTTAAAGTGAAAGAGATAGGAATATGAACTTCTAAGTACCTTCCTGGATCGATCAACGGCTAGTTTCAGATCAGAGTGCACTTATGATAATTGAGTTATAGTGAGACGAAGGTTTATGAATAGTGCTTCAACTGAAGAACGGCTGGAATTATTAGAAACCCTAGTTTTTTCGCGAAAGTTAATATGAATTATTATCATTCATATGTTAGGCTATGTTTGAATTGGGTTCAACTATGTTTGCTTGTTGCTATAGTTTTACAAATATTTTAAATATGTTGTACAGGGTTTTCCAATAAGAGGTGTTATTTTGTTATTAGAAGAAAAATGCCATTTTTTAATATAAATGATCGGATGTTTATTTCATTATGAAGAGGAAGGTATGTCGTTAATAGTGGAAAATAACATCAGGCAAATGACCACCACGACCGCGCTTACAGGACCATATCCTTTTCATGAAATTTTCCATAACCCAATCGCAAAGTGGCTGCCCTATGTCGATAGCCTCACGAATTCCATCTTTGAGGTCTTGAAACGACGCTGGGCTGTTGGCGTGGACCTGCTCTTTCCCGTGGTCCCAAAATAAGAAGTCACAAGGTGTTAAATCACAAGATCTCGTTGGCCAATTGTGATCACCTCTTCGAGAGATAGCACGGTCCGGAAACTTTCCCGTAAAAGATCAATGGTTTAGTTGCTTGTGAGGCACGTAGCGCCGTCTTGTTGAAAGTAAACGTTGTGCAGATCAATACCATCCAATTCCGGTCATAAAAAATCATTAATCAACTCTCGATAGCGCAATCCATTTACCGTAACTGTTGCTCCAGCCTCATTTTGGAAAAATTAAGGTCCAATAACTCCGCCGTCAAATGTCAAAGAATGACGGCTTCAAAAGTAACATCTACCGGAATAGCGGGCTATTCAAAATAACACCTCTTATTAGAAAACCCTTTACTTCAGTAATCAATGGACAGAAAAACTGAGGGCCTACAGGACCCAGTTCGCGTTTTCGCGAAAGTGAATAGCATATTCCGTAAGAAGTCTTAAGTGAAGGTATCGAATCTTGAAGTCGCTAGTGGTGAGATAAATCTTCTCGATAGGACCGGTAGCGAAATTTATAGTACGACTCCGAATAGAAATAGAAACAGGGTTGTAGGTGATGGATTGCAAAAACTTGCCCTGTTTCGAACTCATTTTGAATCGGTTTATCTACTAATCCCTGAGAGAGGGAACCAAATATTTTCAGAGGTCGTTGAAGCAAAAGCTTCCGACTTCAAATCAAGCCTGAACAGCCAATCAACTCTTCATTTCAATGAGTCATTAACATCTGACCTCATACCGAGCTTGAATTTTATTGATTATTTTGTCAGTCATGAAGATATGTGTTTCATATTTGGCAAGATAAACAACAAGAAATCATGTGGTACTGATGGTATTCCAAATGTAGTTCTCCGACATCTGCCTGAGGTTGCTATTAGGAATTATTGCATATTGTTCAACAACGTTTTGAGCAATTTATATTTCCCAAATGAGTGGAGAAAGGTTAAGGTATTTCCGATCTTGAAGAAAGGAAAGAACCTTCAAGCCCTAAAAGCTATCGCCCAATAAGCTCGCTGCATAACATCAGCAAGGCGTTTGAAGTAATACTAAGCAAGGCATTAAACGCCCACATTGAGGAATATGAGTTGGTGCCGAATTGCCAAGTTGGTTTTCGTGCCAGGCATTCGACCATACATGCGATAACGAAAGTAACCTCGGACATCTGTTGGACACTAAATGATAGCGAATGTATTGGAGTATGTCTCATTGATATGGAGAAAGCCTTCGATACGGTGTGGTTAGATGGAGTAGTTTTTAAAATCCTTCAGAACAGGTTCCCCAGACACCTTGTCGCCATGATGTGCAATATGTTACACAGGAAATGATTTGTTGTTACTGATGGAAACCTGACGATAGTGCGCGTATTCAAGGTATGAAGCAGCAAGGTACAGCAGGGAACAGTTACTGCACCTCTGCTTTTCTCAATATTCATTCGCAAGCTATTAAATGGCTTTGATTTTAACGTCTCGCCAACGCGATTATTGGTAGCGTTTGCTGATGATCTGATCATATATACGGCAGACAGAAAAGCCACAATAGTTCAGAGCAATTTTCAAAAAATGTTCAATGATGTACAGCTGTACACTGACAATTGGCGAATGAAAATCAATGCGCAGAAGTTCGAAGCAACTATCTTTCGAACAATGCTGTATGGGGCAGTTAAGACCTGAAACGTAACTGGAAGGATTTCGACATTATGACTGGTGAGGGTAGTTCAGAACGGGCTCGACATAAATCCTGTGATCGATAGGTTGGTGTTCATCTCGATCAGTATCTGTACTATAGTGACCATGTGATCAACAGATGAAAATTATCTGTTACAAGACCCTGGTTAAACAAGTTTTGACATATGAATGTCAGATCTGGTACAACTACAGTACTATGGGAAAATTAAGAGTATTCGAAAGCAAATATTTTCGTGCATGTACTGGTTTGTACAGAAAGCCTGAGACGGATTGGAAGCATTATATATTGAATAGACGAATTTATCCAACTGCTAAAGTGATGACCGTCGATAACTTCATACTGAAACTTCTTCGGAATCATACCGCAAAAGCTGCAACTGTGAGTAGAAACCCTTGGATTTCACAGCCGTTCAACCCTACAGATTGGTATCGGTGGCTGAATGACAATGTCTAAATTATTCGTGTTTATTTCCCGTTTTTGTGTTAATCTGTACATAGTTTTTGAGTTTCAGATCACGCGGGAATGTGCTGGCGGGCTAGAATTGCGGTGCCGTGGGGTGGGTTCTTTTCCCCAGCACAAGGACCCACTGCAAAAAAATTTCGCAGTCACGAATTGAAAAGATTCTAACGGATAGCAACCGAAGTCGAGGATGAGGTAACCTACTAAGGGTCAAAATTTGCTGACTCAAAGGACAAACCGGGCCTTAAGAGGACTTCCTCGTTACCGACGACGAAACGGTGCCCCTCGCACCCTCCCAAACGAATCAAGATCCAAATGTAAGCGTGGCCGTATTTCCCATTTAAGTAAAAAACTCATACAAACAGAATTTGGACGAATCTTTCCTTTCAATGAAAAATATAAACGTGTCAAATTTATGCTATAGTATTATGTGAGGGAATCACATAACATTATGCCATAAATAAGCACGTGAGCGGAGGGCCACCTTACCCTGGCAAGAGCACCTTTAACGCTTCAAAAGTGTTGAGCTCGCCCGATTGCTAGCTCATTATAGTGGAAGGGCCAGCCAACGTGGCGGGTCCCGATCAGGTTCAGCTAAATGGAAAGACCAAGTTTTTACTTAATTTTCCATTTTTTTTATTCCTTGAATTTTTCTTGTAAAAAAAGTACTATTTCAACTGGACGTTAAAAATATTTACAACGAAAGGAATTTCTTCCAAATATAATAAAATATAATTATTTTGAATTTGGATTACTTAAAGCAAAACAAAATTTTCAGACTAAAACACGTAAATATCTAAACGAAATGTCGGAATGAAATTTTTGTTTGTTGGAAATTTTGAATTTTGTTACATGGGAAAGTTTTAAATATTGAAATAAATTTTTTTTAGTTTGGTGAGAATTTTTATTATACATTAAAATAATAGGGCTCAATTTTAAATCACGTAAATAATAACTGTGACCGATCGGCATAATGAATAAAGTGTGCTGGTAAAGTGATTAATGTACTTAATAATATAAAAAATTTAGAGAAATTAATAACATAAACAATTTTATAAAAATCAATATAAAAAATTTTAAAGAAACCAATAGGGTACTTACCCAACATCCTCGCCGGGCACCCGCTGATGAATGTGGGTGATACAATATTGCTGCAATACTTAAGTCCGTTATAACTACTATTCAAATACAGCTCCTTTCAATTATAATTTAAAATTTCCAATAATATCACTCGACAGTCAGGAGTCTGCCTCCATTTATGCAAAACTTCATGTAACGAGTCTCAAACAAAATAAGTAGAAATGCGTCAGCATCAAATAAGTGAAAGTTTGCCGCTGATTGCTCAGGGAATTTATTTTCATGTAGGGCGATTTTAGGTGATTTCGTACTTCACACACACACACACAAGTACACTCCGTTTAGTTTCTACCGTTTCGATGCAAATCCGCTTTAAATTTTAATACGGTTCCAATTTTAGTTACGATAAGAAGTGCAAAACTGTTCGCCTATATTTGCGTTTAATATCTACCAATCGCAGAGCTTTAATGAAAATGAAATGCTGAATAAATGCATTTAATCTTGGTTGGTTAAACAGTTGAAGTAAAGCGGTTTCGAAAAGTAGTAGGACAGACGGATAATACTTGGGTCTACGCGATCCGAGATTCACAATCCGCTGAAAGCTTGCTACCAGCACCGAAATCTTTTAATAATACCTCGAAACTTAGATACGAGTACGAGCAAGAAGATACCCCCGCCACGGTTACCGCTGAAGCTGTTACGGTTCCTTCTACTGCTGCTGGCGCTGTTCTCGCGACGTGTTCGCGGTGACGATCAATAACAGATTCCCCTTGGTTGTCGATCGTCCACTTGCTAGGGACTCGACGAGCCTCCCATAATTCCGCAACACACTTGCCTTCGCCAATGCAATACGTGCATGTGCAGCGGGAAAAGATGTTGCCATGTCCACATTTTATTAAATTAATGAAAAATACTAATACAGAAAAATTTGAATACTAATAGAAAAAGATTAAATACCATAAAGAATAAAATTATAAGGAAAAGTTTAAATTTAATATAGGAAAAAATGATATAAAATTGAAATTTACTAAATAAAAAAAAAAAATATTTTATGATTTATAACTATAAATTGAATAGTTAAATTTTTCAAATCTGCACTTAAAATTTCGAATAAGTTATGAAGGTTTTCGAGACGTTTGCTAGGGCGGCTGGTCGATTGCTACAAAATCCAACAAAATCTACGTCTGCCGAAGAAGTCATAAACAGACTGCAGAAACAATCTGTTGTTTTGAAGAATCCGAAGCGAATAATTTCCGATCGGGACACAGCTTTCACCTTGAAGGCTTTCCAGCAATATTGTCAAGAAGAAGGAATACAACATTTGCCGATAACAACAGGAGTACTTCGCGGAAATGGACGAATTGAACGCATGAATCGAATAATAACACCTATTTTAATGAACGTATCGATCAAGAATCTAACGATGTGGTACAAGCATGTGGACAATGTACAACAAGACATTAACGCCTCCTATAGTAGAAGTGAAGGGATGTGTCCTTTTGGGGTAATGTTTGGTCAGAACATGAGAGCATGTATCCGTGAGATTGAGAAATGATGACGAGTTGCGAGCAGTAGTTGACGAGGAAATTATGAATAGTTTCCAGGAACATTGATCGCGTTTGAGGCAAGAAGCGGCTAAGAATACACAGAAGGTTCAACAGAAAAACAAACGGAATTATGAAAAAAAGATGTAAGGTGGCGAAAAGGTATCAAATCGGAGATTTGGTGGCAATACGAAAGATTCAATTCGGAACAGTGTAGTAATCGAGCAGTTGCACTATTAAACTGCTCGAAAACAACTACCTCAACCACAAATACAACAAACCAACAAGTATCAAATGGCGAGCTGTGAGCGAATAATTCTAAATAATAACAATAACGGCAGTAAAAGCCAGAATATATCTAGCTCGAAAAGCAATATGATCCAATACTTTCCTTATCGCAAATTTCTGCGCAAGGCTCAACAACTGCGAATCCATCAACTCAGTTACTTTCTTATAAAATTCTCTAAAACCACCCAAACAACCTTCTAACTAGTGGTCTACGCCCATTGTACCTTCATATCATGCATAATTTTCTTAACAAAATGCAAATTACCGCTCAAACGCCATGGTGACGTGGTAAACGCGCGACTCAACTGCCGCGAATCAAAGAGAGTGCACTATTGTAGCTCCTATAAATGCCTCATCCAATATAGTGGATAGCGGAAAATTTCCAACGTGTGAAGAATCATCGATACAAGATCATGAAAATAATGTGACGCTTGAATCAAATGCAACAGAACCCTTTCGAATAATTACCCACATCAACCAAATCAACATGTATTGCAGCAGCAACATGTATTGCAGCAGCACATGTTTTGCAGCAGCAACATGTATGGCAGCAGCAACATGTATTGCAATAGCAACAGACATTGCAGCAGCAACATACATTGCAGCCGCAACAAATATTGCAGTAGAAACCTGAAGTGAGAGGGAAAAGAATGCCGGTGGGGAATGAGGGCAAACGGATTGGGACTTGATCCCGTAGCAGGGTGTCTGCTTGAAACCGGCACACAGCGTGGACGCCGCGTAGAAGGGAGAAAATCCGCTAACTCGGTGGAGATGAGTTTCGTGAAAACTGCATGCCGAAGAATTTCATTATTCATTTTGATGGTTTTTTCTTGATTCTTTTGTGCGACGGTAGATACCAGAGCTGCTAATGTTTGCCCGATAATAAGGAAAACAAAATGAAATTAAAACGTTTGAAAATTTATTGCAAAAGCATGATACCGAATTTTCCAAGTAGTAAAGAGGTCGAGTAAATAACAAATGTGCAAAATTATCGGTTCCTGTCTACTGTAGTTCCGTTTTCCTGATATTCATCCGATTGTGAACTAAAGTGACTTCATGCCGAAAAGTTCGGAAAATGTGTAGAAAAGTTTAGACTTTGTGATTACCGGACAAAGTACGCGTTATTAAAGAAGGCTTTGTGTGTCATTTAAAGGTGTAACGAATACCAGTGCCGTCATTCGGGTACAAATATAGAACCCAATTACCAGGAAAGTGGATTGAACGGAGGAGGTAGCGGATTGGTGAGAGTTTCAGACAAAGAATTGCGTGTCGGGAGCCTTTTCACGAGATTATAATTAATTTGAGTGTCAAAAAATTCGTTTTTAATTTCTGGGCATGTTACATAGACGATTTCTACTGTTTGTGCATTCCCATTTGCCCGTGATTGGTGTTTTTCGGAACCCTGGCCAGGACTGTTGCATGAATTTTCGCTTCGTTCGGATTTGCTAGAACGTTTGTAGCTTCCTTTTCGCAAAAGAATTTTCTGTATACTTCCAGTTTAGCTCGATAAGAAAATGTGTTGATTCGGAAAAAAACGAACATTTCAACAAGCAGAGGAGAAATCAAAGAAGTCAGGAACAAAGGAAAATGTTGGATCTCGAAGTGGTACCTGAGCGATCACTTGGCTGCGACAATTTTGAGTTTGTTTTGGAATATAACTTTTGCGCCGTTTTCGCTCGAATGCCGCGATGGGTGTTGTGACCTCCATAGAAAACATTTCACGTTTTATGTTGTACATATTGTTCCGATTAGGGATCATCATAGAGTTTGATGCAAGTGACGGTGCGTTCCGCGAATCATGGAAGAATGACACTATATTTACAACACCTGCCTCATTGTTATGTTAAAATCGAATGGGGGTTCTGCTGTTTATAATTTTTCGTTTCGTTCTGAGCGGATGAATTACACCAAAGGAGCGTTTTAATGCGTTGGTTTTATCGAAATGTCACGACGGGGAAACGGAGGAAATGATTGGTTGGCGAGATCCGAGTGAACTTACCTGAGGAGCGCGAGGAAAAGTTCAACAAATGAATCGTCAAGGAACTTCACGATTTTCAAATTCATGTCCAAATGATGCCCTTAAGCCAAAAGTTATTGAAAACATTAACCAACTAAAAGGAGAAATCTACGAGAACTTGGTGGACTTCAGGGAGGTGTGCACACATATAATAGGGGAGCGACCAAATCGTGGTGAACGAATTCTGTGCGGAATAGCGTCAGGAAAATGGGTCCTTGATCTTAAGTAAATCGACAATAGTGTAGAAGACGGTTGCTTTTTTTGTTGATAAAGAACTATATAATTAGAGGGAATTTTATTTGGAATTTTAAAAATTTATCACGCCATTGTATTGTAACTTTACAGGACTTACTCACCCCATCCACGAGCGCTCGTCGAGGAGGCTGGGTAAGTACCCCGTTTGTTTCATTCTTTACATTTTTTTATACATTTTCATATTTGAGTATAATTTTTTTTTATCCTTCTTACAATTTTTTATACATATTCTTTACATTTTCTTTTATACATTTTTATATTTGAACTTAAATGTTTTTTCTCAATTAATTTAGATATTCTCGTCGATTTAATTCCTTATATTTTTTACTGATTTAGAGGTGGGTGGGGGAACATTTTAGAGAGTATCAAAATTTTTCTTTTTGGTACTTACTTCAATTGTTGAGGTTTTCATTGAATTGTTGTTTTTTCGGATTTTAGATGTTGTCAAATAAAATGATGAATTAAATTTGAACGTCGATCTTTCCATTCCGTCGGATCTGATCGGGTATAGGACCCGGTAGTTCTTCCCACAAAAAATGAGCTAGACATCGGGCACGCTCTAACCTTCTTTTTATTTCACGGACTCTTGCGGGTTGAGTGGCCTCTAGACAAGGTGCCTGATTATAGCATAGGGTTATGTGATCCGATTGCATACCTCTATGACATAAATTGGTCACCGGTATATTTCTTTTCTGATAGGAAGGCTCATACAAGTTATGTTGTATGAGTTTTCCACTCAGAAGGGAAATATATGGCCACTGCAACATTTATGAATCTTGATCCGGTTGGGCGGGTGCGAGGGGGCACCACCACCATCCGGTTGTCCCACTCTTATTTGTGGGCTATGAGAATCGTCGGGTAACGACGAGGTTTCCCTAAGTCTGTCTGTTTTCACTCGTTTCAACTTGTTCTCTGAATGCGAAATTCTTTTGTAGCGGATCCTTGTGCTGGGGGAATGAACCCGCCCCACGACACCGCAATGCTAGCCTGCCAGCGCATTCACGCTTTCCCAGACAAGGGCATTCTCGGCGGATATCAACATCTTTCGCCGAGGCAGCAGACCATCGCTGTAGTCCTTCACGGAAATTTATAACTACCTATGAACTACAACAGGGCTGAAAGTAGATACGAAGTTTTTCGGGCTTTACAAAGTAACAGCTGTTCTGCGAGGAGATCGATACTGGGTTGAGAAAGTTGGCGAGCATGAAGGATCTAATCGAACCAGAACGTCATGTGACAACATGAAGCCATTACCAACTTCACTGGATATTCTCAGTGATATTTCATTTGAGGAAGACAGCGATGCAGGTATGAGAACGGCTAATTTGTAGGAATGATCATTGAAGATAATGACATTGAGAGATGTAGAGAGTTGAGTTTTTCAGATGTACGAGAGAGGTTTTGTCTTCTTGGTGCGAATAAATGATTTTTATTTAAAAGCGTGCGTTTCAAATTTTTACTAAATCCGAGCCCTACATATATTGTATATGTAAATAGGATGTAACGATATTTCTGCTTGGAGGTTGCAATTTTGCTTAGATTTTCGTCAAATTTTCAGAAATTAAATATTTCGACTAGTTTTGTTAATCATTCAAATTAGTTAAGCGAACACAAAAGAGAAATTGTTTTAGATGAAAACCCGTGGTTTGTGTTGTTGTTGCGAGTGAACACATAAACATACTCGGATATATTCCCGCTTCATAACTGCAATAGTAGCGAGCAAACAACACCTATGTACTCGCACTTCGCCAATGAAAATTAGCCATGGAAACACATGCGCAAGTAAATAAGCGAGCAGTTAAGTGAACGAAAAAGTTCAACCCGCAACGATATTCACATCGTGAACGAACGGGGTGCTTCGAAGAGAGGAAAGCGGAAAGGAAAACCGAAAGTTCCGGCATATACACTCTTTCGCTCAATGTCCCCAGTTTCGCTATTTTACCTCAAGAGATCTTGGGAAAGCCGAAAGCTTAAACTGAAAGCACTCTTTCGAAGTCGAAAGCTTAAGCGAAAAACACTCTTTCGCTTAATTTCCCCAGTTTCGCATATTCACCGGCCGAGCAAGCGAGACGAAGCGGGGAGGAAAAACTTTCGTGGAACGGGAGCGCACGTGTTCGGCTACTCAGCACCTTTAAAGAGAATTTAGGTTGAAAGCTCACGAAAGAATGGTATTTAATGTTCTTGGGCAGTCTTATACCGGAGAGTGTGTATTCAAATCCAAAAGGGAGCGTGCTGCTACCCAGTTATCATTTAGACGGTTAAAGTATTCGCAATTTAAAGTTCAGCCGAAGATATCGTCCAGTGTTCAACGAAGTGGTGAGGGGTGAGGTGTTGGCTTGCGCCGCGATCCTCAATCGGCCTTTTGGCGTTCCACGCCGTATGGCCACCCTGAACCATTAACACATCCACTTGATTCCCAGCAGGCTCAACATTGATATGTCTCCAATAATGTAATATGTAAAATGTAACGTTAAAAAAAAATATGAACAGAGTAAATAAAATAATTAATAAAATAAACTTTTTGCCTTGGTTGATTTAGTGAAAATGGACGGAGTAGCAGGTAAGTGGTGTTACAGTGAGTTCTTTTCCCGGGAGCATTGATGATGTATATAGGATACACATCAAATGAGCTCCCAGTTCATACCAGTATACATAGGGTATACTGGTTTTGTAACATTGTGACCGAAGTATAGCTCTGATTTGTAATAAAATTGGAATAAAGATCCATTGAAGTGTGTGATAAAGCCCACAATAAAAAACCCAAAGTCGAAATATCTAAAATAAAATGCCGGCCGCTCAAAGTCAAAAAAAAGTTGAACAATAAAAGAACATTTCAGGGTCAGGTCAGAATATCACAATGCCGGCTAGGCAAAGTTCGAATTCGAAAATTTCTTAAAGCTACAATTTAGATTGGATTTTTATGAAACCTAAAATCATGGTAGACGTTGATGAGATCTTTTACTAAAATGGATCAGAACTAAATTTGATTCCTATGAATGCTGCAGATTTCAGCAGTGGTAAGTTTTGCATTGCAATTGAGAAATTACATTTTAATATATACGGTACAATGTATTCAAGAAACTGAGTTTTAAAACAATTGAAATTAAAATATTTCCACTAAAAAGGGTATAATAAATAAACTTTTAGAAAAAAAAAAAGAAAACCGACTTCCAAATACCCTACAAAGGATGAAATAAATTTCAATTTCTCCATTTCAACATAAAAACTTCAACATGTGCACCGTCACAAAGGAAACGGGGGAAAACTGATAGGCAAAGCTTCCATAAATTTTATTTTATCCTTTTTGGGGCATTTTGAAGTTGGTTTTCGTTTTCTTTTTCTAGAAGTTTTTTTATTTCTAATATTATCACCCTGTACAAGTGTAATATGAATTATACATTAAACCGAATATCGTCATAAATTCACAAGTGCAGGAAAGATTTACAACTCAGCGAAATAACATCTTTACTCGCACGTCAATTTTATTATTGTACACACATTGGAGAATGAAATAATAAAATAATGCTGGTCTATGACAAACATATGATGATTTTTGAATACCATGACTAACTATAAGCCACTTGTCGAGATAGAATATGTTTGGCCATAAGAGAACCGAGCAATAATCACACAGACCCTAAAATGTAATAGAGAGTACCAGTATGTAACGCACGGACGTAGAATCCAGCATATACTCGCAAGTATATCTATTGAATCGTTCATCCATTGAAAAGGAGGATCATCACACACCACTTAAAGGCAATTACCGCACCAGCCTTCATCGTCGTCGTCATCACGACTAATCTCATTCATCTTGTTGTGATGTCTTCTAATGTGAGTACGCAATGAAAGGAGCGGCAGATGAAAATGTCTAATCCAAATTGTTTGCTTCAAGCTCCGGTTGGTTTGTTAGAGAAGGGTACACTGTTGAGAACAAGATTTATCTTTCTTGGGTGCTCCCCGAAGATTAGATGTTATTAGCATATTGTAATGTTGGTTGAGGATCCTCTGCACAACACAAAATGACTGATAATATTTAATAACGCAAAAGGACGAGTTTGCTTAGGCTACTTTGTTCGCCCCTAATTGCAAGTGACTGGGTATCAATACCTTCCACTGTGCACACTGACTCGAAGCGATTTTCTTAAATATTTCCTCAAGAGCTCTATACCGGAAGCAGCAATTAAGTATAAAGCCATCATGCAGAGGCCTCTTTCACGGAGTCTCCGCATTAGACCCCTTTAAATGCTGCGAGTATAAGTAGGGCTTAGAGAATAGATGATCCCAGTTTTCCTAGGCATACAAAGTCTATGGAAGAGCAAAAAATTTAGTGGGACTTGTTATGGTTGCTTGCCTGCGAGCTTCTTTCATTTTTTCCGTTTTCTCACTTTACAGAAAAAACAGCACACACATAATGCGACTCGGGACCTGCTCCTCCAGACTATTATCTCTTCGTACAAAAGTGAGTTCAAGTGTATCTTAAGATTAAAAGTGGCTATAAATCTTCGGAAAAGTGGACCATTCTCGTTCATTCTTACCAGAAATTGCACTCTGGCGTGGAGATGGCTTTTATGGATTCCACTCGTTTCGTTAGTTGCTTCGCTGAGGCTGCTGCTGATGCTCGTGAATGGGCGCTACAATAAAATTTGTTGTCCCATTTGGTAATATGCATTCGAGTCAGAATGCTATCAATAATATGATTTCATTGCAGATTACGAAAACGATCAAAAAAAATTTCATTTCGTTTTATTTATTGACTTTGAATGTCCCCGGGAGGAAAAACATTGAAGGGAATTAATTATCGAACAAAAACTAGTTTGGATGTATTTATAGTCAGTTTTATATAAATTAAGAGAATTAGAGCTCGTTTGATGGTTGATTTATTAGAAAGCAAACACCTGAGTGGTGAATGAGAACTTTCTACTAAAACTTAGAATAAAACAGTGCTATCAATAAACAATCCAATCTTGACTAGAACTAGTGAAATATTGACGATATTAAAGCGATTACTCCAAATAATGTAGTGGATCCAGCTACTACGTTTGCTAGTGTCGATGATTATTTATTTGTTTGAGCACTACAGCCCTTTTCGGGCCTTCGCTTAGTGATAGACTATTTCATTATGTTGATCGTATGTACCGGTATTCGAGTAGGTGATATGGTCAGTACCAACGTACCGTATGTCAAAAGTCAAAGTCAAAAGCGCTTATTCAATACTAATTGCTATACATTTTAAAAGAATATAAAGCATAAAATACGAAAACTTAATGGCCCAAATGACTCTAAATTTATACGTTATCAATGAAACATATTTAATGAAAAAGAAACAACAGCAAATTCAAATTAATTAACGTTATTACATATTTTTTGATTCAATTGGAAAAAGGAGAAAATACCCACCAAAACTATCGTTACATGTGCAAATAATTCTGCGGGCTACTGTTGCGATTGTCTTCGCAACTATTAACAACATCCTGATCAATAAACGAATGTACTCGGAAGCACAAGAGCCCAAATTGATTGAATGGCTAGAGACCCTACATAAAGCCGAGCTGAATAATCGGGGGATTATTACAACCGCGATAATGAAACTACGATAGTATGGAGTGCGAATTAAAAAGCGATATTGATTGTTAATAAGACAGTTGTAATAGAAATTTATAGACAAGTGAAAGTTAGATTAAAATGCGATTTGTGAAATAGTGAAATTAACGATTGTGCACTCTTAGTAAAAAAAACTCTTTTAACTTAATTTGAAAGGCAGTGCGTTTTCACTTTACCAAACATTAAAATTATCGGCCGCGAACCATAACACGCGACAGTGGTGTCGAGAAGTGAGATAAAAAAATTTTGAAAGTAAAAATTTGAACATTTTTAAAGTGCACAATAGTAAAATTAACGTGGAAACTGGTGGGAAATAGCCAAAACAATAAAAATACCACGAACCCTACATTTAAAAATTAATGAATTGACCATGTCGGAGCTTAAGGAAGAGTTGGAACAGCGAAATCTGGCTACGCAAGGTACAAAGGCCACACTGATGGCACGCTCGCGTGACGCGATCGAGTCGGAAGGCGTGAATCTGGATTCGGGTGAGTCCTCTGATGCGGGAAAAGACGAAGAATGTGCAGAAGCAGAAGCATCAAAATTAAAGGAACCAGAAAATGCGCTGATGCAAATGTTATTGCTGATGCAACAAGAGCAGCGACAACAGTCATCCAGCTAAACTGCAAAGATAGACCAGAACTGGACCAACAAGCATTCGAAATCAGGGCAGATTTGCAAAAACAGTCGACCGATTTGAAAGCAGATTTGCAAAAACAGTCAACCGAAATAAAAGCATACCTCGGTACTCTGAGCAAACAAATTAAAGGCGTTGAGGAAAAGGTTTACCAGGTCGAGGAGAGAATCAACCATGATATCAGCCAGGTCGAGGAGAGAATTAACCATGAGATGGAAAACATGTAAAAGGAATTGGAAGCAGCAAAGGCAGTAGTAACCACATCACCAGCCCCGCTTATAACCGCAGCGCAAAGCACATCCAGAAATTTGCAAGAACCAATATTTGACGGCAGACGGCCTGGAGCATTTACAAAACCCAGTTTGAAGCCGCCGCTAGGACAAATCACTGGAATGAGCAGGAACGAGCAACTGCATTAATTCTCGCTCTGAGAGGCCCTGCTGCCGAGCTTTTGCAGACTATCCCCGTTGAGTTACACTCAAACCCGGCTGCTATATTCAATGCGCTCGACACGCGTTATGGAGGCGATCATCTGAAGCAGCTTCATCGGGCACAGCTACGGCATCGGGTGCAGAAGTCTGACGAAACCTTACAGCAGCTAGCCCAAGACATTGAGCGACTGGCACTTTTGGCTTACCAAGCATATGACCCAGAACATCGAGATGACGAAGCAACAGAAGCATTCATCAGCGCACTGAAGGACCAGGAATTGCAACTAGCCGTGCTTTTAGCTCAAAAGCAAGCGGTTAAGGACGCATTGACTTATAGTCTGAACTTTGAGGCAGCGAAAAATGTGACTCGTACCCCCGCTCGAGCTTGCGAGATAGTGGCAGACGAGTGCAGGTGTGAGCGCGTGGAAAACGAGCGAGAGCCGCAGGTAAATGGTGCGCCTAGATGCTGGGATTGCGGTGAGAAGGGGCACCTACAAAGAGACTGCAAGAAGCGAAGGAAACGGAGCTATTTTCCAGGGCGGTGGAGATCCAGACCGAGTCAAGAGCCTAGAATGGAAGCCCACCAAACTAAGGGGCCAACTTCGTCGGGCGGACGTTGGCTAGGAGGATCGACGTCCCCAGCACCCCCATCTCCGTGTCAAGACTACATCGTGGAGAAGTAGACTTATGCCTTCCAGGTGAACTTGACGAAGAACATTGCACCATACCAAGCGACACTGGTGCAACCCGATCGATTATCGGACCAGACCTAGTGAAACAACAACTACTTCACAAAGGGGAAGTTCATGGAAATGCTAACACGCTATCTCGTCATCCATGTCCAGCTAACTGCAAGCATTGCCGACGAATTGTGGAAAAGGAGCCGACCGTTGATCAGCGAGTGATAATGGGCAAATTCGATGAAGGTTGGTTATTGGAGGAGATTCGAAACACCCAGTAAGCAGATGAAGACATGGGACTATTGCTCGTATGGAAGGAGACAACAGGGCGACCTGAGTGGAAGGACGTTTCGATGCATGGCGCAACCCTGAAAAGTTATTGAGCACAATGGAACTCCCTTCGGGTGGAAGGTGGCGTACTCAAGCGGAAATGGGGAACGGCGGATGGCAGCTCCTACAGGATGCAAACTTCATATACTTCCCATAAAGCCGAATCCACGATGTGGTTAAGGAAATGCACCAAGGATCCTCGGGAGGCCACCTTGGTGTTAATAAGACCTTAGCGAAATTGCGGGAAAGGTTCTACTGGCTCCACGCTCGAGAAGACGTAGAGAATTGGTGTCGCAGATGCGCAATTTGCGCTTCCGTCAAAGGTCCAAAGCCGCGACTGAGAGGACAAATGCAAACCTACAACGTGGGTGTACCGTTTGAAAGGATTGCTGTTGATATCGCTGGACCTTTTTCTGAATCCGAATGGGGAAATCGATACACGCTGGTTGTAGCCGATTATTTCAGCAAGTGACCCGAGGTCTACCCTATTCCCAACCAGGAAGCAACTACTGTAGCCGAACAGCTATTGTTAAATTGGGCCAGTAGGTACGGCGTACCTTGTGAACTACATTCGGATGAAGGCCGAAACTTTGAGTCACTAGTTTTTGGCGAAATGTGCGAACTGCTAGGAATACGGAAAACGAGGACAACACCGCTGCATCCCCAATCCGATGGAATGGTCGAACGTTTCAACGGCACGCTCAATAAACACCTGGCCAAGATGGTTGACGAGAACCAAAGGGACTGCGACCGGCACATCCCATTATTCTTGATGGCGTACAAGCCTGCTGAACATGCAACGACGGGTGAAGCCCCAGCCAAAGTCATTTTTGCAAAGACTATTCGTCTGCCAGCTGATATAAAGTTCGGAACACCCCCTGAGAAACCCCAAACGATCTCGGAGTACGCAAGTGAGCTAAGACAACGATTGAACCAGATACATCGGACAGTGCGAAAACACCTCCAATCGGCTACTGACCGTATGAAGACCAGGTATGATCTGAAGGCAAATTCTACTAGCCTCCAGCAATATGACTTGGTGTGGCTATACAACGCCCAACGGCGGAAGGGTTGGTCCCCGAAGTTGCAGCATAATTGGGAGGGAACTTACCGGGTTACAAAGTGAATCAATGACGTCGTATTTTGCATACAGGAACACCGTAAGCCGAGGGCCAAAATGAAAACCGTGCATCTGGACCGTCTCGCCCCATATTACATCCAATGAGACTTGACTACCACTGGCGACACATCTTTTCGGGGCGAACAGAACTGAGGTGCGGGCAGTGTTACATGTGCAAATAATTCTGCGAGCTACTGTCGCAATAGTCTTCGCAACTATTAACAACATCACGAACAATCAACGAATGTACTCGGAAGCGCAAGAACCCACCAAGCATGATTAATATCTGAATGTGACGTCACTTCGGCCATTCAGAATTGCTTGAATATTCCAGGTAGCTCTCGTCAGAACAGTCGCCAATGTACGAGAAATGGATTGAATGGCTAGAGACCCTATATAAAGCCGAGCTGAATGAATGGGAGGATTATTACAACCGCGATAGTAAAACTGCGATAGCGTGGAGTGCGAATTAAAAAGCGATATTGATTGCTAATGAAAACAGTTGTAGTAGAAATTTATAGACAAGTGAAAGTTAGATGAAAATGCGATTTGTGAAATAGTGAAATTAACGATTGTGCATTCTTAGTAAAAAAAACTCTTTTAACTTAATTTAAAAGGCGGTACGTGTTCACTTTACCAAACATTAATATAATCGGCTGCGAACCATAACTTACTACTTGTACTTTTATCCTACACCTAATATGTTACATCTTCATCCTAATAAAACTCAATCAAAAAACTTTATCTTATATTGAAATGATCCCTAATTTTTAACACAAATCAACAACAACTACACTAAATGAAGCAATAATGAGATGAAATTCAAAAACTAAGTAACGAAAGACACAAAAACAGAAAACAAACACGAATAATTTAGTCATTCAACCGCCAATACCTAGATTGCTGTCTCAGCTCGACTAGCCCCAACGAATCTAGCAAATGAGTATCTCTATTGGAATTGTTGGCCTCGAGAACCCAAATTCGGAGGAAATTTCATCTTCTTATCGGTGGCTCATTTATACATGTGATATATAATTGGGACGCCGTCAGAATCAAAAGCATATCGATTCATGTCCAAATACACGAATGCTTCTGGAGGAACGAAGCCAGTATTGAGGCAAGTCAGAATGTACCCGTCTGTAGGGTGGAAAGGCTGTGAAATCCAGGGTTTTCACTCACAGTTTCACCTCTTGCGGTATGATTCCGAAGAAGTTTCAGGATGAAGAATTCGACTCTTTTTACTTTAGCAGTTTGATAAATTTTTCTATTCGATATACAGTGCTTCCAATCTGTCAAAGGCTTTCTGTAGAAACCAGTACATGCAGGAAGACATTTGCTTTCAAATACTCCTAATTTTTCCATAGTACTAGCACTCTGGTTGTACCAGATCTGACATCCATATGTGAAAACTGGTCTACCCATACTCTTGCAACAGAAAACTTTGACATTATGATTAATGTATCTGGAATGAAAGAGTCGTCGAAGGGCCATGACTACTTTTTGTGCTTTACTGAGCATGATTTTGACATGTTCAGTACAGTACAGATAATGATCGAGATGAACACCGAGGTATCGAACACAGGATCTATGTGGAACCCGTTTTGAACTACCCTCACCACCCATCATGTGGAAAACCTTCCAATTACGTTTCCGGCCTTGACTGGCCCCCTGCAGCACTGCCCGAAACAAAATTGTTTCGCACTTCAGCGCATTGATTTTGATTCGCAAATCGTCAGTGTAGAGCTGCGCATCATTAATAATTTTTTGGGATTGCTCTGAACTATTGTAGCTTTTCGGTGTGCCATATATATGATCAGATCATCAGCGAACGCTATCAATGATCGCGTTGGCGAGACATTAAAATCAAAGCCATTCAATAGCTTGCGAATGAATATTGAGACAAGCAGAGGCACAGAAACTGTTCCCTGCTGTAGATCATTCAAGACCTTGAAGTCGCGCATTGTCGTCAGATTTCCTTCAAAATATGTTCGAGATATCACGATTAATATTATTAAATTAACGAGGTAAATTTAAGGTATTAACCTTTTACATCTTATTTGCATTAAGGAAATAAAATCTTAGAAAGACTAACGCATCCAATGTATGTATATTGAACGCCTTTGACCGACAGGTCCTGAGGGGAATAATCGGAGCGAAGCTAGACGGGGACCAATGCCGAACTCGATACAACCATGAGCTGTATGGAACTTTTGACGAACCGGAGGTCTCAACGATTGTGAGGCTGCGAAAGCTGCAATGGGCTGGACACATGAATCGTATGGATGAACAACGGATACCCAAGAAGGTATTCGTTGGGAGAACTGAAGGCCAGAGGCTATTGGAGAAACTGAAGAAACGCTGGTCTGACTCGGTCGATGAAGACAGTTCATCGCTGTTCGGATTTCGGAATCGGAGGACGCGGTCAATGGACCGAGACAGTTGGAGCCGCTATTTGCAGGAAGCGAAGGCCCGAGAAAGGCTGTAGTGGTAAGAAGAAAAATAAACAAAATATATTCGAGATATCACGATTAATATTATTAAATTAACGAAATTAGCGAGGTTTAATTTAAGGTATTAACCTGTTACATCTTATTTGCATTGCGGAAATAAAATCTTAGAAAGACTATCGCATCCAATGTTTCTTCCCCAAGCCTAGTTCTCAATTTGTTGCACATAAGAGGTGTAACGATTGAATAATTAGACTGATTCCGTGAAAACCGTATATTTAAAAATTATTCTACAACTCAGCCATCCCCTTCAAAGTAGTCCCCTTGGGCAGCTCTGCTACCATCAAGTCCCGTTTAATATTTTTTCTGAGCTGCGTTTCCCAGAAACATCTCGTTCATCTCGGGTGAATTCTTATTTCGTTACACCATATGCTAGAACTGATTTATTTATTTATTTATTCATAAACCAAACATGGTACAAAATATTTACATTGCATTATAGTTCCATTTTATTTTCTTAACAATTACAATTAGGGGAAATGGGCTAAGGAATTCCAGGTCAGAGGATATTTAAGGATTCAAGGTTTTAAGTAAGTTTGTTTTAAAAGTGGCCTTCGAAATGCCTGGTGTATAGCAATTCTTCACGTTGTTAAAGATTCTGCAGCATTTATTAATAGGCTCACTATCTGCATAGACAGTTCTATGATGGGTTACTTTGAGAAAAGGAGTATGCCTAGTTTCAATTAATTAAACTTCGTGGAGAATGATTCAATCTGAATACCTTTTTCGATATTTCAAAAGGCGAAGCAGCAAGATGAAATTTGTCTTCTTAATGACAGAGAAGTCATGTTTAGTTGTTTAAGCCTTTGCGAGTATTCTGGTAAGGTTGAGAATTGACTGGGATCGTAAAGATCCCTTAAGGCAAATAGTACAAACTGCTTCTGGATGGACTCAAGTCTATTTGAGTGTATTTCAAAGATAGGGTCCCAGACAATGCTCGCATATTCTAAGATTGGGCGAACAAGGGTCGTGTACAAAGATTTTGTTACCCATATGTTCTTGAACTCCTTCGCTCGTCTTTTAATGAAGCCTAGCTGCTTATTAGCCTTCGCTAAAATTTTATCATAATGTAAATAAAAACGCAGCTTGTGATCCAAGATGACACCAAGATCATTAACATGCTCAACTCTTGCCAGTTCGACATTATTAAGGAAGTAGGTATTGCTAACGAAGTTTTTTTTGCGAGAAAAACTTATGACCGGACATTTACTTGCGTTGAGTTTAAGTTTATTAATCTCACACCATTGTTGAAGGCAAAAAAGTTTAGTTTGAAGAAAGCTCGCTTCAGTTTGTGAGCCAATAGCGTGGTAAATTTTTAGGTCATCAGCATACAATAGGTGTGGTATACCCGCCAGTTCTTTTGACAGATCAGATATGAACATGTTAAACAGGAGAGGTCCGAGGTGACTACCTTGCGGCACACCCGATGATGCTACAATTTTCTTTGAATACTAACCCTGAAATTTTACAGTTTGAGTGCGATGAGAAAGGTAGGATATAAGCCAATTCAGAAGAGACCCAGAGATCCCAAAGTTTTGCAATTTTGTTATTAAAATGGAGTGATTCACTTGATCAAAAGCCTTACTAAAATCAGTGTATACTGCATCAACCTGCTGGACTTTTTCCATGGCATTAAGAGCATCGGAAACCATGATTATGAGATTGGTGGCAGTTGAGCGACCTTTACGGAAACCATGTTGCTGGTCGTTAAGGAATGGATCAACAAAGGTGGCGAGCCTATCATGTATCATTTTTCAAATAGTTTTGGTATAGTGGATAGTAGTGCGATGCCTCTGTAATTCTCCACTGATTTTTTATCTCCACTTTTGTGGATGGGTGTAAGGTTGGATAATTTCCACACAGTCGGAAAGACACCTGATGAGAGAGATTTATTAAAAATTATGTGCAGCGGTTTGGATACCTGTGTTAGACACTGAAATAAACAAGTTGGGTAAACAGACCTACGCTCATGTCAGAAGGGTTTTGTATTCAATTTACAAAATGTAGTCACCAGATCGAATCAAATCAAGAAACATGTCAAAGACGATTTTATTGGAGAAAATATGAAATACGAAGATCATACTATTATTAACAAAGTTGAACGAATTTCGACTTCTGAGGTTTTTGGTATTGTTATATTCATAAATATCTCCCTTGATAATTATTTCAGATGTCCATTCGCGAGGTAGGAAACACATTTTTCATATATTTCCCCCCTGTGCCTCCACTGAAGCAAAAACTGACAGTTTAACAACTGTTTTGAAAAGCTCCCTTGAAAACTTTCATTTCATACTCATATAGCCTACGTTTGATGAATTTTTTTACAGGGGCCACTCTCCTGTACTGTTATCATCGATTAATGGCCAATTTTTTCGAATCCTAGAATGGTTACAAAACCCTTTTGCTAGGAGCTCTCTCCCACCTCCTTGACTTGATTCACTTATGAGCATTAATTGTAGGTACTCATCTTCAGTCATTCATTAGATTGAATCAAGTGTTCAAAGCATGCACCTTAAACATTGAAGTTGGGAAAAAATAACTCAAAATTATTCAATCTTTGCATTTAAAACAGCCACTATTTTGTTTGACGATTACTGATACCGCTAGCTGAACTGATTCTCAAAGATATTCATGACACCTATCATTCCTGAAATTTTCATGCAAATCCTAGCAAAACTGTAGTGTCTGAGTCGGTAAAAAGCGCATGTTGTTCCATAGCCATATGTTGCCATAGTAATACATGCAGCGCATATTGTTCCATAGTAATACAGGAAAATTCAAACCGCTATAACTTCGCTAAATATGATTCAATCTTTATGAAACTTTCAGGATAGATCAATCTTATAAACAGTCATCTGTGTACTGAACTACATTGAATTTAAGGGTACCGTTAAGATTTTATTGAAGAAAATATAAAATCGATAAATCATACTATTACTAACAAAGTTGAGTGAATTGCGACTTCTCACGTATTTGTTGTTGTTGTACTCACCAAGGCCTACATTCCTGATTTTTTACAGATTTTTCGGATCACAGGTGTCCAATCGCGAGGGGGGGGACACAAATTTTTCGTGTATTTCCCCTCCCTGTGCACCCCTCGAAGCAAATTTTGCCAAACTAAGACCTGTTTTGAAAAGTTCTCATCAAGACCTTTCATTTGATACCCATATCGGCTACCTTCAATGAAATTTTTTTTTCGGGGGGTCACTCCCCTATATGGGGAGACCCCCCTTAAATACCTTATAAAATTTTTTTGTAGTTGAACTTTGAAGATATCACCACTTTACACCTACACACAAAATTTGACGTTTCTAGCTTAAGTAGTTTCCGAGAAAAACTGCTGTGACACACGGACGGACGGACGGACGGACGGACGGATGGACGGACAGACGGACAGACGGACAGACTGGTCGCGAAACTAGTAGGGTTTTGTAAAATTATTTTACAAAACCCTAAAAAGATGGAGGAATATGGTCTGGACCAGGGCCTTTATTCAGGTCCAGATCGTTAATGGCTTTATGGATTTCTTCTAAAGTAAGAGTTATTTCTGTAATACCACCATTATGAGGTATTTGCGTCTGATGATGTACTGGTGAGCTAGCAGGCAGAAAAACTTCCTGGAAGTATTCAGCAAACATATCACAAATTGTTTTACAATCAGAGGAAGTAGTTTCTCCCTTAGTCATTGTTGCTGGATACCCAGACGATTTTCTTTTAGTATTTACAAAATCATAGAATTTCTTAGGGTCACGCATTATATTTTCTCCTGTTATATTAACGTAGAGATCGTATGCCTCTCGAGACTTTTGAGAAAATTCATTGGCCAAGTTTTCATAACTTACCCTGGTTTGTTCGTTTGGGTTTGGACTATTTTTTAAGATCTTGTAGAGTTTGTTTCTATGATTTCGTAATTGTCTAAGCTCTCTATCTAGCCATGGTTCAGATTTCTTATTTCTTTTCTTTATTTTAGGGATGAAATTTTCAACGGCGTCAAATAATATCTGATAGAATGATGATACTGCATCATCTACGTCTAACATTGAAAGAGTTTCTATCCATTCTATAGTTTCTAAATAGGCTCTAATACCTACATAGTCTGCATTTTTAAAGTCATATACAATTTCATCATTGTATAAATTCGATGTTTTCAGATCAGATGTAGAAAGCTCAACAGAAAAAGCTCTATGATGTTTAGTATTGGAAAACAGGTTTTCTTCGTCAGTCGTTGGACATACTACTACTTCGTCAACAAAATTCATGAAAATTAAATCTAACCAGTTGCCATTTGGGTTTGGAGCAGTTTGCTGCAAATCATTGCCATAAAATGTATCGACTAATTTATTGTCAACGGAGTCTTTAAGGTTCAAAGGAAGGAGATATTTTTCATTTTCGTCAACAACAAAGGATAAGTGAGGACGATTGAAGTCACCTAAAATGATGATTCTATCATTTTCATTAAGGGATGACATGACTGAAGAAGCTACCTCAAAGAAGTCGTTGTAAATAGTTTCGTCAGAATTGGGAGGTATATACACTACACCGATGTATAAAAACACATGACCAAGGATAACTCGCACAAATATATGTTCGAAGTCTTTAGAGGATGCAGTTGGAACCACTTCACATGATAGGAAATTCTTTATAGCAATTAGAACTCCACCTCCTCTAGATTGACCTGAGCGCTGATAGTCTCGATCACAGCGGTGGATAGTCCAACTATCATCAAGAATTTCCGTATTTGTATACGAGCTATTCAACCAAGTCTCGGTGATGGTAATAACATTAAAGTGGCAGGATTTGGCGTCAATAAATAAATAATTTAATTTTCCTCTTATACCACCGCAATTGTGGTAGAAGAGTTTAATGCGCCTTGAAGTCAGACTTTGGTTAGGAATGATATTTCTTAAAGTCATCTCGAGATTTTTGAAGAGCAGCGATGTGTTTTGATCTCACATACGATCTATACGTTTCTAAATCCTTTTTTACCTGGTCGGAGCTCACACTAAATTGCTCATGGAAACGTATAAAGACAAGTGTCAAGGTTTTAAGGTCAGTAGGAAGCCCTTCCTGTTGTATTTTAACCTTTAAGTTGGTTTTTGTCTTCCCTTCGACACAGGTAGTTTCAGGAGAATCGTGCAGATAGGAAAGAAAAAGACGAACATCATTATAAATGTTGGGGTCTCGCAAACGTGATATAAGGTATTTACTCTCTAGATCACATTGAGAGTTGATCGTGGCCTTAACTCTAGGAGGTACTAGCGGATCAAATACTGTTTGCGTCATTGCTGATTCAACAGGTGGAGCTTCAGGTATATTAATATATCCAGAAGAAGATGGCTTTTGGTCATCACCGCGTACGAATTTTATTAGTGGGAAGCTATGGGTGGTTTTAGGGTTTGAATTATTAGTTGTGATGACTTTTTGTTGAATTTCGGAATTTTTATCTATTTTGTTACTTTGAGCCACAGGCGATTTGTTGGATGAAGGAATATTGCTCAAAGGTGAGGGTTTACATTTTATATTAGAATTAAGCTTATTTTTGATACTTTGCTTACTATTTTTCTTCACATTATTCTGGTAACGCCACTTGAAGAACTTGATGCCATTCCATGATAGATATGTAATTTCTCCCTAATGATTGCTGAACAACCAAGCATACTGCGTTGGAATGTGAAGTTTAAACGTTGGTCGATGGGTTTTTTTCTTTCTAGGGAGAGATTCGACATAGCAGTCACTAATGCAAAACTCGTCCCGAACAAAACGAAGAACCCAAGCCTCATCAGCAGCTGATGGTGCACCTTGAACGAAAAACTTGTCGTAATTGCTCTTTTCGTTGTGTAGTTGACAAGTTGTACTCGTCGACCTTGCGTTTGCCTCATGAATTCTGGCTACCCGTTTGCGCCATTCATCCTCGGACCAGAGAGTGCCAAATTTTGATATCATGTTAGATGTGTCTTCAGCAATTCCATTTAGTGACAAGTCACATACCGATGTTACCTCATCAACGTTTGTTACATGCTGGTTTTCGTTAACTAACACAGTATTATCGGCCTCTAGCATTTCCTCATTTAATGACTTGGCACCATAAGAGGATGTATGCTTTGAGTGTTCATGTTGGCAATCGGATTGATGGTCCAGTTTCTCTAAGAAATTTAGAATCTTGCTACCAGCAGATGCGAGCCAAATAGATTGCTGTTCCTCCAATTGTAAGCTTTGAGTCTGGAAAAGTTTCGACAAATGATTTTCAAGATCCGTGTTGTTTTGAACAGATTAAATGTGGGAGGGAAGTGTAGGCGCCATAGATTTATTCATCAAAGATAATGAATCCTCGATTGCGTTGAGCTTTCTGTCGAATTTATCAAAAATTCTCTCAACTGCTAGGCTATTGTTGTTTGTTGAGATCTTGCTTGCCAGACCGTCGAAACAGTTAGCCATTTCTGTGAAGCTTTCGTCATTAGCTCGCGTTTGGGCTTGATGCTTAGAAACAAGTTGAGCTGTTTCCTGCATTAATTGATCGATATGCCCTATGATGTTGTCGTACATACACTTCAACAGCCTACTCGTGTTTTGGCAATCCGAACAAATAAAGTGCTCATCCATATATGGATTATACCAATCCCTGGGAGCATTAATACAGACACCATGAAACTGCCTATTACAAAAATCCTTGCACGAAACAAGCTTAAAGGTGTTATCGAAGGCCACACAATTTGCCATACTGCACTTTTTGGACATTTTTATTGTTTTTATGGTTTTATTTAATTTTCAAAACAACCTTGAGACGACGAAGAAAAAATAAAAGCCAACAAGAACTTGACCTTGCCCTATACGTCCATAAACAATGATTTTGCACTTCATGTAATTAAATTAAATTGTCCACATAAGCACAATAGTAAACAGTTGTGAAATTGTAAAGTATTTATATTGATTTTAATTTTTTGAGAATCGATACATTGATTTCATTGATTTAAATGAGTACTGACACACTTAATTTTGAATTTTCAGTTGACACATGCTTATTTTTACGACACGATTGTACTATATGGCACATTTATCACATTTGAGTTTATTGATTAACGAATTCAATAAGCGGCAATTAATAATTAACACAATATATTTCAATGGGTTTAGTTTCTTATAAAGTTTAATGGGTCACTGGGAAAAATATGATTCACTGTTTAAAGAATTAAATTAAACACATTCAATATTAAGAACACAATCAATATTACAAATTGAATTGCGGAGCAATTTCAGTACACGTCCGTACGCGGCGGTGGCTTACTTCTATTATATTTCTATTCACCAATCTTAAGAATCGTACGAAATCATAATAATCTCGGGCTCGGTCCTTTCCCCTCTTCTTACATAGCATTTAAGAAAAAACTAAGAGACTTACTACTAGTTTAACTTTTAAGTATCGACGTTTTAGTATTCTTTTTCATTTAAATTTTGCTGTAATTGTTCTTTGCGTTCCATTTTGTGATTGGATTGTTTAGTCTGTAAGATGAAATAAATAAATAAATTAATAAATACAACGATTCCAGCGCGTTTTTCAGGCTTCGTAACATTTCTGGAACGCTTCGACTGTACCCTCGCCCCGGCCGCCTGGATGTCCGTAATCGACTCAAAATAGGTTCCTTTGACCACCGATTTTGTTCTAGGGACCAAAAAAAAGTCGCAGTGTGACATATCCGGGGAATAAGGCGGCTGTTGCAACACGGCGATCGCTTTAGAGGCCAAATACTGGGACACGCTGAGGGCTCCTCAGAAAGGTTTTTTGGAACCATCTACGCGCACATATTTTTCATCCCAAAATCGTCGATTAAAATTTGTCTGACTGGCCAACATTTGAACTATTAACGGCCGATCTTCACGGATTCGGGCGCGCACACGCTGCGCAATCGCGTCAGTCCGCATCTCGACAGGTCTCCCGCTCCGCGCCACGCTTTCACGCCCCTCCTTAAACTCTTTATCCCATCGAAACACCTGGGCACGGCTAAGAGCACTATGACCATGCACTTTTACAATTTTAGCGTACGTTTCCGAAGTTGTTTCGCCCAATCTGGCGCAAAATTTTATCACGACGCGTTGCTCTTGATTTCGTTTCTCCATTTTCGTGACGAGCACCACCAACACACGTCTACTTAACAGGACACAGCAGGCGAACTAAACAAGCTAGAGTGATGATAAATATATCAATGGAGAGGGGAAGGATGCCGGGGAAGGGGAAAGGAGTTTCAAGGTCGCAGGTTTACCACAAGCGCGGCAATAAAATCAGTCTTACTTAATTTTCACACCTCGTACAAGCAGACGCTGAGATACCCTCAGGGGTTATGTTTTCATACTATTGTTGATTTCCAGCTGAAGCTTATCTTTTAATGTTAAACTCGCTTTACTGCAAGATGTCAATTCTATTGGCGTATTAGGATAATTTTCTTCACTACTTACACAAAAAGTGGTATTCAACCTTTCAAATAATGAAATTATCTGTTTTTAAATTTGGACTTTGCTTGAACATGAAAATAAATCTTTAACATCATCATCTGAACAACTACTCTCATTGTGAGGATTTTGTAAATAATTTAACACGCCACTTAATTCATTACGTCGGCGATGTTGTAAGCGTCTTAACAAATTTAATTTCAATCTAGTCGCCATAGTTGACTCATCGCTACTCAATAATTTAAAAAGAAACTTTAAAGTTGCATCAGCCATGCAGAAATTTGCGTCAGAAAGACAAAATGCTTCTACGGATAGCTTAACTGTCGCCAAGACATTGATTATTTCATTTATGATATCTGAATCACATACATCGAAAATCTCTGGACTATTCAGGTCTATAAGAGCTTTTTGAACACTATTCTTTATAAGAACAAAGCGTTCAAGCATTGTGAAGAGGCTGTTCCATCTCGTTTTACAGTCAAGCAACAAGGTTCGCTCTTTTCTATGTTCCCGCTGCACATATTTTTGAAGAATTGTATCATTCTTCATAGGTGATCTTTTGAACAGAACAGCTGTTCAACGAACTTTTTTAACCACGTATTTAATATTGCGATCGCTTGTGAAACCTCAAAAATGGCTCGATTCGATAATTAAAGCTGATCTAAGATCTTCCTCATCATCATCTGAATCCACGTTCAAAGATTGGCTCATAATTGAATCGTCTATATTTTTGTACAACAAATCGCAAAGGGCTAAATGAATCCTATGTGCAAAGCAAACTTGGTGCTCTGCTTTCACAAGCTTTCCAATCTTAAGCATAACGTTTGCACCATCAGTTATTATTGCAACAATACCAGAATCAAGAGAAATGTGTAGCTCAGAAATGCGCTCCTTTGATATTCGCACAGATGCCCCAGCTGTTAATGATTCATTTATGCGAACCAGTCCAAAATTCCAGGTTGTATTGGATGAATGAATGTTTACATATATTCATGTATTCCTTTTTTGAGCTCGAAGTCCATTCAACAGCTTAAACTGAATCTTTCTTTTTCCTTTTTTTAATGTAAATAATTCAGCTTTTATTTGCACTTTAATTTTATGGCTGTAATTTACCACGCGATCGCGAATTCTTCCGGCAGATCTTGGTAAATCTGAATAACCTTTTGATAGGGTCGAAGTCCTTAAATCATCTGACATCACAAATGCACTCATAGGAAGCCCTCTAAAGCAGTCATCCGAGCTAAAATCTCGTCGAGAGTATCAGTTTTACAAATATAGTCCACGATCGAATTGCTTTTCCGTTTCAAGGGTGGTTTTTCGACGTTATGAGCATTTGATGTAGACGATATTGTCGAGCTTAATGTCAATGAATGTTTCGCTTGGAGATGGGTATGTAATCCTTTGGTAGATCCTCCCAAGTGTTTTCAAAACTGCTGGGCAACACTTACATTGCGCTGTATTTCCCTCTTTGGCAATCAAAAAATGACTCCATATGGCGAAAGCATGGCTATCGTTTTCATGCTCAATATAGACATTTTTTGTTGACATGCTACTCCCTTTATGCTATCTAGAAACAAACAAATGTATCTCATTTGCGAATATAAAACTAAAAACCAATAGCTTGAAAGTATAAAGAAAAAAATCAACGTCTGTTTGTTTCACTCTAACTATTCTAATGAAAGAATTTCTACCAACAATAATGTTAATGTTTAAAAAAACTTATTTTTTGTAAATCGTGAATCTGTCCAATTATCACTACACTCAAAAACTAATCGATCAACTGGGGAAATAAACGGGAAATTCAAAAGAGCGGACACAATCGAATTTAAAAAGAGTTCCTACCAACAAACAATTTTAACGTTTAAAAGAAACATGCTTTTTGTACTTTTTCCACTTAATCTGCTCGATTGTCAGGAAACACATAAACTAGTCGAATCTGTTTGGACAGCGTGAACTTGCCTGTTCGTCACCGCGCTCAAAGACTAATCAAATTGACTGGGAAAAACTAAACAAATAAATAAACAAAAACAAAAGAGTGGGCAAATTGTAGGTGAAAGCGGAGGAGCTCATTTCAAGCAGCGTATCTACAAAAAGTTGAAAAACGATTAATCAATTCAGTAAATCCCGGGATTAACTAAATAAAAACCCGAAATTTTTAAGCCTGCCGAACGGTCGGGATCCCGGGATTGAGCTCCAACATATTCTCTGTTGTTTATTTTCCAACATAAATCTAAGGTTACTTTCGTTATCGCATGCATAGTCGAATGCCTGGCACGAAAACCAAATAGGCAATTCGGCATTAGCTCATATTTCTAAATGTGGGCGTTTAATGCTTTGGTTAGTATCACTTCAAACACCTTGCTGATGTCAGGCAGCAAGCTGATTGGGTGATAGCTTTTAGCGCTCGAAGATTCTTTTCCTTTCTTCAGGATCGGAAATACCTTATCCTTTTTCCACTCATTTGGGAAATATGAATTGCCTAACATGCTATTGAACAATATGCAATAATTCCTAATAGCAACCTCAGGCAGATGTCGGAGAACTATATTTGCAATACCGTCAGTACCACATGAATTCTTGTTGTTTATCCTGCCAAATATGAAACACAAGTTTTGATAGATGAACCAATTTAATCAGGGCAAGTTTCTGCAATCCATCACGTATAATCCTGTTTCAATTTCTATCCGGAGTTGTACTATCAATCTCGATACCAGCCCTATCGAGAAGAGTTATCTTATCACTTCGTGAAAACGCCATCTGGACCCTGTGGGCGAATACCCCTCGGTTTTTCGCCCATGCATTGCTGACCCCACTCATGAAGTATGAACGCATTCAATTCTAGACGTTCTTCAAGTGTAATTTCAACAAAGTCAACGAGGGATGGTTGTAGTCCAAAAATCGCAGAGAAATATTGGTGACGCGTATGAGAAGAAAAATTTTCAATCTTTTCAACCTTGCGATGGTTGGTGTTTCATATCCTTTCATAATTTTTCGATGTTTAATCTTGGGAACTATTTTCTCAAACGTCAGTTTCCGTTGAGGACTATTATAGCTGAATTCAAGCCTTGCATCAGCAATGCAGAGGTCCAAATATGTAGTTGTCCTAGGGTATGTTGGGAACTCCGAACTATATAGATTGCACCTGTATTCAATTTGGTTCTCTGTTATCCACGATTTCAGGTTAGCACCTTTTGGATTATTGGTGGCAAGAATATAATAACTATGCAGCCTGTTCAATTCGAGTATTTCAAACAAGGAATTGAGCTCCCCCTTAAACATGAAAACATTTCGACCAGTTGCATAGGTAGAGATAACGAAGGGGTTATCCCCACCTGGCAGTGAGATTTTGATAACGGAACTTCAAGAAATTCAAAGCTTTTGAATTAGATTTTTTCAACATTTTGGAAACAATAGGGTCTTCTAACCAATATCCCGGTGCCACCTCCCCCATCACCGTTTACCCTATCGTTTCTTACGAATTCAAATTCTTTGAATGTCATGGAGTGCCATGAATCGAGGTGGGTTTCAGTGAGAAGGATGATGTCAGGCTTTTGCTTAACAATGGATTTAAGGAGATAGTCGTGTCGATGTAGACTCACAATGGAGTTGACGTTGATTGAGATGAGACGAAGCCTATCCATGGGAATGTGACTGGATGACAAATTATTTTGAGGAATTTGAAAGACCTCAACGCTTAAAGATAAAGTTAATTTTTGAATCTTGTTAATCGATTCTCTCTGATAAAGAATTAAGTTGCTCGCAAATTTTGAGAAGGAGCTCATTATTGCCACTTACATTATTTGCCGCATTTTTTGCTGGTCCTCCAGTGGCGAGTGAAAGTGACACGCCGGGCTTGACGAAGTTGGACACTGCGTTGTACTTGTATTTGCTTTGGAGCAAATTTTACTTTTGCATCTTGATATCGGGAGCATCCTCGATATGATCGTGGATGACCGAAATCACCGCAGTTAAGGCAGCATAATTTTTCTTCAGGCTCCATCTGGCCCAATTTGCGCTCACCGGGGGCCTCGAAATTTTTGCATTTGGCACACCTATAGTCCATGGCGCAGTGGGCAGCCGAATGACCAAATCTTTGTCACCGGTAACACTGGTTGACTTCTGTTTTTTGGAGGCGTTCCCACTTCACCACGCTGAAGTTCAAGTGGTTTATTTGTTGAAGGGCGCTCGGACTGCTCTTATTTGTAATTTGTGCCAAGTAAGGTAGTAAATTCTTAATTTCTACGGTCTACATTCTTCTCGCAAAGGCTTTGAGGGAAGTAAATAAAATTTTTGGTGCAGCTTCCTTGAGTACCTGAAGAAGATCGACCGTATCCTCTCCGCAGTTGATACCCTTCAACAAAAAGATCCGATTTTTTTTTACTTTATGGGGTATAGGTGAAGTGTGGAACCTTCCCAGAATCCAGCGCATCTTTAGCTAACTTGAACTCAACCAGTGATTTCGTTCTAATAGTTACTTTCTCCGCATTGTTCTTCTTTTTTTTCGTACTACAGCCCCTCCCTCGGGCTTTCGCTTCCTGCAAATAGCGCCTCCAACTGTCTCGGTCCATTGACGGCGTCTTCCAATTTCAAAATCTGAGCAGCGATGAACTGTCTTCGTCGACCGAGTCAGACCAGAATTTCCTCGGTTCCCCCACTGGTCTCCGGCTTCCAGTTCCCTCAAAGAATACCTTTTTGGGTATCCGTTGTTCGTTCATACGATTTATATGCCCTGTCCATTGCAGCTTCCGCAGTTTTATAATCGTTGAGACGTCAAGCTCGTCAAAAATTCCATACAGCTCATGGTTGTATCGAATTCGCCATTGGTCTCCGTCTAGCTTCGCTTCGATTATTCGCCTCTGGACCCGTCGCTCAAAGGCGTTTTGTATTTTTTCGGGTGCTTGGGTTAGGGTCCATGTTTCACACCCATAGCATAACACAGGTCTTATCATAGATTTGTATACTTGGAGCTTTGTTTTCCTGTGTATGCAGCTGGTCTTCAAGATCGTCAAAACTGAAAAAAATATTTTATTTGCGAGCTGTATTCTTCGGCATATTTCGTCTCTTTCATTACTGGTTCTCATTATTTTAGCGCCTAAATACACAAATTCGCCCACATTTTCGATATTGTGTTCGACAAGTGTGATATTTTGTGCATTTGAGGTATTTTTCCTTGACTGCGTCATGAGCTTTGTTTTATTTTCGTTGATTTGTAGCCCTACTAGTTTTGCTTCGCTGTCGAGTTTCAGAAAGAGTTCTTTGGCAGTTGTTAGTGACCGTGACAGAATGTTGATGTCGTCCGCATAGGCCACTACCTGGCTCGACTTGTATAGTAATGTACCTCGCGTATCGACAGGTAGCTTCCGTATGACGTACTCCAGAGCCAAATTTAATAGCATTCCAGTCTACAATCTTCATATGGATAGTTTTGTATTTCGTCATTCGTGTCAAAAGTTGTATTCGTTTAAAAATGAGGTGCTAGAACCTGGCCAAACACTCAATTAGGCTATGTACTGACAGCAATTAACCAGATTGCAACAAGTAATTTAAAAAACCGGCCAGAATTGATCAATTGAAAGGGCGTTGTCTTCCATCATGACAATGCCAGACCACACACTTTTTTGATGACCCAGCAAAAATTGACAGAGCTTGGCTGGGAAGTTTTGATGCATCCAACGTGCAGTCCAGGCCTTGCACCATCAGACTACTATTTGTTTCGGTCTCTGCAAAACTTCCTTAATGAAAAGAAATTCATTTCACAAAGGGACTGTGAAAATCACTTGGCCAAGTTTTTCGCCGATAAACCACAGAAGTTCTACACAGATGGAATAATGGCTCTACCCAAAAAATGGCAAAAGGTCATAGGTAATAATGAATAATATGTACTTAAATAAAATCCATTTAAAATCAAAGAAATATTCAATCGAAAAATGACAAAAAAAGGCTCAATACTTTTTAGAATATCCAATATTTAATCTTAGTTTCATCAGCGATGATATTGCCGATGTCGTCACGACAGAGCGTGGTTTTGGGCTGATAACCACGTTTCAGGTTTTTCAATACATTGCATGTTCGTCGTGTGTTGTTGCTCGCTAAACTTATATCTATATGTCTCAATAGGTCGTCATAATATTTTCTTTTCTCAATTTTAATTATCTTAGTCGCTACTCTTCTGAGATTTTATAGTGTTCTCTCTTCGTCCTGGTTTTCCTACCTACGTTATCTTTGAACGCGTGGTTCTTTTTGTCTAACGCATTTTGGCACTCATGATCATTTCATCAATCATTTCTCTTGCGCCGGGCTTGATGTCCGATCGTCTATTCTGCCAAGGTCTTAATAGCAGCTTGCAGTTCCATCCAGAGCTCGTTGCTTGTCCTTAACGATGCGTCCGATAAGATGGGAGCCAGCTGGCTGCCGACAGTCTCCGTGAAATTTTTGTCAAAGTTTTGTGGGACTGGTCTTCGCCAAACATGCCTTTGACATACGACATCGAGAGGTTAATTTGATCGTGTAGTGATCTGAGCTACAATTAGCTCCTCTGTATGTACGGACGTCAAGTATGCTCGAGGCCCAACTTTGTTGGATCAGAACAGGATCGATCTGGTTTTGTGTGTTGCCATCCGGTGATACCCAGGTCATTTTATGAATGCGTCAATGTGGGAAGCAAGTCGAACGTATGACTAAATTTTTGCTACATACAAAGTCGATCAGGCGCCAGCCGTTGTCATTTGTTTCATCGTGGAGGCTTCATCCTCCAGTCGTTCCCCGATGAGATAGCTCATTGCCAACCTTAGCGTTGGAAGCACCCAAAATTATTTTTGTGTCTCGTTTGTAGGCAATGAATCGACTGATCTTTCCAGGTGATTGTAGTTGCTTCCTTCGTTTCTTCGTCTTTTTCTTCGGTCGGGGCGTGAACATTTATCAGCCAGATTTTGAAGAATTTCGCTTTTATACGGATTGCTCACAACCGTTCGTTTATTGCCCTTAAATCAATAATATGCGATTTGAATTTCCTATCCACAATGAAGGCCCTCCGAATTCTCGTTTTCCAGTAGGCTTCCCACTTTTGAATATTGTGTGCGATCTCATGTCTTGAATATCATTTCCAGTACAGTTGGTTTCCTGGATTGCCAGTGTTTTTAAGTTATATTGACTGGCCTGTTGTTAAAGGTCCTTAACAGCGTCAGGGTAATTGAATGATCTGACATTCCAGGATCCCATGCCATAGTCCTTTTTCCGATTTCGAGGTCGTTGCCATGAGTCCAATCCATTCCGAGGCCGTTCTGCAGACTTCAAAACATTTAAGGATTTTCCAGGGACGGGGAGTTAGCTCGTCGCCCAACCTCCATTCCGGCGGCATGGTTATTACGTCGATTCCGTTATCAGGCGCGGAAGATTCGCCTTCACCCTCTTACCTCCCCACAAAGAAGGTGTAAGTAGGATCTAATAGCAGATTTGTAGATGTTTTTACATTTATTAGCAATGCTCGGCATATAATGTCCCATTATTGGGGAAAAGTAAAACCAATGTGCGACCCCGAGAAATTTCTACCATTTGATTGGGGAGTTCTGTATGAGGAATCATGGAAGCTGTAGTTTGGGGAAACTCCTTTCTCAAACGGGCTTGGGACGGACTACGGCGGATTTCATTCTTACTCTAGAGATTCTCAGTGGTCATATTGACAAAAAAGATAATCCCTCCATTATTCTAGGGATTCTCGTTTTTGTCAAGATGACCACTGCAGTTTCCTCCAGTGCTAAGCTGAACCCACTCTCACTCGGCGCAATAGCATATCTAGCTTAATTCGCGCGTGTTCAACGGTGCGTCCAGCGACTAGAGCCGGAATATCGTCCGCATGGCCGATCAAGTGCTACGCGGTTGCATACCTCGTCACGGTTCCGTGCCCGTTGAGCCTCGCACCGAAGCCTGTGACACTCCCTCCGCTTTTCAGCGATTTCTGTCGACCACCAATACATTGAATAGGTGAATGTCACGTCCGGTGTGGTTCCTGCACAGCCGATGCGGCGGAAAGACAGCGTATTTCCGGTTTTTAGAATGACGAGCGCCGTCCTGGCCGCCATTTCTAGGATTCGTTTTCCCCGCGGATCTATTAAAGGCATACCCCATTCGACAGCGTGAGCGTTGAAGTCTTTCGCAGCGAGCACGTTACCACCTGCGTTCGAGACAGGGCCCTACAAAACATTAAGCTTGGCTTGAAAAGATGATATGGGTTCGTTCAGCGTTAGGTTCACACTAATGAAGGTGATCCCTGATCACCGAACTCACACGAAGCCTCCCCTCGTCCACAGACCTCCACCTGGAAATCACTGTTCCGAACCCAGTTGGTGGCAGTACCAGTTTCATCAGGATATCACGATGCAGAACTTTTATCGTGGTGCTGCTCACTTAACAGCAGAAGTCGGCTGCGGTGTAGGTTTAGCTGCAGGATCTGATTTAGCCTTGGCTAGGGCTTTCTGATTAAAAGACGTGCCCAATATCCAGTCTTGGATCAGCATTCTTGCAAAGGATACAGCGTGCCCCCTTTGTACACTCTTTTCTTTTATGTCTCATTTAACCGCATTTGTAACATACAGAACTCCTATCTGGTCCTTTGCATACTTGTTTGGTGTGACTATAGCCAAGGCATTTGAAACATACGTGAGACACTGTTTTTCACCCTACCCTGCAGACAACCTACCTTATTCTTACTTTGCCTCCTGTTCGGTCAAGTCAATGATGGCCATGAATTTTCCCCTATGGTTTTCTGGTGGCAGTCTGGCTTTGATCCTGCCCCCGCTCGGGAATTCCATTTTGATGGCTTCTTCTACTTTGGCTAGGTTAAGGACGTAGTCAATGTCTTACTTCGATTGTTGCTATCCGCTCGAGTGAGGCAGCTGTTGCGCTTTTACCGAGGACTTTCTTTACTGCGTCGCAGAATACTTCTTTATTATCGGCCTCTAGCCGAATGCCAATAGCAGTGTTGGTCTCTTCGGGCCGTATATTTCCCCAGAACTTCTGCGTAGGATCGGCTATCTTGGGGTTTTACGAGCAGTGCCTAGTGTCAAGGTCTTCGCCGGGGCTTTTTTCTCTCTGCTTCGTATCAGGTTTTTTTTCTTCTTGGGCGTCCGTGCGAACTTTATTTTCTGGCACTTTTTGAAGGAGTTTCTTTTGTCAGCACTGTCTGGAACCCCTGATCCAGCGTTCCACGCCTATCAAGTTCCTCCCTTCCTTCTTTTATTGCAATCTCGTTCGATTGGGCTACACGCTATTCGTTTAATGATGTAAGCCCTCAGCGCTTCTTACGCCTTCTGCTCTTCTTCGACCTTCCGGTCCTCTTCGGCCTTTAATTAATTAGCTCCTCCGGTAGTATTCTATGCGGTCTAGGAGCTCCTCTAGTTCAAGGAGCTCATTCTTTACACCTTTGCTGATTTTGACGAGTCGCATGCAGATTTGACTCTTTTTAGAACGTTTCTGCTTGATGTCACTGGAAGAAGCTATCGACTTCCGTTTCCGACAGTGGCGGCGAAATGACACAACGGCTCTTTATTTGTCTGATCACTTCTTTCTTTTCCTGCCGTGATCACTTTGGGGACTTCCGGATGGTTCGGTATTATTTCAGGAATTAAGACCCTTGCTTCGGTCACTTCGGTAATGGTCGCAGCAGTAACGATCGAATTATCGGTATTCTTTATATTCCCCCCCCGCTCGAACATTAGCACGTCTTGTAGAATTTTCCACCTTTCGTTTTCGGGATGCTCTGGCGTTCGTATCATTTTTTTGCGCCCGAACGTTGTAGAAATCAGTTTTGATAAGGTTGCCCACTAATCTCCGTTTTTCGTTGGTCTCTACAGTCATTGTGTTCGTCATTGTCAGTACCGCTAACGATGTACTGTGCCTACAGCTGCTGGTTGCGTCGTTTTTGTTGATATTACTTACTTTTTTTTGGATTTTTTTTTTTTATTTATTTTTAGGTTTTTCAGTTGTCATCGCTTCAGTTTGATTGAGTCCTACTTCGGAGCCGCTATCTCCGTATGTGTTTGTAGTCGCGTTTTTGGTCCCATGGTTATTTTTGCAGAGCAGGATGGCCATGCGAGGGTTGGGACAAGTCCTTATGGTGACAAGTGCTCAGAGCCAGACCAGCGCTAATCGGGAGGGAACCCAATAGTGCGAAGTCCGAGGCGTACCAAGGTTTAACTGGGATGGAGGTGGTATGATAGTTAAATTGGAGCCGTTCACGCAAGAGTGTCACCACGGCGCTACCGTGGAAAGCAACTAGGTCCAAACCATCATATATGTCAGCCCAAAGCATCAATTCTAGTTCGTTGTCCAAATCGTAGCCCAAATTCAGTCAGGGTCAATACCCGTCATTCCAGGAGGGAGCCTCGTGGCGTCCCCCATATCCTCGGGTCCATGGAAGCGGGACTCCCCAAAGAATCTTAGCCTCCAAGAGTATTCCTGTCGACCGGCATTCCCCTTGCTTGTTAGTCTTTGGCTTTTGCATTGCGACTGTTTTTACACACTTTTATTTTCTCAGATAGAGCGATCTTCAATAAAGAACTTATCAACATAGAGTCAACAACAGTTAATTTCAATTCTGGTTTTGGTACCGGTTTTTGAACATAGGTACTCAGAAGTACCCACCTTCGTTCAGTGTTAAAACCAATACCAGCGCAGTGTATCGGTCTTAGGAAAAGGCTTATAGGCAACTTTCAGATGTCTTACTTGAACTGTAAGGGAAATAAACTGTTAATTGTTGTAACATAAGTCGATTTGTTTCACATTGTTTCTAATTAAAACATGTTTCTCTTCATGGATTGATAAAATATCAGGTAAAGGACACTGTTTTTAAGTGTCTTAATTTTTTCCTTGACAAGCCGCCGGGCCTTGCTTTTTCTAGTGAGCAGACGTGTTTCGACTCTTTTGAGTCATCTTCCCTTAATTTATTTGAAGTTCTCTATTGACAAGAATCGATCAGCTATTCTGGAAAAATTTTCAGGGGCAGTATTCGTAGAAGCATTTTAGGTGATTTGATGGGTGATGTTCGCTCTTTGCCTTTTTGTCCAATTTCTTCAAAAGAAAGCAATGATTGCAACATTTATAAACATTTTTCCTGTAACATAGTGTTTCCAGGATTAAATTATTTATTCATGACAAACTTCTATCCTGATATACATTTGCGGTGGTCTTTAATATATTAATAGTATTTTCGAAAAAGACTACTGTAGCTGCAAAATTACCTTTCACATTTCCGGAAAATATTTTGTATCTGCCTAACACATTAGTATGTAATTCGTGAGCAATGATAAATAAAAGAACCCGCAGCTCTTACGGAACAGTTTCATTAAATAAGAATAAACCGCTGCTCGTGTGTATTAATCACATACAGAAGAACAATGACTTGCAGTAGTAGGAACTTCTGCACGTTGCGTCGACTAGGAAGACAGTCTTCTTAATTGAAGAACGTTGGCATGGAATTTATATTTAACGATTAATTTACTTCTCATTCATTTTGTGGTACTAGAGCTCCTCAGGAACACGTGATTTGAAAATTGCGGGGGATTAAAGAAAGAGCTTGTACGAGTACGTATGTGGGAGCCCAAAGAGATATATGAACCGTTCGTGGAGACGTTGAAATATTCGGTGATGCCTCATACAGTGTATGAATCAGAATTAATATTAAAAATTTGTCATGGAATTTCTTGCTTCCTGTGGGACTTAATGGGCATTTGATAAAATGGATGACTTGAATTTATGACTTTTATAAGTATCACGTAATTTTGAAAAGATTCACATCTTGAGCAGTCTTACTTTATCTTTGAAGCATTCTTGAAATTTCTGGTTCTGACTAATAATGGCTTAAAATTCTTTTTTAATAAATGAGTTTTCTCTGGCCTTTTGTTCAAAAGTTAATGCAAAATATTTTAGTTCATTTTCCCGAGTGTCCTTCCATCCAACTCATTTCTATGTGACATTGTCATGTACAAGAGCAACCATGCAAACTTCAGTTTTCCGTGGTAACTTTGAGTCCTGACCAACAACAAGCAAACATTTCACTCAACTCAAAATCCATCCAACGAGAACGATCCTGAGCTTGAGTGCGCTGCTGAGTCTATGAATGCGACATAAATGGAAATGGAAAAAGCCAATTCCATTTTCTCCGGCAAAATTTGCAAGTTTTGAAGCCTGAAAGGATAATAACGGATTTAAAATGTACTTATCTAGGGAATAAAGTTAAAGCTGAAGCGTGATTCATTACCGGGGTCGGTTATGGCCTCTTGGCTTGCGGTGGTGCATATAAAAGAACGTACAGCTTGCTTGGGTAGAGCCTGCAAAGCTGCCTCTCAACGTGACTGTTGTAAGTTGTTGAAGTGATGTTGTAAATGAGAATGGAAATGGGAATGGAAATGAATATGGAGTCCTTGTGCATTAGAAGAGGTAGAGGCACATTAAACAGATTTCTAAATTCAATGCGGTCTTAAGTGCACACAGAAAGGATTTTATTTGATTTCAATGTAACAATGATGGCTTCGCAAGTCGATAATGAGGTTTACAGCTGTTTTGCAAAAAAAAAAAAAAAATTGGCACCTTTGTCACTGCCTAGGAGTGCGATGGTTTGGATTCACGAGAACAATTGTTATTGTCATAATTGAAAGGTTTCTTGGTTATAGCTATTATAATATACTGCATCCTGAAATTCTTCTTCCTACGGGCTAGGTAAGTAAGTAAGTAAACCTTTATTGAAACTTTGTTTTAAACATTGACAGTAGATACTTAATAATTATGTGAGATTTAATAGATGTCAAATAAACGTTGACAGTAGAATATGTATTACATATACAGTATATCGCTCAGATCAACGACAAGATGCCATTCACTTTTATGGCTAATATAGTGAAAGATTTAATAAATTTTCTTCTTTGTAGCACTACAGCCCCTCTCGGGCCTTCGCTTAGAGATAGTTAGAGTATCTCATTTTCATGACCGTATTGATTTTTTCGGAAGTTGGTTTGGTCAGTGCCATGCTCCCCTGTGCCTGCTCAGCTATGATATGATCTGATTAAATCAGTACATATCACCACTGAGTGAACACTCGTAGTCTGTCCGAAAAATCCGCTGAATTAAATCACGTTGCTCCCAACGAGATTTGAACCTGGGACATTCGGCTTATGCGGTCATGCTCTAACCACTAGACCACACAGACTACATACATAAGTTAAAACTAAAAAATAATCTAAGTCTAGACTAATCCTACCTCCAATCTAAATTAAATCTACAACTACGCCTAACCTAAGCCGACTACTAATCTATTTTTATTCAACTCTGATGTATATTTTTAACATTGCATTGTATGAAGTTTTTCTTTTGTTGTCTACATAATATATACTTTGTAAGGAGTGGTTCAACCATAATGCACGATGTTAATTGTGAGTCACACCATAACGTCAAGTTTTCAACCCAACTTTATTTGATATTTCTTTGTTTCAGTGTTTGACAAATTCAACCATGGTGAGGTACACAATTGAGCAGCTCGTTAAGGTTGTTGAAGCCTTTTACGAAAATGGGCGTTTAAATCAAAATGCATTGCGTGCACTTTGTGATTTTTTTGGTCAGCATAATTGCCCAAATGTGTCCACAATAGGGAGGATTGCGTGCAAGTCTCAGCAAACCGGGTCTGTAGGAAATGTGAAATCACCTGTGCATACTCGCCCAGTTCGTTCTGCGGAAAACATTGCTGTCGTTCGCGATAGTGTGGCAAAAAGCCGTCAACCTCGACTCGTCGTTGTGCCCAACAATGAAACATCTCACGAACATCACTGATGTGAATTTTGAATAACGATTTGAATTTACACGCTTACAAGGTTCAATTGACTCAAGAGATGAAGCCTACTGACCATTTCAAGCGTCGGCAATACGCCGAATGGTTGGTTGAACAGACAGAAGGGAATGGTGACTTTACGACGAGGCACACTTTCGCCTCAATGGATTCTTTAGGGAGGAACAATGGATGTGAATAATAACAAAAGGAACGAAAATATCAATTAAACAATTTATTTTTCAATCAATTCACGGCGGATGGCGGACCTCGACTGACTCATGTCGAATGACAGTATCGTGGTGTATATCATGTTCGGTGCGCTTACACTGACAACTCGGCCATTTCTGCATCGGAATCGTCCTCGATTTCGTCACTACTGTCTTCGTCATTGGTTTCTTCGTCGGTTTCGATTTCCGGTGGTTTTGAACACCACGGTCGGATCTTGTCAACGGCGTAAACTGAACAAAACAGCTTTTGTGAAATTTGTAAACCTGGTATATCCTCGATAAGGTACCGGTCCTTGCCAAGAATGTGGGCGATCATATAGGGTCCCTTAAATTTGGGTTCCAACTTTCGACTCTCCCCAGTCGAAACAGCTTCGTTCTCAATGAGTACAATATCGTTAATCATATATTCTTTGGGCGAAGGGTGCTTTTTGTCGAAACGTTCCTTCCAACGCAGCCGCTGATTTTCAATATTCTCCAAAGCTGTATTTCGTTTAGTTGCTAGGTCCACGAGTACTGGTTCTGATTCGTTTTTGTTAATAAACTCGCCTTGCAAAACTGAGATAAGATTATTATTTGTCACATCTCTGAGTGTAAAATCGAATATGATTTCATTTGGACTGAATCCAGTAGTATTATTCCTCTGCGTATTTATACTCCATTGCAGCGCGGGTAGTAAATCGTCCCAATCGTTTTTATTTTCGGCGGTCGTACGTAGATAAGACAATATGGGTTGGTTTGCACGCTCCACTTGTCCGTTTGCACGCGGTGTACGGACGGCAGTTTTGATATGAGTAATTTCATGTGACTTGCAGAACGCAGCAAATTTTCGCGACACAAATGCGGAACCACGGTCGGTTATAATTCGCGTAGGCAAACCGAAATAGCTCGTTAGATCAATTAAAATATTAAGCACGGGTTGCGTAGAGGTATTCTACTATATTATTATTAGATATTTCGAAAAAGGATCGGAAATTGCACCTATATACATTTTGCCCCTTTTGCTACGTTTGAACGGTCCAAGGTGGTCGATATGCAATTGACGGAATGGTATCGGTAACATCGATTCCGTATATAAACGTCCTTCAGGCTTTCCTGAACGCGGTTTATTGTAGCAGCAATTAACACACGAGTCTTGTAGTCTTTTACCACTTTACGCATTTTAGGAAACCAATAATTTTGTTGGATGCGCCTCATTGTCTTTTCAACCCCGAAATGTCCGTAATTATCGTGAAAATTTTGCACTACGCGTAGTCTGACGGATTTTGGTATCACTAATTTTAGCTACTCGTTAACCCTTCGATACAAACGGAAATCTTTTAGTTCATATTCACTTTTGATTTGTTTAACACGTTCATCTTTTATTTGATTTTGAATAACGTTCACTATGTGCCGGAGTTGATCGTCTTTCAATTGCATAGTATAAATCCAATCGTCTGATCCACTTGTTATAGCCATGACGAGTCCTGCAACTTCAGGATCTTCGGGCGGCAGCTCGGGAGCTCGGCTGAGTGCATTGACATGTGCAAGTCGTCGTCCGGGTCGGTGCACAAGCTCAGCATCGTATTCAGTCAATCGTAACATCCACCTGGCAATACGAGGGATCATTTCGGTTTTCGTCTTCATATGCGTTATCGCTGAACAATCGGTAACTACACGGATGGGTCTGCCTAGAACATAAACACGAAATCTGTCTAGACTCTCGACCACAGCGAGCACCTCAAGCTCGTAGCTGTGATAACGGCTTTCGGCTTCGGAACAATGGCGGCTATAGTAAAAGACGGGTTTCCAATTCTTTCCATCCATCGACTGCAGTAATACACTAGCAAGTCCGACTGTACTAGCGTCAGTGTGTATTTCGTGTCGTGCGTTGATATCGAACAGCGCCAACACTGGTTCGTTGCATACACTCTCCTTGAGTTTCTGGAACGGATCGGATTGGTCACTTCCCCATAGAAAGTGTTTCGATCCGCGGTGTACGGTTTCGACGTTTCGTCCACTTCGATTTGATGGTAGCCCATCCTTAGATCAAGCGTGGTGTAATATTTGTTGCCTGCTAATTTAGCAAACTGATCCTCGATATTCGGCATAGGGAATAGTTGCTTAATCGTTTTTCCATTTAATTGGCGATAGTCCACGCATAAACGATTTTCGCCGTTTTTCTTCTCTATGAGAACGATAGGCGAAGCATATGCGGATTCCGATGGACGTATAATATCGGCGGCGAGTAGTTCGTCTTTTATGTTTTCGACGGCTTGTCGTTTTGCATATGGGAGTCGATATGGTCGTTGTGTAACCGGTTCACGTGTGTTCAACGATATTGCCATCTTTGCAGCCGAACATTTTTCCAATTCGTGTAAATTTGTTGCAAAAAGTGTACGGAACTCAGACAACAACGTTTTTACTTGGTTTTGTTCCTTGGCTTTTAAGGATGTTCCCAATTTTAATGCCTCGTCATTTTCCAACCAGCATTCTTTCCCTCGAATTACCAGCGATTGTCCGTTTCTACATAGCACGTCCCGACCTAATAGCATTTCGTATTCGATACAATCATCCTCGACAACTAACACATCTACGTCGTACGTCTTGTGATCAATGTTCATTGAGACGATTACTTTGCTCGTACATTTGTATTTACCACCCGCAAATCCGCACAGAACAACATTGCAAGGAACGATATCACCTATAGTGTTCGATAACGACGCTCTCATCAACGTTCTATTGCTCCCCGGATCCACGAATGCTCGAATCTCACGACCTGGTATTGACACCACTTTGATGATTTCCTTTCCATTTTCATTCGTCTGGATTTCGTACGTTTTCGCGCTATCCGGCGCAGATGCACGGCGTTGCGGTTGTGGACAACGGACGGAGATATCTCCGGGCTTCAAACAATTATAGCAGACGGGTTCTTTCGGTTTTCTCGGTAATGACGGTGTTTCAGGCTTACTCGTAGGACTCGGCGGGCGCATGTCGTATGATCGGGGTTTCGGTTGGAAAGATTTTTTTGAACGGCAAGTGTCGGTATAGCGTCGAATTGCTGATAATAATTCGTGGCAAAAATTAAATTGTTGTGCCGATGATATTTTCCCGAAATCGATATCGTTGCAACCATTTATCACGTATTTTATGATTGCTGCGTCAGGCAATCCACCTTTCCGGCCTAACGCTAGAACTCGATAATAATATTCCTTCATCGATTCGGTAAAATTGCCATTCGTTTCAGCCATACGGAGATGAATATCGACTATGTTCATGAGACACGGAAAATCTGTAAGAAATTTTCCGACAAACTCTGTCCAAGAATTGAAAACTGACGACACGTCGATCCATGTTTTAGCAGCACCCTTCAACTTCGAAAACATTGAAAGCACCACAATACGGTCACTCCATCGGTAGGCTTCCTTTAGTTGTGTGACACGACACACAAACTGTTTGGACGTTAAAGAATCGGCGGCAAACGGGTGAAACTCCGGCAACACATCGGCAATGTCGCGAACATTCACAGACCCGATCTCGCTCGTCGGTTGATATACATACGAGTACATGCCTGTTGGCGGTTGAGCGAGATGCGGACCCGTCGGAGCGGAAGCATTTGTGACCTGCATGTGCGGCTGGTGATGTGAAGCAAACGAAACATTACTCATCATCGGTCCATGTATATGCGTAGGCATCGTGTATGCTAGTGGTTGAGTCATATTGGTCGACGACGCCAACTGCGGTGGCACATACGGTTGTGTGTGTGCGTTCGTGTTTACACTTCCACTTATGAACGATTGAACGTTTTCGTCCACGCGTTGTGAAAATGTTTGTGTTACTGGCGTCGAAACGCTTTGTGGCACACCAACACTCAAATTTTGCAGCTGACGGACTGTTTCTTCGAGTTCGCGGACTCTCAGCAAGAGATCACTATCTATCCCTGTCGCACTTTTATCACCCAATTCGGCGAGGCGTTGAACAAGCATGGACTTGTTCCCGGCGGTCGCCAATCCATGATATCGGCACTTCTCGCGCAGCACTTTCACCGTCAATCCATTTAATTCGGTTATCAAATCCATAATCCCACTTCTGAACTGTCAGGATGATTCAGGCGAGGAACAATGGGTGAATAATAACAAAAGGAACGGAAGTATCAATTAAACAATTTATTTTTCAATCAATTCACGGCGGATGGCGGACTTCGACTGACTTATGTCGAATGACAGTATCGTGGTGTATATCATGTTCGGTGCGCTTACACTGACACAAGCAGAATTGCCGCAATGACTGTTTGGTGCGGTTTATGGGCTGGCGGCGTCATCGGGCCGTATTTCTTGGAAAATGAGGATGACCAAGCAGTTACCGTGAATGGTGTTCGCTATTGCGAAGTGACAACGGACATCTTGAGGTCAGAGTTCGAGGTTATGCACCTGAACGATATTTGGTTCCAACAAGATGGTGCCACTTGCCACGCAGCCAACGAAACAATGGCTCTTTTGGGCGAGAAATTCAATGGCCGTGTTATCTCACGTTGTGGTGACGTTAATTGGCCGCCACGATCATGTGATTTGACACCGTTGGACTTCTTTCGCTGGGGATATTTAAAAGAAAAAGTGTACTCGTATGTCAATAAGCCAAGAACAATTCAAAATAATTCAGCGCATTAATGATATTGGACTTCAATTATGTCTCAGAGTCATTGAAAATACGGACCATCAGATAGAAATATGCCACCGTAGCAGTGGCGAGCATTAAAGCGATATTTTGTTTCACACATAATTGTCATAGATCCTTTTATTATAATAAAAAATATTAACATAATTCTCTGAAAACTTTTTGTTTTATTTACAATTAACATCGTGCGTTTTGGGTTGACCATCCAGTAAGTTCCAGGGAGGATGGGCGATCTGTCCATTTTGACCGTGTTGGCTATAGATTTGCAACGTGCTTATCACTAGGCTTGGTAGCTTTTGATTTTTTTCTTATACTGCTTGCATTTAACGGGAATTTCATTTTGTGTTCAAGTCAGCCCCGGTATGTATTGGATTGGAATACCGCATAAAATTGAGGTTTATTGGGACCATTAGGATTGTAGGAGTTTGGATTGTATTTGTGAAGAATTTTAAAAGGCATAGATAATAGGAATCATTTATATTCGGAAGCTCAAAAACTGCGCCAATACCTCGAAGAGGATGGTCCCGCCACTTTTCCAGATGTTTTTTACTTGTTGTGAGCATGTAATGTAGTATCGGCACAATCCCCGTTTTTTTGTATAGTACAATATTTGTATAGTATTTCTTATTGGGTCGTCGATACTTAGAAAGGCATTTTCGAAGCATTTTCCTCTCAAAGATTTAAATTTCTTCGGCTGCTGTTTGCGAGATTGTTAACCAAGCGGGGAATGAGTGGGTAATAATTGGTCTAACAAGTGTTTTGTACATTAGTACTTCCACTTTAGTGCAGACTGCTTTCGAGGAGAGGAGGAGATAAGTGTGGCTTTTTCAGGCGTGTGTTTTTGTTTTCAACCGATTCCCGAATGTTTTATATTATCTTTGAGGGGAATGATTTCGCCTTCAATTTGTACTTGAATGTACCTGCTCTGAGATACTGCACAACAATGCCCCTTGCCTCTAGCATCTCTAGCGGAAGCTGCAATGGGCTGGCCACATGAATCGTTTGGACGAACAACGTATACCCAAAAAGGTAGTCAAAGTCGATGGCGTAACTGCTTCATTCAATACTAATCGTTATAAATTTTAAAAGAATATAAAGCGAATTCCAAACAAAAACTTAATGACCCAAACCGCTCTCTAAATTTATACGTTATCAGTTAAACATATTTAATCATATAGTTTATGGCAGATTCAAATTAATTAAGATTATTACATATTTTATGATTCGATTGGGAAAAGGAGAAAAAACCAACCTACACTATTCCAAAACTATTTATAATTTTAACACAACAGTGAACTTTTATCCAACACCTAATATGTTATAAACTAATTGTAATAAAATTCAATCAAAAACTTTATCTTAAATATTTGTAATCGAATTCATTTTCGCCTTCACAAAAAAAATCCAACTAAAAATAGAAAAAGACAGATTCCTTTTAATTTTGTGTATTTTATTTATTTTTATTCTCGAAATCGATTTTCGACCGTAATCGTTCGGTCTTCTTCAGCGATTAATTTATTTTTACTCACATTCCTGCTTATATACTAGCTATGTTTAAGGAAATTTACTCTCGATCATTAAAAAGTAATTAGGGAAATTCGCTTAAGCTAATAAAAGGTAGGAAAGGTAATTTACAAAAGGGGTAGTTATCAAAATATTATTTTTACATGATTCAGAAAAGATATTATTATTTAATTAATTTAAATAGCCATGATCTGCAGTTTCCGTCATCCTGATTCATCAACTTTTTCCTTTCCCGGGTAATTGCCAGGCTTTCCATCACATCCAATTCACGTGCATCTCTAGCTTCCTTGATGACTACAGCGTCCTCCATTGTTATCTCGTGTCCCTTCGTGATAATATGTTCCGCTACCGCTGACTTGAAATTCGAAGTTCTTTCTTTCTTTCTTGCTGCTGCTGCTTCGCCTAGATGCTCCTTGATTCGCGTGCCGATGAGCCTCCTCGTTTGACCTATGTACACTTCTTCACAAGTGGGACATTCGATGCGATAGATACCAGATTTCTCGTGTGGTTCGCGCTTGTCTTTCGTTGATCCGAGAACGTTTTTGAGCTGGTTCTTGCTGCTTGATTCGATTAACCGTACAGAATTGAGCTGATTTATTCGCCGCTTGATCCGATTGCTGATGCCTTCGTGATAAGTTAGAGCCTTCCAGTACGTCCTTTCGGTATTCGCATTTGATAATGTTGATCGTCCCTGACGCTGTCTATTAATCTGGATCTTCTGTGCCATTCTCCTAATCATCGAGCCCTTGAAGCCGTTTAGTTTAGCTGTCTCAACAATGTACCTCATCTCCTTTTCCTTAGCTTCCTTGCTTAGCGGCAAATCGAGCATCCTGTGGATCATGGCTCTGTACGGAGAAACCTTGATTTGCTGCGAATGATTTGATGTATTTGGAATCGTTCTTTGTGTGTGAGTTGCTTTCCGGTATACATCGAAAGTTATATTTGTTTGAGTCCTCCTTACTACTATATCTAGGAACGATAGTTTACCGTCTTTCTCTTCCTCCATCGTGAATACTATATTTTTGTGGGCTCCATTCAGGTCAGCAAGGACCTTCTCCACGTTACTCCTTTTCACATATGCAAACACATCGTCCACATATCGGACCTAATGTTTTGGTAACTGTCCTTTCTCCTGTAGTCCGTCTTCTAGTTTCGTCATAAATATTTCGCTGAAGAATGGTGAAAGTGGATTTCCCATCGCAACTCCGCCTTTCGTCTTATAAAATTTCCCCCGAAAGGTGAAATAATTTTCGATCATGCAAAGTCTCGCAAGTTGGATATACTGCCTAGTTTTTATTTTCCAAGATAATGAGTTTTCTTGGTGGGAAAGCCATTCTTCTATATATCCCAGTGTCTCCATCACCGGAATACTCGGGAATAGAGCTTTCACGTCGAAAGACACCATAATTTCGTCTTGCGCTGGTGGGCCAAACTTCAGGATTTTCTCGGAGAATTCTTTGCTGTTTTTTACAGATCTACCATTCATTTGGGTCATTCCCTTAAATTCGTTCACCAACCATCTTGCCAGTTTTTGGGTCGGTGCATTCACAGCCGAAATAATCTCACGCATTTCGTTCCCCTCTTTGTGTATTTTTGGCAAACACTTGATCCTAGGCAAAGTAGGGTTGCTCACTCTTACCTTCGTCAATTCGCCAATTAATGACTCACAACTTTTAATTGTCCTTTCGAATCTTTTCATGGATTCCTCTAACGGGCTCCGGCGTAGCTCGAAGAAATTACCGCTGCTTAGCTTTTGTATGACCGCCTCATCATACTTGCTTTTATCCATCACTACCACTGTGTTTCCTTTATCGGCCTTGACAAAGTGAACAGGTTTCTTCTTCAGTTCAGCAGCTATGCTCGCCTCTTCACTGTTTACCACCTTTTTCGCTCCCCTTATCGCCTCGGCTATATCATTCCTTGCCATCGTTTTCTGTGCTTCCGGTAGTCTGCTCATTGCTGCTTCCGTTTCTACGATGATCTCCCCTATAGGTATTTTTGATGGTTTTATGGCGTAATTTAATCCCATGTTGAGTAAACGCATTTCCTTTTCATTAAAAACTATACTCGATTTGTTGACAACCAGTCCGGGGATTTCTTGAACTTCTACGAATTGTTTAACTGGTTTGGCCGCTTCTTCCAATCGATTCAACTTTTTCCGATGTAATTCCCTTTTCTTTTCTTTCTCGCATTGATATGCTAAGTCCGCTTTTTCCAGTAAGTCCTCCATATAACCTTTACCACAGTGTTGAGATTCTCGCATAAGCTCCAGATGCTTTTCGTAAGTCTTGAGAGTAGTATCGTTCAATTTCGTGTACAGCTGCATGATGCTGATCTTCATTAAATTTCGTTCCACTACTATCTTTTGGCTAACCGCGTTTTTCAGGCCACAGCATATCTTCACCAAATGGCTCTTCGGAGTGAGTCTTCTCTCAAGACACGTTTTCAAAAAGTTTATGTCTTCCCTGATCCTAGCTAACGATTTTTTGTACTTCGTAAACCTAAAAAATATTAATTGATGCCTGGTAGCTACTTCAATATTTGTAATCGAATTCATTTTTGCCTTCACAAAATACTCCAACTGAAAATAGAAAACGACAGCTTCCTTTTAATTTTGTGTATTTTATTTATTTTTATTCTCGAAATCGATTTTCGACCGTAATCGTTCGGTCTTCTTCAGCGATTAATTTATTTTTACTCACATTTGTAAATTACCTTTCCTACCTTTTATTAGCTTAAGAAAATTTCCCTAATTACTTTTTAATGATCGAGAGTAAATTTCCTCAAACATAGCTAGTATATAAGCAGGAATGTGAGTAAAAATAAATTAATCGTTGAAGAAGACCGAACGATTACGGTCGAAAATCGATTTCGAGAATAAAAATAAATAAAATACACAAAATTAAAAGGAAGCTGTCTTTTTCTTTTTTCAGTTTATCTTAAACTCAAAAATTCCATCACAATATTCCTAACCTACGCGTTTAACCTTATCGCTAAGCCTAATAAAATAAACATAACATATACCTAACTTATCCCTAACTTTTAACAAATATAAACGACAACACTAATTGTGGCAATAATGAGCTGAAACTTTAAAACTAAGTAACGAAAAACACAAAAACTGGAAATAAACACGAATAATTTAGACATTGCCATTCAGCCACCAATACCTAGATTGCTTCGTCTCAGCTTGATCAGCTTCAACGAATCTAGCAAATGAGTATCTCCATGGGAATTTTTGGTCTCGTGAACTCAAATTCGGAGGGTATTTTATCTTCTTATCGGTGCGCCGTATGTATTTATGTGATATAAGATTGGACCGCCGTCAGAATCAAAAACATATCGATTCGTGTCCAAATACACGAATGCTTCTGGAGGAACGAAGCCAGTAGCGAGGCAGGTCACAATTTACCCGCCTGCAGGGTGGAACGGCTGTGGTCTAACCAGGGTCTTGTAACAGTAACCAGGGTCTTGTAACAGATAACTTTGACCTTTTGATCAATGTATCTGGAATGAAAGAGTCGTCGAAGAACAGTGACTACTTTTTGTGCTTTACTGAGCATGATTTCAATATGGTCAGTATAGCATAGATACTAATCGAGATGAACAACGAGCTATCGAACATAGGATTTATGTGGAACCCGTTCTGACCTATCCGCACCAGCCATAATGTGGAGATCCTTCCAATTACATTTCAGGTCTTGATTGCCCCCCTGCAGCGTCTTCCAAAACAAAATTGTTTCGCACTTCTGCGCATTTATTTTCATGCGCCAATTGTCGGTGTAGAGCTGCACATCATTATACATTTTTTAAAGATTGCTCTGAACTATTGTTACTTTCGTTATTGCCTGGCATGAAAACCAAATTGGCGATTCGACATCAACTGATATTTCTCAATGTGTGCGTTTAATACTTTGTTGAGTATCACTTCAAACATCTTGTTGATGTTAGGCAGCAAGCTGATTGGGCGACAGCTTTTAGGGCATGAAGATTTTTTCCCTTTCTTCAAGTTGTTGAACAATATACAATAATTCCTAATAGCAACCTCAGGCAAATGTCGGAGAACTAACATTTGGAATACCATCAGTCCCACATGATTTCTTGTTGTTTATCCTGCGAAATATGAAACACAAGTCTTGATAGCTGACAAAATAACCCTTAAGATTCAAGCTCGGTATGAGGTCAGATGTTAATGTTTCATTGAAATGACGAATTGATTCACCGTTCAGGCTTGATTTGAAGTCGGAAACTTTTGCTTCAACGACCTCTGAAAATATTTCATTCCCTCTCTCTGGGTTTGGTAGATGAACCAATTCAAAATGTGTTTCAATCAGGGCAAGTTTATGCAATCATCACATATAATCCTCTTTCCATTTCTATCCGGAGTTTTACCATCAATTTCGATACCAGCCCTAACGAGAAGATTTATCTCATCACTAGTGACTTCAAGATTCGATACCTTCACTCGAGACTTCTTACAGAATATGCTATTCACTTTCGCGAAAACGCCATCTGGGTCCTGTGGGCTAATACCCATCAATTTTTCCGCCTATTGATTGCTGACCACACGCCTGAAGTATGAACGGATTAAGTAATTTCAACAAAACCAACGAGGTGGTTGTAGTCCAAAAATCGCCGATAAATATTGTTGATGCTTGTGAGAAGAAGGCTTTTCAATCTTTTCAACCTTGCGATGGTTGGTGTTTGATATCCTTCCATATTGTTTCGATGTTCAATCTTGGGAACTTTTAATTTCGACAAATAGAGATCTATTTCATCGTTAGTTAGATTCCTGTCGTTAGGAACCATTGAGCAAGAGTTGCCATAATCAGAAGGAGGAAATTGCTTGTGGTAATCAAGGTTAAACTTCTTTTGAAACTTTCTCCAATCCGTTTTTTTTCAATTTAACCGATGATTTTCATGTTGAACTGGAATGAGAAAGACATCATCCATTTGATGATTGATTTCCATTACGATTGCATTATGGGTGCTATCGTGAGGAAGCACCTGTAATTTCTGTTGTGGACTATTACAGCTGAATTGAAGTCTTGCGTCAGCAATGCAGAGGTCCAAATAGGAATTTGTCCTAGGATATGTTGGGAACTCCGACCCATATAGATTGCACCTGTATTCAATTCGGTTCTCTGTTATCCACGATTTCAGTAATACGAGTACATGTAGTAATCGAAGAGTCGCCTTGGCAAAGTGTTCGAAAAACAGCATAATACCTGATCGAATTTTAATTGTAAATTTAAAAAAAAAAATATTTAAAACAAACAGAGCCTGAGAAAATTGAAGCCGTGAAAAGCTGGCCAACACCAAACAACAAGCGCCAACTACGAAGTTTTCTGGGTCTGGCGACATACTATCGAAGATTCGTCAAAGACCCTGCCAAAATAGCTAAGTGTCTTCATCAGCTAACCGAGAAAAATCGTCCGTATGTCTGGAATGAACAATGCCAGGCAGCCTTTGAGACCTTGAAGGAGACGCTGTGCGAATCACCCGTGCTGGCATATCCAAAACCCGGAAAAATAATTGTAGTTGACAACGATGCGAGCAACGGCGCCATTGGAGCTGTACTCTCCCAGCAGATTGATGGCGAAGAAAGAGTCCTCTCGTATTACAGTCGAGTTCTCTCAAAAAGTGAGAGGAACTACTGCGTGACCAGGAAGGAGCTATTGGCTATAATAGAGGCAACCAAGCAGTTCCACAAGTACCTATATGGCCAGAAATTTGTTCTTCGAACAGGCCATGCATCGCTGAGATGGCTGCTTAACTTCAAAAACCCCGAGTGACAAGTTGCGAGATGGATCGAAAGATTGCAGTCATACGATTACAAAAGTGTTCATCGAAAGGGCGGAGTTCATGGAAATGCTGACGCACTTTCTCGTCGTCCGTGTCCACCGAACTGTAAGCATTGCCGACGAATTGAGATAAAGGAGCTGACCGCGGATCTGCTAGTTATAACGGCCGAATTCGATGAAGATTGGTCACTGGAGGAGATCGAAACGCCCAGCTAGCCGATGAAGACATCGGACTATTACTCGTATGGAAGGAGACAACTGGGCGACCTGAGTGGAAGGACGTTTCGATGAATGGCGCAACCTTGAAAAACTATTGGTCACAATAGAACTCCCTTCAGGTGGAGGGTGGCGTACTCAAGCGGAAATGGGAAACGGTGGATGGTAGCTCCTATAGGATGCAAACTATACTTCCCAAAAGCCGAATCCACGATGTGGTTAAGGAGATTCATGCAGGATCCTCGGGAGACCACCTTGGTGTTGACAAGACCTTAGCGAAATTGTGGGAAAGTTTCTACTGGCTCCACGCTCGAGAAGACGTAGAGGACTGGTGTCGTAGATGCACGAATTGCGGTTCCGTCAAAGGTCCAAAGCGTCGACTGAGAGGACAAATGCAAGCCGTTTGAAAGGATTGTTGTTGACATCGCAGGGCCCTTTCCTGAATTCAAATGGGGAAATCGATACACGCTGGTTGTGGCCGATCATTTCAGCAAGTGGCCCGAGGTCTACCCCATTCCCAACCAGGAAGCAACTATTGTAGCCGAACAGCTAGAGTTAAATTGGGTCAGTAGGTACAGCGTACCTTGCGAACTACATTCGGATGAAGGCCGAAACTTTGAGGACAACACCGCTGCATCCCCAATCTGATGGAATAGTTGGACGTTTCAACGACACGCTCAGTAAACACCTGGCCAAGATGGTTGACGAGAGACAAAGGGACTGGGACCGATACATCCCATTATTCTTGATGGCGAATAGAACCGCCGAACACGCATCGACGGGCCAAGCCCCAGCCAAAGTCATTTTTGGAAAGGCTATTTGTCTGCCGGATGATATATAATTCGGAACACCCCCTGAGAAACCCCAAAAGATCTCGGAGTACGTATGTGAGCTCAGGCAACAGTTGAACCAGAAACATCGGACAGTGCGAATCGGCTGCTGACCGCATGAAACCAAACTGGAAATCGTTCACCTGGACCGTCTTGCCCCATATTACATCCAGGGAGACTTGACTACAACTGGCGACATGTCTTTTCGGGGCGAAAAGAACTGAGATGGGGCAGTGTTACATGGCCAAACAATTCTGCGAGCTACCGTCGCAATTTTTGTCGCTACTATTAATAACACCATGATCAACCAAAAATGCACTCGAAAGCACAAGAATGGACCAAGTATATAGTATATAGACCAAGTATATAGTATATAGTGAAGACAGTTGAAACATAAATTTATAGACAAGTGAAAAATAACATTTTAGTTATTGGTAAAATAGTGAAATTAATTATTGTGCAAATAAACTCTTTTAACTTAATTTAAAAGACAGTGCGTTTTCACTTTTCCGGAACATTAAATTTATCGGCCGCGAACCGTAACACGCGACAATATTATACCGCCATTCTCTTGACTCACCTGTACTGAAATCTTGAGTCTTGAGAATCAGACGAGTTCTATTAAATTGTTAGGAAAATAAGCTTGGTTCTACGAGTAAGTGTTAGTCGAAATTTCGCCACTCATAGTCTGCCTACGATCAGCCGAGAATACTATCGGTGGAAGATTGCGATCACTTAACTTGAAGCTGCCTTTATTTTAGGGTCACTTGCCCGACCAAACCATAACCTAAATGATCCAAATCAGAGGTCCTCTCTATTATCCTTCTAAAATGATGCATTTGTATCAGGCTTCGAAAGTTTACTAATATTCACGACCCACAAATCAAGAAAAGAGTCCTACGAAAGAATCTACGCGCTAACTAATCAAACTGAGCTTACTGCAATGAGCGAGAAAAACTTTTATGAATTTATGGTTTAACTAGTTAAATGAGTTTGAAATGTATACACTTCAATTCAAAATTTCACGGTCGATATGTCTACACGACCTGAAAGTAAAAACTTTCGTTTCGTTCTAGGGACTGAAAATTTGAGAAAGGTTTGATAAAATACTCGTATTTAATGGAACGCTTTCTGTCTAAAATCACTTTGCCTGAATTATCTAATCAATTATGCTTAGGGTTAAGTAACATTAGTTCAAAACAGAAATGCGCCGTAACATTCGTGGGACAGATCTAGACTTGAAATTTCAAAAAGTTCATTCTGTGGCATTTGAAAATTAGTAAAGCTTCACACTGACATAAACATGCGATTTACTCACAAAACGATGTTGATTATGCTAGCCTACAATCAGAATTCATTTGGCTTATAAATTCAGAAATGTCTTGAGGTAGTTAGCGACTATTCAACAAACGAGTTAATTGTAGTCTTAAAACCGTCACTCCGTGCTAAAGTATCTCATCCTTCACATTTGGAGTCAGCAGATCTCTCTACTCAGGCTGAAGCCTTTTTAAATTCTAGATCAATAGAACGAAGCGGTGATTATGCTGAAAGCACTTAAGGGCTAATTCCTGATTATTTTTTCAATACATGATGGCTCAACAGCTTTTGAACTATGTTCAGCTGAACTTTCTACTTTAACACATGGATCTCATTCAGCAAGGATTAGTAATTTCTATTGTTTCAAATTTTAAAACCAACAAAAAAATAAGAGCAAGCGATTTTCAGAGCAGCTCACTGATTAAAAGGCAAATAAGGTATACTGGCTTGCCGAACAAGAGATACTCAAATGCAGGGTCGACTGAAGTAAAACAGATCTACAGGCCGGGAGATAAACAGTTCATGTATCATTCTTATTCATTAGTGAGTCCTAGAAGACAAATAAGAAGCTTAAGACCATAGGAAAGGGACTCCCCAGCTTGAAGGCGCCCCACGGCGTAACAAAACGAGACCTGGCCCGAAGTAATGTGTCAAACGGTTCCAGGTTGGGTTCTCAGGTTGACAGGGGAGGTGTTTAATGGGTAGTCCAGTCGCGCATGGGAGTCCCACACTCTGTGCATAAATAGCATTCACCTCCCTACCACAAAAAAAAAGACCATATAGACAGATGTGTCATTTATTTTTGACACAACTGTCAATTTAACGCAGGCCTTTTTAAACGAGTGTATATTTTTATTTTGAGACAGATTATCCATCGGTAGGATTACAAAGAAGAAAATGCGTTCAGGTACTACCTAATTTGAATGGTTCATAAATGTTTTGACAGCTTGCTTTTTGTATGTAAATTAGCTGATATTTCTAGTAAAAGATAAGTATATAGCAATTTTGTAAAAAATTGTCAAGATAATACGACAATAAAATATCATAAGGTACAAACAACTCACTTCTGAAAATTTTAAAGGTTCAAGATTAATACTGCGGAACCACAAAAGGTTGCAGATAAAAGCCACTGTTGAAAGTAGAGAAAACAGATTTCTAAGATTCTTTAAGTTTTCTGTCTTTTTTCTCTTTACATTGCATCTTTTCATATGTTGATATTTTATCTTTAAGATGTTGATATTTATGGCTTCATTTTGATATATCAAAGCCATGAGAACAATTATTCTTCGAAAACGGTGCTTGTCTTTGGATTTTGTCAAATTATTCTGCGACCAAATTTTTGCATTTTATTGAGAACCAAGCTTTCCACATCTCAGTAGCGACCAGTAACACTGCTAGCTGAGTTTTTAATAAAAGATAGTGGAAAATGAAAACAACATGCCCACAGAGACACCGAAAATTGAAAAATAAATAGGCTTTACAAACAACCTAATGTGTTTGTTATCCTTCAAATCTAGAATCAATATTCACCTTTTTGCCTTTTCAAACATATCCTTGAAGAGCAAACAATTCAATTCAATTTCATTCATTCAATAATTCATTTATTTTCGGACGGATTTCGTGAGGAATCTCCATGAAACCTTCTCTCTGGGTATGTGTACCAGAATAGGTATCGACTCATATACTGTGTGTTCTTTCTCTTTTTCTCTCTCTCTCTCTTTCTCTATTCACTATTCTCATACCTCAACAGACACCCTACAAAGCTATTTGATACATAAAAGCTTTTATATGATCAATGGGACATTTGAAAATAATCCCCAGGATTTAAATTCTTCACCAAGGATAGGATGTGATTGTATGTCATTGGACACTCTGACACTTTAAGTATAAATCTCTCTTAGAAACGTGCATACGTGTATACATGTCATATATGTTCCGAATTGAATTACTATGTAAGATTTTCGCGTCTAGGAATGAATGTAATGGCTAAGATATTTCTTGTGTAGGCTTCATAGAAAAGGACCCCCCAACAAGGGCGAGAAACGAAAATTTTGTTTGGATGGTATTAAGTAAATGTCGAAAACAGGATTAAGTATGAATGATGAACATAGTAATTCTGTTTTGGAGGATGATATCCAGACAAGGATAAGAGGTAATCAAAGGTAAAGCTTAGGAAACGGTTTAATTAGCGTATAGTAATAGATTGAATAAATGAGAGTGTTTGCAAGGAATTTGTGGTGCTTTTATGTGGGACTTAGGTAGCTTAAGGTGTTTGTGCACTCAACTGAATGCGGTTCAGGGTTAAAAGAATATTATATTAGCTAAATGTATGAGTATGTCTGACTGCCATGGAAACAACCAAATTCAAAAGGAATGAAGGTTATCAGTTTTGCACGTATGTTTTGCAAAATAATTTCACAAAACGCTATTAAAATCGGATCTGTCTGTCCGTCCGCTAGTGCATCACAGTTTTTCCGCAAACCAGTTGCGCTAAAAACTTGAAATTTAGTGAGTAGGTCAAAAGTGGTGCCATCTTCAAAGATCCCTTAAAAAATGTTATAAGATAGTTATGAGAGGGGTGGGGGATTGTATTTTCCCTCATATAGGGGGGTGACTGTTAAAAAGAAATTTCATTAAGGGGAACCAATATGGGTGTCAAATCTTGATGAAAACTTTTCAACTGCTACTTTTTCCATCAAAGCTTGCAGGGAATGAGAAATGTAAGATAAATTGAAGTCCCGCCAGCGATTGGACACGTTGGATCCTAAAAATCGGAATAAATCATAGAATTAAATCTTTAAAAGTACAAGGCCAACAAATGCATCAGAGGTCAAAATTCGATCAACTTTGTTAATAATTGTGCAATTCATAAAAATTGTTTTTTGCCAAAAAACGGGCCCTCAAATTAGTGCACGTGTCCTGAAAATTTCACAACAATCGAGCCATACACAGCTAACTAATAACCGATTGAAAATTTAACAGTTGCAACACCACACAAAACAGGGGACGTACACGTTTGCAACGGACATAGACACTGCAGATATGTTTGAGTTTTCTGAAAATTTTAGAAATTGTTGACTACCCAAACAACAAGGTCAACACATGGAAAATTAAATTTTGGTTGTTGAACTCAATTTAAGAAATCTGTATATAGTGTGAGCCTTATTTTGATATTCAATAGATGTTATTTGAGTTATTCAGAAGATGTTATTTGGTTTACAAAACCTTTCTGGCAGGGGTATGTTGCAAACGCGGAAGTCACCGCAATTGCAGACATTAATTTCTGGCAGAGGATTCTTTAACCCGGGGTTGCATACTGAGGCCGGCTAGCGCTCAGTCGTGTCGTGGGTCTTCTGGGAAATTCTCTGCCCGTGCTGGGCCACCTCACACAAAGACTTACACAAAAAAGGAAGGAATGGATCGAGGAAGGGATCAGTTTGATAAATGAAATAAACAGTTTTTTTATCAATGCATGGCCGTTTAATTTAACAAACGAAATAAATTTAATAGTCGCCACAATTTGGCTAAAAAAAAAACCAAGGAGAAACAAATTCACAGCAGAGCCCCAAAAAATTACTACGCAAAAACTATAAATGATTTTTCATGAACGAAAAAAAACAAACTAAACGTAAAAATGTATGAAGGAAATCAAACATTTTACGCACTCCTTTCCAGGTGGATCTCCGAGCCCTCAGCGAAGGACCAAAAAAATAGGAGTGTGGGGCCAGTGAAAGCTAAACTTCAATTTAATGTACAAGGTTAAACAAAATAAAAAAACACGGAACGCCACTTTTTCGTCCACGATAACACTTACCAGCTCGTTCGGAGCACTAACGTTTACATCTATTTTTTCTCGTGACTAACAGTTACTTCGGCTTTAGTTAATAAAACAATTCAAAGAATTGTATTTTGCTTGTTCAATAATTCAATAAAATAGTCATTAGAAAGAAACTGATTTTAATTCACTTTTCTTTTTTTGTTTTTATAGTTCATGAATTCCGACACTTGACTACTTAAACATTGTGCTTAGGTACCAAATATTACTCGTATGTCATTTATTTTCTCTCATTAATTGTTCACTGCTCTTTGATTTTATGTCAATTAAAACTGGTATACACTCTTAATTACTAACCGGTATACAGTACTGGTTACACTATTGATTATGTCACTCTTTGCAATTTTGTTTTGTCTTTCGCCGCTTCCCAATTTCCAGGTCACCTGTATTATAATTTATTTGATCAATTTTCTCATATAAAATGCGATAAAACACTCTCTTAAATTTTTGGAACCATCAAAAAACCCACGCTCGCGATCTAATTAACGCTTTTTCGCAAATCGTCTTTTAGTTCGAATTTTTCTTTTTTTCCCCATCCCAAACTCCTGCCACCAACCTTCGCTAGTACGAGTACCTCAACGAATGGTCGTCACCAAAAACTGACTGCCAATCCCGCAACTCTTTTTCCCACCTTCCACCGCCGTACAGACGTAACGTGATTGAAATTCAATATACTTCAATCCCGTTCCTCCGTTCATCTTTTCACTTTCGCCAAACGCAACAATTCCGATTGCAAATATGGTGATTTGCGTATAACCATGATAACGCTTATTTATATGCAAATCGTCATATAGACGGAAATAAATACATTTAACGAAACTAAAAATACTTTTCCTGCGCCCGGGGAACTCGAACCCACGGTCCCAGGAGACCCCCAGATTGAGAGTCCGTCGTGCTAGCACCTAAGTCAACTTCCGATTAACTCTCATCCATCGAACAGGCAAGTTCAATTGCGCCAGGCATTTGAAAGTTTGCATGAATATTGTTATAATGGGCAATGGTATAAAATCTTGTTAGTAGAAAGGGGGGAGTGAATTTTCGTTAGTATTAGTATCAAATGAAATTTTGTTAGTGGAAAATAAAGAATGGAATTTTGTTAGTGGGAAAAATAGGAGTATTAAATTTTTTTAGGAAATAGGAAATAAAGGTAGGTAGGAAATAAAATACCAATGAAGAGGGGGAATAAAAGAATAGCTAAATTATTAGGTATTTTATTATTTAGAAAAAGGGTAGGAGTGCCCCAAGAAATTCGCAACAAGCACTCTCCAGCTACAACGACTTGTTTTTCTCTGCATAACGTTTGAACAAGAATTAGCAGGGCCGCTACACCATTGTGCTGATTTTCTGTTAGGTCCAATACGAAGGACGAGGAAACTGAAAAACATTTACCGTTAAAATAACACTTACCGGTAAAAAGAATTATTTTACGATTTTCGCCGTAAATTCTTGACATAACAAATGATTCGGAATGGGATTGTAATCTAATGATGAGCTCTGCAGATATGTAGTAATCGTGCAGTCAGTACATGCGAAATGCTCGATAAACTGCAAGAAAAAGCACGTGGTGGCGTTGCAAGTACTATAAATTAGCACGTGTAGTTGTCACCGGGCGATCCTTGTGCGAAATTTTCCTGGCATTAAACTCAATAATTGAAATCAGAACTTCCATGACCCATATCCTGCAAATAAACATACATCGCAGTTCACCCGCCCAAAATCGGATGGGCAGCTTGCGGGGGATATGAGAGCTGACTTTTTGCTACTGAGTGAGCAACACCATGATAAAAGTTCTGCATCATGATATCATGATAAAACTTGTACTGCCGTCATCTGGGTTCGGATACATTTCCAGACGGGAGGTTGTGGACGGCGGAATTGTTTCGTGAGGGTTTGGTGCTCAGGGACCACCTTCTTTAATGTGTATTTAACGCCGAACGAACCGATATAATCTTTTCAAGTGAAGCTTAATGCATTGGATGGCACTGTCTTGAACACGAACGGCAACGTGCTCGTTGGGTGAAACTTCAACGCTAAAACAATCGAATGGAGCATGCCTCAAACAGATCCGTGGAGAAAACGAATCCTAGAAATGGCAGCCAGGACGGCGCTCTTCGTCCTAAACACCGGAAATACGCCGAGTTTCCGCCGTATTGGCTGCGAAGGAGCCATATCGGACGTGACATTCGCCTCGAGGTCCTTAGAACAGAGGATACAACATTGGAGAGTATTAGAGGACTACTCAGCCAGTGATCATCAGCACATCCAACTTTCTACAATTGGGTAGAACATAGGAAGGATGGACGTCGACAGGTTCATCGATGTGCTCATGCCAGATGCTTCGCTGCAGGGTGATGCGTAGGGGACAGAAGAACTGGCAGCTCAAGATGTGGTGAACTCAACTATGAGCATCATGACGACTGCTTGCTAAGCTTCTATGCCCCGTCGAAAACCCCGGCACGACAAGCCCCCAGTGTATCGATGGTCGACTGAAATCGCTGAAAAGCGAAGGGAGTGTCACAAGCTTCAACGTGAGGCTCAAAGGGAACGGCACCGTGAGGAGGCATGCAAACGGGTAGCAACTTATAAGTCGGCCAGAAAATGCCTCCGCAAATTGATTAACAACAGCAAGGCTTGCTGTTGACAAGATCTTGTGGACAATGTGAACAAGGATTCGTGGGGCCTTGGCTACAAGCTAGTTATCGGAAGCTCGGTGGCCTACAGACGCCTTGCATACATGTCGCAGAAGAGATGGACGAGATAGTGCGGGCAATCTTCTCGCCCATCCTGTCTGCGTTGACGCTGTGTGAAACAGCAATCGAGTGTCTACTCTTTTCACAGGCGGAACTGGAAGAGACAGTCCCAACATTGAAACAATGGAGGCTCCAGGTCCAGATGGTGTTCCAACTGAAGTGTTGTAGCTTGTCTATCACCATTGTCCTGACTTGCTGCTCAGCACATTCAACGCTTGCCTACGGGACGAGGTTTTCCCGACACGAGGGAGAGTGGCCAGGCTCGTGCTGATTATTAAGGGGAAGGGAGTCCCGGATCGCCGTCTGTATACCACCCGTAATGCATGCTAGACACTGCTGGGAAAGTTCTAGAGAAACTCATCAAGGAAAGACTCGTTGACGCGATTCGTACTGTTGGGGACCTATTTCCTCGGGAGTATGGCTTTAGAGCAGAACGTTCCACAATTGATGCGATTGGAGAGGTGGTGAGCGCGGTCCAAAAGACAGAGGCATATAGCCGCACCAAGCACCGGATCGTCCTGTTGATGACACCCGACGTTAGGAACGCCTTTCACTCCGCCAGACCGGTGGAAAATCCTTTTCAAGTTCCAAAATATCTAATGCGGCTGAAGGACCGAAGCCTGCTTTACGGCGTGACACAGGGCCAACAAAGAATGGAAGTTCCATCGGGTGTTACCCAGGGATCTATCCTTGGTCCAGACCAGTGGAGCGTGTCTTGCAATGGGCTAATGAGACTGGAGATGCACGCTGATTCACGCTTGATCGGCTGTCCAAAAGACAGAGGCATATAGCCAAAAGACAGAGGCAGATCGGTGGAAAATCCTTCCAAGTTCCAAAATATCTAATGCGGCTGAAGAACCGAAGCCTGCTTTACGACGCAACACAGGGCCAACAAAATATGAAAGTTCCATCGGGTTTTACCCAGGGATCCATCCTTGGTCCAGACCAGTGGAACGTGTCTTACGATGGGCTAATGAGACTGGAGATACACGATGAGTCACGCTTGATCGGCTATTCGGATGACGTTGCGGCTCTGGTCGCTGGATGCACTGTTGAACAAGCGCTACTTAGGCTAGGTATGCTAATGCACCGACTGGATAATTGCTCGCGGGTTCAGTTTAGCTCTGGAGACAACCGAAGTGGTCATCTTCACAAAAAATAGAATCCCTAGAGTAAGGATGATCAGTATTGGAGACATACTAATCGAATTGAAGCCAGCGGTGAAGTACTGATCGACTCAAAATTGAGTTTCTCTGAGAAAATAAGGGCAACAGCTGAGAAGGCTGCTTGGGGAGTATCGGCCTCGAATCTTATGGGCAACGTAGGCGGACCCAACCTATCAAGAAGACTCTTGATGAGTGCTCTAGGGTCAATGCTGCTGTAGGGGGCAGAAATATAGGGCGACGCTCTCAGTAAGGAGGTATACCGAAAACGCTAGGCACAGGTACAGAGAAGAGGAGCACTGAGGATTGCATCTTCATATCCGATTTTCTCTGGTTCGGCGGTGAGGAGGAGGAGAGATAGCACTCACTCGATGATTGGAATCAGTCTTGGGTGAGTTGCACGGAATGAAATTGGACAGCGCGCCTCATTCCGGATGTGAGACCGTGGCTAAATCGAAGGCATGGCGAAACTGACTTCTTTCTGACCCAGCTTTTGAGCGGGCATGGGTGTTTTCAGTCATACCTGTGTTATGCTATATACAACGTCGTCAATTGTCTAAGCTCCGCCAAGTGTATACGGCCAAGCACATACGCCCATTGTCATTAAAACATGTACTTGTCGACCAACGGCAAGCGTAAAGTCTTCATAATCCATACCATTAGCGACGACGACCATGTACATAAGAAGCTTCGGGGTGTGCTTATGGAATTATCGACAAGCTACGCCCATTGTCGTCAAAGCATGTACTTGTCGACCAACGGCAAGCGTAAAGACTTCATAATTCGATCTACATAAACCACAACATTAGCGACGACAACGACCATGTACATAAGAAGCTTCGGGGTGTGCTTATGGAAATATCGACAAGCTACGCCAAGTGTTATACTGTATAAGCCATAACATTAGCGGCGACAGCAACCATGTACATGAGAAGCTTCGGGGTGTGTTTCCAGCGGAGTGACACTGTGCTAAACCCTGCCTTCAAACCATTTATTAAATTCGCCGCAAAGCTTCACCATGCGAGTAGGTGAGAAGTGTGCGGAGGAAGAAGTTTACGTGGAACGAGAACGCACGTTTCAACTACACAGCGAATTTAGGGCGAATTGAGGCCGCAAGAATCGTTTAAAAGACAATTGATCGAGCGAGAAACGGCGAGTAGTAATAACAGCGGTTACGGTTTTGTACGCGAAGTGTATTCCGCCGCGAAGTAATCAGCGAGGCCAGAAAGTATAACGAGTTCCGGTGCAGTTGCAGGAAACCAACACAACAGTTAGATGGTGAGGTGTAGGCTTGAGCCGCGAACCTCATTCGGCTTGGATGCGTTTTTACGCTGTGTAGCCACCATCGATTAATTCCTACTTTCTTCCAGGCATCCTCCGTTCGAGTAGATACAGTGTAGAAAGATGTTAAAATAATTAAAGAAGTGAAAAGTAATTGATTTAAAATATAAAATAAAACTAAATTGTTTAATTATGTAATTCTATTTCTTTTTGTTGATCTGGTATTAAATGGACAGAGTAGCAGGTAAGTGGTGAATGAGGAGTTCTTTCCCCGGGAGCCTTGATGATGTATGTTGGATACACATCAAATGTGCTCCCAGTTCATACCAGTATACATAGGGTATACTGGTTATGTAACAAAATTGGCGCAGCCGGTAGGATTTCGGTTTTGCAGAGACCACAGTGTTGTGCGCTGTGTAGCAAATTTAAATGGGCTGAAAAATCCAGTATTGTCCTACACATCGCGTCTGAGGCAAATACTTAAGCGATGCCAGGAGGCTGCTGTTGTTAAATATGGATCAGAGGCAAGTAAAATCGCGAACGCACAGCTGGAGGATTTTGCCAAGAATGCCTTTAAAATTGGTGTTAGCAACCCCCACCTTTGTCAGTATTTGTTGACGCTAGAAACGTCTACGTTTGAGGATCTGGTCACTAAGGGTCTGAACATGGAAAAATTGCAACAAGGGGTTTTCCTCCTTCAAGGCAATTCGGCGCAGTTATACCCGCAGATGCCACAGGTACAACCCACTTTCAGTACTTGGTTACCTAGCCAACATGCGTTTACGCCTCAACAAGTTAGCTATACACCTAATCCGGGCGCCGGATCTTTCCAGCCACAGGTAGTAAGCGGACTAGACCCAAGCTCTGGCTCAAGGCCGTCTAAATTTACAAAGAGTCCGAAAATCACCTGTAACTTTTGTCATAAGCGAGGTCACACTTATGCAGACTGCTACAGTCGCAAAAATACTCCTTATTGTCCAGCATGTAAGGAGTATGGTCACGATCAGAAGGATTGTAAGGCGAGGCCAACATCGGCAGCTCCAGTTATTAGCGAGGGTCCAAGAGTTTTCAGTATTCAAGTAAGATGTGATTTCTGCGGCCGAAGGGGCCATGGCGTTGACACGTGTTTCCAAAAGAAAAGATGGGAAGCCAAGCAACAGGGAAACGAGGCGCAGTCGAGTCGAAAATCCCCGGCTCGGCTACATTGAAGACGGTGCAAACAGGAAGCCAACCTCTCAGTAAGGAGGTTGAATCTAGGGTGACACGGAGAAACACGGTAGATAACAGTTACATAAAATCCAGCCTCGTGACCGCTTCATTGCCTTTGGATATTGGGAAACAGGAGAAAACAAAATTTACCATTGATACAGGTGCAGAGGTTAGCATAATTAGCAAATCAGCAATACGCGATTCGTGTCCAATAGATGTGAGTCATAAGCTTACTTTGTCAAGCCCTTTTGGGGAGGGAGAAAACCTTGGTTCTACGCAAGGCAACTTCGAGCTCCCCACCAAGCTTCCTTGTACCTTCCACGTGGTAGACACAATTCAGGGGGCGTTCAATGATGGTCTTCTCGGAAACGACTTTCTAGCGAAAAATTGTAATATAGAAGGTCCTGTGTTTCCTCGCACGGAAGCAAATAGTAATGAATTCAAGGTCCCTTTAGAGTGTCATGAAGGATCAGTAGATTCGCGTCAGTCTTCGGTTCAGGCGCCGAATAGCGTATGCAAGTTGTCCAAAAGGGTGGCGCAAAACGCGGCGGGTTTACCAGACCAAGCTGAGGGTGTGAATTGTGGTTCTGTCAAAGGACACACTAGCAGCCAAAGTGGTTGCAAGGGAACATACCGAGTCGATTTCAAGAAGGTCGTCACGTTGTTGCCACGGACACAACATCTAGTAGAGGTACCGATTCAGTTGGATCAGGAAATGCTTTGTACCGCAAGTTCAATAGCGGATGGCGTGTTCCTAGCCAATGCTCTTCTAGATCCGGTTCACCCTGTAATAGGTATAATGAATTCGAGTGAGTCACCGGTCATACTTGAGCGGATTGATTTAGAACTCGAGAGATTGGATGATTATTTAGTGGATAATCTGGAGGCTACGAATAAGAAAGAGCAGTTCCAGAAAGCCTCTTGCATTAACTCCCCAGTGAAGCATCTAGGTGGTATATCATCAACAGCGGGTATATCGACAACTGCCGAAGGGTCACAATTGATAAGTAATGGTCGGTCGAAAAACGAACCTGGGCCAATGAATCAGGGCCTGCCGACCAGCATTATACGCAATGCATTGCTAAAACAGGAACTCATGCTGTATGAGCATATTAACTCTGAGGAGAGGGCTGCTATTACTCAGCTATGTCAGGAGTTTAGTGACATTTTTTTCCTGCCAGGGGATAAGTTGAGTTACACGGAGGCGATCACACATGAGATTCCACTGGTGACAGATCAAGCGCCTATAAATCAGAAAATGTACCGCTTGAGTCAACCCCAGAAAGATATTATTAACGAGCAGCTCAAGATGATGTTGGACAGCGACATTGTCCAGCCAAGCAAGAGCCCCTGGAACTCTCCCCTCTTGGTTGTGCCCAAGAAGGCCGGAGCCAATGGAGCAAAGAAATGGAGAGTAGTTGTTGACTTCAGGAGACTGAATGAGAAAACTATAGGAGACGCTTTTCCATTACCCCGTATAGAGGATATTTTAGACCAGTTGGGGCATTCACGGTATTTCAGTACGTTGGATTTGGCCAGCGGTTATCATCAAGTCTTAGTGCACCCAAGGGATCGGCCGAAAACGGCATTTAGCACTAGTTATGGACACTATGAATTTAAGCGGATGCCTTTTGGTTTGAAGGGGGCACCAGCCACTTTTCAGAGGCTGATGAACTACATACTAACGGGTTTACAAGGTTTTGACTGTTTTGTGTACTTGGATGACATAGTGGTCTATGGGAAAAACTTGAGGGATCACATCGATAAACTACGGAAAATCTTTGTTAGGCTGAGACTAAACAACCTGAAACTCCAACCGGAGAAATGTCAGTTCTTACGGCCCGAGGTGGTATATTTAGGGCATATTTGCTCCCAAACGGGTGCGCGACCAGATCCAAGTAAGACTAGCTGCGTGCGGGATTTCCCCGTCCCTACGACGGTGCGCAGGCTACAGTCCTTTTTAGGACTAGTCAATTATTACCAGAAGTTTATTCCCAATTTCTCGAAGATAGCCAAGCCTCTTACAAACTTATTGCGGAAGGATGTTCGGTTTACATGGACGGATAAGTGTATGGAGGCATTTCAATTGCTGAAAAATTCGCTGGTAGAGCCACCATTGCTGGCGTATCCTGATTTTTCCCAGCCATTTAATCTCACCACGGACGCAAGTAACGAGGCTTTGGGGGCCGTCTTATCTCAGGGAGAAATTGGCAAGGATCACCCCATAGCCTATGCAAGTCGGACTCTGAATAGAGCGGAGAGGAATTACTCTACAATTGAAAAGGAGCTACTTGCGATGGTTTGGGCCGCTAAAAATTTCAGGTGTTATTTACAAGGACGACGTTTCACCATCTACACGGATCATAAACCCCTAAAGGGGGTGTTTAACGTGAAAGATCCTACCACACGGTTGGTAAGGTTTCACCATAAGTTGTCGGAGTTCGATTACCACATTGAGTATAAACCGGGCAAGTACAATACTAATGCTGACGCTTTGAGTAGGATTCCCCAGGATTCTGCCGGGGAGGCAGGTGATAAATATCAGTGTAATGTCCACTCTAGAGCACAAAAGCGGCGGGGATTACCTGATCAATCTCCAGAAGATTCTTCAGCAGAGCCGGCACCGGGGGGTGGCCAGAAAGACAATGGTATTACCACTGACGGTACGGAGGGGTCGATGGAGTCCTCGGTCCCACAATCCACGCGGGGGCAACAGAATTTATCTGGCTTAGTTTTCGAGGATCCCTGTACAGGCCCGATACTAGGAGGGCCCCAGGAGGAGCCCCAGGAGGACATTGGTAACTACGCAGCTGATAGTGATGAAACAATTAAGTTTGTCTCTCCGCAACCCGCGGTACAACCTGATATCCTGACCCTCGGTTCACCAGAGGAGATAAGGGCGGTCTTATTGGAGTTTCACGATTCTCCTTTTGGAGGGCATCAGGGGGTTGCGAAAACCTACAGGAAGATTCGCAAGAAGTATATGCTATCAGACATTAAAAAATATGTGAGGACGTGTAGGAAATGTCAAGTTATGAAGGCTTCTCCCCAGCATCGCATGCCAATGGTTGTCACGGACATAGCGGAGAAACCATTTGATAAAGTATATCTGGATATCGTGGGGCCCCTCATTGAGACAACTTCTGGGAATAAGTACATTTTGACCTTTCAGGACAATTTAACAAAATTTGTGGATTGGTACGCTTTACCGAACGCTGAGGCGGAAACAGTAGCCAAAGTGTTCTTTGACGAGATTATTGCCAGGTATAGAATACCGAAGCAGCTAGTTACCGATCAGGGGGCTAATTTTGTAGGGAAATTATTCAGGCAAGTATGTAAGCTATTAAATATAAAGAAAATGCAAACTACCGCCTATCATCCACAATCCAATGGAGCCTTGGAACGAGCCCATAGACCCCTTGTTGAATATTTGAGATCCATGGTGGATGACAATCCGCAGGTTTGGGATCAGTTTTTGCGTACGGCCGCGTTCGTGTACAATAACAGTGAACACGATAGCACGAAACTCACTCCAATGGACTGTCTTTATGGATTCACGGCAGATGTTCCATCGAACCTAAAGAGGGAGCCAGCTCCTCTCTATGACCATGAGAATTATTATCTATTATTAAAGCACAAATTACAAAAGATGTATACCTTGGCACGTAGGAATATACTGGAGAGTAAGTTAAAATCCAAGGTCCATTACGATAACAACGTCAGACCGGTTACTTTCCATATAGGGGATAAGGTATTGCTGAAAAATGAGAATCGTAAACATAAGCTCGTGCAGGTATGGGTAGGACCATATGAGGTTAAAGCCGTTACTTCCCCCGTCAACACCACGATTGCGATAAAGAAAAAACTGGTCAATGTTCATAACAATCGACTTAAACCATACTATGAATAAATTGTTCTAACTCCCCCTTTCTGTTTTTTTTTTTTTTTCTAGCAATGGTCATCAACATAGTTATCCTAGGCCTGCTCAGCGTTGACGTTTTGGCAACTCCGAACGAGGATCTGAAACCGTATTCACTGGAGAGCATAGCGAACACAGGAATACAATTTGAAGATGTAGGTGGTCTGTTGAGCTATCACAGTAGCTGGAATGTAGTGATGGAGCTTAATCTAGGGGAAATTCAGGATCAAATAGGAGTGGCCGAACGAGCCGAACACCTCGTTAAGATGCTTTGTGCAGGGAAGGGCTTGGGATGTGCGGAGCAATTAAGGCACGTCCATAGTCTAGTGGAAAATCTGAAGTTTCGCTCTCAAGCTCTGTTTGAGTCACTGATGCCTAAAAGGTCCAAAAGGTCGTTCATTGATGGGGTCGGAAGAGCGCTACATTCGCTATTCGGCACCATGGATGATGAGAATGAAAAGGAGTTGTACAGTCGGCTAGATAACCTGGAGGACAAGGAAAGGGAATTAGTTAAATTGGAAAAACAAAGGATTAGCATTGTGAATATCTCTTTGGAGGAAATCCATAAACCGCTATCAGATGTGATTAACAGGCAAACGGAACTCGGGTTACAGATGAAAGAAATCTCGCTCATGACTGATAAACTGTCAGCAGCAGAACGGAGGAATGTAGTTCTAACATCCCTGTTAGCGCAGCTTATGGAGATCGAGATGCGGCAGCGCACCTTGATTGACATAGCTGTGGCAGTTCAAAGCAACAGAATTCATCCCTTGTTAATCTCTAGCAAAAAATTGCACGAAATCTATGTTAAACCGGGCAATATTTGCCCCGAATTTTGTGAGGAAATCCTTGCACAGACGGCGATACTACGGTATTTCAGACGGAGGACCAAGCTGGTAGTGATAATTACGCTCCCGCTTTTCCAACTACCCTTAATGAGACTATATCAAATACACTTGTTTCCCATCAAAACTAACAGGACCCTATTTCTGTTACCCACTGTGGAATACTCGTTTATAGCGGGTGATATCACAACTCAACAGTTTCTGCTTCTAACCGATAATTCTAATCATAAGAAAATTAAACATCCACAACCTGGAGACCTATATGTGGCCCCATTAACTACGCCTATTATTCAATCCCCACCTTCAGAGAATGTAATAATTTCACTTCTGCACAACCCACTCAATCTGAAGTTAGAACTACCTCTTCGAGTTAGTACTTCGATAACAGATTCCCTCATTAAGTTAAGTAAACCGAACAGTTGGATATACTTTCTACCGAACGAAACACCCATTCATATCCGCTGCGATGCTAGCATCACGACACACAAACTGATTGGTCAAGGAATCCTAACTCTCCATCTCCCCTGCGCAATTCTGATTAACGAAATGACCATACATTATGAAGCAGAAAGTACTCACCCGTTCGATATAATTCAACCGCAGTATTTCCCTGAAGTAGACTCGAGAATTTTGGAGCTGGACGTCGCTGTTCTGGGGGGTAACCACAGCATACCGCAAACAAAGCTAATAGCAAGCAACAACGGAGGCATTCATTTTTCAGCCAGCTCCCACGGCCTCGATGAAATCTTTTCGCACCTCGAGCGGATCAAATTTAGTGAGACGGCCAGAAGGCATGTGCATCTATCCACGGCCTCGGCAAGCCTGGCGGGGGTCTCGGTATTATTTATGGCAATATATTTTTTGATCAAACGCATTAAGGGGCGGTGTCTGACGAGTTTAAGCAAAAGAGTTTCTTCAGAGGTGTTGAACCCTGGTTTTGCCTTGCAAATCCATACTGGGGAGGCAAGTCAGCGAGTTTCACCGGTATCGCTAACAACTGATAACTCACATAATTCCGTGGTCCGCAAAGAGCGGCCTGTAAACACGCGTAGCCCAAAAGCGCAAGCACCCAATCCCTCACATAGTACCCAACCCCAAAACTCCATGCATCATCCCGCCCGTTCCTTTCAACTAGTCTAGTTATAGCAAGAAAAAAAAATAATGGTAAAACAGAACATAAGAAAAAGAAACAAGAAAAAATTAGAAAAAAAACCCAAAAAGTAACCAAAAAAAAAAAAGGGGGGCTGAGTTCAAAATAAAAAATACTAATATGAAAAAAAATTCATAAGCAAAAACAAAAAAAAAATATTACAGAAATATTAATAAATGATATAAACAAACAGGACGCTGGTACGAAAAAAAAGGAAAAAAAAACGAATTTCAGACAAAGAATGCTATAACTTTGTAGAATCCTATAATAAACATCCGACCAACTAACAACTATTAATCAAGTAACAGCTGTGCACTGATTTGTTTTCACCTCGCACACGTTAAGCATAAAGCCATAATTTCGGCAGCGAAGCTAATGCTTTTAGAAAGATACAATTGACTAGCAGTGAATTTACCTATGGTCTCTTGCGACGACCCGCCAGATCCAATTCGCACATATGTGGTGATAAGCGCAGTACGTTCTTCCCTGATAACGAACTTCAATGATCGTGCGAACTGTTCAGCCAAAAGCTTAATCATTATCACACCATACGAAGCAAGTAAGCGAGCGTACCTGACAAAATTCCCAATCCCGATGGAAACCCATGCGGAAGTTTTGGTAAGGTAGCATTCGCTGCCACCACAATGGAAGTTTTTCGCTCGGCTGAAATAAGTCCGAAGCTAATTAAGCGATTGGAGTGAACAATCTTATCAACCATACGAGTATGAGCGAATAGAATGCCGTCAAGCTTGACGTTCTATCCCTATTAAATATCCACACATTCCATCCCATTAAAAATTAATTCATAACGTTCCGCCTACATACTAACAAAAAAAAATTCCCACTAAACTATTGGCACAATAATTAATATGTACAACTTTAAGAAAGCTTAGTTATCGTATTAAATAAAATTAATTAGAAACTATAGTAATGTTAAAAGCAATAAGAAACAATTATGTAAACAATTTAATAAGTAAAATCTGAAATATTCAAAGTAAAAAAAAGGAAACAGTAAGAATAATGATATTAGTAGATATAAAAGAACGTTAATCGAATAGAAATTGAAAGTAGCAATGAATATAAAGACAAAACCAAAAAGAAAAGGAAAAGAAGAAAATAATAAGTGCCGTTGCACCTGCACCGTTCACACCACATCCTCACTAACGCTAACAGGTTAATTTGCTAACACCTGTACTACAACCTAGTAACGCACAAATAGGTAAACCAATAATATACAATTCTGATTTAAAGAAAAATCGGTAGCAAATATGGAAGTTAAAGGAAAATGTACTGTCTCATAAAGTAAAGCCAATTAAAAGTAATATTGAATGCCGGCATCCCTCAAATGAAAAATAGTTTTATATAAATAATAGTTTTATTCTCAAGAAAAAACGATTTAGGACCGGAAGAAATGTTCAGTATATTCTTCAACATTAGAATCGAACGTAACATAATTCCATTATTATATACAATCAAATGAAATATTGAGTTGTGAATTTATGCTTGTATAGAATCAAACCAAACACAAACCTGCTTGACTCAAAGTTGTATCAAACAAAAACCTTTGTGAATAATTATACTGATAAACAATCAAAAAAAAAAATATATATATATACATTATCAATCCACGATTATGTAGAACCAAAAGCGATCTTAGCTCACTATATTAAAAGAAATACTAAGTATCAGACAAAACATCAATTTATAATTAACATATTATGTTAGTATCAAGTAAAAACGTAACCATACAGATTAGCGACTCAGGCAAGCAAATCATGAATCCGTAACGATATAAAATCAAAAATGAAGTAGTTTTCAATTGTAACGTTGTATTATGCCATAACATGTTAAGTAGCGTAAATTAGGAGTTCAAGATACACGAAATTAAACGGTAGAATTAAGTATGTTAATCAAGAACCAGCAGCAAAACAACAATCAACAATAGGCAGTGAGAAGTACAGCGGACAATAGTAATGGCCTTAGCAGCGCAAAGTACAAATTACGCATTAAGTAATTCGCATCATTGGAACGGAACAACGATTTACTTCACTCTCCAAGTACGTAAATCAGTCAAATCCGCCGGAGGAAATGTTATGCGATATACAACGTCGTCAATTGTCTAAGCTCCGCCAAGTGTATACGGCCAAGCACATACGCCCATTGTCATTAAAACATGTACTTGTCGACCAACGGCAAGCGTAAAGTCTTCATAATCCATACCATTAGCGACGACGACCATGTACATAAGAAGCTTCGGGGTGTGCTTATGGAATTATCGACAAGCTACGCCCATTGTCGTCAAAGCATGTACTTGTCGACCAACGGCAAGCGTAAAGACTTCATAATTCGATCTACATAAACCACAACATTAGCGACGACAACGACCATGTACATAAGAAGCTTCGGGGTGTGCTTATGGAAATATCGACAAGCTACGCCAAGTGTTATACTGTATAAGCCATAACATTAGCGGCGACAGCAACCATGTACATGAGAAGCTTCGGGGTGTGTTTCCAGCGGAGTGACACTGTGCTAAACCCTGCCTTCAAACCATTTATTAAATTCGCCGCAAAGCTTCACCATGCGAGTAGGTGAGAAGTGTGCGGAGGAAGAAGTTTACGTGGAACGAGAACGCACGTTTCAACTACTCAGCGAATTTAGGGCGAATTGAGGCCGCAAGAATCGTTTAAAAGACAATTGATCGAGCGAGAAACGGCGAGTAGTAATAACAGCGGTTACGGTTTTGTACGCGAAGTGTATTCCGCCGCGAAGTAATCAGCGAGGCCAGAAAGTATAACGAGTTCCGGTGCAGTTGCAGGAAACCAACACAACAGGTAGATGGTGAGGTGTAGGCTTGAGCCGCGAACCTCATTCGGCTTGGATGCGTTTTTACGCTGCGTAGCCACCATCGATTAATTCCTACTTTCTTCCAGGCATCCTCCGTTCGAGTAGATACAGTGTAGAAAGATGTTAAAATAATTAATGAAGTGAAAAGTAATTGATTTAAAATATAAAATAAAACTAAATTGTTTAATTATGTAATTCTATTTCTTTTTGTTGATCTGGTATTAAATGGACAGAGTAGCAGGTAAGTGGTGAATGAGGAGTTCTTTCCCCGGGAGCCTTGATGATGTATGTTGGATACACATCAAATGTGCTCCCAGTTCATACCAGTATACATAGGGTATACTGGTTATGTAACACACTCATATAAAATCACACTTATTCTGAAAAGCGAAATCATTAGAACGATAATTGAAAATTGAATCAAATCTCGTATAATTTGTAAAAATCAACTGATTGTAAATTAGTTCCGTCAAAAAAAAAAGTATTAAAATTCAAGAGAAAAATTCTATGTATATATATATGAAATAGTTGTAGTTGATGAGTCGGAAATATTACACTTATTAAAAAATAAAAGTAGAATAAAAGGACACCTCGATTGTGTATCATTCCAACAAAAACAAGTTGGGTAGACAGACCTATGCTCATGTCAGAAGGGTTTTGTACTCAACTTACAAAATGCCGTAACCAGCAACGAATAAAATTAAGAAACACGTCATGTTCGAGGATCATACTATTATTAACTAAGTTGGAAGAATTTTTTAATTCTGAGGTATTTGTTAAAATTATACCCATAAATATCTCGCTTGATAATTTTTTCAGATTTTTTTAGATCACGGGTGTCCATTCGCGAGGGAGAAAACACATTTTTCATGTATTTCCCCCCCCCTCTGTGCCCCCGCAGAAGCAAAAACTGTCAGTTTAAGAACTGTTTTGAAAAGCTCTCATAGAGAACTTTCATTGGATACTCATATCGGCTACATTTCATGAAATTTTTTTTCAGGGGCCACTCCTCTGTACTGTAAGCATCGATTCATGTCCTATGTTTTCGAACCCTAGAATGGCTACAAAACCCTTTTGCTAGGAGCTCTCTCCTGCCTCGTTGACTTGTTTCAATTGTATGTAGTCACCCTCATGATATCTATCATTCCTGAAACTTTCATGCAAATCCTAGCAAAGCTGTAGTGTCTAAGTCGGTAAAAAGCGCATATGGCTCCATAGCCATATGTTTCCATAGTAATACAGGGCATATTGTTCCATAGTAATACAGGAAAATTCAAATCGCTATAACTTCGTTAAATACCAATCGATCTTTATGAAACTTTCAGGAAAGATCAATCTTATAAATAGTCATCTGTTTGCTAAATTTTATTGAATTTAAGGGTACCATTTAGATTTTATTCAAGAAAACATAAAATCGATAAATCATACTATTACTAACAAAGTTGAGTGAATTTCGACTTCTCACGTATTTGTTGTTGTTGTACTCATTAAGGCCTACATCCATGATTTTTTTCAGGTTTTTCGGATGGAAGGTGTCCAATCGCGAGGGGGGGGGTACGCGAAAAGTTCGTACATTTCCCCTTCCCCTGCCCCCCTCGGTACTCATAAGGCAATTTTAAGACCTGTTTTCAAAATATCTCATTGAGACCTTTCCAATGACACCCTACTCGACTAGCATTGGTGAAAATTTTTTTTGAGGGGTCAACTCCCTATATGGGGAGACCCCCCTTAAACCCCTTCGAAAATTTTTTTCACCCTTGAACTTTCAAGAGGTCACCACTTCTGACCTTTCCGCAAAGTTTCATGGCTGTAGCCTCTATAGTTTCGGAGAAAAAGTGCTGTGACATACAGACGGACGGACGGACGGACGGACGGACGGACGGACGGACGGACGGACAGACGGACAGACGGACACAGGTCGTGATTGCAATAGGGTTTTGTATTTTAGTACAAAACCCTTAAAAAACAATGCAGATCATACTTGAAAATCCGGATACATTTTTACGAATCCAAAAAAAAAAGATTGTTTGAATTTGTCAGAAGAATATAATAAAACTGACCTATTGGGGCTGACCGTATCTCAATAAATCTGGAGAATAAGCGTTGAGTGTCGTTCTTATACTTATTTTCGCCACTCAATAAAGATCACAACACTTGTTACCTTTAATACAAGGGCTGCCTCCGAGAAGAGGTTTCCTGGGTCCCGATTTCACTCCTTCGGAGATGGGCATAAGCGCCACTCACCCAACCCGTAAAATTAACCTTAGAGGTGCCTTCAAGCTGGGGGATCCCTCCCTAGCAGGAGAAGAGAGGGGACGAAGAATTGCCAGACAAACTATCTCCACCCCCAACGTCTGTTGTAAGTCCTTTTTATCTTTTAGGGTTACCCGAACATAATGTGCCACATTGTTCCATTTGTCAACCGATCCAAGCATCACCGCAACTATTCTGTTCGAGGTGAGCTCTTCCGTCTCCCTGTAGAGGTCCCAGCGAAGCCTGTCCCATTCTCTGCATGCAAAAAATGTGTGGCAAGCATCGCCTTCTCCTGGGCAAAACCGCCAACCGCGAAACTGTGACTTTCCAATCTTGCGCAGGTGTTATGCTATATACAACGTCGTCAATTGTCTAAGCTCCGCCAAGTGTATACGGCCAAGCACATACGCCCATTGTCATTAAAACATGTACTTGTCGACCAACGGCAAGCGTAAAGTCTTCATAATCCATACCATTAGCGACGACGACCATGTACATAAGAAGCTTCGGGGTGTGCTTATGGAATTATCGACAAGCTACGCCCATTGTCGTCAAAGCATGTACTTGTCGACCAACGGCAAGCGTAAAGACTTCATAATTCGATCTACATAAACCACAACATTAGCGACGACAACGACCATGTACATAAGAAGCTTCGGGGTGTGCTTATGGAAATATCGACAAGCTACGCCAAGTGTTATACTGTATAAGCCATAACATTAGCGGCGACAGCAACCATGTACATGAGAAGCTTCGGGGTGTGTTTCCAGCGGAGTGACACTGTGCTAAACCCTGCCTTCAAACCATTTATTAAATTCGCCGCAAAGCTTCACCATGCGAGTAGGTGAGAATGTGCGGAGGAAGAAGTTTACGTGGAACGAGAACGCACATTTCAACTACTCAGCGAATTTAGGGCGAATTGAGGCCGCAAGAATCGTTTAAAAGACAATTGATCGAGCGAGAAACGGCGAGTAGTAATAACAGCGGTTACGGTTTTGTACGCGAAGTGTATTCCGCCGCGAAGTAATCAGCGAGGCCAGAAAGTATAACGAGTTCCGGTGCAGTTGCAGGAAACCAACACAACAGTTAGATGGTGAGGTGTAGGCTTGAGCCGCGAACCTCATTCGGCTTTGATGCGTTTTTACGCTGCGTAGCCACCATCGATTAATTCCTACTTTCTTCCAGGCATCCTCCGTTCGAGTAGATACAGTGTAGAAAGATGTTAAAATAATTAAAGAAGTGAAAAGTAATTGATTTAAAATATAAAATAAAACTAAATTGTTTAATTATGTAATTCTATTTCTTTTTGTTACTTAAATGATTGAAATAATTATTTGATTTTTTTTTTCGTTTTAAGAAGGTTGATTTAGTTTTATGCACTGTATTAGTAGCATTATTATGATGTGTGCTGATCTAGTTTGATGGACAGTATGAGTAGCAATGGTGTCTAACAGGAGTTGAATGGTTTGAGATATCGGCTGGGTGCATGGATTTTTCAGCCCATTTAAATTTGCTACACAGCGCACTACACTGTGGTCTCTGCAAAACCGAAATCCTACCGGCTGCGCCAATTTTGTTACATAACCAGTATACCCTATGTATACTGGTATGAACTGGGAGCACATTTGATGTGTATCCAACATACATCATCAAGGCTCCCGGGGAAAGAACTCCTCATTCACCACTTACCTGCTACTCTGTCCATTTAATACCAGATCAACAAAAAGAAATAGAATTACATAATTAAACAATTTAGTTTTATTTTATATTTTAAATCAATTACTTTTCACTTCTTTAATTATTTTAACATCTTTCTACACTGTATCTACTCGAACGGAGGATGCCTGGAAGAAAGTAGGAATTAATCGATGGTGGCTACGCAGCGTAAAAACGCATCCAAGCCGAATGAGGTTCGCGGCTCAAGCCTACACCTCACCATCTAACTGTTGTGTTGGTTTCCTGCAACTGCACCGGAACTCGTTATACTTTCTGGCCTCGCTGATTACTTCGCGGCGGAATACACTTCGCGTACAAAACCGTAACCGCTGTTATTACTACTCGCCGTTTCTCGCTCGATCAATTGTCTTTTAAACGATTCTTGCGGCCTCAATTCGCCCTAAATTCGCTGAGTAGTTGAAACGTGCGTTCTCGTTCCACGTAAACTTCTTCCTCCGCACACTTCTCACCTACTCGCATGGTGAAGCTTTGCGGCGAATTTAATAAATGGTTTGAAGGCAGGGTTTAGCACAGTGTCACTCCGCTGGAAACACACCCCGAAGCTTCTCATGTACATGGTTGCTGTCGCCGCTAATGTTATGGCTTATACAGTATAACACTTGGCGTAGCTTGTCGATATTTCCATAAGCACACCCCGAAGCTTCTTATGTACATGGTCGCTGTCGTCGCTAATGTTGTGGTTTATGTAGATCGAATTATGAAGTCTTTACGCTTGCCGTTGGTCGACAAGTACATGCTTTGACGACAATGGGCGTAGCTTGTCGATAATTCCATAAGCACACCCCGAAGCTTCTTATGTACATGGTCGTCGTCGCTAATGGTATGGATTATGAAGACTTTACGCTTGCCGTTGGTCGACAAGTACATGTTTTAATGACAATGGGCGTATGTGCTTGGCCGTATACACTTGGCGGAGCTTAGACAATTGATGACGTTGTATATAGCATAACAAGTGGCCCAGCAAGGACAGAGGGTTCCCTGTCAGAATACCGAGCAAAATCGGGGTTCAGAGCTCTTAGGGTTCGGCCACATTGCGATTTTTCTGCCGTAACCAGCGATTTTCAGACGCAAATACGAACACACTGCGACAAGATTTGCAAAGGAACTTCAGGCATGCGCAGAACTAATATGCTCATTTGAAGGTATGTCTTTGCCAGGATCATATGCGCTAACTCATTTGTGTGCTATGCAAGAAACTTCCGTGCACGTCAGCGTCAAATGTCCAAATGATGTGCGCCTGCGCGAGTATCACAAAAACTACCTACTAAACTGGTTTTAGGAAAAATCGCGAATTCCTGCGACTGCCGACCTGGACAAAATTGTCGAAAATCGCAGTGTGCGGGCTTCCATTTAACCATGTGTAACTTGCGACAGAAGTGCGGCTAAATAGTCGTAGTCTGATGCATCCCTTAACCAATGACTACAACTACAGTGACTACGATAAGTACCATGGCCTTTACTGTTGTTAGAGCTTTATTTTGTCGTTTTTGCCTACTCGAAACTGACGACGCATTACGAACAGATTGTAGATATTTTTATCGGATTAACGACTACACTAGTTAAGTGGTGTTTGGACGCAGGGAAGTAAGGTTATCTAAAATCACATAGGCCTTTTTCAGACGTACGTGTGTCGGATAAGCCAAATATTACCAAACAAAGAATCGTATCCTTATTTTTTTTATGTCTTCCTCATTACATGTCTGTCATTCGACTCTCAGTGACTATCCCCTGTTTTCTGTTTCCCTCGCCGGTATTTCCAGGTGGCACCGTGCGAACTTGACAGCTCTGCCTCTCCTGACATGGAATCGCCCCGATTTCCTCGTCCAGCTGTTTGGTGGTAATATCCTCTTGGAGCATTTGGGTTTGATGAAAATACCCAGTAAGAAATTTCTGCAGGGATTTCGCAAAGAAATTAAACCATCTCTTTTACAATCAGTTGTTTCTACGTTCGTTTTCTTTGGGCCGCAGTAATTGTGAAAGACACGATTATTTAAAAAAGGAGCGGTTCCTTCTTCAATATATTTTGAAAATTTTCCGAGACCTTGAGTTTTTACACCCGTGTTGTATGTCAAATGGAAAGTCTTATCAAGACCTTGTCAAATAACGTCTATAATTAGTAAAATCTGTGCATAGAGGTGAGGGGGGGATCATTGCTCGAATGTGTTCTCCGGCCTCAAACTATTTTCATATTACTTACTCTGCACACACCCTTTAACAAATTGCCAAAGCAGTTTAAGTAAAATGTCGTAACATACCTGAAAAGAGACAAAAAATAAATAGTTAGAAAACACTTTTCATGAATTAATAGTAAGTATTAAAAATCTTTTTAACCTTAAACTTTAAATAGAATGTAATTCAAGTCATACCACCTTTAGCAATGAAGTCTCGTTCAAAACCAATTTGCATTTACTATTCAAAATAACGCAGAAACTATCTAATTCCTTCATAAACTCTGAATTCAACATACTAACAATTTCACTTTAAAGTTCCTTTTATATTATATTTCAATCATATAGTCTGTCACATATCCAAGTTATGCAAATGTAATATATGAGGACAATTTCATAAAATATTACTGAATAGGACAGATACACAAGCAAGACTATCATCATCCCAAACTTGCTCGTATTCTGTGAGTGAACGAAGCTATTTGGTAAACATCAAAGGGTTGTTTTTTATCGTACTCACATACGACAATTCTTTGTTCTTTCAAAACAACGGCATGGAGGAGACCATAAATATTAATGCGTCACATCGCAGCGCACCAAACATATGACCCCACAACAAATGGAGCTGGGTGGGGGTTAGATGGCGGAAATATATCTTTCAACTTCAGGCATAAATTCAAAATGGGGGGAGGAAGCGCAAGATGAATCGAAGTTATTATGAAAGGATGAATTTTCTCTTCGATATTCACATGTGAAGGAGGAACTTATGCATGCAAGTTGTTTATGATGGCAATTTAAGCTGAAAATTGAATGTAGATGAACGAATTTTTGGGGATTAGGAGGAAACGTTTGGCGACTGCAGGATTTAAAACTTCATTCTGGTTTGTTTGGATATGCGAGCAATAATTAGAGGGAGATTTGATAGGGTCAAGTTGGAAATTTTGATTTTGATTTTTGAGATATAGCGCAAATTAAAGGGTAAACAGCAAGGGATTAATCAATGACTTACGCTTATGATATTGTTTAATTTTTTATTTATTTAAAATCTATTTTAAAGACCATAAAAATTAAATTACAAAATAGAGGATATTTATTGCACCCAAAATATTTTAACATGTAAAAATATTATATACTCTCACATGCTACTCGACTTAAAAAATTTGTAAAGAAACTATTCTTGATCCTTTGATGTGAAAGCATAATTATTTATATATTAGTCGAAAAGTAGAAAGAATGGAGTCCGCGTTGGGACTTGAACCCTGAACTCCTCCATGAGACTGCTAGTCAGCGACACTGCTGGATTGTTGGATATTCTTCTCGCACTAGAGTAATATTTAGGAACTGTGAGTCGATTGTCTCGAAAACTGTTGAGAAGTATATAGAGGTGTTGAGGGGTGTGATCCTGATTGAGAGAATTTTCAACCCTTCAAATTTTATAAAAATCGATGGCCCACAGTTTGCAATTTCCCCCTGTGAGACTGGAAACAATTAGATGGCACAGTTTGTACAGGAAGCATTGATGGTTCAAAAATATTTTTCAAGAGGACATAGAAGAAAGACAAAATATGGATAAACGATGCTCATAGGATTCATAGGGGAAGTTAAATTTATAGCACATAAAGTGGCTGGGCTTACGGACCCGGTTAAGCTCGACCGGGGACAGGGGTGGGGCACCACTCGCTTGTCCACCAAGGCCCCAATAAGCCGCCAAGCAAGAATACGGGTTGCCGGTTTCACTTTCTGGCAGCACGAAAGAGGACACTTGAACCACTTTCCACGATGCGAAACAACAAATTCTACCAATAACACAAGAATTATACTACCCTTTTTAACTCTATCCAGCAAAATTAAGATCGCGAGAATTTGTCACACTTTACGGGTGCCCTTTCGCACACCTCCCCCGAAACTTAACACTCCACTTTAAATTTTATTTGCGAATTCACTCCCAAGCCGCATACATTACAACCTGAAACTTATCATTTGTCAAATTCCAGTATAATACAAAAAGAAAATTTAATCTTTGCATAATTTTCGCTTCTACTTCATTCTTTAGATACCGTCTGTTGGGGTAAGATTGGCCCTTTAAGGATAACATTGGCCCAAAGTTAGAAAAAGTTTTGCTGTGCTGTATTGTAATCATGTGATGTGTTATCGACCTAGTTTACCCATTACTGGATAGGTAGCACCACTGGCCCACCTGTTGATGAAGTGGGAGATTAGTTCCATATCTCACCACCACTCCAGTGTTGCTCCATCTTTACTGTGAGAAAGTAGTGAAATTTGTTGTCTCCCAACTTTTACTTGTGAACGCTAATTCTTGAAGAGCTACTAGCAGGTAAGTGTATAATAATATTATATATTCAATTGTTTCAAGTATTTTTGGTGTAATAATGCTGCTACCTTTATTATATACAAAATAATTCGATTTTACTATTTCATGACATCATTGGCCCAGAGTTGGGGTAACTTTGGCCCAGTAGTTGGGGTAGCTTTGACCCAAGATGGTGACTGGGCCAAAGTTACCCCAAGACTCATATTTTCGATATAATACTTGAGTAGTAGGTATTTTAAAAGCTGTTTCTTAAACAAAACCACTTAAAATATTTTTACTACTATTGTAAGCACTTTTTTTGTATTTTTTTACAGGAAAAATGCCGAGAAATCGGATAAAACCTCTTGGAACAAGAAATTACGCCAATTACAAACCAGAAGTGTTAGAGGAGTGTTTAGATGCTATTAGATCAGGTGACTTAACCCAAAGAGCTGCAGAAAAAAGGTATAATATACCTAGATCTACAATAAAGAACATACTTAAAGCGACTCATACAAAAATGTAGGCCGTGCAAGAATCTTTAGTGATGAAGAGGAGCATGTTTTCGAACAGCATTTAATAAAAATGTCAGACTATGGGTTCCCTGTAGTTGAAATTGGATTTTCGTTATGCAGTCAAAACCTATTTGGACAAAAAGGTGTCCACATTTGTCAGTTCAAAAACAATCTCCCTGGCTATGAATGTACAAAAGCCTTCTTAAAAAGACATGAGAATCTGACTCGTAGGATAAGTTGCAATATCAAAAAGGTCCGAGCCGAAGTAGATACTTCTCTCATCGAAAATTACATTGATAACCTCAAAGAAGAGGTTAAAGATGTTCCCCCAAATAATATATTCAATTACGATGAGACGAACTTTACTGACGACCCTGGCAACAAAAAGGTTATCTGTAAGAGAGGAGCAAAATACGTGGAAAACATTTGCAATTTCAGTAAAAGCGCAACAAATGCTGCAGGCGACCTCTTGTCCCCATATGTTGTCTATAGAGCTGAGCACTTGTGGTTCACATGGACTGAGAACGGTCCTGAAGGAACTCGATATAACCGCTCTAAAAGTGGGTGGTTTGATGCAGTATGCTTCGAAGATTGGTTTCAGTCAACATTGTTACCGGCTGTTAAAAATCTAGATCGTCCTAAAGTTATCATTGAAGATAACTTATCTTCTCACATCAGTTTGCATGTGCTTAAGCTCTGTGAAGAGAATAATATAAGGTTCGTTTGCCTCCCTCCGAACTCAACACATCTAAAACAACCATTAGACGTTGCCTTCTTTGGACCAATGAAAAGATCGTGGCGTGACATCCTCCGCAAGTGGAAAGAGTCAGATTCAGGATCAAAATTTGCAACGATCCCTAAAGATTTGTTTCCACGATTGCTAAAAGAGCTAACGGCAAGTTTGGAAGAAAAGCGAAAAGACAATTTGACGGCTGGATTTGCCAAATGTGGAATTCATCCCTTAAACAAGCAAAGACTACTAGACCGTCTTCCAGAAAACCAGCCCGTGGATAAAGACTCTATAGGAAAAGCTTTTATGGAACAGTTGGAGAAGAAAAGAGCTGAGTTTTTAACTAAAGACGGCCCGAGAAGAACGAAGAAAAAATTGCAAGCGCCTGCTGGCAAGAGTATTGCATTTGAAGAGGTTAAAGCAGCCATCTCAGAAGCAGCAAACAAACCTTCTACCAGTGCGTCAAAGAAAACACAAGTTTCCAAGAAGAAAAACAAAAAAAAGCAAAACTCTTCTTCAGATGAAGAAGATGTTGAGATGGTCTTAGAGTCTGATGGGCAAAGAGAAACATTTTCTGATCTGGAAGAAATATTACAGGAAGTAGCAGGCATGCCTGTTCACAGGTCTAATGATGAAGAAACACCAGTTGCGTTGAAACCTGAAGACTTTGCCATTGGTAACTTTGTAGTGGTTAAGTATGATGGACAGAAATACCCTGGCAAAATTGTTAGTTTATCTGAACAAGGACCTATAATTGAATGCATGGAAAAAAGACAAGTTTTGGCGCTGGCCAGAAAAACAAGATTGCCTGACTTACGACTGGGTGGATGTTTGTCAGAAGATCAGTCCTCTAAAAACAGCTTCAAACAGGAACCAGTTCCATGTGCCAGAGCTGGACAACTAGTATTTATTATGTAAACTGATATCTTTTTTTATACAATACAATTTTTTTTTAATAAAATGAAGTTCGTTTCATTTATTCCCATTTCTCATCATTTCATGGATGTTTTTGAAGTAAAAGCAGGTTAAACAACAAACTAATATGTCTTGTGGTAATTTTATCTTGTCTAACATTAGCCCAACCAATAATAAACATAGGTTTTATATGGTTTAAAAGTATGGGACAAAGTTTCCCCAATTCAAGGCAACTTTGGCTCAAACATTTAAAAAATTCTGTATAATAGTGCAAAATGATTGAGGGGTCTCAATATTGTTTTAATTTAATGATATAATGCTTGCTTACACATTGAGATACATTGAAAATTAATATAATCCATGTCAAAAGATATGGAGCTGATAAAACCATAGCAAAGCTTTAGATTTGGGCCAATCTTACCCCAGCTGACGGTACTTTAGTATTACAATTTTTTTTCCTCCGATTCCAAAATGACTAAGCGATTGCAATTGAGCAAAAAAGAAAAGAAGTAGTTTTTGGAAAACTTACTGTTCTACGACGAACAAAGGGTCCCCTTCTTCGTTGCTTCCGTCGACGATTCTGATTTGCCACAGGTTCTACGACTTTTCCTCGTTGCCTTCGTACGCGCTTGTGCTTCTGAATTTCGTCTTCTTCTTTTCCTACTCCTCCACCACTATCTCGACATCCGTCCTGCGTCTAGTTCGCACTTGCCACACTTTATTCAACCAAGTCCAAATAATCCAAACAGAGCTCGTCATCCGTTTTATCCTCAATCGGTACACCTTTACCGCTCAAGTCGAAAATCTAAAAATAGGACGCGCGTTATTCGTCGCGCTCTTAAATAATGTTGCCTCTAATGGCCACTTTACCGCTCTCCGACCAAGTTCTTTGTCTCGGGTTCAGCCACCTCTTCGGAGTGGTTTTTCCCGTTCCCGCGGAGTGGTTCCACTCAAACTCGGCGTGATTTCTACTCCACCTTCAACCACTCTGATGGCGATCACACCAATCACAGCTGCTGGGATGGCAACACCGACCATGGGGAAGAGACTTGGCGCTTGTCACCGAGGAGTCGTAGAGTCAAGTATAAGCTCACGGAGCTTATATTGTAATAACAAAGGATAATAAACTATTCTATATATATTTTAACTAGACTTTCATTATCTGCTGAAGAGACAGGACTACAACAGTGGTGATCCGAATTTACGTATGAATTAAAGGCAAACACCATAACCTAGAGAGTGAATTCCAGCTTTTACGTGTGGCTCTTGATGAAAGGAATCGATATGGACGCGCATGCAGTTGAGGCGTTAATTACATCAATGGCTGAGCAGCAAAGCAAGACGGATACTACAATCGCGTTGTTAATCCCACAATTGACTCAGCATCAGCCATCGCCAGCTCCAGCGGTGACTTAGCATCAGTCATTGGTAGCCGCGAACGTCGTTGCACAACAATCTGGTGGGCCGTATGGAGAAATTTTCGTACAGTGTGGAAGACGACCTGACGTTTGAGTTGTGGTACGCGCATTATGAGTCCATTCTCGTGACGTGTCAACCTTGCAAATCGGCTGTGATTTAAAAGCTGAAAAGCATGGTTTTGTGCCCGGAAAGCATATCTAAGAGTGAGATATTGACAGTTCATGGGAAACTGAAGGAGAATGAGAACAAGCTACGATCAGAAGAAGGAGCAAGAAGAATGTGAGATAAAGATTGCCCCAACTGCTGAAGAATCGGATACAAAAAAGGATACTGTACGTCAGCATCGACAACGTCCCAGACGCTGGAGAGATTTCAACGAACGCAAGAGCTTCAAAGTTAAATCGATGGCTACTTCGACGCGCAAGTTTGTTAAACCCGCGATTGACAACAAGAAGCTAAAATTACAACTTGATTCGGGTTCCGATTGGACGATTATCTCTGTGGCAAATTGGAGGCTATTACCATCGCCGAAATAAGCCGTATGCGACGAGTAAGCCGTGAGCTGGGCAAGTTCAACACACAATTAAAATTGCGAGAGAGCAACGACATGTGCTACGTCTCGGTATTTAATTTGAATGTACTTGGAAGCGACTGGATGGAAGCGCTTGACTTATGGAACGTGCCTATTGATAAACCTTGCAGCACAATTGGGCAAGTGAAGGCACCGTCACTAAACGTGGAGGTGAAAGAGGAATTTTCATCTCTTTGTAATACTGCATTGGGGCGATCCAATAAAATGAAGGCATCACTCACGCTGAAGGAAGGTGTCAAACCAGTTTTTCAAAATAAGCGGCCAGTCCCATTCGCTGCTGAAGCGCCGATAGCCGACGAACTTAAGCGGTTGTAACTGTTGGAGGTGACTACCCTTTCGATTACTCAAAGTATGCACCACCAATCCTTGCCGTTAAAAAGAAGGATGGCAGGGTAAGAATTTGCGCCGATTATTGTATGGGTTTGAATGACTCGCTTCAATCAAATCAGCACTCACTGCCAACACCAGAAGATAACTTCTCGAAACTGTCCCTTTATCGGGTGTTCAGTAACATTTGAACTTTCGAATGCATTTCTGCAGATGGAACTCAACGACGAAGCGAAGAAAATGATGACGATCAACACAAACTGTAACCTCTTCGGAGAAAATCGCTTTCAACCTACCGTCGTGAAAGCATATTTGAAGTATTGAGACGCATCCAAAGCTACGGGTTTCACCTCAAAATCGAGAAGTGCTCATTTGGTCAAAAGAAATTGGAATTCCTGGGGCACGTAATCGACGATAACGGTTAGAGACCAAGTCCAGAGAAAATCGAAGTTCTGAACAAAATGCCGGCACCAAAGACGTTCAACAATTGCAAGCTTTTCTTGGGGCTATTAAATGGTACGGTAAATTAATTCATCAGCTGAGGTAGCTTCGCGGACCGCTGGACGAGTTGCTGCGTAAGGATGTCAAGTTCGAGTAGAAACAATTACACCAAGAGATGTTCGAGAAGCTCAAGAATATACGCTCCTCGGATGTTGCATTAACCCACTATGACCCAAAGAAGAAAATTATCGTGGCTGCAGTAGCATCGAGTTACGGTATGGGTGCGGATCTTATGCATGAGATGCCGGATAGGACTAAGCGACCGATAATGCATGCGGCGCGAACATTCACAAACGCCGAGAAGAACTACCCACAAGTTTATCGAGAAGCCTTGGCGTTGACATTTGCACTATTCAAGTTTTATCGTTATATCTACGATCGCAAGTTAGAATTTACGACCGATTATCAGCCGTTGTTGGTGATTTTCGGTGCAAAGAAAGGTATACCTGTCTACACAGCCAGCCGTCTACAAAGATACGCACTAATGATGCTTGCTTACAATTTCCAAATCAAGCACAGGGTGCGTACGGTATTTGAGGACAACTTGAGAGTAAAATTAATTAGCTTTTATTTTTAACAAAATTTAATGAAATTTCAGGAACAAAATCGTTAAATTAATATATATGGCTATAAAATTATTCAATAAAATCGCCATTAGCAGCAATAACCTCTTCGATCCGGGTACGGAAACGATTACATGCCCGAATCAAATGCCCCTTGTTCATATTGACCATAACGGCATTAGTAGCAGTCTTCAGCGAAGAATTGGTATTATGAGGACGCTTATTGGTCTCACGCTCAACTACGCCCCATACGTAATAATCCAAAAGATTAAGGTCTGGGGAGCTAGGTAGCCATAGGTTCGGTGTTATGTGGTCATGAAAATTTTCGGAGATCCAATCTTGTGTCGCCATCGCTTTATGTGAAGGAGCAGAGTCTTGTTGAAAAATGTATGGTCTGCCTCCGCTTACATTGTCTATCCAGGGTTAACTACCGTCTCCAAAACCTCGATGTATGCAGCAGAGTTCACTCGAAGTCCTTGAGTAAAAAAGTGTGGTGGCATAACATGTCCTTCATTGCTGACAACACCTAAAACCATAACAGTGGCTGGAAATGTTATGTGCATAACAATAGGAACCTCCGTAGAATTCGAACATAGCCATCTATCATTTCTGCGATTGGTCTTTTGATCTTGGTCAAAATTTTTTTCGTCGGAAAAAAACCATAACATTTTGAGCGCCACAGGGTGTTTGATTTTGTTCAAAAGACGTTTTGATCGGAGAACTCTCTTGTTCTCGTGTTCGTTCCGACATGAAATGTCCTCTGCGTATCACGTAAAACTTATACTGAAGGTCTTCGTGGACAACTCTACGAATAAGGCGCTCAGAAACATGAAGCTCACTCGCAAGGACCCTCATTGATTTTAAAGGGTCCTCGTCTATGATCGCTTGCACTTGCCCTAAAAATTCTGCAGATTGGACAGTGTCAGAACGTTGTTCGTGTTTTTTGCGTTTTGCAACCGATTCTGTATCGCCTCCTGATGCTTCCAATTCACGGCGAACATTATGCACTAATGAACGGGCACAATTAAGAAAATTGGAGATCTCTAAATCTGTATGGTTCGCACATATATCGACGATGACAGCATGTCTCTTCATTTCTTGAGTGATGGTCTAGTCCGCCATTTCTTAACTGAAAAAGAAAAAATATAAAAAAAAAATCGCGAAGCTATAGTCACATTTATGCATGTCCTCAAATACCATACGCACCTTGTATTTAGGCGTCAAAATAACGAGAATCGGTAATGAAACACACGAAATACGCCGAAGAGTACAGCTCGAAAATAAAATATTTTATTCAGTATTGGTAATCTTGAAAATCAGCTGCAGACACAGAAGAACAAACCTCCAAGTATACAAATCTGTGTTTTGCTATGGGTGTGAAACATGGACCCTAACCCAAGCATCCGCAAATATATTGAACGCCTTTGAGCGACGGATCCAGAGGCGAATAACCGGAGCGAAGTTTAACGGGGACCAATGGCAAATTCGATACAACCATGAGCTGTATGAAATTTTTGACGAGCCCGAGGTCTTAACGATTGTAAGGCTGCGGAAGCTGCAATGGGCTGGACACATAAATCGTATGGACGAACAACGGATACCCAAAAACATATTCGTTGGGAGAACTGAAGGCTGGAGACTAGTGGGGAAACCAAGGAAACGTTGGTCTGACTCGGTCGACGAAGACAGTTCATCGTTGCTCGAATTTCGAAATTGGAGGACGCGGTCAATGGACCTAGACAGTTGGAGACGCTGTTTGCAGGAAGTGAAGGCCCGATAGGGGCTGTAGTGGTTCGAAGAAGAATATTAAACATAAAAAGGAAAGTCGATAATATAGTGCTGTTGTAAGCAAACCATTCCTCGACACGAGCACTGCTCAATGAGGAATGTACTCGTATGAATATTTAATTTTCACTTTTATTTCAGACGAGAAAAGATTATGAATTCATTTATTGTTGATGAAATGTAAATTTATTTATTTTTTGGGCAAATAAAGATATTATAGCAAACGGGGGCATCGGAATTGGCGGCTTAATTTTCGAGCAATCTCTTTGTTTTCCTCTCCTCCCGTCAGATATCTAGAAGGCAGCCTAGGGCTAGCAAAACGAGGCTTAGCCCGAAGTAATGTGCCAATCGGTTCCAGACTAGGTGGCTAGGTGTTTAGTGGGTAGTCCAGAGGTTTTGCCCAAATCTCAAGGCCAACATAAATAAAAACCCCAAAAACTGAAGTGATCTTAAAAAAAAATTTTTTTAATGTAGCTTAGTAGGGTGTCAAAAAAAGCTCCTGATTAGAGTTCTAATAAAGAAATAAAAACTTCGGTATGTGTACCAGAGGTTTAAGGGAGAAGAAAAAAGTACGAACAATTTGTGCTCACCTATCTCACGGTTGGAGACCTTTGAGCCAAAAAATCGGAAGCAAATCACAGAGGTAGATCTTTATTAGTACATGGGGAACAAATACCTCAGAAATCAAAATTCATTCTTAAGCTTTGTTAATAAAAGTATAATTTATCAATTTTGAGTTTTCCGCCACGAAATCGAAACGAGATCATTACACTTCTCAAAATTTCCTTGAAATCGGATCATAACCAAGTGGGATATATTGTAGTGAAATAGGGTAGATAAAATGTCCGTAAAGGACTGCAGCGATTGTCTGCTGCCTCGGCGAAAGAGAATGGTAGGATTCGCCGAGATTGGCCATGTCTGAGGACACGTGAATGCGCTGACAGGCTAGCATTGCGGTATCGTGGGGCGGATTCTTTTCCCCAGCACAAGGACCCACTAGAAAAGAATTTCGCATTCCCGAATTGAAACAACCTAATTCGGTTCGACTGTTGTCGAGGCCGAGGTAACCTACTAAGGGTTGAAATTGCTTATAGCAACTACCAAACTGGGCCGGGGGAAAACAGACGGACTTGAGCGGACTTACTTATGGCCCCCAAATAAGAGTGGGTCATCCAGGTGGAAGCGGTGCCCCCTCGCACCCCCCCAACCGGATCAAGACCCAAATGTAAGCGTGGCCATATTTTCCGCTTAAGTGAAAAACTCATACAAACATAATTTGAATGAATTTTTCCTTTAAATCAAAAATATAAACGTGGCAAATTTATGCCATAGTATTATGTGACGGAATCACATAACCCTATGCCATAAAAAGGCACGCGAGCGGAGGGCCACCTTACTCTGCAAGGGCACCTACAAAGCATAAAAAGGGGTGAGCTCATCCGATGGCTACCTCATTATAGTGGAGGGGCCAGCCAACGTGGCGGGTCCCATACCCGGTCAGCTTCAAAATCCGAATGGAAAGACCGAGTTTGTATTTAATTACAAAGCAAGTTTCTTATTCCACAAACTCTGGGATTACATGGTGAATTTTTTTGTCTTTAATTTTAAATTTGTGTGCAATTTATTTTATCATTTTTGAATCATACGTATAGTATTTCTTCTTCTTCTTCTTTGTAGCACTACAGCCCCTCTCGGGCCTTCGCTTAGAGATAGTTAGAGTATCTCATTTTCATGACCGTATTGATTTCTCCGGAAGTTGGTTTGATTAGTACCATGCTCCCGTGTGCCTGCTCAGCTATGATATGATCTGATTAAATCAGTACATATCACCACTGAGCGAACACTCGTAGTCTGACCGGAAAATCCCCTGAACTAAATCACGTTGCTCCTAACGAGATTTGAACCTGGGACCTTCGGCTTACGCGTTCATGCTCTAACCACTAGAACACACAGACTACTACGTATAGTATATATGTAATTTTTACGATAAAGTAATCGCGATTGAATAATTACGTAAGTATGTAAATATTTGAACATAATTATTTTTTTCTTTTCAATAACCAAAAAGAGTACTTACCCGACCTCCTATCGAGGTCTCGTAGACGGGGTGGGCGAACTTATTCAAATGTTTATCGACTATAATCTTTAAATTGATAAATTAGGCACATGTATGTAAATTTTAAAGCACGCACGTGGTGACGGAAATCATACAAATTAAAACGTTTTTCTTTTGAATTTTCGTTTCTGCTTTGATTTGTGATTAATTTTTGATCGAGCAGCAAAAATGCTGCAAAATACGCAAACACAGCGAAAGGATATTAACTTGTCGTCTACGACGGCACTGAATTATTTTCTAAGTTGTTGGGAACCCCACAGCGAGACACCGAACCAACGCGAGCGTCGCTTGCAATTCAAAATTTTACTTTTGGTGAAAATTCAGAAGAAATTGTTGATGGCGCCTCCCTATTGAATTCCTGAAAAACCCAGCACGAAACACACTAAACCTTTCCGGTGCGTATGGATCAGTACAAATGACGCGCGATTCAAAATGTTAAAATCCTGGCTTTGAGCTTCTTCGCTAGAATATTTTCCCCCTCTCTTACAGCACAGTCCAGACAATTTACTTCCACGAGCAGGCAAAACTGAAACTATTTTCGTTTTAGATTTCCCGTTAAGTTTATGCTTTACGTTGTTTTTCTTAGAAGTTCACGAAAAACTTCCCTTTGATGTCTGCTGACGACCGAAAGTTTGTAACAGTTGAGATCAACAAAATAAAATACTAAGTCCCGCAATTTCGCACCTAGCACTATTTGTTGGGTGGAAACAAATAAACAAAAACAGACAATAATAAATAATCATCGGTTTTTTTCAGTGATAAAAATACAGTAGGCTCTCACTTATATGTACACTCATTTGTATGAATGTTCCAGTCGCGTTCAATCTTGTTCAAAATGATCGTCATTTGGCTTTGATGGCTTTGTGACTTTTTTCGCTGTAAAAGGGCTTTCTGTACATTATCCGTTCAGTCGTGGAATTCGTTTGTTTCAGATCGGAAGTCAAATTAAAATTAAAGTGAACAAAAAATTAGAGTGCAAAGGAAAAAAAAGTGTGTTTGACATTGCAAAAGAAAATTGCAATCTTAGAAGCCTTAGAAAAGGGCATGTCAGCAACAGTTTTAGCAAAAAAATATAATGTAGGGAAATCTACAATCAGTGGTATTAACAAAAATAAAAACAAAATAAGATCTGCAATTGTGAACACTTTCTGTGGGCCAGGGAAGAAAAAGGAGAATTCCAGAGGGTAAATTTCCTAAGATGGAAGAACTTCTCTACATGTGGTTCATTAAGCAGCGAGAGAAAAATATCCCCGTGAATGGGGAAATATTAAAAGCGAAAGCCAAATATTTTTTCGATAAAACATACCCAAACATGTGTTCATTCAATGCTAGTCCAGGATGGATGCAAAAATTTAAAATACGGTATGGAATAAGGCTTTTGAAAATTTGCGGAGAAAAATTATCTTCGCAGCTTGACTTAGTGGAACCTTTTCGGTAGAAGTTGAAGCATATAATACAGCAGCGAGATTTGCATAATGAGCAGATATATAATGCTGATGAGACGGGATTCTACTGGAAGTTGCTCTCCGATAAAACTTATGTGTCACATAACGAAAGGAATGCTCCCGGAAAAAAGCTTTGTAAAGAACGAGTAACTTTTTTGGCATGCACTAATGCAACAGGTTCTCACAAATTGAAGCCTTTAATGATTGCCAAAGCTAAAAATCCACATTCGTTCAAAAATTTTGATATTCCTGTGGAATACAAACATTCCAAGTCTGCGTGGATGAACACAACCATATTTTTGAATTGGTTTCAAAACTCTTTTGTTCCGCACGTAACATGTAAATCTTCAAGAATTTTATTCCGGTTTTTTATACATTGCATACACGTTCAGGTAAGGCAACAATTACGAAACGCTAATGTCCCGCCAAATGCCTTGTTACTATTGGATACCGCTCCTAGCCATCCTCCAGTTGAAGAGCTACGTAGTGATGATGGTAACATCATTGTAATGTATTTGCCTCCTAACGTTACAGCTCTTATCCAACCGATGGATCAGAATGTAATCAGGTTGACGAAGTTGTATTACAGAGCAAGCCTACTGTCTAGGATAGTCGCCAATCCAAAATTAAGCGTACATGAGCATCTTAAAGCTGTTACTTTAAAGGATGCTGCAATATATTTGGCAGCAGCTTGGGATACGATTACGCCTCGTACGGTTGTGCAATGTTGGCGTAAAATTTTACTTGCCCATGACAGCAAAGATGAATTTGATTCGGAAGACGACTTACTACTGTCAACCTTCATGGAGCAAGCGCATGACCAAGAGATGAACGTGATTCTCCAACTTCAAAACTTGCAGAATGGATTGAATCCTAGTGTAATTTAAAAACGTTTTTTTATAAACAAAGCTAAGTTTCATTTTAAGGAGCAGTCATCATTTGGTGATGTGCTTTCATTGAACAATGAAGTTCACTGTGATGCGCTCGATGGTGATGAAACACATTCTGAAGATGGTTCAAGCGAGCACTGTTTAAACGTTCATCAACAAAAGATACATCACTGTGAAGCAGTTGAATGTTTGAATAAAAAAAAATAGCGTTGATATGCAAGACATTTCGTGTCTTCGTAAACTGAGAGAGAAGCTGTACTGAACACCTTGGGCCAAACAAAACAGACTAAAATTACACATTACTTTTCGCAATAATAAATTAAACGAATAGCATATGTTAAACTGCAAACCAGAATAATGAATTTTACCCTAAATTTGTGTTTTTTTTTTATTTCATAAGATGATTCAACTAGCAGATCATTCTAACAACACATTTTTGCATATCAACTATTGCTAAACTCTTCGACAAATGCTCTATCCAGTTATATGAATTTCGCATTTATATGAATTGTCCTTGCATTGATTAGTTCATATAAACGAGAGTCTACTGTATCTCCAGAGCTTCGTCCGCGATTATGTGTTCCCTCAATACAGTCCTTGACACTCACGACAAGATCTACGCGAATTTCCTGCTTTATAGATGGTTTTCTTGAGTAAGTCACTAGAGAACATTCTTGACATTTTCATATCACAATGGATTGGTATTTTTTCCTCATTACGAGTATTCGCTGGGCCGAGAATCACTGACAGGAATTCTCTGTTAATCTTAATTTTTCTTCCACATGTTTGCTATGAAACTTTTGGTGGTTTGCAGACTTGGAAAATCCCTCGACGATGGCACCACTAGTGTTGTGAAATGTCACAATGCTCTTTTGCACTAAACTGACTGCGACAAACGCGACAACTTTTCACTGTTTCAGCGAGCAAATGTCATCGATCCACAGCGCTTATTCGCGCGAAAATCGTGTCCGATATTCTGTTGCGAGAATCCGCGCGAAATTGAAATTAAGTAATTTCTACAAATTGCACTTGTTACGAATTTGATTGCATTGAGTACTTGTAGTTTATAATGACTCTAACACCACTCTTTCGTCGATTTGTTGACTCTTTTCATTTATTTTAAAGACTGCAAGCCCTCCCGATTGCTCCTATTGCTGCTGGCACTGTTCTCGTGACGTGTTCGCGGTGACGATCAATCACAGACTCCCCTTGTGGTTGTCAATCGTCCACTTGCTAGATGTCGCAACGGGACTCGACGAGCCTCCGTTCATTACGCTGCACACTTGCCTTCGCCAATGCAATACGTGCATGTGCAGCGGGAAAAGGTGTTGCCATGTTCGAATTTTAATTGGAGATTTCAATTATTAAATTAATAAAAAAATAGTAATATAGAAAAATTTCAATAATAATAGAAAAAGAAAAATATCATAAGGAATAAAACTATAAACAAAAATTTAAATTTAATATAGAGAAAAAAGATAATATAAAACTTATATTTATAAAAATCTGCAATAAAAATTCGGATCCGTGTTATGCCGCTTTCGAGCAGTTTGCTCAGGCGACTACTCGATTACTACAGTATGTAACCATTTGAATTGCACAAGATCCCAACAATAAAAACATGTGTTGATGGTTGACATAAACTCGTATGTCAAATCTACGTGGACACTAAAGAAAATTTCGGTAATACTGTATTATGCTCAATTGGCCGAGCATTCAGGGAAATTTTTTAAGCTGGAACAAAATGGCGGCTATTATGTACTTATGAAAGAAATTCTCTAGTAAAATCTTTCTGATATATTTGAGTAGTTTTTCTTTTTTAATAACATGAACTGATCGCTTGTATTACGCATCCATTAATTCTGGATGCATAAATCAAGTCCTTTGTTCATGTTATCAGAAAATGTGTTTCGAATCCTGGGACGGTTGCAAAGCCCTTCCGGTAGGTGCACTCTTTTGCCTACTCGACTTATTTCCTGATGAATTAGATGTATCAACCAAGCTTTAAACATCGGCTTGCATTATCTTGTTGATTTTTCAATCTTAGATATAGATATTATACCAGCAACGTTTCAGCAGCCATTTCAAATGTTCATTCATTGATTTTTAACTTCTACTATCAGACGTGCATCCATTCATCTAATATTTTTATTGTTTTTTTATGAGATAAACTACTAATTGATTTGCATTAAAAATGGAAAATAAAGAAGATTCCTTTTATTCCCTTATATTGTATGTAATGCTCAACCGGTGCACACAAGATTCTACAAAGAAAACCTTTAGAGGCTCTATAGCCATAGTACGAAGAAAGTAGTCATTAAGCCAAACTACAAACAACTCGACGAGGTCAAGAGTCTTCTCAACCATTCCCATATAAGTCCTTCACGATCATGTTAGCATTATTTACCGAATCACGATTATTCCAGTCGAGTCAATAATCTCAAGTACTCCAGTCTAATGATTCATTGGATCTACTTTCTACAAGTGCTGCATTATTGCAATTTCTTCTTCTTTCTTCCAATCCTCGTCTCCTTAGAGACCCACAGTCCGCAGCGAGCGCGCTATGGTCACGAACTTTCTCAAGACTAACAATATTTACTGCACAATCACTCTTTAGCTTTCAAATGTCAATAAGATATCTTATCTAAACTTCTTTGGTTTGGCTTAGTTTCTTGCTGCCTCTTCCTCTTTGTACACAATATCAATCACGCCACTACTCCTTAGCAAACCACTTGGTCTTCATCCTCCTCATCGTCTTCTACCAATTCCTTATCCACGAGGTCTATTTCTAGATGGGGCTGACTTGGCGACTTGGTGGATGTGCTAAGAGGTCTCTGCCTCAGCATAAAGCGTCTTAGACGGAGTCGAACTGGATTTCTTCAGTTCTAGGTCTTTTACTCGTATACGAGTATCTATTTTGTTTGGATAATGTCGGGCCATAAATAAAACATGAAACGAAATCAAAACAAACATTTATGTTTAGCCGCAAATATTCGATTGCGAGCAATACCCGTACCACGACAAATATACTCTCCAACTGTACTTGGCTGTACTTGACTGAATGTAATAGCGTTTTGTATCTTTTCCATGGATATCTGATAGATAACGTGTGCAATGCACGTTCGTGGTACCTGTCCGTGTTTATATTTTTTTATGTTCGGTGGTGAGGAGTTGTTGTTGTTACGATTGGTTGCGATTGTTCTTAGTGCCGGTTTTGATCATACCATTTAAGCTGCAGACACATGATGAGAGGATTTATTGTAGCGATTAAGTTGGCAGGATGGTTGTAAATCCAAATGAAATTACGGTGATTCAGGTGATTACAACGAGATGTTCAAGTGGGCTTTTAAATCCATGTAAATGCAGTTATAACATGATGTTGCAGTGTGAAATGATGAGGTTAAATATTCTGAAGAGGAAATAACCGTGAATTATTTTCATGTTAATAAACAGGCAGCAGGTGAGTGTGAACTATAAAATAACATCAACAAAGTACTCTCTAGAGAATGATATATACAGGGTTATACATTTCGTGTTGGGAAAGTATAACCCTGCCATTTGACATCTGTCAGAATTAAATGTCAGCCAAAGCGTGCTTTTTTAGTTGAAGGTTTGCCATTTAGAAATATGGATCGTTTAACAGTCGAAGAACGCGTTAAAATTATTAAATTTAATTATTAAAATGGTGATTCTGCTGTATCAACATTTAGGGCTTTACGAGCCAATTACGGTCGACATAATCGACCTACACAGCAAACAATTTCGATCACAGTGAGAAAATTTGAAGAGACTGGATCGGTTATTGATATTGCAAGGTCTGTGCACCATCGCAACATTCGTTCTGCTGAAAATATCGCTGTCGTTGCTCAAAGTGTGGAGGAAGACCCGGTTATCGATTCCTCGACGTGTTCAAAATATAGGCTTGTCTTACGGCTCATTGTGGCGGATTTTGCATTTGGATTTGCATCTCCATCCGTACAAAATCCAACTCACCCAAGAACTTAAGCCTCAAGACCATACACAACGCAGAATGTATGCGAATTGGGTGTTTGAACAACAAGCCATTGATAACGATTTTTCGAACAAAATTTTCTTTAGTGATGGGGCTCATTTTTCGCTCAGTGGTTACGTAAATAAACAGAATTGCCGCATATGGGCCTCTCAAAATCCTCAGGTGATCGCAGAAAGGCCTTTGCATCCGGAAAAAGTGACCGTTTGGTGTGCATTATGGTCTGGTGGTGTTATTGGCCCGTTTTTTTTGAAAACGATCAAGGAAGAGCCATTACAGTCAATTCTGACCACTATGGACGGATGTTAGCCCATTATTTTTGGAGAGAAATTGAAGATTATGATCTGGAGAACATGTGCTTCCAACAAGACGGAGCCACAAGCCACACAACACAGGCTCATCGAGCACTTTTGCAAGAGAAATTTCCAGGACGCGTAATTTCGAGATTGAGTGATGTCAATTGGCCCGCAAGATCCTGCGACCTAACACCTTTGGATTTCTTTTTAGGGGGCTATGCGAAAGATCGTGTTTACGCGAACAATCCTCAAAATCTTGAGCAATTGAAAACCAATATTCGTGAAATTATAGCCGAGATATTGTCGGAAATGTGCCGAAAAGTCATTGAAAATTACCTCAGAAGGATTGAGGCCTGTAAGAGGTCCCGTGGAGGACATTTGAATGATGTTGTATTTCAGGTAGATTCAATCTTTATATTAAATAAAAAATTTCGTTTCCATCTGAATATTTAATGTGTTTTCTTTAGCTTTACTTTCCCAAGCGTAAAATGGAAAACCCTATACTACACATTTAAGGAATTTATTTTCAGAAGGAAATTATTTGCCGCCATTAACTAAAGAACTTGACCTTTAGTTTTCAGGGCTTTATAATACAATAATTTTTCAAAGAAATACTAGCTGGGCGATCTATTTTTCTGTATGTCCCTACATGCTATAATATTGTAATGTTTCATCATATTGCCATTTGTTCTTACATACTATTAAGATGTCATAGACTGTAATTATATAAGGCTTAAATATCATGTATTAAGATTATATTCACATTACCAAAATTATCCTAATCATAAATATTATAATTCACATGTAAGCATTTTTTGACGTAGACTGTAATAAATTCATATTCACATCATATTTTCCAGTAAACTTGATGCCGACAATAAGATCGTCAAATTTCATATATGTGTCTGGGAATGAAACAAATGTTTTGCTTACGATGCACATTCCATAGCATTGTACATAGGTATTTAGTCTATTAGTCTATTTAGTTTAAGTAAGCAAAAAATATGTATAAAAGAGATTGAAATACAATAAAATGTAAGTATTCTTCAGAAAAACGTGGATCAAGCCTTTTCTTTTCCCGCAGTGAGGCTGCTGTGGGGCGTGTCTTCTGAAGAATACTAAGATTGCAAAAAAGGCAGTATTGCAATTTCGATTCAGGCAATTGGTCTTTCACCTATTGATCCACAAAAGAAATTTATTGCAATGATTGCTTTAGCAATAGTAACCGGTAATCAGGAGATTGGAGAGAAGTTTACTGGTTGGGTGATTCACCTGGTCATCAAAAATATTACAATTCCCGATTTTGAATTATTGATGGCCATCAGAACGAGTTATTCGGGCTAATTTGGCGATCCACCTAATTAGCAAGAAACTGGTGTTTTGAACTAATTGCCCAGCAGAGATACACGGACATAAATTTTGGTGACCCCGACATGGTTTTTAGTGGATTACGGAGATGGAGGCGTTAGCGAGACCTCCGTTGGAGCTGGGAAAAGCTATTGAACAGAATTTAGCTAACTTCAAGAAAGATAGTAAGTACAGGAAAGCCGAAGAGTACGTGAAGCAAAGGTTGGATGTTCTAGAAACTAATTTGAAGATCTTTGAGCCGAATGACAGGGCGCTTTCTGCTTTCAAAGAGACGCATGGCGATCAATCATATTTTGAAAAGAATTATTTTGAGCAGGTCAAAGGCATCATCTCAAGGCATACTGAAGGGCTCAATGAAATACTGAGAAATTTCCAAGCAGGTTCAGAGGATGAATCCGGAGCAAGTACAGTATCGCGATTGTTGAAACAACGAAAAGGTCTCATTGCTAATGCCCGGCAAATAACTGACAATATCCAAAATCGGATTAAGAAAGATTAATCGAAACAATTCTTGGAATTTAAACTTGGTCTTCTTATAAACCAAAAAAAGCTGCTAGATAGTAACAACCAGACAATTTGGGAAACATATGATGGTTATGGCAGCAGCGAAGACAAAATGGTTTACGACGAAATCGATCATACCATTCAAGAAAGCATCATTCTTATATAAGAAGAGCTAGCATGCTCACAAGGGAGCGACATTCCTATTGTTGGAGTAAACGAGACAAGAATTAAACTTCCGAAGATCTCATTACCTGGCTTTGATGGTAGCTATTTGAAGTGGACGCAGCTCAAAGAACTGTTCACTCAATTAGTTGATAAACAAGCGATCAGCAAGGTACAAAAGATGTACTATTTGATTAGCAGCCTTAGCGGAGAAGCTCAGGCCTTAATCCAACATTTACCACCATCTGGGCAAAATTATAAGGCTGCTTGGGAGGTTGTTAGTGACTTCGCTCTTGAACAAGGTGATGAGCCATCCTGTAAATGCTGTTCAAATAGAATCAGCAAACTCCATAAAGCAGCTTCGTGACGTAACGAAGGAATGCCTGATGAGCCTTGAAACGCTAGGTATCCAGATAAAACATTGGGACCCAATATTAGTTTACACCATCTTAAAGAAGTTAGATAAAACTACTCATTCTTTATACGAACAATCTTTGATAAATCTTAGATCACTGGATACAAGTTGCCCTTTCAATATTCAAGGTGTTGGCTGAAGCACTGACACAGCAGCAAGAAGAGCCGCAATTTGTGTTCAGTCGAGGGAGAGGACTTTTACGATGCAACTTGAAGCATACATCATGCCTCAAATCACAACAAAGATATTTGAATACAAAGTCATGGGACTTGCCAACCAATGGTCAACTGGCCGACCCGCACTTTGACAACTAGGTCCAGTCGATATTTTGATCGGAGCTGAACGCTACTTCGATGTAATAAAAGATCAGCGTATAAGTCTTGGAAATGAGTTGCAAACTCTACAATGTACAACATTTGGTTGGATTGTTGCAGGAAAAGCTAAAAGTCAAGGTAATACTGACGATGTCAGTTGCTATATATGTACGCAAGAGTCAATCGACCTAAACACGCAGATCGAGCGATTTTGGCGGCTAGAAAACATTGAAAATTCGCCAGGATTGACCACCCAAGAAAGAAAGTGCGAAACTCTCTTCAAAGAACCAACCAGACGAACAAAATCTGGATTTGTAGTGAAGCTTCCATTTACAAATAACCCGTCCGCACTAGGGGCTCCAAAGAGGTCCTGCCACATCATACCGTCATCTAGCCAGATAGCGATGCAACAAAACTTACGGTTGTATTTGATGCTAAAACGTCATCTAATATATCGTTGAATGATATACTACATACTGGTCCTAAAATACAGGAAGATATAATGTCAGTTCTCCTGCGTTTCCGATTGCCTCGTTATGTTTGTACGGCTGATATCGAGAAGATGTACCGGCAAGTTTTAATAGTCGAAGTGGATCGAAAATTTCAATTGGTGCTGTGGAAAGAAAATCCACAAGTTTCCATCAAGTATTTTCAACTCAACACCGTCACCTATGGAATGACAGCCGCACCATACCTTGCCATCAAGTGCCTGCACGCGTTGGCCAACACCTACGAAAAGCAAAAGGCTTTACGTGCTGAAGTTATAAAAGAGAATATGAATATCGACGACGCGATGTTCGGGGCGGATAGCATTGCGTAATTGCTCGAAAAGTAGAAACAAGTCGTCGAAATTCTTTCTAACGGTGGATTCAGGCTCAGAAAATGTTGCTCAAATCAAGAAGCGCCTACAAAAATATTCCTGCTGAAGACAAGGCATTGAAGTTCGAGCTCTCTGACAACAAGGAACATCAAATTAAAGCCTTAGGTCTGACCTGGCTGCTTCAGGTGGACGAATTCCGAATAGCTTTAACTTACAATGAGGCAGAACAATTCACAAAACTTAAAATCTTGACGGATAACGCGCATATATTCGATCCGCTGGGACTATTGGGATCAGTCACATTGATGGCTAAGCTAATACTCCAAAAAAACGGTGGGATTTGAAGCTGGATTGGGATGATGTGGTACCTGAGAATTTGCAATACGAACGGCCCCAGTTTCGCCAAAATTTAACAGCACTTTGTACAATAAAAATACGGCGTCATATTGACGCACATCGAGTAGCACGCAGCAAGGAAATGCACGAATTTTACGACGCGTCAGAAAAAGCATATGGAGCCGCGATTTACAACGAACTTCTTCGTCAGACGATACCATAGTAGTAAGACTTCTATGCGCAAAATCAAGAATAGCTCCACTAAAACCAATAACAGTGCCATGCCTAGAGATTTGTGTGGCGAAGCTGGGATGTGATTTAATGACACGAGTCTCTAAGGATTTAAAGTGGGAGGAACGTGTTTGCCTATGGACAGACTCTGAGATCGTCTTGGCGTCGCTACGAAGACCAACTTCATCAATGCAATAATTCGTAGTCAATCGAGTTGCTGCCATTCAGGAGGCTTCAGATCAGACTCTATGGAGGCATGTGCCATCCAAGCAGAATCCTGCAGACTTGATATCTCGAGGCATCTCACGCACCAAATTCAATATTTGCCAACAGTGATTCTATGGGCCAATATTCCTACACTGTCAGTAGGCAGCATGGCCAAAAACAGAGATACCTCTGGAGGTCACCCTCGAGATCAGGCAACCAAAAGTAACACTGTCAATTACTCTGAGGAATAGTTTTTTCGTTGATTCACCCAAGCACCTAAGCTCAACAATTCGCACCAATAGGACCATTGCTGTTTGTCTACGGTTCATCAATAACGTCAGCAGTAAAAGTCTTATTGTCCAAAAAGGAGAACTCACGGTCATGGAGTTGGAAGACGCCATGGAGAGGATTTTGCAAGAAGTACAAGCAACGACTTTTTCCAAGGAAATAAAAGATCTGCAGACCCATAAAGGCGTTGACAGTCGCAGCTCCGTTTGTATTTGAACTCCCTTTCTGGATGAACGAAATCTTATTCGCATTGGTGGAAGACTAGCGAATGCAAATTTATCATATGAAGCAAAGCATCCAATTCTGCTCCCGAAACAACACCCCATTACCAAGTTAATCATCAGGCAGATACATTACGATAACAGCCACGTAGGACCACAGGCACTGTTGGCGATCACGCGTCAAAGATACTGGCCGGTTTATGGCAAAACAGTGGCGAGTTCCATTGTTCGAAATTGCGTACGCTGCGCCAAATTAAAACCTAAATTCCTCGAGCAGATCATGGGTGATCTACCCAAAGACAGGGTACATCTATCGCGCCCTTTTCTTAAAACTTCGGTTGATTTTTGCGGCCCATTTTATGTAGGATGGAAATAAGAGGAAGAGCCCCACAAAAGGCTTTTACTGTTTTGCAACAAAAGCAATTCATTTAGAAGTGGTGAAAAATCTCACAACCGAGGCTTTTATTATGGCGCTACGACGATTCATTCGCATACGTGGTTATTGTGAAACAATTTACTGCGATAACGCAACAAACTTCATTGGAGCGAATAATAAATTAAACGAAATGTCCAACACTATCTACAGTAATGAAGCCTCTCAAACGATAAATAAAATAACTTTGCGGTTGAAAAACGTATTAATTCCAAATTTATTCTACTACGAACTCCGCATTTTGGAGGCCTATGAGAAGCTGCCGTGAAGTCGGCAAAGGAATTGTTTTACCATTGACCTACGAAGAACTTACAACGATCACAGTTGACGTGGAAGCAATCTTAAATTCAAGGCCACTCATTCTTGCATAAAATGATCCGAATGACCTCGCATCCTTAACACCCGGTCATTTTCTAATTGGCGGGCCTCTGAACGCAACATCGAGTCCACATGCTATACTATACATCCAATGACTCTTGGAAACTACTAAGGAGTTGAAACGCATTAAATGTGAATATTGGCAATGATGGAGCAAGGAAAATTTAAGTGAACTGCAGCAACGGAATCAATGGAAACCGCCTAGTCATAATGTGAAACCAGGCACAATGGCGATCATGAAGGAAGATAAGAGTCATCCATACAGTTGGCCTTTAGGCCGTATCCTAAACACATTCAAAGGCAAAGATGGAAAAGTACGAGTGGCTGTAGTTAAAACTTCAGCAGGAATTTTCAAGCGGCCGATTCAAAAGCTAGCTCCTTTGCCAATTGATATACATAAAAACATCACAGAGAATCAACCACCAGAAGATACGCCAACCAAACCCGTCGTCGAAAAAGATATAAGCCAGACAAACCCGCCATCGAAAAAGATATAACGCCACCTAAACCGAAGAAACAAAAAAGGACGCAGTCCTTGCTCACAACACTATTAGTATTATGCTTGATATCACCAATCCAAGGCACAACTGATGTAAACATTACTGCATTTAAAAACACAACAAGGAATCTACTTCGAGAAGTGGGGATCAGTTTCCTTGATGAGCGATGAATGGAACATGATTGCAAACTACGACATGAAGCCATATTGGACAGAGTAAAATCTTATAACTAATGGAACAGATCTGCTCACAATATTATATAATTGTATGATCGATCATGCGGTCTGCTTAGAAACCGTCGATCATTTCATGATGACCCTTGCTGAGCTAACAACAATAAGTTACTCAATCAGGTACCAACATCCCGGATAAAACGAGCACCTTTGGAGGTAGTGGGGAATGTGGCCAACTCACTGTTCTTAATAAACCACTCCTAGATCTTATAAAAAACAAGACATACATTATAGATTCCACAACAAAACTCATATAAAAATCAGCAGAAATGACGACACGCTAACTATAACAGTTTTACCATTACATCAACACAACAATGCAGGCCGTAAATCAAGTGAGTAGGGTAGTGGATAGCCAACACTTACTTGAGATATTTAATTCTCTGTCAATACGATTGATCCTAACAATATCCAACCTCCAGCGTATTCAGACACACATTATCAACGTTCTAGCCGATACACAGCACGGAATAGTTAACCCATTATTCGTGACGCCACACCAACTGCACCAGCAAATACAAATGATCAAGAAACATCTACCATCTCATCTCCGACCACCATTAGTAGCTGATAATCTGCTATGTGTATATGGGTTGTTCTCAATCGAAGGAAGAGCGGTCCCAAATCAGTTCATCTTTCGAATCAAAATTCCATTACTTGCGGTCACAAAATACGAACTATTCTCAGTAATACCGGTCCTCATCAAAAAGCACGATACACTCCTCACCGTGAATCCGACTGCCCAGTATGCGTTAATCAACCTTTGAAGGGATCAATATTACCCACGTAGCGAACAAAATTTGATGTCTCTGTGTTCAACAATTAGAAGTTCTGATTGGATCTGCAAGCTAGGACGGTCGATCAACAAATTGTCGGGTAAAGAACACGTTAGCGAATTAACCATTCTTTTCAATAGCACCGATCTTTCCACCTGCACATTCACTAACGCAACTTATCTTCAAAGGTGGACGCAATTGACAAGAAGCAACTTCTGGATCTACGCCATTAAGGAAGCAACAATCATAAGCGTCATCTGTGAGAAAAAATTCTTACAACACAACATTCACGGAGCCGGCACAATTGCTATTCCTGCCGGTTGTTCGATCAGGGACGACAAGACAACGCGTGAAGCCAGCCACTACACCAATTCCATAGACGCCGTAGTTATGTCAATCAAGGAATAACTCCGGGGAACCAGAATCAGCTCTAAGTAGCCACTTTCTGTCGCAACCGGTCCTCAACACCAGTCTCGCTAAGGATATAGCACGATTCAAAGAAGACATTAACACGTTGGCCCACCAATCAACGTTATCTCATCGATCAGTCACGCAACATGATGTTCATCAATATGGCGTATCGTATACCGCGTTGTTTCTCATCAGCATTGCATTGGGATGTTATGCAATACGGCGCTTTATCTCGCATCGAAGACAGCATCAAAGTTCTATGTCATCACTAACTCAACCACATCATCAAAACGCATCAAACATAAATGAAGATTTTTGTGTAAATATTTGATTTTTAACTACTTCGTTCAAGGCGGGGAGTATGTTAAGGTGTCATAGACTGTAATTATATTAGGCTTAGATATCATGTATTAAGATTATATTCACATTAACAAAATTATCCTAATCATAAATATTATAATTCACATGTTGGCATTTTTTTTGACGTAGACTGTAATAAATTCATATTCACACCGTAGTTTCCAGTAAACTTGATCCCGACAATAATTTGGTGATCTACCAAATTAGCAAGCAACTGGTGTTTTGTACATACTAATTGCCCAGCAGAGATAAGCGAGCAAGTATTATGCGATGGAATCATATAACACTATACCATAAAAAGGCACGCGAACGGAAGGCCACTCTACCCGGGCATAAGCCCCAGTAACGCATAAAAAAGAGAGAACTCATCCGACGGCTATCTCAGCATAGTCGAGGGGCAAGCCATCGTTGCGGGTTCCATACCCGGTCAGGTTCAAGCGAGAGGAAAGACTGAATGTAAATTTTAATTATACATTTCCTTTATTTTGATATTTCTTTTTTTATCGCAAATATTTATTCTTATTTGACTCAATTTTTGACTACAGTAAATCAAAATCGATAAGATTATATGAATCAAATATAAAACTTCAACTTAAATCCATTTAATTTAAATAGAGAAATGTAATGAAAAAAATGATTATGCTATCACAATGGCTTTAAATCTCTTATCGCCGCTCACATTATTTCTTCGGTCTTTTTCGTGGATTTTGTATTGAATCAGCCATGTTTGTTTTTAAATTTTTACTTTTGTTTTCTTACAGTTCTCTTTTACAAACTATCAACTACACATCATTCTTTTTCTTTTAGCTTACTATCAGTATAATCACATTCTACTTGAAATTGTGGTTTAGGTGTGACAATTGTCTTAAAATTTTACACTCTCAACTTCAAGTACCTACGTCCTTTTTTTTCTTTTAGTAATGACCATGTTGAAGGCATTTCTATGACTAATGTGGTACAAAACTCGAACAGGCTGTTACAGAACAACGCAAACATATTAGTTGATTTTCACTATATACTCGTATACGAGTATTGGCAAAGAAATTATCCAAAAATGAAAACAAACATTGCAACTGATATAACGCTTGCCGGCGCAGTTCTCGCGACGTATTCGCGGTAAAGATCAATGACAGACTCTTCAGTTATCAGTTGTCACCTTGCGGGACTTCTATCCACCCTCAATTGTCTTGCGGAAGGGCAATTTGTGAATAAGCTCCGTTGTGAAGGGGTTGCCTTGTACAAACTTCATTTGCAGATTCGGATTTTAAATAAATAGGAGATTGTAGTGTACCAAAATTTAAATAATAATATAAGATAAATATCATAAAAGGTACTGTAAAACTAATATTTATAAAAAAAATGTATGATCTATAAACCTAGAAATTGGAATAATTAATTTTTCCAAATCTGCAATTAAAATTTCGAACCAGTTTTTTGCCGATTTTCGAGCAGTTTGCTTAGGCGACTGCTCGATCACTACGAAGTCAGCGATGAAAATTTTTAACCGGTTAACCAACGATATTTAAAAAAAAGTGGAATGCTACTGAAATGATATTATTAGATTTTTAATAAGTTTTGATCATGTCAATGAAAAATGAGATAAATTAGAGTTCAAAAGCTTCAAATAGTATTTATTTGTATGAAATATCAGTCAACAGAACAATTAAATAGATATTCCTTAAAATGCAACATAAAATATAAAAAAAATTTCTGTAAAACACAACATAAAATAAAACATAAACTATGTGAAATTCAAAAATGCGTAATCAGTCATATCAGTCTATTAGGAAAGAAAAATATATTACATAAATCAGTAATGAAACGCATCCCTAATTTTATGATTTAAAGCAATCTTCTTGGTTAAGCAACCGCAGGAAGACTAGCATGTCGAGGTTCTTAGGAGATGGCCTATTCCTCTTTGTGCACTTAACACTACCTGCGTGGGAGAAAAGGTGCTCTGTCACAGTTGAAGTTGCCATAAGGGGCAGACAGAGCATAGTTAAATCGCACATTTGTTCGAAGCCAATTTTCATTGAGTCGCGACCCTCCAGAGGATCTGCGTTTGTGCGCCTGCCCACAACGGCGATGCAGAGGTACACCTTTAGCTGCGATGGAATAGCCCCTGTAGCCTCTTGGTCGAGTGTTCCCGAAGAAGTTCGACGAAGGAGACTGTCTACCGCGGACCAAATCTCCGAGGAGGAGTTCTCGCCCTCAGCGTTAGACACAATTTCAAGGACCACAGTACGGCTGGATTCGGCCGCCTGAAAACAAACATGAAGTTACAACCCTGGAACAATGTCTTAACACTGCACACGCCCATCCTGCCCATCCTCCTTGTGATCAGAAAGCCCGGGCTGGACATGATGGATGCAGTTTTATTAAGACGCCATCAAATGCATCTGTCCACTTTGTCCGGCTTCAACCAGACTGCTGGACGAGATGGATGCATGCCTGTGGTAATACCTAACAGGAAGAATTCCCTGTTAATTCTTCCCAACAACGAAAATTACTAGTCGAACGTCGAAATACTTACCAAGGTAAGAAATTATTGAAGGTGCAGCGTGTGGATCCTCAAATACGAATTTTTCATAGAAAGGGTCTAGAAAGGTTGCTGCTTCATATGGGCGAAGAAACTCGATTCCCGAAAAGCTATATCCTCCAGTCGATCCCTGATGTGATATCGATTGCCAACCTTAGCGTTGAAATCACTCAGTTGTGTCGTTTGTAGGCAATGAGTCTTCATTCCTTCGTCCTTTTTTCCGGTCGGAGCGTGAAAATTTATTAGCTAGATTTTGAATTTCATTGACTGCCTTGAAATCACTAACGTGCGATTTGAACTCCCTATCCACAATGAAGGCCACGCCAAATTCTCGTTTTCCCACTTTTGAATATTGTGTGCGATCTCATGTCTTGAATATCATTTCCAGTCCAGTTCGTTTTGTGGATTGCCAGTATTTTTAATTTATATTGACTGGACTGTTGTAAAAGGTCCTTAACAGCGCCAGAGTAATTGAGTGATCTGACATTCCAGGATCCAACGCCATAGTTCTTTTCCCGTTTGCAAGGTCGTTACCGTGAGTCCAATCCATTTCGAGGCCCTTCCACAGGTTTCGAAAGACTGTAGGGTTTTCCGGGGACGGGGAGTTAGCCCGCCGCCCAAACTCCATTCCGGCGGCATGGTTATTACGTCGATTCCGTTATCAGGCGCGGAAGATTCGCCTTCACCCTCTTACGTCCCCACAAAGGAGGTGTAAGTAGGATTTGGTAGCAGAGCTGTAGATGTATTTACAGTTATTAGCATTTTTCGGCATTTAATGTCCTATTATTGAGGAACCAGTAAACACAATGTGTGACCCCGAGAACATTTACTATCATTCAATCGTGGGATTTAGGATGAAGAATCACGGAAGCTGTGGGTTGGGGAATCAAGGGGTCCCCTCCCCCTTTCTCAGACGGGCTTGAGACTGTCTTAGGCAAAGTTATCATGAATCAGAACATATGCCGAAAGAGTGGAGCCAATCAATTAAATTCCCTATCCGCAAAAAAGGGGTGACAAACTACAGTGCGAAAATTATAGAGGCATATCACAAGTCGAGCCAAGTAGTAGTCTATGCGGACGACATCAACATTTTGTCACGGTCTATTAACAACTGCGAAAGAACTCTTCCTGAAACTCGACAGCGAAAGGAAACTAGTAGGGCTACAAATCAATGAAAATAAAACACAGCTCTTAACGCAGTCGGGGAAAAGTACTTCAAGTACACAAAATATCACAATTGGCGAATAAAATATCGAAAATGTGAGCGAATTTTTTATTTAGGCGCCAAAATAACGAAAACGAGAAATGAAAGAGACGAAATACACCGAAGAATATAGCTCGCAAAAAAAATATTTTATTCGGTTTTAACAATCTTGAGGACCAGCTGCATACACAGAAAAACAAAGCTCCAAGTAGACAAATCTGTGATAAGACCTGTGTTATGCTATGGGTGTGAAACATGAACTCCAACCCAAGCATCCGCAAATATATTGAACGCCTTTGCACGACGGGTCCTGAGGTGAATAACGGGAGCGAAGCTAGTCGGGGACCAACGGCGAAGTCGATACAACGATGAGCTGTATGAAATTTTTAACGAGCCGGCGGTCTCAACGATTGTAAGACTGCGGGAACTGTAATGGGCTGGACACATGAATAAAATGGACGAACAACGGATACCCAAGAAGGTAATCGTTGGGGGAACTGAAGGCCGGAGACCAGTGGGGAAACTGAGGAAATACTGGTCTGTCTCGGCCGACGAAGACAGTTCATCGCTGCTCGGATTTCTAAATTGGAGGAGGTGGTCAATGGACCGAAACAATTGGAGGCGCTATTGTCAAGAGATCGAGAGGGGCTGTAGTGCTACGAAGAAAAGAAGAAATATAAGTCAGCTCTAGCATAAGGGTTAACAAAATAAGAATTCATCTGAGACGAACGAGACGTTTGTTGGAAATGCAGCTCAGAAAAAAGATGGTAGCAGAGTTTATGGAAAAAACATTGATCCAAATAAGTTCGACGGGATATGGACAACATAGGGGGGATAAACGACTTTCATAGGGCTGAGAAGGCTTTAATTTGCCTTCTCAGCCCTATGAAAGGATAAGAAAACGTGTAATCTTTATATACAGAATGAATGAAATCTTATTTCAGTCTTGCTTGTAACCATTTCCAGCTCCCAAGCCGTTCAACAAGTCACACGCCATTGATTCGCGCGAATACCGCAGGCTATTTTAGGTTAGATCGATGCGGCGCTCGAGGTTCTTTTAATAATACTAATTAAACTACAACTACCGCGAACTACATGCTTTATGTATCCATAAATCGCTCATTCTTAAGTGTGTTCTTGCCACCTTGCCGTGCTAATAAAAATATAAATATACACATGCGCATGGCTTGACGTTCACCTTGGATCGAGTTTATCTACACGCCTGATTACTTCCAATCGTGAAATCAGGGTCTGATGTTTACTTTGACAGTAGGCCACTAAAAGAATGTACTGCACGATGGTAAAACTCTTTTGTAATAGCAGCGCCATCGGGCGGTGAGGCAAAGTACTTGTTGAATGACCCTCGTATAGTGGATAAAGTCGAGTCCAAATTTTCACTATTGGCCGTTCCAGTGCCAAAAAGGCGTCGTACCGCTCAAAGCGAAAGAAATTTCACAGGCGTAAGTTCATCGATTCAAAATTAGCAAAATCGTTCTCAAGAATCGGGCATCGCTCAAACGATACTGTGGCGTATTTTGCGAAAAGATCTGGGCCTTCGTGGTTGCAAGATCAAATTGACTCAAGAACTAAAGCCACTTGATCATTTGAAACGTCGAAACTTCTCCAATTGGGCTCTGGCAAAGCTTGAAGAAAATGAACAATTTCATCGAAAAATCATCTTCATCGATGAAGCTCATTCCATGCTCAATAGCTTTGTTAATAAGCAAAATATGCGGTATTGGTCAGCAACAAACCCACATGTGCTTCTTGAGACATCCGCAAAAAATTACTGTTTGCTGGGGTTTTCATGCCGGAGGTGTGATTGGGCCGTATTTTTTCGTGGATGAAAATGACCGTCATGTTACCGTCAATGAAGAGGGCTATCGTGTTATGTCGGAAGATTATTTGTGGCCCGAATTGGATGAACTTGACATCATCGATATGTGATTTCAACAAGACGGTGCCACTAACCACACAGCATGCCTCACAATCGATCGAGAAATGGTCCGATCGAATGGCCGCCTCGTTCATGCGATCTAACGCCATTGGATTTCTTTTTATGGGCCTATATCATGTCACTGGTCTATGCCAACAAGCTAGCAACTTTAGACGAGCTCAACGACAACATCCAACGCGCGATTGCCAAAGTTCCGGTCGAAATGTGTGCCAGAGTGGTGGAAAATTGGGCCCAAAGAATCGACCGCTGTCAACGGGCTGGTGGTGGTCATATGACCAAAATCGAATTTCATTCAAAAAATGTAATGCACAATGAATTTGAGCACAATATCCCAAATTTTATTAATAGATAAAATTGTTATGTCCTTAATGGAAAGCCCTTACTAACTTTTATCGAATGAGCCGCAATTCAATAGATAAGCCTCTGATTTATGAATCTTATTTGGTTGGGCGTAATTATTGTGAATATATTTACCGATACAATTATTAGTTTTAAAAGCAATGTAAATTTCTTGTAAGTAAAAAGATTTCGGATTTTTTTCCAGACAGGTAGGACTTTATATGTGAGACTATTTTAAACCCTTTGCTCGATGTGGTATGCTCTTTGGGGACCTCGTTCTTCCTTTTCTTCTCTCTGTCTCCTTCAATTGGATTACAGGCCTCCTTTCAGGTGGTAATAGAGGATGGGATAGCTGCCACTTTTCAAGTGGCTCAGTGTTGTACTCCTCCTCCGGCCTCAGTCACTTAAATCCTTTCTAGGAGCTCTCCTAACTCTAGAACATAGTTCATGATGTCCTTGCCTATCTTTTGGATGTTGCAGTTAGCTTTTATTCGCTTGAGGACCGTTTCCACCTTCCGGATTGATCGAGCTATGTCTCTCTCTGAGGGAGGCTCTGCGATTTGCATCCCGTGCCTTGGGCGCTTCGATGGTGGTGGGAGCAACATTATGCACTAGTACAACTTTGCTCATTGGTTCTTTTCTAACATTCATTCAGCAGGCGCAGATTGCTTCTTCTTTTGATTCTCTGATACAGGGCACTCCGACGTGTGCATGGGTTTTTCATTACGCCCAAATATAGCAAGAATATTTAGTTGGTTCTTCTCCGTTTTTTTTGTTGTACTCGTTCAACCGTTTGTCGTCCTTGATCGATGTTTTCAACGTTGTGGTTTTTTAAACGTCAGGATTATTTGGTCGCCCCTTGGAGCCTACGTCTTTATTTGAAGTAGTTTTGGCGGCCTTGTCAGGGCCTGTCAACTTTCTCCGCGCACAGTTCGCTCCATTTTTAGGGTTGGCACAAACAACAGTCTCCACCTGAATTGATGCTGTTTCAGATTCAAGTTTTCTTGTATTTGATGCATTTTTAAAAAAAGTTAAGTTCATCACTTCCATAACAATGCAGTCACTGGATAACGATGGTCGGGAGGGAGGCTGCTCGTTCACTACCCTCTGCCACCAGCACTAGCGATCTACCCCCTGCATCGTAAGTTCAATCCTCTTCTCCTCTTCCATGTTTGGCTTTTTGACTGGGTTTCTTTTCATAACGTTTTACTTACCGCCAAGAATTGATATATCTTGGCAACGCCATTAATTCTGGTGGCGTCGAGGCTGGAGGGACGTCTTTTAGCAATACCGTGTCCCTTTCTCCCTTACCGTTGGAAAGGGATTTATGAAACTTTATGACACCTTAAAATATGGAGAAAAAACGAGGCCCAGCCAGAAGTAATGTGTCAAACGGTTCCAGGCATTTTTCTCGGATTGACTGAGGAGGTTTTTTGTGAGTAGTCCAAAGGTATTGTCTGCGGCTGCCTATCAAATATTTTCATAGTAAACCTTCCGAGAAAGATCTTCCCATATTCGCAATTTTGGAGTCGCGTTCGAAAAACGACAACTGAATACGTTAATAGTTTAAAGAATCAATTACAATTGAAAACTTAAAACGTAAAGCTTTGATTCAACAATTTTGTACTTACTTCACGCTCATCCAGCATTTGTTCATAGTTAAGTGAATTTTAATTTAATAATTAAATTTTCGATTCACTTCATTCTCTTTGCACATGAGCTCATCGTCTGCGGTTTATCTACCACACAAAATACATACCACGATTATAATTTTCAAGCCTTTCATCAACGTTTCCTTGTTTTCCAGCCGCACTAGACCGAATAAAGTTGCAGGGAATAGTCTGGCATCATCATCAAAATTAAATGTAACATTTCTGTCGTATTTGCTTCTCTACATCCTTTATATACTACATTCGCTTCTACTTATTACCCGTATTTAATATTGGAAATTACCACTTAAATGAAAAGTGCCCTTTATTTTCATTCCACCCAAAGAGTAAATTAATTACTCCACATTGAATTTATTTAATGTGATGTAGTGGCAGTGCTATTACCGCTAATTATGTTGTTTCATACTTGCCCATAAAAGAAGGGTTGAATACGATTCAATGATGTAGTTTTCCTCCATAGAGACGACGACCAGTAGCAGATTGGAGACTGCAAAATTCATGTAAAATTTATGACTAACTAACGACATGTGAGTGCATGCATGCCTGCCGTCGTATGTGCATTTAAGTAAACTTTCGACTTTGTAAATAGTTATTTTGTTTTGAGTGTTCAACTAATTCTGTAGAGCAATGTTGTTGACTGGTGTCGACAGATCTAAAGTGACTAATTAGTTTGTTAGTTTGTCATTCTCTTTAGCAGGAATTTTATTCGGAGTGAACATTTTAATTTGCTTCATACTCATCACTGTTTGAGTTGTTATCACTAATTCTGTACTTGTGTTGTATTATTAACGAAAGCGGTCTACGCATTTTAGATCTTTTGAATTGAAAACCAAAGGTTGGAGATGGATGCAAATGTTGAGCTGTTATTTAAAAAAAAGATATACAAATTAAAAACAAACAAGCTGGGTAGACACACCTATGCTCCGGTTAGAAGGGTTTTGTACTGAAGTCACCAACAAAGAATAAAGTTAAGAAACACGTCAAAGAAATATATGTGTTTAAAAGAAAATCAATTTTCTACGGAATGTAATGTAACAGAAATCACTTACATCATGAATTCTACTATGAAAATTTTAGGGAAATCAAACCTGCAGTATGAGATTGAATGGGAAGTTCACGGAATACCAAAATCGTGTGTTGTTGCCGCTGTGATCAGAGGAATTTCAAACGGCTGTAACTTCTGTGAAAATGATCCAATTCCCTTCAAACTTACAAAGTATTAGGATCTTTTGTAAGGCTATTTAAATATGGAAATTTGTTGAGTTTAAGCGTTGCGAAAACTCCCTGTGTGTATTTACCGCCTAAAACTGCCTCCTCTATAATAAGTTAAGATATTGCATGTTCACCTGACCTTTATGCGTGTGGGGTCAGAGTGAGAGCGACCCGCGCCGAGTGCACTTCAAAAGCATAACTTCTCTTTTCTTATCTTGAAAGCGACAATTTTTTTAAACTAGCGTAGTAGACAATTTATTGATACTGAATCGTGTTAATTATTACTATAATTTCTTGTAGCAATTAATTACCGTTTTCTTTACCCCATTGAAATAAAATTTGAGTTTGACTAAAGAAAAATTGCAGTTTTCGTTTCATAGGAGGTATCATGTGTACTGATGGAATGTGTAGTAACCGAGCAGTCGCCTAGGCAAATCTTACAATTAAAATTCAATTCCGTTGGCGGAAAGCAAAGGGCTTGAGGATGAAATAACCGGTGACGGCATGCGAGGAGTCGCATAGAAAAGGCCGAGCGTGCGAGGTGTCGCGTTAGGGTTCGTCCATATCGCGATTTTACTGTCGTACCGAGTAATTTTTAGACGCAAATATGAACACACAGCGACAAGATTTGCAAAGGAACTTCAGGCATGCGCACAACTAATATGCTCATTTGAAGGTACGACCTTGCCAGGAATACATGCGCTTTCTCATTTGTGCGCTATCCAAGAAACTTCCATGCACGCCAGCGTCAAACGACCAAATAATGTGCGCCTGCGCCAGTATCACAAACACTTCCTACTAAACTAGTTTTAGGAAAAATATCGCCTGCCGACCTGGCCAAAATTGTCGCAAATCGCAGTATGCGCGCTTCCATTTAACCATGTGTAACTTGCGACAGTAGTGCTACTATATAGTCGTGGTCTGATCCATCCCTTAGAGCAGAACGAAAGCGAAGAAAAAGTCAAGTCGTGTGCAATGAAGTGCTGAAGAAAAAAATCTATATTGAAGATGAAACTCTTGTGACAAAGCAATTTTTTGATTATTGTGTTGCCCTTGCTCCCGTGGTTGCGGTCCTCGAGTTATTCCTACTCGTCGTGTATAATTGGAGCTTCACACCGGTCACAAAATACTGATACATCAAAGCGGGAAAAGCGGAGTGTGCGACACGGGACGAGGAGTGATTTTCAGGAAGATTCCAATTGAAAAGTGATTTTTACAACGAGTATTAGAAAGTGCAATTGTGAAACGCAAAGTCGCAACGATATAGTGAGGCAAACGCCCCGAAAATTCCGTTCGGTCATACGCGTCAGTACACATCCTGCAAAAGCGACTGGTAGGCTTGATTGACACTGGGGCCAGTGTGAGCTGCATATCAGCTGATTTTGCAGGAGAGATCCTGACGACTCACGCAGACCAAATCCAGCATTTTACTACCTGATTAAGCACGGCGGACGGAACTCGTCACTCCGTAGTGGGGAAACTTACGACGGATGTCATCTTTAAAGGGGTGTCCAAGTCTCTGGAATTCTACATTATACCCCAACACAGAATTTTTACCTAGGGGTGGACTTCTTCGGAAATTTAATTTGGCCCCGGCATTATTTTTTAACACGATACTTGGCTCTGTCACCACTGTCCATGACGCGACCCCAACTTCTCACTCACTTCGACATGCAGTGGATGCGAATCAACAACTGGTACTTGACTCGGCTATATCAGCTTATCCATCGCATGGGAAGGCAGGTCTCGGCAGGACAGCCTTGGTGTTTCACACAATAGATTTGGGGGATGCTAAACCCCTAAAACGGAGAAGAGCGACCCCTATCCGCTGCTTCAGATGCCTCGAATACGGACACACCACGTATGGCTGTAGGGGACCCGACAGGAGATCTCTGTGCCACAAATGTGGTGAAACGGGGCACAAAAGGAGGGAGTGCACGAACGAGGCAAAATGCATTCTTTGCAAGGATGCTAAGCCAGCACCCGGCGACCTCAAACATGAGCCGGGGACAGGGAGATGCTGGGTTTTCAAGGAGGCCCTAACTAAAGCCAAATCGATACTCAAATGATCCGTATCCTGCAGGTCAATTTGCACAAACGCCCAGGACCTACTTAAGCAGTTTGCGAGGGATAAGAAAGCTGACCTGCTGTTGCTGAGCGAGCAACATCATAACAAGGACTCGCAAGCGTGGTACCCTGACGAATCTGGTACCTCGGCCATCTGGGTTCGAGACAGCGCCCACCTCCAGGTGCAGGGCCATAGACGCGGGGATGGTTTTGTGTGGGTGCGGTGTTCAGGGATAACATATTTCAGTGTTTATCTGACGCCTAACGAGGCAATGCCATCTTTTCGAACCAAACTCGATGCCCTGGAGGACGCTGTCTCGAGCACAGAGGGCCACATGCTAGTCGGGGGAGACTTCAACGCTAGAGCCATTGAATGGGGTATGCCACAATCCGACACAAGGGGAAAGCAAATCTTGGACATGGCGGCCAGAACAGCGCTTTTTGTCCTAAATACTGGTAACACCCCTACTTTCCGCCGCTGGGGTTGCGTAGGAACCATACCCGATGTGACACTCGCTTCGGAGTCCCTGGTACCTAGAGTACACAACTGGCGAGTACTAGAGGACTACTCGGCTAGTGATCACCAGTATATAGCGGTTGAGATTCACGACGGCGCACTCTGCGTGCATATGCCCAAACTTCAATCCTCGGATGGAGGACTGGGAGGATGGACGTTGAGAGGTTCGCTGACGCACTTACGGCAGGCGCACCGTTGCTGGGAGCTCCGCCAGGGAGTGTAGGGCCTACAGCCAAGGACTTGGTGAACTCAACTATGAGTACCATCGTAACTGCTTGCGAGTCTTCCATGCCCCGTCGGAGACCCCGCCACGGTAAGCCTCCAGTATACTGGTGGTGAAACGAGATCGCGGAACAAAGAAGCGAGTGTCACAAACTTCAGCGAGAGGCCCAGCGGGCGCGAACACGGGAGGAGGCAGACACTAGGCTAGCAGCATACAGGTCCGGCAGGAAATATCTTCGCAGGCTTATTAACAAGAGCAAGGCCCGATGCTGGCAAGACCTCGTGGACGATGTAAATAGGGATCCGTGGGGCCTAGGTTACAAGCTGGTCATGCGAAAACTTGGTGCCCAACGGAAGCCCTGCTTACATGAAGCAGAGAAGATGGACGAGATCGTACGGGCACTTTTCCCCACGCACCCTGTCCGTGTCGATTCAGCTCATGCACAAACACCATTAGAATGCTCACCTTTCACAATGAAGGAACTGGAGCAGGCAATTCTATCCATGAAAGCAAGGAAGGCACCGGGACCAGATGGCGTTCCTGCTGAGGTCTTGCAGCTTGTCTACAAGCTTTGTCCTGACTTGTTGCTCAGTATGTTCAACGCTTGCCTTTACGAAGGTGTATTTCCGGAACGCTGGAAAGTGGCGAGGCTCGTACTGATCAGCAAGGGGAAGGGAAATTCCGAGTTGGCGTCTGCATACCGCCCGTTATGTATGCTAGACACGGCTGGGAAAGTGCTCGAGAAACTCATCAAGGGAAGACTCACTGACGCGGTCCGTTCTGCCGGGGACCTATCTCCACGGCAGTATGGTTTTAGAGCAGGTCACTCCACTATTGCCGCGATAGCGGAAGTAGTGAGCGCGGTCTTAAGAGCGGAGGCTCACTGCCAGTCAAACAAAAGGGTTGTGTTGCTCGTGACGCTTGACGTCAGAAACGCCTTCAATTCCGCTAGATTGGCGGATATTCTGGAAGCACTGGAAAACTCTTTTGAAGTTCCAGAATATCTGATGCGGATTTTGACGAACTACCTGACAGACCGGAGCCTGCTCTATGAGACGAAGGAGGGTCGGCGGAGGATGGAAGTTACATCGGGTGTTGCACATGGCTCCATCCTTGGCCCAGACCTGTGGAACATCACGTACGACGGGCTACTGAGAATCGAGCTGCCGGATGAGTCGCGCTTGATCGGCTATGCGGACGATGTCGCGGCGCTAGTTTTGGAGGTCGCACTGTTGAACAAGCGCAACTCAGACTGGGTATGCTAATGCGCCGAGTGAGGGACTGGATGACTGCTCGCGGGTTCAGCCTAGCTTTGGCGAAAACCGAAGTAGTCATCTTGACAAAGAAGAGAATTCCTAGAGTAAGGATGATCAACATTGGGTTAGCACTCGTTGAGACCAAACTAGCAGTGAAGTACCTGGGCATTTTGATCGACTCGAAGATGCGTTTCTCCGAGCAAATCAGGGCAATAGCTGACAAGGCTGCAGCGAGTGTTTCGGCTCTCAGCCGACTAATGGCCAACATAGGGGGTCCCACCTCATCAAGAAGGAGACTTCTGATGAGTGCAGTACAATCTGTACTGTTGTACGGATCGGAAAGATGGTGTGAGGCTCTCAACAAGGAGCTGTATCGAAAGCGCTTGGCACAGGTGCAGCGACGAGGAGCACTGCGGATTGCATCTGCATATCAGACTGTCTCGGAGTCGGCAGTGCTGGTCATCGCAGGAGTGATACCCATTGCCCTCCTTGCCAAGGAGCGCCGCAGAATCTACCTGCGGAGGAACGAATGCGACAGAGACGCTGTCACCCACGAAGAACGAGAACGCTCACTCAGTGATTGGCAACAGTCCTGGGTGAGCGATACAAAAGGTAGGTGGACCGCACGCCTTATTGGTGACCTGAGGCCGTAGCTCAATCGAAGGCATGGTGAGACTGACTTCTATCTAACTCAGCTACTTAGTGGACATGGATACTTCCGGTCTTACCTGCACAAGATTGGTAAGTCACGGTCTCCTGACTGCATATTCTGTGCTGGAGAGGTGGATGATGCCTACCACACATTTTTTGTATGCAAGAGGTGGGAAAGGCAGCGCGGTGACCTCATTGAAGAAATGGGAGATCTCTCTCCGGATGAACTCACTGGAGAGATGCTCAGATCCGTTGACAAATTGAACTGTGTGGCACATTACGCTCGGGCAGTCCTTAAGATAAAAAGGAACATATTTGAGCGCCTGGAGGCGTCCAGGGCGGAGGGGTCTCTTTTCTAGATATCCCTCTCCCTTCCCCTCCTCCCGCTGGAAAAGGGATCCCTGTAGCCCGGTGGCGCCTAAACGCGTAGAGAAATGAGGCTTAGCCCGAAGTAATGTGTCAAACGGTTCCAGGCTAGGTTCTCAGATTGACAGGGGAGGTGTTTAGTGGGTAATCCAAGGGTATCCTCCATGGGAGTCCCACACTGCCAGACTCGGCGGGCGTAAATACCTTCACCTCCCTACCAAAAAAAACCCCTAAAACAGAGACATTTTGCCATATCTCCAGCGAAGGAAATGTCGTTAAATGCCGAAGTTGATCGGATGTTAGTACTAGGCGTGATCGAAGAATCGCAGAGCGCATGGGCTTCACCGGTCACTTTAGTTGTTAAGCCGAACAAGGTCCGGCTATGCTTAGATGCCCGACGTTTGAATGCCGTTACCGTTAAGGACGCATATCCTCTACCGCTGATTGAGGGTATCTTGAGTCGATTACCTAAAGCCCATTTCATTACGAGCTTGGACCTCAAAGACGCTTTCTGGCAAATTCCTTTAGATCCTGCCTCAAGGAGAAGACAGCCTTTAAGGTCCCAGGTCGCCCACTGTACCAATTTGTGACCATGCCATTGGGACTGTGCAATGCCCCTCAAACAATGACGCGCCTGATGGATAAAGTGATACCAGCGCATGTACGGCACCAAGTTTTCGTATACTTAGACGACCTTTTGCTAATAACCGACACCTTTGACGAACACATCGGCCTGCTTCGGGAAGTGGCTTTGCACATCCGGAAAGCAATGTTAACCATCAACATACAGAAGAGCCAGTTCGTAATGACTGAGGTTACGCAGTTACGCCGATTCCTAGGTTTATGCAGATGGTACCAAAGAATTGTACGTGACTACGCAACCATCACCACACCCTTGACTGATATGCTGCGTAAGGGACGAAAGTTCTTCGGCGAAGGGCCCAGCTTGCTTTGAAGAGCTAAAGAAGAGTCTGACTACAGCCCCCGGACTTTGGTAAACCGTTCTCAATTCAATGTGACGCTAGTCAACATGGGGTGGGAGCAGTCTTAGTCTAGGTTACGCAAGACTGAGAGGAGAGGCCTATAGCCTTTATGTCACACAAGTTGAACCCGGCCCAGCGGCATTACACGGTCTCAGAGCAGGAGTGCTTGACGGCGGTGTTGGTGGTGAAACGCTTTCGAGCATATGTGGAGGGACACCCCTTCGAAATCGTTACGGATCATGCGTTCCTGATATGGCTGATGAGTCAAACAGATTCCATGGCCGTTTGGCAAGATGGACCTTGAAATTGCAGGCGTTCAACACCGGAAAGAAAGCCAACATGTGGTATCGGACATCTTACCGAGGATGTTCACCCCGGAAGGAGTCGACTTGGCCCAGGAGGACGACAACCTCATCGACCTGGACCATCCCGCCTTCAAGTCGGCAGGTTACACCCAGCTGATGCATACTATTCAGAGCCAGTTACCACAGCTGCCAGAACTGCGGGTGACGGAGGGATTTATATACAAGCGGATGGGACACGCATCCGGAGACCCCATACAAGAAGAAGAACAGTGGATGTTATGGGTGCCAGAAGAATTGACCATCGATCTTATCAGACGTGCTTATGACCACCCATCGAGTGCGCGCGGCGGATACGGTCGTACGCTTCGGCGGCTGAAAACCTATTTCTTTTGGCCTAAAATGGCGCAGCAAATAAAAGCGTATGTGGCCGCCTGTGAGTTGTGCAAAACTATCCTTCGGGCTCCGATGGGCGAATTTGAACTACCTGAGCGTGTGTTCCAGCGCTTGTATATCGAGCTTATCGGTCCTTTTCCTCGTTCGACTTCTAGTCACACGGGAGCTGTCGTGGTCCTGGACCCATTGTCCAAACTCCCAGTCATTGAGCCGATTTGTAACATGCATATCGGCCCGATAGTCAGCTGCTTGAAGAAACGCGTCTTCCATGTATTTGGAGTACCGGAAAATGTTGTCTCCGAAAACGGAGTCCATTTCACCTGAGGTAGATTTCGGGACCTGATGGACAAGAATTGTATTACTCACCAGCGGACCGCACTCTACTCTCCTCAAGCAAATGCGTCCAAGCGGCTGAATCGTACCCTCATAGTCGCCATTCGTGCCTATGTCCATCCGGATCAGAAGGATTGGGACCGCAGGATTTGCGCCATTACCTGTGCCCTGCGCTCGTCATACCACCTTACTTTGCCGTGTTCGGCCAGTTCATGATCTGCCACGGTAACTCGTACCGGTTATTGCGGCGGTTAAAATGTTTGGAAGAACCAGTAGTGGTTCTGGAGCCGCACGAGAAACTTCGAATTCTGCGAGACCAACTCCGGGAGAAGATTGAAGATAGCAGACGTGCGGGGGAGGAGCGTTATAACCTGCGATCTTACCCTTCTGGTTTCAAGGCAGGCGACGAGATCTATCGACGGAACTTCAGGCAGAGTGAAGCAGTCCGGCACTACAATGCTAAATTGGACAAGAAATTCGTGGTGTCGGGTCCTGCAAATTTTATGTCCCACGCGATATCTCATTTCTGACATGTCCGGAAAGGAACTGAGAGTCTACCATACCAAGGACTTACGACGGTGAAGCGCGCCATTCCCAAGAAGTTGTCGTTTTTTTTTCTTTTTTCGGTGTTATCTTACGATTAGCATCGCTCACCTCCACCTGGGTCCGAAATCGCACACAGCGACCTTTCCTTCTAGAACGTACTTTGGGAAGGTTAAGCGTCCACCTGACACACAACCCCCCTCCAGACGGGTAAACGCAACTTAAAGCTGGACATCGTGTCCTTCAGTCTCCCCATGCCTGGTTGGCATCGCGGACACTGCACTGTAATAAATCAGCCATACAGACAACGATCAGCAGGTCGCTATTGACGTCGACGGTTCGGGGGCGACCCTTTAACGACTCGCTGACACTGAACTGCGTTTGACAGTTGTCAAGAAAAGGAATTTGGCAACCATGCAAAATATCTTCGGGATTTTCAAAAAAGTGCTGGCGCGGGTTTATCAAATTCACCTAAATTAATTAGACGTGTTGAGGCATCGTTTTAGATAGTGTAGTTTGAGTTCAACTGTAATATCTTAAGGGTGTTTATTTTTGATTCAAGGCACAACATAGATCAGAGGTGAATGCATGCTTTTTTTGAGATTATTCTTTTGACGAGAAGGCTGCTTTTTAACAATATTTGCCAATATTTTCAATGAAACTATTGGCAGAATAATTATTACGTTTTTATGTGAACAGCATGGTCAAACGAAACAGTTATAAAGGTGGCCGGGGACCGGTTTTAAGATCAAGTGACCGCCGCCGCCCACAAAGCATTTTCATCAACATCTCCGTTATCGCCACGAGCGGTGCTTTCTCGGTTGGAGCCACGCGATTTCGAACGACTTCGACTATCTTATAAAGTTACAATATTGGACCAAAGGCGGACGTGCAGTAGCCGCAATAGTGGGTATAACATTCAAGAACAGTCCCGATGAAGTTGGCGAGACCCAGAACTGTCAACACAAACACCAGCGAGTGCGGTAGCGTTAGCGAGAGGCACAGGTTTTACGTGGCAACAGCTATCTCTGCTACTGACGAACTCTCGTCCACGCGGCAACTCTGTCGAACTGTTTGTCTATAATTTTGTAGCGTGAATTTGCTGCAGGGCTATGTAAACTCGTTAATAGTCAGGGCAGGATCAACTGTATTATAAAATTGCTTGCTATTGGACTATCAATGGGGCTGCGGTATTCTGCCTATTGTAAATGATGCGAACCAAAAACTTGTTGCTGCTTTTATGTGGAATAATTGTGACTAATGTAGCATGCATACTGGTAAGTCCAGTAAGTGCGGCAGCGTTAGCGACAGGCACAGCTTATACAAATGCAACAGCTATCTCTGTTACTGGCGAACTCTAGTCCACGTGATCACCACTATCGAATGTACCAGCAGCGCCGATCTCACATCAATGTCTTGAAGAGCATTGGCGATTATTGGAAAGTATTTAAACAAAGAAACACTAACTTTCAAAACTCTATTTTAAGTGGAATTCTAATGCACTTTTCGGCTTTCCGAACATTTATGAGGAACCCTTTACTGAACTCTGGCACAATCAAGCATCGCCGTGTGTTGTAAAGTCTCCCCTAGCAAACAACTCGGCCTTTTTATTTCAAGTTGTCCTTTTTTTTTTAAATACCTCCATTCCCTAACACTCTCTCCATCACTCTTTCTTCGTCGCACAACGCTCGTGCGATCTGCATTCACATTACGTCGCTTGGTCCTTTGTGCCACCCAGACAATGTTTAACACATCGGTATAAGGGGGCACACATTATAATGTGAACTAGTCCTTTTCGTGAACATCTTGTCCAAAAATCATGATCAGCTCTCAGAGATAAAAAAAATTCAATATAATACGACGCATTCAAAAAAAAACTCTGAGTAACTGTCACTTCAGTATCTCGCCGATAGGGTCAAAAAAGAACGCCCTAAGATACTGGGCTCATAAAAGCAGGATTACAGGTCCACGCTTCAATCAGTGCTCATTAAATGCTCCCTTAGTCGTTTTTTAAATACCAAAAGTGAGTTTGCTTCCTTTACAATTTCTGGTAGATTGTTATATATACGCAGAGCATCATTCGTTGCATCGTTCTTTAGTCGATCCGTTCTGGCAAAAGGTATTACGAATTGATTTGCATTCCTCGCATTATATGGGTTGATCTGTGATACCTTAATTAATGGCGCTCGTTCCGATCCATTAGTTTTTAAATTTCTGTAGATAAACTTAGCTTTCTCCATAATAATGATTTGACTAAAGGTTAATGATTTAGCCAATTGGTAAACCAAACTAGTTTGAGTAAGCATTGGCAGCTTCAGAATGTTTTTATACGCTTTGGTCGCTTTGGATATACTGTTTAAATGTTGCTTTGCTGATTGACTCCAAATAAGTACTCCATAATGCAATTTCGCCAGGACAAACGCATTTAGAACAAGTTTCTTGATGTGCATTGGAAAATCCTCATATCTTCTTAACAATCCTATTATTGGGGCTAATTGCCTCCTTAAGCTATTTATGTGTGGTAACCAGGTCATACGATGGTCTATGATAAGACCAAGATATTTCATTTCTAGCACTCTTTGCAATTTTTTGCCATTAATATTTAGGTCGACATCTATGTCTCCTTTGTTCTTTTGCTTAAAAACAATATGTTTTGTCTTTGAAGGGTTCAATACTAGTTTGTTTCCAATTAACCACTGATGGAATTTTCCTAGATCGTCGTTGCTAGTGTTCTCAATGGCAGTTTTGTCTCGTCCTGAATAAAGTAGAACTGTGTCATCAGCATATAATGTGTGATATCCCGTCAGCCCACATGTATTTAGATTATTTGTGTATAGCAGGAACAAAGTTGGGCCCAGTATTGAACCTTGGGGAACTCCTGTTTCCGTAGGTGCATGATCGCTCAGGACATTGTTGATTAAAGTTCTCTGCGATCTTCCCTCCAAGTAACTCTTGAACAACTGCTTAGGGCTACCCTGAATACCGTACGATTCAAGTTTACGAACCAAGAGGTCATGATCAACTGTATCAAATGCTTTTTTCAAACCCACAAAAATTGCGATGACATAATCACCCCTGTCAAGTCCTAGATTGATGAAACGTGTGACAGAATGTAGGGCATCCAAAGTACTCTTGTTCTTTTGAAAACCAAACTGATGTTGGCTTATGATAGAGTTTTCAACTAAGAATGATGTTAATCGATTGTTTAGTATTTTTTCAAATATCTTACTAAATCCCGTCAGCAGCGCAATCGGGCGATAGTTATTCGGGTCAAGAAGATCACCATCCTTAAATATAGGAACTATTTTTGCAAGTTTTTCTTCTTCCGGAAAAGTTCCATTCCTAATATGCACGTTTATAAAATTTGCCATAATCTGGGCTATGTCCTCTTTTATTATACTAATCTCATTCATCGTGATGCTATCAATGCCTGGCGCCGTATTCTTTTTCAATTCATTGATTACATTTAAGACTTCCCTTTTATTTGTTTGATGAATGTGAAGGATATTTGTATTATTTACATTGCCTGCTGAACTGGCAACGATTTCTTTAGTGATTCTTCCACCAATTGTTGAAAAAAAGTTATTCAATGAGTTCGCCGCGTCACGTGGACACGATGTGCTAGAGGGCCCATCAGGATTCAGTTGAAAGTTTTGTGATATACCCTGGGTTGAAGAGTTATCCTTTACCTCATTTATTATTTTCCATATTTCGCGGGAGTTGTCAGCCGCTGTTTCCATTCTTCTTGAGAAATATAAGAATTTAGCCTCTTTCACCAGTCGTTTCGATTCTTTTTTCGCTTGCATAAACACAAACTTGAAAGCCCCGTTTCCACTGTTCTTCCTGTAGTCCATGTATGCCTTCCTTTTTTTAATACTTGCATCAACTACTTTTTTCGTTATCCAAGTCCGTTGTCGACACCTGATTTTTTTCTCAATTGTAGAACTTTGCTTAGCAGATATGATAATATTTTTGAGTTCAATAATACTATTTGGTTTCCGCTTTTCCAGTAACTCTCGTATGTTTGATTTAAAGAGCTCCTTGTCTAGAAATCTGAACGTTTTGTAGGTGGGCTTCTGTTTGTTCAGGGTTTGGTCTTGTATAGCAATTTTTAACACACGATGATCCAGTTCCGGCCAGTCCTCAAAAATGTATGTCATGCTTTCAGCGACTTTTAAATCATTGGTTACTATATGATCCAGACAGGTATATGACACTGGGCGAGTAATTTGGTTGTTGTTTATGATGACCGTTCCATTCGTTTCTAGCGTATCCTTATAAATCCGTGTTTCTGGTGTTTCCGTTAGTACATCAATGTTTGTGTCCGCTACTGTGAATAATTTTTTTTCAGTTGAGAATAATATATCTATTACTGTGCAAAAATCTTGCGCATTCATACGATTGGGATTGTAGTACGTCCCTAATTTTATTTTTTTACCTGCATGGCGTACTTCAATTATTATAACGTTATACTTATCAGGCGTCACTCTCTTGGTAATGAAATTGATTGTATTTTTTACGTACATTGCTGTACCTCCACCTCTTCCAGGTCTGCAGGAGAATACCGCATTATATCCTTCAATATTGTAAAACCGTGCTTCTTCTGAGTAAATCCAGATTTCATTTAGAACAATCAAATCTATGTCTGGATTTTGCTGCAGGTAAATCTGAATATCACTTAGCTTATGTCTTAAGCTTCTTATATTAGCATACATAAGTGTTAAATTTGTTCCACTTGATTGATTAGAAAGATTAGCAATCATCAAAGTTGTAGTCGGTGCTCCTCCTGGCGATCAATATTCTGCGTTGAAACTCCGGACACTCTACAGAGTCAGTTCTGTGTAGGGCTGAGCAGAGCTTATTGGACTCCGAACCGAATCGACGAAACCGACCGATTTGGCCATTTCGGTTCGGTTTTATCGGTTTCGGGTCGGTTTAATAAATGGGAAACCGAAATACATTTCGGTTCGGGTCGGTTTTCAGAGTTAAAACCGATCGAAAACCGAACCGACCGAAAACACAAAACGACCTATACATATTGACCAGAGCATTATACAAAGCACCATATGTTCTAAATTCTACCTTTAACACCACTTTCTAAACTATCAAATCAACTAATTCTTCAGAAATTGACTGTGTAAGCTATATTGTTTTCACAAGCAAAACCAATTTTCAGGAATTCTTTTGGAATTGATAAATATTTCAGCGAATGGAGAGAATGGTATAAAATATAATATAAACAACTCCAACTAAATACGAGTTATAGGGCCCATACACGATCAACTTCGTCATCAACTATGGACATAAACTTCTCACGTTGATGACAAAGTTGATCGCATGTTGATGACTGAAGTTCGATGTTAAGGTTGAAGTTGAGGTAGATCAAATCGATTTGATATTTAATAGGTGGAGCCTGATGTTGGTGACGAAGTTGATGCGTGAATGGTGTAGTTGACGACAAGATTGTCAACATCATTCATATTTTGTGAACGCTACAGGATAAATGTTCGACAGAACGATATTTTATGTTGAAATTATCACTCAAAATCCATTTGCTTGGATTTCTATGCGTTTAATTAATGCTCAATATACTAAATTTTGTATATGAATTGCAGCCGATGCAATTTTAAGTAAGTATGCGTTAGTATATTCTTACGATTTTGTAAAGCGTTTCAAAAGCGAATAAAATAAAACAAACAATCGTTTGTATTATACGTATTTTGGTATCGCAACGCATACAAAATAAAGAAAAATTCATACTCTGGCTTCTTTACTTAATGGTCACAGCCTCGAGAATGATGTTTTCAACTTGGTTGTCAACATCACCTGTCGCCTCTTGCATCAACCGACCACAAGGTTGATGTCCCAAGTTGATGACAAAGTTTACCGTGTAGGTATTAGAGTAGAGTTGTTAAGTTTATATTATTTATATGCCATCTCTGGAATGGATTGGTTCTATTTAGATTTGATTGTGGTGTGTAACATGGTTTATGTTTTTGATAGTGCTAACACAAACGGACCGGACCAAATCCAGTCATGTGGATAGCAGTCCGCGGACAAAAATTAAGTCCGATCGAGTTCGATGGTCTTTCTTCCGGACCGGGTTCGCTACGGACCAAATCCGCGCGTGTGTACAGTTTGATCGGACCAAATCCATCAGCTGTGAATTCTCTGCTTGTTGCAAGATATTTTAGTGTAGTAATCAACCTTTTTCGGTTTTCTATGTGATATTTGATTGGTCTCATATTTGTTGTTTTATCGGTCTTATATGATTGTACTGTTGCCTAGTTTGTAGCGGTGGCAAAATCGAAGACATTTCGCGCAACAAAAGTTGATAATACCTGGATGGTGCAATCTTATGTTGCACAAAGCGTACCGAACACGGATTTGATCCGCCGAACCAAATCCATGTTCAGTGCGCTCGTGTGTTAAGGTTTTAAGTATTATGTGAGTAGAACGTGTCAAGATTGTTTTACATTCCACATTTGAACTATTTTGGCCCAAAAACTGATGCATCTTCATTATTTGGTTGCATTGTAGATGTCTGATTTACAATCTCAACAATCAACAATGGAAAATGATAAAAATATCACTGAAAGCAATGAATTGCCTTTAGTATGTTCTCAAGTTGAGAAAAATGGCACACCGAATGAATCCCAGAAGACGAGAAGATTAAGGTCCCAAGGGAATGGATCGTAGTAGTCTTTGCGTATAGACGTCTTTTAAATCGCTCCTGTCAAAAGTTTTCAAAAATTAAATTAATTTTTTAAAAACGTTAGTCCGAAGTTAATTTTTATCGGAAAAAATCTTATATTGTCGAAGTAATCGACTCAGGAAATTCCTATCGAATATTTTTATTTCGATTGGTAACGAAAAACAAATTCACAAAGAAAATTTCGCCGCTGGTATGGAGGAGCCCGACGGCTTCCCACCGTTGGGGCAACCTGGGGAAACGACGAATACAAAACTGGCGGCAATCACCAAAAGAAAACATAACTAAGAAAACTCCGTAGATGGAGGGTGCAAGCTGCAAATAATAGCGGACAATCAACAAATGCCCAAATTGCAGAAAGAAAATGATGAACTAAGGCAAGAGATACAGTCTCTCAAGGATCTTTTCAAGAAAGGGATGAAGCCTCAAAAGACGCAGTCGCAAAATCAATGGCAACAGGTAACAAAGCCGAAGAAAAGTGCAAAGCAAGTAAATCCAGAGGAAGTTCTAAGTGCTGGTGGCACCAACGAGAGCCAAAATTATTTTGCAGCGCTGGAGGGATTAACCGAAGATATGGAAATCGAAGAAAACATCGGAGGTAATTTTAATCAAGATAATGACGTTAATTTTATTCAATATTTAAAGAACAAAATTAAGGAGAAAAAACCAGCCCGCAGTTCTGCTGGTTCCTCTGAAAAAGCTTCCAACAAGACAGAAAAAGTTCCGCCGATCAACGTGTTCGGACAAACCGGGAAAGATACGGTTCGGCTATTGGCAGCCGAAAATAAACTGGCCAATTTCGAAATCAAAAGAGTTGATGCCGAAAAATTAACTATAAGGACGAAATCACTGGTTGATTTCAAGTCAGCAAAAGATGCGCTGATTTCTGGGGAGGTTCCACACTTCACCTATACCCCAAAAAGTGAAAAAAATCAGACCTTCTTCTTGAAGGGTTTGGACAGCGGAGAGGATACGGTCGATCTTCTACAGGTGCTTAAGGACGCTGCACCAGATATTGATTTTGTTTCAGTCAAAGCCTTTGCGACAAGAAGGTCGACCGTAGAAAGGAAGAATTTACCACTTTACCTGGTACAAATTGCAAATAAGAGCAGTCCAAGTGCCCTTCAACAAATAAGGTACTTAAATTTCAGAGTGGTGAGGTGGGAACGCCTCCAGAAAAGAGAGGTCAACCAGTGTTACCGGTGTCAAAGATTTGGACATTCGGCTGCCAATTGTGCCATGCAGTATCGTTGCGTTAAATGCAAAGACGTTCATGCTCTGGTGAGTGCAAATTGGCTCAGACGGAGCCTAAAGAAAAATTATACTGCGTTAACTGCGGTGTTTTTGGTCACCCAGCACCCAAAGCAAACACAAGTACACCGTAATATCATACCTTCCAACTTCGTCAAGCCCGGAGTATCATTTGCACTCGCCGCTAGAAGACCAGCAGAAAATGCTGGAAATAATGTAAATAATGTAAGTGGCAATAATGAGCTGCTTCTCAAAATTTACCAGCAACTTAATTCTTTATCGGAGAGAATCGACAAACAAGATACAAAAATTAACTTTGCTTTTCAGCGTTTAGGTCTTTCAAATGCCTAATAATAACTTTTCATCCAGTCATATTCCCATGGATAGGCTTCGCCTCATATCGATCAACGTCAACTCTATCGTTGCTATACATCGACGTGATTATCTCCTTGAATTTGTTGTTAAGCAAAAGCCTGACATCATACTTCTCACTGAAACCCACCTCAATTCATGGCATTCCATGGAATTCAAAGATTTTGCATTCGTAAGAAACGATAGGGTAATAGGTGATGGGGGAGGTGGCACCGGGATATTGGTTAGAAGACCCTATTGTTTCCAAAATATTGAAAAAGTCGAATTCAAAAACTTTGAATTTCTTGAAGTGTCCGTCATCAAAATTTCACTGCCAGGTGGGGATAACCTCTTCGTTATCTCTGCCTATGCAACTAGTCAAAATGTTCTCAAGTTCAAGGAGGAACTCAATTCCTTGTTTGAAATACTCGAATTGAACAGGCTGCATACTTATTATATTTTTGCCGGTGGCCTGAATGCCAAGCATACATCATGGCTAAACGCCACCAATAATCCAAGAGGTGTATTCCTGAAGTCATGGATAACAGAGAACTAAATTGAATACAGGTGCAACCTATATGGGTCGGAGTTCCCAACATACCCTAGGACAAATTCATATTTGGACCTCTGCATTGTTGACGCAAGACTTGAATTCAGCTTTGATAGTCCTCAACGGAAACTGCAGGTGCTTCCTTACGATAGCGACCATAACGCAATCGTGATGGAAATCAATCATCAAAGGGATGATTTCTTCCTCATTCCAGTTCAACACGAAAATCATCGGTTGAATTTCAAAAAAACAGACTGGGGAAAGTTTCAAAAGAAGTTTAATTGGGAGTACCAGAAGCAATGTCCACCTTCTGATGATGGCAACGCTTGCTCAATGGTTCCTAATAACAGAAATCTAACTGACGATGAAATAGATCTCTATTTGTCGAAGTTAGAGAAGCTGACGTTGGAAACGATTGAGAAAGTAGTTCCCAAGATTAAACATCGAAACAATATGGAAGGATATGAAACACCAACCATCGCAAGGTTGAAAAGATTGAAAAGCCTTCTTCTCACCCGCGTCAACAATATTTATCGACGATTTTTGGACTACAACCATCCCTCGTTGGCTTTGTTGAAATTACACCTGAAGAATGTCCGGAACTTAATCCGTTCATACTTCAGGAGTGAGGTCAGCAATCAATGGGCGGAAAAACTGAGGGGTATTAGCCCACAGGACCCAGATGGCGTTTTCGCGAAAGTGAATAGCTTATTCCGCAGGAAGTCTCGAGTGAAGGTATCGAATCTTGAAGTCGCTAGTGATGAGATAAATCTTCTCGATAGAGCTGGTATCGAAATTGATAGTACGACTCCGGATAGAAATGGAAACAGGATTATATGTGATGGATTGCAGAAACTTGCCCTGATTGGAACACATTTTGAATTGGTTCATCTGCCAAACCCAGAGAGAAGGAATGAAATATTTTCGGAGGTCGTTGAAGCAAAAGTTTCCGACTTCAAATCAAGCCTGAACGGTCAATCAATTCTTCATTTCGATGAATCATTAACATCTGACCTCATACCGAGCTTGAATCTTATTGATTATTTTGTCAGCTATGAAGACTTGTGTTTCATATTTCGCAGAATAAACAACAAAAAATCATGTGGTACTGATGGTATTCCAAATATAGTTCTCCGACATTTGCCTGAGGTTGCTATTAGGAATTATTGCATATTGTTCAACAACATGTTGAACAATTCATATTTCCCAAATGAGTGGAAAAAAGCTAAGGTATTTCCGATCTTGAAGAAAGGAAAAGAATCTTCATGCCCCAAAAGCTATCGCCCAATCAGCTTGCTGCCTAACATCAGCAAGGTGTTTGAAGTGATACTCAACAGAGTATTAAACGCCCACATTGAGAAATATGAGTTGATGCCGAATTGCCAATTTGGTTTTCGTGCCAGGCATTCGACCATACATGCAATAACGAAAGTAACCTCAGACATCTGTTGGAAACTAAACAACAAAGAATGTGTTGGAGCATGTCTCATTGATATGGAGAAAGCCTTCGATACGGTGTGGTTAGATGGACTAGTTTTCAAACTTCTTCAGGACAGGTTCCCCAGACACCTTGTCGCCATGATGTGTAATATGTTATACGGGAAATCATTTGTTGTAACTGATGGAAACCTGACGAGAATGCGCGAATTCAAGGTCTTGAATGGTCTACAGCAGGGAACAGTTACTGCGCCCCTGCTTTTCTCAATATTCATTCGCAAGCTATTGAACAGCTTTGATTTTAATGTCTCGCCAACGCGATCATTGGTAGCGTTTGCTGATGATCTCTATACGGCAGACCGAAAAGCTACAATAGTTCAGAGCAATCTTCAAAAAATGTTTAATGATGTGCAGCTTTACATCGACAATTGGCGAATGAAAATCAATACGCAGAAGTGCGAAACAATTTTGTTTCGGACAACGCTGCAGGGGGCCAGTCAAGACCTGAAACGTAATTGGAAGGATTTCCACATCATGGCTGGTGAGGGTTGTTCAGAACGGGTTCCACATAAATCCTGTGTTCGATACCTCGGTGTTCATCTCGATCAGTATCTGTACTATACTGAACATGTCAAAATCATGCTCAGTAAAGCACTGAAAGTAGTCATGGCTCTTCGGCGACTCTTTCATTCCAGATACATTGATCAAAAAGTCAAAGTTATTTGTTACAAGACCCTGGTTAATCCAGTTTTGACATACGGATGCCAGATCTGGTACAACCAGAGTGCTAGTACAATGGAAAGATTAAGAGTTTTCGAAAGGAAATGTCTTCGTGCATGTACTGGTTTGTACAGAAAGCCTGAGACGGATTGGAAGCACTATATATCGAATAGAAAAATTTATCAAACCGCTCAAGTGACAAGAGTCGATATCTTCATATTGAAACTTCTTCGGAATCATATTGCAAGATCTGTAACTGTGAGTGAAAACCCTATGATTTCACAGCCGTTCCACCCTACAGACGGGTATATTGTGACTTGCCTCACTACTGGCTTCGTTCCTCCAGAAGCATTCGTTTATTTGGACATGAATCGATATATTTTTGATTCTGACGGCGTCCCAATCATATATCACATATACCGACGGGCCACCGATAAGAAGATAAAATATCCTCCGAATCTGAGTTCACGAGGCCAACAATTCCAATGGAGATACTCATTTGCTAGATTCGTTGAGGCTGGTCGAGCTGAGATGGAGCAATCTAGGTATTGGTGGCTGAATGACAATGTCTAAATTATTCGTGTTTATTTTCTGTTTTTGTGCTTTTTCTCGTTACTTAGTTTTTCAGATTCATCTCATTATTGCTACATCTAGTATTGTTGTTTATTTGTATTATAAATTAGGTATAGGTTTCAATACTTATTTAGAATTAGGGTGTAACATATTAGGCATAGGATATAAGTTCATTGTTGTGTTAGTAGTATAAGTAATTTTTGAATAATGCTGATTGGTTTTTTCTCGTTTTTCCAATTGAATCAAAAAATATCTAATAATATTAATTAATTTATATTTGCAAGTGTATTTTTTTCATTAAATGTGTTTAACTGTTAACGTATAAATTTAGAGAGCCATTCGGGCCATTAAGTTTTTTATAGTTTTATTGTTTGGAATTTGCTTTATATTCTTTTAAAAATTTATAACGATTGGTATTAAATAAAGCGCTTTTGACTTTGACTTTGACATTAAGGTCCCAAGTATGGGATCACTTTGAACAAATCAAAGATGAACAAGGTGTACTTGTGAAAGCTAGGTGTAATTATTGAAGAAGTGTTTTTTGTTGCCATCCAAAGAAAAATGGTACATCTTCCCTTAAGAATCACATGAATGGTTGCTTACAAAATCCACACTCAATGGATACACGACAAACATTATCAAACTTGCAACAGAATGTGAAGGAAGGAAATGACGATAACGTTTGGATTCCATGTAAAAGCATTACTTGGAAATTTGATCAAGACCTAATACGATCTTCACTTGCTCGTATATGATTATTGTTGACGAGCTTCCCTTTAAATTTATTGAGGGTGATGGTTTTAGGAAATTCATGGAAGACTTTTGTCCTAGTTTCAAGATTCCCTCTCGGTGGACAATTTCTAGAGATTGTTTTCAATTATACATCGATGAAAGACTGAAATTAAAAACGTTCATGAAAAACAATGCGCACAGAGTTAGTTTCACTACTGACACCTGGGTATCTTTGCAAAGAATTAATTACATGTGTATTACTGTACACTTCATAGATGATTCCTGGAAATTACACAAAAAAAAATATCAATTTTTGTCCTGTGACTAGCCATAGGGGTGAATATCTTGCTAAAGCCATTGAACAATGTTTGATGGACTGCGGACTGAACAATGTTTTCACTATTACAGTTGACAAAGCAAGCTCAAATGATACTGCGATTTCTTATTTGAAAAGGAAAATGAATAATTGGAGTGGTTTCTTATCAAATTGTAAATATTTGCATATGAGATGCATTGCGCATGTGATTAATTTGATTGTTTGTGATGGGTTGAAGGATATCAACCCTAGTGTGCAACGTATAAGGAATGCGGTAAGATACATTCGGAACTCTCCAGCTAGACTTGCTAAATTTAAGGAATATTCAATATGGGAAGAAATAGATAGTAAGCAATCTATATGTTTGTATGTTTCTATAAGGTGGGATTCAACCTATTTAATGTTAAGCGTTGCTGAAAAATTTGAAAACGCATTTGATAGATTTGAGGAGATGGAGTTTAATTATAAAGTTGATTTAGGGATTGATGGAGTGCCTACAAGTGAAGATTGGGCTTGTGCAAGAAGGATGGCTACCATGCTTGAATATTTCTACAAAACTACACTGAGGATTTCAGGTTCCTTATATGTAACATCTAATTCATTTTTCAATGAGATTAGCAATGTATGCTGCATTTTAAATGAATGGAAAAACAGTAATGATTTGGAAGCTAGACATTTAGGAAATACAATGAAATTGAAATTCGACAAATATTGGGGAGAACCAAGCAAAATGAATAAGCTGATCTTCTTCGCAAATATTCTGGATCAACGTGAGAAATGTGAATATATGCTGTATGGATTCAGTGAGATGTTTGGCAAAGAAACAGGTGATATATTTTTTCATGAGGTCAGAAATGAAATGGCGGTGTTATTTTCCGAGTATAAGCAAATGTATTTCTCTGAAAACGAAGGTGCGTTGGCCATCACTTCGTCTTCAAAGTCAAGCGTTAGTGAATCAACTAGTGAACCTTATTCATTTATAAAAGCAAAGTTCAAGAAGCAGAAAATAGAATTGAAAGGTGTTATTAAAAAAAAATCAGAACTGGATTTATACTTGGAGGAAAGCCTAGTTGAAGATAATAAAAAGGATTTCGATTTGTTGAGGTGGTGGCAATTAATAGTGAAAGGTTCCCTATCCTTGGACGAATGGCTCGTGATATTTTATCAATTCCAATTTCAACAGTTGCTTCTGAATCCGCGTTTAGTACTGGTGGTCGTGTGTTGGATCCATTCAGGAGTTCTTTAACTCCTTAAAATTGTCGAATCATTAATATGTGTACAAGATTGGCTACGAACACAAAAGCAAAAGAAATGCATTGAGGAGCAATTGGAGGAGATTGAGAAATTCGAAAAAGGTATTAATATTATTCTAATATCAATCTGGAAGAAATAGCTTTGTCGATGATACATGGATGTATGTGTGTGAGCGGCGCTGCAAACGTTTGGTCTCGCCACCGCGATTGAACAAGAACGCGGGTGTGGAGTTAGTCTTTTAGTAAGCGGCGGTCCGAGCGCATCGTAGTGGCAGTGCGGAAGATAAACAAAACTAAAATATGTTATAAGAGTTACAGATTATAATAAACTAATAAAGTTAAAGAGTGTTAAGAAGAAACAGTGTTTTTAATTTTATCTCGCAACACAACAGCCACCTAATTCATGGGTGTACCGATTCACTCCTACACAATCTCATTGCTTATTTGTTCCCCTTTTTAGGCCTACCGAATATTGGAGTTAGTGCAAGCTCTTCCCATACTGATCAATCAGCATGAATGATCGTGTAAGGCGTGTAAATATTCAGCCAAATTTATTATTATTTTTATAAAGATTTTTGTCTATAGATATAAATTTTAACGTTTATTTTTATTTTTTTAACGTTTGAGGTTTTCATCAATTTGGAGTTGATCATTTTAATCACAACGATAGAACTTGAACGCTTCCATGCTATCACTTGACCGCTGCCGTCTGGCGTACGACTCACTCGATCAAAAACGTCTTAGGAAATGTTGATGCGCTTAGATAGAGTCCCGGATTTTCGAGAGTGTGTAACGTGGCGAATAACGATATGGCTTGTCATAAAATGAATGCCAAAATTAAAGATGACTAAAGTAATGCATCCTGGAATTACTTTTTGGAAGATTGCGCTTCTTTAGCTTTGAAATTCGATGGCGATGAATTAGTTGAATTAGCTGCCGTATACTCCTTTATTTTGTCCTCTTCACCCTAACATTCTTTGTTACTAATAATTACATTACTTACTCGATTAATTTATTGTTCTTACCAGTTCTTCAGCGCGTGGAGTGGTTCCTGGACATTATTTATAGTAAAATGTTGGAGTGCGAGGAATTCGCCTATTCCAAAAGTGGTTCCGGGATATATTCTTTTCCTTTTATTTTTTCTTAACTTCGTGACACTCATCCATCCTAAGCAAAGTTGATTAACTTTAATTCTCTTTTCAAAGTTTACATCTCATTATTATTTAATCAATGCTTTTCTTCATTTTGCATAGGAACACATTGAAAAATATAGAATATTCTAATGTGCAGAAATGTTCATTTGCTTTTGTCATTCCCTAATAGATATATAAAAAATTAGAATAAAGTGGTAAAAGTTAAATTTCTTAAAGTCAGCAGAGATGCGAGTATGAAATATGGATTAAATTTCTAGGCTTCAACCCAATCAAGAGAATGTCACAAATTATGGAATTTCTTTTTTTGATTTTAATACTAAAGTAACGAGATTATATATTTACTTCCAATTTAAAATTCCATTTGATTTGACAGTAAATACCAGCAGCGAACGGTTGAAGCGATATGAAAATCGCAAATCCCTTAATCTGCAACATCATTCAATTGTCACGTGTAATAAAGTCATGCTGGCACGTCTGCCGCTGATCCTTTATTCAACGTTCATTCTAACGCTTCTCTCAATATTATCAATTTTCCTATTCGTCCTTCTCCTCTTCATTCAACCACATCATATTGCCATCCGAATCGGCCTATAAATCAGTGTAACTGGTCGCATCCAACGTTCCAACTTGCCACAATACACTCCTCGCTTTGCCACGCTTTATTATCCAACCATTCGATACCGTCGACAACAAGAGGAGGACAAAGCTGTTATTGGTTCCGAAAATCAATGGTCTCTAATCATTAGATCCCCATAAACATACATAGCTCGGCTATGTCTGTCGAGGAAGACACTCAACCGCCTCGTTTGAATGGCCTTTGGCTGCGATAGTCTCCATTTGCTTCTGGTGGCGCTTTGTCGTGTTGATTCCTATCCATGGAAAACAATTTATCTTCAGGGGGCGGCGAATTGGGATTCTCATCTCTTGCCACCTTCCTTCCTCGAGTAGTTTCGTCCCTAGCTTTTCGCTGAGCCGTGACTTTATCAACCGCCATCGACAACTTAGTCCCATTCACGCTGTTCGTGTCGTCGTTTCTGTTAACCTAATAAAATTTAATAATGCTCGGAATAGAATTCCAACTAAGTCCCGTCAAGAGTGTCGTGGAAGCTTTGAACGTGGAACCGGAAAAATTGGAGAGACAAATCCAGTTATACGATGCCTTGTATCAGTCTGGAGTTGTGCAGATGGGAAAATAAAGCAGAGTCGGGTCCATTTGAGGTTTCGGGACAAAATCATGGAGCAATTTAGGTGATTTAATATACATGTGAAAGGATTGAATGCTGGCAGGATTACGTAGCGAGCATATGAAAAATAAATGAGGAAGAATGCTGAGCGTAGTCATGCTGGTTTGCAGCATCTTGAAAGGACATTATGTACATTAGCGCCGCGAGATATCAAATATCAGCAACGATTAACGCTCCTGGATATATACTGCTGTTCCTTAGGATTGGAGTTATACCCGCATAAAGCACAATTAAGCCTTTAAGCACGAGGATTGCATACGTTCTGCAACCTCCATCCTTCCATCACTCGAGAACATGACCCTCCATTCCACTTCAGCGAAGAGTTGATAGTGGAAAAGTGTTTTACATGTTGCTCAGGCAACGTCTTGAAGACTCTTCTTCGGCCACACAATTAATGACCTCCATTATGGTCGTCGTGCTCACTCTTCCCGCGATGAAGGAGACCAATTTGAACAACAGCTATCGAAAGAGTGAGTCAATCTCCACTTGGCAGCAAGAGTGCAAAGTAAGTCAGCCTTAACCCTAGAACGGAACAAGTAATGGGGTTTCGGGTGGAGGTTGCCTTAACGAGACTTGAAATAATGATGGCCATCGACGCAAAAGGAGAAGACCGAATATAATGGCCGAGGAGGGAAATAACTTCCTGTTTTATCTTATAAACTGTGTGCTTATGGCAGGCAGAGATTAAACTGGACTTAGGAAGCCCCGAGATGTGGTAGATAGGACGCTGGGCGATTTATAGTCAGTGTTGGAACTCAAATGAAAACGCTCCACCGGAAAATGCCTGTCGTATTTTAGATTTTTCACTTACATTTAATGCGTTCTTGTCTTTTGCAGACCCCAAGACGGCAAGTGGACTATGAGTGGTTTCAAACGAATACTTCTGCGTTTTGCTTTATGACGACAACGCTCATATTTCGAGTCATAAAGTTAATGAGTTTTGCTTTTATTATTTAAACATTTTAGTCATTGGAATTGGCCGGTGACGTTTATTGCCATTTGAATTGAAAATGGCGGGAGTTTATGTAGAAAATTTAAATTGAAATATGGCAAGCATTTGATTGCTTGTGAATTAATGTTTATGTGTAGTAATGGTATACGCATCTTGATTTTATGTTATTTGTGTGTTCCGGGTTATGCTCTCCATCGGTTCATTGACTGTTGGTTATTATATTTATGAGTTAGGAAAGTAAAAAATAACCATTACATTTGTTTCTCTTGTTTGGTTGAAATCTTCAACAATTCTCCTTGAAGCGGATGTGCCCCGATATATTCGTTATGACTGCCCCAATCCAGTGTGAAAGGAGAGGGAAGGGTTGGAAATAAAGCGTAGCTGGTTGAAAAGATTGGGAACCTGATAATCCGTATATTGGCGCTGAATGAATTTCGAAGATATCGTAGTACCGATGATGAATGCAGTGGCCGCATGGTTAAATTCTGAACATGATAGATCCGGAGGCACTGTTAAACTATGATGCATGGTGGATGGAAGCGAGAGGTGTGGACCTGGACGAAAGGCAAAGGCCTAACAGGAAGAGGAAACCAAGTACCCAGAAGCATGGTTACCAGAAGAGAGAAGTGGAATCGAATGAAAAGCGAAAGCCTGGTAAACGGTGAAATGATGCACCTGGAGATGGGAAGGAGAGATGTTGGTAGTGCAATGGAGTCTTCGACACGAATGAGTGTTTGCTGAAGTCTAATAATATCTGATATAGGTGCAAGGGCTCAAGAACAATAGTCAACAACTGCTTTTTCCGACCTAGATATAAAGTGATGGATAATACTCATAGAAGCCGAAATATGCTGTGAATTCGCAGAGATATTCTCTAAAATCGGAGAGGAATAATTAGAAACTAGCAGCCATTGAGAAGACCATTCCCCCGTGCACGCAAGGAGCGTCGAGAAAACCTGAACAGATGTTTGATCTGTCCATGGGGTATAATGAGCCCGTGAAAAATCACTGAAACACCTAACGGCGATAACGTTGTCTTGAAAAGAATTTAAAAGAAGTTTTATAGCACGCACCAGTAGTTCTGCTAGTATGCTGAACAGGAGTAAACTGAGCTAAACACGGTAATTGGCGACTATGGAGTAAGGTCTTCTTTGGGTGGGAACTCATGTTTACCGCATCCACTCTCTGTAGAAGTTCAAGACTGCAAGAATGCCGGTCAACAGGAAGACTCTTAGATGCTAGCTTTTTTTGAGGAGCGCCGCCCTCACGGACCCGAGGACATGGAGGTCGCCATGAGGTTCCTCCAGGGATGACAGGTAACGACCCTGACTGTATCTAGACTACGCTTTGGACAAAGAATTGAAATTGTTGCTTTGGGCTGGTGGATATGATAGTTTGGACCTATTTGCTATGCACGGTAGCGTCGAGGTGACACTCGTGAGTGAACGGATCCAATTCATCGATCATACCGTCTCCGTCCTGGCAAAACTTTGGCAGGCCACGGAGTACGTTCGAAGTTCGCACCATTGGGTAGAAGGTTCGGTTGAGACGGACTTCCGATTAGCGCTAGTCTGGCTCTGAGCACTTGTCCCCATAAAGGCTTGTGCCACCACTCACATCGCCTCGCTGCTCTACAAAGATAACCATGGGACCAAATAGGCGACTAGAAACACGAACAGTGGAGACCCAATCAAACTGGAGCAAATTCAACTAAAAACCCTAAAAACAGGTAAAAAAATCGTTAAAAGTTATTAAAAATTTCAACTACGACGAAGCAACCAGCGGCAGCGGGCACGACGTTCACAGCACACCGGGAGCGTGATAAACGACGACCAAAACGACGATGAACACAATGACAGTGAAGACGGACGAAAAACGGAGATTAGCGGACAACCTTGTCTAGACTGGAATTCCTGTGGCGTTCGGGCGCAGCAAAAAAATGATGTGAACGCCAGAACGTGGGGAAAATATAATGAACATCGAGAATTCGACCGCTAACGAAGTGACCAAAGCAAGGGTCTTAAATCGCCTCGGAGTCCTTAGTACGAAGGATACACAACTGGAAAGTATTAGAGGACTACTCAGCCAGTGATCATCAGTGCATTCTGCTTGAGATAAGTGATGCTATCTCCCGACGTCCGTGCTCTCGGCCTTCCACAACTGGATGGAACATCGGAAGGATGCACGTCGAGAGGTTCGTCAAGGCTCTCACAGCAGGTGAGCCGCTGCAGGGAGCTTCGGAGGGGACGGAAGAACTGGCAGCTGAAGACGTGGTGAACTCTACTATGAGCATCATTACGACTGCTTGCTGCGCTTCTATGCCCCGTCAAAGACCCCGGCACGGCAAGCCCGCAGTGTACTCGTGGTCAACTGAAATCGCTGAAAAGCGAAGGGAGTGTCACAAGCTTGGACGTGAGGCTCAACGGGTGCGGAACCCTGATGAGGCATGCAACCAGGTGGCAGCATATAAGTCAGCCAGGAAATGCCTTCGCAAACTGATCAACAGTAGCAAGGCTCGCTGCTGGCAAGACCTAGTGGACAATGTGAACAAGGATCCGTGGAGCCTTGGCTACAAGCTGGTCATGGGGAAACTTGGTGCCCTACGGAAGCCTTGTATACATGACACGGAAAAGATGGACACGATAGTGCGGGGACTCTTCCCCGCCCATCCCGTCCGTGTTGACGCTGTCCATGGTGAAACAGCAGTAGAGTGCCCATTCTTCACACAGCTGGAGCTGGAGGAGGCAGTTCTCTCATTGAAAACGAGGAAGGCTCCTGGTACAGATGGTGTTCCAGCTGAGGTGTTGCGGCTCGTCTATCACCATTGTCCTGACTTGCTGCTCAGCACATTCAACGCTTGCCTACGGGACGGGGTTTTCCCGGTACGATGGAAGGTGGCGAGGCTCGTGCTGATCAGCAAGGGGAAGGGAAATCCCGAATCGCCGTCTGCATACCGCCCGTTATGCATGCTAGACACGGCTTGGAAAGTGCTAGAGAAACTCATCAAGGGAAGACTCACTGACGCGATTCGTGCTGCTGGGGACCTATCTCCTCGGCAGTACGGCTTTAGAGCAGGACGTTCTACCATTGATGCGATTGCAGAGGTGGTGAGCGCGGTCCAAAAGGCAGAGGCATATAGTCGCACCAAGCGACGGATCGTCCTGTTGGTGACACTCGACGTCAGGAATGCCTCCAACTCCGCTAGATACGCTGGAAAACTCTTTTCAAGTTCCAGAATATCTAATGCGGCTTTTGAGGAACTACCTTAAGGACCGAAGTCTGCTCTACGACACGACACAGGGGCAACAAAGGATGGAAATTACATCGGCTGTTGCCCAGGGATCTATCCTTGGTCCGGACCTGTGGAACGTGTCTTACGACGGGCTACTGAAACTTGAGATGCCAGATGAGGCGCGCTTGGTTGAACTATACGGGTGATGTTGCGGCTCTGTCGCTGGACGCACCGTTGAACAAGCGCAACTTAGGCTAGGTATGCTAATGCGCCGAGTGAGGGACTGGTTGACTGCTCGCGGGCTGAGTTTAGCACTGGAGAAAACCGAAGTGGTCATCTTGACGAAGAAAAGAATCCCTAGAGTAAGGATGATCAGTATTGGAGACATACAAATCCAATCGAAGCCAGCGGTGAAGTACCTGGGGCTACTGATCGACTCGAAGATGAGTTTCTCTGAGCAAATCAGGGCAACGGCTGAGAAGGCTGCTTCGGGAATATCGGCTCTGAGTCGACTTATGGCCAACGTAGGGGGGCCCAGTCCATCAAGAAGACGCCTCTTGATGAGTGCTGTAGGGTCAGTGCTACTGTACGAAGCAGAGGTATGGGGCGACGCTCTCAGCAAGGAGGTATACCGGAAACGTTTGGCACGGGTGCAGAGAAGAGGAGCACTGAGAATTGCATCTTCGTATCCAACAGTCTCCGACTCGGCCGTGAGAGTGATTGCAGGCGTGATACCTATCGCCCTCCTTGCTAGAGAGCGCCGCGCTATTTACCTGCGCCGAAACGAGGATGCGAGGGAGATAGTTGTCCGCGAAGAGAGACAGCGCTCACTCAACGATTGGCAGCAGCCTTGGGTGAATTGCACGAAGGGAAGGTGGACTGCGCGCCTCATCCCGGATGTGAGACCGTGGCTGAATCGAAGGCATGCTGAGGCTGACTTCTATCTGACCCAGCTTTTGAGCGGGCACGGGTGTTTTCAGTCTTACCTGCACAAGATCGGTAAGTCACGGTCCCCCCATTGTCGGTTTTGCCCAGGAGAGGAGGACAATGCCTGTCACACATTTTTTGCGTGTACAAAATGGGTCAGGCTGCGAAGGGAACTTTACAGGGAGACGGGGGAGCTCACCCCGGATAATATAGTTGCGGTGATGCTCGAATCGGTTGACAAATGGAACCAGGTGGCACACTATGATCGGGCAGTCCTAAAATATAAAAGGGACTCGCAGCAGCCGGAGGTGCTGGGGCTGGGGGATCGCTCTTCTGGCATTTCCTCTTTCCCTCTCCCCTCCCGCTAGGAAAGGGACTCCCCAGCTTGAAGGCGCCCACGGCGTAACAAAACGAGACCTGGCCCGAAGTAATGTGTCAAACGGTTCCAGGCTGGGTTCTCAGGTTGACAGGGGAGGTGTTTAGTGGGATGTCCAGTCGCACATGGGAGTCCCACGCTCTGTGCATAAATAGCATTCACCTCCCTACCACAAAAAAAAAGGTCTTAAATCGCGAAATAAGTACGAAACATCTTGAAGTCCACAAGTTTATCATGGCAGGAAGAAAAACCAGACGAACAAAGCACCGTTGGGTAATTTCACCAACACCGTCGAAAATGTGGCGGAAGTACTGTACTCAGAAACGGAAACCGATAACCTCTCCCAAGAAAGAAGGTCGCAAAGTACAATTGCCATCCAGCGACATCAGGAAGAAAGGCTAATCCGAAAAGCCGGAGATGTTTTAAAAAGAATAAAATCTGCATGTGGCTCGACAAAAATCAGCAAAAGTGCAAAGAATTGGCCCCTTGAACTAGAGGAGAACCTAGACCGCATAGGGGACTACCGGAGGAGCTGCTTACCGACAGAAGAGGACCAGAAGGCTCAAGAAGAGCAGAAGGCTAAGGAAGCGCTAAGGGCTAAGCCTCTAAAGTGCACGCGCAAACAGCTCCTCCATCAAACATCAATAAAAGAATGGTGTTTAGCCCAATCGAAGCAGATCGATATAAAAGAAAGAAGGAAGAGGCACTTGATGGGCGTTAAGCGTTAGATCAGGGGTTCCAGACAGTGTTAACAAAAAGAGCGAAGAAAGCTGCAAAGAAACTCCCTCAAAAAATGCCAGAAAATTAAGTGTGCATGGACGCTCAACAAGAAAGACTGGATGCGAAACAGGAGAGACAAAACCCCCAACGAAGACCCCGGCAGCAGGCACTACTCGCGAGACCTTCAAGATGTCCGATCCTATACAGAAAAGCTGCGGAATATCAGGGAATGTAAGGCCCAACGGTAAAAACACAGCTTTTAAGGAAGTACGACCAACACGGTCGAATTCTCCTCCTCTCCTCGGCAGTACGGCTTTAGAGCAGGACGCTCCACCATTGATGCAATTGCAGAGGTGGTCAGTGCGGTCCAAAAGGCAGAGGCACATAGTCGCGCCAAGCGACGGATCGTCCTGTGGGTGACGCTCGGCGTCAGGAACGCTTTCAACTCCGCTAGATGGGTGGACATTCTGAATACGCTGGAAACCCCTTTTCAAGTTCCAGAACATCTAATGCGGCTTTTGAGGGACTACCTTAAGGATCGAAGCCTGCTCTACGACACGACACAGGACCAAAGAAGAAGGGAAGTTTCATCGGGTATCGCCCAGGGACCTGCGGAATGTGTCTTACGATGGGCTTTTTAGACTAGAGATGCCACATGAGTCGCGTTTGATCGGCTATGCGAATGATGTTGCGGCTCTGATCGCTGGACGTACCGTTGAACCAGCGCAACTTAGGCTAGGTATGCTAATGCGCCGAGTGAGAGACTGGATGACTGTTCAAGGGTTCAGGCTAGCTCTGGAGCAAACCGAAATGGTCATCTTGACAAAAACGAGAATCCCTAGACGAATGATGATCAGTATTGGAGACATACAAATTGAATCGAAGCCAGTGGTGAAGTATCTGGGGCTACTAATCGACTCGAAGATGAGTTTCTCTGAGTAAATCAGGCCAACGGCTGAGAAGGCTGCTTTGGGAGTGTCGGCTCTGAGTCGACTTATGGCCAACATAGGGGGACCTAGCCCATCAAGAAGATGCTTTATGATGAGTGCTACGATATGGAAATATGGCGGCGACGCTCTCAGTAAGGAGGTGTACCGAAAACATTTGGCACAGGTACAGAGAAGAGGAGCACTGAGAATTGCATCTTCGTATCCGACAGTCTCTGATTCGGCGGTAAGAGACATTCAGGCGTGATACCTGTTACCCTCCTTGCAAGAGAGCGCCGTGTTATTTACCCTGCATCAAAACGAGTATGAGAGGGAGATGTTTGTCCGCGAGGAGAGACAGCGCTCACTCAACGATTGGCAGCAGGCTTGGGTGAATTACACGAAGGGAAGAGGGACCGCGCGCCTCATTCCGGATATGAGGCCGTGGCTAAATCGAAGGCATGATGAGACTGACTCCTATCTGACCCAGATTTTGACCTGCACAAGATTGGTAAGTCACGGTCCCATGATTGTCAGTTTAGCCCGGGAGAGGAAGACGATGGCGCCACACATATTTTGCATGCAGCAAATTGGACAGGCTACGAAGGGACCTCTACAGGGAGATGGAAGAGCTCACGCCGGATGGTATGGTCGCGGAGATGCTTGGATCGGTTGGCAAATGGAATCATGCCGCACATTTTTTTGGGCAGTCCTGAAAGATAAAAGGGACGCACAACAGCCGGGACGTCGAGGCTGGGGGTCGCTTGAGTGGCAAAATTCCTCTTCTCCTCACACCCTCCCGGTAGATGAAGGATCCCCAGCTTCAAAGGGCCTCAAGGCGTAGCAAAAACGGGACCCGGCCCGAAGTAATTTGTCAAACGATTCTAGACTAGGTTCACAGATTGACAGGGGAGGCGTTTACTGGGTAGTCCAGTCTCTCGCGAGCATGGGAGCTCCACACCCAGTACGTAAATGGCATTCACCTCCCAAAAATAAAAAAAGATATATATATGTATATATATATATATATATATATATATATATATATATATATGTATATATATGTATATATATATATGTATATATATATATATATATATATATATATATATGTATATATATGTATATATATATATATATGTATATATATATATATATATATATATATATATATATATATATATATATATATATATATATATGTATATATATATATATATATATATATATATATATATATATATATATATATATATATATATATATAGATATATATATATATGTATAAATAAATATATACATATATATATATATATATATATATATATATATATACTCGTATATATGTGTATATATATATATATATATATATATATATATATATATATATATTGGTAAGTCTAAAAAGTAGTCATTTTTCGATTACATATTTCTTTTATTTCAAATGGATTTTATTTAAGTACATATTGTCCATTATTATCTATGACCTTTTACCATTTTATGGGTAGAGCCATTAATCCATCTGTGTAGAACTTCTATGGCTTATCGGCGAAAAACTTGGTCAAGTGATTTTCACAGTCCCTTTTGAAGTGAATTTCTTTTCATAAGGAAGTTTTGCAGAGGCCGAAGCGAATGGTAGTCCAATGATACAAGGTCTGGACTATATGGTGGATGCATCAAAACTTCCCAGTCAACCTCTGTCAATTTTTGCCGGGTCATCAAAAATGTGTGTGGTCTTGCATTGTCACGATGGAAGACAACGCCCTTTCTATTGGTCAATTCTGGCTGGTTTTTTTTGAAATGATTGTTGCAATCTGGTTAATTGCTGACAGTACAGAGCCGAATCGAGTGTTTGGCCAGGTTCTGGACCCTCATGATAAACAATTCCCTTCCAATCCCACCATACACACAGCAGAACCTTATTTGGTGTCAAGCCTGGCTTTGAAGTCGTTTGTGATGATTCACATTTTTTTGACTACGATCTTTTTCGAAAGACATTCTCATATCTTACCCAGTTTTCATCGCCCGGAATGATTTGCTTCAAAAATGGCTCGATTTCGTTGCGTTTTATTAGCATTTCGCAAATGGAAATTCGGTCGATCAAATTTTTTTGTGTTAATTCTTGCGGCACACAAACATCAAGCTTCTTTGTGTATCCAGCCTTATGTAAACGATTCAAAACTATTTGGTTATGGATATTCAGTTCCTTAGCAATGTCATGGCTGCTTACGTGTCGGTCTTCTTCCATTTTTCGTAAGAGTTCATCGACTTTTTCAGTGATTGGAGGAGCTGACGTTATGATATCGCGCCGCCTTACATAAAGACTGTATGAAGCTAAGCCAAACGCCCGCTCAAACATGACTAGCGAGTACTATTTAGCCAAGACCAGATCTGTAGTCTTTGAAACCAAACATTTCTTATGTACGGTTCCACTAGTAATTCCAGACAATTTAGCATCATTGATTTTAAGCTCATAGTTCTGTAGCCTTTATGGTTGGAATAATCATATCTCCGTGCTTTTGGAATAAAAGCAACTCTAGCAAGTTACCAGATAGTTGGAATATACCGGAGCACGATGTAGGCATAGTAAGAGTTTATCCAAAATCTTGATAACTACATCAGATGCTACTTTGAGCAATATTGGATAAACACAATCCTGAGCTGGTGATTTGTAGCTGTCAAAAGCTGAAAAAGCCCATGTCAGCTTATCTTCAGTTACAATTAGTGAAGCCACAAGCCAATCCCGTCGTGTGACCCTGCTTACCGCATCAGTTGCGACAGCATATATAAGTATGAGTGGTTCCTGGGAGGTTATATTATTACCGGAAAAATAAGATTCGAGCTGAAGTTTTAAAGGCTCTGCTCTAGAATCTATGAAAGCCTAAGGTTAGTGTCTGTACGAGGGTAATTTGAAAAGTCTCCGGCCTTATCGGCAAAGAGTCATAGTACATTCACGTTCTCTTGCCAACCAAGATATGTCCTTTACTTATGTATGCCATAAAAATTTCAAGTCATTCCGATCAGTACAAAACACATGGTACGCTTCCAAAGTTGACAGTTGACATTTGTTAAGAACAATGGATAAAATCGAGTATCGCTCGGTGATAAAGTACCTCTATTTTTTAAAAGGAAAAAAAAAAAAACACTCGGGAACAGAAAGAAGAGTTAGGCTCCGCGATGGTGAATCTTCGCCCTCATTTACAACCGTGAAACATTGGGTGGCCGAGTTCAAACGCGGTCGCACAAGCTTTTTTTTACGATGAGCGTTCCGGACATCCAAAATCTGTTACAACGGAAGATACCGTCAGTTTAATGCACACAACCGTTATTGAAGATCGCTGATTAACTATTAAGGAAATTGAAGAGGCTTGTGGGATATCAGCAGAACGGATGCATAAGATTTTACATGAAGATTTATGCATGAGAAAATTATCCGCGCGATGGGTGCCGCGTTTGTTCACGATCGACCAAAAGCGACATATCGTGAAAGATTCTTCAGCTGTTCCAAAAGAATCCTACCGAGTTTATGCGCCTAATTATTACCGTCGACAAAACCCGGATCCATCATCATACTCCGGAGACTAAACAACAGTCAATGCAGTGGATTGTGGTGGGGGAATCAGCGCCGAAGAAGGCGAAGGTCGTTCTTTCTGCCGGAAAAGTGATGGTGATAGTTTTTAGGGACAGCCGTGAAGTAATTATGGTTGATTACCTTAAAAAAGGTAAAACCATTATTGGACCCTATTACGCTGCGTGGCTGGACCAATTGAAGACGGAACTCAAGAAGAAACGACCACACTTTGTGAGGAAGCAAGTGCTGTTCCATCAAGACAACACGCGAGTCCACACATGCACGGTTGCGATGGCGAAATTGGACGAATTGAAGTTCGAATTGCTTCAACACTCACCCTACTCACCAGACCTAGCTCCGAGTGACTTTTTTTGTTCCCAAACATGAAAAAGTTTCTGGGTGGGAAAAACTATGGATCAAATACCGAGGAGGAAGAGGGAGTAAATCTGTATTTTTCAGGTTTATCTAAAGAATTTTCTCCTCGTGGCCTGAAGGGTTGGGAAAAGCATTTGACCAAATGTATTGACTTGCATGGAGACTATGTCAAGAAATAAATTTTTGTTTGGCTTGAATTATAGGATCCCAACTAACCTGGCTGTGTCTCTGATACTTCAAAATTCTTCACAGTAACGCCCAGGAGAATTTCGATGATCTCATTAGTTTTTTATAATTATTCCATAACATACGATAAGAGATCAAGTCAGCGATTATAGAAGATCTTAAAGCCCGATTGAAAAGTCGCCGTGCGTTTTCCCTTGGGCTCTTCGGTCCTGTCTTCCACCACGGGACTGTCTTCTGAGAATACCTTCTAATAGTAGGACAGATATCATAAAACCTGTTTACAGGTGTGCTGCTCAATATATCAACTGTAAGACTTTTCATCAGTGATCCCATGTCTTTCCAATTAGTTTCCTTGTGGGGGAAACACTCGTGAAACAGTTCGTTTAGCGTCCAAGCTCCAAGTACTTATTGTTCGAACAAGAGTCTCCACACAGAACACGCCATTTTTTGATTAAGTTTACTATTCTTGTTGAGGCAAACGTTAGGTCAATCACTTCTGTTCTTTTCTGTGAACCTTGTTCATAATAAACAGGTTATTTGAGGGTATATAATCGAGAAGCATGTTGCCTTGATGGTTGCGTTCAGTGCTTCCTCACGAAATTTGCTATGTATTAATAATAATAATAATCCATCGCAAAATAGTCCAAATTTGAACCTTGGTGTTGGGATTAATTTTTAGGGAATTTGAGGTGATATGGTTAATATCACGCTCAACCATGTGATTCTTGCAAAATTTTTCAATTATTACCCATCACAGCTGGGTGGGCTGAGGTTTGAGCTTCGGAGCTGCTGCGGCGCGCGGAGTGTGCCCTAACCCAAAGCTCTACACATACTATTTGTTGTGTATTCGCGTTGCAACATACTATAGGTCCAGATAATTCGACTCTGCATGATCATCCCTCAATTTCTTGGAAGGAAGCGATAATGAAGTCTTTCTATATACCATTCGATCGATAAAAGATCACTACTGCATACGAGTTTATCCTCCAAAATTCTTTCAAAGGAACTATTGTGACATCGTTGGGAGCAATGATTTCTGGTCTATCTAATATAATAAATTTTAGAATTTTATATGCATCCCAGTTCTTGCCCACGTCCTTGATGCACCCAAGGTTCCTGAATGGATATCAAATTCGTACTTTTACGCTACTTGTTATGCCGACTAACAATTAAGTTGATACCAGCGACTGAGTATTGCAAATTGATCTGAGTAAACACCATTTCTATATGATTTGATGTCTAAGGTGGGGAAAAGACGGTTGTAATCAGCTATAACTTCATGACGGAAGTAGGGCTTTTACTTTTTCTGGTTGTACGTATTTCAGAGAAGTGAAACACCATGCTCATCGATACCAATAATCAGTCCAATCCTACATGGCTTAAGGATACTGAAATAAACAGACCACCGTTTGGTATTAATACCATGGTTCTGTCTACTAATCAGTTTCTGGATCTCTGGAACGCTGTGGGATACAAGCGTACCAGGGAGAAACAAAGGTACTCTCGTTATCTTCCGCGTAAATTTCGTCTTTCTCGCAGAGAAGCAAACTCCCTCAAAATCTTGTAAGCTACTTAGGGTACCTATCAACCAAGCGGCTAGGCACTCACCTGAAAATCTAGCCCACTACAAGAACAGGTTTCAACCGTTGCTGTTGATCGAATGCCTGCACTTGCGAAGTATCAATTATGAGTTCCTAAGTAGTCAGCGAGCGTCCTACTTACAGCCCGTTCCTTTGTGAGCGGTCGTATTGCTACAGTAACCTTTGGTGCAGTTACTGAAGCTTCAGATCGATTACTAGGGCGTTTTCGTACTTCAGCTTATTTCTCTGCTGTTGACCCCTTTGTTGTCTTAGAAGAGAGTGCAGAGATTTGTGCCTTTATACCTCTTTTCCATCTGGTTGTACTTGATGCTGATGTGTATAGCAGTTGGGTAGGTGCATTATGGTGGGAGCAGTCAGACTGCAAGTCTGTTGACCTTCTTTCATCTTACTTCCTATTCTTGGTTCCACTCTTATATAGTGCGGAAGTGGGGGCCGCACCAGGAGCAGACTCTCTTCGCACCTTCGATTTTATATTATAGCACGCGTTTCAGCGACTTGGCATTTATGTGTTTTGATGCGTACTGTCTTCCAGTCATGCATTGGTGGTTTTTAGGGGTTTGCACCATAAGTAGTTGGGTGGGCGTCATATGACAGGTTAGAATGAGATCTTTTCAAACAGGTCTATAATTGCCTCATTTGTGTTGAGGGCATAGGGGAGGGGAGAAAGGTACAAAATTTTCACGATTTATGATCTATTTTTGAAATTTTAAATACATCAATTCAAATAGCGATGTTTTTAAGCTTAAATTTTTCATAAAATAGTCCGCGGGGAGTAGTGATGAGAGTGCTCGCTTCGTGAGCCGAAGGTCCCAGGTTCGAGTCCCGTTGGCGACAAGTAGATTTGTTTTGGGACGTACTATAAGCCCGTTCATTTATGATGCAGACTGGTTTAAAACAAAAAGTATCACAGCTGAGTGGACGGATCAATGGCCACAGCGTGGTACTGACCAAGGCGTGGTACTAGCCATTTCACCTTCGCAAGTGGCGATACATTCGATCAAGATAATAAGACACTACAACTATCGCTAAGCGAAGGTCCGAAAGGAGCTGTTGTACCAAAGCAAACAAATCATAAATCGCTTAGACAACAAATATATGTATAAAATAAAGAATAGTGCAGTCGACCTGAATGGTTTCACAAATGCTTAAAATAGCGAAAGAGCCTAAGCGTGCGAGTATATCTCGTATTCTTTGTGCCAGATTACCCTCGTATATCTTTCCAAAAAATGTTGTGTTCAGTGGTAGAAACCAATATGCAAATGAAAGCGTTCTAACCATTTTCATATTGCGGAATTGGCGACCTAGTTCAAAACTGAGGAAATCACGGCGAATTTTCAAAAGTGGACATTTGAATAGAGTAGAATGAAAGATTTGATACATTTTGCACTTTGGAAAATTAATACCGAACTGCCTTTCATTTAAAACTTGACGAAAATTTTCCATTTTAAACTTTATTATTTATTTTTTCATGTTTAAATTATGGATTGCACTTCATCGTAGAACTGGAAGAATAAATCATTCTTCTCTGCAACTAAGTGCAGAAAATAAACTGCTGCCAACGTTCCATTATTCCGAGATTCTTATTACAAATTCATGGAAATTTATCACAAATTATTCGTTTCTATTCTTCACATTTTCATCTTCTTCTCTCTATTCCGCTCTTTCTCTCTCTAGAGCACACATTTCAGGAACAAAGTAAAAAGTCTATAGTATATCTACAGTTGACTGACAAGTTTAAACTCAACTTGTCTACTCAAGAGTAGAATACAAATCGATTACTATGAGAATAATTCATGAACCCTTTTTGCAACTTTGAGAGAAACGACAGACTATGAACGGCTTGGCTTGAGTTTCGAGATTAAGTTTCATATGTACATATATAAAACATACAAAATGGCAGTGCCAAGTTTAGTTTCATATATTTTAATCTATGAAATTATAACTTGGCAACTTATCAGATTTTCATAAAATATTTGCGCGCTGAATCCATTGAAAAGTTGTCTAGGTCAAGAAAAGAAATCATGTCAATACACAACGAAAAAAATGAGGCTGCAGGACGGATACAAAAATCAAGGGAAAAATCCAACACTGAAGGGAAAAATCCAACACTGAAGGGAAAAATCCAACACTGAATGTTCTTGTGTGCATATGCAATTTTTTCAAAAATAGTTAACTAAATGGTTGGAGCCTAAGTTTATTTGCTCAATTTCTTTGAGAATTTTAGCATTGGCATTATACGACTTTCCAAGAAAAATAGAATTGACATGCGGATACCAAATTAACAAAATAATTGCTAAAATATAAGAAGTCTGAGTCTTTGGTAGAAGCAATGTTACGTGTAAATTTTCATCCTTCACTGATAGCAGATGTAGTGTAATGGTTAGATGTAATGTCCGCGAAGGACTGCAGCGATGGTCTGCTGTCTCGGCTAAAGAGGATGTTGAGATCCGCCGAGATTGGCCTTGTCTGGGGACGCGTGAACGCGCTGGCAGGCTAGCGTTGTGGCGTCGTGGGGCGGGTTGTTTCCCCCTAGCACAAGGACCCACTTCAAAAGAATTTCGCATTCACGAATTAGACGTGTTAACATGCCGATCGACTGGCGTCGATGCCGAGGGTAACCTACTAAGAGCTAGGAAATTATTGGTTCAGATTGGGCCCGGAGGAAAGGGACGGACTTACAGAGACTTCGTCGTTATCGACGATACTTATGGCCCACAAATAAGAGTGGGTCATCCAGATGGAAGCGGTGCCCCCTCGCATCCTCCCAACCGGATCAAGATCCAAACGTAAACGTGGCCATGTATTTCCCATTTGAGTGAAAAACTCATACAAACATAATTTGCATGACTCTTTCCCTCAAATGAGGAATACAAACGTAACCGATTTATGCCACAGCGTTATGCAATGAAATCACATAACTCTATGTCATAAAAGGGCACGCAAGCGGGAGGCCACTCAACCCGACAAGAGCCCCTGTTAAACAAAAGGAAAGGAAGGGCGCGAGTTACGAGCCCCATTCCACGTGCCGACCAATAGATCGGATCCCGTTTCACGTGCCATTTACCTGGACGAATTCCGCGACGGTTATTGGACTCCCGCAGACGGACATTGGACCTGCACTCATTTCGAAGTGCCTTTCCCACGGAAATTATGCTGCACCATCATAATTGCAAACAATAGACTTTTCCATAAATGTTAAAACCAGTTCAGTTGTATTGCAACCAAAATATAATAAAGACGTACAAGCGGAACTTATCTGTTTAATTTAATTTGAGTGAATATATATATATATTTTTTTGGATAACTTCGGCCCGAGAAACATAACTGGCGCAGTCGTGCGGATTTCTTTTCGATGCTTTCACGACTTTTTTTAAATAAAAGTAAATCGACGGTTTATCGGTTTACTGAAATTGCAGTTCTGAATTCCGAAATCATCGACGGTTTATCGGTGATTATTAAAAGTGTATAGTGAGACATCGACGGCTTATCGGTGGTCCATTCATACAGGACAATTAGCCATTTGACATCGACGGCTTATCGATAGTGTAAAGTGGAAAAAGAGAGACATACATCGACGGTTTATCGATGTTGAACAAAAACGAAGAAGTGCTGTATAGTTAATTATCAGTTACAAAACAAATAAAATTCAGTTCTGTGAAAGAAGTGAAAGTGTCGAATGAAAAAAGAACCGAAAGAAAGGAAAAGTTCAAGTGAAAGACATTATAAAGAAACAAAGATATGGAAATGTTACTGATTTTGTTGGCAGCAATCCTCATGACAACTAGCGGACAGAGGCTGGAAATACAAGACCTGAGAAACAACTAAGGACTCCTACCGATTCGACTGGGACCAGCACGATTAATCACGACGCACAGCAATCTACTACACATAATCCGACTTAACGCATTCTATAATAGCTTGGACGAGATACAGGACTCATTGACACACTTCGACAAAATTCAGGAACTTAACGGCATGGTTCAAACAACCAAATTTAAACTCCAAGAAACCCAACAAAAACTCAGCGGGCTATCCTCTACAAGAAGAAATAAGAGAGGGTTGGTAAACGGGTTTGGTACTATCATTAAATTCATTACCGGTAACATGGATGCTAACGACGCAGATCACTTAAATAATGAAATTTAAAATATCCTTAATAATGAATCCAAATTCAAAGGCCAAATTGATTCCCAGATATCACTTAACCACAGAATGATACAACGTTTTGAAAACATTACAAAGCACATTAACACACAACAAGCAGTCATAAAGCAATGCATGGAAAAAACCATAGGTTCCGTGAAAAATCAAATTAATAGGGACGAACACTTGTTCCAACAATTACAGTATCTGAATCAAATTAACTATAATATCGAAATTTTAAACAATCATATAACTAACATCGCAGAATCAACAATTCTAGCAAAACTAAATGTCATACCAAAACAGATAATAAATGGTAACGAACTTAATGAAATCCACAAAATATTAGCAAAACAAGGATTCCAAACTAATAATCAGGAAACAATTTATGAACTTTTAGAGATGCAAGCATATTACAATAATTCAAACATTATTTTCAACATAAAAATCCCCATATTATCCAGCGAAGAGTACTCCCTATTTTATATCATACCACTTCCAATTGAAAAAACCAAAATAATACCTACCAAACCATATCTGATCCTTAATCCAAATGATATACAACAATTCGACGAGATATGCCAACAAGCCGAAAATACATTTTTCTGCCGTAAACCTTCCCATCGAAATAATAAAAATGCCGAATGCATCCGAAACATTATTAACAACAAACCTTCAAATTGCGAATTAACCCTGAGGAACGAGTATTCGGATATATTTCAACCAGAGGAAAACCATATCCTCCTGATAAACGTTCCGAGCACCCCCATGAACTCCACGTGTGGAGTCGGAACACAAAACATCACAGGGACAAGCCTTATAAAATTTGAAAATTGCGAGGTGCAAATAAATGGGATTACCTACGGTGCTACCCCAAAACTCTTTTGGGACGAGATCCAAATTTACCCAGTCCTCTATAACAATATTAACTTTACCGCCTCAAAAGAGCTTTTTCCTGTACACTTTTAGAAACTTGAAGGCTACAACTTTGATGCGAAGGAAGACGTCAAACTTATTTGGTCAAGCCTAGAAACAAGGACGCAATCAATAACAGCTATACTCACCATCCTTGGGATCATCATCTGCATTCTCGCCCTACGACCTGTTTTCCGGGGAAAACTACGCATAAATCAGGAAGTTACAACAACAGGATCCTCAACCACTCCTACTACAGGTCCCTCAGCAGCTCCTTCATCAGGACCTGCAAAATTTCAGTTCCTGTTTCCGTCGCTTCTTTCTAAGGGGGGAGGAGTTACGAGACCCATTCCACGTGCCGACCAATCGATCGGATCCCGTTTCACGTGCCATTTACCTGGATGAATTCCGCGACGGTAATTGGACTCCCGCAGACAGACATTGGACCTGCACTCATTTCGAAGTGCCTTTCCCACGGAAATTATGCTGCACCATCATAATTGCAAACAATAGACTTTTCCATAAATGTTAAAACCAGTTCAGTTGTATTGCAACCAAAATAAAATCAAGACGTACAAGCGGAACTTACCTGTTTAATTTAATTTGAGTGAATATATATATTTTTTTGGATAACTTCGGCCCGCGAAACATAACTCGCGCACGATAGCTAGCCCATTTTAGAGGAGGAGCCTGCCATCGATGCGGGTCCTGAAACCGGTCAGGTTTTCTAAGAAAAAGGAAAGACCGAAGGTATAATTTTTAATAATCCGTTTAATTAGTACTTCGAATTATGAGAAAAAACCATAATTTGTAGGATGAGAATAAGTATCATCAGTTATAATTTAAATTGCTAAGTAGAGATATAAATTGTGAAAACGGGAAATTAAAATGTAATTTTTTTAAGGTTTATTGCTGCAAAAATTTTAGGAAGAATAAATGCATTTATTCTTGTACCAATATTTAAAAAAAACCCAGTTTTATCAATATGTGGTTCATTGCTTTTTGTTTATTAGAAGTATTTGCCAATTGTTGTTTTATAGCAGGAAAAAATTCTAGAAAACTAGCTTAATTGGACTTCCTCTTGTATCATTCATCCAGTTGGGTCTTCGAAAAAGTCAATTTTATTGTTAAATTCATGCTTGTGTACAGCACCAATTTTCAGCTACAGGTGTATTTACCTCTGGCAATGGGGAAGACGGCACTCGACTAACCGCCATTGTATTAGTTGATGAATGGAGGGTGGACGTAACTCTAGCAGTTTGGCCTGCCGGACATTCGCTAGCTACTGGCAATCCTTGTAAGAGCCGTTCTCACATGTGAAAGACTTCCGCCTGTTGATGCGGGAGTATCCACGGTGGAAAGTTCGGTGCGCGAAAATTCAAAAAGAAATCCGAAACAAACGGAATTTGTAGTTGAATAATATGTAGCAAACGAATGGCTTGTCTTGTACCGATACCACTATGCAGTCAGCCGTCTTGCAAATTTGGATTCGCGCGAAAAACTATAGTGATCACTTGTAACTGAAATTTTTTAAGCAAACACAGCATAAACAAACGATAATACGATTTGCTCAAATGTCCGTCACCAAAAACCGCGAACGACGTATTCGTCATGCTTTCATTATTCTCACCGCCAGGATCTTTATGTTCAGAGCACTATCTTGTATCCGAATATTAGATCATACACAATAATCAAAATATCGGTCGGAACCAAATGATTCCCATCCTTCTCAAATTCGCTACTGGGAAGTTAAGCACAGGTAGACGAGCACAAAACTCCAAACGTGTTTTTCTTTTTGCCTTTGGGAAATTGCTGTTCGACTCGTAGCTATTGATGAAAAATCTATGTCAGATACATGTTGTGAATATAATTCACTCAATTACAAAGTTGCCCGTTTCATTTCCATCATGCCAAAATATACTCATGAGCAATGTTGTTCAAGCTCACTCATAGCTCTCGGTTGAAAGCCATCCATACTTAAGATTGTGTGCGTCGAATGCAATTATTTATTGGAGGCCAAGTGGAGACAGCATCAAGTTGTTTGGTGGGGCAATTCAAGGTTCTCCTTCTCGCAGCAGTTTAACGATGAATTTAATTTCCACGATCACACTGGACAATTTTGAGAACACAAATATTTTTAAACAACCAAAAATGCGACGGATATGCCCATCCGCTACTGAAAACTGAGAACGACTCCTCTAACTGAATCACGCTCTCATGATTGGGAGGAGGATGATGACTCTTGAAAGTGAATTTCGTGTTGACTTCTGGGCCCCGATTGCGATTTGCAACGACTTGAGTCGGTTGGGTTTTGGGGTAATCGCAGAGTTTTGTGCGACTCCTTGATCCGGCGTCGATTTTTCGATTGGGTCACGTTTCACGGACAGTATGGTGGGTAGTCGCTGATTTGCGTATTGGACGACGATATTAACTTAATCACACACAATACAATCGTGGGATGCCCTGCGCTGGCTTTTCACATTTTCCAAGCAAGGGAAATGCGAAAGGGCGGTCCGGTGTCGAGCTGGGACGATTCTCATTGGGTTGGAGACAACCACGAGTTCGAATAACGCAAAACCGGAGTTTTCGATCTTGCACTTCGCGATCCTTCCGACGAAAATCCCATCACTCTCGGATTGATATTTATTTTTTCAAGCGGCCGCACTCTGCTGCGAAATCGTACCCCAAATGATCGAATTGGGACACCAAACTAATTTTCATATACATTAACGAAAGACCCGACAATACAAGCTCACAACCCGTTCGCGTTGCTTGCGGTTTCTTTTCTTTTCTTTAATTTGCCGTGTCGCAATATAGCTGCTCGCTTAGCCGAGTTAGATTGCATTCGGCAATGCAATACACGGACGGGATGCACTAAATCAGTGTTCCCATGTCCGAAATTTTAATTTGCAGATTTAATTTTTTTTTAAATTAACAGAAGAAAAGAAAAATGATAAAAGATTTTAAATAATAATAAAAAGTTAAATACCATGAAAAATATAATTAAAGGGAAACGTTTAAATTTAATATTAAGGAAAATTGATGTAAAATTACATTTAATAGTAATAATAAGCAAAAAAAATATTTAATAAATTACAACTATGAATGGAAGTAATGAAATATTTTTCTAAATTTGCAATTAAAATCTAGGGTAAGGGTTAGGAAGGTTTTCGAGCAGTTTGCTTGTGTGACTGCTCGATTACTACAGAGAACGAGCCCTCCCCAAACACTTTCGGGCGCGAGCATTTAGTCGAAAGATAGCCGAACAAGACAAGCTTTTCGAACCGAACTTTACTGAAATAGAAGGTAGTTTAAAGTTATTTTGAAAGATTGTTGTACGAATAGAAATTTTCAATGTAAATGCAAGTATTTATAACATGAATGTAAGAACGGAATAGCGACAAGATTGCTATTGTTGATTTTACTGCCGTCATGCCACATTATCTTCATCCAAGCAATACTTTTTGCTATACATAATGGCACCTTATTGTAAGAAGCAAGTGCAGGATACATGTGCGTTATTTGAACACAAGCAGAGCACTTCAAGTAAAAGGAACCATATTTTGTCGCTAAATTGAGAGTAATCTTTGACTCACTATTTGGAAATACCTTTCAAACTACTGGAAACAAACAACCGCCGAAACTATCGAATGACGTCGACAAAAAATCTAGAAACATTATGAAACTAAATTTCAATGACCTTTGATAACCGAGACACAAGAATGTAATTTTCCCCGGAATACCTTGACAGAAAATGCTGACTCGAAAAGGATGAAATCCGAACAGATTGAACAAATGAGTTCGTTGCTGAAGAGCATAAGCCGAATATTGCGCTACAAATGTATAATTGCTATATAATACATAATTCGGATTTGGAATACATACCAAGAATGAGTGATCTACAGCGCATATCTACGCTGTAACTCAGAATGAGGTTGACCCATTCTAGTATTTTATTGGACCCCTGGGACTGGCATCCCTTGATTTCGATATGGATTAAGCTGGATAAAACGTCAACTACAAAACCACACACATGAGCCTGACGCTATGACAGACTCTACGAAATTGCTACACAAACAAAGCAAAGGACCGAGACTTGACATCCTAGAAAGGCTTGAAATTTATAAACATAGAAAGACAGATGATAACATTATCAACGAACAACTTGTTACCAATTCCAACGCGATTTTCTCAGTACTGGACCACACTCTTAGACGAAAACGAGATGAAACGGAACAAACGGACATACAACAAGCAAAAAAAACAAAAACAAAAACTTAATATCCATCTACCTGACATAATTTAGTGCTTGACGTAATTTACTACCTGACCTAATTACCCATCTCATCCGCTTAACCCATCCTACGACTATATAAAGTCATTCCCTTCAATAAATCCTTTAGACACTGAAGATGACTCGAAGTAGTCGAAACGCGTCTGCTCACACAACAAAGCAAGGCCCGACGGCTTTTAAAGAAAAAAGAGAATTGGCCTGCGGATACCAAATAAACAAAATTATTGACTCAAAATTTTATATTCCAGCTTTTGATTCACTGATGTTTTATTCTTTTATAACATATTAACCAGAAACTTTTGTTTTCTTTTGATTAATTTTTTGGTTTTCAGCGAGTATAAAGTTTGGCTCGGGGGGATATGTTCTGCCGAGACAAAGCTACACGAAAAGTGTTTGGGGAAAAGAATTTGTGTTTTCTGGGAAAGGAAAATAGTGTTGGAATAAGGAAATTCTGTTTGGCATAGGAAATAGTGTTTGCGGAGGAGAACTGGTATATGGAAAAAGATATAGTGATCGGGAAGTTCGGTGGTAGGTAATATACGAGGGCGGTACAAATATGATAGAGACAAACGCTGTAGATTGTGCGCATGTGTGTTTTGAAGGTCTTGGCTCAACTATGTGATAGCTGGGTCCCTTATAAAAAGTGTGGCATAGTTTTCGTCGGGAGTGCATACTTCACGCGATTGCTACAAACGTGAGTGAACGTCAAGTGCTGACCGCCGTTGCGCAACATATTGTCAGTCGTTTCTTAGTGTGGGAAGGCGTTAAAAATACGGAAATTTTTCAGCGTTTGCGAAATCAGTTCGGTAGTGAGGGCCTAAGAAGGTCTGCTGTATTTAAATGGGCCAAAGCATTCAAGGATGGTCACGAAACCGTCGAGAATAAGCCGCATGATCGTCGATCGCAAACCAGCATCGCACCATACAACATTTGCCGCGTAAAACAACTCATTTTGGAGGACCGTAGGATGAATGTTCGAGACCATAGATATAGAGAGTACTGGATCAGCAACCGGTCGTGAGAGCGGAAGCAATTGGCAACCTTCGCTAAAGTTGTGTGAAGTTGAGGTTTGAAGTGATATGCTTTTGTTTTAGCACTCTATTCACGGCGAAACACGTTCACATTTAAAAAGTTTTTAATTTTAAAGATCGCGCATACGTAATCAGAACTTTAATTCACTGTTTTAATTAATAATTTACGAAATTTCCATCCGCTTTGACACATGAGTTTTCTCGGCGATTTCGCGCTCTTTTCGATTTTCTTTTGCTTTGACGTTCGAGTTTTTCGTGAGGGTCGTTTGTTGTTTGTACTCAAACTGTTTTCCGAATGATAACGAAGGCGCGATCGTGTGCACGTGAAATTAAATTTCGCTGGTGTGCGCGGGTGTCAGTGGGGGAAGCGATTCTTCTGAAGAGAGAACAGAAAAACTTGTCTGGAAAAAAAGGGAAGGAGAAGCAGAGGGAACCATATAGTTTCGAGAGCGTAAGTTATTTATAACTTATTTATGTGGCAAATTTGCTTCTCACATGGACGAGTACACAGATTCTCGTTGCTCGTCCATTTGTTTATATGTCTTTGTTCGAGACATTTCGGCTGAACTCAGCATCAGTATTGATAGTGTAGAGTCTATCACCCACGAACACCTTCAATATTGCAAAATAACGGCGCGATGGGTTCCTAAACTAAAACTGAAATTCACGCGGTTGGAAGTTTGTCGCAACTTGCTTGAGGTGGAGGGGGATGGTTTTTTAACGCGAATCTTCACTACATACGAGACATGGGTACACTATTACACTCCCGAAAGCAAGGTGTCGCCTAGAGAGTGGAAGAAGAAGGAGGAAGGGGCGCCAGTCAAAGCGAAGAAGACCAGGTCCGCGGGTAAGGTTATGTGTGCTGTGTTCTGGGATCGGCAGGGCGTACTGTGTTCTGGGATCGGCGGCGCGTACTGTACGTCTATTTCCTGCGCGCCCAACGTTCCATTAATACTGCATATTACTCTAGCCTTCTGAAAACACACGTGAAACCTGGTTATCACTCAAAACGGAGGAGCCTTCCAGCACGAAGTACGATTCTTCTCCAGGATAATGCGCGTCCTCATACCGCGCGTCTCACGCTTGATACAATATCGGAATTGGGGTGGGAGGTACTGGAACACCCCGCACAGTCCGGATTTATCACCCTGCGCCTACCACTACCGAACTGATTTCGCAAAGTTTTACCCTCCGCGTGAGCGTTCTTCCGTCTTGGGACTTCGGACCCGGCTTGCCCGTCGGAGACGGTCGTAATAGGCGCCACTCGCTTGTCCTTTGGTCCCCAGTAGGCGCCAAGCGAGAAATGCGGCCGCCGAACACCTCTTACACAGCTGGAAACAAGTTCTAATATTTTCATCTAGCAAGGAAGAATTAGTCAACGCCGAGGCAACTACTTTGCACTCTTTAGGCGGTATGAGTTTACCCGACGTAGCTCGCACTGGAAACTCGAGCTGAAATCTGAAACACACCCGAGCCAGGTGTACAATCCACTCCTGAATAAATATTTTTAAATAAAATCTAAAATCGTAAATTAAGATATGAATTTAAGTCAACCACCAAGAGCTCGATATATTTACAAATCCCTAACTCACGTCTACTTCTTCTGTTTGGGACCCCCGAATTAATTCGCGCCACGAAGTTCTCCTTCTATCGCCAATCTTCCCTGTCGCTGATGTTAATATCTTCGCTGTCGCTGTTGTAAAGTACGTCCCTGTCGCTGATGTAATTTCTTCTTTCGTTGAACTCCTGGATAAATTTTCTTGCTGCTCGTCGCACTCGATCCTCAGCCGTCGATCTGTGTCCACCAAAAAGAGGCCCGTTCTTTGTCTCCAGGTTTCTCATTACCTCGGTTTTAACCGGCGAGCCGTTAATTTGTCTTCGGGGCAATTCAACGTTCAATTGCGATGCTGGCTTGCGTCAGCGATCCCCCAACTGTTGTTAATCGGGTACGCACCTACGCTTTCCATTCGCTCCATTTGGTTTCGCCGTCGTTGGTTGTCCGATGAGTTGTCAAAAAACAGTTATTTTCGGTATCGAGTAGTTCTTGTGGTAGCGCCCTGTAACATATTTATTGTAATATTTTAAAAGTATTTTGTTTTCAGATCGTTCTTCATTTATTGCTGAATTGCTAATGTCGTTTCCGTTACCGCTTTGCAAACTTGGAGTTGGTTTAATCTTTCGAATTGGTTTAATCTCGGTGGCTAATTCCATTTCAATACGATGCAGACGATCCTCATATGTGATTGGATTGATGGCAATAACCAAATGTTCGAAACGCCCTGAACGGCCAATACAATGCAATTAACGTGGAAATCGAAATTAATAACAGATATAATAACAGTAATAACCAAGTTCCTTGATCTTCTTAGCTTGATTTATTTGCAACTTAGGGAATAACGTATTAAGACAATGCACTTTTTGTCGTTCTTATACAAATGCATAATATTGTGTAACACCTTTCAGTGTTAATTCATCCATCAAATTTATTTCCTATGGTTCACGTAAATGTTTATCCATGAAATTTTTCATACTGAGCGGGAATGTAGCCGAGAATAGAAGAATCTGTGGATCTTTTGGCAGCTTCATTATAACATGATCCAGCATGCCTTTAAAATCTTGTGATAACAGTTTATCTGCCTTGTCCAATGCAAGGATTTTGCATTGTGACCTACCCGTCATATTTTTATCCATCAGATCCAAAATACGGCCAGGTGTTGCAATAATTAATTGTACTTTCTGATAAATTCACATATCATGTTCAACACAGAAGTCATCTTTTAAAAGAATTTCTAGAGCCCAATCAATATCACCTTGACATTTCTCAAAGAGATCCCATAATCCGTCTCCTTCGTTATTTGGATAGATTTGTCGAAGAGTAGCAAACGATTTATATTCATTAACACAATCGACCACATGTCTCTCTAATTTCTCACCCAACACAAAATTAGTGGTGTCTTTAGTCTGATTTGCTTCAGGAGTGATAGGTTCAGTGTCAAATGAAATCAAATCTTCACACTCCTTTTTAATAGCTTCAAAGCTTGCTGGTTTGGTTTCGATTAGTTTCTGCTCTTTATGCTGTTCGAGTCGTCTAGGAGGTTTTGGGAAATTATTTGAACCTGCTTGGGAATTTTGTCTAGCTTGTTCCTGTTGCTCTTCCCAGTACTCTTCACTTTCTTGCTCGTAACTTTTCCAATTATCAGCATTATCGAGGGACTGGGCGCTTTCTTGTTGTGTGAATTGGTTTTTATTTAGGTACTCAAACCTCGCTGTAAGTTTCGCAGCTTCCTATTTCGCGGTTAAAAATACATCGTCACTTTGCTGATTAAAAAAGAAGCTGAAGGTGTATCAAGTGGAGGAGTTGAGGATAATGAAGTTATTGTCTCTTTTTTTAGCCGATTTTAAAAGAGGTTGCGATCTCAGTTGGGGTATAGGTACGGTATATTTGCAGTTACATACTCTTATCTCCATAAACATTTTTACGGTAGTAGCTCCACAATTGTCCATCATTTTGAATTTTATCCTTAGGCACTACGTGGCAATTTTTCACAGGACATTTTCCTGCGCTTTGGTTCACCAATTTCCAACAGATACCCATGCTCTACAGCAATCTTAATATATTCAAATATTTTGTACTGCTTTATATGTGTATTATCAATTATCAATGGACTCCATCCATTCAGATTCTACTCTTAACCTATTTCCGTAATTAATTACTCAATTTTATTTAACTATCTTTTTTTGTTTAATGCAGTCATTTGATTCTTTTTTTTGTTTTTGTTTTACTTTTTTTTTTTTTAAATACCTCCATTCCCTACCAGTCTCTCCATCACTCTTTCTTCGTCGCACAACGCTCGTGCGATCTGCATTCACATTACGTCGCTTGGTCCTTTGTGCCACCCAGACAATGTTTAACACATCGGTATAAGGGGGCACACAATATAATGTGAACTAGTCCTTTTCATGAACATCTAGTCCAAAAAAATCATGATCAGCTCTCAGAGATAAAAAAAATTCAATATAATACGACGCATTCAAAAAAAACTCTGAGTAACTGTCACTTCAGTATCTCGCCGATAGGGTCGAAAAAGAACGCCCTAAGATACTGGGCTCATAAAAGCAGGAATTACAGATCAACGCTTCAATCAGTGCTCATTAAATGCTCCCTTAGTCTTTTCTTAAATACCATAAGTGAGTTTGCTTCCTTAACAATCTCTGGTAGATTGTTATATATACGCAGAGCATCATTCGTTGCATCGTTCTTTAGACGATCCGTTCTGGCAAAAGGTATTACGAATTGATATGCATTCCTCGCATTATATGGGTTGATATGTGATACCTTAATTAATGGCGCTCGTTCCGATCCATTAGTTTTTAAATTTCTGTAGATAAACTTCGCTTTCTCCATAATAATGATTTGACTAAAGGTTAATGATTTTGCCAATTGGTAAACCAAACTAGTTTGAGTAAGCATTGGCAGCTTCAGAATGTTTTTATACGCTTTGGTCAGTAGCCTGGATATACTGTTTAAATGTTGCTTTGCTGATTGACTCCAAATAAGTACTCCATAATGCAATTTCGCCAGGACAAACGCATTTAGACCAAGTTTCTTGATGTGCATTGGAAAATCCTCATATCTTGTTAACAATCCTATTATTGGGGCTAATTGCCTCCTTAAGCTATTTATGTGTGGTAACCAGGTCATACGATGGTCTATGATAAGACGAAGATATTTCATTTCTAGCACTCTTTGCAATTTTTCGCCATTAATATTTAGGTCGACATCTATGTCTCCTTTGTTCTTTTGCTTAAAAACAATATATTTTGTCTTTGAAGGGTTCAATACTAGTTTGTTTCCAATTAACCACTGATGGAATTTTCCTAGATCCTCGTTGATAGTGTTCTCAATGGCAGTTTTGTCTCGTCCTGAATAAAGTAGAGCTGTGTCATCAGCATATAATGTGTGATATCCCGTCACCCACATGTATTTAGATTATTTGTGTACTTGTACTTTACCATTTATAACCTTGGTTCGCGCGATATCTTAACGACCGCATGGAAGAGTGCAAAGAGTATCCGTGATAAAAGGCAGAAAAATTTCCGTATTTTTAACGCTTCCCCACACCCTAAAAAACGAATGACAATACGTGAAACATGCACTCCGCCAATACGTGAAACATGCAAACGCCCATGAAAAATGCACTCCCGACAAAAACTATCCCACACTGTTCGTAAGGGACCCAGCTATCACATACTCAAGCCACGACCTTCAAAACATACATGCGGGCCATCAACAGTCTTGTCTCCATCATATTTGAACCGCCCTCGTATTTCGGCGAGCCGCGATTGTCGCCTGGCGACTCCTTTGGGGCCCTTCTGGCCTGAAGTGACTGGCGCTCATGCCCTCCTCCGACGAGCTACCGGTATCGCAGGCCCCAGCTGGAGAACCCTCGGTTTGGAGCGTAGTCTAGTTTCAAAAATATGTTAGTACAAACCTCCAAAGGATCCCCTTTAATTTATTGCTTCTTAAAATCTATCATCCTTCATCGCAATAAAATTAAATTGAATCAAATTGAAACAACCTCCCCTAGCAACATTAAAAAAAAAACAGCAACAACATAAACGATTATTCACGCTGATTAATATTTAAAACAGCCAATTGAAACAGTTTTACATATTTCCATGGAATCATGCATGCATGATGCAACGAGAAACAATTTTTCTTTATTTCCCGACTCCCACCAAACATTTTGATGGCTTTTCTACCTTTCCTATGAATATTAATGGCACATTAATTTTAAGTACATAAAATGGGATATTCATTTTGAACCTGCTCATTTCCCTGAAATTGAATTATTTTTCACCATGAGGACTCTAGCAGGACGATATTGGCAAGAAGGACATGTGTGCGGTAGTATGTTGCATGATTTACGCAGAAAAATAAGCGGAAATGCCAATATGTTAAAAATTATGCTAGATGTGATTTTAAATGGAAGAACAGGACATTATTATTAATTGCTACAATAGTTTGACTGAATGGAAAATATAATAAACCTCTAAATTGTAATTTATATAACTTTTATTTGATTTCAGAGGATTACTCAAAAACTTTAAAACATAGGACGATTCTGTTTTGACTTTTATTAAAAAATTCAAAAATTCCAAGCGCAAGTGAAATCATGACCAGTAAAACCATTTTAGGTAAAAACTATGGAAGATTAATTGGAAGAAAGAACAAAATCTAGTAAAGATAAATTGACGTCTTCTAACACAAAAAAAAAAATCTTGCAATTCATGTGTTCGAGATTTGAACGAAGAACGATCCATGGATGTTGTGTAACCGCATCCTATGGCGACACATCATATCAACGCTCCCTGACGACATCCATCTGTAATACGGAGCCAACTTCACTGGGTGACACGAAGCCAACTTGACTCAGTGTGTGTGATGAGAGACGATGCCGAACTGGAACGTTGGCGACTCACAGCAAGGGACTGGTGTACGTGAAGTTTCCACCGAGACAACGTGCGTAAGCGGACCTCCAGTTTCTCGTTTGAATTATTATTTTTGTAGCCGTCTCATTTTGAAAATAAAGTTGTGAATTGTTGACTGTGTGTTTTCTGTCGGAAACAGACTTATCGCGTGTACAAAACTCGTACATTGCGGGTCCTCCTGTGAGGAAAGTGTTGTGACTCATTGTGTGTAAAAGTGCGCCTTGGACAAAAATGGCCGCTTTCAATCTGAGAACGGCTGTAAAATCATCCCTGGTACGGCCTTCAAACAGTAAGATGCCGATTCTGTGGAGATCGAGCATCAACAACCGATACTGGAGCAGTACTATTCGCGATTCTGTGAGAATCATTTTGAGCTGGTCGCTGCTGCGAAAGCAAAGGAACTCCTGCCACATGAACAGCTGCAGGTAGAAGTGAGGCTCTATATTCGAAGATATGGGCAACATTACGCTGGATGTCCACCAGTGCGAAATCGGAATGTGATACGACATCTGTGAAAGCGTACGCCACGGATATGCGGTTGGAGTCTGTTGCCATTCCGAACTTTGACGGACATGTTTCGTGATAAGTTCAAAACGAGGTCCACTTATCCCCGAAATGCAAACTGGGCAAACTCCATCAACACTTCAAGGCGGAAAGTGTCCCTTTAATTGGCGGCCTGTATAAGGGGGTAATTAAGTTTAAGGTATTTAGTATATAAGCATGTTTTCTGAATGTACTAGTTCATTGTACTAAAGAAGATCACAACTAGTGGTCGAAAACGTTTCGTTATACAAAAATTAAAATTAATCTAAACAAACAAAAACAAATCTTTACATTTTACACCACAACAAGTCCAATGAAGCAGCACACATTTCATGCTTGCAAATGTGTCAACAACGAGGAGCTAGACAGTTTACTTTGTGAAGTCGAGGAACTACCCTCGAAAACTGACAGTTATCATACGATTTGCGAACAGACATTTTGGACACCTTCACTAGGAGCGAAGGTCGATACAGGGTGCAGATACCATTCTACCCCGACGCGTCAGAACTGGGAAACTCTCATCGAATAGCCTTTACGACAGTTTCATCAGCTCGACCGCAAACAACTCCTAATTGCGGGACAAATACTGTGCATGCATGCGGGAGTATATCTCGTTGGGGCATAAGGAGCTTGCTCCTGATGAGGTTAATTACACTCCATATTACTACATTTCGTATCACGCCGTACCGATTAACTTCCGTGTAGCTTTTAATGCCTCCGCCAAAACGGACAATGGAGTATCACTGAATGATACGCAGCTGGTTGGACCGAGGTTGTAAGATACGTTCCTGCAGATACTACTCCGTTTCCGACGATACAGTATCGTTATCACCGCTGATGTCGACAAGATGCTTCGACAGGTCGAGATCGATCCACGCCACCGACGTTGGCAACGGATACTTTGGTATGGCTAGCACTCCATACAATGCTATACGGGCACTACGACAATGTGCTATGGAAAAAACGGAGGTTGTCCCTGACGCATGCCGGGTAGCCGTTGCTCAGGACAGTATATTGAGTCACTTCTATGTAGATGATTTTTTGGACAGTGCTGACATGCCAGATGATGCAAGAACGTTAGCACACGATATTGACAGGATACTCAGCAATGGCAATTTCAGACTGCACAAATGGGATTGTAATCACCTGGAGACTCTTGAGGCAATTACTGGGACAACAACGTCTTCAGATGAAATCGGTCTTAGTGATTCCAATACCACAACGGTGCTCGGTTTACATTGGAATCCAATACAGAACAAGTTGTTTTACAAGATCGATATCAAGGATACGGACACATTACCGACTTAACTAATCATATCAAGGATACGGACACATTACTGACTTAACTAATCATACTGAGGGACGTAGCAAAACTCTACGATCCGACAGATCTCTTAGCATCAGTAATCGTGCGAGCAAAACTTCTCATTCAAACCCTTTGAAAAGCGGGATAAGATTGGGACACGCCATTCCCTCCTGGCTTACGGAATGAATGGCAGACGTTTCGCAATGAAATCAAGCAACTTCGTGACAATCGTATACCAGGGTGGTACGATATGCAGAAATCCACAACGACCAGTCTGCACGGCTTCGGTGATGCTAGTAAGAGGGCATACTCTGCTGTCATTTATGTACGCAGTGTCGACAACGAGGGCCACACTCGGGACAACCCTTGTCACTACACGTACACAGGTCGCTCCCATCCGGAAGGATGATGAGGAGGAAAAGGACAAGAAGGTGACTATCCCTGGACTGGAGTTGTCAGCCGCGTATCTCCTAGTTACTACTTTGATCAACGTCCGTGAAGCGCTACAACTGTCCGACGTTGACTACACGTTACACAGCGATTCGAACATCGCCCTGTGCTGGCTTAGGAAGCCACCTGAAACCATGAAGCAGTTTCTAACCGAATTGCGTACATCCAACAGCATACGGAAATTAGTCGGTGGCGTTGTATCCCTTCCAAGGTCAACCCAGCCGATTGTGCCAGACGCGAACTTGCACCGGCTGGACTGCAGTCTCCTCCGCTTTGGTGGAACGGACCCCCAAGCATTTGCAACTTGAACGATTCTGTTTGGAAGTCACCGGCATTGACAACAGCGGAGGAGGACGCCCTTCCCACCAAGCTTTGAACATTGAAGGTGTTTGTGGGAAGATCAGCATTCAAACTGACGACAACGGTCCCTGGTGTTAGTATCATCCCTCTTGTGGAGAGATTCAGTGCGCTTCAACGACTTTTGCAAACCACAGCTCTCGTCAAGAGGTTTCAACCGAGCGGCTGGCGACATTGGAAGAAGCCTGGCGTCCTTTGGCATTTAACCTTGCTTTGACTGTGGGAAGCAGCGGTCCGGTCTAGGAAGAAGCATCTCCTGCGCATAATGGGTAAACAGATTATGCAATTTCACACCCTCAATACCCTGCTTGCACGTATTGAGGCCTGTCTGAATTCACGGCCACTCATCGTACCACACGATGATCCGGAAGATAACCACTTGGCGCTGACATGATGATTTCCTGGTTGGGTACCCACTGACGGCCCGACGGAAACGTTCACTTCCCGAAGTTCCCGAGAATCGAATCAAACACTGGCAACTCCTCCAAAAGGACTTTCAACAATTTTGGCATGAAAGACGACTACCTGACGATTCTTCGCACAAACGACGTTGCGGTCATCAAGAACAAGTTGCTACCTCCTACCCGGCGTATTAGACGCGTCATCGGTTTCCAACCGGGCAACGACGGTCTGGTGCGAGTTGCAACCGTCGCATACAATAGTGATCAGCGAACAGCCGAGGTTCATCCCACCGAACACCAGTGCCAGCGGCTTGTGCAAAAATTTTGCAGGCTATTTGAGGCAGACGAGGGCATCATCCTTAACCGTGGCGGTTCAGCCGGGCAGGATGTTCGAGATTCGAACGATGAAGGATCCATAGATGTTATGTAACCGCATCCAATGTCGACACATCATATTAACGCCCCCCTGACAACATCCATCTGTTATACGGAGCCAACATCACTGGATGACACGAAGCGAACTTGATTCAGTGTGTGTGATGAAAGACGACGCCGAACTGGAACGTTCGCGCCTCACAACAAGGGACTGGTGGATTTGAAGATTCGACCGAGACAACGTGCATGAGCGGACCTCCAGTTTCTCTTTTGAATTATTATTGATTTAGCCGTCTCATTTTGAAAATAAAGCTGTGAATTGTTCACTGTGTGTTTTCTCTCGGAAACAGGCTTATCGCGTGTACGAAACTCGTACACATTAATTAGCAGCTTTTGGGTGCTTGAATTTTTAACCCTTGTTGCTAATAATGAAAAATTCAGTCAGATGAGAATAAATTCCCAACATGCGACACTTGCTGATCGCAACAAGTCTTTCTAGGATCTCAAGTTTCGAGCCATTGGTTTATTTGTGTAATTTTAGGTATGAAAACTTCTTCCAAAGATTCTAAGATTATTATTGATGACATTAGATGTCCCATACCCACTCCGTTCTTGGCAATATTTGTGTTTTTATTGAACCTGAAATAGTTCTATTGGATGGTGGTCCTTATGAGATTGAGTAATTGTTTTGTGAATTGTCAGCTGTAGTTGAATGAAAGTTTTTCCTTTAGCATGGTCAGTGTTTCATCGACAAGTATAGACGTGTATGGGTTGGTGATGTCTAGTGATAGAAGTCGACAGGTGTCAGTCAATATTAGAGAGGTGGTTGAGTTCTCTAGATAGCCGCTGTTCTTTAATGTGTATTTGTTGTCAAGATGAATGACATTGGCCAGTATCGCTGCCAAGTACTGTAGTATTGTATATGCAGGAGCTGAAAGGTAATTAGCAACAGCTTAAAGCAATGCAGCGGTGCTTAGTATTAAGAGGAATGATTAGAGGTGATTGTATTATAGCAGTACTTAAGTCTGCTTGGAATTTATTAGTGGGGTCTTTGTTCACTAGTTCGTATCCATTGGCGTTAATAAAGTCTGTTGTTTTTTATATGCATTCCATAGTTTTAAGGACCACTGTTGTATGTTCTATGTCACCCTTTGTCAATGTTAGTAGGTTGTTAGTTAGGTTTTTTTGAATGTGTCTTAATATTTCTTGTTCTTCGTTGAAATTAGTTTTGTTTATGCTAATGCGTATTTTTGTTTTACTTGTATAAATACTGCATTGTGTATTGCATGTGTCTGACTTCGCAAATGCAGAAAAATTTCCGTGTTTTTAACGCCTTCTCACACTAAAAACGAATGAAAATTGCGCAATGGCGGTCGGCACTTGACGTTCGCTAATGGTCGTAGCACGCGCGTGAAACATGCACTCCCGACGAAAACTGTGCCACACTGTTCGTAAGGGGCCCAGCTATCACATACTCAAGCCACGACCTTCAAAACATACATTTGCACCATCTACAGCGTTTGTCTCCATCATATTTGAACCACCCTCGTAACTTGTGTCTCAATTCCTTATCTAATAGCTCCATTTCCTGTATCGTAAAAATCCTGTCTGACAGACTTACAGCAGGTGGGTAGAAGGCGCTGTTCGTTGGTGTGATCATAATTTTTTGTTTTTTCATCGATTCGTCAAGTTTTTCTTTGAGCTGAATATCTATGTTTTATCTCAAATCAGCGTAGAATTGTATAAACATATACAAAATAATTGAAAAAAAAATGTATATTACGATATTCGAATTTTCATTTTTCTTTTTCTTAGATAAAATGAAAAAAAATTCTAAATCTAAAAATACGCTTCAGTCTAGCTCAACCTAAAATTGTTTTACCACAGTTCGGAAATAAAAGTTGATAGCTTCTCGTATGATGAACTAACCTGAAAAGAGAAGAAAAATACAATCAATTTCCGGGCAGTGTCAATTTTTAAATTTGAAGTAAAAATAATTTCATTTATACTGAATTAATACACCCACACCCCACTTACACAAAGAACACTGAAAGAAATGATTAAAATGAATAAAATCAATCAAAATCAAAGAATAATGAATGAATACTTGGCGTTTATGAAAAATATTGAATAATAATTTAGTATTCATTAATGAAGAAAGAAACATTGAAACTCAAACGCCCTGCAAACAGTACATGTTTTTTCAGCTTATGGGAGCATCGTCCCTATATAACTTATCACCCTCCAAAAATTGACTGCGCTCTAGCTGGGGTTTGCTGGTAAGAGACGGTCAAGCATGTGACACTACGGCTCGCCGAAGTGTCTTCATAACAAGAAAGGATAAGAATCCATGAAAAGACAAAAAAGTACGAGGTAGCAAAACGCCCAAAAATTAAATTCTTTCTTGATAGTTAATTGCTACAAAGATCTTCCTTAATTTTTCTAAATCCATCAATTGTTGTTTGCTAATTCAACACTACATTTTTACTTTGTGACTTCTATCCTTGACTCGGGTACGTTTTTTTGTCTTGATGCTGCAATCTTTGTTAAAGTAGCGAATGTGCTAAGCTTTACTGGGGTTCGAAAACCATGCGTAACATTTCCTGCAAGTGAATTTCTTCTCCTTTAAGTGATTTTTTTCCGGATTTTTCTCCAGGCTGTGGTAATCCAGCAGCCGCGTAGTCAAACTGGGCCTTCACGAAAAGGAGCAAGTTCATAATAATAATAATGCAATAACTTATTAATATTATTATTAATAACCCGAAATAAATCCCGCAGTATCACCGCCACCATTATCGATAAAAAGTTTTTCCGATCCCTACTCTATCCTACAAGGAAATTACTATTCACTGGCAAATCACAAATTCACTTATACCATTTAGTCAGAAAGGCAGTCATAATAAACCTGGAATTGAATTTCTAAATCAGTTCAGAGAATCGTTAGCAAATAAAACAAATAATGAAATTACAAAATTCCAGTTGGACCCAAATCTAGCGTTACCGCCATGACGAGAGCTCGAGCAAGTAGACGGAAAAAGAGGCTCGTCGAGTGGAACGGAGAATGGGATTGAAAGACTTGATTCCGGACGGGAGCGGTACGAGCAGCGGTAAGTACGGAATTGGCAGAGATCAAGTTTGGGACGCGCTATCTTTGGGATGATGTGTTGAAATGCATCGCTCCTCGATATTTGAGAATTTGTACTGTTTCTTAATATTAACTAAAGTGAAAAAACCCTCGAAAGTTCACATTCGTAGTGAAACAAATACAGTAGTTTACCGCAGATAAGTTTTCGGAAAAGATAGCAAGAAAAGTTCACGCGAGTGGGGTCCGTTCGCCCCTTTTGTGAGTGGTGCCAATATGTATGGTTGGGTGTTGTAGAGTATTTACAAATCAGAATCGAAAATTTAATAAGGAATCGGAAAAAATGAAACGAGCGTCGTCTAAGGATTTCATATAATCCTGAGTGGAGAATCGGATCTAAAGCTGCGCGGAGGAGTGGAAAGTTGTCGTGGAGCTCGTCTGGCGCTGGTTGATGTGCGGTGTCAAAGAATGGTTGTTTGCGGGCAGATTCTCAATAAAAACATTTTTACGGATCAATTTTCGTAGAGAAATCCTCGACAGTGACCGTTAGAATGATTGCGATTTGCATCATCTGGTGAAGAGCAGAAAGTGTTTGCTTGCAAGGCATTGAATTCGCGGAATTTGTACGTTTCGAAAATGGAAAAATCGCGGGAAAACATAAAAATAAAACGAATAAGGAAATAAATTTCAACGGCGTGATAACAAGCGAACGAAACGTTAGAAGCATGAAAACAAAACGATAAGAAGCACCTGAGAAATGCGAATGCGATGCGCGGAATACCAGTTATGCGGAGAACGCAAGCCAAAGTGATTTGAATGGGACGTGATTGTGATTTAGTGACGAACCTTCTCAACTAACAGTCGTTTCAATTATAACCTGTTGCTCGTGAAGATCGTACATCTTCCGCCACATATTTCCGATAGGAGGTGAGCATTTTTCCGACAATAATCGCGGCATAGTGTGATAGCTCTCCAAATGAATTATTGTTGTATTCATTTGTGGTTTATTATATTTATCCTTAAAATGTGCGAAATAAACAACGTCTGAAGATTTAAGCCCTTATATCATTTTTGTTTGAAACCCGTGATTGCTATTTATGGCTTTTGTGCTCTTGATTTCAAGTGAGGGGCCAAGTTTTTTGGATCAAGTATAGACCGATGGAAGTCTAACTAAAGCAACTGATAGTGAATACCAAACATAATCATACCAGATGCAAAAAGAGAATAGCGCTTTAAATAATTTTTAACGAAAACCGGCCAGTTTGGTGCACCCCAAATATTTAACGGCTTCTCAATTTGCCTGTCTATTAGTTATAACGGAGTGATCATAAAGTCCTTGAAACCTCAATCGTGTTACAGCAGACGATATATATTTGTTAAAAATTTAATAACACCGAGAAAAAAAAGAGTTTGCAGGCCCATTACTCCTCCCCAACAACAAGCGCTTGTCGGAGGAGTTGGGTAAATACCCTATTGTTCTTGCTTATTTAATGAATTAAAAAAATATTTTTTCTTTGCATGATCATTTATATTTGAATTTTATAATGGTACTCTGACTATATGTGTGTGTGAGGGGCCACCGCTTCCACCTGGATGCCCCACTCTTATTTGGGGGTCGTAAATATTAATTGTAAAGACGAGGTCCTCTCGCGTCCCGCGCGTTAATCAAGCACGGTCAGTCACGTTTCTTTAGTCGATCCCTTCGGTAGGCTACCTCGGCCTCCACACCATCGAACCGAGACGTTTGCACCGTATAATTCGTGAATGCGGAATTTTTTTTTGTAGCGGGCCCTTGTGCTGGGGAACAGAACCCACCTCGCGATACTGCAACGCTAGCCTGCCAGCGCATTCACGCGTCTTCAGACAAGGCCATTTTCAGTGAGCACTGATATCTTCGCTCGCCGAGGCAGCAGACCATCGCTGCAATCCCTTACGGATATTTAAATCACTTCTTATTCGAAACAGGGTATTAACCAACAGTACTGGTCATTTTTGTACTGCTAATCGTTTTTTCATTCTTTTCAGAGCCTTTCCCTACCTATTCCTGTTTATATGAGGGAAGGTTAAAAAGTTTCTGAATAGACAGGAAAGGGAGTTGAAATGAAACATCAAACTATTTCTCTATTCAATATATTCTCCCTTATCTCTTATACATTTTTCATTTCTATCTAGTAATTTGCTTATACTTTCCAAAAAATGATTTGTCTTGGTTGTCAAAATAGGCCGAAATCATCGTCTTGACTACATCGTCGTCGCTACACGGTTGTGTGCACGGAAGCGTTGTCATTTTTCCTCTCCTTTTGTCCCTGATTGCTTCTTTTAATTGATCTAGTAAAGAAACGTTGTACATTTCTGTTATGAAGACTTCACGTTCCTTACAATCAATCAAAAGGATTCCTTCCGTATCCCAAAAAAATGGTCACCATGCTCTCCGGCCGATTAAGACACTTTGAACTTTCTAGGTGGGGCTGTGCCTATTTCATGCCACTGCATCCACTCTTGCTGTGACTTGAGATCATAATGGTGAATCCAAGTTTCATCACCAGTAATCTGATTCATAATTAGTTCGTTCTGCTCTCCATAGCCGCCCGAAAACTCACGGGAACATTCGACGTGCTCGTGTTCTTGAAGTGGCGTAAGCGTTCTCGGGACCCATCTTGTATAAACTTTAGTCATACTAAGTTGTTGATGTAGGATGTTTAGAATAGTTGATTCAGATACTCCAATCAATGCTGCAAGTTTTTCTGCTTTAGTCAACATTTTCCAAGACAAGTTTTTCTATTTTTTCGATAATCTCTGGCGCAGCAGACTCAGATGGCCGTCTAGGTCGAGAGTCTTCTTCAATTGGGTCCCTCCCTTGTTTGATAAAGCGGTGCCAATTGTAAACAATATATTCGCCAGGATCAGAGTCCTCGCAAAAAACTAATATCTCTGGAAAAATTGCGTGATGTATAGTATATATCTTTCCTTGTTTGGTGAGGAACAGCTGGAGAAAAGGAATAAGGAAACAAGTTGGGTAGACAGAACTACGCTCATGTCAGAAGGGGGTTGTACTAACCTACAAAATACATATGTATAGAATGATTTAGCTCAAGAAAAATTTTAATGATATGTACAACAAATAAATTCTTGCTATGAAGGAAACACCAGTGTTCCTCCATTTTATCCTGCCACCATTTTTTGACAGTATTATTAAAATCATTGGCCGATTAGAATCTAAAACCAGCCGATTGCCGGCAAACATCTAAGCCATATTGGCGACGCAACAGTCTCAAACGCTCGATCAAGTAGCCGATCTCGCGGATACAGTCGCGTCAACGCTGAGGAATAGTCGGAAAATCTACGAAATCTCTCATGACGCAACGATTTGATGCCATCTGTACGATCAATAGACGAAAATCATACTAGACGTCATCATGGGTACACCGCGAGGAGTTGGGGTACTCGCCCGCTGAACTACTCTACTGCTAACCGATACTTTTGCCAGACGAATTTTTCACCACGGCACCATACGATCACGAACCGAGCGATTTTATCAAGGACTTGCGACGACGCTTCGACCTGATTCGCTGAGTGCCCGTCACTCGTCATGGCTCACACGCGCCATTCATTTCCAAGGACTTAGCAACGTCTACACATGTTTTTTTGCGACATGACGCCGTAAAAAAAGCACTGTAGATGCCATATAACGGTCCGTACGAGGTCATAAAACGGGGCGACAAGACATTTTCGATATGAATGCGCGGCAAAGAGGTCACCGTCTCGATTGATAGGCAAAAATCTGCATTTATGCTCGCCGATTCTTTACCAGACAGTCGAGAGGCAACCATTCACAAATGGACAGCACCGATTTTGACCGACCATATGTATATATATATATATATATATATATATATATATATATATATATATATATATATATATATATATATATATATATATATTGGCCAAAAGCGCTGTCTTGTGGTCGCAAGCAGTGCTTGGGTCCCTAGATGGCATTTGTCTTGGTGACTCTCAGTCATCAGTAACTTCGTTAACAGGTTTTTGTATGGTGGCGCCATAGGATGTTTGGTATCATAAGATAGGTTTCATGCTTCCAATCTTCCTCCAATGCGCAATATACCATTTTCGTCGAGGAACGGTGCCAGACTAGCCACCTGATTGTTTTTGTTGAGTTCCCTTGCATGCTCCAAGTCTTTTAGAATGTCCCGAAATTCGTCCTCCTGAACATGTTTCATGGTGGCTCTGGCTAATTCCTGATTGGAGAATGATTTCGGTAACAGCGTAGCGGCCCGCGGCCTTTGACTAATGCGATCCACGAACCTCAGTATATACGTAACGATTCGTTGTAGATTTTTGAAAGAGTTTCCATGTTGTAAGCATCGATAAAGCCGATCGAAGTAATCACGGTGACGGCCATAGTCACCTTTTTTTTCTTCTCTAAATCACACGATGATCTCTTCACATATTCCGGTGGCCACAGGGATTCCGTTCCATACAGAAAGGGTGGTCCGTACAACCAAGTATTATATCCAGCCAACTCTGCAGGTGCAATGCCGCGTGATAAAATGTCGGCTTGATTCCTTTTTGAATCCACGTGACGTCATTGTTCCGGAATCGATAATGACTGAATTGTTGAGACTCGGTTGGCAACAAAAGTGTCGTAAGAGGAAGCGGTTGAGTTGATCCATGCAAGCACAATTTCTGAGTCAGTCCAGAATATATGTAAGACCTCCTCTAAATGCAGGGCAGTCTTAACTCTTTGAGTTAGCTCCGCGCCCAGTTTAGCAGCACAGAGTTCCAAGCGGGGAATAGTTATCACGCGCATTGGGGCCACATGTGATTTTGCACATAATAGACGCACAATGATCCTGCCGTTCCTTAAGGTAGATCGTATATACACAGCAGCACCATACGCCTTTTCAGAGGTGTCACAAAATATATGTAACTGCACCTCCTTGGGTACTTCCTTGGCGAAGATGTATCTAGGAAACTGTGTTTTTGTCATGTTAACAGGCTCCTAAGAAATTGAGACCATGTAGTGTACATCGCTTCTGGCAAAGCAGCATCCCAATCTAACTTTAAACGCCAAATATCCTGAAGAAATAGCTTGGCGGTGACTCTTACGGAGCCCATGACGCCAAAGGGATCAAACATCCTTGCAATGTCCGACGCTATCGTTCGCTTGGTAATTATTGCATCGTTTGGATATATGTTGATGCAGATTCGAAAATCATGGGAATGGGAAACCAAATGAGGCCGAGTGTTTTAATGTAGTCTTCGGATTGGCTTCTAAAATTCAGTTGGACCTCCTTATCGTCTGGAGCAATATTCTGCAGTAGTCGAGGACGGTTGGCACACTTCTTTCGAAGCTTCATTCTAGCGCCTGCCAGAACCTTTATTAATTCGTCTTGTATTTGAACTGTTTCGGTCAAGCTATTAGATCCCGTCATGATATCATCAACGTAAAAGTCACGTTGAAGTATGTCAGCACCAAGGGGGTATCGATGATTTTCATCTTGGGCGAGTCTTTGCAAGCATTTGGTCGCCAAATATGGAGCACACGTTGTTCCATACGGCACGGTATTTAATTGGTAGAAACGCAGTGACTGATTTGAGGCATTCCTCCAGATCAACAGCTGATATTTGCGGTCCTCGGGATGCATTTCAATCTGCCGATACATTTTTTGTATGTCCGCAGTGAAAACATATCGGTGTAGTCGAAAACAGAGCAATATCGCAAATAGATCGTCTTGAATGGTCGGTCCAGTATAGAGGATATTGTTCAGCGAGATGCTCGCTTTGTGGTGCTGCTTTCGGGCTTCAGCACGCAGCGGTGTGTGCAGTTTTTCACATACCTGCACAGTCACTTCCTGCATATGGCCCAGCCTGATGTAGTCGTCCACGAATTCTTGAAAGCATCGCTTGAGTTCAGTGTTTTTCTCTTATCGCCGTTCAATTCCATGAAAGCGGCGAATGGCAATGTCCTTTGATTCTCCTAGTTTTCTGGGGTCATCAGAGATAGGGAGTCTCACCAGAAAACGAACATCTAGTGTTCTCCGCGTTGATTGCCAAAAGTGGGTTTCACAGGACGTTTCCGCTGCCGTATAATGTGACTTGGAGTCGACAACGTCTTCTCATATAAAGTGTGGGTTGTGCTATTGAGCTTCTTGATTAGGATGTGCAGCAGCAATGGATCCCAATCTAGCGTATTTACATCGATATTTTTCAAGCCACTTAAGCATTCTGCTGTTGTGTCGTGCAAAGATTTCACTTTCAAGTTTACCTTCAGATACCACATCCTTTGGCAATTTGACACAGGTTAATTGTGTACCATTTGAATAAACAAATCGCCGAACTGGCGCCATTGCAAGTAATCTGGGATTAGTAGTTGTTGGCGCTAGTGGGATTGATGTCGCATTTAGCTCGTCAAGCTTAGTCTCCAGTTTTATGAGCCACTCTTGTGATATCTTCTCCAATTTAAGGTGCCGCTTTAGGTCGAAGCCGTTTTGATTAGGATCAGTGGTGATTTTCCATATTTGTTGCTCATATTCATCTAGTTGTAACCAGTATTGATTTATAGAAGCAATTTTTACTTTGCGAAATTGGGGTGATCCATTTGTTCCAATCGCGAGAAGTGTCGTTGCAGTGAATTTGCTAATGCTTCGTATCGTCTTATCAGCTTAGTATTTCTCGTATCAGTTACTGTCAATGAGTCATTCGTTTGCGATTTAGTACGCTCCTCAGCGTGGGCCATCTCGACAGATTGTTCTCCCACGCCTGCTTCTTGATTCCTCAATTCTAGCAGCTTCGCCTTGAAGTCTGACTGAAATTGGTTGAAGTTTGCTTGTGTCGTCTCATACAATCTACTTAAAAAGTAAGCATGAGTCTCCAGTATGCGGATCTTCGTATCCGTTTCTTCAAATACATCCCAAGATGTCTTGATTCGTCGAAGCCGTTCTTCAAAGTATTCAGCCTTTTGCTTGCGACTCAATGAATCTTTCTTGTAATTGACGATGATTCCGTCAATTTCTGCAGCCAAACGCGTCTGTTGCTGTGCTAGGTGATCCATTTTGATGCCTTCGCGTGCTGTGATTTTTCAGTCCAATGTCTTGTTGTGGGGTGAAGATCACGTCGGGGTCACCAAATATTTAAGTCAAGGCTGCTTCGCCTTGGCTTCGTAGTTGTTAAGCGTTGGCTTTATGCCGCAGATTTATTGAACCAGTGCATGTACTGGACAAAAAACTACGTAATAATTGTAGTAGTACAAGTGCATGAACTTGAACTAGCTGTAGAAAGTTAAATATTAGTACTTTAACTAATTTTAACTTAAATCTCTTCGATACCTGTATCGGGAAATCAGCTGAAAAATTTTCTCTAAATGAAAACTACGATGTGGTCAAAAATATGGTCAAAACTTGACTGCCTTTATTTCATAATTTTCTGCACTTATATCTAATTTTACAATTTTGTCTTGTGGGAACAAATGTAGTTCCCATGAAAATTTTCATCATAAAATTTTAGGTGTACAATTGCAAATGCAATGTGTTCTATCCTCTGTTTTGCAGACAGATAGATCACATTGCGCTTGACGTGAGAAACTTTGTTCAGCGCGCAGGAATAATTCCACAATTAAGGAATTTCATTCGCGCTAGACAAAACGCGTGTCTCATTACATAATGCGAACATGATGTGCGTTAAATATTTTGCTGATATAAAGGAAGTTAATGAATCATAAAAAATATAGTTGTTGGCTGATACGAATTCGTACAATACTATATATATATATATATATATATATATATATATATATATATATATATATATATATATATATATATATATATATATATATAGAGTCTATACATATATATTGGTAAGTTTTAAAAAGTATTTAGCCTTTTTTGTCATCTTTCGATTGAATGTTTCTTTTATTTAAAATGGATTTTATTTGAGTACATATTGTCCATTATTATCTATGACCTTTTGCCACTTTTGGGGAGAGCCATTATTCCATTTGTGTAGAACTTCTGTGGTTTATCGGCGAAAAACTTGGCCAAGTGATTTTCACAGTCCCTTTTTGGAGTGAATTTCTTTTCATTAAGGAAGTTTTGCAGAGACCGAAACAAATGGTAGTCTGATGGTGCAAGGTCTGGACTATACGGTAGATGCCTCAAAACTTCCCAGCCAAGTTCTGTCAATTTTTGCCGGGTTATCAAAGATGTGTGTGATCTGGCATTGTCATGATGGAAGACAACGCCATTTTTATTGATCAATTCTGGCCGGTTTTTTTTGAATTGCTTATTGCAATCTGGTTAATTGCTGGCAGTACATAGCCAAATTGTGTGTTTGGCCAAGTTCCGCCTTTGAAGTCATTTGTGATGATTCACCTCTTTTACCATGATCTTTTTCAAACGACATTCTGGTATCTTACCTATTTTTCATCGCCCGTAATGATTTGCTTCAAAAATGGCCCGATTTCGTTGCGTTTTATTAGCATTTCGCAAATGGGAATTCGGTCGATGAAATTTTTTTGTGTTAATTCATGCGGCACCCACACGTCGAGCTTCTTTGTGTATCTAGCCTTACGCAAATGGTTCAAAACTGTTTGGTGATGGATATTCAGTTCCTTAGCAATGTCATGGCTGCTTATGTGTTGGTCTTCTTCAATTTTTTGTAAGATTTCATCGACTTTTTCAGTGATTGATCGACCTGAGCGAGGTGCACTTTTTACATCAAAATTTCTGGAACGAAAGTGAGCGAACCATCTCTTGGCTGTGGCTTTTGATAAAGTATCTTGACCGTAGACACCACAAATTTTTTCACGAGCCTGCGATGTATTCTCACCTTGATCGTAGCGATATTGTAAAATATAACGAATTTTTTCAGAAACTTCACTCTTTTTTAAATGAATACAAACCGGATGTGACCCACAGCTTCGTTCTTCAGTGAACACAGAAGCAAGTGACGGCGGACAATTCTTTTTGTTTTAGCAGCCTCGGACAGCATCAGTCGCGTCTTTATTACGTAGGATGTGTACCTCAGGTCCTCTTCGGCGATTCAATGCATTGAAGCCTCACTTACGCCCAAGATGGCCGCCATTTTTCTGAACGAGCTCCCAGGATCCTCGGAAAAGAGGTCCTGGGCCCTTCGAACAACTTTCGGAGTCCTTGCCGTCTTCTCCGTCGAATGAGTTTTCGTTGCTGGACTAGGAGAACATCCCTCACAATTTTCCGCGAGCGCATACTGCTGAGCAATTTCGTAAACTGTGGATTTCGAATACCCGAAAAACCTTAGAATTTCTATCGGCGACCTTCCAGCACGAAGACTTTTAATAACCGCGGCTCTTCGATTGTATTCCGCACTCGATTGCACTTACTCCACCATTTCGAATTCACGCATGTGTACTCAGTTAAAATGACAACCAATGACTGCTGTCATTGAGATCCACTACAGCAAAAAATTAATGTGAAGTTTCTCTGGATTTTTCTGACGCACCCTGCATATATATATATATATATATATATATATATATATATATATATATATATATATATATATATATATATATATATATATAAAGACTTTATATACAATAAAAATTGATAATTTTTTAAAATATGTAAGAGAAGTTATAACGGTTAATTTTCGAAGATAAAACAGAAAAATTATATTACTTAATATTTTTCCAGTGCTGCATTAAGTTATCAGTCACTTTTTTGCTTGCCTTTCTGAGTTCTTATTTTAAGTTGCCGGAGAAATTTATTGTAACTCATATTTTCAACTTTATTCGCTCCTTGAGGCTACATATCATATTCTTATCAAGCGTTGAATTTTAAATAAACTTGACATGCAAACTTCAACATGTCGGAGAGTCCATTGAAATATACTCGTACATGCGTGAAATATTCCGATCGAAAGAAATGTAATGATACCCACATTTATGCACCATCTGAGTGGCAAATAATCAGCATGAATAATCCTCTCCATTTCACATACTCACAACATTTACCCATTTGCAAAGATGTCGGAAATATCAATCAATATCGAAATTATTTATAAATATTTCTCTAGAATCCATTCAAATACTTAGTGGAATGTACCATATGTGTTCACGTAGCGTAAATATCATATTCACTTATACTCAGTGCCATTCAATTTCGCATTACTTGCGAAAGGAAATCCCCAAATATTTACACTCTGAGGAAAATGGATTGTATAAGACACGAAGGAGCCGCACTAAGGTGGGTGGCTAAAAAGAGGCCCAGAAGATTAGGGTTCCATTTAGGAATACTCGAGATGTGTTCAAAAAAATGTTAAGAAAATAATTTAAGTCTTAATATTGAGAAAAGTTTCCCAACTAGAAAGCGCAGACCCTTTTTAACATAGTTTGCCCTGAAGACTTCAGTTGAAAAAAAATTAACTTTCCTGTTTTTAATGACGAAAATCTCTCGTTAAACTCCTATCCTTAATCCCTAACGTCAAGGAAACATATCGATATAATGTCTTAACTCAGCTGTTGTGTGTGTATATGGGGAAATGTTCAGGATATCAAGAAAATATTTGATTTGATTTAAAATACCGGAAGAAAAGGAAAAATCACTTATCCATCGTTGAGCACGTGACATGAAGCTTTTCCAAGGAATTTCCCATATCCCCAATTTTATGTTTCTATTGTTTGACTTTTATCCTCACGTTCTAAGGATAAATCCTCTTGAGAGAAAACCAAAAATCGATCATTTCAGTCTGGAGTCATCGTTAACAAACATTTGTTTCTTATTATTTTCTTATTATACGAAGATATACTTCTATATTTCTTGGTCGCAACATCTTAATGGCGGAAAAATTCACTCTGAGCGAAATGTGATCTTTGTCAGATCCACCCCCAAAAATGGAACAACTTCCGATTAAAATTAATTGGCGAAAATATTGTTATCAGCGCAAAAGAAAAGAGAAAATGGAAGAATTTCATCTCGAGACGTTCGGTCCTTTTGTGGGGGGGCCAATGGTCAAAATCACAGCTCGTTGTCGGCTATGTGTGAAGATATTGGAGTTGTATAAACATATTTTTCAGATGTGTGATTTGTGGAAATTCAATGTGAAAGGTTATCAAGACAAAGTAATTTGATTTGGTTATGAGTACGTTGCTTGAATATTTTGTAAGAAATTATTCAACATCTTTCAAAATGTTATTGGGAGCTAAGAAATGCTGATATGAGAAATGAAATATTTAATTATTGAATCGAATTCGGAATAATTGTTTTTGAGACATTTTAATCTTAGATTTATAAACATTGTTAGCATTTATATGAAGGTTGAATTGTTGATCAAAATTGTTATGCGATAGAGATAGAAAATAATTTTTGTTTTCCATAATAAAACATCATTACTAGCGTGAATGAAAGCAAATTATGACTACTTTTAGTTCACTTTTGACAGTAATATCATTGATGGTTCAAACAAATCAAATTACTCTAATCATGAGGAAATTCAACAATTTGCAGCAGCTTAAAGTTTTTAAATTTAAACGTTTCTAAACAAAAGTTTTCAATCCAAGAAGAATATTAATAATGCTTAACAAAGCAAGTGAAGTAAGAAGCAAAATTCTAATCCAATCGTCAGATGTGCATGAATATAGACGCAGCAAATGTGGGGACAACCCAACCCAGAGGATTCATCTCATACAACAAAGGAATTGGATACTAAACAAAGCAAATATTTGGCTAATTATCATTCGTCTTTAGTCCTTAGACATGCTTTGCCGAATTTCGACACAACATGTTATGGCACCGCGAAACGTTAAAACTGATTTTTTTTTGTTTTGTTTGCGATGATGGTGGTAAAACCATCTAACGCGTCTCAGATTTGCCATTGCTAACCTAGTATACAGGGCTCTCACCAACTGAAAATTCTTCCATAGCTTAATCAGGACTGAGCCTCACACCTGGACCCATCGTGCATTTCTTCAAGATGGATTTCTTTTTATGTAATTTTAGGAAACCTCAATCAACATATGTCCAGGTACTGCTTTAATAGTCGTCCCATTTCAATCATAGGGCTAAATCACCGAAACTAACTGTCGCATTTTACGTACTCCCCTATCTTAACACAGCTTCCACGAAAGAGTCAAGGCTAACCTGGCCCATTGAGGATGCAAGAACGATTCTCTGTACAGAAAGCCTTTGCAACCGAGGACAATTTGATATATGTCATCGATTTCGGGTACATAAAAGCGACAAAACAAATCGTTCATATTCTATGAAGATCTTCAAAAAAAAAATATCCGCGCCTTTTCAATATTAAAAATGGATACAAGTCCACCTCTCCGTATTTAAATAAGGCTGGTCGCCTAACAATCAGAAGAATTTGCGGTCTAGCGTTGTTGCCACCTTTGCATTATTTTGTTGCGTGCCTGTGTCGCAGCTTGATCGTGACTAACTTCAAAACGACTTGTTCACTTTTTTTCATTCGAGTGTCAATGCCAATAGCTCGAATGCAACCCATTCTGCCATCAAAAGCACTACATTTTCGGAGACAACGCCGTAACTACAGATTATGCGTCTAGTCTTCGTATGTTCGTTATTCTTGCTTCTTGTTAGTTATAAGCCATTCCATTACTGAGTTGAAGAAAAATGGTGCTAGGATAATATAATATATGGTACATATCATTAAGTCCAAATTCAATAAACAAACAGTATATTTTTAATATTAATTACAGAAACGCCTGGCAAGGTACAGCTACAACAAGTACTCAGGATTGCATCTGATTATCGGACAGTCTCTGAATCGGCTATGCTGGTTATAGCGGAGATGATACCCATCGCTTTCCTTACTAGAAAGCGCAGAAGTATCTACCTGCGTAGAAATGAAGGTAATGGAGAGGCTATTGCTCACGAAGAGAGACAATTCTCACTCAGCGATTGGCAACAATCCTGGGTTGCTATATCGATGGCATGGTAGAACTGACTTCTTCATGACCTATCTTCTAATGTCTTACTGGTACAAGATTGGTAGGTTACGGTCTCTTGACCGCATATTCTGCGCAGGAGAGAACGAAGCTAATACACTGCATTTGGGAAATGGGGCAAGCAACGCGGGGACATCTTCAACGAATCAGAAGAGCTCTCTCCCGATAGATTTACCGGAGATATGTTTAGAACCATGGGCAAGTAAAAACGGCTTACTCAAGCACCCGGTAGCTGCGAGGATTGAGTGATCTTTTTCTTAGTAATTCCCAGTATAAGTTCTCAGGTAAAGGGAGGAGGCATTTGGTGGTTATGCTAAAAGCCCTGCGATTCTGGGAGTTCCACACTCAGGGCGTAAATAGCCTTTACCTCCCTACCACAAAAAGTACAGTCTGTTAAGTAAGAGCATAGCTTGCGATCGGTAAGTGATATCGACTTCAATATTTTTTTTTTGAACGGTAGAGAGAACCTCAGTCTTTGGCGCTTTGAAAAAAAAATTTCAGTCGAAGTCAATCTTCCGTCGGGAAAACACTAAAATCGCGACGAGTGCCATTTACGCAAAGCGCTTCGAGGCCGTGTTCCTTTGCACACACCCTAAACGACCAAAAATGAACTATGCAGAGGCGGCTTAATACATTAAAAAGTCTGTATCGTTTGTCAAAAAGTGGGTTCAACGATTTAAAGAGTCAACAACTGTCGACGACCTTCCAAATCGCGGGTCGGTAGGAAAAGTGACCAAAAAGGATGAAAAGCGAATTGTGGCTTTGTTTTCGCGCAATCCTGGCTTGTCCTTACGTCAAGGACAAGCGAAATTGAAGCAAAAAGGTCTCGCCACGTCGCCATTTGGGAACATTTGTGCGCAAACAATGTAAAATGGCGGAGTACGGTTAAACCGGAGCTGGCTGTGTACTGTATGGAAACAGGAAAAATGCATTGTGACACTTGATTGGCCTTCGCAATCGCCTGATGCAAATCCTATCGAAACGGTCTGGGCCTACATCAAGCAGAAGCTCCGTGGAAAACCTGTTTACACTTTGAAGCAACTCTCCCGACAAATTCGACTCATTTGGAAGGCGCTTCCCCTCAAATACACCGAAAATCTAGTGGAAAATATGCCTCGAAGATGCCAAGCAATAATTGATGCTGGTGGTGATTGGACTCACTATTAAACTGAAAGCGCGTTACCTCAGAATGTATTTAATGTATATATACAGGTTTTCCAATAAGAGGTGTTATTTTGATATTAAAAGAAAAATGTCAGTTTTTAATATCAATGATCGGGTGTTTATTTCATTATAAAGAGAAAGGTATGCCGTTAGTAGTGAAAAATAACATCAGGCAAATGACCACCACGACCACGCTTACAGGACCATATCCTTTCGATGAAATTTTCCATAACCAAATCGCAAAGTCGCTGCCCTATGTCCTCTATAGCCTCGACGCTGAGCTGTTGGCGTAGACCTTCTCTTTCACGTGGCCCCAAAGGGAGAAGTCGCAAGGTGTTAAATCACAAGATCTCGGTGGCCAATTATGATCACCTCTTCAAGAGATAACACGGTCCGGAAACTTTCCCCGTAAAAGATCAATGGTTTCGTTGCTTGTGTGGCACGTAGCGCCATCTTGTTGAAAGTAAACGTTGTGCAGATCAATACCATCCAATTCCGGCCATTAATCATTAATCATCTCTCGATAGCGCAATCCATTCACCGTAACTGTTGCTCCAGCCTCATTTTCGAAAAAGTAAGATCCAATGACTCCGCCGGACCATAAACCGCACCAAACTGTCACACGTTGAGGATAGAGAGGCTTTTTAACAACAACTCTTGGGTTTTCCGAGCCCCAGATGCGACAATTTTGCTTGCTGACGAAGCCACCGATGTGGAAATGGGTCTCATCACTCAAGATGATTTTTCGATGGAATTCCGGATCATTTTCATGCATTTCAAGGATCGAATCAGCAAAGACAACATTGTTGATGATCGACTGGCTTGTGTTAACTGATCTTTATAAGCCTTTAGACCCAAATCTTTATGCAAAATACGGTGTAATGGCGTTTGTGGAATGCCCAATTCCAAAGAACCATGAGGAATGGACAAACCTGGGTTTTCTACAACACTTTCGGTTACAGCAGCAATATTCTCGACAGTTCTTGAGTGACGTGCACGAGTTTTATTCTTCACATCACTAAGTTGTCCCAACAGCTCGAATTTTTCTACCGTTTCTGTATTGTGGTCCGACAAGGTGCTTCACGGCGACCCTAAAATGTTCGAGTTTTACGAACCGTCTCTGCTAAATTTAAACCATTTTTATAGTGAATTTGAATAATGTCAGTGCGTTGTTGAAGCATGTATCGTTGCATTTTTATTAATGGCGTAGTTTCTACTTGTCAGATGTCAAAAAATGACAGCTTCAAAAGTGACATCTACCGAAATAGCGGGCTATCCAAAATAACACCTCTTTTTGGAAAACCCTTTATGAATGGACGTAATGGAATTTTTTCCAAATCTGCAATATAATTTCGGATGTGTTATGAAGGTTTTCGAGCAGTTTGTTTAGGCGACGGCTCGATTATTATACATCATCCCTTTCATGATTGATTTCCATTATGATTGCCTTATGGTCGCTATTGTAAGGAAGCACCTGTAGTTTCCTTTGAGGACCATTGAAGCTGAATTCAAGTCTCGCGTCAACAATGCAGAGGTTCAAATTTGAATTTGTCCCTGGGTATGTTGGGCATATAGATTGCACCTGTATTCAATTTGGTTCTCTACTATCCATGATTTCAGGAATAAATCTCTTGGATCATTGCTGGCGTTCAGCCATGATGTCTGCCGAGGATTCAGGTCACCCGCAAGAATATAATACCTAGGCAGCCTGCTCAATTCAAGTATTTTAAACAAGGAATTGAGCTCCTTCTTGAACTTGATACTATTTCGACGAGTTGCATAGGCAGAGATAACGAAGAGGTTATCCCCACCCCAGTGAAATTTTGATAACGAACATTTTAAGAGATTCAAAGTTTTTGAATTCGACTTTTTCAATATTTTGGAAACAATAGTGTCTTCTAACCAATATCCCGGTGCCATCACCCCCATCACCGTTTACCCTATCGTTTCTTATGAATTAAAAATCCTTGAATGTCATGGACTGCCATGAATTGGGGTGGGTTTCAGTCAGAAGCATGATGTCAGGCTTTTGCTTAACAATGAATTCAAGGAAATAGTCACGTCGATGAATAGTAACAATGGAGTTGACGTTGATCGAGATAAGACGAATCTTATCCATGGGAATGTGACTGGATGACAAGTTATTTTGAGCCATTTGAAAGGCCTAAACGCTAAAAAACAAAGTTAATTTTTGTATCTTGTTTTTCAATCTCACCGAGAAAGAATTAAGATGCTGGTAAATTTTAAGAAGCAGCTCATTACTGCCACTTAAATTATTTACATTATTTGCAGCATTTTCTACTGCTCCTCTAGCGGTGAGTGCAAATGATACTCCGGGCTTGACGAATTTGAGAGGTCAGACACTGCGGTGTACTTGTGTTTGCTTTGGAACAAATTTTAACTTTCGCATCTTGATATCGGGAGCATCCTCGATATGATGCCGGATGACCAAAAACACCGCACTTAATGCAGTATAATTTTTCTTTAGGCTCCGGCTGAGCTAATTTGTACTCACTGGGAGCATGATTGCCTTTGCATTTGACGCACCGATAGTGCATGGCGCAGTTGGCAACCGGATGACCAAACCTTTGACACCGATAACACTGGTTGACTTCTATTTTTCTGGAGTCGTTCCCATCTCACCACTCTGAAATTCAAGTACCTTATTTGTTGAAGGGCACTTGGACTGTTTTAGTCGAAATTTGTACCAGGTAAAGTCGTAAATTCTTCCTTTCTACGGTCGATCTGTCGCGAAGGTTTTCACGGAAATAAATTCAATTTCAGGTGCAGCTTCCTTGAGTACCTGAAGAAGATCGAACGTATCTTTTCCGCAGTCCAAACCCTTCAACAAAAAGGTCTGATTCTTTTCACTTTTTGGGGTACAGGTGAAGTGTGGAACCTCCCCAGAATTCAGCGCATTTTTAGCTGACTTGAAATAAACCAGTGATTTCGTTTTAATAGTTAATTTTTCAGCATTAAATCTTTTGTTGTTGTCAATAATTTTGTTTATTTGATATCCGCAGGCCAAAAAAAAAACTCTTGTTCTCGAAATTGGTTAGTTTATTTTCGGCTGCCAATAACCGGACCATATCTTTTCCGCTTTGATCGAACACGTTAATTGACGGAATTTTTTCTGCATTTCTAGAAGCTTTTTCAGAGGAACCAGCAGAACTGTGAGCTGGTGTCTTCTCCTTATTTTTACTTTTTAAGTACGGAATAAAATTAACATCGTTATCTTGATTAGAATTACCTTTAATACATGCTTCAACTTCCATTTCTTGTTATAGTCTGTCCAGCGCCACATAATAGTTTTGGCTGTCGTTGGTTCCTCCAGCACTTAAGATTTCTTCTCGGATAGCTTGTTTTACAGTTATCTTCGCCTTAGTTTCCTTATTGAGTTGCTTTTGCGGTTCTGCATCTTGTCTTCATCCCTCTCTTGAACAGATCTTCGAGGAATTGTGGTCGTAGTTTTAGTTCTTGATTTTCATGTCGAAGTCGAATTACTTCTTTTTGGTTTTCAACTATTTGGGTTTTACATTCGCCATGTGCGCAGCTTTTCTGGCTATGTGTCCTTTTATCGACGAGCGCCGCCAATTTTGTATTGCTTGTCTCCCCAGGCTCCCCCAACCATACGCTTGAGTCCAATAGGCACGGGAAGAACAGTCACAGGAGATATTATGCAGCATTATTGGACAAGCTGAACGATTAAATGAAGAAAAAGCGGCCCCATATGGCGAAGAAAAAAGCTCTGCATCATCACGATAAAATACCGTCCCACACATCCTTGAAACCGATGGAAAAATTGGACCAGTCACAACTCGAATTGGTTGCTCATGCACTTTATTCTCTAGTCTTGGCCTCTAAAGACTATTATCTGTTCCCAAACCTTAAGCGGTGGCTCCAGGGAATGATATTCAGATTAAATGAGGAAGTTATCTCGAATAACGAGACTTATTTTGAAAGGCTCTGAATTGGAAGAATACACTAGAGAGTACTAGGTCTTGAAGATATAGTAATGGACTATATTGTCCTGTTTCAATCGAAACTTAGCGAGTACCTATTCAGTGGAACGATCAAGTTCAATTTTATCAGACACAATCAAGTTAGAGAGAGTGCGAATACCGTCTTTTACCGGTAGCTATGCAGATTGGTTTGCGTTCCGGGACCTGTTTCGGACTCTGGTACACAACAACGCACAGCTAACAAACGTGCAAAAATTGCAGTATCTGAGAAACTGAACCAGAGCAATTGGTAAACAATTTAAGCATAACAGATGAGAACTATGAATCGGCCTGGAGGTTGCTTGTCGAAAGACATGACAATCATCGTGTTATTGCACAGGAGATGATGCAGCGCTTATTCAACATTGAGAACTGCACACGGAACGATCCAATAGGACTTCGAAGAATGCTAGACACGATGAATCAGCTTCTAGCGAGCATGAAAACGTTGAAAACTGATTCTCACTCACCACCTCTGATTCTCACTCACCACAATATACATGCTGAACCAAAAACATGACGAAGATTCACAAAAAGACTGGCAGAGGCATATTTTGAACTCGAGTAGCATTCCTTCTCTGAATCAATTTTTACAGTTTCTGAAGCAACGGGTTTCAATGTTAGAAGCTCTGTCTCCTGGAAAGTCTTAGCCAAGGCCGATCAAAGCAAATACAACGCAAGTAAAAGCGAAGACCTTCTGTGTAGTGTGTAAAGCAGCACACAAGCTTTTTGAATGCAGCATGTTCAAACAAGCTTCTATTCCAGCCCGCAGTGATGTGGTGAAGAAGGGTAATATTTGCTTCAACTGTTTACGACAACATCGAGCCAACAAATGCTCGTCCACTCATGGTTGCAAAGTATGTGGGAAGAAGCATAACACATTGCTTCACTTATCGCCCAGGGAGACTCCACAGCAGCCAGGAACATCAACCACTGTTCAAGGACATGGCGCATTCACCAACCAAAACTACGTGCTACTCGCAGCCGCGCAAATGACAATCTGTCGTCCAGATGGAGAATGTTTGACGTTTCGTGCAAAGCAGCCACTTCAAGTTCAAGATTAGTGGCATAGGGGCTGTAGAGAGCGTGACGTCGAGAGGAGAGACGAAGCTGTGTGCCTTGGTCCAATCTGCGGACGGTCACCTAGAAGAACTAAGATTCACCCCACTCATTCTCACTACAATAACTGCTCCTCTTCCATGCACCCAGATTCCACTGATTATTCCCAACGGGCTGACGATCCGTGACTTAGCAGATCCAAGGTTCAATGAGCCTTCTACAATCAACATTTTGATTGGAGCTGATCTCTACAACAGGCTTTTGTTATAAGGAAGATGAAATCAATTCGTATCCAGAAGCCTCAAAAGTACCACTTCGAGACTTCTACGTTGATGACGTACTGACTGGGGCAGACAATTTAGGTGATCTTCTGCATCTACAGGCAGAACTCCGAAATGGTCTGTGAATCACCCGACATTGTTAGAAAGGATACCAACAGAAGATCGAGAAACACAGCTTCCTTTGAATATAGCGGCTACGGGAAATATCAAAACGTTAGGTATTCAGTGGCACCCAGCAATAGACGAGTTTTCGTTTACTATTGCAAGACCAATCGAGCACAAAGCATCTTCAAAGCGGTCTACATTAGCTGTAATTGCCCGGCTATTCGACCCTATTGGCTGGCTCCAGCCATGTATTATCATTGGTAAAGCGACGATAAGGAAACTTTGGCTAGACAACAAGGGTTGGGATGAAGATTTGGATGAGGCGAAAACAAAACTTTGGACAAAAGTAAGACAGGAGCTTCCTGTCCTCGAGACACTGAGGATAAAACGGTGGATTGACTTCAGTCTGTCCCATAAAATTGAAATTCACGGTTTCTGTGGTGCTTCGTTTACAGCATACGCAGCGGTAATATACCTCCGAGTCATAACTCCATCAGCAACAAAGGTGGCATTCATCACTGCCAAATCAAAGGTTTCTCCAGTCAATCTCCGGAATGTGTCAAGACTTGAGCTGAATGGAGCAGTATTATTAGCTGAACTTATGACTGAAGTAACAAAAGCATATAATTGGACACACGTACTTAGATTTTACTGGTGCGACTCGACCACCGTTCTTCATTGGATACAAAGTCCTCCCATCAAATGGAAAGGTTTCGTCGCAAATCGTGTCATTATAATCCAAGAACACAGCTCAATTGAAAACTGGCATTACATGGCCAGTAATGATAACCCAGCTGATATTGCATCACGAAGATTACTTCCAAACGAACTTCTCAACTCAACCATATGGTGGAAAGGATCAACCTGGCTCAGTGCACGTCTTATTTGAATGCCACCACCACTACAGCCAACAACGCAAGGGGAAGAAGAAAGAAGGATAACATCCTTCATTGCCAATATAGAAGAAGAACCGTCAATTCTTATCTACGAGATTTTCGTCGTTCAACAAACTTAACAGAGTTAAAGCACTGTGCCAACAGTTCGCGTTCAATACGGAAAATCCCAATCTGAAACGCTTGGGAAGGTTATCATTAAGCGAAATTCAAGAATCTATGTATTAAAATGTCTCAAGCCCACGCATTCAAGACCGAAATTGAGGAGTTAGCAAGAACTAAGGACGTACATAGAAGCAGCCCTATAAAAAGATTAGAACCTTGGATGGACAATGCAGGTATCCTAAGGGTGGGCGGTCGCATTCATTTTGCACGCACTACAGAAACGGCGAAACATCCTGCTATCATATCCAAGGGCCATTTATCAAAATTGTTGAGTCGACAAGCTCATCAACAAACCTTACACGGAGGCTGTCATTTGACTCTGAATACCTTCAGGTCTTATCACAGATTTGTATACTTGGAGCTTTGTTTTCCTGTGTATGCAGCTGGTCTTCAAGATCATAAATACTGAATAAAATATTTTATTTGCGAGCTGTATTCTTTGACGTATTTCGTCTCTTTCATTGCCCGTTTTCGTTATTTTAGCGCCTAAATACACAAATTCGCTCACATTTTCGATACTGTACTCTCCAAGTGTGATATTTTGTGTATTTCGGGTATTTATCCTCGACTGCGTCATGAGCTTTGTTTTATTTCCGTTGATTTGTAGCCCTACTAGTTTTGCTTCGCTGTCGAGTTTCAGGAAGAGTTCTTTGGCAGTTGTTAGTGACCGTGACAGAATGTTGATGTCGTTCACATAGGCCACTACTTCGCTCGACTTGTATAGTAATCTACCTCGCGTATCGACAGGTAACATCCGATATTTGTGTCAAAGGGATCGGTGAGTTGGTAATTGATGCGGACTTGGGAGGTTGTCGACGTCATTGTCATTTTGGTAAGACGGACTAATTTGGCTGGGATGCCATAACCAAGCATTATTTGGTACAGTACGTTACGATCAATACTGTTGTATGCTTGCTTGAGGTCAACGAAAATTTGGTGTACGTCTATTTTAAACTCCCAGCATTTTTCAAGTACCTGCTTGACTGTGAACAGTTGGTCTGTGGTTGATCTACCTGCCCTAAAACCGCCTTGATACTCCCCAATAATACTGTTGGCGTATGATCCGATTTTAATTTCTAAGATTTTAGAAAATACTTTGTACGCCGTACAAAGTAGTGATATGCCTCTATAATTTTCGCACTGTAGCTTGTCACCTTTTTTGTGGATAGGGAATATAATTGATTGGCTCCACTCTTTCGGCATATGTTCTTGTTGCCAAATGTACTGGATGACTTTGTGAATAGCTTGGCGAACACTACTGCCACCATATTTGATGAGCTCCACTGGAATCTCATCAATGCCCGGCGCTTTATTATTCTTTTGGGCTTCGATGATGGAACAAACTTCATCCAGAGTTGGTGGAGCTAATGGAAGCTCTCCGCAGACATCTATAGGCTCCTATGTTCTGGAGCTGTACGGAGGATTAAGAAGGTTCTTGAAATTTGATGCCCATCTTTCCTTAATCTTGATTTCATCAGCGATTATATTGTCGCTGTCATCACGACAGAGCGTGGTTTTGGGCTGATAACCACGTTTCAGGCCTTTCACTACTTTGTATGCTTGTCTTGTGTTATTGCTCGCTAAACTTACATCTATACTTCTCAATTTGTCGTCATAGTATTTTCTCTTCTTAATCCTAATTATCTTATTCGCTACTCTTCTGAGATTTTCATTGTGTTCTCTCTTCGTACTGGTTTTCCTACCTACGTATTCTTTGTACGCCTGATTCTTTTTATCTAATGCATTCTGGCACTCACGATCGAACTTTATACTTTAGTATAGTAAAAAAAAAAACATAAACCAACTCACTGGTCCCTATAACAAAACATTACTCCACATAGCCGTTATCAGCGCTCCCATAAAGGAATATTTCTCAATCAAACAGAAAACAGGAATATAGTTACAATAGAGAAGTAGAGGAAATCGACGAGAGTCGAATGATCATTCGATTATTACATTCACTCGATTACTAATCATTCGATTATCCAAATCTCTCGATTATCCCATATCTGATCACTACAGTATCTTGATCAAACATTGATTTTTGTGATAAAAACTTACAATGGATGCAGAAATGTTATCCCACATCCGCTCCAACAGTTTATAGATCGTTTAGTGAATTTAAAATGGGTCATGCAAGCACGACAACGCACCTCGCTCTGGAAGGCCAAAAGAGGCTACTAATACGGAATTCTAAAGCAAGTGCATCAAATCCCTTTGAGTGATCGCGTTTGCTTATGATTCTACGGCCGGTTTGACATTGTTGCAGGATAATCGAGCAAACTCTTTCGACATTTTGTGACTATGGATAGAACGTTGGTTCATTACCATACGCCTGAGTCCAATAGGCATTCTGCAGAGTGGATGGGAAGTCATGAAATGGTCGGCTTTCATGGCTTCTGGGCGAAAAGATGAACACTCGGTGTTCATGATGGCCTCTCTTTTTTGGGATCCGCATCGAATAGTCCTCAATCATCGACTACCTACAGAAGGGAAGAACAGCCACAGGAGATATGCAGCATTATTGGACAAACTGAACGATGAAATGAAGAAAAAACGGCCCCGTTTGGCGAAGAAAAAAGCTCTGCATCATCACGATAACACCTCGTCACACGCAATCTTGAAAGCGATGGCAAAATTGGACAAATCACAACTCGAATTGATTGCTCATCTGCCGTATTCTCTAGTCTTGGCCCCAAGCAACTATTATCTGTGCCTCCAGGGAATTAGATTCAGATTGAATGAGGAAGTCATCGTGAATAACGACGCGTATTTTGAAAGTTTGGACGTTTCGCACTTAGAAAGGGCATCGTAATGCTGGAAAGCCGCTATACCAAGTGTATCACCCTCAAAAGCAACATATGTGTTGAGGAATGAATATAGCTCTACCCAAAAAAACGCTTATTTTCATTAAGAATCCCAGGACTGAGCAGCTCATATAATAGTTCCTGAAAAAACTTGCTGTGACATACTGACAGACAGACAGGTACCGATATTAATAGTATTGTAATAAAAACTTTCTTTTACAAAACCCTAAGATAAATACTTATTTTTTCCATCCCGCCAAAAATTTTTATTTCACATTTTTTTAGTTCACCCAGAAGAAAAAACTAGAATAATTTAAAACACACACAAAAAAATCCTGGAGTTCAGGAACTGCCTAAACAGAGCAGAAGTGCGAGTATAAACCTTTTCAACAGGTGATACTCTTCGCGCTTTGTCGACTGTCTTGAGTGATAATGAGTGAAATTTAAATAATCGAAGCAGTTTCACCACTTACGATATCCGAACTTAAACAAAAACTCATAATACCTTACATCTGGCAGCCATAATGCAGAAAATTTACTATATCATTTAACTAAAACTTATAAATAAAGTTGCTGCTTGCTGAAGGCTTCCAAAAGTCACATCTACCTGCCGCTAATTATACCCTATCCATCACAAAAAAGTAGTCCGTCTGAGCGCCGCCAGCCTATAATTAAAATTGATAATTAAAACACTGTTGCAAGGTGCCCATTTTTTCACGCTCCACCCTGTTCGTTAGTTGGTATGGTATCCAAGTCGGTCGTTCCGGTCAAAGAAGCATTCAACTCCACCAAAGACTTTTTACATGCCTTCCTGCCACCATGCCTGGCCGTCCGTCCATCAATTCACAACTAGTCGCAGCCATGGCTGATTATTATTATCGGCATCATTGGAAGCAGCAAGGAACTCAGTTTTTGATGTAATTATTGCGCGAACATACACCGTAAGTTGTATTCAACTCTAACGAAGCGCCACGTCCTGGACTGCTGGACCAAGAATCTGACCATCGACAGGGCTGCGAAATAAGTTGAGCTTTTAGTTGAGGTAGTGAATTTATAAAGAAAATTAATTTCCATTCGTTCCAAGCGGAAGGGAAAAAGGTTGATGGCAGAGTTTACAAGAGTTTGCTCTTTTTTGCTCTTGTTTTTACCATTTCAAATTAATATTCAATTATGCTTTGATACAGCTTGTGGCGCTTTAAGGGTTTAATTAAACGAACATTGTTTCGTTTGTCCAACGACAGAATGAGCAGTTTGGATGGCAGTAGAATAATTATGTTTAGTAGAAAGTCAAAGAGGTATTTTGATGATTTGATTGTTTGTCGTTTGCCAGGTTCCTTTTGAAAGGAAAGTTCCGCTTTATAGTTGTTTAACTAATTTGTTAGACCCGAGGTGAATTTGTTGGTGGTGATTACAAGAAGCAGCAAATTATATTGTCTAATTCCTCACAACTCCATTTCATTTATTATCGTCAAAGGCAATAAAGTTTCATCAACAAATTGCCTCGTAATCAGCAAATATCCATTCTGGCATGCTGTCATATCCTTAATAAGCATACTAAATCAAATTCGCAATGACTATCTCACCACATCTTGTTGATTATAGTTTCATGAGTGCAATTTATTTGACAAAACAACCAGCATAAATAGTTGAAGGTACTAAAAGGACGCATACACACCTGGTCGTCGTATGAGCCAGTCCCCCCCACGACAAGTACATGGTGAATTCCATGTCAGTCACGCGAATAACTTTATCCTCTTGTTGTGGCCTTCATTTCACGTTAGCCTGAACATTGTCGACAATGATGGTTGCAGGCTATGAGATGATTTTAATTTGCAAGCTGTTGTAATTCACATTTGCATTTCAAAGAACGCCAGCTAGTTAGAAAACGCGCAAGCAATGATAATGCGCGTCTAGTACACGAAAAAACGTTTTATACTGATTATATCTCGTCAAAAGAGGGGGGAGGTTAAACAGGACTTTTTAATACACCCATAAAAACGGTCCTGTTCGCACATCACGTGAAACGACATTTATTTGATGAATAATAAGGAAATGATTATGATTCATGGTATCGATTTTCCTTGAAAGTTTTTTTTTCCTTTTCATTTCTGAGTGCTTTTCTATGAAATGGACGTGGTAAAAGCTCTCGGAAAACTCTCGAAAATGTTTTGAATTTATGCCAACCAAATGATTTTAAAGTGATGCAAAGGAATTTTTTGCAATGCCCCGTAACATCGCTCAGGGATACCATTATCATAGCACGAAGGTACTTCACGTAACGAAGTCAACGTGACTGATGTGGTTTCTTTTGAAAGCGTTTTGAATTGAGGGGATGTCGGGAAATATTTGGAAGAAAGTCTTTCAATTAATGCTTATTAAAGGCAGAAATGTCGTCTAGAGGGAAAAAATTTATAGCAACCAAAAAATATCATTGAATTCACTATGGAAGACAATTTTGACGAATTCATATTTATGAGGGTATAGAACTTTTTGGAATCGATTTTCACACCCACATGATTTTTGTAGACTTTCCATGGTTTTACTTCAAACTGCAAGGTATTAATTCAGTGTAGGTACCTAGGTTTTAAACCTCTAATGCATGAATTTTTTTATGAGATAAATTCAGTAATGGTTGTTAGCGACTCCAAAATAATCAGTTTACCAATAAAATACCTTTCCTGATACTCAACTTTTCGTTTCCGTAGCACACATTTGTTCATCCACGTTGCCGCATTGGTGCAGAAGGAAATCGGACATTGAAATGTTTGATGATTGGTCTTACTTTATGAAACCGGTCATATGCCACTTGGATGCCGTGTACGGTGACTTTGCTCCAGCGATGGCGACCGTAAAAAATTGGTTTAACGAGTTTCAACGTGCTAGCACGTCGGTTTTTGATGAGGCACGCCCAGGTGCCTCAAAAACGGCTACCACAGAGGATAACGTGACAAAAATACACGAGCCGTACTGGCAGACCATCGATTGAAGGTGTGCGAGACAGCTGAGACAATTTGCATCTCAAAAGACTGCGTGGATCATATCCTGCATGAAATTTTGGGTATGAGAAAGCTGTCAGCGCGGTTGATATTGATGATTAGCAGGTTTACCAGAAAATTTTTCACCAATGATTATGGCCATAGATAACTCAGGAATTCAGATAACCACAGATGCAATAAAATCGAAAGAGTGAAAGATTTCTTATGCAACTTAGAAGTAAATATAGTACAGACTATAAATAACATTCTAATACCTCCACTTAACAAAATAAAACAAAGTTTTAGTTTGTTACAACTACTAATATTTTTAGAAATTTATTATGTTTACATGAAATTAACCCTTTTGTTAACAAGTCAGCATTAATTTATTTTTAATAACATCTTTTATATAATGAAATGGCGTACATCAATATGTTTTGACTTATTATGTGTCTGATGACTTGTTGCTGTCTTTAATGCACTTTGGTTATCACCAAATATCTTTATAACATATTTCTTATCAGTGAGTTCAAATATTAAGTTTCTTAAATATACAGCTTCTCGAGTTGCCTCAGATAAAGCTATATATTCAGCTTCAGTGCTAGACAGAGACACTGTCTTCTGTTTTTGGCTTTGCCATGAAATTAAAGAACCACTCCCGGTGAAACAGCAACCAGTATATGATTTCCTATCTAGATGGTCGTCCCAATCAGCATCAAGCTTTTATTAAAGACCCACTTACACAGCACAATTGATACATAATCAGAAATGTCCACAAGCTATCAAATATCATTGAACTAAAATGGTTCAACTTCTCTCGCATGGCTAGTTACCTTTGTTCAGTTTTAGGTCCGTTCATTGCATCGGAAAAAACAATCTGCTCTGTCATCGGTAAACCATCCGATACAGTTTTAGCATTCAGACCATAGCATTCTGGAGGTCTCCTTGATCTCTTTTCTAGCTGATTTTCTGAAAGAACTAAAAGATCATTCACTTCATTTTCAGAAATATTTGTCTCAGCATTAGAATCTGTTAGCGTCTCATCACTAGCCGAGTCTGCATTTGTGTAAACTGAAGTCGCACCGGAACGACAGACGAACAGCTCTGCTGGTATCATCAACAGTATGGGCCAGAAGCAAAAAACTGTTGGCAACCTTGCTCAAAGCAAAAAAACTAACCACTCATCGTCCACACGTAGCGGCTGCCCATCGCACGATCCAACGATTAAGGGTTCGCGATAATTTCAGCAGAAGTGCTTTCCTGATCGACACAGGTGCGGACGTTTCGGTTACCCCGCCAACCATCCGGGATCGACGCTGTCTCGAGTTTAGTCGCCGCCAATGGTTCCCAAATTCGCACGTTTGGTAAACGAGAAGTGAAATTGAACATGGGATTCGCAACGCCATACAAGTGGACCATCACGATAGCCGATTTTAGCTCTCCAATCATCGGAGCTGATATCGTAAAACACTATGCTCTCCTTATTGGCATGAAAGGGAGGCTACTCATCGAGCGCACAGGCCTCAAAACGATTTTCGCCCATATTAACAAGCAGCTACCCCAAGCCGATCAACTTCTATCAGATGTCAGTGGCGAGTTGCGACCGCTGTTACTGGACTACATAAACCTTACAAACGGTGAGCAAAAACCAAGCATGAAGTGCACAACCACCCATCACATCCAAACCAAACTACCGCCAGTTAATGCCAGGGCACGAAGACAAGCTGGTTGCTGGAAAAGCCGAGTTCGACGACTTGATCAGACACGGAATTTGCCGTCCACCGAAAAGCGCCTGGAGCAGTCCCTTGCACATGGTGCAGACACCAAATGGAGATTGGCGACCATGCGGTGACTACCGTGCGGTCAACACCCGCACAATCCCAGACTGCTATCCTGTTGGGTTTCTACAGAATCGTACAGCGGCCCTCTAGGGAATGACGATTTTTTCTGTGATCGACTTGCAGAAGGCGAACCACCAAATTCCCGTGGAACTAAGTGACATCCCGAAGGCTGCCATCACCACACCGTTCGGATTGTACGAATTCATGACATTTGGACTTTGCAACGCAGGCCAGACGTTTCAACGCTTCATGCACGAAGCGCTGCGAGGCTTGGACAACGCGTTTGTTTACCTCGACGACATCCTGATTTTTTTCGCCTGACCAGTAGACGCATCTTGAGCACGTGAAGCAAGTGTTAGGCCGACTTGTGAAATTTGGTCTGACCATCAACACCCCCAAGTGCTAGTTGGGTAAATCGGAAGTGAAGTTCTTGGAACACGCTATCAACAAGCACGGATTGAAACCCTTACCTGAAAAGACGGAGGGAATTTATGCAACGCCAAGACCGAAGACAGGTAATCAATTGAATTCTTTTCTCGGGACGGTGAACTTCTATCGCCACTTTCTCCCACACGTAGCTTAACACCAACGTGCATTGCTGCAGCTGATCGTGGGAAACCATAAACGCGCCAAACACCACTCAATTGGACAGAAGAAGCAGTGACCGCATTCGACCAGTCTAAATTAGACTCGGGGAGAGCCCCGACTTTGGCTCATCCCGATTCCGACGCCATATGGTCTCTCTGCATTGACGCCTCAGATAACGGGATCGAAGCCGTACTACTGCAAGCAAAGGACGGAACTACATCGCCGCTAACGGACGCCCATCGAAAGTACAGCACGCACGATCGGGAACTGTAAGCTATATACGAGGCAATCCCACACTTCAGACACATGGTCGAAGGCAGAGTTTACCGTTTTCACCGACCGCACTCCAGCAGCGCTCAAAACGAGCACCGCCGAGACAGCAACGCTAGCTGGACTGCATATCTTAGTTTACCACGGACATTAAACACATCCCGGGCCAAGAGAACGTCGTCGCTCACTATCTTTCAAGGGTAAATATAATTGAGTCCATTGATTTTACCACTATCGCTCTTGCTCAGAAGGAGGATCCTGAGCTTCAAGCTCTTTAGCTAGCAGCAACGAGCCTCTCGAATGGAAACAACAGAGAGTGGACGACTCCCCCCTTACTTTACACTGCGTCATCACCGCCGAAAAGGTACGACCATTTATCCCGCAAAATTCCGCGCAATAGTCATGCAGAACATTCATGGTCTTTCTCACCCGGGCACTCAAGCAACCAGGAAGATTACCACCGAACGCTACTTCTGGCCCTCGATAAACTCCGATACCAAAAAGTTCACCCGAGCCTGCCTGCCGTGTCAGCGCAACAACATCATCCGGCACACGACGTCACCACTGCAAAATTATAGCCTACCTGATGCGAGATTCGAGCACATAAATATCGATCTCATCGGACCACTTCCACCAAGCGAAGGATCCCGGTGCTACCTCACTATCGTGGACAGATTCTCTCGTTGGCCTGAAGCGATCCCAATTGAAACTATCATGGTAACAGCAGTCGCGGAGGCGCCAATTAACATATGAAGCAGCCGATTTGAAGTCACTGTGCGCATCACAACCGACCTGAGCACAGTTTGGGAGTCAGTTATTTAGGGAGCTAGCCAGACTGCTAGGAATAACGCACCTGCGAGCAATGCCTTATCATCCGGCTTCCAATGGCATTGTGGGACGGTGGCATCGCAGAGTCAAAACCGCGATCCGATGCCGCGATTCGCTGCAATGGAAGAAATCACTACCAATTGTGCTGTTGGGACTGCGATCTTGTCGCGCACAACTATGTGGCTGTTCAATGCTGTGGCTGTTCAATTCACCAAACCAAACATGCATGCTTGTGCGCGACAAGATATCGCGCACAAATGGAATCAGCATTTTTCATCCATAAAAGACTTCGATAAGAAAATTTTTCACGCGTTCTGCTGTTTGACGGAAACGACGACGCATCGTAATTGCTTTACTCTCCACGTTGAGGATCATTCGGCGTAGCCGCCAAGCGAGAAACGGGGCCGCCGAACACCCCTCACACAGCTGGAATGAAGATCTATTATCATAACCTGGCGGAGCCTCCTCGATAGGATTTACGTAGAAAGAAAGAATTGTTCAAGGGCAGGGCGACCACTTCGCACTCTTCATCCAGTATGAGTTCACCCGATGTAAGCCGAACAGAAAACCCCCTGAAAAATTTATTGTGGACACTGAAGCACACCCTAGCCAAGTGTACAATCCATTAAAGAATAAATTTCAAGTAAACCAATCGCAAAATATAATTTACCGTTTAGTTCAGTAGCAAATGCACAATATATTGGCAATACCTGGCCTTACGTCTAATTGCCCCCGAATTAAGTCATGTTCCGAAGTTATCTCTCCAGCGCGCCACTCGACAAACTTTCACAGCCAATATTCGCCGTCGCTGATGAAAATTCCACCGAATCATCTCCTATTCCTTCTTTGAGCTGCTGAATAAAATACACGTCCTTGATATGTTTCGCACTTTCGATCCTCTGCTATCGATCCTCGCCCACCAAAAGAGACCCATCCTTTGTCCGCAAGTTCCTCATCAGCTCGATTTCAACCGGCGAGCCGTTAATTTTTCTTCGAGGGTATTCAACTTTCAATTGCGGTGCTGGCTTGCATCAGCAACCCCCAATTGGCATTCATCGGGTACGCACCTACGTCCCACATTCGCTCCAATGGGTTTCGCTGTCATTGGCTGTCCGATGGATTGTCATCTACCTTCAAAACAAGCTCATTTAAAGAATCGTCTGTGCTGTCAGTATGGAAATATTACGCTGGCATATAAGGTTTAAAAGGCTGGTCTTGCCGACATTCAGTTCACCAATAATCGCAGCTTGGGCGCCATCGCGAAGGATTTCACCTTGCGTTTGATCATTGAGATGGCTCTTCACTTCAGACACTACTTCACGCACATCTTCTCCAAGGTGTTCATTTTCCGCAAAGTCAATTTAGCTTCGAGGTATGCTATACTTATTTTTTGGCGCCATTATTTTTATATAATTTTGATAGAGCACCACTGGTTTGCAATAAAGCCTGCTTTCTTTGCGCTTCAGTTTCTGTGTGAATAATATCGGCAAGGCCTTCCACTTCTGTCAAATTCATTTTGCCATTGAAGAACGAACGCTTTGTAAACAAATTTGGCAAGGAGCCCAATGCATCTAACAGTGCAATGACACCAGCTGGACCGTCATGCACTTGAAACTCACAGGAATCTTCTCCTGTGAAACTATTAGGACCTGGAAACCACAAAATCAAACCCTGATCAATCACCTCTTTGGTCTTAGTGTGCAAAAATGAACGAAGAACTGCATGTCGAGGTTTTCGGATTGAAGTTGTCGTTAGTCAACGATTTCAAAGCGGAAAATGTATTTGTACCGCATACTCGAATAACCGCGACACCACATTTCCATGACCTGATGACAAGCTGAATATTGTCTTCGAAGAAAACTTTCTGCGCTCTGCGTATTTTAAAATAAGCATGAAATTAAATCTTAAGAACCTAAGCATTTTGTTTAAATTGTCCATTGACTCCAGGATTAAATTTGTGTGAGACCTTTGAGATCTAGTCAATGGCAGTGAGTGGGTCGAATAAACGCCATCTATTTCACCCAAATTTCTTAGGGATAAACTCGAAAATTGCGTTCCTACTTCAGCTGCTCGATAATTATTTAAAGAAGGCTCGAAAACTGCAAAACGAATTCTTTCTAGTTTGTTACATGAAGTTCTATTATTCGCGAATATTATATAAAATTCATAGTTGGCTTGTCTAATGGTATACAGATCTTCTCTTCGCCTTTGCGTTCTACCGCAATTACAAGTTGAAACACAAATAACACTACTGGAGTGCTCTGTGGGATCGTTGGCAACATGTTTCGGCTTCATACCTAGATTACTTCGTAAACTTAAATAACTCGCTTTGTTGCTTTCCATTTCGCTAAGTTTGTTCGCATTTTTCACGTAGTTTGTTTTTTCATTAATAGATGTACATATGTAAACTTTTGTGAAATGCACAGCTATAATGAGTTATCAATGGTTTGTTGAATAGTGCTAGCGTTTTTTTCAATCCGGTATCACAGCATTTCGAGAAAAATTCTTCATCAGTGTCCATGATCTTATTAAAATTCTCTAGGTAAGATTTGTAGTCCGGATCGTTTGCTTCAAAATTAGGATTCTCGATAAATATTTTTTGCAGTAATATAAATGTGTCGTGCCAAGCCTATATTTTGGGTATGTTAAAATGACTTTTGCCTTTGAATTTCGACATACTATCATCAAATCCGCTTTAATGGGCTTCTTGTATGTGATCCTTCAATAAATTAAGAAAAATTCTTTTATTTGAATTTTCTACTACCTGCTTTTCCTTACTTTTTTTGATTTGAGAAGCGGCAAATACGTCACATCAAAAACTGTTCTTGTATCAGTTAACACTATTCTGTGACAGATCTGTATAGCAAATAAACGAACTCTGGTGAATTGTGTTCTGACATAACTATTGAAGCTCATAAATTGGTTTAAGTCATCTCGGTTAACTACGACCCCCAATAATTTTACCATACGGTGGTTGTCATAGCTTGTTTCGAAATGGAGAAATATCAAAGGTTCTGATCTTTTGATGTAAAATATAATGAATTGAAGAGACCTCGAAAATTGCACTCTTTGCTGACATTCAAAAATGTTGTCCATTAAAATATCCACGCGTCCTTGACGAGTGTCCTTTACACCGGGGAAAATGAAAACGGGCGACTCATTGAGGTAACGCAGAAACTGTTTCATTGCATGATCGCATTTCACTAGAACTTCTCAGTTTTGCTTCGCCATCATTTTTATTTGACTTTGAATTCAAATCTAACCGTTCAGGTTCTGCACAATATATTTCCCTACTTTAGTACTCGATTTTATTTAAGTATCTTATTGCGACCGCGGAAGTCACCGCAGTTGCAGACATTTTGTTTCAGCAGAGGGGTGAGTGACCCGGGGTGGTATACAGAGGCTGGCTAGCGCTCAGTCGTGTCGTGGTTCTTCCGGGACACCCTCTGCTCGTGCTGAGCCACCTTATATATAATAACTAAAACGAAGGGGAAAGGACGAGAAAGGGGGTGGGCATTTTAAGAAATGAAAAATTATTGTTTTTAGCAAGACATGGCCGTTTTATTCACTATAAAGGCAAATTTATACAAATATTTCCCCTTCCTGTGCCCTCCCCGAAGCAAAAAAAATTGCTAAAGCCCTGCTTTGAAAAGTTCTCTTTGAGACCTTACATTTGATACCCATATTGGATACCTTTGATTAAATTTTTTTTTCAAGGCCACTGCCCTGAATGCGGAGACCCCCCTTAAGCATTTTGTAAAATTTTGCTTGTAACGAAACTTTGAAGAGGGCATCACTTTACACCTATATACAAAATTTTATGTCTGTAGCTTATACGGTTTGCGAGAAGAAGTACTGTGACACACGGACGGACGGACAGACAGGCGCGATTTCAGTAGGGTTTTGTAAAATTATTTTACAAAACCCTAAAAAGAACTTGATGATGTGAATTTACAGTAACAAATAGGAAAAAAGATCAAATAAATTCTCACTCTTTCCTCGTTGATCTCCGAGCGCTCGGCGAAGACAAAACAGAGTAGATAGACCTACGCTCATGTCAGAAGGGTTTTGTACTCAAATTACAAAATGCAGTCACCAGCAACGAATGAAATCAAGAAACATGTCAAAGACGATTTTATTGGAGAAAATATTGAATTCGAAGATCATACTATTATTAACAAAATTGAACGAATTTTGACTTCTGAAGGAGGAAACACATTTTTCATGTATTTCCCCCCCTCCCCTCCTGTGCCCCTACTGAAGCAAAAACTGTCAGTTTAAAAACTGTTTTGAAAAGCTCTCATAAAGAACTTTCATTTGATACTCATATCGGCTACCTTTGATGAAATTTTTTTTCAGGGACCACTCCCCTGTACTGTAATCATCGATTCATGGCCAATTTTTTAGAATCCTAGAATGGTTACAAAGCCCTTTTGCTAGGAGCTCTCACCTGCCTCCTCGCCTTGTTTCACCTATGAGTATTAATTCTAGATACTTATCTTCAGTCATTCATTCAGGTTAAACTGAATAAAGTGTTAAAAGCATGCACCTTGAACGTTGAAGCTGGGGAAAAATAACTCAAATTATTCAATCTTACGAATACTGATAACACAGCTGAACCGATTCTCCAAGATATTCATGATTCCTGTCATTCCTGAAATTTTCATGCAAATCCTAGCCAAGCTGTAATGTCTGAGTCGGTAAGAAGTGCATATTGTTCCATAGCCATATGTTTCCATAGTATTACAGGGTATATTGGTCCATCGTAATTCAGGAAAATTCAGGAAAATTCAAATCGCTATAACTTCGTTTAGTACTATTCGATCTTTATGAAACTTGCAAGACAGATCAATTTTATTGAATTTAAGGGTACCGTTAAGATTTAATTCAAGAAAACATAAAGTTGAAGGAATTTTGACTTCTCATGTATTTGTTGTTATTGTACACCTAAAGGCCTACATTCATGTTTTTTTCTTCAGATTTTTCGGATGAAAGGTGTTCAATCGCGAGGGGGGTACGCGAAAAGTTAGTACATTTCCCCTTCCCCTGACCCCCTCGGTACAGATAAGGCAATTTTTTTATTTTGAAAAGATCTCATTAAGACCTTTCTAATGACACCCTACTCGACTACTAATGGTGAAAAAAAAAATTTTAAGGAGTCACCTCCATATATGGGGAGACCCCCATAACCCCTTTGAAAATTTTTCCACCCCAAAACTTTCAGGAAGTCACCACTTCTGACCTTTTCACAATGTTTCATTTTTGTAGCTTCTATAGTTTCGGAGAAAAAGTGCTGTGACATACAGACGGACACAGGTCGTGATTGCAATAGGGTTTTGTATTTTAGTACAAAACCCTAAAAAGAGTGTGGGTCCACTGAAAATTAAATTTTAAATTAATTTGAAAATCCAATCAATCAAAAAATCAAGGAACACGCAACGGCCACTTATCGCACTCTCCGGTCCATCGTTATGGCTTACTCGCAGAAAAGAAAACTTTAATAACGGCACCTAGACCTCTTCGCAACCCAACAAAACAGTTATTTGTTTTTTTTTTCTTAAGGGTATAATCACTCTCGCCACTTCATTTTACTTCAATTAATACATTCGACTCCAAATTCGCACCAACTTTATTCCCGGAGGCTGAAAATCAAAAAATTCTTCTCCCTCACTCGTATTTGCACATGGATCATACGTTATTCCACAACTAATGTAATTTTTTGTTTCTTACTTCCCAGCTATTGTAATTTCTTGCTTCTTATTACACAACTAATGTAGTTTCTGGTTTCTTATTTCACAACTAATTTAGTTTCTTTTGTCCTTCCTAACACCAAAACTTTCGCCACTCAACTTCGCAATTAATTCATTCACTTTCTTCTTCCGTCACCAAGAAAATCAATCCCGTATCCTTCAAATTTAGATCTTCCCAAATTGAAAAATGAGTTCGCTAACTTTCTACTGAAATTTCCAAATCCAAAAATGCACTTCACCGAACTTTCGTTAAAAGCAATTCTTCTTCTTTCCGTCAAAAACTGACTACCTTTTTCAAACCCAGGAAATCAATCCCGCAATCCTTTTAATTTTCAATTACCGCTGCCGCATCTGGGTAACGTAATCGACGTTCATTACACTACCGATTCCGCTACCCACACATCTTTTCCATATCGACAAACGCAACAATTTCCATTTTGCATATATGGCGATTTGCATAACCATGAAAGCGTTTGGTTAGACGCAAATTGTCATATCTATATACGGAAACAATTGCTTTTGCCGATATTCCAAAAGGAATATTTTCCTGCGCTCGGGGAACTTGAACCCAGGGTCCCAGCGGACCCCCGGTCGAGAATCCACGACGCTACCAACGGAGCCACCTTCTGTTGATTTCCCATTCATTGTATTAGCAACTTCAACTATGCTACTTTCTTAGTGGGCATTGAGATGAAATTTGTTAGTAGGGAAACGTGAATGAATTTTTGTTGGTATGAAAAATAAAATTTGTTAGTGGGAGCTATTGAATAAAATTAGTTAGTATGAAGGAAGCAATTAGGTTTTGTTAGGGAAAATGTATCGAATGAAATTTTGTTAATGGGAACTAATGAATGCAGTGTTGTTAGTGGGAAAATTAAAATTATTATTATATTATTATTTTTTTGTAATTGAAAATTAGGGAAAAGGGTAGGATTGAGATGATGGGGAAATAAAAATTATAGGGAAATCGTTTAATGTTAATAAAAATAAATAAATTTACTAAGGAAAAGGATATATGTCCCTAAAAGACGGTGGGGATGTTACGCCGGCAATTTGAAGTTGCGAATGGAATGATGTCGATACGCCGGAATTCGCAAAAATCTTTTTTGTTTAATGTATTCATTTGTTTTTTTACTTTAATATTTACAACCTTGGCTCGGGCGGCATCTTAACGACCGCTGGTAAAGTGCAAAGGGTTTCCGTGGCAATTGGTTATCTACATTTGTTAATTTGTTGACTTGTAATCGAAACACATTTGCTATCGAAAATAAAGTATATATTTTTATATAGAAGTAAACTCGGTATTTTATTCAAACTGTGCCAAAAAATTAAGGTGGCATTGTATTTATTTTGAAAATTCTTTATTTATTCTTCCAAGCCAATTTCATCCCCTTCAAAATAATCCCCTCCCGATGCAATGCACTTATGCCAACGGATTTTCCAACCTTCGAAACACTGATTGTACGAACTTTCCGGGATGGCCTTCACTTCCGTTTTCGCTGCGGCTTGAATCTCCTCTATCGTATTGTTACATGTACAAATAATTCTGCGAGCTACTGTCGCAATTGTTTTCACAACAATGAAGAACACGAATTCACTCGAAACCACGAGAACCCAACAAGCATGATCAACATCTGCAAGTGACGTCACTCCATTCATGAATTTGCTCGAATCTACCAGGTACCTCTCGGTAGAACATTCGCCAATAAACGAGAAATGGGTGAATAGGTAGAGACCCTATATAAAGGCGAGCTGAATGAATGGGGGGATCATCATTCATTCATTACAACCGCGATAGAAAACTGCGACATAGTGGAACGCGAAGTAAAGACGATTGATTGTTTGAGTGCGAAGTGATTTAGAAGACAATTGCGATAAGAAATTTATGGACAAGTGTTAGATTTTTTTCATAGTGAAAATTAAAATTAGTGAAAGTGTTAAATTGTTAAATTGTTTATTGTGCATTTTTGTAATTAAAAAAATTCTTTTAACTTAAATTAAAAGAAATTGCGTTTTCACTTTCCCGGAACATTAAAATTATTGGCCGCGAACCAATAACACGCGACAATGGTGTCAGAAGTGGGATAGAAAAATTTTGAAAGTGAATATTTGAACATTTTTATAGTGCACAAAAGGAAAGTTTAAAGAAACATTAAAAATGCCACGAAGCTTAAACTTAAAAATTAATGAATTGACCATGTCGGAGCTTAAGGAAGAATTGGAACAGCGAAACCTGGCTACGCAAGGTACAAAGGCCACACTGATTGCACGCTTGCGTGACGCAATTGAATCGGAAGGCGCGTATCTGGATTCCGGTGAGCCCTCAGATGAAGAAAAAGGCGCAGAAGGTGGTGAAGCAGAAACAAAAAAAAACAAAGGAACCAGAAAATGCGCTGATGCAAATGTTAATGCTGATGCAGCAAGAGCAGCGACAACAGTCATCCAATTTGACCACGAAGCTAGATGAGCAATCAGCGAAGTTAAATGAACAAACAACGAAGCTAAATGAACAATCAGCGAAGCTAGACCAACAAGCAATCGAAATCAAAGCAGACATCAAGGCAGACATCACAAAGAAGCTGGAGAAACAGTCAACCGAAATAAAAGCGGAGCTCGGTAGTCTCAACAAACAAATTAAAGGCGTCGAGGAAAAGGTTGACCAGGTCGAGGAAAAGGTTTACCAGGTCGAGGAAAAGGTCAGCCAGGTCGAGGAGAGAATCAACAATGAGATGGAAAATATGAAAAAGGAATTCGAAGCAGCGAAGGCAGTAGCAACCACTTCACCAGCCCCGCTTATAACCGCAGCGCAAAGCACATCCAGAAATGTGCAAGCACCAATATTCGATGGGCAAACGGTCTGGAGTATTTACAAAATCTAGTTTGAAGCTGCTGCAAGGGCAAATCACTGGAATGAACAGGACCGAGCAACTGCGCTGATTCTTGCTCTAAGAGGACCAGCTGCCGAGCTTTTGCAGACTATCCCCGTTGAGCTGCATTCAAACCCGGCTGCTATAATGAATGCGCTGGACATGCGCTATGGAGACGATCATCTGAAGCAGATTTACCGGGCACAGCTACGGAATCGGATGCAGAAGTCTGGCGAAACCTTACAGCAGCTAGCCCAAGATATTGAGCGACTGGCACTTTTGGCTTACCCAGCGTACGACCCGGAACATCGAGCTGACGCAGCAACAGAAGCATTCATCAGCGCACTGAAGGACCCGGAATTGCAAAAAGCCGTGCGATTAGCTCAAAAGCAAACGGTTAAGGACGCATTGGTTTATAGTCTGAACTATGAGGCAGCGAAAAATGCGACTCGTACCACTGCCCGAGTCCGTGAAGTAGTGGCAGACGAGTGCAGGTGTAAGCGCGTGGAAAATGAACGAGAGCCGCAGGTGAATGGTGCGCCTAGATGCTGGGATTGCGGAGAAAAAGGGCACTTGCAAAGAGACTGCAAGAAGCGAAGAAAACGGAATTATTGTCTAGGATGGTGGAGATCCAGACCGTGTCAGGAGCCTAGAATGGAGGCCCATCAAACCGCAAGGGCCAACTTCGTGGGGCGTACGTTGGCTAGGAGGATCGACATCCCCAGCACCCCCATCACCGTGCCGAGGCAACATCGTGGAGAAGCTGACAGATGCCTTCCTGGTCAAGTTGATGAAGAACATTGCACCATAACAAACGACACTAGTGCAACCCGATCGATGATCCGACCAGACCTAGTGAGACCCCAACTACTTCACAAGGGCAGAGTTCATGAAAATGCTGACGCCCTATCTCGTCATCCATGTCCAGCTAACTGCAAGCATTGCCGGCGGATGGAGGAAAAGGATCTGCGATTGATAGCGGCCGAATTCGATGAAGGTTGGTCATCGGAGGAGATTCGAAATGCCCAGCTAGCCGATGAAGACATCGGACCATTGCTCGTATGGAAGGAGACGACTGGGCGACCTGAGTGGAAGGACGTTTCAACGCATGGCGCAACCCTCAAGAGCTATTGGGCACAATGGAACTCCCTTCAGGTGGAGGGTGGCGTACTCAAGCGGAAATGGGAAACAGCGAATGGCAGCTCCTATAGGATGCAAACTTTACTACCCAAAAGCCGAATCCACGATGTGATTAAGGAAATGCATGAAGGATCCTCGGGAGGCCATCTTGGTGTTAACAAGACCTTAGCGAAATTGCGGGAAAGATTCTACTGGCTCCACGCTCGAGAAGACGTAGAGGACTGGTGTCGCAGATGCACAATTTGCGCTTCCGTCAAAGGTCCAAAACGACGACTGAGAGGACAAATGCAAACCTATAACGTGGGGGTACCGTTTGAAAGGATTGCTGTTGACATCGCTGGACCCTTTCCTGAATCTGAATGGGGAAATCGATACACGCTCGTTGTAGCCGATCATTTCAGCAAGTGGCCCGAGGTCTACCCCATTCCCAACCAGGAAGCAACTACTGTAGCCGAACAGCTAGTGTTAAATTGGGTCAGTAGGTACGGTGTGCCTTGCGAACTACATTCGGATCAAGGCCGAAACTTTGAGTCACTAGTTTTTGGCGAAATATGTGAACTACTGGAAATGCGGAAAACGAGGACAACACCGCTGCATCCCCAATCCGATGGAATGGTCGAACGTTTCAACGGCACGCTCAATAAACACCTTGCCAAGATGGTTGACGAGAACCAAAGGGACTGGGACCGACATATCCCACTATTTTTGATGGCGTACAGAGCTGCCGAACATGCATCGACGGGCCAAGCCCCAGCCAAAGTCATTTTTGGAAAGACTATTCGTCTGCCAGCTGATATAAAGTTTGGAACACCCCCCGAGAAACCCCAAACGATCTCGGAGTACGCAAGTGATCTAAGACAACGGTTGAACCAGATACATCGGACAGTGCGAAAACACCTCGAATCGGCTACTGACCGCATGAAGACCAGGTATGATCTAAAGGCTAATTCTACTGGCTTCCAGCAAGATGACTTGGTGTGGCTATATAACCCGCAACGGCGAAAGGGTAGGTCTCCAAAGTTGCAACATAACTGGGAGGGACCATACCGAGTCACAAAGCGAATCAACGACGTCGTATATCGCATACAGGAACACCGTAAACCGAGAGCCAAAATGAAAATCGTGCATCTAGACCGTCTTGCTCCATATTACATCCAGGGAGAATTGACTACAACTGGCGACACATCTTTTCGGGGCGAAAATTAAAATTAGTGAAAGTGTTAAATTTTTAAATTGTTTATTGTGCATTTTTGTAATTAAATAAATTCTTTTAACTTAAATTAAAAGACATTGCGTTTTCACTTTCCCGGAACATTAAAATTATTGGCCGCGAACCAATAACACGCGACAGTATCAAAACGGTGTCCACGGAGCAGTCTTTTGAGCTTGCTGAACAGTCAGAAGACGCACGGCGCCCGATCAGGTGAATGCGGTGATTGCGGAACGATATGGGTTGAGTTTTTGGCGAAATGATCACGAATTACGAGTGCAGTATGGGATGGTGCATTATCGTGGTGTAAAAACCAAGAATTGTCTTTCCACAATTCCGGCCTTTTAAGGCAGATAGCGTTACGCAAACGACATGTAAATTTGACACAGATGTCACTGACAGTACTACCAACCTAAAAAAAATAATTCTCCAAATCCTTCGACGCGCGCAGTTTAAATTCAAATGTCACCTTATTTTTTGGGCACAGTATCGAGTTTCATTCCCGCATATCCTTCCCAATGTTTCCTGTTCGCTGATGTCTTAATAGCCCAAAATCTCATCATAGACATTTGCACCTGCACATTTAATGGAAAGAATTTCAATGTACTTAAATTATTTGCTGTTGTTTAATTGCTTTACGAGACTATTGGAATCTTCAGACATTCATCATGTGCTGCACTAGTAATATTGTCTAATCTCAAACGTGCGTTCACCTACTTACTGGATATGTGCGTCTAGTTTTTAATTACCGAGACAGGCTCCTTCGTAGTGCATTTCGAAAGTCTCAATTTCTTTGAAATTTCGCTACTTGTCAACAATCAACTGCGAAACGAGTTTGCTTCTCATATAAATTAAAAGATCTTATTCTTGAGATGCAATTAATTCCAGTTTATTGTATTCTAGCGATAAACTGAAGAAAAAGAAGGTTACATTTTACAGTTACGGTCTTTGATTGGATCCAATAAATAAAAACGCAGGCAGATACAAATCGAATGTTCAATCTCATTGTCGCTGCACTCTCCTAGCTAGAAAAAAAATAATAACATTCAACGAAAACGTTCTGTGGTGCCATCACTATCCTCCTTGCTAAATGGCAATGGTTGAATATTTCTCTGCTCCGCTTCTAATGTATCTAATGAATGCCAATCTCCTCGTCTTCTGCGAACGAGTTTTAGTTGGATGGAATTGCATTCGCTAAGTCAAAAGGGTACAGGAGAGTAGAAAACGTGATCAGTGATCAGCGCACGATTGAATAAAAAATCCACATCGTCAGAAGTATCTGCAAAAACTATCATGGGTTCAACAACATCTGAGCAGCATTGCTTTGTTGCCCCGAACGGGAATCATCCCGCCGCGAACTTCAACCAAGTCCATCAGTGGACCATCAAACCATGTATAGCGACCGGGAACCAGCACAATGGTACAATGACTAGGGCCAAGTCAACTTTTCCATCGTCAATCATCCAATTCCCTTGCGACAAGGCCATTCGTTACAAGGTGCGGGTCCAAGAGGCTGCAGCCTCTGGCATTGTCTGAGGTGGTCAGAAACTTCTGGTCATCCAACCACTCGACACGGATATGAGCTCGCGAAGAGGCAACACCTTACGAGTCAGCATTCGCTTCACCAGTTCTTACCAAATTAAAGGCACCTCAACGCATGACGACTGATAAAAAATGGCAACAGATAAAAGAAGGTCAATCGATTCACTTATCCTCCTTTTTTGCATCCCAACCACTAAACATGGAATCAAGTGTAAAGCTCTCGTGGAACTCAATTGAATAATGGCAATAACTATTTAGATAAGTAGCAACACATTATCTCAATTGTGTTATTGATACGTTTTTTGTCGTGGGAACTGGCATCGCTGGAATGGCTGTCGCGTTGTTGATGGTCGGTTGAGTGGTGAAGTGGCTGCTACTAGTCTTTATTTACTCTCCTCCCTCAGCGAATTTAACAGTTGTTTGTGCTGGAAATTGTGTGATTTGTGTTATCAGTGTCTGAACTTGAAACTCTAACCCTAAGGTCGGCGTCGTCGTAGCTGGTGCCACCATCGTCGAGCGTAGTTACTTGTATATTTGCGATTAAATCGATTCTGAAAGAAGTTAAGAGCCGGCAACGTGGTGCCAGGCAATGTCAGGCACCGGCAAATGGACAACACAAATGAAATGTTTTTTTTTCGCATTGAGATAAGTGTAAATGGGATTGTTTGGGGGAGTTTTGAAAAAGTTTTGAAAGGCATGGAATTTTCACCAGCGTTATTGCTTTCTAAATGAGAAAAGTGTTTTTTCGTTGTATTATTCAGTTTAAAGATAGGATTTTTGATGAGTTTTGGGATTTTCCTCTCTACATTCTAAGGAAAAAATGATTGCATCTTGTAATAAAATGCTAACATTATTATTCAACAAAATTTCTAGGAAGCATTGCGAAAATAATAACATTATCGCTTCTGTAGCTTCCAATGTGACAAATTTGTCGATAATATTGGAGAAAGCGTATTTCCCACGACACATCCTCTCTCGATTAACAAAAAAATGGGATCAATTTTTCGAAATTCGATTGTACTGTAACGCGATTGGAAATATGAAAAAGTATTTCTATATGTCATTCATGTAAAATAGTAGAAAATATATTATTTCAGGAGTTAATGAAGCAAGGTAAAAAGTTGATAATATTTCAACGGAATATCTTCGAAATAGATTACAACAAGTTGGGTAGACAGACCTATGCTCATGTCAGAAGGGTTTTGTACTTAACTTACAAAATGCAGTAACCAGCAACGAATAAAATCATGAAAAATGTCAAAGACGATTTTATTCGAGAAAATGTGAAATTCGAGGTTCATACTATTATTAACAAAGTTCAACGCATTTTGACTTCTGAGGTATTTGTTATAGTTATACCCATAAATATCTCCTTTGATAATTTTTTCAGATTTTTTAAGATCACGGGTGTCCATTCGCGAGGGAGGAAACACATTTTTCATGTATTTCCCCCCCTGTGCCCCAACTGAAGCAAAAACGGTCAGTTTAAGAACTGTTTTGAAAAGCTCTCATAGAAAACTTTCAATTGATATTCATATTGGCTACCTTTCATGAAATTTTTTTTCAGGGGCCACTCTTCTGTACTGTAATCATCGATTCATGGCCTATTTTGTCGAATCCTAGAATGGCTACAAAGCCCTTTTGCTAGTAGCTCTCTCCTGCCTCTTCGACTTGTTTCAATTGTATGTACTCATCTTCATGATATCTATCACTCCTGAAATTTTCATGCAAATTCTAGCAAAGCTGTAGTGTCTAAGTCGGTAAAAAGCGCATATGGCTCCATAGCCATATGTTTCCATAGTAATACAGGGCATATTGCTCCATAGCAATGCAGGAAAATTCAAATCGCTATAACTTCGGTAAATATCATTCGATCTTTATGAAACTTTCAGAAAAGATCAATCTTATAAATAGTCATCTGTTTACTAAATTTTATTGAATTTAAGGGTACCATTTATATTTTATTCAAGAAAACATAAAATCGATAAATCATACTATTACTAACAAAGTTGAGTGAATTTCGACTTCTCATGTATTTGTTGTTGTTGTACTCATGAAGGCCTACATTCATGATTTTTTTCAGATTTTTCGGATGGAAGGTGTCCAATCGCGAGGGGGGGGGGGGGGTACGCGAAAAGTTCGTACATTTCCCCTGCCCCTGCCCCCCTCGGTACTTATAAGGCAATTTTAAAACCTGTTTGGAAAAGATCTCATTGAGACCTTTCCAACGACACCCTACTCGACTACCAATGGTGAAATTTTTTTTGAGGGGTCACCTCCCTATATGGGGAGACCCCCCTTAAACGCCTTTGAAAAATTTTATCATCCTTGAACTTTCAAGAGGTCACCACTTCTGACCTTTCTACAAAGGTTCATGGCTGTAGCCTCTATAGTTTCGGAGAAAAAGTGCTGTGACATACAGACGGAGGGACGGACGGACGGACAGACAGACACAGGTCGTGATTGCAATAGGGTTTTGTATTTTAGTACAAAACCCTAAAAAGCCAAAATTTAAATTGGTGGAATCTATGAATAACAATATCCAGTTGGCCAGAGATAAGTTTTTTTAATTGAAACGGAAATGCTCAAAGGACTAACAAATGCAAACGACGAAGAGAACTCATATCAACAGGAGATACTTTATATTTGAGCGCAGTTAAAAAACGGCGCTCAGTTTGGAACTCCCTACACGAGAGATAGGTACACTGAGAAACACTCTAAAAATAAAAATCCCCGTTCGCAGCACCAGCCGGAAAGGTAAATTTCTCGTATCTAGCGTAAGATTTTGGAAAAGAATTTGGTTTGCGTACTACTACACTTCTTACTGCAATTTTCGTAGCACCACATGGGTATTTATTGACATAAAAAGAATATGCCGACGTTCGTATTTAAAGACCCTTTATAGAGACGCAAATATTTTGCTCATTCAATTGAGTTGCACATTTATGGATCACATATTGAAATCGGCATATACTAAATTGATATAAACATATATATACAGGTGTTGTCCTTCTCACATTTGCTGTTTATACATTTCACAGTGGTCACCACACAAAGGTGATAACTGGTCGGCTTAAATTGCTCAAATAGATAATTTCAAAAGATTTCCGTAAAAGTTTAAACAGCACTTGCGTTGCTATTAACATAAATATTTTCAATTCTTTTCTCATTTTGAATTTTTATTGAAAACGGCTGTAAATTTTCAAGTTTTTCATTTGTCATCCGATTTGCATAATTTTTTGCAGGTTAAATTAACTTGCTTCAACAACTTATAATTTCAAATTTCATTGGAATCTGTTGAGAAACTTGGCTGCTACAGGGCAACAGAAATAAAAAAAAAATTTAAGTCACCCCCCTGTATGGGGAGGCTCCCCTTAAACACTTTTAAAATATTTTCTTAAACTGCAAATTTCGAGAGGCACCACTTTTGACATACGTAGAAAATTTCCTCATTCTAGCTCATGGGGTTTGCAAGGAAACTTGCTGTGACACACGAACAAACGGACGGACAGACAAGTCAGGATTTCATAATTTTTTAGGGTATTGTTCAAAATATTTTAACAAAATTCTAAAAATGATCTGCTATATAAATACTTCCAAGTTAAGCGATTTAAAATGTTTCCATGAAAAAATATTCATTATTTCAGTTGCTACTAAAATAGCGAATTGCGCTTGTCTTCTGACCTTTGGGGCCCGCCATTTTGAATGCATGCATTTGATTTTGGATTATTTTAAATCTTTGTATGCTAGGACTTCATCAATCAATGTGCCAAATTTCGTCCAAATCAGAGTTTCACTCTAGACTGGGCAAAATTATTCAATTTTTAATGAAACTGGCAGCTAAAAATATTAGGTTTTAAAATTTCGGCTTTTTTATTTTTCATTCGATTTCTGCATAATACAAGAATTTAGTACAAAGATCCATAATCCCAAGTTTCATCAAAATCCATTGGAAAATGTGACCGCTAGAGGGCCACGAAAACCTGAAAAAGTCGCATATTTAAACCGCCACCATTTTGAAAATTGCACATGCATGATCACCAATATGTCGAAATCTCTAGAACTGATTGAGTTCTATCTTAAAATCAAGTTTCATATACATCGGATCCAAATTGCAACTTTTAGAAGACTTTGAAGTTATGAGTTTCAACTGGCCGCCATTTTGTTTTTTGCGACCTGACCTTCAGTTTTTTTACATAACTCTTTAGTTACTTATAGTGTCTATCAAACCACCGAATTTTATGAACATTGGTTGAAAGCATTCGTCAAAATTACAACAACACAATTTTTTACGCCATTTTGTTTTTTGCGACCTGACCTCCAGTTTATTTACATAACTCTTTAGATACTTATAGTGTCTATCAAACTACCGAATTTCATGAACATTGGTTGAAGGCTTTGGTCAAAACTACAACAACATAATTTTGTAAGTTTTTCGACCTTTGAGCGCCCGCCATTTCGTTTCACCCGTACCGACTTTGGATTTTTTTATTGTGAGATTCATCACAAACATCAGTGAACCTTTGTACCAAATTTCATCTAAATCGGAGCTATTCTTCGGTTAGAGCAGAAATCACGATTTTTTGTCTAAAATGGCCGCCATTTTGTTTTCACCGATATAGCTAGTTCACGAACTTAACCGAGATACTTACTCAATACACCTTTCCTGAAAATTTGGTGAAAATCGGATCGGAAACTGCAACCTCTAGCGTGGTCACAAATTTCGTTATATCCCATATATATATAATAGGCAATAGGTAAATTTCTCTCGAGAAATTTACCTAAAAACATATTGTGGTGTGCCGCTGTGCGATTTTGCATTCATCACCGACAAAATTCATGAATCGCCAAGTCGAACCACTCTCAACAATGTGTCAACAGTCAGGGTTTAAACTAAAACGCGAAAACCAAGATCTTCGATTATACGTCTTACTTTATTCAAGGACCGACATCGAAGCCCTAACATTTCTTTTTACACATGCAGATAACAATGAAGATAGATGGTCTTGCCATAGTTCATATAAACGTTGGGTAGCAAAACATTTATGAATGACAGTCGGCTTCTCCTGACTGTAACTCGCCTCGAGTTAAATGGATGTGTCGAATCCCTTATCTGCGAGATCATCGTAATCGATCTCCGGCCATAATTCGCACCAGGGCTTTATTTTGTCGCTGCTCATCACCGAACTGAATGGTCGCTGTTTCTGATGTGCTTCGCTCTCTTCCACGACATATCGATCTTGCCGCAGAACTCTCTTGATTATACAGGTGCCACTATACGTAGTCGCCAACTTCTTGGACTTATCCGTAGGTGGAGTGGCCCTTTCCACCAAGACCAACTCTCGTCCCTTGTACTGCCTTGGTTTCTGATGTCTTTCGTCGCTTTTTCCACTTAAGTTGAGCCTCAAATATATTTTTGATCGCGTCTTCCCTCTTGTCTGTCATCGTTTTCTCGTCCAAATTAGTATCCTGCACGGCTGCTAGAAGCCTGTTGCCGATGATATCCTTCACCGGATAGTCAAAAATTAGCGTGATTGGAGAATACTTCGTCGTTGCACTCACTCGTGTATTCAGCGTCCATTGAAGTTGTCGTAGTTCGTCATCCCAAGTGTTCGGTTCAGCGCATTACGTTTTAAGGTAAGCCAGTATCGACTGGTTGACTCGTTCGGCAATACTATTCGCTCGAGTTGTTCGAGCTGCCGTTCTAATGTGCGTCATGTCGTTGACATTACAGGTATCCTCAAACGTATGCGAGGTAAACGCTGTTCTCCGATCGGTGACCACCATACGCGGGAGACTAAAATACATCGTCAGCTGATTGACTGCTTCGAGGACAGGTTTCGATTTCGTTGGCCTTGTTGGCTCTCGGCTCTCGCACATAGGTACAGTCAATGCATATCTTCGTGTAGTTCTTTATGAAGTTACGCATTCGAAGAAACAAAAAACTTCGTTTCATTCGCATCAATATATCATCGACACCCGGATGTCCGGCGTCATCGTGATACAGCCTCGCCACCCGCCAGCGTATGCTCTTTGGAACAACGAGCATTTTTCCCCTCTTTATCAACTCTGAAGAGACGGCTGTCCTTTATAACATATTCCTTGCGAATTTGTTCCCGCTGCTCCGACTCCGCTTTCATCTCGAGAACGTCCATGATGTTTTTCACGGCAGAATCTTGTCGCTGTAGAGTGCGTACCCAATCCTCCATCGACAAGTTGACACTATCAATATACTCCTCTACTCCACTCCGTTCAATCGGTGGCTCGACAAGCGCTTGACTCAATGCGTCGACGTGAGGCATCTTTATTCCGGGACGAAATACAACTCGGTAATCGAACTCTTGTAGTTTCAAAAACCATCTCGCCAGTCGCGGAATGAGAGGCTTCGTCGCTTTTAGACTGGCAATGGCTTGGCAATCAGTTACTATTTCGAACTCTTTTCACATCAAGTAATTCGGAACCGTTCACATGTGTCGACGAGCTATGGTATAGGCTCTCCGCTGGAGTGCACAGACGACTATACTACACAACGGGACTTATCTGTCGCGATCCATTTTTCTGCAACAAGATGCCTGCAAGGCCCACGGAGCTCGCATCAGTGCGCAACTGATGCTGTGATGCCTCGTCTTAAATGACTAGGGTGGGTACCTCAGTCAACAACCTCACCAGCTGTTAATGTGCCTCCTCGCGTTCGGTCGACCAGTTGAATAGTACAGTCTCAGACGGAATGATGACCTCGACCACATCGTTTATCGCCTTACCATTCACTGATTTTATGAGCCTCGCCATAAGTCGTTGAAAATTGCTCGGGGCATTTCGAAGCCCAAACGGCATTCGATTGAATTCGAATTAGCCATGGTGAGTTACGAACGCCGTGCACTGATTGACCTCCTCCGCTGTCTCTGACTGGTAATAACCAGACATCATGTCAGGCACGGTGAAGTAGTTTTTCCCCGCCAACGTTGACAAAGCGTTGTCGACCACAGGCGTGGACCACGGTTCTTTTTGGGTGACCGCGTTTAGCTCACGGAAGTCGACATAGTCTGTCTTCGCCATTCTGCTTCCACACCAAGACAATGGGTGAAGCATACAGCGACATCGACGGACGGATTATGGCGAGTTGCGGCAGCTTGTTCACGATGCTTTTGACTATTTTCTGTTTAGGGATGGGAACACGGTACGATTTTTAATTTACCGGAATGTCCGAGTTCAAAACAATGTTCATTTTCATAACACTACACTTTCCGAAGTCCTTCAACGTTTCCGCGAAACAGCCACGATATTCATGTAGTAACGCCTCGACTCGCTGTTTTTCAAACTTGCTCGAAGTATCATTGATATTTTTGCACGCATTATCAATTACATAACATTTGCCCTTGTCAATCACTATACGGCCACGCGAAAGTACATCGGTACCAATGATGAAGTCATACACCAAGATTGGAATGTCTATTATCATGAAGTCACACATAAATTGCTGCTCGTCAATTGTGACGGTTAATGTCTTGTTGCACGGCTTACCTGTACCGACACATTGATCCACGATGTCCCGTTTTATAAATGAGTGGCAACTGCCAGTGTCTATAAGCGCTTCGCACAAGATATCGTTCACGGTGATGGTCTTCGTAACCGGATCACCAGATGGTTCATTGATGGAGTTCACAGAATTGTCATTTTCCTTTTCCCCCGGCGGTTTCGGGCAATCGCGTGAAATTTGTCCACGATCCCGACAATTAAAACATACCGGGCCATCTTTACTGTGAATTATCACTTTTTTAACCGGAAATGTTTTTGTCCCCGGTTGAACAATTCACGACACTAGTCTTACTGTCAACCACAGCGCATGTGTCAATGCCCGAAAACGATTGTAACAGATCAGTACATCGCGTGAAACACATGACCGACAATATCCGACGCAAATTATCGTCCGTCAGCCCGTTAATCATATAGCGGATTAATGACTGGTCGTCGACACTGCCGTGGCGTCTCAACGAAAGCATTCGATAATAGCACTCCACCATAGATTCAGCCTTAAACTTTTTCGCCTTCATTAATTTCATATGCACATCGGCAGCACTTATGTGAAGCGGAAAACCTGCCAAAAAAAAACCATGCGGAATTCTATCCATGCACGAAACACTGGTTGCGCGTTAGCCCACATCTTCGCCGTGCACTTAAGTTTGACTATGACAGCTAGGAGTAGCAAACGATCTTCCCATCCATACCCGATTCGCAATTGCTCGACTCGATCGATGAAATGTGTTGACGTCATGTCACCATGACATGGGTCAAAGCCAGGAACAATTGACATTATGTCGGAAACATGATGCCCGTTCGTGACAGGAACGATTGTGTTCCATATTGCTGAAATGTTGCAGGCGGCACAGATGAAACTGGAACTGCTGCGTCGTTACACTCATACAAGTTGGTGTGTGTTGGTATGCTTGGCGAGTATACGTATGACGTAGACGGCGACGCCACGCTGGTTGCCATCTTCGGAAACTTTTCACCATGGACATTCGACACCGGTTTCAACGAGTTTATGATGCGGATGGCGGAAGCTAGCTGTTGTGATAGAGTCGTCAATTGCTTTTGGAATTCCCATTCATCACCTCACAGCATCTTCGTTGGCCTCGTGGAACAACGCTACTTCGCCTTCATAGTTCCGCAACCGCGTAATAAGCTGGCTTCGCAAAGTTTTTCGGGTAGCTCCGCCACCGTCAGATCGCCCATCGCCATTACTACACTACTTTTTAAGAAAACAACTCACGAAATTAGAGATTATCCCACTTCTGATTTTGTCAAGAGTCAGGAACACCAAGGTCTTCGATTATACGTCTTACTTTATTCAAGGAGCGACATCGACTCCCTAACAATTTTTATACACATGCAGATAACAATGAAGATAGATGGTGTTGCCATAGTTCATATAATCGTTGGGTAGCAAAACATTGATAGATGACAAATGTAATGTGTTAAAAAGTGATCTTTACTCGATGCCATTTGGATCGTGCTATCCTACACGCGCGGACTTAGGTAACACCTTTATCATCATTTGATCCGTCGTATCTATTTAACAAATACTTTTTAACACAACAGAAATCGTTTTCGATAGTTACCATGAAGAACGGGTAATCTGGAAAGTAGGAAGAATCCTAAAGATAATGAAATTCACCTTTGGCACTCAGAATAATATCAGTTAGGACATAAGGAGCAGGCTCCTGGAGGTATAGGAGCTCCTAGATCGCATAGGCATTACAGACGGAGCTAATTGAAGGCTGAGGAAAAGCCGATAGCAAAGCGTATCGGCAAAGCTTAAACAGCTCCAAAGCAAAACAGCATCACAAGGCTGAACTCTAGTCCAACCGAAGGAGGGTGGGGAAATAAGGAGAAACGATGAGGCACTTAATGTACATGAAATGTTAAGCCAGGAGTTTGAAATCCAAAAACAACCCTTGGATTCAGGGTCATTGGCTACGTCACGGACGTGGCCGATGTAGAAGAGAGCATCAAAAGGGAGCTTTATTGTGTAACCGAGGTTAAAGTGAAACAGGCCCAAGAAAACAGAAGGGGATTGCTATCGTTGACATGACTGAGAAAGGTGTGGCACAACTTATAAGCAAGGGCTAGAAGAATAGCTTGGGAGATCTTTAGGGTACGGCGAAGAATAACCCCTCTTTCCTACTTCAACTGCCGTGTAACAGGCACTTGAAGCAGCAGCTGCGCTATAACGCTTTTTCTAAGAACAGGAAAGTGGTGAGTTTTCAAAAATGTTAAAGCAGTTCTGCCGCCAAGGTTAAAGCAGTAGTAAAGTAAACCTACACCGCAGTACAATCGCGCAAAATCTACTGGAACAGTATGCGAGGGATACCTATGATAGCCGATTTTCTTGCTTCTAAGCGAGCAATATAATGATAAAAGTTTGTCAGGAAGAAACCCTATATTTGAGGGTGATTTTATTGTACATCGGCAATCAGCAGAGGTTGGCCTTGTACGAGAAAGTCGGTGGTGAGCTTTCTGGAGAATAATTTCCTGAGAACCAACAACAGCGTTGAAGCCTGAAACCTTCGCCTCAAGAAAAACCCGTAGTGTGCACGCACTTATCAAAGAGATTGCTAAGGAGTTTAGGCAGGTTGAAGCAACTCTCAACAGAGTTCAGATGGTATCCGTTCGAAAAAGATTAAGCGGAATAAAATAACGAATAAAAAGTTAAGCGGTTAATGAGAAAACGAATTTTGATTTCAAAACTAGACTTTTTAAGAAATGTTGCTTTTAATACAAAAAAAAGTTGGGGAACACTACGAAATCTATAAAAACAAAATTCCACAACCCGTAATTCAAAAATTTAGAAAAATCAAAATCGCATTCTACATGCACAAAATAACAATTTATAAAATCCATAAGCCCAAATCCATAAAAGCAAAATTAAAAAAAAAAAACATAATTAAATTATTTAATTTTAATAAGAGAAACTGTTTTTCGGGATTGAATAATGAACGGTTTTCCTCAAGTAAATTCAATATAAATATAATTATATGAGTAGTTAAAATTTTGCACTCCACAAAGATAGTAATTTGGGAATTCGGTCTAATAAAGGGAATAAAAAATTATTTATCGATGGATATGTTTATCATTTCAATTACAAAAATAAAAATCGGAATATCGTTGTCGGTGTCGGTGTAGCCAAAGAAAGTCGGTATTGTGTAAAAGTAGTGGAATTTCAGTGCATTATAAAAGTCTAAAGAACATAATCACGATAGTGTTGTGAATAAAAAGGAAAAAGAACAAGGTAAGTTGATAACTGATTGGTTAATAATTTTGTTTATTTGGTATCCGCAGGCCAATTCTCTTTTTTCTTTAAAAGCCGTCGGGCCTTGTTTTGTTGTGTGAGCAGACGCTTTCAACAACTTTGAGTCATCTTCAGTGTCTAAACGATGTGTTGAAGGGAATGACTTTATATAGTCGTAGGACGCGTTAAGCGGATGGGTAATTAGGTCAGGTAGTAAATTACGTCAAGTACTAAATTAGGCCAGGTAGAGGGATATTAGGTTTTTGTTTTTGTGCTTGTTGGATGTCTGTTTGTTCTGTTTCATCTCGTTTCCGTTGTCGTCTAAGAGTGTGGTCTAGTACTGAGAAAATTGGGTCAGGTTGTTCGTTGATAATGTCACTGTCTGTTTTTCTATGTTTACATATTTCAAGCCTTTCTAAGATGTCAAGTCTCGGTCCTTTGCTTTCTTTGTGTAGCAATTTCATAGAGTTTGTCATAGCATCGGGCTCATGTGCGTAGTTTTGTAGGTGCGTCGCATAATTGGAGTCTACCTTGTTGTGTAAGAAAGATCGTAAGTGCTCTTTGTATCTTGTCGTTAGTTTTCGTGTTGTCCTTCCTATATATACCATGTCGCAGTCCTTGCATGTCAGTTTGTACATGCCGCTGTTTTCGTATATTGATGTATCATTCAGTTTTGGCTTCAATTTGTTTCCAATGTTGTTGTTCGTTTTGAATGCAGTTTGCAGTTTGTATTTCCTAAGGAAGTTTGATAGATTGTATGTCTCTTTGCCTACGTCTGTTAACGAAACCCATTGTTGGTAATTCTTATGAGTTTCAGTCGGTTGGCGTTCCTGTTTTTGGTTGTACTGTGTAAAAAGTTTGTCAATGTCGCATTTCTGGTAACCGTTATTATTAAATATTCTGTAAATGTTGTTCAGTTCGTTGGAGTAGTTAGTAGGAGTCATGGGGATGGATCGAAAGCCTCTGCACCATTGATCTTTACGCTGCTAGCTTATGTTGTGTGGGGTGGTTAGATGTTTCGTGTATGGTATGATCAGTTGTGGTTGGTTTTCTGTGTATTTTGTAGTCTAATCTTGTTTGTTAGCGTGTCACGGTTAGGTCCATATAGTTGAGTTGTCCGTTTGTTTCTTGTTCTATAGTGAACTTTATATTCGGGTGAATTTCATTCATATAGGTGATTAGTTCATCTTGTTTATTTTCTTGTGAGTCAATAACGATGAAACAGTCATTCACATATCGTCTGTAAAATATTACATTGAATGTTTTGACAATTTTGGGTATAAAGACTTCTGCCAAAGATTGTAAGAATATTTCTAACATTATTGAGGACATTGGATGTCCCATACCCAGACCGTCCTTGGCAATGTATGTGTTGTTATTGAATTTCAAATAGTTCTGCTTGATTGTGGTCTTTATGAGATTGAGCAGTTGATCTGTGAATCGTCGGATGTTATTGAATGAAAATTTTTCTTTTAGTAAGGCCAGTGTTTCAGCGACGGGTGTAGACGTATAGAGGTTGGTGATTTCTAGTGATAAAAGTCGACAAGTTTCAGCCAGTTGTTTTATTGAAAACAGGTTATATTGTCGAAGTAATCGACTCAGGAAATTTCTATCGCATATTGTTTTACCTCGATTAGTAAAGAAAAGCGAAGAACCCAAGAAAACTTCAGGACTGCTGGTATGGATGAGCCCGACGGCTTCCTACCGTTGGGGCAACCTAGGGAAACGACAATTACGAAACTGGTGGTAATCAACATAAGAAAACATAATGAAGAAAACTCCGCAGATGGCGGAAGCAATCTACAAATAAAAGCGGACAATGAGATCCAGTCCCTCAAAGAGCTATTCAAGAAATGGATGAAGCCTTAAAAGTCGCAGCCGCAAAATCAAATGCAACAGGAATCAAAAAGCATAAAGAAAGCAAGTCTGGGAGAAATCCAAAGTGCTGGTGGCACCAACGAGAGTCAGAACTACTCGTATTTTGCAGCGCTGCACGGATTAACCGAAGAAAATGAAGTTGGAGAAAGTATTGAAGGTAACTCTAATAAAGATAATGATATAAATTTTATTCAGTATTTAAAAACAAAAATAAGGAGAAGAAACCAGCTCGCAGTTCTGCTGGTTCCTCTGAAAATGCCACCAAAAAGGCAGAAACAGTTCCGCCAATCAATGTGTTCGGACAAAGCGGGAAAGAAATGGTTTGGCTTATGGCAGCCGCAAATAAACCAACCAATTTCGAGATTTAAAGAATTAATCTTGAAAAATTAACTGTTAGAACGAAATCACTGGTTGATTTCCTGCTGAATTCTGGGGAAGTCCCGCACTTCACCTATACCTCAAAAAATGAAAAAAATAGATTTTTTTGTTGAACGGTTTGGACTGCGGGGAGGATACGCTCGATCAGGCTCTGAACCTGAAATCGAATTTTTTTCCGTCAAAACCTTTCCGACAAGGAGGTCGACCGTAGAAAGGAAGAACCTACCACATTACCTGGTACAAATTACAAACAAGAGCAGTCCAAGGTACTTGTATTCCAGAGTGGTGAGGTGGGAACGCCTTCAGAAAACAGACGTCAACCAGTGTTACCGGCGTCAAAAATTTGGTCATTCGACTGCCAACTGCGCCACGCACTATCAAATGCGTCAAATGCAAAGACGTTCATACTCCCGGTGAGTGCAAATTGGCTCAGACGGAGACTAAAGAAAAATTATACTGTGTTAACTGCCGTGTTTTTTGTCATCCAGCATCATATTGAGGATGTTCCCGATATCAAGATGTAAAAGTAAAATTTGCTCCAAAGCAAATACAAGTACACCGCAGTGTCATACCTTCCAACTCCGTCGAGGCCAATATCAGCGACAGGGAAACTAGCTGCGTCATCGTCAGAAGCGGTCAGCGGTGACGTCCACGAAATGAACCGTGTATCTATCACCGAGAAAAATACGGGAAAGGTATTCTTAGTGGACACAGGTGCGGAAGTCTCGGTATTCCCTTGTCATGGAAAACTGAAAAAAACGGAACGGAATTTGTACGCAGCAAACGGGACAACGATTGCAACTTTCGGCAATAAAATACTATCGCTCGACTTAGGGCTCCGACGAAGTTTCAAGTGGTCATTTTGTATTGCTGCTGTTGAACAACCAATCCTGGGAGCCGATTTTCTACGGCATTTCAATTTGCTGGTGGACGTAAAGCGTAAGCGATTAGTAGACGGAAATACTAATTTACAAATGAAGGGAATAATTCCAAATAATTCCACGAGTTCTATAAGGATGATAAAAACAGGAACGCCATTTTACCAAATCGTATCTGAATTTCCGGATATCATAAATCCAGCAGTCAGTCAGTCAGTAGATACGGTGCTCAAACATCATATTATCCCCAAAGGACCTCCTATCGCTGAAAAAGCCCGTCGTTTACCGCAAGATAAATTTCAATCCGCGAAAATGGAATTCGAGTTTATGGTGGCTAAAGGCATATGTCGCCCTTCGAGAAGCCCATGGGCCAGCCCTCTTTATTTGGTTCCGAAGCAGTCAGGAGAATGGAGACCGTGCGGCGATTATAGAAGGTTGAACGCTGTAACCATCCCGGATCGATATCCGATTGCCGGCGTTGAGGATTTTACCCATAATTTGAATGGAAAAACGATATTCTCGACAATCGACCTTATACGCGCTTATCATCAAGTTCCAGTTGCGGAGGAGGATATTGAAAAAACAGCTGTAATTACACCTTTTGGTCTTTTTGAGTTCCTAAAAATGCCTTTTGGACTCAGAAACGCAGCACAAACCTTCCAAAGATTTATCGACACTGTACTATCTGGTTTAAATTACTGCTTTGGCTATCTGGATGATATAATAGTCGCATCGAAGTCGGAAGAGGAACATAAAAAACACATTAGAGAGATGTTCCAACGATTTAAGGAATACGGCATCAAAACTAATCCTGCGAAATGTAAATTCGGGAAATCTGAAGTGCAGTATCTAGGATTCATAGTTAACAAGGATGGAATTAAGCCGCTAACTGTGAAGGTTGACATAATCCTTAAATACGAAAAGCCGCATACGATCCACAGTCTACGAAGATATCTGGGAATGCTGAATTTCTATCGGAAGTTTTTGAAAAATGCGGCAGAGATCCTAGCGCCACTAAATGAATTCTTACATGAGTCGCGGAAAAACGATAAAAGGCCAGTAGTATGGACTCCTAGTGCGGTTGAGGCTTTCGAGAAGAGCAAACAGTTGCTGGCGGACGCAACAATGCTAATGCATCCGGTAAAAAACGCACCTTTAGCCATCACAACGGATGTGTCGAGTTTCGCTATGGGAGCAATTAGTGGACAATCAATGGCAGCCACTCGGATTCTTTAACAAGAAATTTAATAAGGCGCAAATGAACTATAGCGTTTACGACAAGGAACTACTAGCCATCTACTCTGCAATCAAATATTTTCGTGATCGAGTGGAAGGACATCGATTTTTTATAAGAACAGATCACAAGCCATTATGCTACGCATTTAATCAAATGTCGTCAAAAGCATCGCCCCGACAAGCGCGTCAATTGGAATATATATCGCAATTCACCACCGATATAATTCACGTCAAAGGGGACTCCAACACAGTTGCTGATGCACTTTCGCGAGTCGGCGCAATTGCAAGGAATACCTCAATCGAAGGAAAAGGACGAAGAACTTAAAACGTTATTGAGTTCTGAAAATTCACTGGACCTGAAAAAACTAAGGACGCAAGGAAGTTACCTGTACTGCGATATATCAACAGGAACACCACGACCGTATATACCGAAGGTCCTTCGAAATCAAGCATTTGATTCGGTACATCGACTATCGCACCCAAGTGGAAAAACAACTAGCCGTTTGCTACGAACAAAGTTTGTCTGGCCAAATATGAAAAAGGACATAGCCAGCTGGGCAAAGGCATGTATTCAATGTCAGAGATCGAAGATTAGCCGACACGTACCAACCTTTCCACTGCAATTCGCAGCATCGGATAAACGTTTCGACCATGTCCATATAGACTTAGTTGGACCGTTACCTATTGTTAACAACTATAAATACGTTCTAACAATGATCGACAGGTTCTCGAGATGGACGGAAGCGGTTCCAATCATCGACATAACGGCAGAAGGAGTAACATTAAGCTTTTATACGCACTGGGTAGCGCGATTCGGAACGCCAAGAATATTAACTACCGATCGTGGGAGTCAGTTCGAATTCATGTTATTAAACGCGCTGACAAAGCTGCTAGGGTGTAAGCACATTCGGACAACTGCGTATCATCCTTTATCAAACGGCATGATCGAGCGGTTCCATCGATCCTTAAAAGCAGCGTTAATGTGCCACGAAGATACCACTTGGTTACAAGCGTTACCAACTGTCTTACTGGGTCCGCACTCAGCCTACAAGGAGGATATAAAATGCTCCGCTGCGGAAATGGTATATGCAACGACTCTGCGAATACCGGGAGAATTTGTCACCGATGAGCAGGCTAATCAAAGAAGTGAACCTGCATTCGTAGAAAAATTCCGAAAAGACGTGAAGAATCTTCGACCGACTCCAGTGAACCATCATCGTATTGGACGCATTTTTATCTACAAGGATTTGAAGACATGCAGCCACATATTCGTTCGTGTTGGTACTTCGAAAAAATCGTTGCAACAACCTTACACTGGACCTTATCGTGTCATAGAACGTTACGAAAAAGCCTTCAAAATACTAATGGACGGAAAGGAATCGATAATTTCAATTGATCGACTGAAACCGGCGTTAATGATTTCTCCAGACATCGAGGACACAACGCCATCACCTTTTGTCAATTACGTGGAGAGAAGACAGCCACTACTTAAAACATATTCTGGTCCACGCAAATCAACAAACAACAAACAAGTGACATTTCAATTGTCTTATTGACAATTCTTAGGGGGAACGTATATGTAGCGAATCTACGAAGAACCAAGCGACATCTGTACGTCATAACTACGTACCATTAATTATTATGTACTAATTTTCCATTAGTTTGTCACTCTTGCTAAGAGCATCGTTCAGTAAACAGCTCACTCAATAAATGGCGAATAATCGTAATTCTGTGTTTTAATTCTAAACCGTGATTTTAGTGAAAACATCCGTTTACTTTTCCTGTAGGCAATAACACTACAAGTGAATAGCTAATTCCGTAAGACGTCTCGAATCTTAGAGTCGCTTGTGATGACATAAATCTTCTCGATAGGGATCGTATCGAAATTGATAGTACGACTTCGGATAGAAATGGAAACAGGATTATATGTGATGAGTTGCAGAAACTTGCCCTGATTGGAACTCATTTTGAATTGATTCATCCATCAAACACTGAGAGAGCGAACCATATATTTTCAGAGGTCGTTGAAGCAAAAGTTTCCGAGTTCAAATTAAACCTGAACGGTGAATTAGTTCCTCATCTCAATGAAAAATTAACATCTGACACCATACCGAGCATGAATCTTATTGATTATTTTGTCAGCTATGAAGACTAGTGTTTCATATTTCGCAGGATAAACAACAAGAAAGCATGTGGTACTGACGGTATTCCCAAATAGCTCTCGGACATTTGCCTGAGGTTGCTATTAAGAATTATTGCATATTGTTCAACAAAATGTTGAACAATTCATGTTTCCCAAATGCGTGGGAAAAGTCTAAGGTATTTCCGATCTTGAAGAAAGGAAAAGAAACTTCGAGCCCTACAAGCTCTCGCCCAATCAACTTGCTGCCAAACATCAGCAAGGGGTTTGAAGTGATACTAAAGAAAGCATTAAACGCCCACATTCACAAATATGAGTTGATGCCGAACTGCCAATTTGGTTTTGGTGCCAGGCATTCGACCATACATGCGATAACGAAAGTAATCTCAAACATCTGTTGGAAACTAAACAATAGAAAATGTGTTGGAGCATGTCTTATTGATATGGAGAAAGCCTTCGATGCGGTGTGGTTGGATGGGCTAATTTTTAAACTTCTTCAGAACAGGTTCTCCAGACACCTTGTTGCCATAATGTGCAGTATGTTATATGGGAAATCATTTGTTGTAACTGATGGAAATCTGACGACAATGCACGACTTCAAGGTCTGGAATGGCTACACTAGGGAACAGTTACTGTGCCTCAGCTTTTCTCAATATTCATTCGCAAGCTATTGAACGGCTTTGATTTTAACATCTCGCCAATACGATCATTAGGTGCGTTTGCTGATGATCTGATCATTTATACGGCAGACCGAAATGCTACAATAGTTCAGAGCAATCATCAAAAAATGTTCAAGGATGTACAGCTGTACACAGACAATTGGCGAATGAAAATAAATGCGCAGAAGTGTGCAACAATCTTGTTGCGGACAACGCTGCAGGGGGCCAATCAAAACCTGCAAAGTAATTGGAAGGATTTCCACATTATGGTTGGTGACGGTGGTTCAGAACGGGTTCCACGTAAATCATATGTTCAATACCTCGGTGTTCATTTCGATCAGTATCAGTCCTGTACTGAACATGTCAAAATCATGCCCAGTAAAGCACAAAAAGAAGTCTGGGCCCTTCGACGACTATTTCTTTCCAGATACATTGATCAAAAGGTCAAAGTTATCTGTTACAAGAACCTCGTTAGACCACTTTGTGCATATGGATGTCAGATCTGGTACAACCAGATCCTAGTACACTGGAAAGATTCAGGGCTTTTGAAAGGAAATGTCTTCGTGCATGTACTGGTTTATATAGAAAGCCTGAGACGGATTGGAAGCACTATATATCAAATAGAAGAATTTATCAAACTGCTGAAGTGACTAGAGTCGATATCTTCATATTGAGACTCCTTCGGAATAATATCGCAGGATCTGTAACTGTGAGTGAAAACCCCTGGATTTCACAGCCGTTCCACCCTTCAGGTGGATGTATTGTGACTTGCCTCGCTACTGGCTTCGTTCCTCCAGAAGCATTTGTGTATTTGGCTATGAATTGATATGTTTTTGATTCTGACGACATCCCAGTCATATATCACATATATCGACGGGCCACCGATAAGAAATGGAGATACTCATTTGCTAGCTTTGTTGAAGCTGGTCGAGCTGGGATGGAGCGATCTAGGTATTGGTGGCTGAATGACAATGTATAAATTATTCGTGTTTATTTTATGTTTTTGTGTTTTTTCGTTACTAAGTTTTTATTTTCATCTCATTATTGCTACATCTTGTGTTATTGTTTATTGACTTTAAAACAATACACGTTTATTCGCTACGGCAGTTGCAAAGTCAATCCGCAAGATCCAATGGATGGAGTTAACCCAATAGAAAAGTATTCAGTTATTCTGTTTATAAATCGAAAAGCTTAAATTGAAGGAACATTAGATTTGAAAATATTAAAGATAAACACTTCGATCGTTAAGGTCAATTTTTAAAAATTTTGAGAGGTGCAGGCCTTCTTACAGAAAAACTATAATAACGTGCACTGCCTCATCCTTTTATGGTCTGGAAACTGGTAGAAAGCAAAAGGGAAGAAAAGCACATGCCTGCAAAAAGCACACACGAATAAAACCGGCATAGCCGGAAAATGCGCAATCAAATTCTGTTGCAAGTTGCGGAGGAACCTATACTACTCGCGGATTTACATCAATGGGCAAATTTCTCAAATCCTCTCATTTATCATTTTACATCCCAGCGCAAAACGCACCAAGCAACAAAACATCGCACCGGAAAGCGAAAGGACACTCACCTCCTAACGATGGCATTGCCCTCGGCTCCATCGGCGACGTATCCTTGGCCGTCGCATTCGCGTGCCCTCCTCCAAGTCGTCGCCCGGCATCCGCTCGACCACCATCTTGCACTTCACCCACCGATGCGCCGGCAATCACCTGCAAATTGGCAATCAAAACACAGACAGCAAACAACCAAATCGCTGGCGAGCAGTTGCGTGAACCGAAAACACATTTTTGACACTTCTTTTTGTTGTTGACCATCGCGCCGCGCCTCGTCGCCCGTGTTGCATCCAACAACACCACTTTCCACTTCAATGTCATCACACAGTGCATTCGCGCAATACGCGCTTGTGTGCGTGCGTGCAACTTTTCCGCCTCGTCTTCGCCCGTCGACAATCCTATTGTGCCCGCGTCGAATGCAGTTTTCAATTTTCTTCTCGCACACTCGTTTCACTGCCGGTCGCTGAACGCGACAACCCGACCCGTTTGTAAAAGAACTAGAATTACACACTTCACCGCGAGCATACGCACATTACCACACACGCGCACGTTTCACCTTTCTTCACGAAATTCGTGTCTTGTTTATGATGCTGCCTGCAGTCCTTTCTAAGTGATTTTTATCGCAAAATCGGCCATATTTCGACGCTGCGGCCGGAGGACACTATGCGAAATGTCGTAAATATTATCGGAGAGACGAATCACGGCACAAATCAGACAAAGGACTTGGGAGATGGAATTGTGAAATTCACTTTTTTGGACTTGGAACCAAGGGACGAACACTGAAGCTTCGCCGGCACTTCTTCAGCAACCGAACTACTCAAACGTCGAAAAGCGACTGTCACTAATTCGATGATAATCTCTTATTTAAAGAAATGTCTTCGGATTTTTCTCTTAGCTTTCTTGTCTCAAATCAAATCACAATAGAAGTACTGTCGGGAGATGTAGTCGTTCGTTTGCTTCGCAGAATTTCTTAGTATGGTGATCGGCATGAAAATTTTTAGATTATAAATGCAAGCAATTTAACGCTATATCTTTGAGATGACACTAATTATTTGTTTTCGATAAAACACCGGTAACATTCAATGCATATTGTGAACTAGTACTCTGATTCTGCTTCTCTTTATCATGAATTCGATGTTATTTTTCTGTTTGAGGTTAGAGTTCATATTTCCAGCAAAGAGGGAAACCCCAATTCGACATAATCGTATATCGTTAATAGATAAGCAAATTTTAAATTTAGTTCGAAATTTATTATGAAATAACAATAGCGATTGATTCTAATCGAAGTGATTAACAATTAGCGATTATATGAAAGCAAAGATTAGTGTAGTTAAACAAATTCCATCTTGACTTTATACATACACTTGCCAGAAAAAGTATTCGTACATGCATAAAATTAAAGTTAATATGTATGGTATTACCATTTGTAGCCCTGATAAGGGCTTATTGTGCCTCATAATCCCTTTTTTAACTCTTTGCATATATTTTAGCGCCCTGAAAAGGGCCATTTATAGTCCGCACACCACGGATATGCAGCGACACAGCAAGCCCGAAGTCGATCTTGTACGAGGCAATGTGTTCTGAAATGACTCATTAAGTAAATTCCCATGTAGACATAATCATCACATCAATTAGAACATTTACAGCTACTTATCAAATTAAGTTAAATTTTGCATTTTTAATATTTTTCTGCCCCATTGAAGCATCCAGCATCCGATAATTGACGAATAGAATAGACGAATTACATTCCCCAAATTAGGCTGATCTAGCTTCCTTCCAGCTCGAGGCGGTAGGACCTGGAATGAGTAAAAATAAAGTAAGGTATTTATTTAGCCCTGAGAAGGGCTTATTGGACTTATAGTCGATTTTTCACTCTTTGTTTTTTTTTAAACACTCCAATACACGCGCGTCATCTCACAGATGACCAGTTCTGTTTTTTCGTCATAAGTTTGATGGAGGGAGGGGAGCCTGGTCCCCCGCCCTAGTATTCCTCAAGCTCGACAGTTCAGTTGCCGGTGTGCGTGCGTCCAGTGCAGTTTGCGCATGTTTTGGCCGAGAGAATCTCACAGATGACACGCGTGTAAAAACGTAAGTTTTTCATAATGCCCGATTTCGGATTTCTACCTTTCACATTATTTTGTTACAATTTTTTGATACCTTGTGATAACAATATTTTTTAGAAATGTGTATTTTCTACCTGATAGGCGCATGGTCATCTCACAGATGACACGCGTGTTTTCATGCTATTCACAATGAGAACATTTTTTTCGTTTTCGTTCAAATCAATGTTCTGGACTATTTTATTTTGTTTTTGGTATGTTTGTTGACTGAAACTGTGTTTTCTTTTTCATAGATTTAATATGGCGACGGAAAAACTCTTTGATCTGAATAACCCTGATGACATCTTACAAATTCATCAACTTCTTCTTGATGGCTGCGATCTGAGTGATGATGAACACTTTCAAGAAGATGACCCTGGATCTCCAGCTTCAGGGCCCTCAAACCTTGTTGCTGATGTTCCTGAAGAGGAATTTGACACTGATGCAGAAAAAGAGATTGAAGAACGGGAAGAGAACTCAGATACAAGTCAAAATGATTCGGAAGCATCGACTGACTGTGATGGCACTGAGCCTGTTTTTGTTTGTCACCATAAGAAGGGGAAAAAGGTAATTGATTCAATTACATGGAAAAAAAAAACTCCCTTCCCCAGTGTAATGATTTTCACCTTTTTAAGGTCCGAACGCGGAACCGACCTCTCATCGGTTCTAGACGTTAAGTCTGAGTAGTGCCAACGGATGGTATCAACCGGTCAACCAATACGTTGTAATGTGACGCCTACGCCCGGGAATCGAAGTGATTCCGATCCCGAACCCTGGCAACCGGCCAGATGGATATGTCCTCGAAGTGCCAGCGGACTTCATCTGTCGTGCGGATATCGTTGTGCAGAAAATATTTTTTTTCTGTCCAAATATTTAGATCCGTGGATATAAATATTCGAAATATAGAATTAATCCCAAACCCCGGCACATTTCGAGACATAGCCATCTGGAAATGCCCCTCCACCGTGGCCATCGATAAAACTATGCCACTCCACACCCAGATGTTTTGTCCGAGGTGACAACCTGGGATTTTGACAGCCATATGGCGTGCCATTCCACACACCGATGTTTTGTCCGAGGTGACAACCGGGATTTTTGACAGCCACATGGCGGCGAGGAAAAAAGGAGAAATTAACGTTTTGTGGTGATCGGTGGTTCGTGATCTTGACGATCGTTTGTGTGTAGGATTTGGTCGGAGCGAGGCGTACCCAAGGAAACAAAAGGGAACTCTGTCAAACTCAGCAAGAGGATCGGCGGGCTCCAATCATGAAAGAGGTTAGTTTAGTTAAGAAAACTTAGAAATTATTAGAATGTTTTGTCTAGGTGAGCGGAAAGGCATCAGAAGACCATCGCGAGCTATGAGAAGGAATCCTGAACGAAAATTGTTGCGTTCGTATGATAATGTAAACAATTTTCTTGAATGGTCTGATGTCTTTTTGAAAAGTGGTGACAATTGTGACAATGAACTGACTCGGTATTGTGATCCACTAGAGCTTTGCTGCTATTATTGCGAAGCTATGCAGCGGCTGATCACCTCATCAAATTTAACGTTGCGTGAACTGCGGACTAAGTGGGAATATACCTTCGATAAAACAATTTCTCTTAATGAATCCAGTAGGAGAATAATTCAAAACCAAAATGATTTGACACTTCTTAATGCGGAAGTTCGAAGTAATGCTTGCTACTTTGTTCAGATTGATCAATTGGCATATCGCTTGCAATCCGCAGTACAGATTGCAGTCTTCGGTAAAATTGATGAATACCTAGCATCTATCGACGCAAGTCTTTTATTTATACAAAAAAACGATACTTGTAAAGATTCAGCAACGTACATTGTACGGTATAAACATATGCTCTTAAAAGTTATCAACGTTATTCGCGGGTATGCTTCTCGAATTAGGAAAACTTGCACAAACTGTTCTTAATTATTTTAAAATGAATGCATCAAAACTAAATCTCATCCCAAGTAGACTTTCAAGCACGAAATATAAAACTCCAAAACGCAGAAATGGTCGTGTTTTTTTTTTATCTGTAATTTTTGTTTGCTGAACGATATATTTTGTTACAATGTGCTAAAAAAATTATTGTTGGAAAAGATTCTTAAAATTTTCAAGTGCTAAAAAGAATTTTTTTTTTCAAACAAATGTGTGATGAAATAAATATTGAATATGTATAAATAACAGTATTTCACAGTTTATTTTGCGTTGAATATTTTTTTTAATTTAAACAACATTCATCTATATTGATTATGAAAAAGAAATAACTAACTGAGAACATCTGTATACATTTTTATTACGGTTTATATATTTTTATTTAGTATTTTTGCTACGTATATTGTATAAGGAAAGAAAATTCAGAGACAATGAATTAGTTAAAACGTAAGATATATATATATATATATATATATATATATATATATATATATATATAAATGCAGATGAGTAGTGAAAACCTATTTACATATTTTATGGCACATTTTGTTTGTAAGCGCAATTTAATTTTTTTTTATTAGTTGTATCGTACGTTAATTTTCTAGTAATTTGTAAAGTAGAAGAAAAGAAATGAAATTAACAGCAGAGACAATACTAATGGCCATTATTATATATTGATGCAATGTATAAAAGTTGACTTAAAAGCCACCACACTTTAATTGTTCAAAGATATTAAAGGTATAATGGTAAAAATGTCAAATTCCACTTTCGTTTTTTATGTATTAAATACTTCTTGATGCTAAATTTCATTTCAAAGAAAAACTAGAAAATTGAGGTAAATTCAATCATCGAAAAGTCTCGCAAAACGGTATCAAAGGATTATATGAAGACCTTGAAAATTATCAGAAAGTAAATAATGTTGGATTCATAATTATTATTTGCATTCAATTTACAATTTTATCATATATGAATGATTATGATTTTATCATATGAAAGATTCACAATTTTCTTCAATTCAGAATTCAATACTATAAATTTTCGAAAATGAAATCGTTTTACAATATTTATATAATACCAAATAAATTTTGTTTTTTTATTTTAAGTTTAACATTGTGATGGAATCATCTTCATTATTCAAACACCTTCCTGATGTATTTAAATTTACATATCAATATTATCTTTAATAAGTTTTTTAGATTTTAAGAGAAAAAAAAGAGGAAATTTATAAAAACGAAACTAGAGTTAAGCGAGACATTGATTAAATAATGACTTGAGAGAGCGAGAGGAAAGTTGATGTGCGAGGAAATATTTCGAGACATACAGAATTTGAAATAATTAAGATGAAAACTCGTTTAATTGTGAAATTGATTTAAATAATTCTACTGCTTCGAGAAAAAATAATAGAATAAAAAATGAATTGCTAGATAACTAACGACTTTCCTTTTCAGTGGCTCGTTTTTTTTTTCAGCGTGAAAGGGAAGTGCAGGGTAGGTATGCCGTCGCGAGGTTAGGGTTTCGACAAATCCGCTGAGGTCGATTTCGCGTCGCGCGCGGTACGCGGTACCTTTGATTGTTTCGTCATTTCCTTAGAGTAGCTTTCTTCGATTTAAGTTCGAGTAGCATATTTTTCGGTACCGCGTCGGTGAATCGGTAACGCGCCTATGGGAGTTTGTAGCGTTTTTGATTTGAGATCTGTGGATAGATCACATCCAGAATTAACGTAATGTAGGTTTCTCGTTCTGGATGAGTAATTGTTGACGCGTTTGGAAAACGGGCAAGTTCAGGTGACTGAAATATTGTAATTGAGCGTAATCCATTCGGAGACCCGCGACCGAAATCCTCTCCGAACTAGCTGGCCGACAAGCAGTCACCGCATGAATGGGTTACGGTGCACGGATTGGTTGACCTGTTGGTACCATCCGTTGGCACTACTCAGACTTAACGTCTAGAACCGATGAGAGGTCGGTTCCGCGTTCGATCCGAAAAGTAGAAAATCATTACAACGTGCACCGTAACCCATTCACGCGGTGGCTGCTTGTCGGCCAGCTAGTTCGGAGAGGATTTCGGTCGCGGGTCTCCGAATGGGTTACGCTCATTTACAGTATTTTCAGCCACCTGAACACGCCCGTTTTCAAAACGCGTTACAAAACAAAACCATACGGAGAAGAAACCTACTTTACGTTACTCCGTATTTCTTCCTATAACCAGTCAAAGAACAAAATCTCATTTTTACTTCGCGTTCCCGAATTTCCGACGCGGTGCCGAAAAGTATGCTACTCTAACTCAACCCGACGAAAACTACTCTAATAAAGCGACAAAACAACAAAGGTACCGCGTACCGCGCACGACGCGAAGCCGACCTCAGCGGATTTTTCGAAACCCTACCCCCGCGACGGCATACCTACCCTGCACTCACTTTCCCGCTGAAACAAAAAGAACCACTGAAAAGGAAAGTCGTAATTAGTTAGCAATTCATGATTTTATTTTTTTCTTTGTATTATTTTTTTACGAGATATCCTGAGAAATATTTTTTTTTTAAATTATTCTTCTTGTTTTGTAAGTCTAAAAATATAATTATGCGTCTTTCGTAACATTACGCGTACGTACTTACTCGTATTTAGTAATTAATAAGAACCGTTTCAGCTTACAATTATTTCTTGTTATTTAAAATTCAAATTTTCCGATCTTTTCTAATAATAGAAAGAATTAATTATCAACTTCTTCTTTGCTTAGCCACAAAAAAAACTTCAGTATCTAAGTTGTTGAAATGTATTAGCTGTGAGGAAAAAATAAATATGGATGCAACCTTTTTTTGAATAATCCGTTGTGATTATTTTATATTATTAAACTACAATTATCTCCCAGCCAACTTCGTTTAATTTGTTTTTTTGTCATTTTCTTACTCAATTAAATATCTATCTTTACATTAAATTTTTCATTTTGCTTCTACTTGTTCGTCATTCTGGTTGCTTTCAAATGCTAATAACTTAATTGAAAGCATGAAATTATAAATGCATTATGAGGAAAATAAATTTGAATACATTAATTGTTACAAAAAGCAACAAAACAAGAAGTCTTTAAAAGATTGTGATGCCTTATCATGTGAAAATATTTATCTATATTTATCTTAAATATATTTGTAGTTTTCTTAAATATATTTGTGGTTTATTGTGTGCTTCACAAAGTGTATTTGAAGTATTATATTATTGTTTGTATTTGAAGTATTATGTTAAAAGCAAAATACAAATTCAACCGCAACTTTCACCAAATAGAATAGCAATAGCCAAAAACCCGTTAGCGAAATTCCTTCTTCTTAATTTTGTTTTTTAATTTCATGATTATCAATGAAGCTAATTTTATGTAAATAAGCATTTATTTTGTATAAATATTAAATAACGGAACGAAAACTGAGTTGAATAATGCTTCTTCAATAAATTATATATTTGTGACTTATTTAATTTATAGAAGATTGATTGGAATGGGAGTTTATTATAACCATAGATTCAGTTTCGAATGGAAATCGTTTAGGGTTCTATTACAGATACTCATATATAAATCGAGGATATTGCAAGGTGCATTATTCTTATATTTGTTGGGGATTCAGATTATGAACTAATTTTGCCATAATCAGCCTTTCTTAATGTTTTGGTGCTTCTTCTAGATTAAAATAAATTTTCAGCAGTTCATTTTTATAAGTTATTTGAGAGTATTTGGAGTAGAAATGCTCAAAAGCCGGGGTTTTGACATAGTTAATCTCAACAGGTTCTCAAAATTTGCGCAAGCTTCAAGTCCTGGTTGAGCTCTTATATAAAGGGATTTTAAGAAAATGTTAAATAAATTAAACTCATTCGCACAAAGAATACCAAACGCAACCCCCTTCTGGCATTGTATAGTAGTAATGCGTATCCTATTTTGTACACTCCTCTACATTGAAGTAAATTCAAGCATTTGTTATTAGCATTTCATAAATACGAATAACGAGGAAGATCAAATTAATTTGGAAAGTAAGCATATCTAATTCGTAACGTATAATTAATTTGATCTATGTTTAACAATATCCCTAATATCTATGTATTCTTAAAAATTAAATTACTATATGGAAGAAATAAATGCAGGATTATATGGGAATGATTTGTTTCTTTTTTAAATAAGTAAAAACATTTCTTCGTCAACGCTTGTTCCAACATAAAATATCAACTTAACTTGAGCAGAATCCTGCAGTTATTTCCTATTATGCGAAACAAAAAAAAAAATTGAATAAAATTAAGCTTATCCTATGTTATTGTGGGATCGTAAAATTTGGATTCATCACAGCAGGATAGGCAATTATCCGATGCATGTTGGGCGATCGTCCAGCATTATTATTGTTTTGGGCAATGGAACTGCCATTTGTTGGATTTGCTGGTCGATAGCCTAACGAATGTAAATGATTATGATTGTTACTGTTATTCACAACATTATTGCTAGCAATCGGGGCATTGTGAGTAGAAACAACAGGATGCATTGACGACGAGGTAATATGATGCGCTGAAGCAGTAGCACATAAAGGAGGAGGAGCAAAATTATTAGAAGACTGCAAGAGCGTATTGATATGCGGGGCTGACGATGATGGAACGATTTGTACAGTACCAGGAATTATTCTAACATTATCGCATCCTTCACACTTATTCAATATTTCACTTAGCTTTTTTTTTGTTCCATTTCTTTCCTGTTTTCCCGAGCAAGCGTTATGAATGTGTGGGATGGCAACATCTCTTGCAATGCAGGTTCCAATTCGACTGTCCAATTCGAGAAACTCCGCTGTCAAGTCCTTTAGAATGGCTGCAGAATGTACAGCAGCAGTTGCACCACCACATCCGAGTCTCGTTGTACGCGAGTACTGATGCCTAAATTCTTCTGCCAACGTGGAACTGAAGCCCAGCACGAGCCGCACTGGATACCGCTTTTCTTTCTTTTCCGCAACCCCTTAAACAGAAATATCGATTCAATATTTAATTTCTGTGGGGCATCATTGCACCTACCTTCCGAAATGGAGAAGCAACCAGCCCTCCGTTAGCTGCAGCACCACTAACGCCCGAAGAGTTTCAAAGGACATCCGAAACTCGCTCCACTTATCTCGGAGGTTATCGTTTTCTTTTGCCGCGTTTTTCCTCCCTCGTTGCGTCGGACTGTCAATCTGGCAACCTCCGACAAAACAGATGTGGACTGGGAGTCGTCGCAACTGACGCGGAATGGAATGCCACATGGCGGCAATGGGCATTTTTATTGGTCGCCAGTGGCATAGTGTTTTGATGGCAACTGTGGGGGGGCATTACCAGATGGATATGCCTCGAAATGTATCGGTGTTTTAATTAATATTATGTTTCAAATATTTATATCCACAGATCTAAATATTTGGAAAAAAAAAATATTTTCTGCGCAACGATATCCGCACGAAAGATGAAGTCCGTTTGCACTTCGAGGTCATACCCACCTGGCCGCGTGCAAGGGTTTGGGATCGGAATCACTTTGATTCCCTGGCGTAGACGTCACATTACACCAGTAAGAAGAGAAGGACCCACAACTTACTGAAAAGACGCCCTGGCCCGATCGGCCAAGGAAAGGGCACAGAAATATTTTTCGAATCATAGGCTTGCTTATTTGACGACAGCATGTTGGAAATTATTGTATCTTTCACAAACCAATATATCGAGGTCGTCCAACACAATTATTTACAACCTAGAGACGCTAAGAAGACAAGCAAAACAGAGATCAAAGCGTTTATTGGCCTACTCTACATAGCTGGGATACATAAATCTGGGAAGCTGAACATGGCAGACTTATGGGCTAGTAATGGTTTTGGAATTGAGATATTCCGCCTCACCATGGGTATCAACGTATTCCGTTTCCTACTTATGGCTGTAAGATTCGATGACAGGCAAACCAGAGCAAAGCGAAAAGCACAAGATCGACTCGCCCCAATCAGAGACATCTTTGAAAAATTTGTCAAGAACTGTCAGGTGTGTTATCACGTGGGAGAATATGTCACCATTGACGAGAAACTGGAGGGCTTTAGGGGTAGATGCAACTTCGTTCAATACATTCCCTCTAAGCCTGCAAAATACGGCATCAACATTTTCGCAGCCGTAGATCCTGGCGTTTTTTACACGTGTAACATGGAGATCTACGCAGGCAAGCAACCTGAAGGTCCATTCCAAGTCAGCAATAGACCCCTGCATGTCGTTCAACGCATGGTTACCCTCTCCGTAACTCAGGCCGCAATATCACTGCCGACAACTGGTTCAGCGACACTACTCTTCTTCACACTCTGTCAAGAAATTATGGGCTATCGTACGTGGGGACTCTAAAAAGATTTGAAAAATAGAGAAGTGTACTCAAGTATTTTTGCATTCAGTAAAAATGGAACTATGGCTTCATATGTACCTCAAAATAAGAAAAAGAATGTGCTTTTTATATCTAGCATGCATACGAATGGAGCAATCGACGAAGAAAGTGGAGAGAAAAGAAAACCTGAGGTGATTACGTATTATAATCACCATAAAATTGGTGTGGACATGGTGGATAAAATGTCCGGTGCCTACAATATCCAAAGAGGTACAAGAAGGTGGCCAATGGTAGTATTTTACGCAATTTTAAATGTGTATCAACAGCCAAGTCATCAGTCTGGGGAACGGACAAAACGTGCCAACTCACTGACTTTTCCTTCGTGAACTGGGGAATGAACTCATCAGAGATCAGTTGATTATGCAAGTGCAGCTCAGCAATTTGCCACGCACCATGACCTCACGTCTTCGAGAACTCTTTCCCAATGATCAAATACTACCACGAACTTTAAGCAACTCAGCAGCTACTGATGCTGGTGGACGCCAGCGCTGCAGATTTTGTTTGGAAAATAAAACAAAACGATACACCAAATATTCTTGCAAGGGATGTGGCCAATATTTATGTCTGCAACACTGTGCCTTTTCTTGTGCTGATGGATGTAACGTGGATATGAAAAATGAAAGTGATTCAGAGTGAAATTTAAGTTTAATTTTTTAAAAGCAAAGGGTTCTTGGTTTTTTAGTATTTTTTTTTATTGGTCATTTCCATTTGTTTGAGTAACTTTCCAAGTTCTAGAAATGAGGCTCAATTGTCGATGCGTTCATACATTTTAGATTATTATTATGTTCTCTCAAACTATCTTACAAGACAGATAAGAGTTGTGTTCCTAGGTTTACTAGTTGATTTACCTTTTGCAAGCCAGTAATAAGGAATTAAATTGAAACTAAGCTACCATGGCAACTGTGTTACAAAAATTCAACATTTTTGAAGATTTATACACAGATAATATTTTTCAAATACAAATTTATGAACATTGATGAACTTTTTCATTTATCTATGCACCATTATTCCTGGAAAATTGCGAAAAAACAATTATATTATTCACTTTTGACAAATAAGTGAACAGTCATCTGACAGATGACACATATGTATTTATGTCTCACTAGGAGGCGGGTGTATTGGAACGTTAAGGCCCTGAAAAGGACCGTTTATAGTTCGCCATCCCGGATATGCAGCAACGCCACCCTAAAGTTTTTCGCCAGGAGTCACACTATTGAATGGGATCCCAACCCATGAAAGTAAGCAGGTCCGGAGTCTTTTCAGCTAGAGGCGATGGGACCTGAACCGACTATAAACAAAGCAAGGTATTTTTAGCCATAAAAAGGGCTTTTGGTTTTGATAGTTGATTTTTTACTCTTTGTTTATAGTTTTAAAGCCCTGAAAAGCACCATTTACAAGTCATAAGCCTACATATGAACCGAAGCGAGACCGAGCCTTTACAGGTAATAAATATATTCATCATCTAGCCCGATAAAAGTTTATTTATTTTTTTATAAGGGCCCTGAAAAGGGCCATTTTGCTACCAAATACAAATAAATACATTGAAATTAGAGCTTGTGTTATTAGACTAGTAGAAATTGTATTTAGTTATGATTTAAAAGTTCCTGAAATAAAAATGGATAATATATATACTCACATATTTCTACTGAACTTATCGCGCATCATCGTTTAAGCTCTAATGCAAAAGAATTGTGTTTTGTTCACTTTAAATGATCACTTATCGTATAAATAAAGAAGACGTATTAACTTTCGTAGTAATAAGTTTATACACATTAAACAATCACTCGCGTCCATTGAAGTAAACCGATTGAGAAATATGCTTTTGCATCCTATTTGGATGTGTGTTGCGTGAGTTCAATTAAAATTTACTGCACATATTTGCATTTGAACATGATTATATGTTCACTTTTTTAAAGTTGCAAGAGTCACCGGCACTTCGTTTACCCACTATGGCATCAAAATTGCCACATAATTTTGAGTTTTTGGGGAAATGTACTAATGAAACACTTAGAGCTTTGCTTTTGCGTCCTGTTTGGATGTGTGTTGCGCGAGTCTAATTAAAATTTACGCACATATTTGCACTTGAACATGTTGTTCTAAAGTTTTATAAACTTGTGGTAATACGACGAATCTAAAGTTACACGTAGAAAAAATGCATTTTAAATCGCTTGACAAAAATAAGAGTGACTATACTATCGGCAATAATACAACCCCAAAAGAAGCATGTAAGGATATATTTTTAACAGCCTGCGCAAACGAATAATTCTAGTCCTGTTGGACTACGTAGCTCCAGCTTTTATTCGTAAGTTGAAAATGAAGATTCCGATTTAAGTTTAACTGCAAGTGATATCAGTGCACCATCTAATAATAAAAAAAAACATTTCAGCCAACATTAAATCAAAGTTTTAGAACAGTTATGTTACTGGCCAACATGGAGCGAAATCAATTCTCCTAGCAAATATAATTTTATACATGATATGTAAAGACTCACTCAGAAAAAAATGTCACACCATTTGTTTTTCCCCATCAACTTAATTTGGTTGCGCAAAAATCGATCTCAGAAACTAAGCAATTGGCACAATTTTTTGCATCCGTGAAAATAATTGTTACCTGGCTTAAGCATTGTGTGGCTGTCAGTGATGAACTGCGAAACTAATCAGAGTTAAAATTAATACAAGATGTCGCCACTCGCTGGAACTCCACCTTTTATATGATCGACGGATTTTTGAAGCTGCGATCAGTTATTAATCAAATAGTTAATTGCCATAGAAGTGCTCCCCCTATGGTAAATGCAAAGGACATCGAAGAATTCGCAGAAATTTGCGAAATATTACGACGTATCGAAGTTGCAACTTGGGAAGTGTGTGGAGAGAGCTTTGTGACTAGTAGTAAATTCATTCCCCTCACCCGAATGTTAATCCTGAAAATGAACAGAGTTCAGACAAAAAGTGATATAGGCTATTATCTTAAGAAAAACATCTTAAACGAAATAAGCAAGCGCTTGCTGCCGTCGGCACATGTTCAAATACTTGCTGTTTCCTAGACCCAAGATTTAAAAATATTCATTTTCAAGGTATGTTAGCATGTTCTAAAGCAATCAGATTTGTTAAGGACTACTACTTCCGAACTAGAAGTAATTGAAGAAAGAAAAAGAAGGTACAAGTCATGAACCAGATCAAAAAGATGAGTTTAATTTGTGGAGTGAACATTACAAACTAATACAGGAAAAAAATTCCACGCCTTCGTGTATTGAGCATGATGATCATATGACCTCGGAGTTGAGCTACTTTCTGAAAAATTCCGTTGTGAATTGCAAACAAGGTCCGCTTCAAATTTGGGATAATGTCATTGGTTTCACCTACCCAAAATTGAAAAAATAGCAGTGAAATACATAAGGATCATCACAACATCAACGCCATCAAAAAGGCTATTTTCCAAAGCTGGCTATACTCTCTATCAACAAAGGAATCGATTAAAAGGATCTTCTTTATCAAAACTACTTTTCCTGGAATCAATTGCCAAAAGTACTGGAATTTGTAAATGGATTGAATTTAAATGAAGCTACTTGAACCATTCCAATATTTTATAAACAAATATAAAACAAATTTAAAAACAGTTAAATTTTATAAATATAAATTTATCACCCAAAAGCATTTTAAAATTAAACCTTTGCAATGATGCCAGTTGCTTTATTTAATTTTTGTTCGCAAATAAAGTATGAGTTAAAGTTAAAACTGTTATTGGTTTTGAATAAATAGCTGCATTTCAAATGTAGTCCAAAGTAATTGATATTTTTTGCACTCGTTAAAACTAGTGCAAAAAATATCAATGTTGGGTAACATCGATGTTGAGTAACATCGATGTTTTGACTGTGGTAAACATCGAACATCGATGTTAGACTCTTGATGTTGACATCGATGATTTGCCAACATCGGCCATCCCTGCTCTACAGTGTTCAAGCCACGTTCCAGTCGACCAAGCAAATTAGCTAAACGCGAGAAAGCAGTGAAAAAGTGCCCAAGAGTAACTACTTCTAGAATAAGGGGAAACTTAAAAAAATCATTTGGCAAGGATCTCCACGAAGACACCGTACGAAAAATATTGAAATGAGATGGATATTGCGTCCAAGTTGCACGTAAGAAACCGTACGTATCGGAAGTGAATAGAAAAAAATTCGTCGGTTTTGTGAATGAATATTTAAACAAGTCTTCAGAGTTTCGGGAGCCTATATTATTCTTGGATGAAATCAAGCTCTGCATATTTGGCATCAAGGGGAAAAAGCTAGTTTGGCGGTAGAGTAGTACAGCCCTTGAAAAAGAAAATCGATCACCTACTGTTTAACATGGTGGAACTGGTGTGATGATCTAGGGGTGTATTGCGGCGGAAGGAGTTGGTGCGCTGGTCTTTAACAATGGATCAATATGCTTATCTTAGCATTTTGCAGACCGGTATGAAATATCAGGCATATGGATTATCAGGTGCATACACCAATGAAGTAATCGAGCAGTCCACTAAGCGAACTGCTCGAAAATCATCATAATGCTGATCTAATTTTAATTGTAAATAAAAAGAAAAATTATTTAAATTTACAATTAAAATTTGGACATTGCAACTCCTTTATAACGCAGCTTATCCACGAATTGCATTGCCTCGCAATGCAATCGACATTGAATGGATAAGTGGACCGGCCAAGAAACTCCGTCGGAGCATATGAACTAACAAGCGAGTTCACTTGGAACGAACTCCCAACTTAACGGTATTCAACCTTCAAAGATCGATTTGAGTATGTATAAGTGTTCGCAAATGCTTTCATGGGGAAATGTAAGAAAGAGATTGAATCTGCAAATATTACCCTACTAAGGTGCTTGAATGGAACGCAAAACGATGAGCTTCCACTTTGATCAAATGGGCAAAAGATTCCCCTTCATTATGCATACGAACATGCAAACAACAGCAAATCGATTTTCCGCATGAAAGCTTAGTCCCAAGTAGATAGCGCTTTCACGTTTTATCTCAGATGGAAACAAATGATGATAAACGCGCAATCTATCTTGTGCAAGTTAATCGCTTGTTCTATTCAAACATTTTCCCTCGCTTTAATTTGGCCGATCAGCTGGTGAACTTGCTTGTTAGTCTATATGCGCTGACTCCGTCGCGATAGGAACAGTTCTGTAGCTGCTCGCGAAGTAGGGAGATCTGTTTGGGCGGATCCGGGAATATGTTACGGATCGCTATACAGAGCACACGCCGCGGTAACCGCGCCGGCAAGCGAAAGATTGAACTTCGACGGCCAATGAACAAAAGGTCTAATTTTGGGACGTACGTGGAAAATTGTGTTTTTCGCTCAAGATCGCGAAAATAATCAACTCAATTTGATTGAACGTTTATTTACTCGTTTCCGTCACTGTCTTGTAATGTGTTGCAGCTGTGGTAATGGGAAAAAAAGAAAAGCAGTTTCGTCATGACTGGTCAAACGGCAAAATCGCTAGAAGACGATAAATCAGCGGAAAGTGGTTCTAGATGCGACATAATCGCGCCTTGACGGGAAGGCCAATCGACTGTTGTAATTTGCATTGCTATGGAAAGTTCGTTTGCTTGAAGCAAAGGAATAATCTGTGCGAGTTGAAGTTGATAAGAATTAGCGCTTACGCACGAAGTCATAGTGACCCAATAAGAAGTTAGAAGTGCGGAAAACGTAGAAGATAGGGAATGTGATTTTCCATCATTGACCTTTGCAGAGATTTGTTGGTGTGGAAGCGAAAATCACACATCGTACGTTTTGCCTCGTCGATGTCGTTCAGTTTGTCGATTTGCATGACAATCACTCTCAGCCAGCTACAGTTATTTTTTCTTTCCTGTTGTTTTTTAAAATAATTCGTTTCTAAGTTATTTTTTTTTTATATAAAATAAAGAATCTGATACAACAAGTACTCAGTAGATTTGTGTGGTACGCTGGGAGTATGTACTCTATTGTAAGTTGTTCAAGCAACATATTCGAAACAATTAAATCAAAACTGGATCCAACATTGAATGAATTCAAAATAGAATTGCTTAAATTGTCAATAATGAAATTGAGAACGGCAACCAGCAAACAGCGCATCTTCATAGTGATTTTTCGTGTACACCATTAAGTACGTTTGTATGTTTGTATGCGACAGTGTGGAGTCAGACAAGCCGCCAACGAGAAATCAGTACCATCAAATTACATCGCCGTCGGTCTGGATACAAAGCAAAATCGGCAGAAATTCAGCATTTGGCCGGAAATGTGAACGCGTATTGACGCGAGAATCGGAAAAAGCGAGTAGATTAGCTGCCGGCAGTGATTTAGGGGGTGGAAAGTAGTGAAAATGAATTTACTGCCCCTCGGAGGGGAACGAGATTTTTTTAATGACTTTTGACGGAATCAACCCGTACTCCACAGAGCTCATTTATTTTCACCGATTAGAAGGAAACAGTCAAACCAACAAATTGGCTATATGCAATTAATCCTGCTAATACTTTTTTTCTAAATCTATCAATAACGAAAGTATTTAAAGATAAACTTCCATTAACGTATAGTTCGAATTCTTTACAAAAACGATAAATTTTCCCGTATATAACTATTTCTTATATAAAGTCTAAGTTAAATTTCGATATTCAATGTGCATGCCAATATGTCAATAGTTTGGAAAACATTGACCACTCGTCGACATCATTATAAATCGTCTACACCCTCTACGAGCGCTCGTCATGGATGTTGGTGAAGTACCCTTTTGGTTCCTTTTCTTGTCAATATATTATATATTATAATTTTAAATATTCATTTTATGTTTTATAACCAACCACTGTGATGGCATACCATTTCTAGCAAATTGTTATCGGAAAATAGAACAGATTTTACACAAAAAAATTTTTATCTGATGGCTACTGATGATGAAATCGTTCATTTAAATTGCTTGTATCTTTGTTTAAGTTTATACCTTATTTCTCATCCATTTTTTTTCTTCCCGTAACTTGAAGAGAAAGGCATTTTAATAATTTTTAATGAATTAACATGAAATATTAAGTTAAGTTTATTAAAGGAGAATCACGAAATAAAAATGGACAACTAAATTATAAACTCGGTCTTTCCATTCCATTTTAAATCCTGACCGGGTATGGGACCCACAACGTTGGCTAGCCCCTCCACTCATGAGCTAGCCATCGGGTGAGCTAACCCATTTTTATGGCGTTACAGGTGCTCTCGCAGGGTAGAGTGGCCTTCCGCTTGCTGTTTCATTTATGGTATAGTATTGTATAATGTGATTCCATCACATAAGACTATAACATTAATTTTGCCACATTGATGGTTCCCCTTTGTGGGAAATGTTCATGCGAACTAGGTTTGCATGAGTTTTTCATTCAAATGAAAAACATCTGGCCATGTCTACGATGGATCTTGATCCAGATGGGAGGGGTGCGAGGGGCACCGCTTCCACCTGGATGCCCCACTTTTATTTGGGGGCCATAAGTATCGTTGGTAAAGACGAAATCCTCCCAAGTTGCGTCTATTTTTTCCAGGCCCAGTTTGTTGTTTCAACTCTTAGTAGGTTACCTTGGCCTCGACACCTGTTGCTCTTTTTGTAGTAGGCCCTCGTGTTGGGGAAAAGAACTCGCCCCACGACACCGCAATACTAGCCTGCCAGCGCATTCACGCGTCCTCAGACAAAGCCAATCTCGGGGAACACCATGGTCCTCTATTGTCGAGGCAGCAGACTATCACTGCAGTCCTTTACGGATATTTATATACACCTCATTTCACTACACCACCCTTATCCCCAGATCTCAGTCCCATCGAGGATTTGTGGGATTTGCTAGAGCACAGGATTCGTCAACGTAGCATAACTTCCAAGGAAATGCTAATACGGGTTATTTTGGATGAATGGGGAAAATAACTAGGCACACATCCAAATTGGTCCACTTTTTGCCAAATCGATTGAAGGAGGATTTCAAGTAAAAAGGCCGCCCGAAAAGCTTGACAATTTTAAATATTTTTTGCTATGTACGGATACTTTTTGTGTGACATTTAAGTGAAAGTTTTTGTTTTTGTTATATATAATAAAATATTTTAAGATATACTACAGAAATTATGTCTAGAAAATATTGTTAAGGCATTGAATTAAAAACTTTTGGTAAAAACTTTAAACAAAAAAAATTTTAGTAATCGAGTAGCCGCCTAGGCAAACTTCTCGAAGGACTTTTGCGAAGAAATTGTCATCCCAAAAAATAACAACACAACAATACTGGATCAATTTGATATGCAACTTACTAACATAGTTATTAGTAACCCAAAATAAACCCTGGCACTACCACCGCTAGCATTTGCAATTAAAAGTTTTTCCAAAGAAAAAAAAAGAAAAATTAATAAAAATAACAAATAAAAATCAAGTATGGCAACCCCATTGCGACAATCTAGTGGAGTAACTGCTAGATCATTCACGATGAGAATCTGCCGTTACTGCCATGAAGGGGCTCGTCGAGTCAAGCAGAATTGAGACGAAGCGGGATTTGCGGTTGGCACATCGAGCGGGAGGGTCGTCGGTTGGATTGTTGGAACTCGTAAGGAATTGAGCCCATCGATGCTCTTGTGAGAAGAAAAATCTTCCGTTGGCTGCAGCGGGTGTTTCGCGAGTTTATATCTTGCACCCTAAGGAAAAAAGTCAGTGATAAATCTAATAGGAAGGCTATCGTTATCAAAGTTAATCTCTTATAAAATATGCAAAGTCTTTACCTTCCGAAGTAGTGAAGCGAATACGTAAAATTTTGCAAAAATTGTATGCAGTTTAATTTTGGCAAGCTATGTGAGCAGTGTAATTTTATTTGCAACAACGGAACATTCTGAGTGTGAAATGGCAAACAATTGTGATTGTGTATAACTGACTGCCAAAATAGCGATTTTTTCGATGCTCAAAAGAAAATAATAAGAAATGTGCAGTTCAATACGTAACCTCCGGAATTCTGTTATTGCTTACTGATAACATAAATGTTCATAACAGATAAAGTGAGCGTAAAATTTGTTATTTTTCAAAGTGAATATTAATTGCTCAACATTTTCCTACTGATACATTACCAATAATGCTCTGCTAATCGAATTATCTCGTCGGGCAAAATTTACCTGAAATTCATAGATACGCTTAGGCCTAAGTAAATTGAAACTGGCTATATTATCCTCTTTTCAAGATTCAAACTGATCGATTTCTCATTCTACGATTGATATTTCTTCACTCGATGCAAATGTAGTAAAAATGTTTTCCGAAACAACACGATATCATAAATACTTTTCAATGGCATCACGAATTATCTGATGAAATGAAGATCATACCTTGTCTGAATGTAACATTGAGAAAACGAAATCGAACACAGTCGTACATAGTTCAGTCGTCGTTCATAACTAGGTTACGTCGCGCAAGGAATGTTTTTTAAAGAAAAACAAAAATATCTAGCAAAATAATAAAAATAATAAAAAAATATTCGAATAACACTTGAATTAAAAAGTTAATGGTGATTCTACTTGTGTGCGTTTATATTCAAATATTGGAAAGTTAATCTCGAAGAAAAAAAATCTCGTGCGAATAGAAAATAACCAGAGAAGAAAAAGAAAATTTATAAAGTTACAGGCCCTTACCCGTCCCATCAACGAGCGCTCTGTAATAATTGAGCAGTCACCTGAGCAAACTGCTCGAAAGCCAACATTTTGCTGTGCCAAATTTCAATTGTAAATTTAAAATAATGTTCATCATTTTGATTTGCAATTAAAATCTGGACACGGCAACCCCCTTTCCAACGGAGCTCTTCTACGATTGCACTTTCGCAATACCATGGAAAGTTGATGGGAGGCTCGTCGACTGGTTTTTGAGTGGTCCCGTAAGGCGATGACGAGCAACAAACGAGGAGTCTGTTAACCACCTTCACGGTGGTCACGTCACGACGCCCAAGAGAGGGATCGAATAGAATAAGTTCCCGAGGCTGCAGTCGTCGTATCCACATACAATCGTCACTTTGCACGTCTTAAAAACCACAGTGGACAAATCGCGTGAAATGTTATAAATGCGGACATTTTTTGATAAATAGCGTGACGGTGCGGTATAGTAGGTGGCAGTATTACGTACGTCAGTCGACTTTCCTAACTTAATTTCCATGTTTTTTCTCATACCACAGACTACAAACGTCCTATCAACTCATATAAAAAATCAACAGTATTTCTGTTTACTCTTACATTGTGTTGTGTTTCTTTATCGTAATAACTTTTTGATTTGCTGTTGGAATATGTAAATCATCATTCTCGAGTACAAAAGTGAATTCAATGCGATTCGAGGCGAGACTTTGAGAGTTTAATAAATATCGAAATTTTCCGCGATATGGATGTTCTAATCCGGGAAAGCCTATGGATTTGTTGTTTAAATAAGAAATTAAAATAGATAAAGCAAGTGAATGTGGTAATAGTGCAATAGAAAAATTGTTTAGCTTTTGTTCATAAGTGGTACTGCATTTTATTTGATGTGCATAGGTGCATTCCAAGTGTTGAATGGCATTAAAACCGATTAGAATGCCTCCTCGAATGGAGCCTGTTGGGTGGTCGGAAAGCCGTCGTAATATATGGGATCAAAAAGCCCGGTTGACGTTCCGTGTGTGCGTGTGTGTCATCGCCCTTCGAAAGGCATCAACCCGTGACCCGCCATTGCATATGGTTTGGGATTTTTCATTGGAGTTGCAATGTAAACGGATAGAGACGGTAGCGGCTTTTATACAAATGAAACGAGAAAAAATTTGAACTGCTAGTGCTCATTTTTTTTGTATATTTTACTTAGAAATATTAAAAGTGTTCCTCTGAAGAACTTGTGTTAAATTAAAAACTAGCGACTATGAATTCGGAGTTTAGCCTGAACGAAATATGTCGAACGTGTCTCATGAAGAGTGCAACATTGGTGTCGATTTGTCAATAATAATCCTGCATTAAATTCCACTGCTTATGCTGTTGACTTCTTAACAAATTTTTGTAAAGTGTCACTCACTTCCGGTGACAAATTGCCCACTAAAGTCTGTCCGCTCTGCGCAGAAGAAATTAAAAGGTCATATGCACGCAAAATTAAGTGTGAACGCTCAAATTTAAAGATTTAAACTAAACATAATTTAGATATAACACAAAAGGAAAATGATAAAAATTAAAAAGCAAAATAAAAAGGAACAATAATTAAAGAAGTAGTCTGAAAGAATGAATTTCAGACGAGTTATTGGTATCGAATCAATTGCCACCAACCACCACATCGTCAACGAGTGCTCGACGAGGATGTAGGTGAGTACCTACATATATGTTTTTAGGTCTTTGTAAAAAATTTTTTTACAAAGACCTACTAGTTTCGCGACCTGTCTGTCCGTCCGTCTGTCCGTCCGTCCGTCTGTCCGTCTGTCCGTCTGTCCGTCTGTCCGTGCGTCACAGCTGATTTCCTCAGAAACTATAGAAGCTAGAATGCTCAAACTTTGTGAAAAGGTCAGAAGTGATAGTCTCTCAAAAGTTAAGGCCTTGACAAAAATTTAAAAAATGTTTAAGGGGGGTCCCCCCTAATAACGAAATGACCCTTAAAATTTTTTTTTAATCAAAGGCAGTCGAGTGGGGTATCAAATGAAAGGTCTTGATTAGAACTTTTAGAATCTGAAATAAAAAAATCATTTCATGAATTAGGGGGTCCACAGGAAGGCAAAATGTGCCCAAAATTTGTGTCCCCCCCCCTCGCGATTGGACACCTTTCAGCCGAAAAATCTGAAAATTATCACGAATGTGGACCTTTATGAGTACAAGGGCAACAAATACCTTAGAAATAGAAATTCACTCAACTTTGTTAATAATAGTATGATTTGTAGATTTTACATTTTTGGCCATAAAATCAAAACGGTACCTTTAAACTTCTTGAAATTTTGCAATTATATAGACTGACATAAGATATATATGTTCACAAAATTCAATTGAGATCGAATCATAATCAAGTGAGTTATAGCCATTTCAATTATATGGAATTACAACAACGATAACACGTGTTTATGGTTCATATAGGGTTTTCCAATAAGAGGTGTTATTTTGATATTACAAGAGAAACGCCATTTTTTAAAATAAATGATCGGATGTTTAGTTCATTATAAAGAAGAAGATATGCCGTTAATAGCAATTATTAACATTGAGCAAATAACTACTACGACACGCTTACAGGACCATTTCCTCTTCATGAAATTTTCCATAACCAAATCGCAAAAGTGGCTGCCCTATGTCCTCGATAGCCTCACGAATTTCATCTTTGAGATCTTGAATTGACGCTAGGCTATTGACATAGGCCTTCTTTATCATGTGGCTCCAAAGGAAGAAGTCGCAAGGTGTTAAATTAGAAGATCTATTCAAAATAACACCTCTTATTGGAAAACCCTTTATATATTTAAAATTTACTTAGGTACTTTTATTTTCTTTCAATTTTCATGAAAATTTAAGGAATAGTGTTTAACTTGAATATATTCAATCGGCCGAGCATTCAGAAAAATCATTTAAGCTAGATTGAAATGGCGGCTGCAATGTGCTTATGAAAGAAACTGTGCATCTTTTGTATAAATTTGAACGATTTCATATCTAAGTATTGGATGAATAATTCAAGTTATCGATTCACGCCATTAGAAAACTTCCTTCTAACCCTAGGATGTTTACAAAGACCTTCTGGTAGGAGCACTCTCCTGCTTACTCAACTTGTTTTAATTAACCTTATTTTTAAATGAACATACAAATTTTATTAAATATATTCATAAATTTTTTAATAACGCACTCACTACAGTCAAACTAAATAAAATCAAATTTCCGATTAAGATAGAGTTCAACTTAAGTAAATCCTGTTTTGATGAAACCGATTAAGTTCTTGCATTTTCATTTGTCAATTTCATTCAATGCATTATCAATTCCCAAAGCATTCGAAAACACAAGGAAAAGAGGCAGTAAAAGTGTGATAATTGTGTAAAAAATCGTGCAAACTATTACAAATTAAATAATTGTACAATATGTGTAGCTATTTGATTCGTGCAATCGACACAATTGGTTTTTAATAAAAACGCGTTATATGAGCACAGTATTTTTGAAAGTCCAGATTAAGAACACCATATTTGTATCACTAAATTATTTTCTGGATATCACAATATCAACTGCAATCAACTAAACTGTGTTCTAAATAGGACAAAACTTAAAGCATCTTAGTAAGCCTTTTTGAAATCCTATCATTATATTTTCTTATATTTTGAAATTCAATAATTTACGCAATCCAACTAATCTTTCTCAATAATATTGTAGCAAGCAAATTCTATTAGAAATAATATAGCCTACTCTCTGTTATATTTTGCTAGAACTTTACCGGCTTCTTACTTTAGACATTTATTAAATACATATGTATATTTATTTGTTCGGAATTATTTTGTTATATATTTTTAAATATGATATGGTCTAATTAGAGTTATGTTATGATATGATTCGGGAATTAAATATGGAAATTTAAATTTGTAATTTCGGTCTTTCCCTTTCACTCAATTTGACCCACAACCATGGCGGGCTCCTCCGATAACATGGGCTAGCCATCGGACGCGCTCTTCCCTTTTTTTCGTTGACAGGGGCTCTTGCCGGGTCTCGCGTGCCCTTTTTTGGTATAGAGTAATGTGATTCCATTGCATAACGCTACAACATAAATTGGCTACGTTTGTATTCCTCATTTGAAGGAAAGAGTCATGCAAAGTACGTATGTATGAGTTTTTCATTCAAATGGAAAATACATGGCCACGTCTACGTTAGGATCTTGATCCAGTTGGGAGGATGCAAGGGGGCACCGCATCCACCTGGATGCCCCACTCTTATTTGTGGGCCGTAAATATCATCGGTAACCACGAAGTCTCCGCAACTTCGTCCGTTTTTGCCCGGCCAAATTTGTTCTTGGAACAAGCATTTCAACCCTTAGTAGGTTACCTTGGCCTCGCCACCAGTCGATCGGCATGTTGACCTGTTTAATTCGTGAATGCGATTTTTTTTGTAGTGGGTCCTTGTGCTAGCGGGAAAAAACACGCCCCACGATACCGCAACGCTGGCCTGCCAGCGCATTCACGCGTCCCCAGACAAGGCCAATCTCGGCGAATCTCAACATCCTCTTTCGCCGAGGCAGCAGACCAACGCTGCAGTCCTCCACGGACATTTATATCTACTCTACCTTCACTACAGCTCGTCGGAGGAGGGCTGGGTAGTACCCTTTTTGTTTTTCTTGCTTATTAAATTAATAGAAATCTTTTGCATGATAAGTTATATTTAAACTTGATAAAAATATTCGTTTTCTTAAAAGATATTTATCATTATTTGAGTTAAAAACAAACAACACTTGAACATTTTATATGTTATTTTATTAATATTTATTACGTTTGGTGAAAATTGAGGAAAATGTAGAAGTCTTGACTATAAAAAAAAAAGATTTTTGTAACCATGCACGTGAAAAAAGGCTAAAATCGTACAACTGCGAACTTCCTCTCTTAGTTTATAGTTATCGTATTACAGCTAAAATAATGAATAATGTGATTGTTAATTCACAATAATTAATGATATATGTTTGTTAGAAAAGAAAAAGTTTATGAGGGAGAATAAGAAAAAAGTTATAAGGGAGAATAGCAAACAAATCAGTCAGCTTCTACCTCTACAATAGCAAACACAAGTGACGCAACATTTAGCGGCACCAGATTTTATATGGAGATAGCAAACGCAACATTTTTGGAAGAATTCGATGCGGTCTTGCAACATGATCAAAATAGATTTAAGTTGGCTACCAGTAAGCTTGTTGCTAAGAATAAACATAATGAAGTAGGTAGAATGCAGACGAATACAAATATAATTTATAATGTTTCAGATGCTGGATGCTACAAATTTTGATCAAAACACAGCAGTCCAAACAATCAACTCCCTAGCACAATTAATAACGTATGACTCCCACCGATTTACATTAACCAACTAACCGCTCCCTCTATTGCCTTATTAATGAAGCAATTTCCTGAGGCCAGGTGACGGATAAAATTTTTTTCGGAGGCGTACTACAAAATTACTGTGGATAACCTCATTGCTTACGATAGTATTTTGAAAACCATGAAAAATGAAAACAACGTTTATTTATCATGCATATATAAGTTTAGCAAGTATGCACGTCTAATCAAGCTGAAAAGTAGACATTGAAATGATCTTAACTCAGCATTAACAGACGTAATAGATAGAATGGGTAAGCCAATGAAAATTATTACCGATAACGAAAGTGCCGTAAACTGTCAAAAGACTGAAGACTGGTTCGAAACAAATAATATACATTATCATTTTTGCTCACCATCCCATCAAACAAAAAACTCAGACATTGAAACCTTCCATAAAGCCCCAAAACCAAATTCAAGAATTTTTTATTATGACAAGAAGCAGAATAAGACTTAAACTCTATGAGCCTATAACAGAAGTTCTCAGAATTTATAATACAACCGAGTATACTGCAATCAAAAAAACCCCAAATAAATTTCATCACAACCAACCTGAAAATTAAGAAGCCTATCAAAACTTAATAAATTATAAAACTAAATTCGTCGAATAACTCCAAGGTAGACATTCCCAAGCCCGTTTGAGAAAGGAGGAGGGAGCCCCCTTGTTTCCTCAACCTTCAACTTCTATGATTCCTCATCCCAAACCTCTCAAATAAATGGTAGTAAATGCTCTCGGTGTTGCACATTGAGTTTACTGGTTCCCCAATAATGGGACATTAAGTGCGGAGAAATGCTAATAAGTGTAAATATATCTACAGCTCTGCTACTGAATCCTACTTACACATCGTTTGTGGGGACGTAAGAGGGCAACGGCGAATTTTTCGTGCCTGATAACAGAATCGTCGTAATAAACATGCCGCCGGAATGGAGGTTGGGCGACGGGCTAACTCTCCGTCCCTGAAAAACCCGAAAATGTTTCAAAACCTGCAGACGGGCCTTGGAATGGACTCGACTCACGGCAACGACCTCGCAATCGGAAAACGGACAATGGCATTGGATCCTGGAATGTCAGATCACTCAATAACTCTGGCGCTGTTAAAGACCTTTTACAACAGGCCAGTCAATAGCAATTAAAAATACGGGCATTCCAGGAAACTAACTGGACTGCAAATGATATTTAACACATGAGATTGCACACAATATTCAAAAGTGGGAAGTCTACTGAAAAACGATAATTTGGAGTGGCCTTCATTATGGATAGGAAGTTCAAATCACACGTTATTGATTTCAAGGCAGTCAATGAATGGTTGAGTGCGATCCGTATACAAGCGAAATTCTTCAAAATCTGGCTGATGAACGTAGACGCCCCGACCGAAGAAACGAAGGATATGTTCTGCAATTACCTAGAAAGACTAGTTGACTCATTGCCTATAAACGACACAAAAATAATTCTGGGTGATTTCAACGCCAAGGTTAGCAATGAGACATCTCATCGGGGAATGAATGGAGGATATAGCTTCCACGATGAAACAAATGACAACGGCCAGTGCCAGATTGACTTTGCATGTAGCAGAAATCTAGTCATACGTTCAACTTGCTTACCACATCGACGCATTTATAAAACGACTTGGGTTTCACCAAATGGCAATACACAAAACCAGATCGATCATCTTCTGATCCAACAACGTTGGGCCTCGCGCATACTTGACGTCCGTACATACCGAGGAGCCAAATGTAAATCAGATCATTACTTGATCAAACTTACCTATCGATGTCGTATGTCAAACGCACATTTGGCGAAGACCAGCCAGCTAGAAAAATTTGACAGCTCCCATCTTATCAGACGCGTCGTTAAAGACAAGCAACGAGCTCTGGATGGAAGTGAAAGCGGGTGTTTAGACCGTGGCAGAACAGAAGATTGGACATTAAGCCCGGTGCAAGAGAAATGATTGGTTCGATTATGAGTACCAGAGTGCGCTAGACAAAAAGAATCAGGCGTACAAAGATTACGTAGGTAGAAAAACCAGGACGAAGAGAGAAAACTACGAAAATCTCAGAAGAGTGGCGAATAAGATAATTAGAATTAAGAAAAGAAAATACTTTGTCAACCAATTGAGAAGTATAGATATAAGTCTAGCGAGCAACAACACAAGACAAGCATACAAAGTAGTAAAAAGCCTGAAATGTGGTTATTAGTCCAAAACCGCGCTCTGTCGTGATGACATGGGCAATATCATCGCTGCTGAAACCAAGATTAAGGAAATATGGGCATCATATTTCAAGAACCTCCTAAATGCTCCACACAGCTCCACAAAATCGGAACCTACAAATATCTGTGGAGGAGTTCCATCATCAAAGCCAAAAAGAATAATAAAGCGCCAGGCAGCAATGAGATTCCAGTGGAGCTCATCAAATATGGTGGAAGCCGTGTTCATAAAGCTATGCTTAAAGTCATCCAGTGCATTTGGCAACAAGAGCATATGCCAAAAGAGTGGAGCCAATCAATTATAGTCTCTATCCGAAAAAAGGGGACAAGTTACAGTGCGAAAATTAGACAGGCATATCCCTACTTTGTACGACGTAAAAAATATTTTCAAAAATCTTAGAAAATAAAATCGAATCATACGCTAACAGTATTATTGGGGAGTATCAAGATGGTTTTAGAGCAGGTAAATCGACAATAGATCGATACGCGAGGTACATTACTATTCAAGTCGAGCCAAGTAGTAGCTTATGCGGACGACATCAACATTTTGTCACGGTCATTAACAACTGTCAAAGAACTTTTCCTGAAACTTGACAGCGAAGCAAAACTAGTAGGGCTACAAATCAACGAAAGTAAAACAAAGCTCATGACGCAGTCGAGGAAAAATACCCTAAATACACAAAATATCACACTTAGCGAATACAATATCGAAAATGTGAGCAAATTTGTGTATTAAGGAGCCAAATTAACGAAAACGGGCAATGAAAGAGACCAAATACGCCGAAGAATACAGCTCGCAAATAAAATGTTTTATTCAGTATTGACGATCTTGAAGACCAGCCGCATACACAGGAAAACAAAGCTCCAAATATACAACTCTGTGATAAGACCTGTGTTATGCTATGGGTGTGAAACATGGACCCTAATCCAAGCATCCGAAATATATTGAACGCCTTTGAGCGACGGGTCCTGAGGCGAATTGTAGTAATCGAGCAGGTAAGGTTCATGAAGATACGGAAATAAAGGGATTGCAAACGAAATATAGTTCGATTTCTCCAAGCGATGTGAAAACTTTCGACGATTTGCCGCTTTCGCCTAAAACCAAGCAAGGATTAAAAGCATGCAATTATAAAGTGCCGATAACGAGAGAGTCTATAGTGCTGAACAGTATCCGGCTCTAGAGAAAGCAGTGAAAAGGCATTCAACTCAAAACTCGATTAGTGATATTAAGTTATTGCAAAATTAAAGCAGTGGAACCACAGGCATAGCGTTCCCTGCTGCAAACCAAGTGATCTCAAACAAGCAGCGTTCACCGCCAACGTCTTCAGTGCAGATATCACAGCAGCAACAAACGTCAACGCCGATGCCTCGATCGGCGTGTAACGACAGTCCTACCGGATCAACCGATGTTGCATCGCTGTCGTCAAGCAACTCTGTTGCATCTGCATCTACATCCTCTGCAACCTCTGCCTTAAGTGATACATCCAAAATAGTCATTAATAATAATTTAGATATGAATACAAATCTATCTGCTACCTCATCATCTAGTAGTAAAAATTTAGGAAATGTAAGCAGTAGTACTAGTAGTAGTATTATATTAGCTAATAATGGAAAGAAAGTAAAAGCTAATACCAAAGCAAGCTGTGAATCGTCTGCAGCGATTTTGTCAGAAATAAATGTGGAGAAGCCAATGAAACAATCACAACCACATCCACCAACCCAGACACAAATGACTTCGAGTGCGGTTTCTGTTGACGGATCCGTTGAAAGTAAAGTATCACACTTGGCAAATAATCTAATTCCTGCTATCAACCCGAAAAAAGCAAAAGCAAATTCGCACCAGGTGACCAGCAGTGCTAGTTCGACAATTAGTCGCAAATCGAAAAGGGATAAACAACATCAAAATACCTCGAATAATGTTAGCGGCGATGAATTTAGTCTAAACCAAATTCAACAAAGCACCACGTCCTCTCAAGTGAAGCATTCAAATCGTCCAGCTGTTATAATATTGAATGATTCTAGTGATAGTGGAATGTATGGAGGTAATGATTTCACCTTGGGTGATTTCAACAAAGAAGAGTTGCGCTTATTTGAAAGCATCAACCACTTGGATGATTCGGGAGGGTATAATATGTCTGCACTAGATGTGATTAGTAGTAGCAGCATAGTGTCCGACACTGCCCATGAAGATATTCATTTATCACCGCATTCAGACCAAGGATACTCATCATCAAATAACTGTAGCACCTTCTCAGAATCAATGGACCAAACAAATGTCTCTTCTACTGGCACAATGCCTCAAAAGGGTTTGGGATTGGTGTATGTTGCATTCGACGCAGGTGTAAATACGAATTCGATTCAAGAAGGCAGAAGACTATCGATGAACGTCTCACCGTTTCCCAATGATAGCGCAATCATTATGGCAACTATGAGCACTGCCTCCATGTCATCAGAATTCAATTCCTCGTCTCACTTGCAACCACAATCAAATATTGTCGTGACCACGTTAGGGACAACCGAAATTTATCCACAATCACTATCTTCATCATCAACCGCAACTAAAGTGCTTACTAATAATTTCGCGAATAGTACTAATAGCAACAAAGTTAAAGAAAATAAAATTAACGAATTAATGTACGAATCTAGTGTAACGAATAATGATGTTAAGAAAAATTATAACGCAGAAAATGTAAATATTAGTAAAATAACGAATAATACTAGCGGTAATAATAATAGCAACAGCATTAATGATATATCAGCTACCGGTAAAATCACTTCATTGTCCACATCATCGTCGTCGTTGACATCAAATAACAATTCAATGGGAGGAAATGAAACGAAAACAGTTTTCGAACCAAACGTTGTGATGGATCGCTTAAATGCATAGCCAAGACTTGCATGCCACCAGCATCCACGATAGTTAGTTTATTGCTCGAACACACCGACAAAACTTTCAACACACGCAAAGTCGTCCAAAGAAGCTTCTCGTGATCATACGTACGGATTATTCGTACTAGCTTTCCACTTCTTCCACCACGATTGCATTGTTCGATGTATATGGAACGGTAAAAGCTAGTTCGTCATCTGTTGACCTGCTCGATACAGACATAGAAAATAGCGATTCGCTTGTTTTGTCGAACGGGGCCAAGTGAGGAATTTCTGGCTGATCGTCACCGCGGGCACATCGCTGCTTTTGAAAAACCGAAAAATCAAAGTACAGTTCTGCGTGTGAAAAGTGCCGCTCCACTCCAAGTTTTTAAAGTTTGCTATTCTGTAAAGTTTAGCTAGAAATTGAGTTCAGAAGAAGAAAATTTAAGTGTTTTTTTTGCCACAAACTGCATGTTCGTTCGAAGGTCGTTGAAATATCGGCTAAAATATGAAAATTGAGTGTGGCTCTGATTGATGGAACAGCCGCGAGGATAGCTTCGTATAGCCTTCGCATGTGGACCCCTTTGGATATTCTGAGCTCCGGGAACGAGTCCCGTTTGTGTGTTCCCTTTGAAGAAAATTTTTTCTTAGAGTTAGAGAAGAGATGTAACTGTCCTCGATATAGTCAAATAAGTGAAACCAACCCCTTAATTCATTTAGCGCCTGAAATAATCGAATTAATGCAAGTAAAATTCTAAAATTTAAATAAAACTGTGCTATCATTCCTAATAGAAGAAGAAGATAAAATATTCATAAGGAATATACAGTTAACTTTCCCCACGGGCACATTTATCAATTGAATTGTTTACGTCGAATGACGACTTTTCGAGTCGCCCTCACATACAGGGCGTTCATACAAGCAACGCTACAAGTAGCACGAACCAACAACAGACTGCAAAGACTGGCAGCAGCAGTAGTACAAATTTAAGTGCAATCTCTTTTGCAATTCAATCCACAACAGGTGCAGCTACTTCCAGAAAGTGACCCACGAACATTCTACGCAGCCTTAGTGTGTAAAGTCATTAATAACGTTTTGTGCAAAATATGTTAAAGGTAAAGATACAAATCAGTCGGGAATTTAAATATTTATCATAGAAGTTCATTGGAATGGGCTAATTAATTATACAGCCGAACGTAATAGGATACCTGCATCATCTTCGAGCGCTCAACGGACCATGTGGGTAAGTACCCCTTTCTTTTCAAATTTTTTTTGCATGCTTTTTGAATTGTATACAAATATAAATTATATGTTTTAAATATAAAAAAAAGAGGAAAAAAAAGAAAAGGGAAAAGAATATTCAAACATTGTGGAATTAGAAATGTGCGTCTGAACGTTTCCTAGTAATCGCATTTTTTTTCAATATATTCCAATTTGCACACAAATGCACCGAATTAGAATTGTATGGGAAACACATTTGTGAAATAATAAAAAGAAAATTGTGGAATTAGAAATGTGTGTCTGAACGTTTCCTAGCAATCGCATTTTTTTTACAATATATTCCAATTTGCACACAAATTCACCGAATCAGAATTGTATGGGAAACACATTTGTGATAAAATAAAAAGAAAAATGTGGAATTAAACAATAACCTCGGTCTTTCTATTTTGCTTCCTTTGGACCGTGTATAGGACCCGGTACGGTGGCAGGCTTTCCCCATAAAACATGAGCCAGCCACCGGGTACATTATAATCTTCTTTGTTTCAGGTGACGTCGCGGGTTGAGTGGCCCAAGCAGAGTGCCTCTTTATGGCATAGAGTTATGCAATCGAATTGTATAGTTCTATGGTATAAATTGGTAATTGGGGTACTTTTCTTCTGATGGGAAGACTTATGTAAGTTAAGTTGTATGAGTTTTCCACTCAGAAGAGGAATACCTGGCCACTGCAACAAATATGGATTTTAATCCGGTTGGGTGGGTGCGCAGGGGCTCCATCACCACCCGGTTGCCCTCCTCTCATTTGTGGGCTATGAGCCTCTCCAGGTAAAAACGAGGTCACCCTGCTTCCACTTCTTTTTACTTGTTACTCTTGTTCCACGAACAAGTTCGTTGTCCCTTGTGTAGTTACCTACACCTTTTGCGACTTCGGTCGCCTTGTTTTAGTTCGACCCCAAGAAATTCGTGAATGCAAAATTCTTTGTAGTGCGTCCTTGTGCTGGGGGAATGAACCCGCCCCACGACACTGCAATGCTAGCCTACCAGCGCATTCACGCGTCCCCAGACAAGGGCATTCTCGGCAGATACCGACACCTTCTTCTGCCGTGGCAGCAGACCATCGCTGCAGTCCTTTACGGACATTTCAAATTAACTATTCACTACAGAATAATTGGAGCGATGGTAGATAGGGACCAATGGCCAATTCGATACATCCATGAGCTGTATGAAATTTTTGACAAACTGGAGGTCTCAACGATTATAAGACTGCGGAAGCTGCAATGGGCTTGCCACATGAATCGTATGGACGAACAACGGATCCCCGAAAAGGTATTCATTGGGAGAACTGAAGGCCAGAGATCAGTGCGAAAACCGAGGAAACGCTGGTCTGACTCGGTCGACGAAGACAGCTCATCGCTGCTCGGATTTCGAAATTGGAGGAGGCGGTCAATGGACCGAGAGAGTTGGATACACTATTTGCAGGAAGCGGAGGCCCGAAAGGGGCTGTAGTGCTAAGAAGAAGAAGATCGACAACAGACCAATTGTTCACAGTCAAGCAGGTACTGGGAGTTCAACATACACGTACACCAAATTTTCGTTGACTTTAAGCAAGCACACGACAGTATTGATCGTAACGTACTGTACCAAATAATGCTTTGCCTTGGCATCCCAGGCAAATTAGTCCGTCTTACTAAAACGACAATGACTTCGATGACCTCCCGAGTCCGCATCAATAACCAACTCACCGATGCCTTTGACACAAATATCGGACTAAAGCAGGGCGATTGGCTGACCCGATTGCTATTCAATTTGGCTCTCATAAGGAAGCTACATGTCGGAGCAAGTAGTAGCCTATGCGGACGACATAAACATTTTGTCATGGTCATTAACAACTACCAACGAACTTTTGCTGAAATTCGACAGCGAAGCAAAGCTAGTAGGGCTACAAATCAATGAAAAGAAAACAAAGCTCATAAGGCAGTCGAGGAAAAATACCTCATATACACAACTTATCGTACTTGGCAAATACAGTATCGAGAATGTTAGCAAATTTGTGTATTCAGGTGGCAAAATAACGAAGACAGGTAATGAAAGAGGCGAAATACGCCGAAGAATACAGCCCGCAAATAAAATATGCTATTCAGTTTTGACGATCTTGAAGGCCAGCTGCATACATCGGAAAACAAAGCTCCAAGTATACAAATCTGTTATAAGATCTGTGTTATGCTATGCATGTCAAACATGGACCCTAACCCAAGTATCCGCAAATATATTGAATGCCTTTGTGCAACGGGTCCTGAGGCGAATAAGCGAAGCAAAGCTAGACGGAGACCGAAGGTGAATTCGATACAACCACGAGTTGTATGAAATTTTTGACAAACTGGAGGTCTCAACGATTGTAAGACTGCGGAAGCTGCGTTGTCCTGGCCACATGAATCGTATGGATGAACAACGGATACCTAAAAATGTATTGGTTGGGAGAACTGAAGTCCGGAGACTAGTGGGGAAATCGAGGAAACGCTGGTCTGACTCGATCAACTAAGACAGTTCATCGCTGCTCGGATTTCGAAATTGGAGGACGCGGTCAATGGACCGAGACAGTTGGAGGTACTATTTGCAGAAAGCGAAGGCCCGAGAAGGACTGTAGTGCTAAGAAGAAGAACAACAAGGCTATTTGGAATTTCTATTTCAGTAGAAAACTCCTCAATCCCTAAAGGAACCATTGTTAAGAACTGGACCCTTATAGCAATTATTTTCATTTGTGTTTAGTTTTGGTTGGTTGGATCGCCCTCGGAATTAATTAATATTTTGGTAATGTGGACTGTTATTCGAACTACCTTCACTTAAACCGGGTTTGAACTGATTCACGTTTTCATTTTGTTGATTTTTATTTCGTATAACTTTACAGGGATCTTGAAAATTTAAGTAACCTGCTTCTGTATAGAATTAGACTTTTGTGCAGGGAGTATACCGCGTAACGGCTGAGGAGATTATAGCGAAATATATCCAACGCTATTTCATTATTTGTTTCAATTATATGATTTTGTTGTTACCTCACTTTTTACTTCGTTATTTAAATGATAAAGATACTCCATAATACAGTCATAATATTGTGTTAAACAAGTAAACCTGGCATTAACTAACTTTGTATATAATTGAGATCTGCTTCTGGGATTATCAAAAAATTGTTTCAAAAGCAATTTGATTGAGCGCAAATCTATTCGTTTCTTGGCTTTCCCAGTGATTTTCAATCTGATTAAATTTTGCACGACAGATTTGATGGGCTCGTCCTAACTTTGGATGATTGGAGCTATGCTTTCCAAGATAAGGATGAAATTGTGCAGCTCTTGTCGATTCCCATTAAATTTTGGAAGTGCCACAAGCAGATTGAATATGCGCTTTTCGTTTTGCGCCTTCAGGCATGCTTCTTCTACCATTGGATTGTATTGAATTTCGCTCACGCTTTGATTTCCGAAAATAGATCTGCGACTGAGTTTGGCTCGTTCGTTCAAAAATCCTCCTTGCTTGGAAAATATCCTCGTCAGATGATTCAATGTGGCGACGTCTGCCTGATTCTGGCATTTAAAGTACGAGCGAAACAGCTTTCACTTTCCTCCTCGTATGCAAAACGATACTCTAATATAATTTAGCATGTCTTTAATTCCTTTGGAACAACTAGTTCTTTCAAGATTTAGGACTTGGAAAATTTTTACCGACTGCGCCAGTTAACTTTTACGATAATGAAACTTCGTTTAATACTTCAATTTAGTCCCTTTACTTGGACTTACAAATCCTAATTTACATACAGTTCAAAATCTTTTTCTATCCAAAGAGCATTGTCTATTTTAAAATATGCTGACTAGATTTCTAGCATCCATTCCAACGTAACTACCAAGAACGCTTTTGTTTATAGAACATTGTTTATAAAATCTAAACTAAGATTTATGGGCAACAATGTTGCGATGCATAAGTGGAGTCTAATGAAAATAATCAAAAGTGTAAGTTAGATGTTGAATTTTTTGTTGCCATAAATCTATAACCGCTACACAACCAGCACGGCAGTTTATTGGCTTTCAACGGAGATTACTATTTGGTTTTTAATTAAATTATTTTCTGAGATGAGAATGCTATGAAAATTTAATCTGAGTAACTAATAGATTGAATATATATTTCTAGTCCAAAGTAAGAACCCTCCTGATTTCGTTCGGGACTGTTGTCGAAAAAGCTCCTGCCGGTACTTTGCATCAAGTAGAAAAACCAATTCGTCGTCACACACCGGCATTTATTCGGGCTCACTCCAAAAACTTTTAGATGTGACCATGGTTACGAACCATTTACTCCGAAACACAATTGAGTTTTTGTCTTGGATTCACCTTATTGCATGACATATCGCATGCGAGTGAGAGAGAATAATGCCAGGTGAGAATGATGAAATAAAAAAGTTAATAAAAAAATGAAAGATATTGAGGAAGCATTTTTATCGAGTTTTATAAATTCATTATAGGAAAATTTGGAAGAAAAAGATGGCAATTGAATACGATAAAAATTAGTGCTTTCACGAGAGAAGTAGTTTTGGAGCTGTTAGCGTGACTTTCGAAGGAAGATGGGCATCAGAATCAGGAGATTTATTCAAAAACAAATTTTTAACGTATTTTACTGTTCCGTTAGACCTTTATTAATAATACATATGGGATATTTATTTTCCTATTGTATCTATCAGATTGCGCCTTATTGTTACCCTTATCCGGTAATTCATAGCAATTATTTAAAAACGAATCAAGCTCGCTGCACTAGGAAGTTTTGATAAACGGGCAACGGTTCTGTCTTGCGACTCAAAACTCCCCCTCAAATATATCTTTTTCGGAATGAATGAGTGGAGTCGTATGTTGAAAGGAGTTTGTATCGTGACCTTGATTTCATGCATTCAAAGTTATGGAGAGAGGCATGGTGGAATTGTTGCTCGTTTAAGGAAACTTCCTTGTGCAACGTCCTTGACTGCTGTTTGTAATTGTGTTTCTTTTTGTTGCATTGATTTAGTGTACGTCCTCCACATTTATGATTAATGGCGTTTGGATAGGCTTCTACTTGGGTATTGGGTGGTCAATTTAATTATTTGTTTTGGTCTCGTTATTGCCATAGATATAATGGACAGTAGAATATGAATGCCGAGCAATTGTTATCATGTTTATAGGACCGATAAGATGGAGTCGAAGAGGGGCGATTGGTTATTTAACGTGGAAATTAGTGTCCAGTGTGAAGACGATTGTTGTTTGAATGGAAGCATTAGAGCCACCTCACCGTAGAGGTTGCTTAACATTGTATTTGATCCAAGTCGATGACAATATGTAATGGATACTTACCGGTTGGTAAATCTAAACGTTAAAGGATTTTCTCTATAGCACCAAGCGCTGTACGGGCATTGAATTAGAAACATAGAAATACTGGAAGAAGTTGTATCAACAATTCTGATTCCTACTGTTCGTCTACCGATTCAATAATCTAAAAAATCCATTACGTTTACATAAAGCAACGATTGAAGGACTCAAAACAGCAATTCACGGTCAGTTTTAGGCTTAAAGGATGAGTTGTTGCTTGTTTCTTCGGACGACTCTTTAATTGGACGGACGCGCGTTCGAGGTTCGTGGGAATTAGCTAGGATTTCAATGTCCTGGTCCAATACTTTCATTGGTGAGATTTTACACAGTTTTTTATTTGGCTTTGTAAATATTTCTTATATTTTCCTCTCCTTTAAGGTAGCGTGACATTTCCTCATATGTGAATTTCATAACGCTTATGTGAACGCTTTTATGGGTTACTAATTTCCACCCAAAAGTGAGAAAACTGTTCGTGCTTGGTACCAGGTGAGAATTTTGTGGATATTTAATAAGTAAACATTCTTGAAGACAGAAAATTAGGGGAGTGTTAGTTTTACAACTAACTCCTTTTACAGTGGTTTATATTGAATGTTGCAGAAGGTCGGGCGCAAGTTTAAGATCTTTAATTGATTGGTTTATTTATATATTGGAGTTATCCGAGAAAGAGTAAGCTATAAATTTGACTTTAAGTGAGTGATGGTGCGGTTATAGACTCAAAAGATGCTTTGCATACGTTTTAATTAGCGTATTAAGCATGTGATTGTATAATGCGTAATCATTGTGCCAATGCGAATTTGTTGAAAATTATGAAAGTGTTTGAAATTTTCGGAGTTCATCGTTGCGAATGCTCAAACGAAAAATACTGATGAAGTTTTATTTAAACTACTTGAATGTATTCTTTAGTGCAAAGTTCAAAAGGCATGTGATTCATTTTTGATTTTATATTTGTTTTTAGAATTCCTCTATTACAAAATTTTAAGTTTATAATAAAACTCAGTGAATACTCTTGTCTGATAAGTTTTTTACTCAACCTATATTGCTATAGACTTTTTGCCTAAGTACTTTAAAACGGAACTAAAACGTAATTGGGATTTTTATTATTAGTCCAGTCAAATTCGATTTTTTGCTGCAAAAGGTCCTCTGAGTAACTGTAATGAATTTCTCTACTTTTCAGATCGAACGCGGAACCGACCTCTCATCGGTTCTAGACGTTAAGTCTGAGTAGTGCCAACGGATGGAACCAACAGGTCAACCAATCCGTGCACCGTAATCCATTCACGCGGTGACTGCTTGTCGGCCAGCTAGTTCGGAGAGGATTTCGGTCGCGGGTCTCCGAATGGATTACGCTCAATTACAATATTTCAGTCACCTGAACTTGCCCGTTTTTCAAACGCGTCAACAATTACTCATCCAGAACGAGAAACCTACATTACGTTAGTTCTGGATGTGATCTATCCACAGATCTCAAATCAAAAACGCTACAAAATCCCATAGGCGCGTTACCGATTCACCGACGCGGTACCGAAAAATATACTACTCGAACTTAAACCGAAGAAAACTACTCTAAAGAAATGGCGAAACAAGCAAAGGTACCGCGTACCGCGCGCGACGCGAAACCGACTTCAGCGGATTTGTCGAAACCCTAACCTCGCGACGGCATACCTACCCTGCACTCTCCTTTCACGCTGAAAAAAAAACGAGCCACTGAAAAGGAAAGTCGATAGTTAACTAGCAATTCATGTTAATTTTTATTTAGTTCCTAAAAATATGTATAATTTTTCTATTAATATTTCTAATTTTTTTTTTCTGCTTTTATTCTCTATACAACACTATTGAGTAGTTAATAATAATAATATAATTGTGGTTTTAAATTTTAATTTAATAATTACTACTATCACTAACATCAGACGAATAGATGTAGAAAACTTTCCATTTAATTATTTTTCTTTTAGATCATTTGTAGTAATGAGTTACTTGACTACGAACGTTATTTACTTTTCAAGTTTAATTAATGAATAGATATGATTAAAAATTTTCCGTGTGTGTGTGTGGGTGTTTGCGTTTATCAATTTTTATTTCAGTTATCTGTTCGTAATAATAATTTTATTTACTTTTATTTGTTGAAATTTTCAGGAAATTATTTAAACGTTGATGTTGCCTGTATTTAAAGGTAGATAAATATTTTACCCAGATTATAAAAATTAAAACTTTGTTTTCTATTTTCAACATAGAATTCAACTTGGTATAACTCTTACTTCATTTCCATTTTGACGCATACAAGAGATTCACTTAAACCGATGCTTTGGATTATTTGTGTGTGCATACGAGTATTCATCTTATTTTTTTTTTTATATCAAAATTTAGATCGACTGTGATTTCAAGTATGAGGAAAGAATAAAGAAGCAATAGTATTTTTACAATGGGATTGAGTAAAATTAAAATGAAGTAAAAAGTCATAAATGACTAACGTAAAACTCATTAATTTCTGGAAAATTTTCGATTAAGCATATTTATATAGCGAGCGATTTAAGACATTTCTGTGCTCCTTCTGTTAAATAATTTCCTGAAAATTTCAACAAATAAAAGTAAATAAAATTATTATTACGAACAGATAACTGAAATAAAAATTGATAAACGCAAACACCCACACACACACACGGAAAATTTTTAATCATATCTATTCATTAATTAAACTTGAAAAGTAAATAACGTTCGTAGTCAAGTAACTCATTACTACAAATGATCTAAAAGAAAAATAATTAAATGGAAAGTTTTCTACATCTATTCGTCTGATGTTAGTGATAGTAGTTATTATTAAATTAAAATTTAAAACCACAATTATATTATTATTATTAACTACTCAATAGTGTTGTATAGAGAATAAAAGCAGAAAAAAAAAATTAGAAATATTAATAGAAAAATTATACATATTTTTAGGAACTAAATAAAAATTAACATGAATTGCTAGTTAACTATCGACTTTCCTTTTCAGTGGCTCGTTTTTTTTTTCAGCGTGGAGGGGAAGTGCAGGGTAGATATGCCGTCGCGAGGTTAGGGTTTCGGCAAATCCGCTGAAGTCGGTTTCGCGTCGCGCGCGGTACGCGGTACCTTTGCTTGTTTCGTCCTTTCTTTAGAGTAGTTTTCTTCGGTTTAAGTTCGAGTAGTATATTTTTCGGTACCGCGTCGGTGAATCGGTAACGCGCCTATGGGATTTTGTAGCGTTTTTGATTTGAGATCTGTGGATAGATCCCATCCAGAACTAACGTAATGTAGGTTTCTCGTTCTGGATGAGTAGTTGTTGACGCGTTTGGAAAACGGGCAAGTTCAGGTGACTGAAATATTGTAATTGAGCGTAATCCATTCGGAGACCCGCGACCGAAATCCTCTCCGAACTAGCTGGCCGACAAGCAGTCACCGCATGAATGGGTTACGGTGCACGGATTGGTTGACCTGTTGGTACCATCCGTTGGCACTACTCAGACTTAACGTCTAGAACCGATGAGAGGTCGGTTCCGCGTTCGATCTGAAAGTAGAAAATCATTACAAATGGCGCCCAACGTGGGGCCAAAAACATCCTAAGGGGGAAAGAACTTCGCGTCTTCTGACGAGTTGGTCCTTTACGGAGGATGTAAGGTACTTTGGTACTCGAGTCCCACTATCAGGAGCAGTGGAATTGTGTGATACACATTAGAGGTCGCTTCACGTGAGTTGTAGCTTCCGCTCTCCTTTGTTTGATTTTGCTTTCGCGACAGAATCCTTCCGATGTGTTGTCCTAGGCTAACCCCTGTAAGGACCTTCTATTTTCTTGATGGAACTGCCAGTCTGATGGGTTTACCTATCAGCATGGACTCTCAAGAAAATAGAAGGCTACCTTGCCTTTATGTCGCGGAAGGATTCTAACTATTTCTTATGCGTGTTAGACGAGTGGTATCGGTTCAACGTTCGGTGGCGTATGCTGGAGTTGCGAAGCCCGGAATGCTTCTACGCGTCGGGAATTTTGACCGCGTACAAAGTCGTTACGGTAGCTCTACCACTTGTCTCGTCGAGTCACTTTAACGTAGTTTAGAGACGGTTTTTTTTGTAATGTATGTGGGTTATGGGGTAATTTTCGTAAATCGACCGAAAGCATCCTTTCTTCGACAGATTACCACGCACTCTCTTTTCCCGTTGAAGGAGTCGACCACTGGAAAGGAAAGTGTATCAAATACATTTTTTTTTTCCACTTATCTTATCAAAATAGCTCGCCACTATCGGCCACTAAAATATTCCTAAGTTTTTTAAATATATATTATATTGTAACATTTTTTTTTGTTAAGGAACTTACTTCTCCCACCAGATTGAACGAAAATGGCAACGAAGCGGACCCCAGAAAAGCGGTGGACCCGGTCCAAAACGGTCCAACCCGCGAACTGTGGAATCTGTTTCGAGGACGTAGTGGAGGGCGTACACAGCGTGCGATTGGATTGTGGACATTTATTCCATCGTGCCTGTGTACAACAGCTCCTCCTCACGTCAGAACTGTGTCCCTTATGCCGGCGACCCATCGAGCGGACCGCCCTAGACGTCCCCATCGGAACGCCCCTACCAACGCGTGGAGCAGTGGCGAAAGGAGCTCCAGAAGCCGAACCGTCACAACCACTCTTAGACCTGCAAGGAGCAGTAGGCGGTGAAGTTCCGGCTGCAAGTGTCGTGTCCGAGGTGACAACCATGCCTTCCGCCCACTCCATTGACACCCTCGTGGCATTGATGAGGGATATGTCGGAGAGAATTGGCAACCTGGAGGGAAAGATCCAGAATCTCCCGTTGAGCCAACCACCCAGCCGCGTGAGAACTCCGCTTGGCTGGGAGCCAAATCCCAGTGTGGCGATGCCCCACTCCCGACAATCCGAGCAATGGGTCCCACCTCCAAGGAACTCGGGAATGGATCCCAGAGCTCCCGAATACAGACCGCGACACAGTACCGGACCTCCGTTGGTACCTCCAGCCCCCGAGGCAGTTCAGTACCACAGGTCAATCGAGGATGTGATTCCCCCCGGGAACGCATTGGCACCTTTTCGAGACCCGACGCCTCGTATCATGGAGAGTTGGCGCCTGAACTTTACAGGGTTCAACGATATGATATCGGCGGACCGGTTCCTTTTCCGGATTCAGGCGTTGGTATCCAGCACCCTGGGAGGTGATTCCTCGGCCTTCCTCCGGCATGCACATCTTTTGTTCAGCGGCGACGCTGCCGACTGGTACTGGAGCTTTAAAGAGTCAACGCCACGTCCCACTTGGCACTCTTTCAGTGCAGCCTTCCGCAATCGATTTGAGGATGGCTTCACTGAGAGAGAGCTAAGAGAGCAAATAAAGAAACGGAAACAAGGCGCTCACGAACCGTTCGACCAGTACTACACCAGTATAGTGAGATTGAGCACTCGCCTGCGAAATACCATGCCCGAGGACGAATTGGTAGAAATTATCAGAGAGAACATGCGCTGGGATCTCCAGAACAGCCTGCTACATTTTCCCATCAACACCATACAGGGATTGCGCCTCCATGCCCGCAGACAAGAACACTTGGATGAGCGGCGTGGTACCTTCCGTCCACAACCTCGCATAACGGGACCAAATCCCCGAAATCATCACACCGCGGAGTTGATGGCAGCGGACCACCTGCTTGCTGATCCAGTACCAGTACCGAGGAGCGGAGCACCACCGGAGCTTGAGGACCCAGCCTTGATTGATCGACCCTCCCTTGAAGCAATTACTAGCCCGACGGTCTGTTGGAACTGCCGACAACCGGGACATCGGTTCTATGCATGTCCAGCGGAGGCAACGCTTTTCTGCTACCGATGCGGAAAGGCCGACACATACACACCTGACTGTGCAAATTGCAAAGGGCGAAAAAACTTGCCACCGAGTGCCGCGACCACCCGTCGGCACTCCTAGACCCCGGACGAACCAATCCAGACCCCATCACCAGCTATGACCCAGCTCCCAACATGACTCCAACTCTGCTGACTCGCACCGCTAACCACAGTTCTCCCGAAGTTCCACAACCGACGCCGTCCTTCGCCGAGGCCAACGCGCAGGGAAATGATAGCGAGACGAAAGTTCCTTGGCATGTAACACCTTTTCATGTTAGGCTGCGGAATTATTTGGCTACTCGACAGCGCATCTTCCATGAGGAATTGGCCACAACTGTCCCACCGCGAAGCAAGCGAGCCACGCGTCGGATGCGGAGCTTCTGGAGAAAAGTCAGGCAGTCGAGAAAAGTGTTGAAGGACATATACTTAGACGAATTATTGAGGGATGATGTTCGGCCATATGCGTCAGTACACCTCCTGCAAAAACGAGTATCAGGCTTAGTCGATACGGGAGCCAGTGTGAATTGCATCTCTGCCGAGTTTGCAGGGGAGGTACTGGCAAAGCACGCGGACCAAATCCGTCATTTCACCTCCTGGTTAAGCACGGCGGACGGAACTCGTCACTCTGTAGTGGGAAAAATTATGACGGATGTCACCTTTAAAGGGGTAACTAAACCTATGGAATTTTTCATCATACCTCAGTTAACCCAGAATCTTTATTTAGGAGTGGATTTCGTTCGAAAATTTAACTTGGCCCCGGCACTATTTTCCGGTTCGACCCTGGAGTCCGTCACCACCGTTCCTGACCAATCTCAACCCACTAACTTATTACGACATACACTGGATGTAACTCAGCAACTGCGTCTTGACTCGGCTATATCGGCTTTTCCATCGCACGAGAAAGAAGGTCTCGGGCGGACTGCCCTGGTGTTCCACACTATAGATGTGGGGGACGCTAAACCCATAAAACAGAGACATTTCGCCATATCTCCGGCGAAGGAAAAATCGTTATATGCCGAAGTGGATCGAATGCTATCATTAGGCGTAATCGAAGAATCACAGAGCGCGTGGGCTTCCCCAGTCACCTTAGTTGTCAAGCCGAACAAGGTCCGGTTATGCTTAGATGCCAGACGCTTGAACGCCGTCACAGTCAAGGACGCCTATCCTCTACCGTTGATCGAAGGCATTTTGAGTCGATTGCCTAAAGCCCATTTCATCACGAGCTTAGACCTCAAGGACGCCTTCTGGCAAATTCCTTTGGACCCCGGTTCAAAGGAGAAAACAGCCTTCACAGTCCCAGGTCGGCCCCTATATCAATTCGTGACCATGCCATTCGGATTGTGTAATGCCCCCCAAACAATGACGCGCCTTATGGATAAGGTGATACCACCTCATTTGCGGCACCAAGTTTTCGTTTACTTGGACGATCTGTTGCTTATAACCGAGACCTTTGATGAACACATCGACCTGCTTCAGGAGGTGGCTCTACACATCCGGAGGGCAAGATTAACCATCAACATACGGAAGAGCCAGTTTGTGATGACGGAGGTGAAGTATTTAGGTCACATCATTGGGCATGGCCATATCAAGACCGATCCGGAAAAGACTCAAGCGATTGACGTTTTTCCATTACCCAAGACCACCAAACAGTTACGCCGATTCTTAGGTTTATGCGGATGGTACCAGCGTTTTGTACGTGACTATGCCACCATTACCACTCCTTTGACCGACATGCTGCGTAAGGGACGTAAATTCGTCTGGGAAGAGTCCAGCTTGCGAGCCTTTGAAGAGCTAAAGAAGAGTCTGACTACAGCCCCCGTACTGCACAGCCCGGACTTTGACAAACCGTTCTCAATCCATTGTGACGCGAGTCAACATGGGGTGGGAGCAGTCTTAGTCCAGGTTGCACAAGACGGCGAGGAGAGACCTATAGCCTTCATGTCTCACAAGCTGAACCCAGCCCAGCGAAATTACACGGTCTCCGAGCAAGAATGTTTAGCCGCGGTGTTGGCAGTGAAACGCTTCCGAGCCTATGTGGAGGGACACACCTTTGAAATCGTTACGGATCACGCTTCTCTGAAATGGCTAATGAGCCAGACTGATCTCAACGGCAGATTGGCCAGGTGGGCACTGAAACTACAGGCATTTGACTTCACAATTCGCCACCGAAAAGGAAGCCAGCATGTAGTCCCCGACACCCTATCCAGAATGTTCGCCCCTGAAGGAGCCGAGTTGGTCCAAGAGGACGACAGCCCCCAATTGATCGATTTGGACCATCCTGCCTTCAAGTCAGCCAGCTACACCCAACTGATTCACACTATCCAGAATCAACTGTCCCAGCTTCCTGAACTGCGGTTGACGGACGGATTTATTTACAAACGGATGGGACACGCATCCGGAGACCCCATACAAGAAGAAGAACAGTGGAAGTTGTGGGTGCCCGAAGAATTAACCACTGATCTTATCAGACGGGCTCATGACCACCCATCAAGTGCGCACGGCGGATACGGTCGTACACTTAGGCGGTTGAAAACCTGTTTCTTTTGGCCTAAGATGGCACAACAGATAAAAGCGTACGTAGCCTCTTGTGAGCTATGCAAGTGCACTAAAGCGCCCAACACCATTCTTCGGCCACCCATGGGTAAGGTTGAGGTCCCCGAACGCGTGTTCCAGCGCTTGTACATTGATCTTATCGGTCCTTACCCTCGATCTGCTTCTGGTCACACGGGAGCTGTCGTGGTCCTGGACCAGCTCTCTAAATTCCCTATCATAGAACCACTACGTAACATGCACACTGGACCTATAATCAGCTTTTTGGAGAACCGAGTCTTTCACATGTTTGGAGTTCCGGAGAAACTTGTCTCCGACAATGGGGTCCAGTTCACCTCCAGCAAATTCCGAGACCTAATGTCCAAATACGGCATCATCCACCAACGAACTGCCGTCTATTCACCACAAGCCAACGCATCCGAACGACTGAATCGTACGCTCATAGCGGCCATTCGCGCCTATGTCCACCCGAATCAGAGGGACTGGGATCGCAAATTGTCCGCCATCACTAGTGCGCTGCGCTCGTCGTACCACGCCACTACCGGCATTTCGCCGTATTTCGCAGTGTTCGGCCAGTACATGATCTGTCATGGGAGCGCTTACCGGCTATTGCGGCAGCTGAAATCGCTAGCGGACCCAATCGTGGTTCTAGAACCGCACGAAAAGCTCCAACTTCTGCGAGATCAACTGCGGGAGAAGATTGAAGAAAGTAGACGGATGGGAGAGGAGCGGTACAACTTGCGATCTCATCCTTCTGGCTTTAAGGCCGGCGACGAAATATATCGTCGAAACTTCCGACAGAGCGATGCCACCCGACATTACAATGCCAAACTAGACAAGAAATTCGTGAAGTGTCGAGTCATACAAGTCATAAGCCCCACCCGATACCTCATCGCGGACATGACTGGTAAAACCCTGGGAATTTACCACGCAAAAGACCTTAGACGATGAAGTGCAACTAATTCCCACGAGAAACCTTGGCTTACCCCAAATCTCTGCTTAGACGAAGACCTCCGAATAACACCCGACTCCCTACTATATAGTCACTGTCGAGTCTTCACGAACATGGTTGTAGCCTATCCTTCGAAACCGACCTTCGACCCGCCACGGCCCTAACCAAGACCTTTTATATAGGAGACGGGATCGTAATTACTTCGATTTTGGGGGGGGGAATGTGTAATGTGACGCCTACGCCCGGGAATCGAAGTGATTCCGATCCCGAGCCCTTGTAACCGGCCAGATGGATATGTCCTCGAAGTGCCAGCGGACTACATCTGTCGTGCGGATATCGTTGTGCAGAAAATATTTTTTTTTCTGTCCAAATATTTAGATCCGTGGATATAAATATTCGAAATATAGAATTAATCCAACCCCGGCACATTTCGAGACATAGCCATCTGGAAATGCCCCTCCACCGTGGCCATCGAGAAAACTATGCCACTGGCGACATCTGGAGAGGCACATTGCCGCCATATGGCGTGCCATTCCACACACAGATGTTTGTTCCGAGGTGACAACCGGGATTTTTGACAGCCACATGTCGGCTTCGTTTTTCGTTGCGGTCGTCTGCTATCGTGTCCATTGTCGTGAATCGCAAAATTCGTGAAGTTTCTGTGTTTCCCGTAAAAAGTGGGCAATTGTTACATTAACGTCCAAGAATTGTTATAGTTGTACCAATTATGCTGGTGGTTAAGTGTACGAGAATCTCCGGGTAAGCTCGTTGTACGCGCTGAAAGGTTTCGGAAACGAAAGGAAACTCTGTCAAACTCGGCAGGAAGATCAACAGGCTCCAATCATGAAAGAGGTTAGTTTAGTTAAAAAAAAAAACTTAGGAAATATTAGAAAATTTTGTCTAGGTGAAGGTGAGGCTAGAAGACCTGTCGATCAGCAAAATCAGCAATTAGATGGGAGTCCTTTACGCGGAACCAGTATTATATATAAAGGACACGAATTTACCCAAATCCGTTATCATATGCCAACAGCTTGTGAGGTTTGCACCAAACCATTGTGGCAATTGTTTAAGCCGCCGGCGGCCTATGAATGTAAAAAACTGTCGCAACCAAAATCCACTAGAGCTTTGCTGCTATTATTGCGAAGCTATGCAGCGGCTGATCACCTCATCAAAATTAACGTTGCGTGAACTGCGGACTAAGTGGGAATATACCTTCGATAAAACAATTTCTCTTAATGAATCCAGTAGGAGAATAATTCAACACCAAAATGATTTGACACTTCTTAATGCGGAAATTCGAAGTAACGCTTGCTACTTTGTTCAGATTGATCAATTGGCATATCGCTTGCAATCCGCAGTACAGATTGCAGTCTTCGGTAAAATTGATGAATACCTAGCATCTATCGACGCAAGTCTTTTATTTATAAAAAAAAAACGATACTTGTAAAGATTCAGCAACGTACATTGTACGGTATAAACATATGCTATTAAAAGTTATCAACGTTATTCGCGGGTATGCTTCTCACGTTATCAAAAATGCGGCGCTAATATTGAAAGTTGATCGCGACAAACAAATGATTGTTGTGGATGAATGCATTGAGAACATCTCGATAGCTGAGCTCCAAGAACTTTTACCGGGTCATCAGCCCCGTTATATTGTTTACACGTATCGTATGGTTCATGACGATGGTCGAGTTTCATATCCGATGTGCTTCATTTTTATACACCAAGAGACAGTCATATGAGTCTTCAAATGATGTATGCCGGTACTAAATCAGCGGTGCAAAAGGAAGTTGGAGTGACAAAAGTATTTGAAGTACGCGATCTGGATGATTTGACGGAGGATTGGCTTCGGGAAAAACTGAAGTAAATAAACCATACCAATGTTGCATCAGAAGAGAGCAAACTACGCCAATACTCGACGAGCATAACATGAAACAGAATGCTATGTAATAGCAAATACCAAGTCGAAAAAAAATACCATTAGTTTTAAATATTCACCAAAATTTTGCTCACATTTAAAGTATATAATTTGAATGCCTTTTTAAGTAGTAGAGAATAGAAGTAGAAATGGACTTTTTATGATAACCATACCATGATTTTATAATATGTTAAGGATAAAGCTCTGATATAGAAATAGTAACAATTGAAGTCGACGAGTTTACAATTGTTGATGCGGGAATCGAAGTTGAAGTAACACCACAATTGCCACAGGAAAACGAAATTGATATATTTGAAGAAAAAGGAAATAGTCAGTAGTAGTTTAAATTTTATTGGTTGTATAAAAGACACTAGTTAGCGTGACGTCCATTCATTTAATAATTTTCTTCTAAACAATATTAAGCTCAAGTCCTGAAAGCTGAAACTCATTTAAATTATAATGTTTATTGCCAAATGTATCAGTTAGATTCAATTATCACTAGAACTATTAGGACTTAGTCAACAAGAGCTTGAAGAAACTCTAGGCAATTTTTACATAAACAAAAAAAAAAACAAATTTAGATAACGTTTTATATTTGTAATTGGCTAATAATGAATCGTTATACTATTACCTTCATTGGAAATAGCGCTGATAAACAATAATCGAAATAGTTGACAATTGAAGTAAGTTAATTGCGGTTAGTAGGGGGTTGATAACAGGTTCTTACTAACGAGTTTTTGCCGCACCAACTAATAACTTAGAGGAAGTTGAAACGATTTCGTGGTTTTAATAACAAGATCCCTGAAGTGCACTAATCGGGATGGATAATGTTCTAACCGTTAATAGTAAAAAAAAAAAAAAAACAACTAGTATATCGCGATTATAATATTTCGCCGTAGTCATATCGCGATTATAATAATCCGGCGTAGATTAAAGGGCATGTCGCGATCGAAAGAATATAAAGGTAAATAAGGGAACACGGAGTGGCTTCGTCAAATCAAAGCGAAACTTTAAAGGCCTACGTTAATCACATAAAACAAGTGGGAACCTCAACTAACCGGAATAAGTAAAATTATAACCTACGATTTGGCATTCTCAGAATTTAAACATTAATCAAAAGCGATGTTTTCGTCATAGTAAAACGATTTTGTTATTTTAACGTTCAGTACGGAGAGCTTTCGCCTACAGAATTGGGATCCATTGTCTTTGAATTATATCATAGATCTCAACCCAAGCAATTATTTGAAAAAAAAACGGCATAATCCCTACCAATCTATATATACTGCCTGTGTAATATTTTATTTTAAAATGAAATATGATTATTCTTTGAAGTATAGCAGTAAAATTTTGAAATTATTTAACAGAAGGAGCACAGAAATGTCTTAAATCGCTCGCTATATAAATATGCTTAATCGAAAATTTTCCAGAAATTAATGAGTTTTACGTTAGTCATTTATGACTTTTTACTTCATTTTAATTTTACTCAATCCCATTGTAAAAATACTATTGCTTCTTTATTCTTTCCTCATACTTGAAATCACAGTCGATCTAAATTTTGATAAAAAAAAAAAAAAAAAAATAAGATGAATACTCGTATGCACACACAAATAATCCAAAGCATCGGTTTAAGTGAATCTCTTGTATGCGTCAAAATGGAAATGAAGTAAAAGTTATACCAAGTTGAATTCTATGTTGAAAATAGAAAACAAAGTTTTAATTTTTATAATCTGGGTAAAATATTTATCTACCTTTAAATACAGGCAACATCAACGTTTAAATAATTTCCTGAAAATTTCAACAAATAAAAGTAAATAAAATTATTATTACGAACAGATAACTGAAATAAAAATTGATAAACGCAAACACCCACACACACACACGGAAAATTTTTAATCATATCTATTCATTAATTAAACTTGAAAAGTAAATAACGTTCGTAGTCAAGTAACTCATTACTACAAATGATCTAAAAGAAAAATAATTAAATGGAAAGTTTTCTACATCTATTCGTCTGATGTTAGTGATAGTAGTAATTATTAAATTAAAATTTAAAACCACAATTATATTATTATTATTAACTACTCAATAGTGTTGTATAGAGAATAAAAGCAGAAAAAAAAAATTAGAAATATTAATAGAAAAATTATACATATTTTTAGGAACTAAATAAAAATTAACATGAATTGCTAGTTAACTATCGACTTTCCTTTTCAGTGGCTCGTTTTTTTTTTCAGCGTGGAGGGGAAGTGCAGGGTAGATATGCCGTCGCGAGGTTAGGGTTTCGGCAAATCCGCTGAAGTCGGTTTCGCGTCGCGCGCGGTACGCGGTACCTTTGCTTGTTTCGTCCTTTCTTTAGAGTAGTTTTCTTCGGTTTAAGTTCGAGTAGTATATTTTTCGGTACCGCGTCGGTGAATCGGTAACGCGCCTATGGGATTTTGTAGCGTTTTTGATTTGAGATCTGTGGATAGATCCCATCCAGAACTAACGTAATGTAGGTTTCTCGTTCTGGATGAGTAGTTGTTGACGCGTTTGGAAAACGGGCAAGTTCAGGTGACTGAAATATTGTAATTGAGCGTAATCCATTCGGAGACCCGCGACCGAAATCCTCTCCGAACTAGCTGGCCGACAAGCAGTCACCGCATGAATGGGTTACGGTGCACGGATTGGTTGACCTGTTGGTACCATCCGTTGGCACTACTCAGACTTAACGTCTAGAACCGATGAGAGGTCGGTTCCGCGTTCGATCTGAAAGTAGAAAATCATTACATAACGCCTTATAAAATCCTCTCATTTTTCTGCGTCGCGGGGGGAGGGGGAAAAGTCCCTTTTTTCATGTTTTTGGCATGTATCTTGAAAACGGTACGTCGTACCGAAAAAAATATTAGGCTCAAAATTAAAGCCTTTTAAATTCTCGTTCCAAAAAAAATATACATCTTTCTCGGAATCAAAATCGTAGAGGAGTAAATTTGCTGTAAAATTTTTATTGTTTCACAATTCTATCTTTAGACAATGAAAAGTTAGAGCGTTTTGAAATTTTGCTGTAGATTTCGAAATTTCTCAAGCAAAATGCTCATAATTTCATTTTTGTTTTCAAAGGCTTAAAATATCGGTGTCATGTTTTTGAACTTAATAGGTGTATAAACATATATATATATATATATATATATATATATATATATATATATATATATATATATATATATATATATTGTCGCGTGTATTTATTCCGCGGCCAATAATTTAATGTTCCGGGAAAGTGAAAACGCAATGTCTTTTAATTTAAGTGAAAAGAGTTTATTCAATTACAAAAATGCACAATAATCGATTTAACACTTTCACTAATTTTAATTTTCACTATTAAAAATGTAACACTTGTCCATAAATTTCTTATCGCAATTGTCTTCTAAATCACTTCACAATTACGAAAATCACTTTTCTATTCGCTTTCCACACACTATCGCAGTTCTTATCGCGGTCGAATGAATGATCCCCCCATTCATTCAGCTCGCCTTTATATAGGGTCTCTAATCATTCAACTCAGTTCTCGTACATTGGTGAATAAGCGGGAACATTCCAGCATGAATGAATGGGCAGTGACTCACTTTCAGATGTTGATAATGCTTGTTGGGTTCTCGTGGTTTCGAGTAAATTCATTTTTTGTTGTTCTTAATGATTGTGAAAACAATTGCGACAGTAGCTCGCAGAATTATTTGTACATGTAACACTGCCCCCACCTCAGTTCTTTTCGCCCCGGAAAGATGTGTCGCTATTTGTAGTCAATTCTCCCTGGGTGTAATATGGGGCAAGACGGTCCAGATGCACGATTTTCATTTTAGCTCTCGGCTTACGATGTTCCTGTATTCGGTATACGACGTCGTTAATTCGCTTTGTAACTCGGTATGATCCCTCCCAATTATGTTGCAACTTTGGAGACCTACCCTTTCGCCGTTGCGGGTTATATAGCCACAGCAAGTCATCTTGCTGGAAGCCAGTAGAATTAGCCTTTAGATCATACCTGGTCTTCGTGCGGTCAGTAGCCGATTCGAGGTGTTTTCGCACTGTCCGATGTATCTGGTTCAACCGTTGTCTTAGATCACTTGCGTACTCCGAGATGGTTTGGGGTTTCTCAGGGGGTGGTCCGAACTTTATATCGACTGGCAGACGAAAAGTCTTTCCAAAAATGACTTTGGCTGGGGCTTGGCCCGTCGATGCATGTTCGGCAGCTCTGTACGCTAGCAAAAATAGTGGGATGTGTCGGTCCCAGTCCCTTTGGTTCTCGTCAACCATCTTGGCCAGGTGTTTATTGAGAGTGCCGTTGAAACGTTCGACTATTCCATCGGATTGGGGATGCAGCGGTGTTGTCCTCGTTTTCCGTATTTCCAGCATTTCGCTAAAAACTAGTGATTCGAAGTTTCGACCTTGATCTGAATGTAGTTCACAAGGCACGCCATACCTACAGACCCGATTTAACACAAGCTGTTCGACTACAGTAGTTGCTTCCTGGTTGGGAATGGGGTAGACCTCGGGCCACTTGCTGAAATAATCGGCTACAACCAGCGTGTGTCGATTTTCCCATTTGGATTCAAGAAAGGGTCCTGCGATGTCAGCAGCAATTCTTTCAAACGGTACCCCCAGGTTATAGGTTTGCGTTTGTCCTCTCAGTCGTCGCTTTGGGCCTTTGACGGAAGCACAAATTTTGCATCTGCGACACCAGTCCTCTACGTCTTCTCGAGCGTGGAGCCAGTGGAACCTTTCCCGCAATTTCGCTAAGGTCTTGTTAATACCAAGGTGGCCTCCCGAGGATCCTTCGTGCACCTCCCTAATCACATCGCGGATTCGGCTTTTGGGAAGTATAGTTTGCATCCTATAGGGGCTGCCATCCGCCGTTTCCCATTTCCGCTTGAGTATGCCACCCTCCACCTGAGGAGAGTTCCATTGTGCCCAAAAGCTTTTCAGGGTTGCGCCATGCATTGAAACGTCTTTCCACTCCGGTCGCCCAGTTGTCTCCTTCCACACGAGCAATGGTCCGATGTCTTCATCGGCTAACTGGGCATTTCAAATCTCCTCCGGTGTCCAACCTTCATCGAATTCGGTCGTTATCAATCGCAGATCAACGAGCGGTTCCTTTTCCTCAATCCGTCGGCAATGCTTGCAGTAAGCTGAACATGGACGGCGGAATAGGGCGTCAGCATTTCCATGAACTCCACCCTTCCGATGAACAATTTCGTAATCGTATGACTGCAATCTTTCGATCCATCTCGAAACTTCTCCCACGGGATTTTTGAAGTTGAGCAGCCATCTCAATGATGCATGGTCCGTTTGAGGAATGGATTTCTGGCCGCATAGGTACTTGTGGAACTGCTTGGTGGCCTCTATTATAGCCAATAGCTCCTTCCTGGTCACGCAGTAGTTCCTCTCACTTTTTGAAAGAACTCTACTGTTATACGAGAGGACTCTTTCTTCGCCATCGATCTGCTGGAAGAGTACAGCTCCAATACCGCCGTTGCTTGCATCGGTGTCTACTACAAACATTTTTCCGGGTTTCGGATATGCCAGCACGGGTGATTCACACAGCTTCTCCTTTAAGGTCTCAAAAGCTACCTGGCATTGTTCATTCCAGACATACGGACGATTTTTCTCGGTTAACTGATGGAGACGCTTAGCTATTTTGGCAAAATCTTTGACGAATCTTCGATAGTATGTTGCCAGACCCAGAAAACTTCGTAGTTAGCGCTTGTTGTTTGGTGTTGGCCAGCTTTTCACGGCTTCAATTTTCTCAGGGTCTGTTTTGACCCCTTTTGCTGATACGATGTGTCCCAGGTATTTCACTTCAGCTGCGAAAAGGGTACACTTGTCGGGAGTAAGTTTCAAATTCGCCAGTTGCAATCGGGAGAAAACCTCTTCTAAGTTCCGCACATGCTCTTCGAACGTTCTTTCGATGAAAATGATACCATCTAGGTACACCAAGCAGGTTTTCCAGGTTAGGCCCCGTAGCACGTATTCCATCAGGCATTCGAAGGTGGCTGGAGCATTGCAAAGCCCAAATGGCATCACCACGAATTGCCACAATCCGGTCCCAACTGAAAATGCGGTTTTCTCTCGGTCCTTCTTGTCGATTTCTACCTACCAGTAGCCACTCTTCAGATCGAGTGTAGAAAACCATTTTATGTCGGCCAAAGTGTCCATGATGTCATCGATGCGTGGAAGCGGGTAATTATCTTTCTTAGGACGTCATTAAGCTGCCTATAGTCGACACAAAAACGAGTGCTACCATCCTTTTTCTTTACTAGAACTACTGGCGCGGCCCATGGACTGACAGAAGGTTTGATGACGCCTTGTTTTTCCATGTCCGAGATCAGTGCACTTACTTCTCCTTGTTTGGCTATAGGAAGACGTCTCGGGACTTGTCGAATCGGCTTGGCTCCCTGTGTATCTATGACGTGAGTTACCATACTCGTTCGGCCATGGTCATCCGGGCTTGTTGAGAAGATGTCAATGTACTTGGTGACCGGATCAGAGGCTCGCTTGAATAGCTGGACTGGCAATTTGACCTGCTTCAATATTGCAGACGTGGATTCCCGGGCTTTGTCTGCGTCTTGCTTCCTTTTCCAATGATGGTCGTGAGTGGCATCCAAGGAGGTGATGGTGGAAACAGGCTGGCAGCTGCCGATGACTTCTGCCACTTTGATGCTCGTGGTTGAGTCTGCGGTGTTAAGGACTCTTACCGGCACGTATCCGTTCCTCATAGATCTTACAAGGCTTCGTCCTACAATCAAACTAAGCAAAGTGGACGTCTTCGTTGGCTCTATCAGATAAGATCGGTGGTCTCCAGAATCACCATCAAGCTTGGCCCATACAATGCTTTCAGATGAACTCGGTACATTAGTGTCGGCACATACTACTACATTCATCTTAGGAATTTGAACGCTAGGATCCTCCATCAAAACTTCGACATTCTGCCATTTCAAGACCTGTTTGCCCAAATCCAGCGTCATTCCATGTGGTCGTAGAAAATCCATTCCGAGAATGCAGTCATCCACGATGTTTGCGACCAGAAAATTATGTCAGAACGCAAGGTCTCCCAACTGTATCTGGAGGTTGACCTCTCGATGGACAGGTGCAGTTTCTCCCGTAGCTGTCCGTGGTGAGAAAATCCTGCCCTTATGAAGTAGTTGTTGCCTCACTAGGTCTGGTTGGATAATCGATCAGGTTGCACCGGTGTCGATTGTTATGGTGCAATGTTCTCCATTAACTTGACCCGGAAGGCATAAGTCTGCTTCTCCACGATGTAGTCTTGACACGGTAATGGTGGTGCTGGGGACGTCGATCCTCCTAGCCAACCTCTGCCCCACGAAGTTGGCTCTTACATGTTTCCCGAACCCTCAGCTTGAAGGACTTCCATACTGGACTCCTGACTCGGTCTAGGCCTTCTCCTAGCTGCACACCCTGGACAATAGCTCGGTTTTCTTCGCTTCTTGCAGTCTCTTTGCAGGTGCCCCTTCTCTTCGTAATTCCAGCATCTAGGCGCACCATTTACATGCGGATCTCGCTCAATTTCCCCGCGCTCACACCTGCACTCGTCTGTCACTACCTCGCGAATCCGGGCAGTGGTACGGCTCACATTTTTTGCTGCCTCAATATTCAGACTATAAGCCAATGCATCCTTAACTGTTTGCTTTTGAGCTAAATGCACGGCTTGCTGCAATTCTTGGTCTTTTAATGCACTGATGAATGCTTCTGTTGCTGCGTCATCTCGATGTTCTGGATCATAAGCTGGGTAAGCCAAAAGTGCCAGTCGCTCAATGTCTTGCGCTAGCTGCTGTAAGGTTTCGCCAGGCTTCTGCATCCGATGCCGTAGCTGCGACCGATAAATCTGCTTCAGATGATCGTCTCCATAACGCATGTCGAGCGCATTCATGATAGCAGCTGGGTTTGAGTGCAACTCAACAGGGATCGCCTGCAAAAGCTCGGCAGCTGGGCCTCTTAGAGTAAGAGTTAGTGCAGTTGCTCGTTCCTACTCATTCCAGTGATTTGCCCTACCGGCAGCTTCAAACTGTGTTTTGTAAATACTCCAGACCGTTTGCCCGTCAAATATTGGTGCTTGCACATTTCTGGATGAGCTTTGCGCTGCGGTTGCAAGTGAGGCTGGTGAGATGGTAACTGCTGCCTTCGCTGCTTCCAATTCCTTTTTCATTTTTTCCATCTCATGGTTCATTCTCTCCTCGACTTGATAAACCTTTTCCTCGACGCCTTTAATTTGTTTGGTCAGACTACCGAGCTCATTTTTTATTTCAGCTGACTGTTTTTGCAGATCCGCCTTGATTTCAACTGCTTGTTGGTCCAGTTTCTGGTCTAGCTTCGCAGTTAAATTGGGTGACTGTTAATTGAGCTTCGCAATTAAATTGGATGACTGTTGTCGCTGCTCTTGCTGCATCAGGATCAACATTTGCATCAGCGCATTTTCTGGTTCCTTTAGTTTTGGTGCTTTGGCTTCACCACCTTCTGCGACTTTTTCTGCATCTGAAGGCTCACCCGAATCCAGATACGCACCTTTCGATTCAATCGCGTCACGCAAGCGTACAATCAGTATGGCCTTTGCATCTTGCGTGGCCAGATTTCGCTGTTCCAACTCCTCTTTGAGCTTCGATATGCTCAATTGATTAATTTTTAGATGTAAGTTTCCTGGCATTTTTATTGTTTCGGCTATTTTTCCACCAGTTTCCACGTTAATTCTCACTATTGTGCACTTCAAAAATGTTTGATCGTTTTCACTTCCGAAATTTTCTTTCTCACTTCTTGACACCACTGTCGCGTGTTATGGTTCGCGGCCAATAATTTTAATGTTCCCGAGAAGTGAAAACGCAATGTCTTTTAAATTGAATTAAACAGAGTTTATTTCGTTACTTAAAAAAAAATGCGCAATCACTTATTTAACTATTTCACAGTTTTAATTAAAATCTAACTTTCACTCGTCAAATAATTCCTCTTACAACAGTCTTCTTAAAATCACTTTGCACTCAAACAATCAATCGGCTTTACTTCGCGATCTACCATATCGCAGTTTTCTATCGTGGTTGTAATGAATGATCTCCCCATTCATTCAGCTCGCCTTTATATAATGTATCCATCCGTTCAATGCATTTCTCATACATTGGCGAATGTTCTGCCGAGAGGTATCTGGTATATTCGAGCAGATTAATGAATGGAGCAGTGACTCACTTCCAAATGTTGATCATGCTTGGTGGGTTCTCGTGGTTTTGAGTAAATTCATTTTGTTGATGTTCTTAATGGTTGTGAAAACAATTGCGACAGTAGCTCGCAGAATCCTTTGTACATGTAACAATATATATAAATATATATATATATATATATATATATATATATATATATATATATATATATATATATATATACATATATATATATATATATACATATATATATATATATATATATATATATATATATATATATATATATATATATACATATATATATATATATATACATATATATATATATATATATATATATATATATATATATATATATATATATATATATATGTGTATATATATATTTTCAAAGATCTTAGAAAATAAAATCACCAACAGTATCATTGGGGAGTATCAAGGTGGTTTTAGAGCAGGCAGATCGACGATGGACCAATTGTTTACAGTCAAGCAGGTGCTTGAAAAGTGCTGGTAGTTCAACATAGACGTTCACCAAATTTTCGTTGACTTCAAGCAAGCATACGACAGTATTAATCGTAACGTACTGTACCAAATAATGCTTTGCTTTGGCATCCCAGCCAAATTAGTCCGTCTTACCAAAATGACAATGACGTCGACGACCTCCCAAGTCCGCATTAATAACCAACTCACCGATGCCTTTGACACAAATATCGGACTAAAGAAGGGAGATGGGCTGACCCCATTGCTATTCAATTTGACTCTAGAGTACGTCATAAGGAAGCTATCTGTCGATACGCGAGGTACATTACTATTAAAGTCAAGCCAAGTAGTAGCCTATGCGGACGACATCAATATTCTGTCATGGTCATTAACAACTGCCAAAGAACTCTTCCTAATACTCGACTGCGAAGCAAAACTAGTAGGACTACAAATCAATGAAAATAAAACAAAGCTCATGACGCAGTCGATCACACTTGGCGAATATAGTATCGAAAATGTTAGCGAATTTGTGTATTTAGGCGCCAAAATAACGTAAACGGGCAATGAAAGAGACGAAATACGCTGAAGAATACAGCTCGCAAATAAAATATTTTAGTCAGTATTGACGATCTTGAAGACCGCTGCATACGCAGGAAAACAAAGCTCCAAGTATACAAATCTGTGATAAGACCTGTGTTTTGCTATGGGTGTGAAACATGGACCCTAACCCAAGCGTCCGCAAATACATATATTGAACGCCTTTGAGCGACGGGTCCTGAGGCGAATAAGTGGAGCGAAGCTAGATGGGGACCAATGGTGAATTCGATACAGCCATGAACTGTATGAAATTTTGACGAGCCGGAGGTCTCAGCGATTATGAGACTGCGGAAGCTGCAATGGGCTGGCCACATGAATCGTATGGACAAACAACGGATACCCAAAAAGGTATTCGTTGGGAGAACTGGAGGCTGGAGACCAGTGGGGAAACCAAGGAAATGCTGGTCTGACTCGGTCGAAGAAGACAGTTCATCGCTGCTCGGATTTCGAAATTGGAGGACACGGTCAATTTACCGAAACAGTTGGGGGCACTATTTGCAGGAAGCGAAGGCCCGAGAGGGGCTGTAGTGCTAAGAAGAAGAAGATATATATATATATATATATATATATATATATATATATATATATATATATATATATATATATATATATATATATATATATATATATAACACTGGAACAATATGCTAAGAACTGATTGTTATTTGAAGGAAAACCATTTCTAATAAAAGAGGCCATGCTTTCAGTGATACAAGCTCAAAGTGAGTTGTAGAAGTTTTTATTTCATTTTATATTTAACATTTTATATTTAACCATCACCATTCAAGTCTTCTGATTCATTTTGAATAGGAAAGTTGTTTATACAAGACCCATGGCAATCGCCACGGATAGGTAAACAATGGATGCCGGTTTTTCGGCATCCACATCTGGTACCGCAACCTGATGCACATCGACAGAATATTGAGTTAAGCACGATTTCAGGAGCAATAGGGGCCTTGGTTTTGATGGGGGTCAGATATTTCCCATCTTCTCTTCTCCAACCCCAACGCTCAGGCTCCATATATTCATTCCCAAGCCACTGTTGGATCTGTTGAAACACTCTGCATGAATGGTCTAGGGCACGTCTTTTGTTGGTGGCAATGAACACAGGTTTGCCTTCATCTTAGCTGAAGATTTTACGAAGCACATATGCCTATTAATAAAACAAAATACAATGTCACACAAAAGAAAAATAAAATTCACCTGTGATGGTTGAGATCATGCTCATTAGATGGGGTTTGATACAATAGTAGCAACATTTGCTCTCCACCTTTAGCGATGTCTTCTACTGTTGATTTCGAATCACAAAACAACTCAGCGATATTTTTCGTTTCAGTTGGATACCGCTGGAAACATTTAATTATGGCTGCTTTACTTTTTCCATAAATGGCAGATGTTGTATTGCATCCAGTGAAACCATGAATTAACAAAATATGCTTGCTAAATGGCATGGCTTGAATTTGCTGGATGCAATACAACCTATCTTCCATGTTACCTTGTCCAGGCTTTTTAAGAAACACATTCTTGTTTAGTGGTGTAAGTGCTACTAGTAAAACAAGTAGATCTATATCGTGGCCAACCACAACCACAGCTGGATGGGATATATTTTCCAACCCACACTTGACAATGCTGTAGTCAGCATCTCTTTTTGCTATGGTGACCTTTATTACCGTCGCACGCAAGGCTTTCGCTATCATGTTTATCAGCCTGATTTTATTTTTTTCGCTGGAAAGGGAGCATTCCTGTTGAAAAGTAGCTAGCATGTTTTCATCAAAGTCAAAGTCAACTGATGCTTTGTTGGTTGCTCTCCGATATTGCTCAGCTCTTTTCGTGGAGTTTGGGTCTTCATAACCATCAAAAACTACAGCAGAGCTGTAGCCGTAATGGTTAGCGACGTGAGACACATATTGATTGCAGATGGAGGAAAAGTAGTAGGAAGCCACCATCAATCACCGTGAAAATATATAGGTTTAAATGTTCGTTGCATGAAGGATAATCATCGTAAAGAGCAGACTTTTTCGTCTTCCGCATGATTCCTTCGTCAAAAAGAGTCATAGGCTAAGATGCTAGCTCGTATTTCAAAAGCTTTTCTAGTCTGCTTCAGCTTTTTTGCTAACCAAAGTGCGCTGGAAAACCATTAACGGCTCGACCGCCACTACTTCATTGTGAACTTTAATGAATTGCTCACTGCAGCCAAAGGCACTACGACGTTCTTCCTGCGTTGCTTAACTTTTGAAAATTTGATTCCTACGTACGTGGCCATTGTTCGAGTTCCAATTTCCAAAGCTTGAAAACAGTTAATGTTGCTGGTTCCTATTACTCCACTTGAAAGTGATATCTAAGAATCACGTGCAGCAAACGGTGGATGCTCAGCCAATCACTGGGTAAGTTTCCTTCTGTGTTCATCATCTCTGTTCATTCGGGAAGCTCGAAAGTCCACATGTTGATTCCCTTAACAGGGTTGATGCGAGCAAACTGCTCTTAAGAAAAGCATATGGCTGAGGTTGTGCGTGCTCCGCCGATCCATTTGGACAATACTGAATCAGTGATGCCTCTCCCTCGTGTAAGTCCACCTTCACTTTTCATATCGCGCATCAATGTCACTTCGATAGCCATATCAGATCATATTCCAACCAATTGGGGTACCTAATCTATTAATAGTGAAGTAATCACGATTTACAAAATCCTCTTTGATTTCAGGGTCAGGGACTTGTAAGGCCGAGCATGTCCTGAACATAAAGATGAGTACATTTCGCATAATTGAAATGACCGCTGGCGTGACAATACGGGATCATTCTTTGCGCACATGTCAATTGGCCTTCCCAGTTACCAGTGCGCTGCACTGCAATGAACTTTTTCATCAGCACTGCCATCTCAAGGTACTGAATCCACAAGGCCGCAGTCAGTCCTGTACCTTTCAAGCGTAATAGCTCGTTGGTCATCTTCTTATGTACGCTTATCAGAGGAGCATTTGCAATAATTTTTTGTGTGGACATGTCTTCCGAAGATCGGTAAAGTTCCAGCAGGCTTTGTTTTTTATATGAAGATATATCTGTCCCTTCCAAAAGAGTATAAGCTAAGGAAGTTTGTACCAGTAAATGGCCACTCACGTCTCTACTGTAGGCCTTGCCACTCAACATTTTGTCCACGGAGTTTGGAGCGAAAGCGCAGTTTAATAAATCTTTCAGCCCACTTCCCGCCATTGTTTATCTAATGCATCGCAGAAACGACATCAGAATGTGAAATCCACCAAGTATTATTTCCACTTTGCCGAGCAAGGGATCATCATGTCTGGAAGCAACGATTTCTCAAGCCTTCACATAAAGAGGCTGATCCATTGTAATTAAAAAAGTTGAAAAGCCTTGTCGGTTAGCATCCTCTGGAGCATATCTGAGGGCAGTGTATAAAGTGTCATAATCACTTGGTGCCGAATTAATGAATTCCAGAGGTATAATTCTGCTTTTTCAGAATTGATTGGCTCTGACACTAAATGCATGAAACCATTCCACTCTGGAATCTGTAGTATACGAGGTGTGGTTCGGAGTGAGAGTCATTTTCCAATCACCCGTGAGATAACTTGGAGGATTGGTAGAAACGCATCTTCAGAAAAAGGATGCAAAATATTCAAACCCTGGAGTACAACGTTCTTCAATCCACTTGCTTACATGTTTTCATAGCTTACCAGTTCCAAGACAAATAGCTTTCCGACTTCGGCAGCAGGCAGAGTTGCTGTCAGTCGTTGGATTTTATCTGCTTGAGGTAAAGCTGAAGCAGGGGTTACACATTTTATGCCTCCTAAGCTATGAAATGTAATCATCCCATCCAGAGTAGCGACATTGAAGTCAGCATTACCGAACACATATTGCCGAAACGTTTTTTCAGGTGTAGGTTCCTGAGGATGATAGAGAGACGAGAGTCCCAGTTGTTGACCATCAAAGTATGAAGCACTAAAGCCTAAGCTAGCCAACAAGTTCACCAAGTTTCATGACCCAAACATTTGAATTAAAACTGCGCGCGTCGAAGGATTTGGAGGATTATTTTGGGCTTCAGTTCCGTCTTCGCTGCGGCTTGAATCTCCTCTATCGTATCAAAATGGTGTCCCCGGAGCGGTCTTTTGAGCTTGCTGAACAGCCAAAAGTCGCACAGCGCCAGGTCAGGTGAATACGGTGATTGCGGAACGATAAAGGTTGAGTTTTTGGCGAAATGATCACGAATTATGAGTGCAGTATGGGATCACGAATTATGAGTGCAGTATGGGATGGTGCATGATCGTGGTGTAAAAACCAAGAATTGTCTTTCCACAATTCCGGCTTTTTAGGCAGATAGCGTTACGCAAACGACGCATTACGTTCTAATAATATTTCTTGTTGACTTTTTGGCCCAGCGGAAGGAATTCATAATGCACAACACCACGATAATCGAAGAAGAGAAGAGGTTGATTGTCGCCCAGGACGCTCTTCGTCTTCGACACGTTCACGGCGGTTTGGAACTCACTATACCACTTGTAAACATTTTTTTAGACATAACCTCATCACCAAAGGCTTTCTGCACCATCCTCAATGTATCCGCAGCAGAAAATTGATCCCGCAAACAAAATTTAATGCAAATCGACATCTCAAAAAATAAAAAACTCACTTTTAACAGCTCACAAAACGACGTGTATTTCAAACACTAATGAATATTTTGACATGTAAATTTGACATAGATGTCACTGACAGCACTACCAACCTAAAAAAAAATAATTCTCCGAATCCTTCGACGTGCGCAGTTTAAATTCAAATGTGTGTTTTCGACACAGTAGTATATATTTTTTAGAAGAAAATTTAGTAGGCTTTAATTTTTAGCCTGATATTTTTTCGATACGACGTACCGTTTTCGAGATATATGTCAAAAACTGAAAAAAGGGGCCTTTCTCCCTCCCTCCTCCCCCCGCGGCGCAGTAAAATGAGTGGATTTTATAAGGCGTTACTCAGGGAACCTCCCCCAACACATTTCAGAAACATTTGGAACTACGAGTACATGATTTTTTGCAGCAAATGACCATTTTTGATCTTATTTGACTGGACTATATTTCTTATATTCAATTGATCCTAACATATGACAAAATCGTGGAGTGCTACCATGTAAATTGGTGAATTTTTTAAATCGCAATAGGAATATCCCCTTTCTGATTTTTGAGATTGTTCCCAACAGTGCATTTTTTTTATATACTTGCCACAAAAAAGTGTAAAAAACTAAATTTCCAATCGAAATAGCTCATTCTGAAGTCAAAAATAATTATTTACACAAAAAATACGCTTAAAGAACAAAACGAAAATACGTTGAGTAGGTAGGAGAGTGGTCCTGCTAAAGGCACTTTGTAACCTTCCTAGGGCTTGAAACAAATTCGCCTAGGCAAACTGCTCGAAAAACACTATTGCAAATCATCCAATTTTAATTGTAAATTTAAAAATAAAAATAAATTAAATCCACAATTAATATTCCCCTTTGCAACGCAATTTATAAACATAAATTGCGTTATCTCGCAATGGAAAATACCGATCGAGAAAGTAGCTTCCAAGGTAAAACATAGAAACAATATGGAAGGATATGCAACACCTACCATCGTAAGGTAATAAAGATTGAAAAACCTTCTTTTCACATGCGTCAACAATATTGCTAAATTCCAATAAAAATCCACACTTTTTCACACATGAAAAAATCAAATCTATTGTTTTTTTATAAACTGTCAAAAATCATAAATTTTACATTTCATGAAAAATCGAAAAAACCTCATGGCAAATTGAGACTTTGCATTAGAGGTATTATAAATCATTTTGAAATCTATGATAAGATATTTTTGTATAAAAGTGGCTCTTTCGTTTTGTTTCAAACATACTCCTCCACTGGACTCTGTGCAGTCCAGCTGCTACTAGTTGATAGGGTTAATAGGTGTTATTTATTATTGTTCTGCTTCTGATGCTTTTTCAAGTGGTAGCAGCGCATTATTTGCGATTGGGCGTTGAAAGGTCTTTCCTTTGCAAACAATAGACTCAATCCTTACTAAGTTCCATGGTCAACTGCTGTGATGCGAGCTAACGGCCAATTATATGGAGGAAAGCTGTCACTCTTCACCGGACACAAATCTCCGATTTGCGGACAATGTTCTCGATGAGTCCATTTGGGTCACTTCTGCGCTAATTATTCGCTCTTCTACCAACTCCAAAACAGTTGTGCCAAAAGCGAAGATAGTTGCCATCTTTCTAGTCGAGAAATGTTGCATTCCATGACGTCGTTCCTCCGGAGGAGCAAGGAAGGTATATCCGATTAGAAAATAGGCTGGCGTGAGAGCTGTTGTGTCTTTAGGATCATCATCCAAAGGACACAACGGGTGCAAGTTTAAGCATGCAAATTTTGTGCCAGCGTAGTAATCAACTCTTCATATGTTGAATTTGCATTTGCCGAGTATATTTCTTAGATGCTGCTTCACGGATTTTACACCCGCTTCCCACAGCCCTCCAAAATATGGAGCGGCTGGCGGGTTGAAAAGCAATGTAACTCTATTATTAGCATCTAACTTAGTGCTTTTGCGGACGATTCGGGATAGTTTGGTACTGGCACCAACAAAGTTTGTTTCTTGATCGCTATAGATATGCAAGCATAGGCCTCTCCTGCTCGTAAAATACTTCAAGGCAACCAGGCGAGCTTGAGTTGTGAGTACATTTACCAACTTCAGGTGTACTGCTTTCACAACTAAACAAATAAAAATTGAAATATATGCCTTGTATGTTTTCGATCTCCAGCATAATCGACCCCTGTGTATGTAAATGGGCGCGACTGAGTTACCCGGGATGAGGGAAGGTCACCCATGAGTTGTGAAGAGGCTATTGCTTTGGACAGAAAGCACTCTAAGCATCTGTGAACGCATTGACGTATTACGCACCTTCATTTGGAAGCCAAAAATGTCTTCTTAACGTTGCAAGTATGAGCTGCGTCTCCCCAAGAAGAGTAGCCTTGTGGAATTGATCGAGGATCAACTGAGTCAAGTCAGCATCCTTTGGGAGTATAATCGGGTGTTTTTTAATCGTAGGATAGGCTTGCGTGTGGCAATCTTCCTCTGAGACGCAATAAACCGTCATCGTCGATAAACGGATTCAAACTCTTCAAAGAATTTATACAATATATATTACAGCAGCGTAAGCTTCTTGAGAAGCGTCACAAAATCTATGCAGGGTATAGTTAGCGTTTAATGTATCCATCGCGGTAGTTTTTTTGTTTCAATCGCGGGAAGCTTCGATAGGAATTTCAGCCACAGCACCTAAATTTCCTTTGTTAGTGGTTGATTCCAGTCTGTTTAACGCAACCATAGTCATTACATCAAAATTATCGCTCTAACAATTATAGGAGACAGCCAACCTAAAGGATCGTACAAGCGCGTTATCTCTGATAGCCCACTCCGCTTCGTATACTGCGTCAACCTTTCTCGTGGTTTCAAAATATGTAAAATAATCAGCCTTTGGACACTAGAGGTAATTTTAAAGTGGGAGTTACTTCAATATATTTTAGTGGAATGTTGTGTAGCAGTCGAGGGCCATTTGCCACCTGTTTGCACAGGCGGAAGCCAGCTGACTTGCGCATGTTGCGACAATGAAAGCTCCAGAGTGAACGTCGTCGACGTAGAAATCGCTCTGAACACAATGCACCGCAACAGGAAATCGGGTTTGTTCATCCGCTGCCAATTGTCGTAGTGTACAGATTGCCAAGCGTGGAGCACAAGTTAAACCAAATGTGACCATAGTTAGCCGATAATCCTTCACAGCTTCATTGATGCATTTCCTCAAGACTATCGCCAATTTAGAAGAACTGCAGTCAAATCATTCTGAAGAGCTGGCCCAGTCAGAAGAGTGTCATTCAAGGAAACTCCCGAACTGGTCTTTCAAGACGCGTCGAATACCACCCGTAGTTTAATTGTAGAACTGTCTTTGAACACCGCATGGTGCAGTAAATAGTGCGTCTGACAGCCAACTTTGTCATGATAACTTTCCTTCACGTTTTGAACCGGCTGCATGTGGTCTTATTCCAAATAATCTTGCAGGCATTTTTGGTACTCTTCTGCCAGAGCTATGTTCTTTTCAAAACGCTTCTCTAATTCGCTCAAATTGTAATCTCAGCGGTTTATGAATCACCTAAAAAGTTCCTAATTGATTCCATTTTAAAAGGCAGTCGAACTTGATATCTCCCATCTCGATGAGTTGAACCCTTAAACAAGAGCTTGCAAGTTTCCTCCTTTTCCGAATTTATTCTTTGAACTTCCACCTCCCCCAACTCCAAGAACGCTCGTAATGCATCATCAATGTTTTCATTACACTTCACTTCAACTTTAAATGACTTGAAAGACTTGAATAGTGTTGTACCAAAATTTCCTGCTAATATTCAGCCCAATTTGGAGTCCTGAGCTGTCGGTCCATTAGATAATTTTCGGATGTTATCAAGTATGATCTTTCCGTATACGCTTGCTCCAAGCAATAACTCAATCCTTTCCGCCCGGATAAAGTGCGGGTCGGCTAATGATAATCCTTACAGTTGGGCGCGTATTGTTGATGATACGTTGCTTGTTGGCATCATGCTTGTGCTATTCTTCAACACAAATGCATGACATCTTCTTATCGTGTAACTTTTTCGCTAGTGACGACGCCTTGTGCATAGCGGATCCAATGCCTTTGACGTTGGTGTGGCACTTTCGTCGTTTCAAATCCAATCGTTGGACCAAGGATTGAGTCACATAAGATCCTTGGGATCCTTGATCTAGCAAACCGCACGCATACAGATGCCCGTTGGGTGCTTCTAAGTTGACTATGGTGGTTGCCAGCAAGACGTCAGCTTCACCTGATGCACTGTGAGCGTGCACATCCCTATCTTCTTGCACTGTTGAAGCTGGAAACAGTGCCGAACGGAATTCCGCTGAATTTACATTCAATTCTCGATGAAGCCCAGCATTGTGGCGTTTATTGCACTTTTGGCATGAATGTTTACTTGGGCAACTGGTCGCAAAATGCCCATATCATAAACAATTGATATACAGGCCTCCCTTTCTAACGATGTCCAATTTACTTTGGTGTTTCATCCAGTTAAATTACGAACACTGCCAAAGTGGATGAAACCCTTTGCATAGCGTACATGTCTGTGATGCTTCTATATGGTGCGCTTGAACGCTATGATTCAATGCTGTATTTGGCTGCACCTTCTTCGATACTTCCAAAGCCTGCAGAAATACTTTCACATCCTTGATTGTGGGAGTATCCAGCTTAGCGGCATGTTCTTGTTCTCACATCTGCCGAGTTTCATGAGGTAATTTTTGCACAGTCATGTATACCACTACGCACTGCCACAAACCTTTTACTCCCATATTGTCAATGGACTAGATGCACTCAATCGTTTTGTCTAGTAGCATTCACAAAGCCGAGAACGTCTTCTGTGCTTGAGTAATGGCAAAGAGTCGCTTGAGAAGCCCGTTTTATCATCATAATGCTCGTATAAGATTGACCATGCAGCTGCGTAATTCGAGTCTATGACTGGGAACTGTTTGATTAATGCTGCAACCTCACCAATTACGCTACACGTCAGGTAATGGAGTTTCTCTAGATTTGACAGTGCAGACCACTCTTGTATGCGTGTTTGAAAAAGATCACGGAACGACGGCCAATCTTCGTAACTACCTACAAACTTGGGGGAGAAATATTCGAGGCCATCTCACATTGGTTTCCCCCGTAGCTGAATGTCCACTTGCCGCAACTTTCTGTTTATCTTTTTCTGACGCTACCTTGGCAATCAATCAGCAAAGTATGGCTGTTAAAATTGTTCTGAGCTTCAATTCATCAATGGAATGATCGCGCTGTGTCCTGACTTGAAGACGTCATAACTCCTCCTGAGCCTATCCAACCAATTTTTAACCATCAACACGGTCCTCTTTGTCTTCGCTTCCTTGCGGAAATTCACTTGCATTTTAACAAGCTGTCCAAGCAACAGCATTTGATTTCATATGGGTCCCTCCATATTCACTATGCTTTATCGTGTCTATATGGAAATTATTAATATGTACCGACGTACTTTCAGGGGTGTATTTATAAAGTTACAAGCCAAAGTAACTGTATGGCTAAGTACCGATGCACTTTAAAAGTAAATTCACAAAGTCCCAGACCGTAATAACTGTTCTACAAAGTACCGACGTACTTTTACAGTCAATTTACAAAGATTCACACCACTATAGTATAAGTGTACTCGAACAATATGCACAACAACTGGATATTCATGAAATTTAAGAACTTTTCTCAAGGAATAATCTAATAATTTTATAAACTGTCAAAAATCATAAATTTTACATTTCATGAAAAATCGAAAAAGTCTCATGGCGAATTGAGACTTCGTATTAGAGGTACTACAAATCATTTTGAAACCTATGATAAACTATTTTTGTATTGTACAAAAGTGGTTCTTTCGTTTCGTTTCAAACAATATTTATCGGTGAGTTTTGGACTACAACCATCTCTCGGTGGCTCAATTGAAATTACACCTGAAGAATGTCCGGAACTTAATCCGTTCATACTTCAGGAGTGTAGTCTGCAATCAATGGGTGGAAAAACAGAGGGGTATTAGCCCACAGGACCCAGATGGCGTTTTCATATAGTGAATAGCTTATTCTTTAAGAATCAATCTTCTCGATAGGACTGGTATTGAAATTGATAGTACGACTTCGGATAGAAATGGTTACAGGATTATATGTGGTGGATTGCAGAAACTTGCCCTGATTTGAACACGTTTTGGATTGGTCCATTTACCAAACCCTGAGAGGGGGAATCAAATACTTTCAGAGGTCGTTGAAGCGAAATTTTCCGACTTCAAATCAAGTCTGTACGGCGAATCAATTCTTCACTTCAATGAAATGTTGCCATCTGGCCTAATACCAAGCTTGAATTTCATTGGTTATTTTGTCAGCTATGAAGACAATAAGAAATCATGTGGTATTGACGGTATTCCCAATGTAGTTCTCCTATATTTGCCCGAGGTTGCTATAAGGATCATTCCATATTGTTCTACAACATGTTGAGCAATTCATGTTTCCAAACGATTTGGAAAAACAACAAAGTATTTTCGATCTTGAAGAAAGGAAAAGAATCTTTGTGCTCTAAAAGTTATCGTCCAATCAGCTTGCTGTCTAACATCAGCAAGGTGTGTGAAGTACAAGTAATACTAAACAAGGCATTAAACACCCGCATTGAGAAATACATATATGTTGATGCCGAATTACCAATTTGGTTTTCGTGCCACGTATTTGACTATACTTGCGATAATAAAAGTAACCTAAGGGATCTGTTGGAAACTAAATAATAGCGAATTTGTTGGAGCGTGTCTCATTGATACGGTGAAAGGCTTCAATACGGTGTGGTTAGATGGACTAATTTTTAAACTCTTTCACGACAGGTTATCCCGATAGTTTGTTGCCATGATGTGCAATATGTTATACAAGATATCATTTGTTGTAACTGATGGAAATCTGACGACAATGCGCTATTTCAAGGTCTACAGCAGGGAAAAGTTACTGCACCTCTGCTCTTCTCAATATTCTCCCGCGAACTATTGAACTGGTTTGATTTTAACGTTTCGCCAACGCGATCATTAGTAGCGTTTGCTGATGATCTGATTATTTATACGGAAGAACAAAAAGCTACAATAGTTTGGAGTAATCTTTAAACATTTTTTTATGAATGCAGCACTATACGGACAGTTGGCGAATGAAAGCAAATCCGTAGAAGTGTCAGTCAATACCTGAAACGTAACTGGAAGGATTTGTAATGATTTTTTTTAACGTTCTCGTTCATTCGTTCGTCCAAAATTTCTGGAAGGAAATCAAAATGAAGTCTCGCTACGTGCCAACGGACTGTACCTTAACAGGTCAAAAAGTCGGGGCACCCTTAGTCTAATCCGAGGTGGCTGCTTGCAGGCTAACTAGTTCCGAGAGGAGTTCGGTTGCAGGTCTTACGCGAGTAGCCTAAGTCCTATTAAAATGACTTAAAATCTCTCATCGTTGTGTCCATTATTCCTTCTGTCTTTGTTATAGATTTTGTATTGGATCAGCTATGTTTGTTTTTAAATTTTTATTTTTGTTTTCTTACAATTCTTCTCTACAAACTATTAACTACACATCATTCTTTGTATATTAGCTGACTTTCAACATTATCACATTCTATTGTACTTGAGATTGCCTTAGAATTTTACTCTCTCAATTTTAAGAACCTTTTCCTTCGTAAAATAAATTAATAATTACAAATTAGAAATATCATTAGCAGGTTTTAGTACACATCTGAAAACTAAACAGATTATATTACATTAAGTTTAGATGTTAATTAATAAAACATATGGAAAATATAACGTACAATCGAGAGTGGAAAACAATACTAAAGTACCGAATCAATCAGGTGGACTCGTTAACATTTAAACTGGTAATATTTCTTTAATAACCAGCAGATCATATGAAGCACCTAATCTTAAGTGAAGTGGGAAAAAGAGCACCCACCGTTCTGCTACAATGTCCAATGTTTATGAAGTTCCCCATACTTACTATACAGAAAGTTTCGGTGTCTTATTATGTGGTAATATCTATTTGAACTACAAGCTTTCCTGTATACGGCGCTGCAGATTATGGTCGTCTTTTTTTTTTGTAGCAATGGACCATGCATACTCTCTGCATGTAGTAATTTCTAATTTAAACTCTTTTAGTTTTATTGGAGTTGATTTTGTCTTCTGTTCCCCAACTCTTCTATACAATAACCAGCATTTTATGACGATAACATCAAGGAGATGGTAAAATAAAGATAGATACGATTTTCTTACTGTCATTTTTATTTTGTACTTTCCAAGAAATGAATCTAACAGATCAACTCCCCCCATATGCCGATTGTAAGTTCATGTTATTTCGGTCTTACCTTTTCAGTCGGGTGTTGTCCAACAAATGATGATGATAGGATGACGAGTTTATTGTCGTACCACATTACTGTATTGATTTCTGTCCCATCTACATCAGCAACCGATTCCTCTGAATAGCCCCTCTCTGTCTTACTACTTTTCAACTCTTACAACGATGGGATTTTCAGATTTTTATTGACCGTTCCCAATGACTGAATTCCTCGTTTTGCCAGGTAAGAAATTAGTTCACGTGAAGTATAGTAGTTATCGAAGAGCAATTTATATTGCTGGTTTTCTGGAATGCATCTTGCTAGGCAAACTGCTGTATTACCACTTGCACCCAAGTCAGGTTCGTAAGAATATCTCAGCTCAGGGTTATTCCCCATTCTAGAGTGTACCTCAAAGTCGTACGCAAACCCCCGATCGTCACACAGCACAAGAAGCTTATAGCCCCATTTATGTGGTTTATTCGGAAGACACTGTCACAGGATATTCGTTGCTTTCGTGGCACACATTTGCTCGTCCACAGAAAATGCTTCTCTGTTAGGAATACTCTTGCATTTCTTGCTGAGGCTTTCTAATATTGGCCTTATTTTGTGAAGATAGTCGTGCCCAGTAGAACTTGAAGGTACTTGTAATGTGTTGTCGTTGAAGTGTAAGAACTCACGAATTTTCTCGAACCTATTCACGGTCATCGTCTCTCTTACTTAAGGTAAACCTAACTCAGATTCCCAGTACATTCAAACAATTGGCAATGGAGCAACATTCATGACCAAATATATACCAAGAAACACCTTTAATTCACCCGTGCTGATGATAAAGGGTTTCGATGGGACTTTATGAGCACTAAATTTGTGCATTTCATCGACAATATGGCTAATATACAAAACCCTTTTCCTTTTAGCAGGGAAAATGATAGAGCTTCTGCTTTGACGTGATAACCCGACTGCTCCAGAGGTACTGGGGTAAGAAACTGATGCTGCATACCTGTTTGATGGAGAATCAATTTCAGAGTCACTAAAAGAGTCATCCACTCCATCCAAGTTTTCTTTTATTTTCGCAATGTGATCGTCACTTTCGGCGTCTGAAAAGTCTAGGCTATCTTCACTCCCTGAAGGTATATTTAGCAACCGCTCAATCTCCGAGTCAGACAAATTCTTCTTAGCCATAATCCGAAATGAAATGAAAACCACTGGAATATGTAAATGTGAGTGAACCAATGCATGGTGTTTCATAACTGGCACATTTAAGCAAATCGATATTTTGATACAAAAAAGGAAAATTTCTTTGAAAAAATAACTCATTTTTCTCGAAACACTTAAAAAAGCAATTCTTTCACTACCTCAAATCGACGGAAACAATGAATTCGGATGAACTGCTGATTTTTGAATGAACTAGTTTGAAACATCTAGTGACATTTGCTCATGTTGAGTAATTGCTTGATTTGTAATTATTCTTCCATCACCCAAAAGGTGTTGCTAGATACACTTTTTCAATAAATGTACATTATAAAATTGGTTGCCTGGTGAAGTATATTGACTTCGTTTTTGCAACATTTATTTTAATTTTCCATCTATGGTAGTATAGATAAGTAAGTTCTAGCGCCGTTTCAAGGCTGAAAATAATGGAAGTTGGATCTGCGCCTATACAACAAACTATTCCTTGGAGCGAGGATCTTAAATATCTTGGACTTATATTCGATACAAAACTAACATTCAGAAAAAATATTGAGCATATTAGCTCCAAAGCGTGTAAGGCCGTGCTTTCGCTTTACCCCCTTCTTAATCGTAATTCACGTCTTAACACCAGAAACAAAGTCCGCATCGTCAAAATGGCAATCAAACCGATCATCCTATATGGCTCACCTACCTGGATCCAATGTGCTAAATATCTAGTAACAAAGCTTCAGATCACCCAAAATAGATACCTGAAAATGGTACTTAATAAACCGTTTTACTTCTCTTCTGAAAAGCTACACAGCCTTGCTGGCGTTAGTCCAATTCGTAAGCTCGCTGCATCGCACCGTGACAAATTAATCGCGAAAGCAAAAGACTCGCCCAATCCGCTAATACATGCCCTGACGAATTGAAAATCAGCAGTTGCTACCATCTATCTTTTGGCCGTAACCTAGCCTCATAGATTTTAGCTAGTTATAAGTGGAAAGTTAAGTTATGTTAAGCTAGTATAAGTTCAGTAGAGGTTTTTGCCTAAATTTTCCTCTAGCTAATTGTAATAATCACATAGAAATACGATAATATACATAGTTTTAACTAATGTTCAAACGATGGTGGAATGACTTTATCAGAACACCTACTATATTATAAGGCCTCTGTACCGCATACATTCCAATAAAGAAAAAATTATATTAAAAAAAAAATTGGTTGTGCCACATATGTATGCATTGTAGGGTTAACTCTTAGCCAATTTTTTCGGAACGACAATCATTTTGAAAGTCTATTAAACATCAAATAAAACTTTTAGATGTAAACATTTTCGGTTAAGATTTTCACTGCATTTTTTGGTTTGTATGAAGAAAAAACCGATAAACACATTGAAGCGGGTCTGTACCTGCCCAATCACTACAAACCGTTCCACGATAGGTTCGCAAAATGACTGTAGTGAAAAGGTATCTATAAATGTCCGTAAAGGACTGCAGCGATGGCCTGCTGCCTCGGCGAAGAAAGATGTTGATACCCGCCGAGAATGCCCTTGTCTGGGGACGCGTGAATGTGCTGGCAGGCTAGCATTGCGGTGTCGTGGGGCGAGTTCATTCCCCCAGCACAAGGACCCACTACAAAAAGAATTTCGCATTCACGAATTCTTGGGTCTCAAAGAACGGGCGACCGAAGTCGAAAAATTGCAGATAACTACAGAGAAGGAAAATGACTTGTTCAAAGAACAAGTTGAGCAAGTGAAAACAGACGGACTTAGGGTAACTTCGTCACTACCTGATGATGCTCATGGCCTATAAATAAGAGTGGGACAACCGGATGGTGGTGGGACCCCCTCGCACCCGCCCAAATGGATCAAGATCCATTAACGTTGCAGTGGCCATATATTTTTCTTCTGAGTGGAAAACTCATACAACATAACTTTTATGAGCCTTCCCATTCGAAAAGAAACATACCGGTGATCAATTTATATCATAGAGTTATGTGAGCGCATCACATTACCCTATGCCATAAAAAGGCACCTGGCTCGAGGCCACTCAACCCGCCAGAGTCCCTGAAACAAAATGAAGGTTAAAGCGTGCCCGATGTCTGGCTCATTTTTTATGTGGAAAACCTTCCACCGTACAGGGTCCTATACCCGGTCAGACAGGACAAAATGAAAAGACCGGCGTTCTACTTTAAAGAACCAGCATTATTATTCCATTTCAAAAATATATAGATACACTTAATATAGATCTCAATAAAATTATTATAAGTTTATTTTTATTTGAGTCTACTTTTAATTTTAATATTAAATCCCCGTATATTGCAATGATGAATGTTCAAATATGCTAATACCGTTTACAGTGGAGCGTTAACAAGAACTTAAATTCAACAATCGATACCTATCTCTTAAATATCTGTCTCCGTTCCGCAAAGAAAACAATAGAACACATAGTCATAGCACATAGAATATAAAGTCACATTCATTCGGACTAATTATCCACTAACGACAATTCGAGAATTGTAAATTGTGATTTTCGACTCTTTCATATAAATATATTAATCAAAAAAAAACATGCAAAAATTTAAATGTATGAAAAGGGTACTTACTCAGCCTTTTCGACGAGCGCTCGTGGGCGGGTCCTGGAAATTTTTTATTATTTATTTTGTTCTATCTACTAATTAATTCGATTATCGATTTGTGGCACGATGACCATAATAGAGAGAATCCAAATTCACTTTCTGTATGTATTCAGGCTGCAAACGATTTTCTCATGCCTCTGTGCATTGGTAGCTTTAATTTCAGTTGATAAAACGCGACGCCTCTCGCTATAAAGCAATTCGTCCCGCGTAACAATCCAATCAAAGTGCGACACTTTCTCTTCTTTTCTGATTTTTAACGTCATTTCTACTTGCGCCAGCAAATTCTTGGGAACACCGTTAATTAACATAAAATTCACTCATTTTGTTTATAAAAGGGTTTAACTGAAAATGACGATTTAACGGCCCACAAGTTTTCATTCACTGATTCTCAGCATAGGGTCATGAGTAGACAGCACCTAAGCGGCTAACAGGTACATACTTCAATATCATATTTGCGAATCTAACATATGCGAATACATCACTTTATGTATGACGAAGTCCCAAAATTTCATTAACTTGCATTACGTGCTTTCAACTAACCCATGATTTATAAACCAACTGCGACACTTGTTTTTTTTTTGTGGTAGGGAGGTGAATGCTATTTATGCACAGAGTGCGAGACTCTCATGCGCGACTGGACTACCCACTAAACACCTCCCCTGTCAACCTGAGAACGCAGCCTGAAACCGTTTGACACATTATTTCGGGCCAGGTCTCGTTTTGTTACGCCGTAGGGCGCATTCAAGCTGGGGAGTCCCTTTCCTAGCGGGAGGGGAGAGGAAATGCCAGAAGAGCGATCCCCCAGCGCCCCCGGCTGCTGTGATTCCCTTTTATATTTTAGGAGTGCCCGAACATAATGTGCCACATGACTCCATTTGTCAACCGATTCGGGCATCACCGCAACTATATTATCCGGGGTGAGCTCTCTCTTCTCCCTGTAGAGTTCCCTTCGCAGCCTGACCCATTTTGTACACGCAAACAATGTGTGACAGGCATTGTCCTCCTCTCCTGGGCAAAACCGACAATCGGGGGACCGTGACTTACCGATCTTGTGCAGGTAAGACTGAAAACATTCTTGCCCGCTCAAAAGCTGGGTCAAATAGAAGTCAGTCTCACCATGCCTTCGATTTAGCCACGGTCTCACATCTGGGATGAGGCGCGCAGTCCACCTTCCCTTCGTGCAATTCACCCAAGACTACTGCCAATCGTTGAGTGAGTGCTGTCTCTCCTCGCGGACAACCATCTCCCTCGCATCCTCGTTTCGGCGTAGGTAAATAGCGCGGTGCTCTCTAGCAAGGAGGGTGACAGGTATCACGCCTGCAATCACTCTCACCGCTGAGTCGGAAACTGTTGGATACGAAGATGCAATTCTCAGTGCTCCTCTTCTCTGTACCTGTGCCAAGCGCTTTCGGTATACCTCCTTGCTGAGAGCGTCGCCCCATACCTCTGCTCCGTACAGTAGCACTGACCCTACAGCACTCATCAAGAGGCGTCTTCTTGATGGGCTGGGTACCCCTACGTTGGCCATAAGTCGACTCAGAGCCGATATTCCCGAAGCAGCTTTCTCAGCCGTTGCCCTGATTTGCTCAGAGAAACTCATCTTCGAGTCGATCAGTAGCCCCAGGTACTTCACCGCTGGCTTCGATTTGATTTGTATGTCTCCGATACTGATGATCCTTACTCTAGGGATTCCCTTTTTTGTCAAACTAAACTCAGCCCGCAAGCAGTCATCCAGTCCCTCACTCGGCGCATTAGCATACCTAGCCTAAGTTGCGCTTGTTCAACGGTGCGTCCAGCGACCAGAGCCGCAACATCATCCGCATAGCCGACCAAGCGCGACTCATCTGGCATCTCAAGTCTCATTAGCCCGTCGTAAGACACGTTCCACAGGTCCGGACCAAGGATAGATCCCTGGGTAATTTCCATCCTTCGTTGGCCCTGTGTCGTGCCGTAGAGCAGGCTTCGGTCCTTTAGGTAGTTCCTCAAAAGCCGCATTAGATATTCTGGAACTTGAAAAGAGTTTTCCAGCGTGTCCAGAATATCCACCCATCTAGCGGAGTTGAAGGCATTCCTGACGTCGAGTGTCACCAACAGGACGATCCGTCGCTTGGTGCGACTACATGCCTCTGCCTTTTGGACCGCGTTCACCACATCTGCAATCGCATCAATGGTAGAACGTCCTGCTCTAAAGCCGTACTGCCGAGGAGATAGGTCCCCAGCAGCACGAATCGCGTCAGTGAGTCTTCCCTTGATGAGTTTCTCTAGCACTTTCCCAGCCGTGTCTAGCATGCATAACGGGCGGTATGCATATGGCGATTCGGGATTTCCCTTCCCCTTGCTGATCAGCACGAGCCTCACCACCTGCCATCGTACCGGGAAAACCCCATCCCTAGGCAAGCGTTGAATGTGCTGAGCAGCAAGTAACTGCGACACTTGTCGGAAACTACCTTTAGTTCTGGATTTTATGATATTACCAGCTTAGTCATATACACTCGCTTCACGAATTTCTCGAGAATTGAATGCAAACAAGCACAAGAACACATTAGCTCCACATGTTCATACACCAGTGGGATAAAGATAGCACAGAACTAAACCCCCTTCAATATTGAACCTGATATCTCAAATCACGTTGCGATCGCATTAGATTATTAATATTCTTTAATTGAATCCAATGGCTGGTCTAAAAGTAAACTCAGCAAACGACAGTCACTTGCTGCGAAAACTTTGAAGCTCGCATTTCACTCGTAGTTGAGGCATCACGCCGGCACAATACTCACGCGTGTTCCTTGCTTGGCGATTCGTATCAGAACAAAGAACTCGACCAGGGCTAACTTTGTCCTCTGGAATTTCACGATACACAAAAACGGGATGAAAACTGCACGGAAACGGTCAATGCGACAATCCTTGTTTCGAAATTTTCACGGGTAATTCATAAGCGCCACTCATGTTCACATCTTTGAAACCGTCCTCAATTGCGGCGTTCGTCACCATTAATCTCGCAGTGCATTCATCACCGCCGCTCTTCATTTCGCGACCACTTTTCATTTTCTTCCACGCGCATCGAGCTGTCCCATACTTCCCGTCGTGATCGCTTCGCGGTTCTAAACAGACTCCCCGCTACGGGATCAAGTCCCAATCCGTTCACCCTCATTCTCCACCGGCATTCTTCTTCAGTTCTTTTCCCCCTCATTTTAGGGTTTTTGCTGCAATACATGTTGCGGCTGCAATGTATGTTGCTGCTGCCATATATATTGCTGCTGTAATACATGTTGCTCAGCTGTTGCTGTTCCGTGTGCGATCTCAAAGCAACTCTCGAAGATCATTTGATGATGCTGGTGTTGTTGCTCCAGCTGTTGCTGTGTACATTTACGACACCGCCGTCATTGTTGTAGTTATTGGAATGGGCTGTTTGATAATCCCGGTTTTCCACTAAACAGACAAAACAGAAACTCGTGTCGCATGAAACAAAACTGCAACTTTTTTGAAACTTTTTGAAGACTTTTGTGTTTCGCAACAGTTTCTGTTTTGTTTTTCGAGTCCCGACGAAAGCGGTAAGATCAAAGTACTTATTAGACGTGTTTTGAAACAGAAGTCTTTTTAGTGGAAATAGCAGTTTGTGTTTTAATTTTGTTTTGGTTTGTGTTTGCGGTATTTTCATAGTGTTTCATAGTTTATATTTAAATTAAAGTAAGTACATTTAACAAAATATATATGTTTATACATATATATATATATGATTCCAAACAAATGCATACGAGTATGTATATTTTTTCCATTAAATGATTTATTGGTTATTCCAGATAATGTCTGAAGGTGCTCAAATGTTCAAAAAGCAGTGGAGTACCGCAGAAATCGGTTCATTAATTGAAGCCTTCAGGGAACATAAAAATTTATGGTGCCCAAAGGACAAAAATTATAAAAACCGAATCATGAAAGTCGATTCCTATAATGAAATTGCAAAATTGTTCAGCACCAACTGCACGGAAGTGGAAAGAAAGCTTAAAAACGTGATTTCGCAATATCAACGCGAACTACGAAATTACAAAAAGTTAAAAGTATCTGGCGCAGGTCAGCATTTCACATCGAAGTGGTTCGGCTATAGCGCCATGAGCTTCATGCATGACCGAAACAATCCCAGAAAAGGCGTACAGATCGGTGGGGAATATGCGGTAAGCTTTTTAGGGTTTTTTGAAATAATTTTTTAAAAAGCCTTCTAAAATCGATACCTATACGTCTGTCTGTCCCTCCCACTGTTCGTGACAGCAGGTTTCCTCCGAAACTATATGCAAGCTAGAAATATGACGTTTTAAGGAGGGCTCCCATATAGGGGAATGATCCTCAAAGAAAACTTTTGTCATGTGGGGGGGTGTCATAAATTGGAAAAAAAATAATAACAAATTCCTAACACCAAAATATATTTTGTGATTTTTTTAATTGTCTGTTTATTTATGCATATTTTAATTGCCAGGGTACTTGTCCTGGGTCTGAAATAAAATATTCACAATATTCGTTTCTTATATTTTGGCTTCTTGTAAAGCTTTTCTTGCCACAGGCTTAAGAGGTAACATCGATTCAGTTGGTTCTGATTCATTCCTCCATGATCCATTTCTAATAGTTCCCGAATCTATATCTTCTATGTCAAATGATCCTGATGGTGTATAAGTATTTTTTGATTCAGTATTCTGGCGCAGGTAATTGTGTAATAAGACACAAGTCTGCACAATTTTTTCTACTTTTTGTGGTTCAAGTAGTATAGGTTTTCGGAAAATACGAAATACAGATGCTAATATCCCAAACACATTTTCGACCACCCTTCTTGCTCGGCTCAGACGGTAATTAAATATGCGTTGCATAGACCCTCGTTCCTGGTGTCCAGAATATGGTTTCATTATATTTGGTGATAACGGAAAAGCATCGTCAGCTACAAAAACATATGGTACAAGTTTTTGTCTCTCTGGAAGTGCTTTGTTTTGGGGCAGGCTAAGCGCTTCTTTGCTCAACGATTTAGCAAAGCCAGTATTTTTAAAAACACCCCCATCCGATATACGCCCTTGGCAACCAATGTACACGTAGGTGAAATTGTAGTTCGCATCGACTATAGCAAAAAGAACAATGCTAAACGTGCCTTTATAATTAAAGAATTCGCTTCCGTTATATTTGGGTGATTGTATGATAACATGCTTTCCATCCATGCTTCCAATGCACATTAGGAAGTTCCATCTTGTGTTATAATCATTTGCCAACTTTTGCCACTGTGCTGAGTTGTTGGGCACCTAAAATAAAAATAAAATTTGTTTATAATTTTGACATAAGGTAACTTACTTTAGAATTTAAGTAGCCTTTATGTAGATTAGTATAAAATTGTACAAGTTTTTCGTTTTTAGGAAAGTGAATCTTCAAATGACGATCCTCAAACGGAGACACAAAACACGTTCCACATCCAAAGTGACCTTGAAGATGAAGGTGTAAGATTTGAACCACCATTGCAAACAGAAAGGCTTCTGATGCAAAAGGCTTCAACCTCAAATGCACCAAAAAGTGTAGATTACCGAAACAACTATGCAACACCATAAATTCATACGAAAAAGAAAAGCCATAAAAATATGGAGAAGGACAATGAAAGCTCTCAAGTATTTGAAATGATGAAGAGTGTCTATGAAAAAAGAGAGCGAGATGAGTACGACGTACTAGGAGAAATGGTCGCTCATAACATTAGAAGCATAATATCGGAAGATACAAAGATTACAGTGCAACAAAAAATTACGAATTTATTGTTTGATGCTCGGAGGAGCCACATTCCACAAACCAATGTACTATCAGTTACTCTGGCGATTCTTCATTAACAACAAGTTCCGGCCCAGAATTTCAAATGATTGCCATCAACGAGGCTGCAAACAACCTCAACCAAGATGCGAATATTTTAGAAGAAGCTTTTACAGCATGTTTTGAAGACACAGAATAAACTGAACAAATATGAGTGTATTTATAATTAATTAATAATGAATTATGATTTTTTTTTCTAAATAAACAGCTATAAATAAAATACTCATTTTTATTGCTTACCTTTATGTAATTATTGAGAACTTCATTTAGGGCATCACACACTTCTGGTATAATTCGTGATATGGAAGTAACCGATATTTTACATAAGTACATCAAGCTTTGATAACTGTCCCCCGTAGCAAGGAACCTCAGTGTTACTGCTAATCGATCCTGCACAGAAATTGCATCTCTAAAGTTTGTGTTCGATTTTGCTACTTTTCCGCCAATTAATGTTACAAGCTCTTCAAAATCGGAAGAAGACATTCGTAGAAAATTATGGAATGATGAGCGTAGTTCTCCATGCAATCCAATGTCATCATTTTGGATATCGTGCAGCAATTGTGCAGCACCATCGTTTACTCTTCTAGATAAGAGTGATCGAACCCAATATCGGTGTTGGCGTTTTCTTTTTCTCCTAAAAAATAATACCATTTTAGCCATTTCTGAATTAAAGATAATTACAAAACATTTTATATACATACATATGTACGGTTATGCTGTTTACTTGGCTAGTTTATAGACACATATAAACATAACCAGTTTTGACACCGTACATGTACATACTTACTTTTTTTCCAACGACTTTAGTATCAACCAGCCACAACCAAGAATAAAAAAATCTTCTCTAAACATGTTGGTTGCTTATTGAAGAATAAATTTGTTTTGATTTCCTCGCGACAACCAGTGGAAAAGGACAGAAAACAAAAACAAAACTCCAACAAAATATTGCACGTTTGATAGAAACAAGAGTTTTGGTTTTGTTTCAGTTTTGTTTTTGTTTCAGTTTTGTTTTTGTTTTTCATGTTCCAGAAAACAGAAACAAAACAAAAACACAACTGTCTGTTTAGTGGAAAACCGGCATAAGAGGAGATTCCAAGTGTGACGTCACTTTGAGGGATCTCCTGAATTGCAATTTGGGAAAGGTGATTAAGTAACGTAAGAGGTATAGGCTGCAATATGGGATGTACTGTAATTGTTGGGAAGATAAGGGAACTTACAATAGCGGTTTTAAGAGTTCTGACTTTTGCATTGCAGTACCCCGTCTATCATTTGAAAACTGATTTTTTTTCCTTTCCTTTTTAGGGTTTTGTACTAAAATACAAAACCCTATTGCAATCACGACCTGTGTCCGTCTGTCCGTCCGTCCGTCTGTATGTCACAGCAATTTTTCTCCGAAACTATAGAGGCTACAGCCATGCAACTTTGTGGAAAGGTCAGAAGTGGTGACTTCTTGAAATTTCAAGGGTGGAAAAATTTTTCAAAGGGGTTTAAGGGGAGGGAGGTGACCCCTCAAAAAAAATGTTTCAAAACAAGTCTTAAAATTGCCTTATCGGTACCGACGGGGGCAGGGGAAGGGGATATGAACGAACTTTTCGCGGACCCCCTCGCGATTGGACACCTTCCATCCGAAAAATCTGAAAAAAATCATGAATGTAGGCCTTAATGAGTAAAACAACAACAAATACATGAGAAGTCGAAATTCACTCAACTTTGTTAGTAATAGTATGATTTATCGATTTTTTGTTTTCTTGAATAAGATCTAAAAGGTACCCTTAAATTCTATAAAATTTAGCGAACAGTTGACTATTTATAAGATTGATCTTTTCTGAAAGTTTTATAAAGATTGAATGGTATTTGACGAAGTTATAGCGATTTGAATTTTCCTGTATTACTATGGAACAATATGCCCTGTATTACTATGGAAACATATGGCTATGGAACCATATGCGATTTTTACCGACTTAGACACTACAGCTTTGCTAGGATTTGCATGAAAATTTCAGGAATGATATGTATCATGAAGATGAGTACATATAATTGAAACAAGTCGAAGAGGCAGGAGAGAGCTCCTAGCAAAAGGGCTTTGTAACCATTCTACGATTTGAAAAAATAGGCCATGAATCGATGATTACAGTACAGAGGAGTGATCCCTGAAAAAAAAATTTCATGAAATGTAGCCGATATGAGTATCAACTGAAAGTTCTCTATGAGAGCTTTTCAAAACAGTTCTTAAACTGACCGTTTTTGCTTCAGTGGGGGCACAGGGGGGGGGGGGGGGGGGAAATACATGAAAAATGTGTATCCTCCCTCGCGAATGGACACCCGTGATCTAAAAAACCTGCAAAAATTATCAAGCGAGATATTTATGGGTATAACTATAACAAATACCTCAGAAGCCAAAATTCTTTCAACTTCGTTAATAATAGTATGTTCCCCGAATTTCACATTTTCTCCAATAAAATCGTCTTTGATATGTTTCCTGATTTTATTTGTTGCTGGTTACTGCATTTTGTAAGTTGAGTACAAATCCCTTCTGACATGAGCATAGGTCTGTCTACCCAACTTGTTTTGCTTTGGAAACAAATTTTGTATATTGAATCCAAATTTTGTTTTAAGATTTGGAAAAACACCCCCTGTGAAGGATATCGTGTGAAAATTTAGTGTAAAGAGATAGGTTTCTTGTATTTTTCCAGTTTTGCCAGGAAATTGCGATCTTCCATTGTTTTCGGGATCTCAAAAGTATGAAAAATCCATGATGTGTCAATAAATAACAAGAAAATAAATACACTTCCAATCTTCGTACATAATCGACCGTATGAGTTTCGAATGGACTAAGTTTGCACGATATTCTCAGTGTCTTGAAATTTGCAAGGTCTTGCTGCGTATTATTGCTAAATACGATAAAATCGTTAGTTTTTCTGGAGACTTTGTATTTGAATACTTTGCATTGGGCTGCCACACGATATTGGCATTGATGTGGACGCTCTACAAGGAAGCGGGCTCAAAACAGACTGCACCGCCTTCAGGCTTGACTGATGGACATTTTGCACCATTGATGCTGATGGGGAGGGGGAATATTTGGTTGGGTGTGTAACGGACAATTCGGACGAACTAGTTGAGAAGCCTGTGGTTGCTGCAGCTGCTAGGGCGAAAGAGATAGGCAAGTTTTCGAGCAGTTTGATAGTGTAACTGCTCGATTACTACATGAAATCTGAGGTTTTTGTAGGGTAGTATATCAGCCCAGTACTCATAGGAATCCCTCACTCAAGTCGCAAATAACCTTCACCCCCAACCACAAAAATATGAGCATCATTATTGTTGATATTTTATTATTATTGTTCTTACTATTTCATCTCGATTTATTTACACAGTTTATTTTTGCATCAGACAAAACCTACTCCAATAACCGAAGTCGTACCACCAGTTGGACGAAAATTAAACATCAACAATATGAATACAATCAAAATCATATTCAATCTTTTGAAATTTATATTCATCTTTTTAGAATCAATAAATTTTCTACATTTCCAGAATAACTGACTTTGATTGCATTCATTCAATCATTTCACAGCCGTCTAGAATTTTAAACATTATACTTTAAACTCTTCCATTAACCACGAAGCCTGCCATAAGCTCATCAAAAGTCTTTGGAATTTCACTGGTCACGTAGCGGACAGAAATTAAAAACTGAAATTTCTAAGCCGCAATCACTGCGCTACGAATTCCGTTAGGGAGGACATCGCTACACCAATTCTAGTGTGGGTTGTGATTTTAATCACGAAATAGGATACGAACAAAGCACCATCGGCACCAAATAGTTGAGAGCTCACTCAGGCCATAATCGTGATGTCGTGGCTCTCGCCCAATTTAGGAATCGAGAACATTCTTGCGACACCTCTACCAGATCCTGCAGATGATACGGAGGCGAAACGTTATGAACGACGTGAGGTAGCAGCAGAATGGCGAGTCCCGCTGCATGGCAAATTGCATCGAATCGAATTTGATCATGGAACGACGAGCGGAAAACGTGTCATTTGGGTTGATGAAAAGGTGAGTTTAAAGGATGAATCGTTCTATAAGGACTTAACTGGCTAGAATCTGATTTGAACAGAAACTGGTGTCCATGCAATAAACTCATTTCAATGTGGGAACAATGTAAACTGTTGATTAGGAAAAAGGAGTTATCTTATGTTATAGCACTTTTCATTAATAAGACTACTAATTTGAAGCTTCGTTTCCTTAAAAAAGTACCTGAAACTGCACCAAAGTCCTTTTCATAGCAACTTATTTTCTAATTCGTTAAGCAAGGCTTTGATCTTTTACAGGAAGCTCTACGTCGTGAGTGGATGTTCAAATTGGTGGGCGAAGACTTTTTCACGTTGGAAGGATTGCGATGCATCATCCGGGTAAGAAGTTGGTAGCATGTCCATCAGTACAGTTACAGTAGACTAGCCATTTCCTTCAAGCAGCTTTCAAACATGCCCGATATCCTGACTAATGAAAATTGAAATTGTTCAGGTTGATCCGGCACCTGGCTTCAAGTACTATTATCAGTTGTTGGTTGATGGACGTCCTTTTGAACAGTTCAACGAACATCAAGCGCTCGCATTAAGGACATGGCTCGTTACGAGCGAGGACGGTAAGGAGTACAGAATAGTCCTTGGTGAGTGCACGTTCGATTCCGTTATCAATGCGCTTTAGAGATTAATTAGACTTTGTAATGCTCTCTATCGTCCTGTGCTCCATTTCGTATCTGTGTGTCTGGATCTCGATTCGGGATTTGCAACCTACTAAATGCTACTTGTTCTCGTCGTGTGGTAATTGGACAAATAACTGACTACTTGGCACATAGAACGAGACTCCTTGAATATATTCTTGAATGGGGAATTACGAGAGGAAGTGGTAAGTGATTGGATGTGTGTAATTTGACTTGCAAGATTGGTCGCTTGTTTTCTTCCCACCAGCATGCCTATTAGATGTTGTCTCGCACGGCCTTGTAGGTGCTGTTGTGTACTTTATGGCTCCTATTTGTTGTGGAAATTATGTCCTTTCTCAATACATACAAATTGGAGATTTGTCGGTGTTTATGTATGGTAATTTTATTGTTAATGATGTTACATTATAACAAACACATAATGCTACTAAACACATTTGTACCTTTGATAGCTTTCTTGAAAGAGATATACAAGGAGATTATTTTCATTAGTAATAAAGATCTAAATTGATGTCCTCTTAGCTGTTATAAGCTTTCAATTCACTATCGTATTATCATCAAAATGTTATTGTTTGATTTGATTAATTTGATTTGAGCTTTGGCTAGGAAGGTTATTGTAAAATCGATGCACTAATTCATAAAACATGAATACACTTGATTCCTTAAGAAGTAAAGCTTAATTATTATCTTAGTTATTTACGTTTTAATTTGTAGAATAATACTAGTACAAAATGATCACACTGGATACACAGTAACCTTCTGCAAGCATTCCCTGATACTTTTGTATAACTTTGTCAAGAAATTAAATTTCTTTGAATGTTTTAGGGTTTAGGAATGAAGTAGAGGACTCTATTTAAATTAAAAAGTAATTATAAGTTACAGTAATCAAATACTGGTCAAAAATGACATACTCTTGAACGTTACAGTCATGCTCTTGAACGTTGCAGGCTAAATTTAATTTAGTTTTTGAGGTAAGTAAGGATTCCTGGAAAAAGTACCCGTCTAATCTCGATGGCTCTGGGCGTTCAGATATGCGCTTTTTACTATCAGGACTGCTTTAATATAATCTATCTCTTGGTTCAATTTTCTAGCTAACCTAAAGCTCCCTTCGATTAGACTACTTGAAGAGAGCTCTGCTGTTTTCTTAGTGATATCCCTCACTTAGTTTTGAACGCAAACATATGTGGAAGGAAACATCTGTGATAACCTCACTCTTGGCGCCCTATGCCACTGACGCCGACCAGTCAATCCAAATGCTGTACGCCACTGACGTCGTGAGCGACCTTTAAGCTAATCCCTGTCACTGAACCACGACTGACGTGTGTAACTAAAATCATTACAAATGGCGCCCAACGTGGGGCCCGAAACATCCTAAAGGGGAAAAAAGATTAGCGTCTTCTGACGATTTGGTCCTTTACGGAGGATGTAAGGTACGTCGGTACTAGAGCCCCATGGACAGGATTAGTGGAGTTGTGATAGGCACCCATTCAGTCACTTCACGTGAGTTGTAACTTCCGCTCTCCTTTGTTTTATTTTTTTCTCTCAACAGATTCCTTCCCATTTGTCGCCCCAGGGTAAAACCTGTAAGGACCTTTTGTTTTCTTGATGGGAACTGCCAGCCAGATGGGTTCCTCCTATCTGCCTGAACTCTCAAGAAAATAGAAGGTTACCTTGGCTTTATGTAGCGGAAGGATTCTACCCATCTTTTTATGCATGATAGATGAGTGGTTTTGGTTTGACTTTCGGTGGCGTATGCTGGAGTTGCGAAGCCCGGAATGCTTGCACGCGTCGGGATTTTTGACCGCAGACAAAGCTTGTTACGGGGACGCTTTCAGTCATCTCTTCGAGTCAATTAACGTGGATTAGAGACGGTTTTTGTAATGTACTTGGGGTTGGGGATAAATTTTAAAATTGGCGAGGAGCACCCTCTTTTTGGCAGGCCACCATTTGCTTTCATTTCCTTATGGAGAAGTAGGTGCTGTTGGGAAGGAAAGAGTTCAATAAATAAATTTCTTTTAAAAGATAGATAGTGGTGAACTGACTTAAGTCTGATAATAAAGTTTTTTTTTATATTTCGGAGTAGTTTTTTTCTATACCTTTTTTACCATAGAAGATCACCAGATGACAATTAAGCGGAATCCAGAGAAACGCTGGACCCGCTTCAAAACTGTACAGCCAGCCAACTATGGGATCTGCTACAAGGACGTCGTAGAGGGCGTTACCATTGGAATGCGGACACCTGCTAACATCGAATCTCTGTCCTTTACGGAGGCGCCCGATGGATCTGAGTGCCCTAGGCAACCTCCTCGGAACGCAAGCCCCTATGCGTCGAGCAGTGGCAAAAGACCCACGAACGCATGACCAGACATAACCGCTGTCAAACAACCAGGGAACCGTAGGCGGGGAAGTGTCAGTTACAGGAGCACCGGCATATGACCCAACAGGGCCCTCAAACACCACTGGCCGTGACACGATTCTGTCCTTATTGCAAACGCTGTACGACAGAATAGGACAATTGGAGAGGATTTTCGAAGAACTCAGGAGCAGCCAACATCCCAGTCGCGCAAGAACTCCACCAGGCTGGGAACTGAATCCAATTGCGGCTTTTCTCACCTCTAGACTGGTTGAGGGCTGAAACCTCCTCCGAAGGAGCTCGGGAATGAACCCCAGAGTATTGACGACGGTACAGTACCGCACCCCCATCGATACCGACCACGCACGACTCAGTTCCGTACGGCGGGCGGACCAATGAAGTGAATCACCCGCGATTTTCACGATGCAAGCCTGAGATCCGACACCGCGCATAACGGAGAGTTGGCGACTCAGCTTCACTGGGTTTAACTTGGCAACACTAGTAGACAGGTTCCTGTTCCAAATTCAAGCACGAGCAGCCAGTACGCAAGGAGGAGACTTCTCGGCCTTTCTTCGACACGTGCACCTCTTATTCAGCAGGGATGCTGCCGAATAGTGCAGCTTTTCGCAACAACTTTGATGACGGTCTCACTGAACGGGAATTGCGCGAACAAATACGGAAGCGAAAAATAGGCTCCCACAAACCAGTTGACCAGTTTTATACCAGTATACTACGCCTAAGCATTCGGCTACGAGCACCTATGCCTGAGGACGAACTGGTTGAAATCATCAGGGAGAACATATGGTGGGAGCTTTAAAAAAGCCTTCTTTATGTTCCAATATACACCGTGCAAGCCTTACGCCTTCATGCCCATGGACAAGAGCGACTAGATGAACGGCGAGGAACCTTTCATCTACAACCTCGCATAACGGGACCTACAACGAAGCAATCAGACTGCAGAATTATTAGCAGCTAATGACGTAGACACGGAGCCGACACATACCACAAGGAGCGGAGTCCCCCTGCATCGCGAGTCCGAACCAGCAACTGACCAACCTTTCACAGAGGTAGTTGCAAGCCCTACGGTCTGTTAGTACTGCCGACAACCAGGACACCAGTTCTCTAAATGCACAGCTGAACCGACGGTCTTGTGTTATCGCTGCAAAAAAGTGGACATGTATGCCCCAGATTGCGCAGATTGCAAGTTGCGAAAAAATTTGCCAGCGAGTGCCACAAACACCCGTCGGCACCCCTTAAGCCCGAACGAACAGATACTGAACTCATTGTTACGTACAACCAAGCTCCGGATATGACCCCAACCTTGCTGATTCGCACCGCCAAACGCAGTTCTCCCGAAGTTCCGCAGCCGACGTCACGCGATACCGAGCCAGACTTTCAGGGGAATGGTGATGAGGGGGAGGCCCCCTGGCATGTAAGGCCCTTTCATGTTAGTCTGCGGAACTATCTAGCTACTCGTCAGCGCATCTTCAATGAAAAAATGGTTCTAACCACTCCTCCGAGAGGGAAGCAAGCCACGCGTCAGATGCGGAGCTTATGAAGAAGGGTGAGGCAGTCGAAAAAGACGTTGCGGGCGATGCAATTAGATGAATTATTGAAGGATGACGCTCACCCATATGCGTCAGTACATATCTTGCAGAATCGACCGGTAGGCTTGATTGACACTGGGGCCAGTGCCAACTGCATAGCTGCCAATTTTACAGGAAAAGTCCTGACGGACCACACATATCAAACCTAGCATTTTAATACCTGGTTCAGCACGGCGAACGGAGCTCGTCACTCCGTAGTAGGGAAACTTACGATGGATGTCATCTTTAAAGGTGTGTCCAAGTTCCTGGAATTCTACATTATACCCCAACTAACACAGAACCTGTACCTAGGGGTGGATTTCGTCCAAGAATTTAATTTGGCCCCGGAATTGTTTTCTAGCACGATATTTGACTCTGTCGCCACTGTCCATGATGCGCCCCTAACTTTTCACTCACTTCGACATTTACTTGATGCCAATCAACAGCTACGACCTGACTCGGGTATATCAGCTTTTTATCGCATGAGAAGGAAGGTCTCGGCAGGATGACGTTGGTGCCTCACACGGTAGATGTGGGGGATACTAAACTCTTCAAACAGAGACACTTTGCCATAACGCCGGCGAAAGAAAAGTCGTTATATGCCGAAGTTGATATTGGGAGTAGGGGTGATCGAAAAATTGCAGAGCGCATGGGCTTCACCGGTCACTTTGGTTGTTAAGCCGAATAAGGTTCGACTATACTTAGGCGCCCGACAATTGAATGCCGTCACTGTCAAGGACGCTTATCTTCTACCGTTGATTGACGGTATCCTAAGTTGATTACCTAAAGCCCATTTCATTACGAGCTTAGACCTCAAAGATGCTTTCTGGCAAATCCCATTGGATCCGAGCTCAAAGGAGAAGACAGCCTTCACAGTCCGAGGCCGCCCCCTGTATCAATTTGTGACCATGCCATTTGGACTATGTAATGCTCCCCAAACAATGACGCGTCTTATGAATAAAGTAATACCACCGCATTTCCGGCACCAAGTTTTCGTATACTTGGAAGATTTATTGCTTATAACCGAGACTTTGACGAACACATCCGCCTGGATCAGGAAGTGGCTTTGCATATCCAGAAGGCAGGGTTAACCATCAACATACAGAATGGTCAGTTCGTAATGACGGAGGTTAAGTATTTGGGCTACATCATTGGCCATGGCAACATCAAAACCGACCCGGACAAGACATAAGCTATTGATGCCTTCCTCTGCCTAAGACCACCAAGCAGTTACGCCGATTCGTAGGTTTATGCCAATTGTACCAACGATTTGTACATGACTATGCAACCATCACCACACCTTTCACCGACATGCTGCATAAATGATGAAAGTTCATCTGGGAAGAGTCCAACTTGCGAGCCTTTGAAGAGCTAAAGAAGAGTCTGACAACAAACCCCATACAACATAGCCCAGACTTTAGTAAACCATTCTCAATCCAATGTGAAGCTAGCCAACATGGGGTGGGAGCGGTCTCAGTTCAGGTTTCGTAAGACAGCGAGGAGATGCCCATAGCCTTTATGTCCCACAAGTTGAACCCAGCCCAGCGGAGCTACACTGTCTCTGAGCAGGAATGTATGGCAGTGGTGTTGGCGGTGAAACGTTTTCGAGCATATGTTGAGGGACAACCCTTTGAAATCGTTACGGATCATGCATCCCTGAAATGGCTGATAAGCCAAACTAACTTCCAAGGCCGTTTGGCTAGATGGGCCTTGAAATTGCAGGCGTTTGACTTTACGATTCGACACCGGAAAGAAAGCGAACATGTGGTACCGGACACCTTATCGAGGCCATGGAGGATGACAGCCCCCTTTTGATCGACCTGCACCACCCCTCCTTCAAGTCGTCAGGCAACACCCAGCTGATGCATACTATTCAGAGCCAGTTACCACAGCTGCCAGAATTGCGGGAAACGGAGGGATTTGTATACAAGTGGATGGGACACACATTCGGAGACCCCATACAAGAAGAGGAAGAGTGGAAATTATGGGTGCCCGAAGAATTGACCAACGATCTTATTAGACGTACTCATGACCACCCGCTGAGTGGCACGGCGGATACGGTCGTACGCTACGGTGGCTGAAAACCTTTGTCTTTTGGCCTAAAATTTTTTATTTTTTTATCGGGGTGATTACTTCAGTTCTTTTAAGTTCCAAGTAGAACCTGCGAGCAGTCATCCAACCTCACACCATTGACGTAGCTAGTTAAAGTAGCTGTGCGTCGAGCGACTAGCACCGCATTATTCTTTAGACAGCTCAGTAGCTCAAGTCTCAGTAACGTGTTGTATGAAATCTTCCACTGAACTGTACCAAATACACTGCCATGATCGGTACCCGATGTTATTTCCATCCTTCGCTAATATTCCTTCGTATAGTAAAGTAGTCCACCAAGTACTTCCTCAAAGTCCACATCAGATAAAATATTCTAGAACTCGAAAAGGGGTTTTCAATATTTCTAGGATATCAACATATCTAGGAGGACTGAAGTCATTCCTGATATAAGAGCCCACAACAAATCTACCCATCGGGTGGCAACACTTCGTGCCTCCATACCTTGGACTGCACTAACCACCTTGACAATTGCATAAATCGAAGAATAAATGCCTTTCTCTGTAGCACTTTCCCCTTGAATTAGATGCTCTGCTGGATGGGTCACTTCTATGAGTCTTTTCTTATGAGGTTCTCAAACACTATACTACCCTTGTCTAGCATACATAATGAGCGGTATGCAGGTAACAATTTGAAGCTCTCCTTCTTTTAATGATAAGCAAACGTTTTACTAACTTGAACAGAAATGAGAAGACTCCTTCGTACAGGCTTAAATTGAGAGTACTGAACAGCAATCAGGAAAAATGCGATAGACCAGTGTAATAGTGCAGCAAGAACGCCATCCAATCCTGGAGCCTTCTTTGCATTGACTGACATAATTGCCACTTCCAGTTTGATGTATATAAAAAGTAGACATTGTGCAGCTGTTTTATCAAGGATTGGGTATGGGGAGAAATAGTTCCACCTATCTTACACACTTTTCTGTTTCCTGCATGTAGGACACGTTTAAGGCACTGAGCTTCCAGAGCCCATGGTCTTCTGTTCACGTGGTCAAAAAATCGTACCAGCAGTGAGCTAAAAGTGAAATGAGGATAGCCATAAAGAATTACAACAGTAGTTTAGAAAGTTACTTGATGACAGGTAATGTGAAAACCTTTCGGCCCTATGTCCGATCCTTTAAATTTTCCTCTACTATTCTTTATAATTTGAAATGGAGCAAAACTGAAGCCTCTTGCCCACAGGATATTTAAAATCTATTTGCCCAATTCTTCCCTTCTACATTTTCACCTCAAGACACAATTTATCGTTCCACTAACTGAGTTCAAGCCAGTCCAGTCTTAATTGAATCCTACTCTATAAATCCTTTTGAAGTTGAATCCCAACTTAATTCACTTGATTCTCATGGCAGTTCCGGTCCTGATGACTCACTAAATATGTTTGTGAAGACACTCGGTTTCTCTCTATGCTTTCTCTTATCCCTTATTTTTAACCTCAGCCTTAAAACTCGTATCTTTTCCATTTATTTGAAGGATGCAAATGTTGTTCCCATTTTTAAGATGCTGATCTATCGATCATTTCAAGCTATTGCTCCATATCTCTGCCCTCCTGCTTCCCTAAACTGTTTGAACGCCTTGTTTACACCAGACTTTCAGGCTCATTGAGCTCGGTTTTTAAACCGCAGCAACACGGCTTCTTGAAGGGCCGTTCCACGTCATCAAACTTAGCTGAGTTGACAGATTATGCAGCAGGAGCTTTGGACAGCTTCAAGTGGATGCCATCTTTACTGATTTTTCCAAAGCTTTTCTGTGAACGATTATATTCTTCGCCAAAAACTAGTCGTGCTTGGTATAACAGTATTGATTGTTACGTGCTGTATCAAAGAGTGCTTTGCTTTAGTATCCCAGCCAAAAGAGTCCGTTTTACTGAAATTACAATGACGTCGCCAACCTCCCAAGTCCACATCAATAACCAACTTACCGACCCCTTAGACACAAATATCGGACTAAGATAGGGAGATAGGCTGGTCCCACTGTAATTTAATTTGGCTCTGGAATATGTCCTAAGAAAGCTACCTGTAGATACAAGAGGTACATTGTCATACAAGTCGAGCCAAGTAGTAGTCTCTGCGGACGATATCAACATTTTGTCACGGTCGTTAATAACCGGCAAAGAACTTTTTCTTAAGCTCGACAGCGAAGCAAAACTATTAGGGCTACAAATCAATGAGAATAAAACAAAGCTCAAATACACAAAAGGTCACACTTTGGCAAATTCAATATCGAAAATATGGGCAAATCTGTGTACTATTTAGGCGCCAAAATAACGAGAACCGATAATAAAACAGATGAAATACGACGAAAAATACAGCTCACAAATAAAATATTCTTTTCAGTTTTGGTGATCTCGAAGACCAGCTGCATACACGGGAAAATAAAGCCCCAAGTATACATATCTGTGATAAGACCTTTGTATGCCATGGGTGGGAAACATGGGCCCTAATCCAAGCATCCATAAACATACTGAATGCCTTTGTAAGACGGGTTCTGAGCCGAATAATCAAATAGAAGCTGGACGGAGACCAATGGCGGATTCAATACAAACATGAGCTGTGTAAATCTTTTGATGAGCTGGAAGTCTCAATGATTGTAAGGCTTCGGAAACAACGAATACCTTAAAAGGTATCTATTGGGAGAATTGAAGGGCGGAGGCCAGTGGGGAAATCGGGTGGAGACTTTGTTACAGTGACAACCTGTGTAATCTTTATGACAACCCACTTACATCCTCATGTTAGAGCTGGATATGTTGAGAAAATGGGAGAGCACAGGCTACCTAGAAGAAAGTTGGAGGGTGGAGCACATGGCAAATGTTCAGTTGGGAAGCCGACGCAACGATGGGAATTGATGCTGGCAGCAAATCCCTCCTATGGACTCACAATTTGCAAACGAGATTGTAGAAGTACGAAGATTGGAAGCAACTACTACTGGAGAGGAAGGCCCGAATTGGAGCTATGCCATTAATGACGATGATGGTCGCTTGCAACAATTTTGCACCGTAGATGATCTGCCTTTTGATGCGATAGATTATAACCTAACACCTAGTCAATCTACTGGAATGGAAATGTGTTTGCATTTAAACTTTATCAGTTACTGACTTAATGTTTTGTTAGACTGGTCAATGTATTTGGTTTATTTGAACTCTTCAAAGATGATTTGAGGTTATTCTGTGGGTACTCCAAACTTACATCAGCTAGCAGAAAAAAAGTTTTTCAAAGGAGTAATTTTTCTGGGGCCTCAGTCGTCGATGCATACTCTATACGCCATCAAGAATAACGAGGTATGCAGGCTTGGGCCTCTATTGTTCTCCTTAACTATCTTATCAAAATATTTGTTTCGCATGTCTTCTAATTGATTGACTACTTTATCTGGTTGAAGACAAAAGAAATCATTCCTTTTTTGTATTTTCAGAAGCTTGCACGTTTTGCCAAAAATTAGTGAATTCAAGTTTTGGCCTTGATATGACTGCAATTCATGAGATACGCCATACCTGCTGACCCAATGTAATAAGACCTGTTTGGCTGCAGTAGTTACCTCTTAGTAGTTGGACATTCTACTAGGATAAGGAAAATAATCGGTCGTAAGTACCATATACGAGCATCGATTTTGCTATTCAAATTTTGGAAAATGTCCTGTGATATATTCGAAAATTTTTTCAAATGATTTTAAAGGTTCGCATTTGCCCTTATTATTTGGTCTAGATCTTTTAAGTAAGTGCAAATTTTGCATCTACGGCATCGGTCTTATACGGGTGGAGCCAATTAAAGTTATATCGCATCTTCGCTGGATTTTGTATAGTCCATGGTGGCCTCGCGACTTTCCTTCGTACATTTCCTTAATCTTGTCCAGGGCTCGGCTTTAAGGAAGAACATTTATGTTCTATGGGAGGGATCCCCATTTCCGTTTGACCGTCTGTCCACAACACCCTAGGAGGTTTGTTCACCTTATTGATTTTAAAGGCATCCTCGTATTCTGAATGCACAGTAGTCTCTTATTTATAAATGGCTTCAAAGGAAGGTATGACTCACATCGTATTAAAAATAATTTTTTTGGTAAAAGCACACACCAGTCTTCCGAGCTTGTTTATCCTTTGTTTGAATTGCTGTTTTCATTCAGTAAAATAATTTTAATGTAATTGTATTGTATGTTACAGGGAGAATTCGTTGATGGCGGAACGGATACTGAGTTTATAGAAGATGGGATTAAATTTGTTGTTCATGCCCGAGCAAGTGGAAGCAAAAGAGAATCAATGGTTCACACGTTAACTGTTAATGGAGACGAAATAGAACCAATGTACTATGCATAACCGGTTAGAGGCGAAAGACTTAGTCAGACTGTGAAGAAATCAATTATGTTGGTGTACACAATTGCTATTATACAATCGTATTTCTGTTAATATGTTATTTTTGAAATGTAATATGTGAATTGTATTGAAAATAATTAAAGTTCTTGATATGATTATCATGAATTTGTCTCCGTTAATAAGACATGTAAATAATATGCCAATCATTCAGCTTATTATTAATGTTGTTATTATTAATTTTTTGGCGATGATTGAGATAAAAAATGCCAAACTCACTTCAAGCTGTCGTTACATGTCTGGGAAGTTGAGATACCCACTGTCTATTGTATAAATGTCCTCCATAGCTACGATTTACCTTGTTATCGCTTGCGCATTACTTCAGGGTGAAGTCCCGCATATGTCATTAAGACAAATTTGAATCAGACTGCGTCAGTTTCCTACTCCGATAAACAAACGTAATCTCGTTTTGCTCTTAGGATGGACTCCACGCATCTTCTGTTTGTAACATTTGTAATAAACATAAGCAGCCGAGCAGCCCCGTGGTGATCAGGAGTGGCTGCTCCTGAAGAGATAAGGTGGTCACCTCATCGAAACTGCTTAGTTTGTTGTTTTACTAGTGTAAAGTAAACTGCATCCGTCAAGTTTCCATCCTTTAGGCAGAGATGAGTGGTTCACTTCAGCCACTTTAACATCTTTAGGTTTGACATTCCCCTTGTAATGCAACGACCTTCATCTGTGAAACTAACGGTTGCTTTTTGTGTAATGTTTGCGTTTGTCTCAAGCCTCCGTGTCCGCTAACTTTAACGAGGCAAAAAAATATTGAATTACTGTAGAGTAGCTTAAATGATACCTAATAGAACTTTTCTAAAGACAATAAAAATTGATCGGTGCGTCTTGTAGAGTAGAGTACGCGTGATAAGTATTTTGTAGTGTAGCTTCGTGGCTCGACAAGAACCCGCCTCATATGATTCCGCAAATGCTAGTCGTCAAGCACGCGTACGCGGTCGTTAAGCGAAGCTAGTTAGCTGAGCTCGGTGTTGTTTATAGCTCGCTGACACTTATGCCAGAACATCGGCATCCGTGTCCTACACGGGCATAAAAAAAATCATTACACATTGTCTTCGCAATTGAATTAGGATTAACCCGACCTATGTATATGGAGGCAAGTGCACTCCCCTTTACGTAGAAGCTGTAATAAAATAATTGAGTTTGTACCATCTTGATGCGAGCTGCCAAACGATACTTTGTGCCCTCCTTCGTTGGGATTTGCCTGGACATCTTGCAAAAGTTGATAAGATGATAATAAATTTGTAACATTGAAGAAAAAATATTTCTGGTAACTACAAACCAAAAGGGCTTCTTTTTTTATAGAAAGGAACATTTTGGAATAATTTTTTTTTTGGGGTAGGGAGGTGAATGCCCATTTACGCACAGAGTGTGGGACTCCCATGCTCGCAAGAAGGCAACTGGACTACCCACTAAAAATCTCCCTTGCCAACCTGAGAACCTAGCCTGGAACCCTTTGACAGATTACTTCGGGCGAGGTCTCGTTTTGTTACGCCGTGGGGTGCCTTCAAGCTGGAGGATACCTTTCCTAGCGGGAGGGGAGAGGGGAAGAGGAAGTGCCAGACAAGCGATCCCCCAGCCCCAACATCCCCGGCTGCTATGAGTCCCTTTTATCTTCTAGAACTGCCCGAACATATTGTGCCACCTGGTTCCATTTGTCAACCGATTCTTCACAACCTGTCCCATTTTATGCTCGCAAAAAATGTATGGCAGGCATTGTCTTCCTCTCCTGGGCAAAATTAACAATCGGGTGACTGGAACTTACCAATCTTGTGCAGGTAAGACTGAAAACATCCATGCCCGCTCAAAAGCTGGGTCAGATAGAACCTCAGTCTCACCATGCCTTCGATGTAGCCACGGTCTCACATCTAAGATGAGGCGTGCAGTCCACCTGTCTGTCTCTTTTCACAGACAGCCATCTCCCTCACATCCTCGTTTCGACGCAGATAAATAGAGCGGCGCTCACTAGCAAGGAGGGCAACAGGTATCACACCTGCAATGACTTTCACCGCTGAATCAGAGACTGTCGGATTCAAAGATGCAATCCTCAGCGCTCCTCTTCTCTGTAACTGTGCCAGGCGTCTTCGGTAAATTTCTTTACTGAGAGCGTTGCCCCATACCTCTACTCCGTACAGTAGCACTGACCCTACAGCACTCATCAAGAGGCGTCTTCTTGATGGGCTGGCTCTCCCTGCGTTGGCCATAAGTCGACCCAGAGCCGATACTCCTGAAGCAGTCTTCTCAGCCGTTGCCCTGATTTGCTCAGAGAAACTCATCTTCGTGTCGATCAGTAGCTCCAGGTACTTCACCGATGGCTTCGATTCGACTTGTATGTCTGCAATACTGGTCATCCTTACTCTAGGGATTCTCATTTTTGTCAAGATGACCACTTACGTTTTCTCTAGGGCTAAACTGAACCCACGAGCAGTCATCTAGTCTCCCATTCGGCGCATCAGCATACCTAGCCTAAGTTGGGCTTGTTCAACGGTGCGTTCAGTGACCAGAGTCGCAACATCGTCCGCATAGCTGATTAAGTACGACTCATCTGGCATCTCCAGTCTCAGTAGCCCGTCATAAGACACGTTCCACAGGTCTGGACCGAGAATAGATCCCTGGGCAACACCCGGTGTAATTTCCATCCTTCGTAGGCCCTGTGTCGTATCGTAGAGCAGGCTTCGGTCTTTCAGGTAGTCTCTCAAAAGCCGCATTAGATATTCTGGAACTTTAAAAGGCTTTTCTAGCGTATCCAGAATATCCACCTATCTAGCAGAGTTGAAGGCGTTCCTGACGTCAAGTGTTACCAACAGGACGATCCGTCACTTGGTGCGACTATATGCCTCTGCCTTTTGGACCGCGCTCACCAGCTCTGCAATTGTATTGATAGTAGAACGTCCTGCTCTAAAGCCACACTGCCGAGGAGACAGGTCTCCAGCAGCACGAATCGTGTCAGTGACTCTTCCCTTGATGAGTTTCTCTAGCACTTTCCCAGCTGTGTCTAGCATGCCTAACGGGCGGTATGCATATGGCGATTCGGGATTTCCCTTCCCCTTGCTGATCAGCACGAGCCTCGCCACCTTCCATCGTACCGGGGAAACCCCGTCCTGTAGGCAAGCGTTGTATGTGCTGAGCAGCAAGTCAGGACAATGGTGATAGACAAGCCGCAACACCTCAGCTGGAACACCATCTGCGCCTGGAGCCTTCCTCGCTTCCAATGAAAGGACTGCCTCCTTCAGTTTCAGCTGTTTGAAAAGTGGGCACTCGACTACTGTTTCACTATGGACAGCGTCAAGACAGACGGGATGGGCGGGGAAGAGTCCCCGCACTATTTTGTCCGTCTTTTCCGCGTCATGTATCCAAGGCTTCCGTAGAGCACCAAGCTTCCGCGTAACTGGCTTGTAGCCAAGGCCCCACGGATCCTTGTTCACATTGTCCACCAGGTCTTGCCAGCAGCGAGCCTTGCTATTGTTGATCGATTTGCGAAGGCCTTTAATGGCCAACTGATATGCTGCCACCCGAGTGCATGCCTCGTCACGGTTCCGTGCCCGTTGAGCCTCACGCCGAAGCTTGTGAAACTCCCTGCACTGTTCTGCGATTTCAGTTGTACACTGGGGGTTTGTCGTACCGGAGTTTTTGGCGTTTTGGAATAATTGGTAGTATAAGGAAATTGTGTGTTAAAATATATGCTCTCGTATTACCTTGTAACCTGTACAGTGCCTTTTGACGTTTTCCCGTGCCGTGGCCACAACTCAAGGCTCTTCCTGCCAATCGTTATGTGTGTCATCTGGCATCTGTCGGGGCCGAAGTGAAAATGAAAATTCATGGACAAACGTTGTGTGTGCCCTCAAAAGTTCATTTAATTTTTGTGTACTGTGTTAACGCCATTTCCCACTGCTAAAAGTCGTTGCATGTTTCATTGGTGCATGTGGAAGGAATCGCGTTTTGCATGCATTCGTATAGACCATGCGCACATCGTATGTGGATTTTCCCATTAAAATCGAGACCAACTACCGCACATGTGTCAATTTTGCTTTTGTATTTTACCTGGAGCACGATGGAGTAGCGAAGCAAGGCCAAAAGCCATAAAATAAGTATTGTACCTGAAGACACTCATGGGATGACAGCTTGGAGGGACTGCGAGAGTTTTGCATTAACCCGTTATGTAATCATGGGACAGTACTGGGACATTCCGAATTTTCGCTTATAAAATATAATGGAAAAGACTATAAAACACAGTTCCCGCTATGAAACAAAATGCACTTCAAGTTCTAAATACAGCTTATACTCAGTATATGGTGGAATTTCGTTCCTGACCCGGGGAAGTTAATGCAAGAAGATGATTTTGAAATCGTTGATGAAGTGAAAATTGATACCATAATTGAAAATATTGAGAGTACAAATGGTATTTCCCAACTGCCACCTCCTTCTTATACTCTACCTCACGCAAGATCATCATCTTGACCTGGCTAATTAGGACGCAAACAAGCTAAGCAAAAATTGAATCTAAGCTGGAAAAAGAAGAACCTCAAGCTAAATGAGCAGCAATTATTCTTTACTGATCATGAAAACTTATCAGCAGAGTTTCTGGAACTTGAAAGCCCAGTACAATTCTTCTTCAAAATATTTCTAAAGAAACTTTTTGGAAAAATTGCAAAGCAAACTAATCTACATATCGTACAAAAAGATATTAACATGACATTCCGAGTAACAGAAACCAATATTCAGCAATACATTGGGCTGGTTTTGATTATGCCATCCGTACATCTGCCAAGTGGCAGTTTAGGAGCACCTCTAGATTAAGAAACAATGCCAGTGAACCAATTTGAAAAAATCTGACGATTCAGATCACGACCGTTCGCTCAAAATTAGACCAATTGTGGCAAAGCTAAAAAAATTTGCCTCAAGATCCCATTCGAGAAGTAACTCAGCATGGATGACCAGATTTGCTCCACGAAAGCGAGAAATAGAGATACAACCCGTAAAAGCCCCATAAGGGGGCATTGGGGCTACAAAACCTATGGTCTGAGCGGTGTCAGCAGATTTGCATACAAGTTTGAGCCAGAAACAAGAAGTGAGAACGTAATTGCGTCTAATGAGCTCAGTCTAGGCGTTTCATCAAACGTTGTCGGTAGGCTAAATCATGAAGTAGCAGGCAATCAAAACTACCGCCTATATTTTGACCATCTCAACAATCTTTATTAATTTACATACATATATATAGAACGTATTATGGATGAAATAACTCCATTCCAAATAGGAGTTTTTTTTTTTTGTGGTAGGGAGGTGAAGGCATTTACGCCCGCCGAGTCTGGCAGTGTGGGACTCCCATGGAGGATACCCTTGGACTATCCACTAAATACCTCCCCTGTCAATCTGAGAACCTAGCCTGGAACCGTTTGACACATTTCTTCGGGCCAGGTCTCGTTTTATTACGCCGTGGGGCGCCTTCAAGCTGGGGAGTCCCTTTCCTAGCGGGAGGGGAGAGGGGAAGAGGAAATGCCAGAAGAGCGATCCCCCAGCCCCAGCGCCCCCGGCTGCTGCGAGTCCCTTTTATATTTTAGGACTGCCCGAGCATAATGTGCCACCTGGTTCCATTTGTCAACCGATTCGAGCATCACCGCACATATTATCAGGGATGAGCTCTACCGTCTCCCTGTAGAGTTCCCTTCGCAGCCTGATCCATTTTGTACACGCAAAAAATGTGTGACAGGCATTGTCCTCCTCTCCTGGGCAAAACCGACAATCGGGAGACCGTGACTTACCGATCTTGTGCAGGTAAGACTGAAAACACCCGTGCCCGCTCAAAAGCTGGGTCAGATAGAAGTCAGTCTCACCATGCCTTCGATTTAGCCACGGTCTCACATCCGAGATGAGGCGCGCAGTCCACATTCCCTTCGTGTAATTCCTCCAAGACTGCTGCCAATCGTTGAGCGAGCGTTGTCTCTCCTTGCGGACAATCATCTCCCTCGCATCCTCGTTTCGACGCAGGTAAATAGCGTGGCGCTCTCTAGCAAGGAGGGCGACAGGTATCACCCCTGCAATCACTCTCACGGTCGAGTCGGAGACTGTTGGATACGAAGATGCAATTCTCAGTGCTCCTCTTCTCTGTACCTGTGCCAATCGTTTTCGGTATACCTCCTTGCTGAGAGCGTCGCCCCATACCTCTGCTCCGTACAGTAGCACTGACCCTACAGCACTCATCAAGAGGCGTCTTCTTGATACGTTGGCCATAAGTCGACTCAGGGCCGATATTCCCGAAGCATCCTTCTCAGCCATTGCCCTGATTTGCTCAGAGAAACTCATCTTCGAGTCGATCAGTAGCCCCAGGTACTTCACCGCTGGCTTCGATTGGATTTGTATGTCTCCAATACTGATCATCCTTACTCTAGGGATTCTCTTTTTTGTCAAGATGACCACTTTGGTTTTCTCCAGTGCTGAACTGAACCCACGAGCAGCCATCCAGTCCCTCACTCGGCGCATTAGCATACCTAGGCTAAGTTGCGCTTGTTCAACGGTGCGTCCAGCGACCAGAGCCGCAACATCATCCGCATAGCCGACCAAGCGCGACTCATCTGGCATCTCAAGTCTCAGTAGTGTCGTAAGACACGTTCCATAGGTCCGGACCGAGGATAGATCCCTGGGCAACACCCGATGTAATTTCCATCCTTCGTTGGCCCTGTGTCGTGTCGTAGAGCAGGCTTCGGTCCTTAAGGTAGTTCCTCAAAAGCCGCATTAGCTATTCTGGAACTTGAAAAGAGTTTTCCAGCGTGTCCAGAATATCCACCCATCTAGCGGAATTGAAGGCATTCCTGACGTCGACTGTCACCAACAGGACGATCCGTCGCTTGGTGCGACTATATGCCTCTGCCTTTTGGACCGCGTTCACCACCTCTGCAATCGCATCAATGGTAGAACGTCCTGCTCTAAAGCCATACTGCCGAGGAGATAGGTCCCCAGCAGCACGAATCGCGTCAGTGAGTCTTCCTTTGATGAGTTTCTCTAGCACTTTCCCAGCCGTGTCTAGCATGCATAACGGGCGGTATGCAGACGGCGATTCGGGATTTCCCTTTCCCTTGCTGATCAGCACGAGCCTCGCCACCTTCCATCGTACCGGGAAAACCCCGTCCCGTAGGCAAGCGTTGAATGTGCTGAGCAGCAAGTCAGGACAATGGTGATAGACGAGGCGCAACACCTCAGCTGGAACACCATCTGGACCTGGAGCCTTCCTCGCTTTCAAGGAGAGGACTGCCTCCTCCAGTTCCAGCTGTGTGAAGAGTGGGCACTGGACTGCTGTTTCACCATGGACAGCGTCAACACGGACGGGATGGGCGGGGAAGAGTCCCCGCACTATCGCGTCCATCTTTTCCGCGTCATGTATACAAGGCTTCTGTAGGGCACCAAGTTTCCCCATGACCAGGTTGTAGCCAAGGCCCCACGAATCCTTGTTCACATTGTCCACTAGGTCTTCCCAGCAGCGAGCCTTGCTACTGTTGATCAGTTTGCGAAGGTATTTCCTGGCCGACTTATATGCTGCCACCTGGTTGCTTGCCTCGTCACGGTTCCGCGCCCGTTGAGCCTCACGCCGAAGCTTGTGATACTCCCTCCGCTTTTCAGCGATTTCAGCAGACCACCAGTACACTGGGGGCTTGCCGTGCCGGGGTCTTCAACGGGGCATAGAAGCGCAGCAAGCAGTCGTGATTATGCTCATAGTAGAGTTCACCACGTCTTGAGCTGCCAGTTCTTCCGTCCCCTCCGGAGCTCCCTGCAGCGGCTCCCCTGCTGTGAGAACCTTGACAAACCTCTCGGCATCCATTCTTCCAATGTTTCATCCAGTTGTAGAAGGAAATAGGAGTTTATTTATTGATTGTACAAAGGTATAAATGATAGGTATATTAATCATTGGGTTAATTATACTAGCAATCGAATTAACTAAACAATTAAAAATAATAACATTTGCCTGGTAACCGTCAAAGACTTTTGATCAAACCAAAGGGTTCCGATAGTTGTAGTGATATTAGATGATGCGTAGTTACTGTAATATAAAAGCATAGCATAGGCTACGTGTATCCGGCCTGATAGGCCTTCTGAGACACCAGCCGTTGATGCGTCTTGGACTTTACATCCAATTACCGATGAGAGATCGGTTTGGATCCCCCCCCGTTGAGCGATAGGTCAATCATGACAGCCTGCTTACCACCCCACCAGAAAACAGCATAGTGGGTCGTTTCCACCGCGACTTTAAGGCCACACTTCGATGCCATCAGAACGACCAATGGATGGAAATCATATCATGGGTATTCGCGCAAGCCATCGTGAGGACTTGGGGTACTCGCCAGCTGAATTATTTATGGCCAGCTACGTTTGCCAGGCAAATTTTTCACACGAGCACCATACGATCACAAACCGAGCGATTTTATCAAGTACTTGCGACGACGCTTCGACCTGATTCGCTCAGTACCCGTCATTCGTCAGGGCTATCACACACCATTCGTTTTCAAGAACTTGGCCACGTCTAGACACGTTTTTGTGTGACATGAAACCATAAAAAACACACTGCAGTTGCAATATGACGGTCCGTAAGAAGTAGTAAAATGGGGCGAACAACATTTTCGATAGGAGTGTACGGCAAAGGGGTCATCGTCTCGATTGATAGCCTGAAACAAGCATTTATGCTAGCCGAATCTTCACTAGAGAGCTGAGAGATAACCATTCACAAATGTGATTTCATCACTGGCAAGGGGATACTTAAAGCGATAGAAGCAAAAGGGCTAGGAAACGGGGGCCTCTCCCAAGAGGTGGCGCCAAATGACACAATCGCCCTTGACCGCGCCGAAGAGGAGCGGCTTACTCGGAAAGCGGGGAATATCGTCAAACAACTGAGGGCTGCCTGCGAAGTGCAGAAAAACATAGGCAAGAGTGTTAAGAATGGCATTCTTGAACTGGAGGAGCTTTTTGGCCGCATAACGCACTACAGGCGGAGGTGGCTTGCAACCGAAAAGCACCAAAAAGACACGCTCTCCCTCGAGGCATCAGTGGGTCCTAGCAGCAGCAAAAGAATGGCCGGTAGCCCAATTGAAGGCGACTGTGAGAAAAGGAGGAAGGACGAGACCATAAACGAAGTTGACACTCCAGGCGAGGAGTTTCATGTGGTGCGAAACAAGGCAGCGAAAAAAGCGGCCAAAAAGCTACTCCTAGAAAAAACAGACAAAGAGCTCAACCACGAAAAGAACAAAGAACCCCCCGATATACCGCAGAAAACAAAAAGCAAACCGCGGCGCAAACCCTTGCGAGAGGCACTGCTTATTAAACCCACTAAGGGCCGAACCTACGCAGATGTTCTCCGTGAAATTAAAGGAGCGGTCAAGCCAGACGACACCAAAACTGCCATCAAAGCAGTTCGACCAACACGGACCGGTGGCTTGCTGGTGGAATTCGGGCCAGAGGCCACAAACAAAGATGCATTCCGTGACGCGGTTCAAAAGGTTGCCTCGCTCGAACCAATGGCCACCCTGGAAATCAGGGACCTCGACTGCGTCACGGACAAAGCTGAAGTAAAGGATGCCATTAGGAGGGAGTTCCCCAGCTTAAGTGAAGTCAAGGCAAGATTGACACGTGAAAACACAAGGGGGCAACGCATGGCTATTGTCGAACTAGCTGATAAAGACGCCCAGCAAATCCTGGCGAAGGGCAAAATTAAGATAGGTTGGGTGATCTGCAGGATACGGAGAAGAGCGATCCCTATCTGCTGCTTCAGATGCCTCGAATACGGACACACCGCGTATGGCTGTAGGGGACCCGACAGGAGATCTCTGTGCTACAAATGTGGTGAAACGGGGCACAAAAGGAAGGAGTGCACGAACGAGGCAAAATGCATTCTTTGCAAGGATGCTAAGCTAGCACCCGGCGACCTCAAACATGAGCCGGGGACAGGGAGATGCCGGGTTTTCAAGGAGGCCCTAGCTAAAGCCAAACCGATACTCAAATGATCCGTATCCTGCAGGTCAATTTGCATCGAAGCACAAACGCCCAGGACCTACTTGAGCAGTTTGCGAGGGATAAGAAAGCTGACCTCCTGTTGCTGAGCGAGCAACATCATAACAAGGACTCGCAAGCGTGGTACCCTGACAAAACTGGTACCTCGGCCATCTGGGTTCGAGACAGCGCCCGCCTTCAGGTGCAGGGCCATGGACGCGGGGATGGTTTTGTGTGGGTGCGGTGTTCAGGGATAACATATTTCAGTGTTTATCTGACGCCTAACGAGGCAATGCGATCCTTTCGAACAAAACTCGATGCCCTGGAGGACGCTGTCTCGAACACAGAGGGCCACATGCTGGTCGGAGGAGACTTCAACGCTAGAGCCATCGAATGGGGTATGCCACAATCCGACCCAAGGGAAAGCAAATCTTGGACATGGCGGCCAGAACAGCGCTTTTTGTCCTAAATACTGGTAACACCCCTACTTTCCGCCGCTGGGGTTGCGTAGGAACCATACCCGATGTGACACTCGCTTCGGAGTCCCTGGTACCTAGAGTACACAACTGGCGAGTACTAGAGGACTACTCGGCTAGTGATCACCAGTATATAGCTGTTGAGATTCACGACGGTGCCACTCTGCGTGCATATGCCCAAACTTCAATCCTCGGATGGAGGACTGGGAGGATGGACGTCGAGAAGTTCACTGACGCGCTTACGGCAGGCGCACCGTTGCTGGGAGCTCCGCCAGGGAGTGGAGGGCCTACAGCCAAGGACTTGGTGAACTCAACTATGAGTACCATCATAGCTGCTTGCGAGTCTTCCATGCCCCGCCGGAGACCCCGACATGGTAAGCCTCCAGTATACTGGTGGTCAAACGAGATCGCCGAACAAAGAAGCGAGTGTCACAAACTTCGGCGAGAGGCCCAGCGGGCGCGAACACGGGAGGAGGCAGACACTAGGCTAGCAGCATACAGGTCCGGCAGGAAATATCTTCGCAGGCTTATTAACAAGAGCAAGGCCCGATGCTGGCAAGACCTCGTGGACGATGTAAATAGGGATCCGTGGGGCCTTGGCTACAAGCTGGTCATGGGGAAACTTGGTGCCCTACGGAAGCCTTGTATACATGACGCGGAAAAGATGGACGCGATAGTGCGGGGACTCTTCCCCGCCCATCCCGTCCGTGTTGACGCTGTCCATGGTGAAACAGCAGTCGAGTGCCCACTCTTCACACAGCTGGAACTGGAGGAGGCAGTCCTCTCCCTGAAGGCGAGGAAGGCTCCAGGTCCAGATGGTGTTCCAGCTGAGGTTTTGCAGCTCGTCTATCACCATTGTCCTGACTTGCTGCTCAGCACATTCAACGCTTGCCTACGGGACGGGGTTTTCCCGGTACGATGGAAGGTGGCGAGGCTCGTGCTGGTCAGCAAGGGGAAGGGAAATCCCGAATCGCCGTCCGCATACCGCCCATTACGCATGCTAGACACGGCTGGGAAAGTGCTAGAGAAACTCATCAAGGGAAGACTCACTGACGCGATTCGTGCTGCTGGGGACCTATCTCCTCGGCAGTACGGCTTTAGAGCAGGATGTTCTACCATTGATGCGATTGCAGAGGTGGTGAACGCGGTCCAAAAGGCAGAGGCATATAGTCGCACCAAGCGACGGATCGTCCTGTTGGTGACACTCGACGTCAGGAATGCCTTCAACTCCGCTAGATGGGTGGATATTCTGGATACGCTGGAAAACTCTTTTCAAGTTCCAGAATATCTAATGCGGCTTTTGAGGAACTACCTTAAGGACCGAAGCCTGCTCTACGACACGACACAGGGCCAACGAAGGATGGAAATTACATCGGGTGTTGCCCAGGGATCTATCCTTGGTCCGGACCTGTGGAACGTGTCTTACGACGGGCTACTGAGACTTGAGATGCCAGATGAGTCGCGCTTGGTCGGCTATGCGGATGATGTTGCGGCTCTGGTCGCCGGACGCACCGTTGAACAAGCGCAACTTAGGCTAGGTATACTAATGCACCGAGTGAGGGACTGGATGACTGCTCGCGGGCTCAGTTTAGCACTAGAGAAAACCGAAGTGGTCATCTTGACAAAAAAGAGAATCCCTAGAGTAAGGATGATCAGTATTGGAGATACACAGATCGAATCGAAGCCAGCGGTGAAGTACCTGGGGCTACTGATAGACTCGAAGACGAGTTTCTCTGAGCAAATCAGGGCAACGGCTGAGAAGGCTGCTTCGGGAATATCGGCCCTGAGTCGACTTATGGCCAACGTAGGGGGACCCAGCCCATCAAGAAGACGCCTCTTGATGAGTGCTGTAGGGTCAGTGCTACTGTACGGAGCAGAGGTATGGGGCGACGCTCTCAGCAAGGAGGTATACCGAAAACGATTGGCACAGGTACAGAGAAGAGGAGCACTGAGAATTGCATCTTCGTATCCAACAGTCTCCGACTCGACCGTGAGAGTGATTGCAGGCGTGATACCTGTCGCCCTCCTTGCTAGAGAGCGCCGCGCTATTTACCTGCGCCGAAGCGAGGATGTGAGGGAGATGGTTGTCCGCGAGGAGAAACAACGCTCGCTCAACGATTGGCAGCAGTCTTGGAGGAATTGCACGAAGGGAAGGTGGACTGCGCGCCTCATCCCGGATGTGAGACCGTGGCTCAATCGAACGCATGGTGAGACTGACTTCTATCTGACCCAGCTTTTGAGCGGGCACGGGTGTTTTCAGTCTTACCTGCACAAGATCGGCAAGTCACGGTCTCCCGATTGTCGGTTTTGCCCAGGAGAGGAGGACAATGCCTGTCACACATTTTTTGCGTGTACCAAATGGGCCAGGCTGCGAAGGGAACTCTACAGGGAAACGGGAGGGCTCACCCCGGATAATATAGTTGCGGTGATGCTCGAATCGGTTGACAAATGGAACCAGGTGGCACATTATGCTCGGGCAGTCCTAAAATATAAAAGGGACTCACAGCAGCCGGAGGCACTGGGGCTGGGGGATCGCTCTTCTGGCAATTCCTCTTCCCCTCTCCCCTCCCGCTAGGAAAGGGACTCCCCAGCTTGAAGGCGCCCCACGGCGTAACAAAACGAGACCTGGCCCGAAGTAATGTGTCAAACGGTTCCAGGCTAGGTTCTCAGATTGACAGGGGAGGTGTTTAGTGGGTAGTCCAAAGGTATCCTCCATGGGAGTCCCACACTGCCAGACTAGGCGGGCATAAATGCCTTCACCTCCCTACCACAAAAAAAAGGGGATACTTAGCATTCGTCACACAAAAATAAAATTTTTAAATACAACCTTATTTGAATAACTGTAGAGTCGAAATCCACAGTCCCACATTCACAACCCTACAATCAGATAAATAGAATTATTCCCGCCATACGAGAGAGAGAGAGATTCTGATAGTTCGGGATTGAACTCGATGCGCTACAGTACGCGCGGTCGGATAAATTCTCGAATAAAAGGTTTTACAAACTCACCCGCTCTTGCTAATTTTACTTGCCAATTGGCATTCACCTTAACTCACAGTTACAAGCAGTCTCTTGTATTTGAATTCTACGTTATTGAAACAAAAAGCAAATTGAGTGCGGCTCGGCGTTATATCGTTTAAAGCGTGGTATAATTGGTATGGTAACGTTCGAAGCGAGCTAGTCAAGATCACCAAGCAATTTTCCAGTAACGTGCTCCACCACTACGAAATGCTCTGGCAACTTCCCCTTGGCCGGGCGGTTGTAGAAAAGACCGTTTGATGTCATGGCTCTCTGACTCGTACGGTTGTATAAGTCCACCCCCGCTTTCAAATTTGATATCTCACTTATCATGTGCGATTCTTTTGGGTGTTGTGCCTTTAAAACACTGCCAGTTTTGATCTTCCGAAAAGTACTATAGAAAAATTCATCCTATATTATAACTTTATTTATTTTATCTGAAAACATCTTTAATTATCTCAAAAATATTGAAACAATTCGATAAGCAATTATCATTCATTCAAAAATTTACATTTATCTGTAAATTAAACTCATTTACTCATCTATGATGGGATTCTCTCTGCATATCAAACCCGTTGTACTCCCACAACATAGCAACGAACAATACTCGTAATACTTACCTGGAGTACACTTGCCTATCTCGTGGAAACAATGAAACGATTTTCCAATTGGATCTCGTGTATATTTTCGTTACTTTAGGGAGGCTTGCATTGCATGCGATGTGGGAGTCCAACAAGAGAATTCACATATCATCCTTAATATTAACAACACAGCCCCCTCTGTTTCAACTCAACTATTAATAAATGTATTATTAATTTTTAATTGAAAATTATAGCTTACATGACTTGGCGCTTAAATCTACTCTTCCCGTGTCCATCACCTGCACGTAACTCCTGTCGTTAAAATTTAATTATGATTGGCGCAGCGAAGCCTGCATGCAGTTTATGTTTAATGATTTTAATAAAATTTTAATGCCTTTGATAATATTTTTTGAGGTGAACGTATTTTTACTCGTAGTTACTTACTATGGATTGGTGTTATTGTATTATATAATTCACCTGAAATATTGCGTTTTTTGCGTCTAAAGATGTGTTTGCAAGAATCAAGATAAATCATAACTAGGAATGAGTGTCGAGGTAGTCAACGGGCTGTACTTAATATACGAGTACCTCTTGCCCAGGAAGGTGCAACTCTTCCATCTACTAACTTTGACTTTTCCCAAAAATTTAGTTTTTATATTCAGTTAGAAGCACATCACAGCAAGTTTTTGAGGATTGACATGTTTTGAAATTATGAGTTTGGTAAAAGTTAAAAACTAGCTTAACATCAACTTCTTAAAAATGTTTAAGATACAAGTATTCTTATTATTTAATTGTTCTTGGAACTCCATAAAATATTTTCTCCCACGAAAATGTAAAGTCCATAAAATATTTCATCCCACGGGAATGTCAATTCCATAGAATATCGAATGCCACAAAAATGCAAAATGTGTAAAAACTTGCTGGCTTGATCTTGAAAAGGGACCTGGTATTCGGCAATATGGCAGCCCTAATGAGATGGTGACAAGTGGCTGAATGACTGATCTGTAGTAATCGAGCAGTCACCTAGGCAAATTGCAATTTTAATTGTAAATCATCCAATTTTAATTGTAAATTTAAAAACAAAATAAGATCAAACAAAATTTTGACTATAGCATTATTAAATAAAAAAATTAAATTTACAATTAAAATACGAGGATGGCAACCTCCTTTGCAACGTAATTTAGAAAGATGGATTGCGTTATCTCGCCTATGGAAAATAACCGTTGACGGCAAGCAGAGGGCTTGCGAATGAAAGAAACGTTGACGGATGCGAGGACTCCGTGTTATCGCCAGATGTTTTGGACGTCACGTATTGTCTGCGCTAGCGTTCCATTTTCACATTAAAAAAACGATATCAATGTTAAAACTCTTGTCATAAAGCAGTTTTTGATTATTGTGTTGCCCTTGCTCCCCTGGTTGCGGTCCTCGAGGTTTTTTCTATTCGTCGTGTATATTTGCAGTTTGCACCGGTCACGCAAGAAAAGTGCGTTGCAATCCGCCCTAGCTCAACCATTTCGACGAACCGCGACCGAAATCGTAGCAAAGAAATCTGCCGTGTGCAATTCGATGCCGGCGTCGGTAATGAAAACGGAAAATTTCGCTTGAATATTGTGAAAACCTGAAATTTTTCTGTGTTTCAATTGGTAGTAACTATAATTCGCAGCAAATATACGCGACAATAGTCCCAAACATTATAACCATTAACGGATTGCTGCCAATCAATACAATCAAGTTAAAAGAATCCCACTTTGATTGTCACCGCACCGGGAACCAAAGAGGGGTTGTCCGAAATAAGCGAAATAAATCGAACTCCGTCGGGAAATTCAGGGCTGATTCATATCGATCGTTAAGACATCAGACGAGGTTTTGGTGCAATTTTTTCGCCATGTATCGACCTCTTTAATACATCATAGCGGGAAATGCGCAATGGGGACAACAAGGTTGAAGTCTGACTGCTTTTGAGTAAGTGGAAAAATCACGGTCACAAAATGAGCAGCCCATTGCAGCTGCATTGAATGTTTCCCCAAAGTAGGAAGAGAATAGATCGCGTCACAAATTTTCTTCGTCGAGTTGCCGTCCCTGTATTCCGTGCAACTAGCAACTTTTGATTTGTTTTTAGTGCCAAAGAGTGGGAATTCGGCAATTAAAAGTAGATACGTGTAGCTAAGTAATTGCGTCATTTCAATTAAATGAACTGTTTTTTTTTTGAAGATTCTAAATGCGTGAATTCGCTGCATATTATGGTGGAATTGTTTCGTTAATTATGGTCGAGTAAATATGCTGTAGGAGATCTGGATATGGGACACACATACATGCTCTGGAAGCGTGAAGCAGGTGGGTGTTTGTGGATTGGAAAGGTCAAGCGGGATCGGCGTTGCGTTAGCATCAGTGTGGGACGTCTAAACTTTTTCTTCTTCTTCTTAGCACTACAGCCCTTTTTGGGCCTTTGCTTCCTGCAAACAGTGCCTTCAACTGTCTCGATCCGTTGACCGCGTCTTCCAATCCTGAAATCTGGGCAGCAATGAACTGTCTTCGTCGATCGAGTCAGACCAGCGTTTCCCCGGTTTCCCCGCTGGCCTCCGGCCTTCAATTCTCCCAACGAATACGTTCTTGGGTATCCGTTGTTCGTCCATACGATTCATGTGTCCAGCCCATTGTAGCTTCTGCAGTCTTACAATCTTTGAGACCTCCGGTTCGTCAACAATTTCATACAGCTCATGGTTGTATCGAACTCGCCATTGATCCCCGTCAAGCGTGGCTCCATTATTCGCCTCAGGACCCGTCGCTCAAAGGCGTTCAATATATTTGTGGATGCTTGGGTTAGGGTCCATGTTTCACACCCATAGCATAACACAGGTCTGATCACAGATTTGTATACTTGGAGCTTTGTTTTCCTGTGTATGCAGCTGGTCTTCAAGATCGTCAATACTGAATAAAATATTTTATTTGCGAGCTGTATTCTTTGGCGTATTTCATCTCTTTCATTGCCCGTTTTCTTTATTTTAGCGCCTAAATAACAAATTCGCTCATATTCTCGATACAGTATTCGCCAAGTGTGATATTTTGTGTATTTAAGGTATTTTTCCTCGACTGCGTCATGAGCTTTGTTTTATTTTCATTGATTTGTAGCCCTACTAGTTTTGCTTCGCTGTCGAGTTTCAGGAAAAGTTCTTTGGCAGTTGTTAATGACCATGACTTGAATAGTAATGTAACTCGCGTATCGACAGGTAGCTTCCCTATGACGTCTAATAGCCAATCCTAAAGCAATCGAATGGGGCATGCCTCAGACGGATCCGCGGGGAAAACGAATTCTGGAAATGGCGGCCAGGCCGGCCCTCATCATATCAAACTCCGGAAACACGCCAACTTTCCGCTGTATTAGCCGTGAGGGAACTATACCGGACGTGACATTCGCCTCAGAGTCCTTAGTACGGAGGATACACAACTGGAAAGTTTCAGAGGACTACTCAGCCAGTGATTATCAGTGCATTCTGCTTGAGATAAGTGATGCTGTCTCCCGATGTCCGTGCTCTTGGCCTTTTACAACTGGATGGAACATCGGAAGGATGGACGTCGAGAGGTTTGTCAAGGTTCTCACAGCAGGTGAGCCGCTGCAGGGAGCTCCGGAGGGGACGGAAGAACTGGCAGCCCAAGACGTGGTGAACTCTACTATGAGCATCATTACGACTGCTTGCTGCGCTCCTATGCCCCGTCGAAGACACCGGCACGGCAAGCCCCCAGTGTACTGGTGGTCAATTTAAATCGCTGAAAAGCGAAGGGAGTGTCACAAGCTTCGACGTGAGGTTCAACGGGCGCGGAACGGTGACGAGGCATGCAACCAGGTGGCAGCATATAAGTCGGCCAGGAAATGCCTTCAAAAACTGATCAACAACAGCAAGGCTCGCTGCTGGCAAGACCCATCCACTCCGTGTTGACGCTGTCCATGGTGAAACAGCAGTAGAGTGCCCACTCTTCACACAGCTGGAACTGGAGGAGGCAGTCCTTCCATTGAAAGCGAGGAAGGCTCCAGGTCCAGATGGTGTTCCAGCTGAGGTGTTGCGGCTCGTCTATCACCATTGTCCTGACTTGCTGCTCAGCACATTCAACGCTTGCCTACGGGACGGGGTTTCCCCGGTACGATGGAAGGTGGCGAGGCTCGTGCTGATCAGCAAGGGGAAGGGAAATCCCGAATCATCAAGGGAAGACTCACTGACGCGATTCGTGCTGCTGGGGACCTATCTCCTTGGCAGTACGGCTTTAGAGTAGGACATTCTACTATTGATGCGATTGCAGAGGTGGTGAACGCGGTCCAAAAGGCAGAGGCATATAGTCGCACCAAGTGACGGATCGTCCTGTTGGTGACACTCGACGTCAGGAATGCCTTCAACCCCGCTAGATGGGTGGATATTCTGGACACGCTGGAAAACTCTTTTCAAGTTCCAGAATATCTAATGCGGCTTTTGAGGAACTACCCAAAGGACCTAGCCTGCTCTACGACACGACACAGAGCCAACGAAGGATGGAAATTACCAAGCGCAACTTAGGCTAGGTATGCTAATGCGCCGAGTGAGAGACTAGATGACTGCTCGCGGGCTCAGTTCAGCGAATCCCTTGAGTAATGATGATCAGTATTGGCAACTTACGAATCGAATCGAAGCCAGCGGTGAAGTACCTGGGGCTACTGATCGACTCGAAGATAAGTTTCTCTTAGCAACCCAGGGCGACGGCTGAGAAGGCTTCTTCGGGAATATCGGCTCTGAGTCGACTTATGGCCAACGTAGGGGGACCCAGCCCATCAAGAAGACGCCTCTTGATGAGTGCAGTAGGGTCAGTGCTACTGTACGGAGCAGAGGTATGGGGCGACGCTCTCAGCAAGGAGGTATACCGAAAACGTTTGGGACAGGTACAGAGAAGAGGAGCACTGAGAATTGCATCTTCGTATCCAACAGTCTCCGAATCGGCGGTGAGAGTGATTGCAGGCGTGATATCTATCGAGGATGCGAAGGAGATGGTTGTCCGCGAGGAGAGACAACGCTCACTCAACGATTGGCAGCAGTCTTGGGGGAATCGCACGAAGAGAAGATGGACTGCGCGCCTCATCCTGGATGTGAGACCGTGGCTAAATCGAAGACATGGTGAGACTGACTTCTATCTGACCCAGCTTTTGAGCGGGCATGGGAGCTTTCAGTCTTACCTGCACAAGATCGGTAAGTCACGGTCTCCCGATTGTCGGTTTTGCCCAGGAGAGGAGGACAATGCCTGTCACACATTTTTCGCGTGTACAAAACGGGTCAGGCTGCAAAGGGAGCTCTACAGGGAGACGGGAGAGCTCACCCCGGATAATATAGTTGCGGTGATGCTCGAATCGGTTGACAAATGGAACCAGGTGGCACATTATGCTCGGGAACTCCTAAAAGATAAAAGGGACTCACAGCAGCCAGGGGCGCTGGGGCTAGGGGATCGCTCTTCTGGCATTTCCTCTTCCCCTCTCCCCTCCCGCTAGGAAAGGGACTCCTCAGTTTGAAGGTGCCCCACGGCGTAACAAAACGAGACCTTGCCCGAAGTAATGTGTCAAACGGTTCCAGGCTGGGTTCTCAGGTTGACAGGGGAGGTGTTTAGTGGGTAGTCCAGTCGCGCATGGGAGTCCCACACTCTGTGCATAAAAAGTATTCACCTTCCTATCACATAAAAAAAAAAATAGCCAAGAATAAATGTTCAGAGTCATAAAATCTATTTAATATTTTGTGCCGAGACCCTTGGACAGTGAAATTAAATAGTATTCGCGATGAAAGAGTCGTAGCGCCGAAACGTAGAAATGACGCATTCGTCCATACATCATTTCTGTTGAGCGCTAATCGGGGCATATTTGCGTACTGCTTCCGGCAAACCGAAAAACGATTGATTCTGGTGAATTGTGTCGGTTGGGGTTGTAATAAAATATATTTGCAGCAGTATTTCCTTTGGTTGGCAGAAACAAGAAAAGATTGCTCAAGCACGGTTGTAATTTTCATAATAATAATAAGTTTGTCAACAGTGTTGCTTATTAAATTTCCAGTTGTACAAAAAGAAAAGAAAACAGAGGCGACATATTTCACCGATATTTTCCTCAATTTTCTGCGAAAATTGAATCGGTGCTGTTTAACGTACATATATGTGTACGTTGTGAAGGCAGGAATCGATTGATGTATCAAGTGCGATTTTGATCCTGTTTTGGAACTGATCCTCTCTATGATGCAACTGCTGGACGAAAACAAACGTTTTGTGTGGCAAGTGTGGCTGAAATAAGGATTGGGTAAATAAAGCAAACCAACATATCCTTGATGTTCGTTTCCGCGAATAGGAATTAAATTACTAAGGAATTGGGATGACACTATTCTACACAGTCATGCGTTTTGCTTGCCGTTGGATCCACGATATCGAGACGGGCGGTCAACACTACTGAAGCCTGGAACTTAGCCGCAGCATTTTTCGATGGGAGGTTCACGGCAACAATATCGCTTTGATTAACAAATACTTCAACTCTGAACTATGTCGACCGTGAGGGCGTAGATGAAGACCCGCGAAGACCAAGACGCGTGTCTGTTGAAGGAGTCCAATTAGCATAATATTTTTATGATGATTGGATTATCTTTTCCACAATCAATCAATACCTGCTATTCGGCATAATGAATGAAATGAGAATGATAGACTTTTAAAAGTGTTTGTTTCGTTGTTATTGGGATTTGCAAATTGTAATCGAATCATTCTAATGGACTCTATCTCGGCTCAGTGTTAAAAATTTACAGCTATTTATCGCCTTACCCACCCCATCTACAAGCGCTCACCGAAGGAGGATTGGGTAATTACTCTTTTTTTATAGTGCATTAATTATATTGTATATTATATATATTTTTATAATAAATTATGTATTGCTTGAAATTATCTAATTTAAAGGCAAATGCATCTTTCCTACCTACATATTTCTAATAACCCTTAAAAAAATAAAAACCCTTCAAACACAACCAGAAAGATAAACTTGTAAAAAAAAAATCTACGATCCAATTAGTTGTATGCAAAATACACAAACACACACTTTACAATAGCATGGTATAAATGGGATTCAAGATTTGCTAAAAAAAAACAAACAAAATTGAAACGAATTTCACGATCTGAATTGAATTCATCGAAATCCATTTGCTGCAAAGAGAAGCTAAAACGAAATACTTTATATTCATATTGGTTTTATATGACTGAATTTTTTTATCTTTTTCGGATGAAATATTATTCTAGATTTCGGTATTGTTGATTTTCATAATTATTAACGCAATATTATATTGATGTTTGGTAAATACAAGAAAAACATGAAAATATAAAATTAAAAAATAACTCGGTCTTTCTATCTATTCGGAACGTTGACCGGGTATGGGACCCGTTCATGAGCTAGCCATCGGGTGAACTCACTCCTTTTTGCGTTGCAGGTGCTCTGGCAGCATAAAGTGGCCTTTCGCTTGCGTTCTTATTTATGTTATGTTATAGTTTTATGTGATACCATCATATTTTTTTTTTATATATAATTTTCTTTATTAGAATGTATGTGGTACAGAGGCCTTATAATATAGTAGGTGTTCTGACAAAGTCGTTTAACCATCGTTTGAATATTACTTAAAACTATACGTAGTATCGTGGTTCTATGGGATTATTACAATTAGCTAGAGGAAATTTTGGGCGAAAACCTTTATACCATCATATAAAACTAAACTAAATTCATGCAAGTTATGTTTGTATTAGTTTTTCACTCAAATGGAAAGCATGTGGCTACGTCTACAATGCGTCCTGATCTGGATAGGGGGAGGAGGTGCAAGGGGTACCACATCCAGCTGGATGCCCCACTCTTATTTATGGGCCATAAGTACCTCCGGTAAAGACGAGATCTTCTCAAGTCTCGCCCACTTTCGCCAGGTCCAGTCAGTCGTTTGCTTTGGCAAAACACATCCTTTAGGTAGGTTACCTCGCCCTAGACACCTGTAGATCCGAATTCTGCAGCGGAATTCTTTTGTAGTGGGCCCTTTGGTTAGGGAAAAGAACCCTCCCTACGACACCGCAATGCTAGCCTGCCAGCGCATTCACGCGTGCTCAGACGAGGCCAATTTTGACGAGCACCAACGCCCTTGCTCGTCGCGGCAGCAGTCCATCGCTACAGTCCTTTACGGGCATTTGTATCCATCCACTTCACTACAGATCTCTTTCCGGGATTCGGTCCAGCAAGAGAAAAGAAGTTTCCACGTGCAAAGCATTGAAACAAGTCGTTGTCTAGGCTGTGATTTTAACGATCGGGAAAATTGTGTTTGGTGGATGAGGAATTATATTTTTAAACGGAGTTTCGAAATTTATTGATATGTTAAACTATTACGAACTGGAGGTGCAATTTTAATGATTAACCAATTTAATAATAGTGGTTGGGTATTTAATATGCAAAAACAACATCTCGTTAAGTGACACATATCAACCTGTGAAAAGCAAATTTCAGAAACTTGAGCTCAAACCATATGTTATGCTGTATAGAAATGTCGACAATCGTTTAAGCATTCGCACTCCGCCAAGCGTTATACGGTCAAGCACATACGCCCATTGTCATCAAAACATGTACCTATATACGAATGTCGACAATCGTTTAAGCATCCATGTAAGTTAGCCAGCAAAGTCGGCCTACTAATGCTCATGTGTGTGGTAGTAAGCGCTGCTGCCATATGGCTTCCTATCTGACGTCAGTTTTGCCAAGAATTCAAAAAATGTCTCTGACATATGTTTCTATTCACCAAATTATTACCACGATTTTCAAAAATAAACAAATTCATGTATTCTACTTATCTATTTTTTTCCTCGCTTATGGGCCCCTTTCGACGTCGTCCACCGCAAGCAGCCTATTGCGCCCTAACATCCACCACTTATTTTCCGACGATATTCATTGTACTTCCAGCTCGTGCACGTTCTTTCTGCCTTCAATTGTAATTCCAGCTAATGCAAGGTCTTTCCACCTTCATCCGAATTTTACGTTTCACTCATGCGCTCACCTTCCAAAAACAAAGACTTTGAACTTCAATATCCGCTTGGTTTCAAATTCATCGGTGTCCAATTTCTTCCCACCTCCAACTCAAACTTCCAAAGTCAAAATCAAGACTATAACTTTTACTTTTACTACCCACTTCAATTCAATCACTCGTTGGAAAAAAGCCTGCCCGTTAGCTTTGGCCTCTTTTATTCCCTCGTCCATAGCGGTTAGCCGCTTCAATCTCGGGGTCATTTGATGCAGTGTTATTGCACAGTCAGTGGAAAGTGCCTCGGATGAAATTGCATTATCACACCAAGTATTTACATCAACCATTGCATACGGCATACACTTTACATATTATGCCTGTGGTGAGTTTCCATGTTCCACAACATGATGTTTTGAAGCTGGTTTGTTGACATTTCTGACTATTTACGTTTTCTGATACATTTGTGCTTTATTGTAGATCCTAACCTTTCCGTTTCTGATGATAACATTTCCTGATTGTGTATTATATTCATACTATATGTCATTGCTGGCAATGTTTGTTTCTTTAGGAATTAATAGGTATTTATCCTCTTTGGGGCTACGAGTTCAACCTGAAATCATGTATAAAAAGATCAGTTTTGTTGTACCAATCCCGGGTTGTTTTTAATCAGATTCTTTTTGGCACCTGAGGTTCACTGAATTCAAAATGCCAGTTAAGTAAATATTTGTGCATGTAAGTCGTCTTCCAAAGCAAAATCTCCATTGTTATCTACCACTATCGTTTTCAATTTCTCCCCGTCGAAAGGTGTTACAATTAATTATTGCAATCGTCGAATTTCGTGACGATCTTCCCAATTGTGCAATTATTACAATTGTAACACTATAATTACTGGATTTGAATTGGGCATTCCGCTGGTAGCCTTGGGGTCTCGACTAACCTGTGGAGACGGGGTAGGTTTGGGGCCACTTGTCCACATTTAATTTGCCCCCAGAGCCCCTGACGAGCTTGGAATCCCCGCAATGTAACGATAGGGGGTTGTAAGGTTCCCTTTTTGGGGCTAGGTTTGGGGGAAGAATCTTTTGTTCGAAGTGAAGTATCTCCCCTGGAAATTCTGATCTTGTTTCAGCTAGTGCTGCAGGTAGTGGAAAATATAATTTCTGCACGCGATAGTTGCAAAATTGCATTGCTCTAGCTTATGTAGTTTGCGAGGAAATTTACTGTGTAGTACGGACGGACGATGGACAGACGGAAAGACAGGTCGCAATTTGAATAAGGTATTAAAAAAATTTTTAAAATACGCTAAAAATGAGGAAAGAGTGATGTTCTATTCTTGTTATTTTGGAACATAGTTTAGAGAGCTCTTGTAATTGATCAGAAACGAAAACAATCAAAGAGTGGAAATGAGACGACTTTTGTATATTAATTCGGATTATCCATCTATTTTAATTTTTCGTCTTTCAGGTAAATTTCTTGAGGGAAATTTACCTATTACGGAAAGAAGTTTATAAATATGTATATATAGGGTGTTATTGGTTATTGATGCGGACTTGGGAGGTCGTCGACATTTGACACAAATATCGGACTAAAGCTGAGAGATGGGCTGGCCCCATTGCTATTCAATTTGGCTCCGGAGTATGTCATAAGGAAGCTACTTGTCGATACGCGAGGTACATTACTATACAACTCAAGCCAAGTAGTAGCCTATGCGGACGACATCAACATTTGTCACGGTCATTAACAACAAACTCTTCCTGAAACTCGACAGCGAAGCAAAACTATTAGGGCTACAAATCAATGAAAATAAAGTAAAGCGCATGACGCAGTCAAGGAAAAATACCTCAAATACGCAAAATATCACACTTGGCGAATATAATATCGCAAATGTTGGCAAATTTTTGTATTTAGGCGCGAAAATAACGAAAACGGGTAATGAAAGAAACGAAATACGCCGACGAATACAGTTCGCGAATAAAATATTTGATTCAGCTCATATTTTCGATACTGTATTTGCCAAGAGTGATATTCTGTGTATTTGTGGTAGTTTTCCTCGACTTCGTCATGAGCTTCGTTTTGTTCTCATTGATTTGTAGCTCTACTAGTTTTGTTTCGCTGTTGAGCTTCATCAAGAATTCTTTGGCGGTTGTTAAACACCATGACAAATGTCGATGTCATCCGCATAGGCTACTACTTGGCTCAAATTGTATAGTAATGTACCTCGCGTATTGACAGGTAGCTTTCTGATGACATATTCCAGAGCCAAATTGAATAGCGATGGAGCCAGCCCATCTCTCTGCTCTTGTCCGATATTTGTGTCAAAAGAAAAAGTGAGTTGGTTATTGATGCGGACTTGGGAGGTTGTCGACGTCATTGTCATTTTGGTAAGACGAACTAATTTGGCTGGGATGCCAAAGCAAAGCATTATTTGGTCTAGTGCGTTACGATCAATACTGTCATATGCTTGCTTAAAGTCAACGAAAATCTAGTGCAGGCCTATGTTGAACTTCTAGCATTTCTCAAGTACCTGCTTGACTGTGAACAATTGGTCTATCATTGATCTACCTGCTCTAAAACCACCTTGATTCTCCCCAATAATACTTTTGGCGTGTGATCCAATTTTATTTTCTAAGATCTAAATATTTTTTACGTTGTACAAAGTAGTGATATGCCTCTATAATTTTCGCACTGTAGCTTGTCATCTTTTTTGTGGATTTTGGATATAATTGATTGGCTCCACTCTTTCGGCTTATGGTCTTGTTGTCAAATGTGCTGAATGATTTTGTGAATAGCTTTATGAACACTGCTGCCAACACATTTGATGAGTTCCACTGGAAGCTCATCGATGCCCGGCGCTTTATTATTCTTTTGGGCTTTGATGATGAAACAAACTTCGTCAAGAGTTGGTATGGCGTATGGAAACTCGCCAGAAACATCTATAGGCTCCGATGTTCTGGAGCTGTGTGGACAATTAAGGAAGTTCCTCAAATATGATCCCCATCTTGCCTAAATATCGGTTTTATCACTGATGATATTGCCAATGTCATCGCAATATCGCGACAGAGCGTGGTCTTGGGCTGATAGCCACGTTTCAGGTTTTTCACTACTTTGTATGCTTGTCTTGTGTTGTTGCTCACTAGACTTACATCGGTACTTCTCAATTGGTCGTCATAATATTTTCTGTTCTTAATTCTAATTATCTTATTCGCTACTCTTCTGAGGTTTCCATAGTGTTCTCTTTTTGTCCTGGTTTACTTACCTACGTATTCTTTGTATGCCTAATTTTTTTGTGTAACGCATTCTGGCACTCATCATCGAACCATTCATTTCTCTTGCGCTGGGCTTTGTGTCCAATTGTGTGTTCTGCCACGGCCTTAATTACTGGTTTCACTTCCATCCAGAGCTCGTTGTTTGTTTTCAGCGATGCGTCTGATAGGATAAGAGCTAGCTGGTTGTCGAGGATCTCCATGAAAATTTTTGCCACAGAAGCCGTTTGGAGCCGTTCGATGTGTGTGGCGGGCTGGTCTTCGCCTAATATGCCTATGCCACACGAAATCGATGGGTTACTTTGATCAAGTAATGATCTACGCAACAATTGGCTCCTTGGTATATACGGACGTCAAGTATACTCGAGGCCGAACGTTGTTGGGTTTCATGTGATACCATCCGGTGATACCTAGGTCATTTTCTGAATGCATCAATGTGGGAAGCAAGTCGAACATATGATTAGATTTCTGCTACATGCAAAGCTGGCCGTTGTCATTTGTTTCGAGGTTATATCCTCCAGTCGTTCCCCGATGAGAAATCTCATAGCCAAGCTTAGCGTCAACTAGTCTTTTTAGGTGATTTTAGAACGTTTCCTTCGTTCTTTCATCCTTTTCTTCTTCCGGAGTGTGTAGTTTTATCAGCCATATTTTGAAGAATTTTGGTTTGATACGAACTCCACACAACCGTTCATTAACTGGGTGAAAATCAATAACGTGCGATTTGAACTCCTAATCCATTTGTGAACTAGACAGCTGAAATATGCATATAGGCAAGTAATGGAGTGCCATAATCCGCAAGAGTGTTTGCATCACTAATTGTGTCGAATTTTTTTAACTACTACGCCAAAGTCAGTGGTGTTGGCGCATCGTGAATTTCGACGTTGATTTCCGAATAATGTCGCGCCGACTGGGCAAACAATCCGGCAGTTAGCTGCTTGACTCGAACGGACAGGAACGACAATAGACCTGGCAGGGCATGGCTGCCACCGGACTGGTCGTTCGACCGAGGGTATCGAAACTGTAGCTGCCGATGTTGCTGAGAACGATGAAACATCAACCAGACGACTGGCTTCGCAATTGGGCATCACCAAACGGACCCTACAGTGAATTCGAGTGAAAGACTTACACATATTCCCGTGAAAAATGCAAACAGTGCATCAGTTAACGCCTGCTGACCCTCAGTTGCGTGTGAATTACTGTCAAGGCATCCTCAGTCTCAACAACGAAGAGGACGATTTTGTATCGCAAATCATCATGAGCTACGAGGCGCATTTTCACTAAATCCGCTACGTCAATAAGCAAAATCTTCATTTCTGGGGCACTGAAAATTTAGGCGCGATGCACGAACCGCCATTACATATGCTCAAAGCCACTGTGTGGTGCAGTGTTCAAGAGGGAGGAGGATCGGGCCGTATATTGTTTGAAGACACCATCGGCAATACGGTCACTGTTACTGGCCAACGCTACAGGGCATGAGCGGGGCGTCGTAAATATGTGGTTTCAACAAGACAGTGTAATTGTACACACAACACGAGCCACAATGGATATTGTGAAAGAAGCGTTTGCTGGTCGCGTATTATCCCGTTTGGCAATTTGGTATGGTTGGCGTGATCGCTCGATTTAACTATCCCAGACTTCTTTCTTTGGGGCTAATTGAACTTGCGGGTTTATGCCAACAAGCCTCAGACAATCGCAGGCTTTAGGAAGAATATTTATTTATTTGACCAAAAAAGGTATACATTGTACATTCTATTTAAATACATATCACAGTTTTTTTATTTTTATTTTTTTACAATATAAATTTAAATTTACATTTGCAGTGAAGGATTATGAACCGAGGAACTTCGATAAATTGGATTTCAATTGGGATCTGGATATGGTTGAGGAATAAGGATGGCTCGTTTTGACACACCTATTTATCGGCTCATTATCAACATAGATAGTATGATGTTTACTTGCTGCGAGCAAAGGTGAATGTCTCGAAAATCTTACTGGCTCTTTTAAGGCTATTTTTTCGAATAGATATTGGACTTTAACGGTTCCTCTAAGGACATCAAATGCGAAGCAAGAGCATAATGTGGTTCTACGGAAGGCAAGTGGTGTCATATTGAGAAGGGATAGCCGGCTATTGTATGATGGCAAATTATGGAATTTTTTTGGATCTTAGAGGGATCTCAGAGCAAACAGTACGAATTGTTTCTGAACGGACTCAAACCTCTCTGAGTGAACATCAAAGACTGGATTCCAAACGACACAAGCGTATTCCAGAATTGGGCACACTAACGATGTGTATAACGTTTTCGTTACCCACAAGTTCTTGATGAAACCTAAAAGCTTATTCGCTTTGCAGAGAACCTCATCGTAGTGCAAATTAAAGCAGAGTTTCTTATCCAAGCGAACACCGAGATCTACTACACTATCAACTCTGGAAAGCTTTATATTATTAAGGTGATAATCAGATAATAAAATTGTACTTCTCCGAAAAAAAACTTATCACCTGGCATTTCTCAAAATTCAAATATAGAAGATTTTTTTAGAACACTCTAATAGAGTATTTATTTTGTACTGTGGGAATAAAGAATCACTTTGGGATGCTATCACTTGATACAATTTGAGATCATCCGCATAAAATAAGTGTGGTATATCGGATAACACTTCAGAAAAGTCCGCTTTAAAAATGTTGAAGAGAGGGTGAGGTGACTGCCTTGAGGAACACCGGAATAGACATGAATTCCGTTTGACACATATCCCTGAAATCTAACGGTTTGAGTCCGATTTTTGAGATACGAGCTCAGCCAATGAAGTAGGGAGCCGGTGATTCCAAATTTGTTCAATTTATGAGACAAAATCGTATGATTTACACGGTCAAAAGCCTATTGAAGTCAGTATAAATTGCGTCGACCTGGTGTCCAGTTTCCATTGCACAAAGGATGTTAGGGACCAAAACTGTTAAGTTGGTGGTTGTTGATCGATTCTTTCTGAAGCCATGCTGTTGGTCATTGAGACGCTGTTCAATAAAAGGTGATATTTTAGAACATACTATTTTTTCAAATAACTTTGGGGTAGTGGATAGTATGGCAATCCCTCTATAATTTTCAACGGCTCATTTGCTTTTGTTTTTATAGATTGGAGTTAAGTAGGAGGCTTTCCAGTATGCTGGGAACACGCCGCTTGATAGCGATTTGTTAAAAATGATGCAAAGGGGTAAAACTAATTGTTCTCTGCATTGAAATAAAAAATATGGAGGAACTAAATCAGGGCCAGGTCCATGATTAAAATATAGAGTTTCAATTGCGTCGAATATGTCACCCTCTGAAACTGAAATTTCTTGCAGTACAGGCCCACATTCTGTGTCTAGTGGTGAAAAATTATGGAAATTGTTTGCTGAACAATAAACTGATTGAAAATGGTCTGCAAAATAATTACTGATTTCTTCAGGGAGAGTAGAACTGCAGGCTTTAAAGGTAATTTGTTTAGTATAGCCATAAGCTTTGCGCTTGATGTTCACAAATTCAAAAAATTTCTTAGGGTCTTTGATTTTGTTTTCACTTATAACATTAACATATACTTCATACGCCTTGCGCGACTTCAATTGAAATTCTTTTGACAATTCATCATGCTCTCTTTTAATTTCGTCATTCACATCAGATCTACTTTGCATAATTTTATACAGTTTATTTCTTCTGTTCCTGAAAGATCGAAGATCCTTATCCAGCCAGGGCTCTGATAATTTGTCCATTTTCTTGATTTTAGGAACATGTCTTTCAGCGGCGTCAAGGATGTGGTGATAGAATAAATTTACTGCATCATTTATATCTAACGTTGAAAGCATGGCAGTCCAGTTTATATTAAAAATATGCTTTCGAATGCTCTCGTAATCGGCATTGCGAAAATCAAATACAATCAAGTTATTGTACGAAAGAGTGTTTCTAGCTTCAGCAGTGGAAAATTCAACCGAAAGTGCGGAATGGTGGAGGGTGTTTGAGAAAACATTTTTCACCTCACTGGTTGAATTAACCACCACGTCGTCATAAGCGTTGGTAAAGATAAGATCTAGCCAATTACCATTGCAATTGGGTGTCAGAGCTAGTTGCTGTAAATCATTGCCATAAAATGTAGAAACAAGGTTGTAATCACTGTCGTCCAGAAGATTGACTGGAATGAGACGGTTATCAAGTTCGTCGACTATAAACGCTAAATTTGACAGGAATGAGAACAGTTATCACCGGAAATCTTACGGAAAGTCATGGAAAATCGATAAAACGGGCACAAATATGTACTAACAGTGGCGGCAGCCACTTGTTGGATAAAATCTTTTCCACTTACAGAAAAAATTGTAAAGATCCAAATAAAGATTTCCATCACTGAAAACCATTTTTATTTTCATTTGGTTTAAAAGTTATTCAAGAACAAAATTGGATGATTAATTTTGCGCCACCTTGCATTATTAATGAAGAAGTGATGCAAATTTAAGACATACCCGTATAAATTATTACAAATGCTTTTAATTATGCTCGTGTATTACTAACTAGTTTTGTAGCTTGTGTACGAGGGCAGTCCGATAAGTACTCAGCCTCATCGCCCGATGGTGCCACTATCGCCATAGAGATTCACTAGCGTGTAGTACATTCTTGTAGACGGCTACTGTTAAAATTTCAGCCAAATCGGACCACGTAGTTTTGTTTTGACCGGGTGTGGAACCCCGTAGTTTTGTTTTGTCCGCGGATTTTAGAAAAACGAAGAAAGAGCAATATCGATCGGTGATTCAATTCATGTTTTTGGAAGGGAAATCGCGCAGCGAAATCAAAGAGCATTTGGATGCTGTATACGCTGAATTTGCTCCTGCGATGCCGGCTGTAAAAAAAATGGTTTAACGAGTTTCAACGTGGTCGCACTTCAGTTTTTGATAAGTCACGCCTAGGTACCCCGAAAACGGCTACCACGGAGGATAACGTGACAAAAATCCACAAACTCGTTTTGGCAGACTGCCGAGTGAAATTACGCGAGATAGCTGAGACGGTAGGCATCTCGAAAGACCGCGTGGGTCATATCTTGCATGAAATTTTGGGCATGTGAAAGCTGTCGGCGCGATGGGTACCACGTTTGCTCACTCCGGACAACAAACGCAGCTGTGAGATCACTTGAGAGCAGTGTTTGACGTTGTTTAAGTGCAATTCGAAAGAGGTTTTGCGTCGTTTCGTGACCTGCGACGAAACTTGGCTCCACTGGTCCACACCAGAGACCAAGGAGCAGTCAAAACAGTGGACTTCACCCGGTGAACGGGCTCCGAAGAAGGTGAAGACTGTTCTTTCGGCCGGAAAGGCGATGGCCACCGTTTTCTCGAATTTACAAGGTGTGATCTGCATCAACTAACTGGAGAAGGGCAAAAGGGTTGCAGGGCTCTAATATGCCGAATTATTGGGCCGCATTTGGCGAAGGAAAAAATTCTCTCTCACCATGACAAAGCACCAACTCACACCTTCGCCATCGCCAAGACTAAATTGGGCTACGAACTATTACCCCATCCCCCGTATTCTCCAGATTGGAACCCGTGCGACTTCTTTTTTTTTCCAAACTTGAAAAAGTCACTCGACGGGCACAAAACTGAGTCGAATGAGGAAGTCATCACCGACATGGAGACCTACTTTGTAGACCTCGAGAAAAAGTATTTTTCACACGGGTTAAAAAAGTTGTAGCATCGCAGGGTCAAGTGTATTGAGCTAAGAGGACAATATTTTGAGAAATAAATTCCCACTTTTCAAAAATTTTCGTTTGTGAGAAGGAACAGTACCATAATAAAACAATGAATTGTTAAGTTAATCATACTCTTTCCTTTCCAGTAGGTAGCTCTTCTCCAAGAGGTAACGAAGACGGGAGGTGAGTATGCCGCCGAGGGGGGAGGGTTTTAATAACCTGCGACTGACAGTTGGATTACGCGGGGCCTTATTTTGAGTTCGGTGTTTTTATTAGCGTAGAATGTTTTAATTCGAATTAGAGTAGCTTACGTCTGGCACCGCGTCGGTATTGAAATCGTGAACGCGTAAATCCGTTGATTGCTAGGTAGCCTGGAAAAGCCAAAATGCATAGTAATGTGGAAAATTTTTTCTACGGGAAATCTTTGGAGCGCGTTTTAATCGGGCACTTGAAACGTTGGCTGATAAATCGTATTCGGACTTAGTCTGCTCGGCGAAGACCTGCGACCGAAATTGCTCTCCGAACTAGCTAGCCTGCCAGCAGCCACCTCGGAGTAGACTAAGGGTGCTCGAACTAAATAGTTGACCTGTTGGGTACAGTCAGTTGGTGCATACCAAGACTTCACGTCTATAACCGATGAGAGGTCGGTTTAGATTTCCTTCGGGAAATCTCGAACGTACGGACGATAGGAAATCGTTATATTACAAGTGCGTTTTTGGTATTGGTTTTAAGACCGGGTGCTTCTTACTACTTCAAATATAAAGGAAAACTCAAATGGCTTTATTTTAACTTTATTTATTTCATCGCATTTAAATAGAAAAAATATTCAGGTTGGAAAAGAAATAGGAAAGTAAATTATAATTGCAACTACAATACAATAAATGGAATGTTAACAAATTTTAATTTAATACAATATCATAGATAGTAATTGAACAGTTAAATGCACATTTCCTATTTTAAGTGTTTATTAAAATTATTTTAGAAGTTATTTACCCACTAAAGAGAAAAATAGATTATTAACGAATACATAATTCAAGTGCCTTCACTATTCTATTTTATTTATTTATTTTCTTCCAACGATGACGTATGACCAAACTATAGTTTTTAACCTCTTTCTCTGTTTTTTTTATTAAATATTTAACTTTATTGTTCGAATGCAAAATAATAATTAGAAAACAAACTCTTAAGTACTACCGCATGTGTATTTTATATATTTTTTTTAATTTTCAATAATTTTCCCGTTTTTCTGAATTTATCGTTCATTGTGTAATAATGTGTAAACATATTTTAAAGATATTTAAACTCAACATTTTAATGGACCCTATTTGACTTCTTACCCGTAGTTGAGTGAATGGTAAAATTATATTCATTCACTGCACGTTCGAAGAGTTCTTCGAAAGGTCTAGGAGGTCCTTCACATTTCAGACATCTCATGATCTCTATTAGAGTGGAGTGCCAGCGTTCGATTTGGCCGTTGACCTCACCCTTATACGGTGGAGTGCGAAAGAGTTTAATATTAAGCTCGTCTTCTATCATCGACTCCAAGGACGCGGATCAAAGGGCTCCTTCGGTGTCGGTTACTACTGTTTCGGGGATAAAGTAGAAGAATAGTATGACCCGTAGAGGTCTTTTAACGTCCTCGGCAGATTTTTTTGGAATGACTTTGGCTTGAACAAATTTAGTGAATTTGCTAATTGCAGTGAGTACGCGTTTCATCTCAGTCATGAATATGTCAATGTGTACAATATGTCCAGGGTATTGGCGAATGGGTGTCGGTTGTAAGTATGGTTTGTTCGCGTGTCTGTTGTATTTATTCTCTTTGCATACAGTACACAGTTTAACCAGTTGCCTAACTTTTGAAGCTATTTTCGGAAGCGATTGCTTCGACTTTCTTGTGGTTTTTCTTGATAACTATGAAGCCTAAAAATTCAATTTCTTTCTTAAGGAATTCACATTTATCCAAATTGATTTTCACGTTGGCATCCTTAAGGGTGTTAAGGGTTATGTCTAGGTTCTTGAAGTGTTCTTTTTCGGTCTTACCGAAAACTATAATATCATCTATGTAGATGCGGCAACGTTTTCCAATGTTTTCTTGAAGAATATCGTCGAGTGCCCTTCGGATGATTGCTGGACCATTTTTCATCGGTTACTGTGATGGAGTTCAATTTTCGATAGTCAATTACTATTCGATATTTTCTCTCTCCTGATGCATCCTGTTTTTTGTTTACTGTCCAGACTGGTGCATTATAGGGGGACTTGGAAGGACGTACAATGTTGTCCTTTAAGAGCTGTTGAATTTCCTTTTCAACTTCGTCCTTCAGAGCCATTGTGTACGGGTGGGACTTCGCATAGACAGGATCGTTTGTTATCGCACGAGTTTCTCCTTTAACAGTTATTATAAAGGTCAGGCTTCTGTTTGGTTGGGATACTTATAAAGGATATGTTTAAGATTTTTGATTTGCGTTTCGCCAATATGCTCAGTTCTAGATTCAAGTGATTCACGGTTTGGGAAGCATGTTGCTTAGAGGAATCAGGCGCGGATCCAAGGGGGGGGGGGGTCACAGGGGTCATGACCCCCCCAGAATCAGCATGCATGTTAAAAAACAGAGCTGAATGAATTATTCGCAAACCCAAAAACAACAAAAAAACAATCAAACGACCAAAATGAACCAGAAACACACCAAACGACCAAAGTCAACTTATCATACTGTTAATGAAAAACATTGGAAATAAATATAACTATAATAACCACTAAACTTTTTATGGAATACCGATTTTTTTCTGTATTTGGTTTGTGGCAGCACTTGTGATTTGTTGAAATTTGTATAAGTTCCAGCTGGGAAGATCATTTATACCACAAAATCTAATTTTCTATTTTGTTTCGCAAATCCGTTGATTATCGCATCGATGTCCAATTCGATGTCGCGATGAATGTGTAACAATGCAAGCCCAGTGAGTCTGTTTTCTGCAGTGGCTGGGGTCACAAGAAGCGTATGCAAAATATCAAGCAGTTTCCAAATGGATGGATAAATTTTTTCAACACACGCAGGACTAGCTACTGGAAGCGAATCGGGGAGTTCACCGCTGATTTCAATAATCCGATCCATTTGGCTACCCATTTGAATTCTGCAATGACTCCCGAGACCGAGACAGGAGTTTGCAGAAGCTTCTGGTACGTTTCTGCTGCATGGTGAACGTCTTCGATATCCTCCACTGTGTATGAAGTCCGAGGCAGAAACACTCTCAACCGAAAAAGGTTCATCACGTCTGTGGAGAGTCTTTCGTTGAGGTCTGTCACAAGGTTGTCCAATAGAGGGATGAAAATCGCTCTCCTGAAATACTCCTCCGGGGTTTGATTTTGTTGATGATTACCTCGATGTTTTTGGCGAGAAGCAACACGAGGTACTTTCATCTCCACATCCAACTGTTTAGCGAGATTTTCAGTATACAGCTGTTGAAAAACGGAATCAACCTTTCTTCTTTTCGTCTCAAGAACAATCAAAGTATCTGCTATCAGATCGGATGCTTTCTTCAGATCTAATGATGGTTTTTGGAGTGTTTGGCTTAATGGTAAAGTAACTCCTGAACAATACAAAAACCAACAAAATTATTGTAAACTAATTTTCTTCTTTGGTTTATAATAATTATTTGTGTTTTATTAATTAAATTGAGTAAATTTGAATCAAGTTGTTTCTCAACAAAGCAAAACACGTCTGCGTAATTTTTTCAAATCGTTCAACTGAAAAATGAAAAAGTTATATACACACCAAGAACATCATTCAAGCAAGCAGTTGAAATCAGGAACGTTGGATTAAGAAGAGCATAAAGAAGGTTAGCAGCAGAAGATGCACTTTTCTCATCCCGCCACGCTGAAATCTCTTCAAGTGCTTCGCAAATTTTTATTAACCGTTCACCTTGAAACTGCAGGTGTCCTACGTGATTTTCAACCCATCGTGTCTCGCGGAGACTTTGAAGAGATTTTTTACCAAGCTTGTTTTTGAAGACACCCTGCCTTTTTGAAGAAGCATTTGAAAAAGCTACAATGGTTTTCATTGTCCCTGAAGCGTTTTGGCAGTTTGTGACATTCGATGATTTCAATAAAGAATTGCTCAACACATGGTTATTGCAAGGACAATGTCGTGCGTGAATTGCTACTTTCATCAACTCGTGACATGCCCCTTTCAAGTCAGACGCCATCACTGAGCAACTGTCTGTACCGATTCCAATCAAGTATTGCAGGTCCAAGTCTAATTTGTTGCACAGAACGAATCGCAGAGTACGCGTCGCAAAATGTAGCAAAATCTTCTCTGGTAACTTTATTCCAGACGTAGCGAAGTTACAAGCTTAGCTGTTCAGTGTGTGAGTTGTCAGTCGTCTCGTCAAATATAACAGAGAAAAATTTTGCAGCTCTTACTCTATTCAAGGTAACTTGCTGAATTTCCTCTTTGCGATCTTCTATCAGTTGATTTTGGGCGGTTTTGCTAATGTACGTTGCATTTCAACCTGCGGTTTCTAAATGTTGCTGAAGAGAAGAGTCACCAGAATCAATTCTGAAGCGAAGAAAAGCTCTTAAGTTCTCCCTCGGTCCTATCCAAGAGCGATCCATCATCCCTATGTCCACGTAAAGAAATATTTTGCCGACCGCAAAAAAATGATCGTTTTGATAATAGGCATTAACCGCTCTCGATTTTCTTCAACCTGCGCATATCGTTGTACATAGACCTGGTGGACCACTTCTGATGCTGGATTGTGAAAAGTCTGAAGAAAATATTTGCCAGCTTCTACCGCCTTCTGATGATATTGGTTTCGTTGGTGGACAGAAAGCGCTCCATTTTCACCATGTAAGTCGTTAAATTTTTCAGCGGTTCTCGAACTAGTCGCTTCAGACAAGTGTTCGTTTGGTAACCTCCTCTTGAGCTCGACGCAAATAGTATGCAGTACTTACAATAAAAACCTTGATCTTTATGAGACAAGCGTACTTCTTCCTTTCCTTCTCTTTCTTCATCACGACATTAAGAGGAAAAATATAATCGGGAGGAGGTTCCCAGTGATGTTTCAGTAAATCCGCCTAAGTAAAATCGTGGATGTTGCGTTGATTTACGTAAGACTCTACATCGGACGCGAAATGAGGCTTGCAGCATGGTTCTTTTGTACGCGTAGTATTCGCTGAATGGGAAGTGGACGGAACATTTTCAAGCCTATCAATGATGTTCGAAATACTAGCTGATAGTATGAATTCTTTCACCAACGATGATGCATCAGAACTAGATTGAGACTCCAGTTTCTGACTATTAGAAAAGAAAGTGTCAATCGTTCTTGTGGAAGCTGGATGTTTCGTTGCCTTTTTTAGAAACAATATCTCAATCTCAATATGTTGTTTCATATACAATTGTATTGATATTTACCATGATGCATTCGCCAAATTGAAACTTTTAATTTTTTTCGGTACTGGATTAAGAACCAGAATTTCTAACTGTAAAGCCAGCCGACTGAAAGGAATCAATAAAAAATGTTGAAAAACTGTAAACAAATAAAAGTGATAAATATTAACGAGAATTTCCATAAAAAAAATTCAGAAAAATCGGTTTGGTTTGTTATTTTTGCATTTTAAGCTTTTGCCTGGATCCCACTTAAAATAGAAGCTTTTTGATTTCACTATAACACTTTCCCGGACAAATCAATGTCATTTATCCGCAATACTAATAAAAATTTCACTGCGATATCACCAAGTATCGTCGTATTAAACTATCCATGCCATCCTTAACAAAACAATGAGATATACACATACATATATAGCCCAGTCATATTAGGGCTTTCACCTCGGAATGAAAGATAATAAGCTGCAAATTGGTATGAACCTTTGTTTTGTCATTCTAAATGTTGTCTCAAAAGTCACAATCGTTATCGTGTTCGCGTCTCAAGATATTCAAGGTCAAAGGTCACAAAAATCGGTTTTTCGCGAATATCTGGCTTCCTATCGGTTAAATGAGATTTGCATTTATTATAAAAGTTGTAGGCTATAAAATTCCCTACAACTTTTGTTTAAACTTTTTTTTCATACGACCAACCGTTTTGAAGGTAGAGCGCGAAGAGTGCACATCGTACAGTCATATACGGCCTAATGCAAGGTCAAGCGTGAGTTATGGTTATCAGTACGTTATAAAGTCAATTATTTACTTGGAAATTATAATTATTAAACAATGCCTATTATTTATGTACTAACTATTAATTATTTATATTTAATTAAAGTAGAACCTAAAGAATGGGGCTGGATGCTTGAAAATGAAATCCTGGAGCCCATACGAACGTTATTACCTCCAGCACCAGCCGAACTACTAAACGTAATATTTTGCAATTGCAAAAATGGTTGTGGTTCCCGCTGTGGATGCAGAAAATCAGGGCTACAATGTTCTTTAGCTTGCGGCCAGTGCAACGGACAAGCTTGCCTCAACGCTTCACTGTATCCAAGTAATCCCGATGAAGAAAATACATATGATCCCGATATTCTGGAAGGTTTGGAGATGAACATGACAGATAATGAGGATGATGACAATGAATTCTTCTTCTTGTCGCTCAAAAATGTTCGATTCATTGTCATCATCCTCATTATCTGTCATGTTCATCTCCAAACCTTCCAGAATATCGGGATCATATGTATTTTCTTCATCGGGATTACTTGGATACAGTGAAGCGTTGAGGCAAGCTTGTCCGTTGCACTGGCCGCAAGCTAAAGAACATTGTAGCCCTGATTTTCTGCATCCACAGCGGGAACCACAACCATTTTTGCAATTGCAAAATATTACGTTTAGTAGTTCGGCTGGTGCTGGAGGTAATAACGTTCGTATGGGCTCCAGGATTTCATTTTCAAGCATCCAGCCCCATTCTTTAGGTTCTACTTTAATTAAATATAAATAATTAATAGTTAGTACATAAATAATAGGCATTGTTTAATAATTATAATTTCCAAGTAAATAATTGACTTTATAACGTACTGATAACCATAACTCACGCTTGACCTTGCATTAGGCCGTATATGACTGTACGATGTGCACTCTTCGCGCTCTACCTTCAAAACGGTTGGTCGTATGAAAAAAAAGTTTAAACAAAAGTTGTAGGGAATTTTATAGCCTACAACTTTTATAATAAATGCAAATCTCATTTAACCGATAGGAAGCCAGATATTCGCGAAAAACCGATTTTTGTGACCTTTGACCTTGAATATCTTGAGACGCGAACACGATAACGATTGTGACTTTTGAGACAACATTTAGAATGACAAAACAAAGGTTCATACCAATTTGCAGCTTATTATCTTTCATTCCGAGATGAAAGCCCTAATATGACTGGGCTAATAGTACACGGTAAAAAGAAAAGAAGGCGATTCAATGCGTTGCCACAATTGCGTTTATTTCACTTATTTCGCGGATAATTTACTGAAATTCCATGACAAAATTAGCAAAAAACTGTAACGTTCACGCGTAAGTACTCGTTGTAGCATCAGTTTTCACGAATTTTCGGGTAAACTGATCCATACGAAGCGTTCCCGATGATTATCACAGAGACGAGACGAAATGACGGTAAAAACGTAACGGCGTAGGCACGAACGCAAATTTCGCAATTATGAGTTTACGTTGGAATGATCAGCTGGTTGATATTTGTTTTCGAACTGTTTTGTTTTTATTCTTTGCAAGGAGTGCATGAGGATTATGAAATTTAATGGTTGGTTACGTACGAAGAACATGTGCGTTTAGGATGCTTGTATGAGAAAAAGATTTGTCTACAAATATTTGATTGACATAGTTGAAGGAAACGTAAATTTGTTTATTCTTATTCATTCATTCTCTTTTTTTCTGAAATAGGTTTCTACAAAATTTCCACAAGTTTTTTTCAGTTTTTTATCGCTTATTATTTCTAGTATTTTGTATGGAGTTGGTCTAAGTGTAATATATTGAAGCTAATAAATTTGTTATTTTTTTCTTTTATATAATATTTTGTTATTTTTTATATTGTTCTACCCTGTGACCCCCTCCGGAAAAAACCCTGGATCCGCCCCTGAGAGGAATGCGGATATTTCCTTTGATAGTCATGAAGTTGTTGTCAGTGTGGATTTTAGGCTGTCAGTACCACCTATTCCTGCGAACGTTTTTAAGGGTGGTAACATGAAGAATTTGATTTTTTCGATATTGGGTCCAAATAAGGGGATGAAGGCATGGTGTGTCATGTTGATGGATCCACCAACAGAATTTACATTAAAGGGTTTTTTTATTTTCCATGGGGTACCGTATAAATCCAGGCTTAATATAGTTCTTATTCAAGCCTGTGTCGATAAGGAATTTTAGATTTTCCCCGCTCTTCGCAGCATATTCCATATATGGGAGCAAAGAGCTCAACAATCTTAAAAAATGAACGTCGTCCTATTCGTTTTCGGCATTCTGCTCAGTGATGTCTGTAATTGTGTTAGTATCATCGTATTCAGTTGGCTTTTTCACACGGGAATGGTAAAAACCCATATCCAAACAGGTTTCGCGCTTACGCCCTTATGTTTACACGTTGCATAGTTCAGCCAACCTATTTTTGTATACGATACACGTCTTGCGAGTGTATGTGTCAAAAGGATCATTTGATCCTTAAACATCGTGCGGACAACATGAAAGCGAAGACAGAGATATAAGCGATTGAGAATTAATGTTTTAGCCTTGAATTGTGCACGAGGTAATAAAAACGGGAGTGAAAAATGTATTTTATGATTATTAAAGTTTGTCGATTCAGACTTCTATTGGATTTATTTGAATCCTCCGTGGTTTTCCGCTTTCTGAAAAATATATTCCAAGTTTGAATATCCTTTATGGTCGCATATTTTTCTTGATGTGTTGTAAACTTGTTTATTATAATGTGATTCTATGAAGATTACGCGTACTGTTAATTTTCTATAGATTTACAATATTTAAATCATGATATTCGTCGTGTTGTTTCCTGAAATTGAACATGGTCTCCGCTTTTATAAATTTATTAAATAACGCGTAGCTTCTCGCGTCCACGCATCCATTTTTGCACGCAAATTAAAGAAAGGCAATCGTTTCATGACGGCTACCTTCTTCAGCGAATGTTGAATTCGGAATGATTGATTACCGACGTTTGTATAAAATTTCCCCCACCAAATGATCAACGAAATGCGTTTGTGTATGTGCGTTACGCTCGTTCACCCTAAAAAATGTTGGCCTGTTTTTACCATCAGGTCCCCTCAATGCCTCTCACTCTTCTTGCCCATATAACCTGTTTAACGCTCACTTTTAACGCTGCGTCTGAAAAAGCCCAATAATATCCTTTGCTGTTTGTTGGATACATTGGCCATTTGAGATGTTGGTCGTTTTTGGGCAGTGTGCTGATATTGATTTTGGGGCCGATTTTGGTATGTTAGTTTATGGCCCTTGATCTGATAGACTGATCAATGTCCATTGGCTCGTGCTGCCTTGGTTTTGGAGGTTGTTGTATGAAGTTTGGATTGGGGGAAAATGGTCTATGGTTTGCGGAAAATTGATTAAATTGCGGATTCGGGCGACGAAATTGTGGAGGCTGTGGTATGCTAGGGTTGTGCAGTAGTTCAGGGTGAAAATCCCTTCTTGGTATTTGGCCTTGTATGGGTGGATTATGATGTGCATTATTGCTTCTTGGTGATAGTGGAGGTAGTATATTTGAGTAGCTCCTTCTACTTGGATTTTGTGAGCTTATGGCACGTTGATCCCTAAAATCGACATTTTGTAATTTCAAACAAAGATGCAGGGCTTGTGGAAGATCTACAGGCTCTCGAATGCTTAGGAAACGTGGGAGATTACCTTTGAGACTACGCACAAATGTGTCTAACGCTTTGTCCCTCCAGCATTGCGTCATATCCTCATTGATTCGTCTCGCATGGCCATAGAAGATAATTTGTTGAGGATAAGTGACAAATGATGGTATACAATATTGTAAAATTCATGGATAGTACTATTTCTTTGGACCAGGGTCGTCAGCTGGTACTCTAGAGTACCAAGATTGCGTTTATCCGCGTAATGCAGTGTCAGGCGCTTCCATATTTTTGGCCAGTTCAAGGGTGTGTTGTAGGACTCGAGAGCAATATCTGCTTGTCCTACAATTTTGTTGCGTATAACAGAAAGCATAGTACTTCGTTGTCCTTTGAAGGTGTTTGCAGATTGTCAGAATTCTTTCTACACTCTTCTCCACGAACAAAATTCGCTTGGGTCGCCGGAGAAAGATCGTAGACTTTTCACGTCGTCTGGAATTTTATCCATGTCGGATAAATCCTTTTCGGCGTCTATGTTTATGGGTACGTCCTAATCCTGGTTTGGATCAGAGGCAGGATTCATGAAGGAATAAAATATTGGTCTTCCTTGAATGTGAAGCGTTTCTGAAACTAGCTCGGTTATTAACCGGACGAGATCGCTATGATCCTGAATATTTGGTGGAGGATTTGCTGCTGCACCCTCTTCTTCTATTACGGGTGGAAGTTCATTGTGGTTTAGGCGTGGAGGCCTGATCAGGTTATTTGGGTTGGCCATTATTCTCACAACAGAAAATTTTCCATAAGGCGTGAGGTCTCACACCACAATTCAAGGCTTTGACACACAAGAAAGCGCCGTTGATTTTCGCGAAAAGAAAGCGAAGGGATAATAATAAATTTTTGGGATGAAGAAGGATTTCTGCACGAGTATAAAAATTTCCGTAAAGCAAAAATGACACAGATTGACACTGTATATTTTTATAGAGAGATCACTAGCGTCCTATAGTTTTCTTAGGACAGATAAAACAATAATTGAGTTCACTTTAAGATAGGAAAAGATAACCAATTTCACAATTTCACTTTTCACATTTCACTGGCTGAAAAAAATTATTTGCAATAAAATGTAATCGTTTTTCAATAAAGGTTTTTATATTTTATTTGTAAAATAATATAGAATATAATTCTAATAACTTTCGTTTTCGAATGTATCTCTTTTCTCAATTTTCAATTCGTTTCTTATGCTTTTCAACACTTGATTTCTTATAAATTTAATTTCTAACTTACAATATTATAGCTGCAAAGCTCAAATGCATGTTGGCTGACTCCACTGATTCCTTCGCAATTCTACGTAGCTTTTCTGCCAGGATATTGTTCTTCGTGGGTTGGCTACTAGATCGATGCTGAGGGCGGCTGTTAAATCCTTAACGTCCTTTTGCCTAGTTTACGGCTACTTTGGGGGCCTCCCTCACTCAGACGAACATCGCTGTTGCTATTTTGTAACACTTCTGCACAATTCGCGTTATCTCTGTTTTTACGGTACTATTTATTTTCCCGTGATAACGAAGGATAATTTTTTGGCTGTCTTTCCCGGTCTCAGGAAAGTGATTCAACGATCTACTTTAAAGTTTATTGATCGACGAATATCTTCACGCGAACACTTACTGTGTTTTATTTTGCGAAATTTGCGGTGTCACGATCAGTAGCCCCACGTTGGGCGCCAGTTAAAATACTCTTTTCGGTTTCTACTAAAAAAAAATGCTCCACGAGCTTTATTCAACTAAATTTACAATCCAAGTGAAACTTATTCTAATATCGATTAATGTTTATATCCGATATTTTTGCTGATGCAGTGTCTACCTTGTTGCTCATTGATTTAAATTGGTCAATGCATTTTTACCTGGCACGTGTTCTGCTGACTTTGCGGGAACGTATTGGTAACTTATATTACAAGCAAAGTTTTGGTATTTATTTTTAAACCGGGTGCTACTTACTACTTCAGATGTAAAGAAAAACTCAAATGGCTTTATTTTAACTTTATTTATTTCATCGCATTTAAATAGAAAAAATATTCAGGTTGGAAAAGAAATAGAATCGTAAATTATAATTGCAACTACAATACAATAAATGGAATGTTAACAAATTTTAATTTAATACAATATCATAGATAGTAATTAAACAGTTAGGATGCACATTTTCAAAGAGCAAACTATTTCAAGTGCTTATTAAAATTATTTTAGAAGTTATTTACCCACTAAAGAGAAAAATAGATTTTTAACGAATACATAATTCAAGTGCCTTCACTATTCTATTTTATTTATTTATTTGCTTCCAACGTGACGTATGACCAAACTATAGTTGTTACCTCTTTCTCTGGTTTTTTATTAAATATTTAATTTTATTGTTCGAATGCAAAATAATAATTAGAAAACAAACTCTTAAGTACTACCGCATGTGTATTATAATAATTTTTTTTTAAATTTTCAATAATCTTTCCGTTTTTCTGAATTTATCGTTCATTGTGTAAAAGTGTGTAAACATATTTTAAAGATATTTAAACTCAACATTTTAATGGAACGCTTTCATAATCTTTGAGAATAATTAAAATTAGTTTAATATACGCAATAGAGTGCAAAGGTAATCTAGAAAACAGTAATAAACCACAATAAGATTTTTATATTTGTAACAGACAGTACATCATAACAAGATTTGTTAATATGTTCGTGTCCTATTTTTTTCTCTTGATTTTTATTGATTTAATAAGTAACTTTAATAGTTCCATTACAATTAGTAAATCAGTTTGTTTTGTTTTTTCATTTTTCACAGAATAAGGTTTTTAGTCTTTAGATGTTTCGTTTTAACTTAATACTTCCCATCTCTGGTACTGTCCTAGCACAGTAAAGAGTTGAAGGACATTAATTTTAGTAAAATATATTAACATTAAATTTTAAAAATTAAGTATTGGAATGTTTTGCCGCATTATTTTGAATACAATAGTGTCTTTAAAAACTTAATTTCGATAGTAGTAAATACATTAGCTCTTAGACGTTATATCGTCTCATCAATTTCGTGTTTCTTCTTTGATTCATATGTTTTCTGATTTTACTTACTTATGTGTATGTCTTTGTATTTTAGATTTTGAATGATGAATTACAGTGTCGACTTTCTAGTTGCCACTTGTTCGTCTTTTTTTTTAATTTTGAAATTTATGCTAACCTAGAACTTATAAAAAGGAATGGGTTGCGTTAAAATGTTGTAATATTGTTAACATTATTGTGTGCTTAATTTTCACGCGTCATTTGTAGATTTGTGAGTTTTGTTGTTCTTGCTGTTGTTGTTACGGTTTGCTGCACTAGAAGATTATAAGTTTCGTTCAATCTATTCTTGATTTGCGCTTGAATTACTTCATCAGCAAGGGAAAGGATTCTGTGTATGTATATGTTTTGCATATATTTTCTAAGAAAATTTTTTCTACGAACATTCTCTAACAGCGAATCAGTGCAATTGTTTCGTTAGTTTCATTGTTTTTGTTTTTATCGTTTCTTTTTTTTTGTTTTTAATTACAATATTTGTATAATTTTAATATTTATATTCATCGTGTATTTTGTTTTCGCTTTTTTAAAATATAACTAACAGAGATTTTTATTGGCTTTTAGACTTTTTAAGAGCGTTTTAACTATTTTTTCTAATTTTATCGCTGAAAACCAACCAAATGTATAGGAATAAGATTCGCAGGAAATATTTTTAACCATTTATTGAGTGCATATTGTTAAGAGATTTTAATAAAATTGGGGGTGTATGCAATTGAAAATTCACTAACAAACTTTAACATTTAGTATTTATGTGTTCTCTTTGAATTCTGGCAATAATAGTGGAAAAATTTAAAATATTTTTGTTGTTCTCTCACAATCTGCATTTTTCCAAATCAAATTACGCTCCCCGACAATTTTCACCTCGCACCATTTAGGGTAGTACTGAAACGATATCACCAATACGTGACTGGAGGTCTCTGAAAACGTGTAAAATATATTTTATTAAAATTAATTGTTCACAATGGGAATCAGTGAGTGTGACGCAATGGTGCCAAAAAATGATGCAGTGATGAAAATTCGATTGAATTAAATGCAGTTGCAGCAGGCAGAATGAAATATGTTTATTGAATATTGGCAAAGAAGAATTCGTTATGAAATTTGAGAATTTAAAATAAATATTAATATGCTTTTCGATTTGCAAGTAGACATCCATTGTAAAACAGTGAATCTTTTGAATTCCTAGAAGGGCAGTTAATTGCTTAACATGAGCAGATTGAATATGGGAAATAAAAACTCCTCAGGTTTTAAATAATGATTCAATTGATTGTTTGATTGAGCCTTACTGCTTTTTTCAATAAAGATTATCTTTAACAATATGCATACAAATTTCTTGGAAACACTTCAATTAGAATCAAATGAAACTTAACAATATTTCTGTAAAATTTCTCATATTTCACCAATCATTTGCTGATATTTAAAAAAATACTTTGAAAATATAACAACACAAAACACTTAAATACTTCATTGGATTCAAAACGATACTTTAAAGTTGCCAATTGGACGATTTCAAGCTTAAAATTAATAACTATATTACAATCTAATTTTTTAACATGCTTGTTTGTTTTTCATTTGTTGTTCTTTTATACTTTACATAAATTAATTACATAAACTTGAAATCTTCAAATGATGATTTTAGATTTATTTTTCAGCTCACATTCAAACGCAGGATATTTACTAAATCTTCACTAAACTACAATTAATTCACTCATTTTCGCACTTTTTTCTTGTTGTCGCAAAATTTTTAAATTTAAATATTTTGACCAATTATAAAATCATTTTTTTCTTCGAAGAGCTTCTTATGGAATGTTGTAATGAGCAAAATTGTTTCCATGTATATTAGGTTTATTTTTTTTTTAATTTATAAATTATATTAATATATTTTTAGTAGGAATTTCATTAAAAAAATTATAGGGAAAATTGATAAAAAAAAGTTAAATAATAGCGCGTGTCTTTTTTTTCATGAGAAGATGAAGGTAGTTAGTTTGAAGGATTTTGTGACAAAAATTTGATGTTATTTTTTCAGCTTGTTTTCAAGTTGACATGATATACATTTTTGCTGCATTTTGTTAAAGTAGTTTTGTTTTTTTTTCTCTTTAGATTGATCTATTTAACTTATGACTTTCTATTAAATTTAAATATAAGTTTTTTTTAGTGTGTGTTTAATTCAATGGAAGGCAAAACATGTGCTGAAGTAGACTTTTAGATGGTGGAGGAGGTAACTGCATTAAGCTGAGATCGTCAGCTACAGAGTCATAGTCACTTGAATCATCGCCGTAAAGCTGGAAAAACAGTAGAAAATGATTTTAATTTAAAAATTTAGAAAATTAAATGTAAGATTTAGCCAATTAAATTTTAAAATGTCAACCTATTAAACATGTCCGAAAAAAATCAGAAAAAGTAACTAAGCCCAAAACAGAGCTTAAATAGAGCACGCAAATTAATAATTTGACTTTTGCGAAAAATATAATCCCCTTGGCGCCAGCGGCCGGGAAGGCAAATTTATCGTAGGAACCCTTAGTTTAAAAAAAGCATATTGTTCGACTCGAAAATTTACCTGAAAACGACTAAAACCAATTTGTGTCTATACTAAAACAAACTGTATCAATCGAGCAGTTTCACAAGCAAACTGCTTGAAAACCTTCCTATCCCCTACTTGTGATTTTATGTGACAGATTTCATCATTTCCATTGTAATCGTAATTTGTCAAATAATTTTTCTTCTTAGAATTTTTATTAAATGTAATTTTATATCAACTTTGATTTATATCAAATTTAAATGTTTCCCTGTAATTATATTCGTTATGAGATTTAACTTTTACTGTTGATTCAAATCCTACTCATTTTTCTTTACTTCGTTTAAATTTAGTTCATTTAGTATGTACAATTCTTTGGAAGAAACAGTGTAAGGCTTTTCGGTAACTCAAAAAACCGCAATATTTCCCGAAATCAACGTGTCGCATGTTCCTTGTTTAACTGATACACAGCCCAGTAGTCCACTATCACCAAGTCCGAAAAGCCCCAAGTTCATCTACAAACTTGGAACCTTCTGGTCAACAGAAGAGTGGGATAATCGCATCAAAAGACTTGCGGATTTAAACCAAGAGGCAAACTTTTGCACTTTCTATGTAAAAGGAAGTAGAAGGATTTGTAATGCGGCCATATTCGAAAAACAATTGAAAATGACCTTCTAATCAGTGGGTGCAGAGTTGAGCAGCTACCTTCCCGCAATCAGCAAAGACGTGGCTTCAAAGTTTTGATTCCAACACGATATGCCTGGCTTTTCACGAGTTTCAAGAAGAAGAATGGTATTTGTTCCTGGTGCGGCATGGTTTTCAGGAAATGGATTGACCAAATCGCGAGCCCTGGATCCAAGGGCAGTAAAAAAATAAGTAGCGCTAAGTATGTATGTAAGCCCATCACCCTTACTAATGGTCCAATAGCAACTTCTAACATGAATCCTAAACCTCAATCCCTATTTTCTCCTTCGAAACGCTTGAATGCCTTCAACGCTTCGGATAACTGTAGCACTTCGGTTGTCGACCCAAAACTTCACTCTATTAACGTTAGTGCCGGTCAACTGGAATCAGTCATAGACGCAGAGGCGTCTACTGCACAAAACCTAGAAGCAGCTTCCTCTTTAAACTATAAATCTTCTGCTATACAGGGCACTTATAATAACTTCGTGCGCGGAGAAGATTTAATTCCAAATTTGTCCGGATCAAGTTTACAGCCCATATCACTTGCTCCTACTTATAACAACCAATCTGGCTAGATCTTATTTTCTCTAACTCTTACGACGAAGTAGTGGTCAGTTCAACTGATGACAACGAGCATCTGTTTTCTAATTCAGTTTATCACTCCGCTTTTACCGTTGAATTGTCCACTTCTGATACTTCTAATTTTATATCGTACAATTCCACTATTGTATATGACTTTCGAAATGGCAATTACGATCAAATCAATTGTCTTTTATCCCGAGTAAATTGGAATGCCACTTTGCCAACGTTAGACTTGGATACAGCATTATCCACCTTTTATAGCATCATCTTTGACGCCGTTGAACCATACATACCTAAACTAAAAAAAAAGACAATACTTCAGAGCCATGGCTAGCAAGAGATCTCCGGCATTTACGCAACGAGAGAAATAAACATTACAAGCTCCTTAAACGCAATAATGATGCCAGCGATGAGATCAAGAGTAAGTATAACGTGATTGCTCTCGAATTCAAATTGAAATCCCAAGAGGCATATCAATCGTACGTTAACGATTAAACGGAGGAAACTATTTCCAATCCAAAAAAGTTTTTTGACTTCGTAAACGTTAAGCGTAAAACGCATGGCTATCCTTCGATTATGACATACAAAGACTCGACGTCATCTTGTGTAGAACAGATCTGCGAGTATTTCGCAGACCACTTATAGGAGGTTTACTCGAACTCTGCTACTCCACTAAACCTAGAGCCTGCGGAACAATCGTCTGGAACCCTTATAGAGAACACGTGGATTTCGGAAGATGAAATTCTCTAAGCTATCGAGGATCTCGATTTAAATAAAGGACATGGCCTAGATCTGATTCCACTCTGTTTTTTGGCCCTCTGAAAAAGTGAACTGACCCCTCTTCATTATTTTCAATAAATCCCTATCTAGTGGTATCTTTCCTACAATTTGGAAGCCATCCTTTATAACACCAATACATAAAAAAGGTGAAAAACGGCTTGTGGTGAACTACAGGGGCATTGCTATCTTACTGTTTGAAAAAATTATTTGTAGTAAAATTTCTCCCATTATCGAACCATTTCTTGATGAAGAGCAACATGGTTTCCGTAAAAACAGATCTACTACCACTAATCTAACCACTTTGACGTCAGATATTCTTTGTGGAATGGAGCAAGGAAATCAGATTGATGCCATATACACAGATTTTAGCAGTCTTTTGATAGAGTGAACCATGGAATTTTGTTGAAAAAACTCCGTAGCTTCGGCATATCAGGTTCAATACTAAGCTGGATTCAGTCTTATTTGAAAGGCCGCACACAATTTGTCAAGTTTCAAGGGCAGTTGTCGCGTGATATCAATATCGCCTCTGGGGTTCCTCAGGGCAGTCATCTCGGTCCACTTCTCTTCAATTTTTTCATCTCAGATCTTTCGGAAGCGCTGTCTGATATTTTGCACCTTTTTTATGCTGACGACCTCAAACTATATCACAATATACAATCGTTAACTGATGTATCTTTTCTTCAATCCAAACTAACCGCCCTCCACCAATGGTGCGATATGAACCATCTTGAACTAAATCTGGAAAAATGTTACGTGATAAGCTTTTCAAGAAAAAGGAATGTCGACCCATATAACTATGAAATTAACAACACACAACTGCGAAGAGTTGATAAAGTTGTAGACCTTGGCGTAGTATTAGACGCCAAACTCAGATTCAACCTTCACTACGACGAAATTTTGTGCAAAGCATATAAGATGCTGGGTTTTATTAAACAGAGGGCGAAAGAATTCATGAATATTTGGGCAACAAAATCCTTGTTCGCCTCGCTAGTCCGTCCTATTCTCGAATACGGCTGCGTAGTCTAGGACCCTATATACGACATCTATAGCCGTAGGCTTGAGTCTGTACAAAAACAATTTTTACTCTTTGCCTTAAGATCTCTGTACGACCCGACTTCTTTTCACAATCTACCATCTTATGAGGATCGACTTCGAACATAAAACCTAACATCACTCGCTTCCAGAAGAGTCGCTTTGTCTGCATGTCTACCTTTCGACGCAATAAGGTACAATATTAAAGTTACTGTTTTGTCAGACAAGATGCACTTTCACGATCTTATTAGAGTCACGAGACACATTCCCATGTTGAGCACTAGTACACACTACACCAATTATGCAGACAATGAGCCGGTTAACAGATGCTGTAAGGCATTCAATAAGTTTAGCGATCTGTATTCCCCAACCACTTCCAAGTCCTGTTTTAAATCCAAAATATTAAAAGTCCTCAATTCATCGACTACATAATTAAGATTGTATTATTGTATTGGTATTTTACTTTAGTTAAATTTGATTTGTATTTTAATTTAAAACTGGCCTTGTTGGGCGACTGAATAAATAAAAAAATAAATCCGCCACATAAAATTTACATCGTATGAACAACTTACCAATGTAATAAATTGGGGATGAAATGAAATTGAGACGGAGCGGAAGAGTGTCGAAGCATTCTTTTTGGGGTTAGGGCGGATGGAAAGTTTAAGAGCTCGGTTCGAAACATTTCGTGTTTGAGTTCGGGAGTTCATGCAAGCCTGTGTCACCATACATTTAGCGCTGGAAGAACTCTTCACCTTGGCATAATTCCAAGCAATTGAAAGCTGCTGTAGTCGACCGGGTGTGTCCGTGCTAGTTATAGCGAATCACAAGGTGCCGCCTGGACGGAGTAAGTCATGAATTGCAAGGACGGAAAATTTGTATAAAAGGTTCAATGTTAATACGTTTCATAGTAAATTCGTTGTTCCAATATAAAGTGGGAGAAGTTTGGTTTGCCATTGGAGCGGCTGCGCGAAATGAATTGCGAGTAGAGGCAAGCCAGTCGGATGCGCGTAAATGGTGTTGGACGTTGTGGCCTTCCTTATTGGAAAAGCGGGCGCTTCCCGGGAGAAATCGTCGCAAAGATAAGATCGACGTCACGTGAATAAGTGCGAAGAAAAGCCTTCATCTTAGTTGAGAATAAGATAATAAAGGGTTTTCTAATAAGAGGTGTTATTTTGAATAGCCCGCTATATCGAAAGACGTCACTTTTGAAGCTGTCATTTTTTGACATTTGACAACTAGAAACTACGCCATTAAAAAATTGAACGATACACGCTTCAACAATGCATTGAAATTATTAAAATTCACTATAAATATGGTGAAAATTTGGCAGAGGCTGTTCAAAAACTCGAACATTTTTGGGTCGTCGTGAAGCACCTTGTCGGACCTCAATACCGAAATTAGTGGAAAAATTCGAGCTGTTGAGACAATTTAGTGATGTAAAGAATAAAACTCGTGAACGTCGCTCAAGACCAGCCGAGTGCTGCTGTAGCCGAAAGTGTTAAAGAAAACCCAGGTTTGTCCATTCCTTTTCGTTCTTTGGAATTAGGCATTCCACAAACGTCATTACACCGTATTTTGCATAAACATTTGGGTCTTAATGCTTATAAAGTTCAGTTAACACAAGAACTCAAGCCGGTCGATCATCAACAACGTCGTGTCTTTGCTGATTGGGTGCCTGAAATGCATGAAAATTATCCGGAATTTCATCGAAAAATCATCTTGAGTGATGAGGCCCCAGCAAAATTGTCGCATCTGGGGCTCGGAAAACCCAAGAGTTATTGTTGAAAATCCTCTCTATCCTCAACGTGTGACTGTTTGGTGCGGCTTATGGTGCGGCGGAGTCATTCGACCTTACTTTTTCGAAAATGAGGCTGGAGCAACAGTTACGGTGAATGGATTGCGCTATCGAGAGATGATTAATGATTTTGTTATGGCCGGAATTGGATGGTATTTATCTGGACAACGTTTACTTTCAACAAGATGGCGCTGCGTGTCACACAAGCAACGAAACTATTGATCTTTTACGGGAAAAGTTTCTGGACCGTGTTAACTCTCGAAGAGGTGAACACAATTGGCCACCGAGATCTTGTGATTTAACACCATGCGACTTCTCCCTTTGGGGCCACGTGGAAGAGAAGGTCTACGCCAACTCCCCAGCGTCGATTTAATGCGTCAAAGATGGAATTCATGAGGCTAATGAGGACACAGGGCAGCCACTTTGTGAATTGGTTATGGAAAATTTCATGAAAAGGATATGGTTCTGTAAGCGTGGTCATGATGGTCATTTGCCTGATGTTATTTTTCACTATTAACGGCATACCTTTTTCTTTATAATGAAATAAACATCGAATCATTTATATTAAAAAATGGCATTTTTCTTTTAATTTCAAAATAACACCTCTAATTGGAAAACCCTCTATATGCGTTTCCTTGTTCACAGTGGTGAGTGTTGTTCGGGAACCGATTTGTCACGGTTTGGGACGCATTTTCCGACGAAGAAGGGTTGACCGAGACCCGGAAACTGTAGCCAAACACCAGCGAATGCAACGGCTGTTTCTGCTGCTGGCGAGCTCTCGTCCACAGGATCGCCACTGCCGAATGGATCATCAGCGCTAACCCCATATCAAAGTTTTGGACAGCAGTGGCGATAATTGGGAGGTAGTTAAACAAAGAAACACAAACTCTCAAAAGACTATAATTTTAAACGAAATTCACATGTACTTTTTCGGTTTTCCAAACATTTATGAGGAACCGTTTACTGAACTCTGGCAAAATCAAGCATCGCCGTGGGTTGTAACGTTTCCCCTAGCTAACAACTCGGCCTTTTCATTTCAACTTGACTTTCGTCACGCATAGCTTAGTAATATTTTGAGACGAGTTTATTGACCTCTTTCGGATTTGTCTATCGATAAAACTGATTTGAGCAATTGCGCGGTTGTTCCTCACTTTGATACGACGAATTACAGGTGCTCGAGACTCTAGGATCAAGGCGAGTACGAATCGAGTTATAATTTACCTACTTTTGTTGTTAATTTGTGCTTTACTTGATAATTGTTCATGCATACTTGCCCTACTTAACTTCGTATTCGGTCGAAAAAAATTTCGCAATGCGCTGGCGGAATGAAACGTGTACGCAATAAATATGTAAGTGATCTGCATTGCAATTGAGTCGTTTGAATGCATGAATTAAATGCATTAGGATGCAAAAAACTGTGATCGTGAAGTGAAAGTGTTACCGATCAAGAATATCGAATATAAATAAATAGCCTGTTAGCGGTTTAAGGATCCGGGATAAATGAAAAAGTAAAAGAAAGCCTCGTCACTGTTTAATGTAGACCTGGTAATGATTTTCAGTCAAAGGCGTTATATGATATCTAATATTTTAACTAATACGAGTATGAACGCGCTGAATGCAAGTACTCGTATGGTGCAAACTACTTAATTTTCGAGAAAAATTGTTTGAATAGTTCAAATAATTGTATGACCTTGCCAAGTACATTCGTCAGATGCCGGAGGCATGTATCGGCGTTAGGTGACGATGCCCGAACAGATTTATTTTTTTATGAAACTGAGGGCATTAAGGCCACACATTGCGAACATTTATATTTCCTATTGCTAAAAGTTAACTCTCGGGCAGCGAATCGCTAATTATACGTTCGAATTTTATTTGCCGTGTGGAAATTCTTGTTCAAGCTTCCATAGGGACTTAAGTTCTTACTCATCCACTGTGAATCAAGACTTGAAAGATGAGCTCTAAGCTAAAAATTGCGAATGTTGGATAAATTTTTCTTTAGTAAATTAGTTGATCTTAATGCCTTATAGCGTACTTGTAGAGGAACTGATTCCTTTGATTTACCTGTTAAATTTGCATTGCATGTATGCGCCACCCTGTGTAAAATTGTCAGTTGTTCTCACCGGGATAATTCATATATTGAATATGTCTGTTGAACAAGGAATCATAAGTTTTTCTTTTTGGCCAAAAAGACGTAGCGTTTTCGAATTTGCAAATTTACATTTTTCAACAATGCTGCAAACTTTAGAACAATGTCAATTAAATCTTTTGAAACAAGGAAAAATAATGTCAATATCGTCCATAATGCTTTCACTTTAACATAATTTAATGTCAGGTCAAATCACATGTCGAAAACTTTGAAATTCCTCTTTTGTTTATATTCATTGCCATTGATCGCGATAAGAAAAGAATAAAAATGAATTGCTAACCTTTAAAAACTCGGTCTTTCCATTCCGTTGTACCTGACCGGGTATAGGATCCACAACAATGGCAGGCTCCTCCGCTCATATGGGCTAGCCATCGGGCGCGCTCCTCCGTTTTTTTGTCGTTTAACAGGTGCTCTTGCCGGGTAGAGTGGCCGCTCGCGTGCCCTTTTCTGCTATAGGGTTGTGTGATTTGATCACATAATTCTATAACACAAATTGGTCACGTCTTTATTTCTCTTTTGAAACTTCATGCAAACTATGTTTGCATGAGTTTTCCACTCAAATGGGAAATATATGGCCACGTCTACGTTTGGATCTTGATCCGGTCGGGAGGGTGCGGAGGGGGAACCACTTCCATCTGGATGTCCCAATCTTATTTGTGGGCCATATGAATTGTCGATAACGACGAAGTCCCCTTAAGCCCGTCTGTCTTCCCCAGGTCCAGTTTGTCCTTTTTCGTGAGCAATTTCTAGCCCTTAGCTGGTTACCTCCATTTTTCAACTTCGGTCGACTTTTATTTGACCCAAGAATTCGTGAATGCGAAATTCTTTTTGTAGTGGGTCCTTGTGCTGGAGGGAAAGAACCCGCCCCACAACACCGCAATGCTAGTCTGCCAGCGCATTCACGCGTCTTGAGACAAGGCCAATCTCGGCGGATCTTAACATCCTCTTCTGCTGAGGCAGCAGACCATCGCTGCAGTCCTTCACGGACAACTAACCACCTACTATCACTACAAAACCTTGAAATGAAATGCATATTTTGTTTACTTAAAAGCTATTTATACAAATTTAGTGTTGAGGTTAATAAATTCAGCGCGGGAAATAGTTTATTTTTTGTAAAACGAAATAAAAGATATAACAAAAAGATTACATAAAGTAAATTCAATATATTTGATTGTCTCTAAACGAACTCGATGCATGGCTATCGCTTCTACTCGGATTCGAAGCGCAACACGGGCTGAACGTCGGTCATCACAGACCAATTGACACCACGGTGCTTTGCTTACATCAAATGGTATACAAGTATATTCGACTGTGTATTGCATGTGAGAATATTTTCCACATGCCCTCTCAGTACACATGTCGCACTGGACACTAGTCTTCTCGGGAACAAAAACCAAGTCCCTCAAGACAACGATCATGACTCACACGAGTCAGCGGTCTTTTCAAAATATCTGCTATCATAGCCTTTGTAGCTATGTGTTCTAACATGAAAAAAATCATGTTTAATGTCAATATGCTTCGTTCGTGCATGAAAAACAGGATCACTCGCAATAAGTTGAGCTGAACGATTATTAATATAAATCGTCATAATTGTCCATTCTTCTAAACTAAATAGCCTCTTTCGCAGGTTTTGCTAAGCTGACATACTCCGCCTCAGTCGATGATAAGGCCACAGTCCCCTGTTTTTTGAGATTTTCAGGTTACTGCTGCACCGCTTAGAAGGAAAACATATCCAGTATATGATCTTCGATCAACATTGCAGCCACCCCAGTTGGCATCCGTGCAGCCCACAGAAGGTTCACTTGTTTTTGAGTATACGAGTCCCATTTTTACAGTACCAACAAGATACCTTAGGACTCTTTTTGCTGCTAGCCAGTAATTTTTGTTAGGTTTGTTTACAAACTGCGCTAGCCTCGACGCAGTATTAACAATGTCTGGTCGCGTCGACATAGACACATACATAAGAGCTCCTCACAACCAGTACAAAAACAAGCAACTCCGAAACAGGCACATCCACGCACACAAAATTAACTTCACAATATGACCCAAATGTTTGCCAGCATACAGATACTATTCCAAAACATGATGCCAGAGATGCTGGCAAACATGATTCCAACCATGTTCACTGCATCTCAAAAGGTCAACACTAAACACTAATGAGTTTAACCAGCCACGTTTCAATTCTGACGTGGAATGCGAATTCTTTGCTTTAGCATACTGGTGAACTACAACAATTTATATTTGATCATAAATTCGACATCATAATGATTCAAGAGTAGAAGATTCCGCATCTCTAACTACATTATGTACAGAAATAACAGAATGACGGGTGCGGGTGGAGAAGGTGGAACGGCCTTTCTCGTGAGACGAAACTTGAATCACTATCTCATTAATAAATCCACTCTTCAAAAACTTGAGGCTACAGCAATCAAGGTGTGAACAGATTTTCTAGAATTCATTGTGATTTATGCTGACAATCCTCCAGGAAATATAATTGTCTTAAATGAGCACTTACTGCATTTGAAGGCCCTATCTTCATTGCAGGAGATCTAAATGCCTATGGGGAGCTGTGACAAGCAATAAAGCTGGGACCAAGCTCAATGCATTCATCACAGCCAACCACTTCAGCCTATATATCCCCAATGAACTAACACATCATCGATCACCAAATGGTTCATACAAAAAGTTCGGTTCCTTTTCCTCATAGAAAACATCTTCATTGACGTTCCTATGCAGGAAAAGAAAACTACAAACTGGAAAGCGTTTAAAGTCACATTGACCAATGAAACTAATTTTTAATCACCTGAAACGGCCGACGACATCGACAACATCATTGAGAACGTACATTAGAAAATTTTACAGGCAAAAGAGAGCCATACGGTAACTCCGAGAAGGGTAACGAGTCCCTTTGAACTCCCTCAGAACATCAAACAACTGATACGGAGAAGGAATCAAGTGCGGAGGAGAGCTAGGTATACAGGTGACCCTCATTACGCCTAAACGCTACTCGGATGACAAATGAAGTCCGTGATAAAATAAGGGTATTCCAAAACGAGCAATGGGAGAGCTTTCTGCAGAGTCTCGAGCCTGGTTTGGTATTTTCTGGAGAATATCCAAACACTTTCAGATAAACAGCAAAATTGTAGTACCGTCTATTCATGGTCCAAATGGGATGCAAATGCTAGAGCATTTGCAGATTCTCTGGAAACGCAACTCCGTGAAAATTCTTCAGACGAGGAGGACTTTGAATCTGCCGAAAGAATTGAATCTTTTGTCAACAGACTCCTGATAGGTAACATTCAACATGAAGACAGTATTGAACCAACGGGCTTAGACGAAATCAAGAACATTGCATAGACACTCAATAGAAGTAAAGCACCTGGACATGACACTATTAAAAACACAATGATTTCTAGGCTAACGGACAATATTATACAAATACTTATAGATATTATTCACGCAATATTCTGTTTGCGAAATTGTCCCAAAATATAGAAATCAGCGGTTATTATTGTTTTTCCGAAACCTCAAAAGGACCCATAATTTCCACAAAACTGGAGACCCTTCAGTCCCCTCACATTGCTGTCGAAAATGGTGGAAGTGTGATTCTGCATCGACTCAATGAGGTTGCATCCGACAAAGATATTATGCCGCAAGAACAGCATGGCTTCAACGCTGAACACCCTATTGAACTCCAGTTAATTGAGTGGTCCAACACATCAGAACAGGCTTAAATCGCAGGAATTCAACAGGGGTAGTTATGTTTGACATACCTAAGGCCTTTGATAAAGTCTGGCATGCAGGACTCAACTTCAAAATGCATCAATTCAATATGCCACTGCAGCTTACTCAAATCATTGGCTTCTTCTTGGAAGGCAGAACATCCTATGTCAGAATGAACAAACAACTCTCAAGAATGAGACCAATTGACGCTGGAGCTCCTAAGGGCTCACCCATCTCACTGGTCCTATACAATATATTTACTGCAGGCCTTCTCACTCGGCCTCCAAAAGTAAAACTTTCACTCTATGCTGATGATACCTGTATATTTAATACAGCATGACAAGCAAGTGTCATCACTTCAAGGTTGCAACGATCAATAAATATTTTATTGGAATGCTTTCGTAAATAGAAAATTGAGATTAATCTTGACAAAACACACACACTATTCATCACAGGGAAAAGATGGCAAACTTCACAGAGAATTATTGTTGACAACAAAACAATAGACTGGACACCAACGGCTAAATACCTTGGACTTACATTTGACCAAAAATAACGTGGAAACAACATATACAAAACAAACGAGGACACTGCATTGGACTTTTCTCCAGCCTAAAAAATTTATTGCTCATATGCAAAGAAATTATTCAAACGACGCTACTATACGGTAATTCTGCTTTCTACCAGATAGCAAAGACTAACAAAAAAGGACTCCAGTTCTTCCGAAATAGAATTATTAGAAATACCTTAAAAATTCCATGGTATATTACACTGACATTTTACTAAATCATAATGTTTTGGGTAGATTTGCTTTCTTTGATTCCACCACAACACAGGATCCTGTAGATTAAAGAAGGTATCTTTTTTGGCCAACATAGGCCCTGCTAAGTATTTTTCTACTTCCATTCTAGGCGATGTCACGTTATATTTTGTTTGATTTCAGTGTCAATATCTTCCCATATCATTACCAAGCGATCGCTTAAACTTAAAGCGGGCTGCAATTTGTGAGGATTTTCTCTCATTTTTGGATTTGGTCCTGTTCATTGAAGTCGCCATCCAGTTGCGAACAAAGTTACAGCTACAGCTAGTTCGGTTGACCAATGGAACCAGGTGGCACATTATGTTCGGGCCGCCCTAAAAGATAAAGGGTTTCACAGCAGCTGGCAGCGTTTGAGCTGGGGGATCGCTTGTCTGGCACTTCATCTTCCCCTCTTCCCTCCCGCTAGAAGAGCGATCCACCAGCTTGAAGACGCCTCACGGCGTAACAAAACGAGATCTGGCCCAAAGTAATGTGTCAAACGGTCCCAAGCTAGGTTCTCACGTTGACAGGGGAGGTGTTTAGTGGGTAGTCCAGTCACCTTTTTGCGAGATATTACTTTGTACAAGTGCAAATTGCGAGTCGCGCGACTTTCTTGTCGTAGGCTGTTCCATCTCTAAGCAAAGAAGCCCACGCAGAAATCCGAAACTGAATAGCAAAGGAATCCATGGCTGATGAAGAAGCGGGAATTTTATCCGCTGGGTGCAGGTATGACCGGTTCCCGCATGTGAACCACGTCATTAGGATTTCATATTCGGTTGGGAAGGTGCATGGAGGCAGCATCACCAACGGATTGCCTTACTATTTTTGTGGGCCGAAAATGCACTCGTTAAGGACGAGGCCCCCTCTTGAAATCGCACGCGTTATTGAGAAAACTAGATATGTTCCATGTAGGACTGTCACAATCCTTCTAATTTATTTCCTCAGGCCTAGACCTGTTCGATCCTTACGGATTTTTGAGATCTTCGCACTCATACGCGTGATAAATGTTTTGTAGTGTGAGTTTTGCGCTGGCGGAAAGAGCCCACCCCACGAAACCGCAGAAGCTAGGTACCAGCAAGCATGGGCGTCGCCAGGCAAAACCCTTTCAGCTTAGCTCGGTCATGTTTTAGTAGCTCGATGATACTTGTGGCAGAACATAGGCACCCGTGCCTTGTGTGAATTTAGAAACATATTAAAACTTTATAACCCTCCAACGATAAGCTTAAAAAATGTGCCGAAGAAAGAAACAAAAAACCATCACCACAACAGATAAATTAAAACATGAGCCTATATGCAGACTGATCTGCGTATGACTCTATTAAACAACTAAGAGACGCTTCAATCCACGAACATGCCACCGGAAGAGTTCACAAGGAGCATTCATACGTAACCTTGAAATCAGAAACAAATGGCTGCAATACTTCCAGGAGTTCCAGCACCCCTAACAATTCTGAACATTCCAGAAGCAGAGCAAAAGATCCCAGTTTCGTCTCTAACCAGAGATAAAGTACAGGCAGCAGCACTTGACCTCAGGAAAAAGGCTCCTGGGATAGATAGAATACCAGCAGAACTGCTCCCGAGGGGTCCCCGTCTATGTTTAATAACCTTCTGCATGGACTAATATGCAGAATATGGCCAGAGGAAAAGTTGCCAGAAGACTGTACACTAAAATAGAGACAGGCTAAGGTGTGAAAATTACAAAGGTATTGCTTTACTGGTTAAGTCATATGAAGTGCTCTCCGAAATCGTAGAAAGAACATCAAAGCCGTACTAGGAAAGTACAATATTATAGGAGAGTATCAAGGAGGTTTTCAAAGTGGACGGTCTACAAAAGACCATATTTCCAACACCCTGGGAATATCCCTTCACACAAGCTATCATTGAACATACTAACCGGCAAGTTAGGGCAGAATTAGTGAATTATCTGCAGCACCTCAGTTGGGATTCCGGCTGGTCTTGGAACATTTCTTTCCTTGGAAACCAGCACTACTTCTTCCACTTCCGTCTTTGTGAAACGTGAGCATTCCACCACTGTTTTGTCGTGGATAGCCTTAATATGACTGGATGAAAAGAAAAAAGGACCCGCACAATCTCGTTCATCTTTTGCCGCATTATTTGAGCAGCTTTCGCATGGCTATCGTGCTGCCAAAGCCCCTGCGTCATCTACTAGTTCTTGCCAGCGGTTGGTCCAAGCGCTATTGATAAGTTTGTGTGAGCATTTTCTAGCCGACTTGTAAGCTGTTAATCTGGTGCCTGCATCTCCTTGGGACGGTGCTCTTTGGACCGCTCGTCGGAGCTTGTGACACTCTCTTCGCTTTACGGCGGTTTCAGGGGATTACCAGTACACTGGAGGCTTGCCGTGCTGGGGTTTTCGGCAAGGCATGGAAAACTTGCAGGCACATGTAATGATTCTCACAGCTGAGATTACTAAGTTTTTAGCTGTAAGTCCCTCGCTGCCTGATGGGCTTTCCAGCAGCGAAGTTGTTCCGTTAGCACTTCTGCATACCTTTCGACGCCCACCTCGAAGGGTACCATCATGCATCTCAAGTGCTATGTACTGGTGATCACTAGCGGAGTGGTCTTCTAGAACTCTCAAACATTTGACCTTTGGTCCTAGGGACTCTGAAGCGAATGTCACATCCGGAATGGTCCCAAAACAAGGAAGGACGTGGCTTGCGTTCAGTACAATGAGCCAAGTTCTAACTGTCATATCCAGCCTCCACTTGCCCTTTGGGTCTCGCAAACTGCTTGAGTAGAGTTTGAGCAAGTGTACTCCAAAATAGATTAATCAGTAGAATATGGTTTCCTGGAAACCTGACGTTTGCCTGTACCTGGCGTGTATTTCAAATAAACTGGCTTTGGGTCGGCGTCTTCGAAGACCAAGTATTGTATCTTTTCTGTGCATTCCTTCTTTTCACACTCAGTTTTGCCGGGATAGCACAGGGGACCCCTGCCGATCCCTTTACAGTCCCTTGCAGTATGCGCTCACTCAACGATTGGCACGAAGAGAATATGGATTGCGCAGCTTATCCTTGATCTGAGACGTTGGCTAAATTGAAGGCATAGTGAAACTTACAACTATCTGACCCAACTTTTGAGCGGGCACGAATGTTTTTAGCCTTGAGCTACCTTTGTTTGTAATGGCCTTTTCGAGCTAGAAGTTCCCCAGCCGGAAAGCTCCATTTTGGATCGCCTTGCAAAGTTACGATTGTATATCGTGGGTTGCGACCATGAATTTCACAATTGCTTCCGCTTTACAGTAGGGCCGCTATGCTTCCTAGCGGTCCAATATGATTGCATCGCGCGGCCTTTTCTCTACAGGGTTTATTTCGGCATTTAAGACCTTTGCTTCAGTCACTTCAGTAAGGAGCGCAGTAACGATTATTGATTTCTCGATATTCTTTACATTTTTTCTACCGCTCGCATATCTGGCGCCTCTAGCAGAATTTACCGCTTTTATTTTTAAGGACGCTCTGGCGTTCGTATTGTGGTTTTGCTGCGCCTGAACGCCGTTAAAAATCTCTGTTCGGACAAGGCTTTTCATTGTTCTACGTTTTCGTCCATCTTTACTGGCGCTTCTTTCATCGTCGTTGGTACCGTAATTGATGTGCTGTTAAGGTTGTGGCTGTAACCGTTTGTTCTGTCATCGTTGCTGGTATTTTCATTAATTTTTTTGTCGATTAATTTTCATGGCTTTTCACTGAGTAGAGTCCAGTTGACTGCCTCCCCCCTCCCCTCTCAGAGTATCTATCTCCGTTCGTGTGTAGTCGCCTTTTTGGTCCCATGGTTATCTTTGCAGAGCAAAAATGCAATGCGTGGGTTGGCACAAGCCCTTATGGGGACAAGTGCTCAGAGCCGGACCAGCGCCAATCGAGAGTCCGTATTAACCGAACCTATATGACCAACCCAATGGTGTGAACATCGAACGTTTCCGAGGCCTGATTTTACTGCGATGGAGATGTTATAATAGTTGAATTTGAGCCGTGCACGCACAAGTGTCATCTCGGTGCTAACGTGCAAAGTAACTAAGTCCAAACCATCATACCCGCCAGCTCAAAATATCAATTCCAGTACGTTATCCAGAGCATAGTCCAGATTCAGTCAGGATCGTTTACCTATTATCCCAGGAGGTTCCTCACGGCTAGGTCCGTATGCTCGGGTACGAGGGGGCAGAACTCCCCAAAGAAGAGTATTCTTGTCGACCGGTATTCCCCCTGCTCTGATTTGAACGAGATTGGCATAATAGTTGATTATATTATATGATCGAACTTTGAAAAATTGGTCCAAAAGCAAGAGCCTAAATTCAAAATGGCAGCCACTATAGCTTACAAAAAAGCAAACTTTGTTATTTTAGCAGTATTTAAAGTATCCTCTAGATTTTCATGCGAATTTGTCGTATGGTTGACATTATTATTTATGCAAAAGGAGAAATTTCCGGTTCTCGAATTTCAAAATAGCAGATGGTAAAAATCCAAAGTTTAAAATCTTTTAGAAGTTATAGTTTTGCCCACAAATTATTAGTTTTAATATTAATATTGTTACATGTACAAATAATTCTGCGAGCTACTGTCGCAATTATTTTCACAACAATTAAGAACATCAACAAAACGAATTTACTCGAAACCACGAGAACCTACCAAGCATGAACAACATCTGAAAGTGAGTCACTGCTCCATTCATTCACTGCTGGAATGTTCCCGCTAATTCACCAATGTACGAGACTGAGTTGAATGATTAGAGACCCTATATAAAGGCGAGCTGAATGAATGGGGGGATCATTCATTACAACCGCGATAGAAAACTGCGATACGCGAAGTACAGGCGATATTGATTGTTTGAGTGTGAAGTGATTTTAGTAGACAATTGCGATAGAAATTTATGGACAAGTGGAAGGTAGAATTTTAATAGTGAAAATTAAAGTTGTGAAGTTGTTAGTGAAGTGATTGTGCATTTTTGACGAATTAAATACACTCTTTTAATTTAATTTAAAAGACATTGCGTTTTCACTTTCCCGGAACATTAAATTATTGGCCGCGAACCATAACACGCGACAATATTGAATAAATAGCAGCCAATATTTCAAGGAAATCATGTAACAGTTGTTTTGGTCCTTTTTCGGATCGTGTTTGGGGTATATTTCAGCCTCGCTTGGGTCTCGTCTAGTCTTCGTTAAGGCTCTATTTGGGACTTCCCATTGAAAGTTGGACTGTTTCTTGGCCCAGTTTGGCCAAATTTCTGCATGAGTCGGGTCTTATTAAGGTCTGAATTAAGCCTAGGTTGGGCAAAATATGTTCGGATTATAATTTAGGACTTTTATTAACCCTCTTTGTACCATGAAATAAACATGGCTTTTGACGAAACTTTTGCAGTCAAGTTTGCAATCAATTGGGTGGAAACAAATTTCAGTATCACTTTCTTGAGGAAATAGATTTTAAAACTATCTAGTATAGGTTGCGGTGTGAAGAAGAGGGAACAATTAACGAAATCAACGAAAGGATCTGTGCTATGTGCATCAAGTCGAGATAATTTAACATCTGGTTAGTCAAACTGTAATGCTCCCACTGAAAACAACGAAGAAGCGGCGAAGGATGATTTTAACAGTTGCCTTAGAACAAACCATGGACGGAATGCCCTAACACGATACTGATATTGTTTTAAGAAACTTAACACTCAAATCGGTCAGGAGCTGACTCATAGAGGAGGAACAGAAGGGTGCAGCCTGCACGCAGAGCCTAGCTCGAACCAGAGCGAAGGTACAGCGCCTATAGACTTCGAGTTAGGCAGAAAATTCATCATAAGCTCCACCTGCTTCCCACACCATAACACTCAGAAAATCCCCCGATTGTTGCACGCATACGTATTTGGTTATGCGTTTTCATAGACAAACAAGCTACTACCAGCGTTTTCGATATACGCTCATTGCACGGCGCAAACTATGGATCGCACCATTATTCATCCAAGACTACATTTCGAGTGCTCATATGTGGGTGTAATGTCACGGGCAAGGGGATGGCCTTGCGTGGGTTCGGTGTATGGATACAATATTCTAACTCTCCCCCACAGAATAGCGTATTTTTGTTGGGAGGACTTCAATGCAAAAGCCACTGAATGGGGCACGCCTCTGTCAGTTGCTTGAGGAAAACGAATCCTGGAACTGGGCTTGGATTAAATACAGACAACACCCCTACTTTCCGTGGCGGGGGCTGCGTTGGAATCTCCATAGATGTAACATCCGCATCGGAGTTCCTTGTACCAAGGGTACATACATAACTGGAGAGTTCTAGTAGATTACTCGGCCAGTGATCACCAGTATATAGCGCTTGAGATTAAAGACGGTCTTTCTCGGCATACATACGCTCAGTATCTGAGTCTCGGATAGAATACTGAGAAGATAGACATTGAAAAGTTTGTCGTCGACATACTCGTGGCATGGGTATCGCTGCCAAAAGCTTCGCTAGTGGTCATCGAAAATAGCTGAATAGCGAAGTGAATATTGCAAGCTCCGACAAAAGATCCAGCGGGCACGAACTTTGGAAGAATCGTGTACAAAGCTCGCTGCATACTTGTACAAGTCCGTCAGAAAGCGTCGTTATACACAACAAAAGCTTGGTTTTACTAATGAGCCGAGTAAGGGGCTGGATGACTGACTGCTCGCGGCCTCAGCCGGGAACTGGAAAACCCAAAGTCATCACCCTGCAGAGAAAAAAATCCTGGACTCAAGACTATTAATATCGGAGAAATGCTGGACGAATCAAAACTAGTAGTAAAATTCTTGAGTAAACTGATCAACTCAAAGCTGAGCTTTTACAAGTGAATCGTGGCGATAGTGGATATAGTAACAGGGAGGGTAATGGCACTTGTACATTTAATGGCAAATATAAGCGTACCATCCTCATCAAGAAGACGACTCTTTATGAACGCAGTGCAGTCTGCATTACTTTACGGATCGGAAATATGGAGCGGCACCCTCAACAAGGAGCTGCACCGAAAGCGGTTGACACGAGACAGATGTAGAGACAACAGAGGCAGAATTGCAAGTACATATAGAACAGTTTCCGGGTCAGCAGTGTTAGTGATAGCAGGGGTGATACCCATCGTCTTTCTTGCTAGAGAGCGTACAAATATTTACCTATGTAGAAGTGAAAGCATCAGTGAGGTAGTCACAACTGATTAAAGACAATAATCGGCAACAGTCTTGGGAGAGTGACACTAAGGGAGGATCGACTGCGCATTTGATGCCTAAATCGAGGCAGTAGCTTGATCGAAAGCATGATGAGATTGACTTTTACTTGACCCCAATATTTGAGCGGGCATGGATCTTTTCGGCTTTACCAGCACAAGACTACTAAGTCACGGTCTTCCAAATGCGTCACTGTATTGAAGGGGTAGATAATGCTTGCCATATATTTCTGGCTGCAAAAAACTGGACAGGCTGCGTAGTGACATTTTCAATGAGGTTAGAGCGCTCTCCCGGGAGACTATGATTGGCAAGATGCTTACATCCGCTGAACAATGCAGCCGGGTAGCACATTCTGCACGGACTATCCTGGAGGATAAACAAGTGAAAGTAGCAGGAGAGTGCTCCTGCCAGAAGGATATTTTCAAATTATTAGAAAATCAGAATTAACATATAGTTATTATGTAAATATTTTGATTTGCCACGATTTTGTTTTTAGGGTGCTTACCTCAATATTTGAATTGTCATAATGACATATCAACGTTAGAAACTATTTCTAAAATTTTTGACCAAAAACCTTTCACATCTGAAGAGTTTGGGTCTCTTCTGAACTTGTAATTGATAAATTGTCAATTGTCTATAACTTAACTGTTTATGGAACTTTCAGAAAATATGCGCTTTACATCAGAAAATTTAGGTACAAATTTTTAACAAATTTAAGGGCCACGTTTCGGTTTTATAGATAAAAACGTAAAATTCGTAAAATGTACTATTATTAACAAATTTGACGGAATTTCGACTTCTAAATTACTTGTTTTCCTTGTGCTTATAAAGACTTACTTTCCTGATTTTTTTCAGAATTTTCTTTTCAAAGGTGTCCAATCGCAAGGGGGAATAAACATTTTTCGCACAAGTTCCCTCCCCCTTCATCCTCCAAAGTGAAAAGTGTCAGTTTAAGACCTGTTTTGAAAAGACCTTTCATTTGATACCCATAATGACTACCTTTGGTAAAAAAAGTGTTTTAAGGGGCATCTCCCCATATGCGGGATCCCCGTTAAAACCTTATAATAATTATTTTATACCGCAACTTTCAAGAGAGCACCACTTTTGACCTACTCACCAAATTTAATGTTTCTTGCTGTGACACACGGACGGACGGACAAACTGGTTGCGATTTTAGAAGGGTATTGTAAAAAAATAGTATTTTTTTATTTTATATTTTATACGTCGATTATTTTCCAATGTTTACTAATTAACACAAAAAAGATACAAATTTATTTCCTTCATACATTGGATTATATTAAAAGAACTTTATTCCGTAGAATAGCTACTTTCGACGCCTATTTGACGTCTTCTTCAGTACAATTGATCTTATTCTAGGTTCCTGAAATTTATACTTTTTACTTTTACCATAATCTTATCTCTACAGTTTTATTGCTTTATTACTTACATATTACTTAATTACTATTCGTCTCCTATAATTAGTCTTAGCAGGCTAGAATTGCAATTTCCTTCGTCTTCATTCAACCGTAGGTGCGCAGGTACTCGGATTATCTCCATTGATTCAATAGCGTCTAATTTCCTTGGGTTAATTCCGTTTTTTATTACACATACATTGCTGATATCCATGGGATGGTTTTCTTCCACGATATGCTTTGCTATTACTGACCTAATCTGCGTATTCGGGCATTTTTTTTGCAACTGTCGCTTCTCTGATATGTTCGTTATACCTTACCGGTACGGTTCGCTTGGTTTGTCCAACGTATATTTTGGAAAAGCTTCCACATGTAGCTTTGTATATCCCGCTCATTTCGTCCACCGTTTTGGATCCTTACCAGATCCTAGCTGTGTCATTGTTGTGAGATTACGACTCGAAGATACCATTTCAATTTTGTACGTCTTGAGTAGATTGCTAATATTTCGCGAGTGTGCTGAGTATGTAACACGATATGCTTTGCTATCGCTGACATAATCTGCGTATTCGGGCATTTTTTTTGCAACTATCGCTTCTCTGATATGTTCGTTATACCTCACCGGTATATCCCGCTTGGTTTGTTCAACGTATATCCCTCTCATTTCGTCCACCGTTTTGGATCCTTACCAGATCCTAGCTGTGTCATTGTTGTGAGATTACGACTCGAAGATACCATTTCAATTTTGTACGTCTTGAGTAGATTGCTAATATTTCGCGAGTGTGCTGAGTATGTAACACGATATGCTTTGCTATCGCTGACCTAATCTGCGTATTCGGGCATTTTTTTTGCAACTATCGCTTCTCTGATATGTTCGTTATACCTTACCGGTACGGTTCGCTTGGTTTGTCCAACGTATATTTTGGAAAAGCTTCCACATGTAGCTTTGTATATCCCGCTCATTTCGTCCACCGTTTTGGATCCTTACCAGATCCTAGCTGTGTCATTGTTGTGAGATTACGACTCGAAGATACCATTTCAATTTTGTACCTCTTGAGTAGCTTGCTAATATTTCGCGAGTGTGCTGAGTATGTAACAGCTATCCTCTTAGGTGTTTCAACTAACGGTTGTAAGGTCGTAAGATTATTCCTTGACTGCTTTTGCGTTTTCCTTTTTATTATAGCTTCAATACATTCTTTGTCGTATCCGTTTATTTTCGCCGTACTTAGGATGTATTCTTTTTCGCTGTTGTACCTTTCCCTGTTCAAAGGCGTTGTTGCCAGATCATGGCATGGTATGCTGCCATTTTATGTTGAAAACTATGCCCAAAGTCGCTCGTAATTGTGCATTGTGTACTAGCAGGTTTTCTATAGATGTCATATTCAATTTTATTATAATTTCTCATGAGTTTCAGATCTTAAAAACGGTATTTCTCCGTTTTCTTCGATTTCCATCGTGAATTTGATCTTCGGATGAATATTGTTAATGTTTTGGAATGTATTCTCTAGTTCTTTTTTTGGTATTATTGCGAGTATATCATCCACGTACCGTACCCAAAATCTAGGCATCAAACCTGCTTGTTCAATTAGACTTTCTATATGAGCCATGAAAACCTCACTCATAAGCGGTGATAACGGACTGCCCATAGCTGTACCAGATGTCGTCTTGAAGTATCTATTGCTGAACGTGAAGAAGTTTTCATGCATGCTTAACCGTGCCAATTTTACGTAACATTTAACCTTCTCTGTCCAATCCCTGCTATTATCACTGCTCAAGACCCACTTTTCTAGTAAGTACAGCGCTTCTTTTATTGGGACGCTAGGAAATAAAGACTTGACATCAAAGGAAACCATGATCTCATCCTGTTTCAAATCTCTCACTTCTTGGACCTTTTGGATCAACCCTGTTCAATTTATTACTATTTTATCACTTGCGGTTTTATTTGATTTTTTGATTTCCTTGGCTAGTCACTTTGATATGTTATACTCGTATGTTGGAAACGGAATTAACCCAAGGAAATTAGACGCTATTGAATCAATGGAGATAATCCGAGTACTTGCGCACCTACGGCCGAATGAAGACGAAGGAAATTGCAATTCTAGCCTGCTGAGACTAATTATAGGAGACGAATAGTAATTAAGTAATATGTAAGTAATAAAGCAATAAAACTGTAGAGAAAAGATTATGGTAAAAGTAAAAAGTATAAATTTCAGGAACCTAGAATAAGATCAATTGTACTGAAGAAGACGTCAAATAGGCAAGATTGGATCGTAGTAGTCTTTGCGTATAGACGTCTTTTAAATCGCCCCTGTCAAAAGTTTTCTAAAATTAAATTAATTTTTTAAAAACGTTAGTCCGAAGTTAATTTTTATCGGAAAAAATCTTATATTGTCGAAGTAATCGACTCAGGAAATTTCTATCGAATATTTTTACTTCGATTGGTACCGAAAAACAAATTCACAAAGAAAATTTCGCCGCTGGTATGGAGGAGCCCGACGGCTTCCCACCGTTGGGGCAACCTGGGGAAACGACGAATACGAAACTGGCGACAATCACTAAAAGAAAACATAACGAAGAAAACTCCGTAGATGGAGGGTGCAAGCTGCAAATAATAGCGGATAATCAACAAATGGCCAAATTGCAGAAAGAAAATGATGAACTAAGGCAAGAGATACAGTCTCCCAAGGATCTTTTCAAGCAAGGGATGAAGCCTCAAAAGACGCAGCCACAAAATCAATGGCAACAGGTAACAAAGCCGAAGAAAAGTACTAAGCAAGTAAATCCAGAGGAAGTTCTAAGTGCTGGTGGCACCAACGAGAGCCAAAATTATTTTGCAGCGCTGGAGGGATTAACCGAAGATATGGAAATCGAAGAAAACATCAGAGGTAATTTTAATCAAGATAATGACGTTAATTTCATTCAATATTTAAGGAACAAAAATAAGGAGAAAAAACCAGCCCGCAGTTCTGCTGGTTCCTCTGAAAAAGCTTCCAACAAGACAGAAAAAGTTCCGCCAATCAACGTGTTCGGACAAACCGGGAAAGATATGGTTCGGCTATTGGCAGCCGAAAATAAACTGGCCAATTTCGAAATCAAAAGAGTTAATGCCGAAAAATTAACTATAAGGACGAAATCACTGGTTGATTTCAAGTCAGCCCAAGATGCGCTGATTTCTGGGGAGGTTCCACACTTCACCTATACCCCAAAAAGTGAAAAGAATCAGACCTTCTTGTTGAAGGGTTTGGACAGCGGAGAGGATACGGTCGATCTTCTTCAGGTGCTCAAGGAGGCTGCACCAGATATTGATTTTGTTTCAGTCAAAGCCTTTGCGACAAGAAGGTCGACCATAGAAAGGAAGAATTTACCACTTTACCTGGTACAAATTGCAAATAAGAGCAGTCCAAGTGCCCTTCAACAAATAAGGTACGTAAATTTCAGAGTGGTGAGGTGGGAACGCCTCCAGAAAAGAGAAGTCAACCAGTGTTACCGGTGTCAAAGATTTGGACATTCGGCTGCCAATTGTGCCATGCACTATCGTTGCGTTAAATGCAAAGACGTTCATGCTCCCGGTGAGTGCAAATTGGCTCAGACGGAGCCTAAAGAAAAATTATACTGCGTTAACTGCGGTGTTTTTGGTCACCCAGCATCATATCGAGGATGCTCCCGATATCAAGATGCAAAAGTTAAATTTGCTCCAAAGCAAACACAAATACACCGTAATATCATACCTTCCAACTTCGTCAAGCCCGGAGTATCATTTGCACTCGCCGCTAGAGGACCAGCAGAAAATGCTGGAAATAATGTAAATAATGTAAGTAGCAATAATGAGCTGCTTCTCAAAATTTACCAGCAACTTAATTCTTTATCGGAGAGAATCGACAAACAAGATTCAAAAATTAACTTTGCTTTTCAGCGTTTAGGTCTTTCAAATGCCTAATAATAACTTGTCATCCAGTCATATTCCCATGGATAGGCTTCGCCTCATATCGATCAACGTCAACTCTATCGTTGCTATACATCGACGTGATTATCTCCTTGAATTTGTTGTTAAGCAAAAGCCTGACATCATACTTCTCACTGAAACCCACCTCAATTCATGGCACTCCATGGAATTCAAAGATTTTGCATTCGTAAGAAACGATTGGGTAATAGGTGATGGGGGAGGTGGCACCGGGATATTGGTTAGAAGACCCTATTGTTTCCAAAATATTGAAAAAGTCGAATTCATAAACTTTGAATTTCTTGAAGTGTCCGTCATCAAAATTTCACTGCCAGGTGGGGATAACCTCTTCGTTATCTCTGCCTATGCAACTGGTCAAAATGTTCTCAAGTTCAAGGAGGAACTCAATTCCTTGTTTGAAATACTCGAATTGAACAGGCTGCATAATTATTATATTTTTGCCGGTGACCTGAATGCCAAGCATACATCATGGCTAAACGCCACCAATAATCCAAGAGGTGTATTCCTGAAATCATGGATAACAGAGAACCAAATTGAATACAGGTGCAACCTATATGGGTCGGAGTTCCCAACATACCCTAGGACAAATTCATATTTGGACCTCTGCATTGCTGACGCAAGACTTGAATTCAGCTTTAATAGTCCTCAACGGAAACTGCAGGTGCTTCCTAACGATAGCGACCATAACGCAATCGTAATGGAAATCAATCATCAAAGGGATGATTTCTTCCTCATTCCAGTTCAACATAAAACCATCGGTTGAATTTCAAAAAAACAGACTGGGGAAAGTTTCAAAAGAAGTTTAATCGGGAGTACCAGAAGCAATGTCCTCCTTCTGATGATGGCAACGCTTGCTTGATGGTTCCTAATAACAGAAATCTAACTGACGATGAAATAGATCTCTATTTGTCGAAGTTAGAGAAGCTGACGTTGGAAACGATTGAGAAAGTAGTTCCCAAGATTAAACATCGAAACAATATGGAAGGATATGAAACACCAACCATCGCAAGGTTGAAAAGATTGAGAAGGCTTCTTCTCACACGCGTCAACAATATTTATCGACGATTTTTGGACTACAACCATCCCTCGTTGGCTTTGTTGAAATTACACCTGAAGAATGTCCGGAACTTAATCCGTTCATACTTCAGGAGTGAGGTCAGCAATCAATGGGCGGAAAAACTGAGGGGTATTAGCCCACAGGACCCAGATGGCGTGTTCGCGAAAGTGAATAGCTTATTCCGCAGGAAGTCTCGAGTTAAGGTATCGAATCTTGAAGTCACTAGTGATGAGATAAATCTTCTCGATAGAGCTGGTATCGGAATTGATAGTACGACTCCGGATAGAAATGGAAACAGGATTATATGTGATGGATTGCAAAAACTTGCCCTGATTGGAACACATTTAGGATTGGAAGGAAATATTTTCGGAGGTCGTTGAAGCAAAAGTTTCCGACTTCAAATCAAGCCTGAACGGCCAATCAATTCTTCATTTCGATGAAACATTCACATCTGACCTCATACCGAGCTTGAATCTTATTGATTATTTTGTCAGCTATGAAGACTTGTGTTTCATATTTCGCAGAATAAACAACAAAAAATCATGTGGTACTGACGGTATTCCAAATATAGTTCTCCGACATTTGCCTGAGGTTGCTATTAGGAATTATTGCATATTGTTCAACAACATGTTGAACAATTCATATTTCCCAAATGAGTGGAAAAAGGCTAAGGTATTTCCGATCTTGAAGAAAGGAAAAGAATCTTCATGCCCTAAAAGCCATCGCCCAATCAGCTTGCTGCCTAACATCAGCAAGGTGTTTGAAGTGATACTCAACAGAGCATTAAACGCCCACATTGAGAAATATGAGTTGATGCCGAATTGCCAATTTGGTTTTCGTGCCAGGCATTCGACCATACATGCAATAACGAAAGTAACCTCAGACATCTGTTGGAAACTAACCAACAAAGAATGTGTTGGAGCATGTCTCATTGATATGGAGAAAGCCTTCGATACGGTGTGGTTAGATGGACTAGTTTTCAAACTTCTTCAGGACAGGTTCCCCAGACACCTTGTCGCCATGATGTGTAATATGTTATACGGGAAATCGTTTGTTGTAACTGATGGAAATCTGACAACAATGCGCGAATTCAAGGTCTTGAATGGTCTACAGCAGGGAACAGTTACTGCGCCCCTGCTTTTCTCAATATTCATTCGCAAGCTATTGAACAGCTTTGATTTTAATGTCTCGCCAACGCGATCATTGGTAGCGTTTGCTGATGATCTGATAATCTATACGGCAGACCGAAAAGCTACAATAGTTCAGAGCAATCTTCAAAAAATGTTTAATTATGTGCAGCTCTACACCGACAATTGGCGAATGAAAATCAATGCGCAGAAGTGCGAAACAATTTTGTTTCGGGCAACGCTGCAGGGGGCCAGTCAAGACCTGAAACGTAATTGGAAGGATTTCCACATTATGGCTGGTGAGGGCAGTTCAGAACGGGTTCCACATAAATCCTGTGTTCGATACCTCGGTGTTCATCTCGATTAGTATCTGTACTACACTGAACATGTCAAAATCATGCTCAGTAAGGCACTAAAAGTAGTCATGGCCCTTCGGCGACTCTTTCATTCCAGATACATTGATCAAAAAGTCAAAGTTATTTGTTACAAGACCCTGGTTAGACCAGTTTTGACATACGGATGCCAGATCTGGTACAACCAGAGTGCTAGTACAATGGAAAGATTAAGAGTTTTCGAAAGGAAATGTCTTCGTGCATGTACTGGTTTGTACAGAAAGCCTGAGACGGATTGGAAACACTATATATCGAATAGAAAAATTTATCAAACCGCTCAAGTGACAAGAGTCGATATCTTCATATTGAAACTTCTTCGGAATCATATCGCAAGATCTGTAACTGTGAGTGAAAACCCTTGGATTTCACAGCCGTTCCACCCTACAGACGGGTATATTGTGACTTGCCTCACTACTGGCTTCGTTCCTCCAGAAGCATTCGTGTATTTGGACATGAATCGATATATTTTTGATTCTGACGGCGTCCCAATCATATATCACATATATCGACGGGCCACCGATAAGAAGATAAAATATCCTCCGAATCTGAGTTCACGAGACCAACAATTTCAATGGAGATACTCATTTGCTAGATTCGTTGAGGCTGGTCGAGATGAGATGGAGCAATCTAGGTATTGGTGGCTGAATGACAATGTCTAAATTATTCGTGTTTATTTTCTGTTTTTGTGCTTTTTCTCGTTACTTAGTTTTTTAGATTCATCTCATTATTGCTACATCTAGTGTTGTTGTTTATTTGTATTATAATTTAGGTATAGGTTTCAATATAAGGTGTTTTTTTTTTGTTTTTTTTTTTTATTGAACTTATTTAGAATTAGGGTGTAACATATTAGGTATAGGATATAAGTTCATTGTTGTGTTAGTAATATAAGTAATTTTTGAATAATGCTGGTTGGTTTTTTCTCCTTTTTCCAATTGAATCAAAAAATATGAAATAATCTTAATTAATTTAAATTTGCAAGTGTATTTTTTTCATTAAATGTGTTTAACTGATAACGTATAAATTTAGAGAGCCATTCGGGCCATTAAGCTTTTTATAGTTTTTATTGTTTGGAATTTGCTTTATGTTCTTTTAAAAATTTATAACGATTTGTATTAAATAAAGCGCTTTTGACTTTGACTTGACTTTGACGTCAAATAGGCGTCGAAAGTAGCTTTTCTACGGAATAAAGTTCTTTTAATATTATCCAATGCATAAAGGAAATAAATTTGTATCTTTTATGTGTTAATTATTTTACAATTCCCTGAAATGGCATGCTTGAGCGTCAGAAGGCGTTGAGGACTATCTAGTAACAACTCCCCACCCTTCTTTCCCACTGGAAAGGAAATATCTGTGTCCCGAAGACGCCTCTAGGCGAAGAAAAATGAGGCCTGGTAATGTGCTAATCAGTTCCAGGCTAGATTCTCAGCTAACAGGGAGGTGTTCAGCGGGTAGTCTATACTGCCAGGTGCACTTGAGACGCCAAAACTCAGGGCGTAAATAGCCTTCACCTCCCAAACACCAGTCAAAAGTTAAATTCTAAATTCGCATTTCCAACTATCAAAAACAATCAATGCTACTGATACCAAAATACAATCTACGTAAGTTAAATGATAATTCGATGGTACAGTGAAAATAGTCCCACTACTGGGAGAAAATAGTAACGATATCTAAGCGATGTGGAAAACGGTCAAAGATGCCATCAAAGACACAGCGAAAAGGTCTTAGGACATCGATTGAAGAAATGACGGGTCATCAACTGAAAGATAGAGTAAATTAACGACCATATGACGCTAAATGAAGCTAGATTAAGATATGCTTCAATTTTACAGCTAAAATGTGGACACACACACAAGGTGCGAACTTTTGCAAAGAGGCAGAAGGTGCAATAGATAGATGAAGCAGTATTTGCAAAAACTTATCACAGTAACCATAAAAACTATCGAGACCATGAGTATTCCAGGGCCTCAAGAATATGTTCTGGCAACACAAAAAGAGGTAAAATCCGCGTGGCTTAGTAGTTAGAGCACTAAGCCCGTAAGCCGAAGGCCTCTGGTTCAAGTTTCGTTGGCGTCAACGAGATTTAGTTCGAGTGGTTCTTTGGACGGACTATAAGCCTGTTCAGTTATGATACGTGCTGGTTTAAAAACAGAACGTATCGCAGCTGGGTGGACGGACACACGGCCTAAGCGTGATAATGATCATATCACCTTGTGGAGTGCTGATACATTAGATCATGACAATGAGATACTCTAACTATCTCGAAGCGAAGGCCCGAAAGGGGCTGTAGGGCTACGAAGAAGAAGAAGAAGGCAGTCCAAAAAGAACACAAAGATTGACGGAATCCGAATACAACTGCTCTACGCCGGAGGAACAACCTTTGAAACATCTATCATAGATTAATATGTAGTATACGGATAGAGGAGCAGCTAACAGATGAATGGTGGAAAAGAATCTTATGCCCCATACATAAAAAGGGTGACAGGCTACACTGTGCAAATTAAAGAGGGATTGCTCTGTTGTGCACATCGTATAAAGTACTATCAAAAATCAATGAATGAGGACTTAAATCCTATTATGAAAATATAATTGAAGAGCAATAAGTTGGTTATCAAAGTGGACGGTATACAACCAATCAGATATTTTCCGTAGGGCTGGTGCTCTAGAAGAGCAAGGAATATAATATCGATATATACCAGCTCTTCTAGACTTCAAACAAGCATATGAAAGTATTGACAGAAATATTACAAAAAAATGCTTGACTTTAGTGTTCCAGCTAAACTCGTTAGCATGACCAAGATTACAATGCTTAACAGACTCAGGTCGAAGTTGAATTAAAGGTTTCCAAACGAATTCAGACCTAAAACAGGGGGTTGAACTTACCCCAAAGTTGTTTAATATTGCTCTGGAACATGTGAAAGCGCCAGCGAACACCACTGGCACGCTATTCTGCAAGTCCTCGCAACTTGTAGCGTATGTCAACGAGGTTAACATGATGTCCAATTCCAGATGAAATGAAAACGTTTATGGCCCGAACAAGGAAAAACATGCCAATCTAACAAAACCTGGCCTTAGAAGACTGAAACCATAAAAATTATGGATAGCTTCCCATACTTAGAACTTTATCTTGATAGAAATGACACAGAAAAAATGAAATAGATTCGCATATAGAAATCTCAGATAGTCTGTGTGGGGTAGTGGTTAGATAACTCATCTCATCTGTCGAAGGTTCCTGGTTCGAGACTTGTTGGCGACAATGAGATTTGTTGCGAGTAATTCTTCGAACGGACTATATACCCGTTCAGTTATGATACGTGCTGTTTCAAATCAGAAAGTATCACAACTGTGTGGGTAGACACATGGCCAAAGCGAGTGTCGATACATTTGAACAAGATAATGAGATACTCTAAGTGAAGGCCCGAATGGGGCTGTAGTGCTAAAGTAAGTAAAGTATATACAAGACTCTGATAAATCTAGGCTCATACAAATCTTTTCAAAAAGGCCCTGGATATATTAAAATGAAAACTGCTCAGGAGGATATATGGCCCAGCAAAGCATGGAGCACACTGGAGACTTCATTACATTAACGAGTTGTATAATCTTTATGTTGTCCTACCTTTATCCGCATGCATAAAGCTACGCAAACTGCAATATCTAGAATATGTGGAGAGAATGGAATAGTACAGGCTCTCCAGAGCGCAAGGCAAATGTCAAGTCGGGAATCTGGAGAAACGATAGGAAGACTCAATCGATGCTGTTAGCAGATCCCTGTTTGGGGTTTAGAATTGGCGAAAGAGGTCGCAGAACTGCGACGAGTGGAGGCAACTACTCCTGGAGGCAAAGACCCGAATGGGAGCTATGCCATAGATAAGATGATTTTAACTTCGTAGATCGAGCTTAAAAATAGCTTTTCAATTACTAGAGTCAAACTGAGTGCAACTTATACTTAGATGAAAGTTTCCTCGCACATTACTGTTTCGCTCGATGCTGCAATTGGATTAAGGTTTAAAATTGGTTTTGTTGATCATATGGGTAGGTTTCATTCAATTTTAAATCAATCAATATATATTTTGGACGATCCGTGTTCATTTCAAACTCATTTGCGTTTCAGATGGATGCAGTAGTTATTGAAGTAGGTTTGAAATTTTGACTCGGATTGTGCCCTGCTTTGGCTCTGTTTAGTCCAATTTGTCCTAGATTGGGCTCTATGTAAGTCATATCTTATTGTAACTCTTATCCTTTTGCGGCTTTATTTGAGCCCTTTGGCCAATTCCATTCAAATTGGGCCCATTTCGGGCCTTGTTTAGGCCAAACTGTGCCATGTTTGGACAAACCAGCAAGAAGATCCTTCTCCCTTTTAAGCCCATATCTTATTGATATGTGTTTTAATGTCTGCTTTGTGCTTATGCGGAAGAATATGCTCATATGCGCTTGCAAGCAAAAGCTTGAACGCTACGTTGATATTACGAGTTGAGTTTGAAGGATAGGGTGTCTCAGTGCAATGAGTTTGAAGACTCAGAAAAGGTAAACAGACCATCTTGCCTCAGTTACAATAGCATTTAGTGTAGTGAGTTGATAGTTGTTTTGAGATATTCACTATAAAAACTGAATAGGGAGGGATACTTTTCAAACAACGCGAACCTTCGCAAAATCTAAACAGAAACTATTGGAACCAGAAGTCTTAGGTATTTTTATACGTGAAAAAATAAGCGAAATGACGCAATTTATATCTCATAAAATCGTCATAAATGAATCAAATTCATGCCGTTTCGCAAAATAGAATGTAATATTTTTAATAATCATTCAATCGTGAACGCTTGAAGATTAAGTGAACATTTATGATCAAATGTTGCTTACAAAATGAATTACACAAAAACTCAAAAAACTTGAAATTTAATTCAATTTTTAAGAGCTCTCCTCCGATTTGAGGGTTTTCCACACTATATATATTTTACAAGATCTCAAAAAAAATCTCTTTTTCTTTCTCTATTCCGAATCAAGATAATTCGAGAAGTTAGAAAAAATGGTGATTTGAACATGCAATGATGTGCATCAATAAAAAAATATCTCCATATATTATGTAATTCAGGCTAATAGAAAATGAATGAAATTTTAAAACTAAACATAAAAAATCTTACCTGCATATTGTATGGATGCAGCTGACAAGACTCGTGATGTCAGACGCAGTCTTCCAGCGACATTAGGAGTGGATTCACATATTCAAAGCCTTCGAACTCTGATTGATCAATTCTATCAATCACCCGGCTAAGGAAGAGAATACAACAATTTCCATTAATATCTTAATTCTGATCTTCTACGCTTAAATTTATTTTTTCATTTTATTTCAAATGGTAGAGCATCTTTCATCAAATTATAAATTCAAAATATTATGCAAAAAATTGCGACATGCAAAATTCTATATAGACTACAAAAATCAGAAATAACTTCAGTCGCAAATCGAATAAAAATTTAATTGTTTCTATTATTATCACTAGTTCAGAATAAAACCACTAACTACTTACTCATCATCAGGTGTCAATTGGACAGCCTCTTCTGTAAATTCGGGTGGGAAATTAGCTAAATCCCGATCTGAGTCTAAACGAGGCTTAAACGGAGGTGTAACTTGCTTTTGTTCTAGCTAAAAATATATGGAAAACGATTTTTCAACATAAAACTAAGAAATTAAATAAAATATATGCGTTTATGTATATGAGCGGTTAAAAATATTTTAAATAGACGAAAATTATTTCTATGTCAAAAATAAGTTCAAATAAAATCGTTCTTGATGAAAGAAATAAAAAACAATCAATTTGGATGGTAATTGTGATTTTCAGGTGGAGAAAAATGGATTATGGTTGCAAGGAGATGTATGATAAATGGAAAATTATTCTAAAGCTACGTGGTAGTGGGACTTTTTCCAGAGCTAGAGTTCATCAGCTATTATGACTGATAACTTGTAATAAATTTATAAATTCCCTTCAATAAATACGTTAACTGATAATCAGAATTTGTATCTAAGCTTTAAGTTTAAAATCTAAAAATAGCAAAGATTAATTAAGTTGCTTCTAAAAATACCATATTAATTAAGTTTATGATAATTATTTCCACACATTGCATTCTTTACCTCATATAAACATTCCATACTAAGTGAATTGTAAGAAAGCTGCAGCAAGTTTACGATATCTCAGCTTTCAACATGTTAACAATTCAACTTACAAATTGAAGAGGAATAAGCGCATCAGTAATTGGTAACTAAGCACCTGTTCACATATTAAGCTACAGCTTTTATATCTTGTTCTTAAAAGGGAACGAGTTATGTTCGTATGTTATCTATGCTAGAACTGAATGTGATTTTATTCAGCGAATTATTTCCACAATTGATGAAACATTCAAAGATATTTCGATTTGCTGATATAGAAGTAATTTATTCAAATAACGAATGAATTTCATGAGTCTGAGCAGACCACATTCGCTGCCTCAGCTGCACGATTGAATGGCTATTTGATACTAGAGACGGCGTTCGTGTGATGTGGTGGGCCGCATCTATCTTTTATGCTGAAGTACATTAAATTGCTGGCGGGATCAAAAACAAGTTTACCTCAACTCCAAGTCAGGTGTTGAATGAGCAGTCGATAGTGAAAACGAAAGCACAAAGAAAGGTAGGTAGTGATAATGTTAAAACTGACCCAGATAATCGTGTGCAACAAATATTTGGAGGCATTCAGTATTTGTATGAGGCTCAATGGTCTAGGGGTATGATTCTCGCTTTGGGTGCGAGAGGTCCCGGGTTCAAATCCCGGTTGAGCCCTTAAATCTTTTATTTAGACAACTTAGAAAATATTTCTGTGGATGGAAATGTGATATATAATTGGTTTGAGTTTTGAATTGATAATATTAATGTTCAGATAACGGATGAAATTAGATTCAATACTACGCAAGCGGCTCAATGGTCTAGGGGTATGATTCTCGCTTTGGGTGCGAGAGGTCCCGGGTTCAAATCCCGGTTGAGCCCTTAAATCTTTTATTTAGACAATTTGAAAAATATTTCTGTGGATGGAAATTTGATATATAATCGGTTTGAGTTTTGAATTGATAATATTGATGTTCAGATAACGGATGAAATTACATTCAATACTACACAAGCGGCTCAATGGTCTAGGGGTATGATTCTCGCTTTGGGTGCGAGAGGTCCCGGGTTCAAATCCCGGTTGAGCCCTTGAAATCTTTTATTTAAACAATTTACAAAATATTTGTGTGGATGGAAATGTGATATATAATTGGTTTGAATTTTATATTGATAGTATTAATGTTCAGATAGCGGATAAAATTACATCCAGCACCAAACAAGCGGCTCAATGGTCTAGGGGTATGATTCTCGCTTTGGGTGCGAGAGGTCCCGGGTTCAAATTCCGGTTGAGCCCGTCCATATTTTGGTTGATGGTAGCTCGTTTCTGAGCGACAATTCCTCTAATAAAATTTAGATATTTTCATGAGATGGACATCGTCTGCTCAAAATGTGTTTATTTAAAATTGTTATCTTGTTAGATGGCTCAATGGTCTAGGGGTATGATTCTCGCTTTGGGTGCGAGAGGTCCCGGGTTCAAATCCCGGTTGAGCCCGGCAGGTTTTTTTTCTCCATGATTCGGCAGTAACAAGTCATATGAAGAGAATTCCGAAAGGTTCCTACTGTCTTCTCGTAATGGACGTATAAACACCCATATACCTTATTAGATGGCTCAATGATCTAAGATCATGATTTATGATTTTGGTCTGAGAGATCCTGGTTGAACCCGGCAAATTTGTTACCTTAAAGGTTCAGAAGTAATGGATTTCTAACAGCAGTATAGACTTTCAGCTCATGGATTTTTTGGTGAGCTATCTTCGATTTTCTTGCAAAAGATGAAAAAACTTTCTTATCTTTTCAGGCGGCTCAATGGTCTAGGGGTATGATTCTCGCTTTGGGTGCGAGAGGTCCCGGGTTCAAATCCCGGTTGAGCCCAGCAAAACTTTTACCTAAATGATCCGGCAATAACGGCTTGCTTTCAGAACTGCCGATTCTTGGTGATGGGTGTGACTTTCTTGCAGCGAATGAATAAACATCTTTAACTTATAAGACGGATCAATTCTATCAAAGTTTGGTTCAGGATGAAGGTTTTGAGAGTTCTCCTTTGAAATCAGCAAAACTGTTGTCCTGCAGGTCAAGAGATATTGGGTTCATCACAGTGATTTGAAATGCCTCCATAAAGGATGAGTAAAAATCGTTATTTTATCAGATGGCCCAATGATCTAGGGGTATAATTCTCGCTTTGGGTGCGAGGTTTCGGGTTCGAGTCCCGGTTGAGCCTGAAATATTATATTCTCATCAAGGCTCTGAATTTATATAGAAGTTACACGTGTTTCTCAAGAGATACTAAGGACAAAAAATGAAATGATGAAAGACCTCAAGGGTATTCTGCTCAAAGACACTGATTTATTGAGAGTTGGGGAAGCTATATTCTGACATGATTTACTGATTACATGAACATTTTGAAGCATTTAAGCAAAATATCTAGTTCTACCTGAACCTTTCTCAAAATGTTCATAAAGAAACATTATAAAAGTGTACTGGATCAAAAAATTAGTTCAACATTCTGGCTACCTGGCAGAGGATCTTCTTAAAATGCAAAAGTTATATCATCATCACCTATGGCGCGACAGCCCAAGCCGAGCCTTGGCCTCCAGGATTGATCTCCTCCAATCATCACGGCCCTGCAACGTACATAGTGCCTTCCAAAATAAACGAGATTGAGCTAAAATAGAAACGACAGGAGGTTTGTTCTGATAAATTCGAGTTTATTTATTCAAAATAGTCTCCTCCGGCCTCGATACACTGTTTTGCGTGATCCAAAAGCTTTTCGAAAGAGTGTTTCAGGTCATTGACCGAAATGTCCTTCAGGATGTCGGTACAAGCCTTTTGGATGCCCTCTACGGACGCGAAGCGTTTTCCTTTCATGGCCAAATGCAATTTTCCGAATAGATAGAAGTCATTTCTAGTCAAAAAATCAGTCTTTCGAACGTTGAATTCTGAGCAATTTTTGATCATCAGTTAGCTTGTGTGGGACAAAATGTGCACAGATCTTTCGCAAGCCCAAATGATCGGTTAAAATGCGATGAATCGATGCTTTGGAGATATTCAACACGGATTCCATGAATTTCAACGATGATTGATAAATTCACGCACAATTTCAATGGAGTTTTTGGTGATCACTGATTTTGGGCGGCCCGTATATTCATCGTCATTTATGTCCTCACGACCTTCTCTAAGCCGTGTAAACCACTCATGAACTCTGGCACGAGATAGACAATCATCGCCATAAGCTTTTTTCATCAATTCAAATGTTTCGGTAAATGTTTTACCGATTTTAAAACAAAATTTGATATTAGCTCTTTATTCGAAACTCATTTTTTTACCGATGACACAAACATACATACATACATGACCGAATGTCACCAAACTTTCACTGGGAGTCAGTGAGGGATGTAACTTTCCAACGCACTATCCCATTAACAGATGGCGGTAGTCGCGTTCGTTTTAGAAATCACCTTCTAGTTCGCCAATTGATCACCCCCCAGCAGGGATCTGCTGTGAACTTGTAAAGTATCTTTCCATCGAGTCCTCAGTCTTTCTTTGTGCTCTGACCTTTAGTGTTCTTTTAAGTAGCCAATTCAGTTCCATTCTTTCTACTTGGCGCGCCCATTACAATTTGCGTAACTTTAAGCAAGCAGCTACAGTTGGCTCGTCAAGCAGTTCATACAACCCATCGTTGTAACATAGTCTCTAATTTTTTCCTTATGTCACTGGGCCATAGATTTTTCGGGGAACTTTGCATTGAAAAATGTCTGCTACCTTCTCGGATTCCCTTGTCAGAGCACATGTTTCACTTTCATATCCGCGCACATGTTTGACCAGTGATTTGTAAATACAGAATTTATTTTGCCTGTATACAACACGGGAACTGTTTTTTTGTTTTTTTTTGTTTGTGGTTGGGAGGTGAATGTCATTAACGCACAGAGTGCGGGACTCCCATGCTAGGAAGAAGCTTGACTACTCACTAAACACCTCCCCTGTCAATCTGAGAATTAAGCCTGGAACCGTTTGGCACATTACTTCGGGCCAGTTCTCGTTTTGTTATGCCTTAAGGCGCCTCCAAGCTGAGGATCTTCTAACGAGAGGGAAGAGGGTAATAGGAATTACCAGACAAGCGATCTCTCAGCCCCAACCCTCCGGCTACTGTGAGTCCCTTTTATATTTTAGGACTGCCCAAGCATAACGTGTCACCTGGTTCCATTTGTCAACCGATTTGAGCATCACCGCGATTATATTATCCGGGTTGAGCTCTTCCGTCTCCGTGTAGAGGTCCCTTCGCAGCCAACTCCATTTTGTGCACGCAAGACATATGTGGCAGGCATTTCTTGCTCTCATGGGCAAAACCGACTACCAGGAGACCGTGACGTACCAATATTGTGCAGGTACAACTGAAAACACCTACGCTCACTCAAAATTCAGATAGAAGTCTGTTTCACCATGCCTTCCATTTAGCCACGGTCTCTGATCCTGAATGAGAAAAGCAGTCTACCTTCACTTCGTGCAATTCACCCAAGACTACTGCTAATCATTGAGTGAGCGCTGTCTCTCCTCGCGGACAACCATCTCCCTCGTTTCGGCGTAAGAAGGGGAACAGGTACCATTTGTGTAATAACTCTCACCAATGAATCAGAGACTGTCGGATATGAAGATGCAATCCTCAGCGTTCCTCTTCTCTTCCTGTGCCAACCGTTTTTGTTATACCTCCTTACTGAGACCGTCGAACCATATTTTTGCTCCGTACAGTAGCACTGATCCTACAGCACCGTTCAAGAGGCGTCTTCTTAATGGAGGGCCATTAGTCGGCGCAGAGCCGATACTCCCGAAGCAGCATCCTCAGCCGTTGCCCGTATTTGCTCATTGAAACTCATCTTTGAATCGATCAGTGGCCCCAGGTACTTCCCCGTTGGCTTCGATTCGATTAGTATATCTCCAATACTGATCATCTTTACCCTAGAGATTTTATTTTTTTGCCAAGATGACCACTTCGGTTTTCCGCAGTGCTAAAGTGAACCCACGGGCAGTCATCCTGTCCCTCACTCGGCGCATTTGAATACCTAGCCTAAGTTGCACTTGTTCAACGGTGCGTCCAGCGACCAGAGCCGCAACATCATCCGCATAGCCGATCAACCGCCGACTCATCTGGCATCTCAAGTCTCAGTAGCTCGTCGTAAGGTCTGGACCAAGGATAGATCCCTGGACAACCCCTTATGGTATTCCATCGTCGCAAAGCAGGCTTCGGTCCTTCAGGTAGTCGCTCAAGAGCCACATTAGATATTCTGGAACTTGAAAAGGGTTTTCCAGCGTATCCAAAATATCCGCCCCACCTAGCGGTGTTGAAGGCGAGTGTCAACAACAGGATGATCCGTCGCTTGGTGCGGCTATATGCCTCTGCCTTTGGGACTGCGTTCACCACCTCTGCAACCGCATCAATGGTCGAACGTCCTACTCTAAAGCCGTACTGTCAAGGTAGTAGGTCCCCAGCACTAGAATCGCATCAGTGAGTCTTCACTGGATGAGTTTCTCTAGCACTTTCCCAGCAGTGTCTAGCATGCATAGCGGGCGGTATATAGAGGGTGGTCCGGGATTTCCGTCACCCCTGCTGATCAGCACAAGCATTTGTACCTTCCATCGTACCGGGAAATCTCCGTTCCATATGCAAGCGTTGAATGTGCTGAGCAGCAAGTCAGCACAATGGTGATAGACAAATTGCAACACCTTAGCTGGAACTGGAGACTTCCTTGCTTTCAGCGAAAGGACTGCATCTTTCAATTTTGGTTGTGTGCAGAATGGACACTCGATTATTGTTTCATCATGGACAAAGTTAATGCGGACGGGATAGGCGCGGAAGTGTTCCCGCACTACCTCGTCCATCTTTTCCGCATCATGAATGCAAGGTTTCCGTAGGGCACCAAGCTTCCGCATAACTAGCTTGTAGCCAAGGCCCCATGGATTCTTGTTCACATTGTCCACTAGATATTGCCAGCAGCAGGCTATGTTGTTGTTAATCAATTTGCGAAGGTATTCCAGGCCGACATGCCTTATCAGGGTTCCGTGCGTGTTGAGCCTCACGCCGAAGCTTGTGACACTTTCTTCGCTTTTCAGCGATTTCAGTCGACCACCAGTACACTTTAGAAGCATTGCAAGCAGCCGTGATGCTGCTTATAGTTGAGTTCACCACATTCTTCTGTCTCCTGCCAATCTCCCTATAGTGGGGCACCAGCTGCGAGCAGCACGACGAACCTCTCGAAGTCCATCCTTCCGTTGTTCCACCCAAATGTAAATGGTCGAGAGCACGGACGGCGAGAGACAACATCACTAATCTTAAGCAGAATACACTGATGATCACTGGCTAAGTAGTCCTTTAATACTCTCCAACTGTTTATCCTCCGTACTAAGAACTCCGAGGTGAATGTCACGTCCGGTATGGTTCCTTCACAGCCAATACGCGGAAAGTCAGCGTACTTCCGGTATTTAGTACGACAATCCTTGGTCCAGACCTGTGAAATGTGTCTTACGACGGGCTACTGAGACTGGAGATGCAAGATGGCTCGCGCTTGATCGACGATGAAGATGATGTTGCGGCTCTGGTCGCTGGGTGCACCGTTGAATAAGCGCAACTTAGGCTAGGTATGCTAATGTGCTCGCGGGATCAGTTTAGCACTGGAGAAGATCGAAGTGGTCATCTTGACAAAAAAGAGAATCCCTAGAGTAAGGATGATCAGTGTTGGAGACATACTAATCGAATCGGAGCCAGCGATGAAGTACCTGGGGCTACTGATCGATTCAAAGTGAGTTCCTCTGAGCAAATACGGGCAACGGTTGAGAAGGCTGCTGGACCCCAAGAAGACAACGCCTCTTGATGAGTGCTGTAGGGTCAGTGCTACTATACAGAGCAGAAATATGGGGCGACGCTCTCAGTAAGAAGGTACACCGAAAACGCTTGGCATAAGTACAGAGAAGAGGAGCACTGAGGATTGCATCTTCGTATCCGACAGTCTCTGACTCGGCGGTGAGAGTTATTGTAGGCGTGATACCTATTTCCCTGCTTGCTAGAGAGCGCCGCGCAATTTAAATGCGTCGAAACGAGGGTGCGAGGAGGATGGTTGTCCGCGAGGAGAGACAGCGCTCGCTCAACGATTGGCAGCAATCTTGGGTGAATTGCAGGAAGGGAAGGTGGACTGCGCGCCTCATCCCGGATGTGTGACCGTGGCTAAACCGAAGTCATGGTGAGACTGACTTCCAGCTAATTCAGCTTTTGAGTGTGCATAGGTGTTTTCAGCCTTACCTGTATAAAATTGGTCAGTCACGGTCCCCCGATTGTCGGTTTTGCCCAGGAGAGGAAGACAATGCCTGCCACACATGTTTTGCGTGCACAAAATAGGACAAGCTGCGAAGGGACCTCTACAGGGAAACGGGAGAGCTTGCCCCAGATAGTATAGTCACGGTGATACTCGAATCGTTTGACAAATGGAACCAGGTGGCACATTATGTTCGGGCAGTCCTAAAAGATAAAAGAGACTCATAGCAGCCTGGGGCATGGGGCTGGGGGATAGCTTGTCTGGCGATTTCTCTTCCCCTCTCCTCTCCTACTAGAAGAGAAATCCCCCAGCTGGAAGGCATCTCACGGAGTAATAAGTCGGGACGTGGCTCGAAGTAATGTGTCAAACCGTTCCAGGCTGAGTTCTGGGTGGGTGGTGTTTACTGGATAGTCCAGTCACCTTCTTGCGAGCATGGGAGTAACATTCTCTGTGCGTATATGACATTCACCTCTCGAGCGCCGTTCTGGCTGGCATTTCTAGGGTTCGTTTTCCCCGCGGATTCATTTGAGGCATGCCCCATTCAATTGCTTTAGCGTTCAAGTCTCCTCCAACGAGAACGCCACCATCTGCGTTCCAGTCAGTGCCCTCCAAAGTACTCAGCTTGGCTTGGAAAGATAATATTGGTTCGTTCGGTACCGAACCCATACGAAACCATGCCCCATCCACAGCGCTCCGCCTAGAAACCACTATTCCGAACCCAGATGGTGACAGTATCAGTTTCATTATTGTGGTGATACTCACTCAGCAGCATTAAGTCGGCTTTCATGTCCCTCACAAACTACTCAAGCAGATTTTGGGCGGTTGAACTGCTGTGTAGGCTTGCAGGATGCGGGTCATCGAAGTTCTGATTTGGCCTTGGCTAAAACTTCATGGAAAACCCGGCATTTTCCTGACCCCAAGACGTAACCAGAATCCGATCTTGGATCAGGATCCTTGCAAAGAATGCAGTGGGCCTCCGTTGTACACTCTTTTCTTGTATGTTCCATTTAACCGCATTTGTAACATAAGAAACCCCTATCGGGTCCTTTGCATACTTGTGTTGTGTGACCATAGGCAAGGCATTCGAAACATTGAAGAGGCACTGCTTTTCGCCGTGTCCTCCAGACAACTCACCCTATTCTTGTTTTACCCTTATTCAGAAATTTTTCGGCGTCCTTTTCGGTCAAGCTAATGATGACCATGCATTGTCCCTTATGGTTGTCTAGTGTAAGCCTCGCTTTGATCCTGCCCACGCTAGGGAACTCTCTTTTGAAAGCCTTTTCTACCTCGGCCAGATCTGTGATGCAGTCAATGTTTCCTATTTCGATCGTTGCCACTTTTCTTGCATGACAACGCTCCCGTGCACATAAGCTATGATGTGATGGCTGCCATTCACCGATGCCGTTTTGAAACAACTCTATTCCCTACCCTACACTCCAGGTCTTGCTCCAAATTACTATTATTTATTTCTAAAGATGAAGGAAGAACTGCGTGGAAAAGACTTCAGCGACGATGATGAAGTCAAGTCAGCAATTTTGATATATTTTGACAACCAAGACGAATTTTTTTTGGACGATATTAGCAAGTTATGTGATAGATATGATAGACGTATTAGAGTTAAGTGAGGATATAGTAAAAATAAAAAATACTTATTCAACCATCTTCCGTATCTATTCAGGAACTTCGTTGTTGTCCTTACATTTCTCCTTTCTGCACCCCTCGAGCCAAGATGTACAAGTTTAAGACATTTTTTTGGAAAGTTTTGATCAAGTCCTTTCAGTTGACTACATTTGGTAAAGAACAATTTTTAAGCGTCACCTTGCTTACATGGGGAGACTCCCTTAAAAATCTTTGACATTTTTGTTATACTTCACGTTTAAGGATGCCACCTACCAAGTTTGGTATATGTTGCTGTAATGGTTTTGGAGAAAAACTGTTCTGACAGACGGACGGATAAACAGACCGGTGGCGATTTCAAAAGAGTTTTGTTAGTACAAAACCGTAAAAATCGAAGATTCATATGATACGAAGCGAAATATGAAGAGCAAGAAACTCCAAAACCAGACGTTGCCGGTAAACTCTAAAGACGGTAGATCCTATGCAGCACATACACATGCAAACTACCATAAGAGCAGTATGGCTTAATTTGTCAGGGAGTCTGCTGATGAAGTTTGGGCTAGAAACTACAAATATAGGCTCCTTCCCTGATAAAGTCAAGTAGGTCCTTAGAGACAAGCCAACCTTGGCCTCGCTGGAGTCTTTATTGCTCTCGAAATCAGGGGCAATGATTGCTTTATAGGGTTAATCGAATTAGAAGACACCATTAAATTTAACTGATGTTTAACTATGGCTTATTAAAAAAAACAACACGATACAAAGCATAGATCGTCTACCTATCTGCTAAGGAGGCCGAATGATTGATAAGCAAGGACAAAATAAGAATAAGTTGGATCATTTGCAGAATACAGTGAAGAACAGTCACTCTTTTAAGCTTCAGGTACCTTGGTTACGACCATACTGCATAGACATACATGACACCCGGTAGGGGCTTCTAGTGCTATAAGTCTGGTTAAATAAATTGCAAAACGAATCATACAGGTAACACACATTGCATCCTCTGTCAGAACGCTGCTTCTATTGTTATGTAGGATATATCATACCTGGTAATAGGACAGTACCAGGCTTTCATAGAAGCCTCAACCTAATGTTAATGCGATACAGCAATGATTCCTATAATTCTGATAAATATACAACGCAGGACCCCGCCTTTAAGCTGCACAAATAGTTTGCGGGGGATATGGAAGACAACTTACAGCCCAGCGAACGACACCACGATAGGAGTACACCAGCATGACATATCGACGAGTCCGGTCCTGACACCAACTGGATTCGGAACAATCTCATCTCCCGATGCAGAGCAATGAGCGAGGGGATGGCTTTACGCGTTTTCGGTCTGCAGCAGTATATACCTAACATTGAACACACCATTGCTTTGCTTATAGGCCAGACTCGATGCATTATAAGATGCTGTCTCAGCTCATGCTTTCGTTGGGTAGAGATTGGTGACATTTCATTTCCACTTGCTTCGAAATGAAGACGATAGAGATTAGCATTCTCATCTTCTCTTCACCAGTCTCCTTACTGCAAAGAGTGCCGCTTTTGGTCTGTTCTTGATCGCTCCAGGGTCATTCCTAAATATTTCAGGGTTATTCCTAAATATTTCAGGGTTATTCCTAAATATTTCACGTTGCTTCCAAACTTATTTGTTTACTTCCATTATGGAGATGGAAACCCTGTTGGCTTCAGGTACTTGGTGCATAACATATGCTCCGTTTTGTCGGTTTTGATATTCAGTCCATTTTGTCATCCATTTATGTAGTAGAGAGAGTGCGGTCTGCATCAGGCCAGACATTATCTTTAGAAAGTGTTCACTAATCATTGTCAATGCGGTCGATGATATCAGTGTACGCAATCATTCTGACACCCCTTCTGTTAAGAACTTTAACTATCTGGTTAACTTTAAGTACCCGCGGTAGAAGTAATACTATTCGACTCTGTAATATACTGGTATTTGTAAATTTTTTTTTGCCAGCCATTTGGTCAAATATGGATCTGGTTTTAACACTCTTCTTTTTCTTCTTGTTAGTGGCACTGTAGCCCCACTTAGGCCTTCGCTTCCCGCAAATAGCGCCTCCAACGTTCACGGTCCATTGACCACGTCCCCCAGTTTCTAAATTCGAGCAGCGATGAACTGTCTTCGTTAACCCAGTCAGACCAGCATTTCCTCGGTTTTCCCACAGGTCTCCGCCCTTCAGTTCTTCCAATGAATACCTTTTTGGGTATCCGTTGTTCGTCCATACGATTCATGTGGGCAGCCCCTTTTTACATTATTCAACACTATTTCGATGTCAATTAAGATCGCCAGGGTGCATTCTTCGATGGTAAAGTCTCTCCTTCTCTCCCCCTGTATCACTTAATACAGTACTGTCTCAATGAAACGCCCTGGAAGATACGTGTTCTGGTTGGGACACAGCTCTGTTATCTACACGGAGTTTTTTATGCAACGATCCGCCAGACGCTGCAGGGTTTTCAGCATGAAAGACGTGAAGCTAATTGGTCTGTAATCCTGGGCTTTGAGGTGGTTAGGGTTTGCCGGGTAGGTTCTAAAAACCAGCCTTGCTTCTATTCAGTTCAATGGAATGCATCCCTTTATTTTCTTCGGGATTCGTTTGATCGTAATATCCTCATCCTTAGCATGATCGGGTGATTTTTTCTGTACTACAGCCCCTTTCGGGCATTCGCTTAGAAAAAGGGTATATCATTATCTTGACCGTATTGGCACTTAGAAAGGTCATATGGTCAATATGTCACTTGGCCATGGGTCCGTCTATACTGCTAATTTTGTTTAATGTAGCACTTATCATAACTCGACGGGCTTATAGTCCATCGGAAGAATCACTCAAAACGAATCTTGTTGCGACCAAGTGAATTCTAACTATGGACCTTCAGCCTACGGGGTGAGCACTCTTAATACTTTACAAAGCTGACTACCGTGGTGTTTGGATGACCATATTTTCATTCATAATTTTGTCGGTAAGGAGTCACATTGCTTTTTCGTTCGTTCTCATCGTCTGCTGAGCTCAAAAAATGCTCATCCAGTCGCAGGTCGACACGTTTCTTAGTGATCTCTTGTTCTTCTTAGTAGCACTACCGCTACTCTCGGGCCTTCGTTTCCTGCAAATAGCGCCTCCAACTGTTTCGATCCATTGATCACGTCTTCCAATGTTGAAATCCGAGCAGCGATGAACTGTCTTCGTCGATCAAGTCAGACCAGTGTTTCCTCGGTTTTCCCACTGGTTCAGTTCAGTTCTCCCAAAGAAGACCTTTTTGGGTATCCGTTGTTCGTTCATACGATTCACTTGGCAAGCCCATTGCAGCTTCTGCAGTCTCACAACCGTTGAGATCACCCGCTCGTCAAAAATTTCATACAACTCATGGTTGTATCGAATTCGCCATTGGTCCCCGTCTAACTTTGCTCCGATTATTCGCCTCAGTACCCGTCTTTCAAAGGCGTTCAATATATTTGCGGATGCTTGAGTTAGGGTTCATGTTTTGCACCCATAGCATAGCACAGGTCTTATCTCAGGTTCGTATACTTGAAGCTTCATTTTCCTGTGTATGCAGCTGGTCTTCAAGATCGTCAAAACTGAACAAAATATTTAATTTGCGAGCTGTATTCCTCGGCGTATTTCGCCTCTTACATTACCGGTTCTCGTTATTTTGGCACCAGAATATACACATTTGCCCACATTTTCGATATTGTATTCGCCAAGTGTGATATTTTGGGCATTTGGGATCATAAGCTTTGTTTTATTTTCATTGATTTGTAGCCCTACTAGTTTTGCTTCGCTGTCGAGTTTCAGGAACAGTTCTTTGGCGGTTGTTAATGACCATGACAAAATGTTGATGTCGTCCGCCTAGGCAACCACTTGACTTTACTTGTATAGTAACGAACGTCTTGTATCGACAGGTAGCTTTCTGATGATGTATTCCAGAGCCAAATTGAAGCAATGGGGCCAGCCGATTTCCTTGCTTTGGTCCGATATTTGTGTCAAAGGCGTCGGTGAGTTGGTTATTGATGCGGACTTGGGAGGTTGTCAACGTCATTGTCGTTTTGGTAAGACGGATGCATTTGGCTGGGATACCAAAGCAACGCATTATTTGGTACAGTACGTTCCGATCAATACTGTCGGATGCCTGCTTAAAGTTAACGAAAATTTTGTGTATTTCTATGTTGAACTCCCAGCATTTTTCAAGTACCTGCTTGACTCTAAACAATTGGTCTATCGTCGATCTAACTAGCTCTAAAACCACCTTGATACTCCCCAATAAAACTGCTGACATATGAACTGATTTGATTTTCTAAGATCTTTGAACATATTTTGTACGCCGTACAAAGTAAGGATATGCCTCTATAGTTTTTGCACTGTAGCTTGTCACCTATTTTGTGAATAGGGAATATAATTGATTGGCTCCACTCGTTCGGCATATGTTCTTGTTGCCAAATTTGCTGGATAAATTTATGGATGGCTTTTCCACCGTATTTAATGAGCTCCACTGGAATCTCATCGATACCCGGCGATTTGGGCTTTGATGGTGATATAAACTTCATCCAGAGTTGGAGGGGCCAATGCAAGCTCTCCGGTAGTATTAAGGTTTTTTTCATCTTCGGTTTAACCGGGTAGTTTTTTACAGCCGAAAAAACCGGTTTTTGAAAGAACCGGTTTTTTTTCTTACCAATTTTTTTAAATAAAAAAAACAAGTCAAAATTAAATGTATATTTATATGTCGATTGATTAACTTTAGGTAGAAATGGTTTTTCGTTTTTTTACTCAGAGGATTATTTGAATCAAAATGAACTGAAGCACCCCTTCTACCCGGATGCCCCCCTCTTATTCGTGGGCCGTAAGTATACATGGTAAAGACGAGATCTTTTCGAGTCTCGTTTGCTTTCGCCAAGTCTAGTCAGTTGTTTTACTTTGGCAATCCATCGACACCGTCGAACCGAGTTATCCGATCATTTAATTCGTGAATGCGAAATTTTTTTGTAGTGAGCCCTTGTGCCGGGGAAAAGAACTCACCCCACGACACTACAATGCTAGAGCCTGCCAGCGCGTTCACGTGTCCTCAGACAAGGCTAATTTCGGCGAGCACCAACATCTTCGCTCGCCGAGGCAGCTAACTATCGCTGCAGTCCTTTACGGACATTTTATATCCTCCAATTCACTACAGATTTTCATGAAAAATTAAGGAATTATGCTTGCTTTCAATATGTAAAATTTAATAAAGCTAGGAAATAATTTAATAAAGCTAGGAAATTATATAAGCTAGAACAAAATGGCGGCTGTTTTCTGATTATGAAGGATCATCTTAATCATTCTTATATCTTTGAATGATTTGTTACATGTGTAAGCAATGCATAGTTCAATTTATCGATTTATGTCATCAAAAAAACAAAATAATTTAGACTCCCAGGATTGTCATAAAGTTCTTTTGATAAGAGGACATTTCTGCCTTTTCAACTTGTATCTCTTGAACTAAAATCCCAAATCCACCGGTAATTTAAATAGCTGCTTTCTATGTATTTTTAGAAACCAAGAGCGGTTAAAAAGTATTTACGTCATCAAATATAATCTGAAATTTCTGGAGGTTTTAAAGCTTACTATGTAGTTCGAAAAAACCTTCGAGAGGAAATATTTTAAATTGAAACTCGGGATGAAATGGAGTGAAGCATGAAAATGTGAATACTGACATAGTTATCTGGAATTATTTAAAGCCTTATGTCAAATTACCGTTGTAAAAGGGGTTTTTCCTAATAGATTGTTATTGTTTCACCCTTGAATTGTTTGCCATAATATACAAAAGCTACCAAAATACTGTCAACTATAGCTTCAAAAAAGTCAAAAGCATTCAACACGAAACTTTATCAAAAACTTTACAAAATGTTTATCAACTGAAATATAAGAAGACTAAAATACAAATTCATGAACAATAATCATAATTTATGTAACATAACAAGACTTGAGTTGGAAAAACTCTTCGATCTTGAAAAAAGCACTGAATAAGAATGAAAGTCAAAACCAAAAACTTTCTTTAGGAACTAAAATCAATTGTCCGTCCACTTACGGATCATCAGGCGTCAAGTCAGCCGGTTCTCTGGTAAATTGTGGATCAAAATTTGATGCAAAATCCGGATCGCCAGGATCAAAAGTCGGAACATAAGGCGGTTGGACTTCCCTTTGTGCAAGCTAACCCATTTCATATACATATATAGCACAGTGAATTGATTTCTCAGCAAAAAAGTTTATTTTTGGTAGAGTGCAAGGCATTCTTATATCCTCTTTATAATATTTATAATTAGCAAGGTTTATTAGGGTAGTCAAAAAGGATTTTATGCAAATATTTTATTTATTTATTTAAACATGTGCTAACAGAGTGAATTCAAGCTTAAACGTTTGAATTAATCCTCAGTATATTGAACGTTTTAAGACTTTGATTTATGGATTCTTGGATTGGATCAGGAATAGGAGAGATTGCATTCTATATGTTTTCAAAAATTATAAGTCTTACTAAAATAGTTTAAGATTTTTAAAGAAAAAATAAAACTAAAGTTAACTGCTAAGTAGATCAAAGCATACTTACAATTTCCCAGTCAATCGATTTGAAGAACGGGTGATTGACAATGTCCATGAAGGCCGCTTCGCGATTGCACCCAAGACGATCAGCAGGGTTCTTGTTCAGGAAACCTTTAAGTACTTGAGCCGCTTTCACGCTTAACGAACGCGGTATCCTAATAGTTTTCTCCAATATAACTTGGAATAGATAATCTTCCGTGTTCTAAAATGAGAAAAAATAAAAATTAACTGAGAAAGGGGCAAGACAAAAGTTAACTGAGGTACTTACTTGATCAGGATTATCAGCTGCACCAGCAATGTCGAAAGGACTGCGTCCAGCCAACATTTCATATAAAAGTACACCCAACGCCCACCAGTCAACAGAGAAGCCATAGTCTTCGCCTCGTAAAATTTCAGGAGCAATATAGTTAGGAGTGCCGCAGAATGTTGAAGTTGTGTCGCCAGGACGTATTCCTTCTTTGCACATTCCGTAATCCGTGAGTTTGATATGACCTTCATGATCGAGCAACACGTTATCCAATTTCAAATCACGATAAATGATTCCTTTCTCGTGAAGGAAATTCAAGGCTAAACTGATCTCCGCCGCATAGAAACGGGCATGCTCTTCGGGAAGACGCCGTTGTCGTTGCATATGGAACATCAGATCACCACCACGGACGAATTCAATGACGAAGAACAGCCTTGACGGCGTTTGGAAGCATGAATGCAACCCAACCAAGAACGGATGGTTCGATGCCGTCTCGAAGACATGCTTCTCCGTTTGCACCCAATCGATATCCTCATCGTCGGTGACCAATGCCTTCTTTATCACTTTCATTGCATAAATTCTTCGAGTCTTTTTCAACTCAACCATAAGAACTTTAGCATAGCTGCCGCGACCAATCACTCGAATCAATTCGAAATCGTCCAGCGAGTATTGACGTTGAGCTCCTGGCTCTAAATGTTCTTCGACATTTTGTGGCGCCTCAACCGCCACTTGATCACATGTATCTGTTAGTTCTGGAGGATAGTCGGGCGCTGGAGGAAGGATTTCTGGTGGTGCTTCACCGTTGAGTTCCTCGCGCTCTTTCACTACTGGCTCTACATGTTCGTTGGTGCACGGTTTCTGCACCAATTTATGGCATTTCTTGTGCACTAGAAGTTTACATTGAATGCACTTGAATCCCTGACGTCCAAGTCCCCAAATACGGTCTTGACAATAGGCACAAAAGGCTCGCTGAAATTTAGGTAAAAATTGATTGTTAGGTATGTGAGTAAACAATAGTTTTTTGAGGTGCAGCGATTAATCCCATTTCAGAATAGAATGTTTATTTTTTTGAATGAGGAACTAATAACACTCTGCATTTTCAACATTTCTGTTTGTTCGTCTGTCCATTTATATTTAACAGCAGTCTTCTCAGAAACTATAGAAGTTAAGATCATAAAACTGGGTAAATGTCACGGAAACTATCCCCTTTCAAAATTTTTGATATCGAACATTTACATACACTTTTATGGACGAACGGTCCTTAAAAACTATTTGTTATCATATTTGGGAATGATTTTCTGCACCCAAAAAGTCGGCAATTCAAACAAGCTATGGGCCCAGGATGTGCAAGAGAAGAAGAATCCCAATTTATGGAAAACGGCATGTTTGGTTCGAAATGGATGTCAAAGCTTCTCTGTTTGTGTTCACCTTTTTTTTTCTCTCGCGTACTTGCGGTGGACTGTTTTTTTGTGGTTTGGAGAGGAAGGGTATTTACGCCCTGAGTGTGGGGCTTCTAGACGCCCAAGACGTCTGGATTATCCACTAAACACCTTCCCTGTCAATCTGAGAACCTAGCCTGGAACCGTTTGAAACATTACTTCGGCCTAGGCCTCGTTTTACTACGCCGTGGCACGGTTCCTAGTTGGGAGGAGAGGGAGGAAGAGAAATTGCTTGAAAAGTGGTCCTTCAACCTCAACTGCAGTGAGTTCTTTTTATCTTTTAGGACTGCCGGAACATAATGTGCCATATGATTCCATTTGTCAACCGATGCAAGCATGTCCTTGACTAGGCTACCTGCGGAGAACTCTCTTCTTTCCTTGTAGAAGTCCTGACGCTGCCTATCCTATCGTTTAGATGCAAAAATTGTAGAGCAGGTAAAGTCTTGCTACCCCAACTCACAGCCGGGGGACTACTTACCAATTTGGTACAATAAAGACTGAAAACGCACATGTCCGCTCATAGCTGGATTCGGTAGAAGTCAGTCTCATCATGCGTTTGATCGACCTACGGTCTCATATCAGGAATGAAGCACGCAGTCCATTTTTCCTTCTCCTGTTCACCCAGGACTACTGCCTATCGTTCAGTGATCATTTTTTCCTCGCGGGTCTCTCGTATCTTCGTTTCGACGTAGGTAGATAGTATCAGAGACTGTTGGATATGAAGATGTAATCCTCAGTGCTCCTTTTCTCTATATCTGTGTTTCGGTACAGCACCGATTGATTAGATTAGAGAAACTTATCTTCATATCAATCAGCAACCCCAGGTATTTTGGTAATCATTTCGACTGAACCAGAACTTCCCCAATACTGATCACCCTTACTCTGGAAATTCTCTTTTTTTGCCTGGGTGACCACTTCGGTCTTCTCCAGTGCTAGATTAATCCCACGAGCAGTTAGTCTTTTTTACGACGCATTCGCATACCTTTTCGAAGTTGCGCCTGTTCGATGGTGCGTCTAGCAACCAGCGTTGCAACATCATACGCATAACTGATCAGACGGGACTCATTCGGCAGGTCTAGTCTCAGCGACCCATCGAACTATGTTCACCAGGTCTGAATCAAGAATAGATCTTTTAGTAACACCCAATGTAGCTTCCAAACTCCGCCGTAGATGGTTCCTAGCCCGTTTGAGAACGAAGGAGGCAACCCCTTGTTTCCCCAACCCACAGCTTCCATGATTCTTCATCCCAAACCCCCCAATTAAATGGTAGTAAATGCTCTCGGGTTGCATATTGCGTTGCTAATAACTGTAAATATATCTACAGCTCTGCTACTAAATCCTACTTATACCTCCTTTGTGAGGACGTTGAAGGGTCAAGGAGAATCTTCCGCGCCTGATAACGGAATCGACGTAATAACCATGCCGCCGGAATGGAGATTGGGCGATGGGCTAACTCCTTTCCCTGGAAAACCCTACAATGTTTCGAAATCTGCAGATGGGCCTCGGAATGGATTGGATTCACGGCAACGACCTCGCAAACGAAAAAAAGGACCATGGCATTGGATCCTGGAATGTTAGATCACTCAATTACCCTGGCGCTGTTAAGGACCTTTTACATTACGCCAGTCAATATCAATTGATAATACTGGCAGTCCAGGAAACGGATTCAAAAGTGCGAGGCCTACTGGAAAACGAGAATTCAAAGTGGCCTCCATTGTGGATAGGGAGTTCAAATCGCACGTTATTGATTTTAAGGCAGTCAATGAACGGTTGTATGCGATCCGTATAAAAGCGAAATTTTCCAAAATCTGGCTGATAAATGTTCACGCCCCAACCGAAGAAAAGGACGAAGAAACGAAGGAAACGTTCTACAATCACCTTGAAAGATTGGTCGACTCATTACCTATAAACGACACAAAAATAATTCTGGGTGATTTCAACGCTAAGGTTGGCAATGAGCTATCTCATCGGGGAACGACTCCACGATGAAACAAATGACAACGGCCAGCGCCTGATTGACTTTCCATGTAGCAGAAATCTAGTCATACGTTCGACTTGCTCCTCACATTGACGCATTCATAAAATGACCTGGGTATCACCTGATGGCAACACACAAAACCACATCGATCATGTTCTGATCCAACAACGTCGGGCCTCGAGCATACTTGACGTCCGTGCATACCGAGGAGCGAATTGTAACTCAGATTGTCACTTGATCAAATTAACCTATCGATGTCGTATGTCAAAGGCATATTAGGCGAAGACCAGCCCGCTACGAAAATTTGACAATGAAAGGCTCCAAACGGTGTCTGTGGGCGAAAATTTCACGGAGACCCTCGACAACTGTCTGGCTCTCATCTTATCGGACGCATCATTAAGACGAGCAACGAGCTCTGGCTGGAAGTGGGAGCGGCTATTAGGGCCGTGGCAGAACAGACGATCGGACATTTAGCCCGGCGCAAGAGGAATGATTGGTTCGATGATGAGTGCTAGAATGCGTTAGACAAAAAGAATCAGGCGTACAAAGAATACTTAGATAGGAAAACCAGGACGAAGACAGAACACTATAGAAATCTCAGAAGAGTACCGAATCAGATAATTAGGATTAAGAAAAGAAAATACTATGACGACCGATTGAGGAGTATAGATGTAAGTTGTGCGCGAATTTGTGTACTTAGCCGCGAAAATAATGAAAACGGGTTATTAAAGAGACGAGATACGCCGAAGAATACAGCTCGCAAATAAAATATTTTATTCAATTTTGATGATCTTGAAGACCAGCTGCATACACAGGATAGCAAAGGTCCAAGTATACAAATCTGTGACCTGTGTTATGCTATGGGTGTGAAACATGGAACCTAACCCAAGCATCCGCAAACATATTGAACGCCTTTGAGCGACGGGTCTTGAAGCGAATAGTCGGCGAATTCGATGCAACCATGAGCAATATGAAATTTTTGGCGAACCGGAGGTCTCAACGATTGTAAGACTGCGGAAGCTGCAATGGGCTGGACACATGAATCGTATGGACGAACAACGGATACCCAAAAAGGTATTCGTTGGGAGAACTGAAGGCCGGAGACTAGTGGGGAAACCGAGGAAACGCTGGTCTGACTCGATCGACGAAGGCAGTTCATCGCTGCTCGTCTTTATAAATTGGAGGACGCGGTCAATAGACCGAGACAGTTGGAGGCGCTATTTGCAGAAAGCGAAGGCCCGAGAGGGGCTGTAGTGCTAAGAAGAAGAAGAAAAATTGGAAGAAAAGGAAATATACTGGATATCATAGACAAAATACAACGGGCCAAGAAGTGTGAAAGGGCTAAAAAACGGAAGATTTTAGACAAAAAGTTGTCTACTTTGCAGATTAAAATTCATATGAAACGCGATCAACGGGAAAAGATTGAATTTATCCACAACTTTGTCATAAGTAAATCATCAGAAACCTTCACACAGGACCAAATGAACCTTTTAAATAAGGGCTTAAAATACACGGTCACTAACAACAATTTTCCAGCGGAGGAGATTCTCATGGATATTGAGATTGGAATACGATTCATGGATTCTTAAGGAAAGCAATTTGTACGGAAGAGAACGGTGAAGATAATTGGCGCAAGACGAGTAGGATGAATGAAGCAAAATGCCGAATGGAAAAGAACTTAAAGAAAAATCAGTGTATTATGTAAGGGCAGACAAAGGAAATTCTGTGGAAAAAATGGACAAGAAGATATGCTGCTTGAAAAATTGAATAGGGGAAATTACCACCAATTAAGCGCAGACCCCCTACCGGATTTGATAAACAGAGTGGAGAAAGCCCTTAAAGGATCGAAACCAGTAATTTTTCTCATTAAAAAACTTAGAGTGTCTAACCCCTGTCTACCAAGAATAAAGTGTCTGCCTAGTATCCATAAGGGAGGGAATGAATTAAGGGAAATTATCGCAGCCATTAATGCACCTACAAAGAACATAGCCCAATGGCTTTTAAAATAATGCGCACAACTTCTGTATAAACCTACCACGCAATCAGTGAAGAATAGGGACGAACTGGTGGAGAAGCTTCAAAATGTTAAAGTTAAGGAGGGCTATTTATTGATTTCCCATCATGTCAAATCACTGTTTCCCAGCCTACCAGTTAAGCAGTCCTTGGCACTGTTTGAAGATTGGCTGTTGAAATATAGCGATTCAATGGAATGGAGACGATGAGTTAAATGCTATACTAAATTAGCAGCCGTATGTATGAATGAAAACTATTTTATTTTCAGGGACAAATTTTTCAAAAGGACGATAGTTGCAGCTTTGGGTAACCCGATTTAATTTCTGTTGAGTGATATTTTTATGGATTGGCTGGAGATCGAGATGGAGAAAAAAGGAATGATGCCTAAGGTATGGGCCAGATATGTAGACGATATTTTCACGATGATGAAAGCAAATGAGGCGGAAGAGTTACTACATGTACTAAACGGGATACACCCTAAAATAATATTCACGATCGAAAAAGAGAGTCAGGGCCAATTACCGTTCCTAGAATATTTTGATCATAAAGGCCCAAGGTGGATTAGAATTTGACATCTACAGGAAGAGCACAAGTAACCAGAGAACAATCCCCTGTTCTTCTTACCATTCTTAAGGCAGCACACAATTGTATGAGCCATCGAATGATAACGGTACCGTTGAATAACCAGCGTCTGGAACGAGAAAAACAATACATCGTGGATACGGCTAGCAAAACTGGGTACAGAAGGAATTTGATTGAGCAATGTATTCGGAAAATGGAGAAGCAACATAGGAAAAACGGGCTTACTTCATTATTTCTACAAGAACGACGACATGTACGAAAATGGATGCCAATCACTCATTCGTCAGCTACAAAAAGAGTGGAACACAGTTTGAAAAGGACAGGATACAATACGGCTAGCACTTGCAGAAAATACAGCGTTGAAACTATTTTTGAATCAACTAAGGATGGAAAGAAAAAGGAGGAAAAGAGTTGAATCTACAGGATCAGCTGCCTGAAATGTGACAAGGTATACATTGGACAGACGAAACGCTTGGCAAAAACAAGATTCCAAGAACATATTAACGAGGCTGAATAGATCATCAGAAAAGGTAGAATAGAAAAAGCAAGATTATCACTAGCCAGGCATATTATTGAGGAATCTCATACTATTCAATGGACTAATCTAGACATAACAAGTGTGCACATGTGAATTGGCCTTAACTCTTATTTATCACCAACTGCAGGTTCATATATTGACAGATTATGACAGTTTGGTCTTTTACAATTTTAACCATGGTGTCATACACATCAACCAAACGTTTTATTATTGTTAAAACTTTTTACAAAAATAATGAATCGCCAGTGCAAACATTTCGCGCTCTACGTGAATTTTTTGGTCAGTGAATTTTTTGGCTGACAAGATCGTGTGATTTGACTCCTTGTGACTTCTTCCTTTGGGAATTTCTGAAGGATCGTGTTTACGCTGATGCTCCCCAGACTACTGTAGCATTAAAAAACAATATTCGAGCCAACATACGCCGGAAATGTGCGAAAATGTCATCGAAAATTACATAGTCTGTAAAGCAGCACGAGGTGCACATATGCCCGAAGTAATGTTTAATTGTAAGGGACCAAATTTTCATAATAAATAAACATTACATCACAATCTTCACAAAAACTATGTTTTTTTTCGCCAAAAATGTGTACACTTGTTATGAATCACCCTTTAGTACAGGAAGTCCGGGACTGGAAAAAGTTGGATGCTTACGAATCCTAATGGAACTCAAGAGTCTTTAGTGAGCAACGCTAAAATACGGATCTAGGGAGTGAATATATTGACCTAATAAAAATTATCAAATAATTAGTTTTTGTAATAAAATCTCCATAATTCTTTTACCTGCCGTAGCTAACCCGTAATTGCATTACAGCTTTTTATAGTTCCCTGTAATAAATTTACCTTTAAGCTCTTTGATAATTTTGTACCTGCCTCAGCTAACCCTTAATTGCATTATAATTGTATGTTATTTCCCGCGGTGGTACTTAAGGATATTTATGTTTATTGCCTGATGTATCTTTTCTGCCATTGAATGTGAAACGTTCAAGTATTCGGACTTTGTAAGAAGACTACTGATGAAGAGGATAACTTGTCTTCGAAATACCGGTATCTGGATACTACATTTAATAATAAATAGCGCTTAAAAAAAGGAAATAATATTTTTTCAGTAATATTCTGGAGCCTGAAAAGGATTTTTCAGCGTATCCAGAATATCTACCCATCTAGAGAAGTCAAAGGCGTTCCTAACGTCGAGTCTCACCAACAGAGCAACCAAACGCTTAGTACAGCGATGTGCCTCCGCATTTGGGACCGCGCCTACCACCTCTGGAATGGCATCCATAGTAAAGTGCCCAGCTCTAAGGGCGTACTACAGCAAAAATAGGTTCCCAGCAGCAAGAATCACGTCAATGAGTCTCCCTTCGTAAGTGTGTCTAGCACTTCTCCAGCCGTGTCTAGCATCCATAACGGGCGATATGCAGACGGCGACCCGAAACTTCCTTTCCCCGTGTTGATTAGTACGAGCCTCCCTACAATTTAACTCTTCGGGAAAATTCGTTGCCGCCAGTAAGTGTTCAATGTATTGAGCAGCAAGTCAGGATAATGGTGTTAGACGAGTTGCAACACCTGAGCTGGGATGCTGTCTAAACCGGGATCCTTCCTTGTTTTTATTGCAGTCCCAACTACGTGAAGAGTGGACATCCACTGGCTATTTTGCCGTGAACAGAGCCAAAACGGATGCGATTGGCGGCATAAAATGTCCGCACTGTCTCGTTTATCTTTTCTGTTTCACATATGCAGTGCTCACGCAGGGCACCAAGCTTCCGCCTAACTAGCGTGCAACCAAGCCCCACAGATCCTTGTTTACATAGTCCACTAGATCCTGGAATGTCAGATCACTCAATTACCCTGGCGCTGTTAAGGACGTTTTACGACAGGCTAGTCAATATCAATTGAAAATACCGGCTGCTCAGGAAACGAATTGGACAGGAAACAACATTCAAGACATCACATCGCACACAATATTCAAAAGTGGGTAGCCTACTGGAAAACGAGAACTCGGAGTGGCCTCCATTGTGGATAGGAAGTTCAAATCGCACGTTATTGATTTTAAGGCAATAAACGAACGGTTGTGTGTGATCCGTATAAAAGCGAAATTCTTTAAAATTTGGCTGATTAATATTCACGCCCCAACCGAAGAAAAGGACGAAGAAATGAAGGAAACGTTCTACAATCACTTGGAAAGACTGGTCAACTCATTGTCTACAAACGACACAAAAATAACTCTGGGTGATTACAACGCTAAAGTTGGCAATGAGCTATCTCATCGGGGAACGACTGTTGGATATAGCCTCCACGATGAAACAAATGACAACGGCCAGCGCCTGATTGACTTTGCATGTAGCAAAAACCTAGTTATACGTACGACTTGCTTCCCACATTGACGCATTCATAAAATGACCTGGGTATCACCGGATGGCAACACACAAAACCAGATCGATCACGTTCTGATCCAAAAACGTTGGGCCTCGAGTATACTTGACGTCCGTACGTACCGAAGAGCCAAGTGTAACTCAGATATTTGCTGGATCAAGTTAACCTATTAACATTTTACATAAGGCTCCAAGCGGCGTCTGTGGCCAAACATTCCACAGAGACCCTCGACAGCCAGCTGGCTCCAATCTTATCAGAGACATCGTTAAACCAACAAGGTTTGGATGGAAGTGATAGTGGCTATTAAAACCGCGGCAGAATAGACGATCGAACATCAAGCCCGTCGAAAGGGTCATGATTGGTTCGATGATGAGTGCCAGAGTGTGTATTAGACAAAAAGAATCTGGCGTGCAGCGAAAACGTTAGTAGGAAAACCAGGATGAAGAGAGAATACCATGAAAATCTGAGAAGAGTAGTGAATAAGATAATTTGAATTAAGAAAAGAAAATATTATGACGACTTATTGGGAAGCATCGATGATAGTCTAGCTAGCAACAACACAAGACAAGCAGACAAAGTAGTGAAAAGCCTGAAACGTGATTATCAGCCCAAAACCACGCTGTCGTGATGACATCGACAATATCATCGCTGATGAAACCGAGATTAAGGAATAAGGGGCATCATATTTCAAGAACCTCCTTAATCCTCCATACATCTCCAGAACATCGGAGCTTATGGATGTCTGCTAAGAGCTTCCACTGGCCCCATCAACTCTGGATGAAGTTTGTTCCACCATCAAAGCCCAAAAGAATAATAAAGCACCGGGCATTGATGAGATTCTAGTGAAGCTTATTAAATATGGTGGGAGAAGTGTTCATAAAGCCATTCACAAATTTAACCAGCACATTTGGCAGCAAGAATATATGCCGAAAGAGTGGAGCCAATCAATTATATTTCCTACCCACAAAAAAGGTGACAAGCTACAATTATAGAGGCATATCACTACTTTGTACGCCTTACAAAATATTTTCTAAAATCTTAGAAAATAAAATCGGATCATATGCCAACAGTAGTATTGAGGAGTATCAAGGTGGTTTTAGAGCAAGGTGGGTTTAGAGCAGGTAGATCGACGATAGACCAATTGTTCATGTCAAGCAGGTACTTGAGAAATGCTGGGATTTCAACATAGACGTACACCAAATTTTCGTTGACTTCAAGCAAGCATACGACAGTATTGATCGTAACGTACTGTACGAAATAATGCTTGGTTTTGGCATCCCAGCCAAATCAGTCCGCCTTACCAAAATGACAATGACCTCGACGTCCTCCTAAGTCCGCATCAATAACAAGCTCACTGATGTCTTTGACACAAATATTGGACTAAACCAGGGAGATGGGCTGGCCCCATTGTTACTCAATTTGGTTCTGGAGTACGTCATAAGGAAGCTACCTATCGATACACGAGGTACATTACTACACAAGTCGAGCCAAGTAGTAGTCTATGCGGATGAAATAAACATTTTGTCACGGTAATTAACAACTGCTAAAGAACTCTTCCTGAAACTCGACAGTGAAGCAAAACTAGTAGAGCTACAAATTAATATCGAAAATATCGAAATGTAGGTGAATTTGTGTATTTAAGCGCCAAAATAACGGAAACGAGCAATGAAAGAGACGAAATACGCCGAAGAATACAGCTCACAAATAAAATATTTTATTCAGTTTTGATGATCTTGAAGACTAGCTACATAAACAGGAAAACAATGCTCCAAGTATACAAATCTATGATAAGACCTGTGTTATGCTATGGGTGTGAAACATGGACCCGAACCCAAGCATCCGCAAATATATTGAATACCTTTGAGCGACGGGTCCTGAGGTGAATAATCGGAGCGATGCTGCACGAGGACCAATGGCGAATCCGATACAACCATGAGCTGTATGAAGTTTTTGACGAACCGGAGGTCTCAACGATGGTAAGACTGCGGAAGCTGCAATGGGCTGGCCACATGAATTGTATGGACGAACAACGGATACCCAAAAAGGTATTCGTTGGGAGAACTGAAGGCCGGAGACCAGTGGGGAAACTGAGGAAAAGCTGGTCTGATGCGGTTAATGAAGACAGTTCATCGCTGCTCGGATTTCAAAATTGGAGGACGCGGTCAAGGGACCGAGACAGTTGGATTCGCTATTTGGAGGAAGCTAAGACCCGAGAGGGGCTCTAGTGTTGAGAAGAAGAAGAATCCACTACAGTCAAAATATAAGAACTCCCTTATGTCGAGCGAGGTAAGGGCCCTACCAGGTCAATGCACATCATCTCCTACTGCTCTTTAGCCTGGCCTCCTCAAGAAATCATGGGACCATATCGCCGCCTCCGTTCTACTTTAGTGGATTGACATGTTTGGCACCTTGCAACATAACGCTTAATGTCTGTTTTCATCTTTGGCCAAACGAATTTCTGAATTACGCGATCATACGTCCTATCTACCCCCATGTGACCCGCTGTCAGATCGTCGTGACACTGTCGGAGTACCTTCCCACGTTCTGACTTAGATATCGCCCGTTTCCAGCTATTACCGACTAACTCTGGATATTTGCTTGAGAGGTGCTTTTATAGCTGCCCATCTTCCATTCCTTCCATTCCGGAAAGTTCTTTGGCTCTTCCTCTACATTTGCTTTCATCTTGTCTATCCGCTTATCTCCCGCATCCGTTTCTGCTAGGATAACTTCCACCTCTGGAACTGACCTTGATAATGCATCGGGGACTAAGTGTTCTTTTCCTTTTCTATGAATGACGTCAAAGTTAAATTGCTGGAGCCGAACCACCCATGCGGGTCCCTTAAATTATTCAGCCAAACTAACGAATGATGATCGGTAATCACACTGAATCTGGCTCTTTCCAAACAGGGAAGCAATTTTTCTACCGCCCAAAACACGGCTAAGCATTCCTTCTCAGTTTTCGAGTACTTCCTTTCTGCCTTTGTCAAACTGCGACTGAGGTAACCAATTTCCTTCCCCCCCTCCGTATCATCCTGGCAGTACAGCCCCTAATCCTGTATTTGAAGCATTGGTTTGCACTTGTACTTTGAAGGGCTTGTTGAAGTCAGGATAAGTAAGGATAGTTTTGCATCGCAGAAAGACGTCCTCACACTAAGCTGACCACTCAAACCTCCGATTATTTCGGAGCAAATCTGTAAATGGTGCGGTCAACGTGGCGTGATCCGGAATAAACCGACGGTACCACGAAACCATGCCCAAAAACGATCGTACCTTTCTCACGTTGATCGGTCGCGGAATATTCTGTAAACACTCCATCTTATCAGGATCTATGTGCAATCCTCTGTCATTCATCATATAATCTAAGTATTTTAATTGCAGGCAACAGAACTCATACTTCTCGCGAGATACCCGAAGTCTAGCCTTTCGCAATCGGGGTGACAGTTCCTGCAATATACCCAAATGCTTCTTGAAGTCAGAGGTGACTACAATCACTTCATCTAAATAGACAAACACACGTAGGGTTCCAGAGCTGGTCCCAGTGGCTAACAATGTAAAAAGGTGTTTGTTGTAAGAACAGGAGGGCGGAAATCAATAGGTATGACAAGGGAACGTTGGTCCGACTTGGTTGACAAAGACACTTGATCACGAAGGACCAAGACAATTGCAGACACTATTTGCAGAAAACAAAGACCCAAGAGGGACTGTAGCGCTGCGAATAAGAAGCAAAAATATGATATTTTTGTCGAGTAAACAAAATCGAATATTCAACCAACAACTTGGGGAAGAAAAAGCACCAAATCGATTTCAGTCTTCATTTTCTGGTTCCACATGCAAAAGAAAAAGTAATTATATTTTCATAAGAACGCACATCGATAAAAAACTAATCACATCTACATAAAAAATTACTTTTCAACATTTCGCCCAATCCAGGATCTGCAGTCCGACTGCAGTCATCTTCTAGTCTTAAATTACTTTCATTTTTTACCTCCTCTTTATAACTTATCCTTAGCTAAGGCAAGGATATATTGACTTATACGAGTATCTACACATATCCTCATAAGAGCAATGGTTATATACGTAATTAGCTTAGTTCACGTTCGCCCTTTGAGGTCATCATATTACTTCATATCTTTTATCCTGTCGCATGCGAAGGATATCATATGCAAAAGAGGACACTAGCGTATCCCGGCATGAGACGCGACTCATTTATCCAATTAGTATTCATAGTCCTTGTACTATCGTTTCCTAAAATACATTTCTACATATGTACTTTCTTTTTTGCCAAAATGAATGCACTATCGCTGATGCTTTGAGGTTATGTTGATGCACTTAGCAGTAAAGATAGGACGATAAGAATTTCAAATTTATTTTCTGGGATAAGAGAGGAAAGGAAGAATGTGCAAAATTAAAGGAGCGTTTAACGAAATTTAGCTTTGAGAGAAAAAAGTTTTAAACAACTCCGCGATAATGTCGTTTTTTTCTTTAAGTTTAAGAAATAAAAAGGCTTCAAAAGTTATCTAGTTTTCATAACAATATACGTAATTACAATCTAAGATATTTTGAACAAAAAATGAAATTTTAAGCAACCAATAGTCTAATCATTAAAGCTTTAAGTGATGAGTCAAGAAAAGATGAGTTCATAGAATTGATCAATCTTCAAAAATAAGATTGAATTTAGTTTACGAACATTACTGAGACAAACACAACCTCATCTTGGCAAAACCACTAACAGTAGTTACTTAATGTGTATTGTACTAATTTAGTGGATATTAGAAATAGTAATTTTTTGCAGTTGCCTTCAAGTTAATTAATAAAAGAAATCCCTAAAAATATTCCCTTATTGTCGCAACCATGTATCACAAAAATTCATAAAAACTTCAATCCCAATAATATCTTGGGAATAAATCATTCCCATAAACTTTCACAACAATTTCCAATTTAATCGCATCATTAGCAAAACTGTTGCGGTCATCGTAACATTAACCCCTATCCCCACAGCATCGTCCAATCTAACCATAAAATTTAACAAATTGCCAAAAAGGGCGAAAAACTTACCCGATTAAATCTTTTTGCTTGGAATATATGTCCATTGATACGATACAATTTTCGCCATCTTCGTGCTCCACGTCGGTATATACTGCCTGCAAGGATACGAAAGAGAAAAAAAGAAAGTAACATGAGACCGTAATTAATAATAATTGATGGAGCAAATGTAAACAAAAAGAAAGAGCCAAGGGGAGCCCTATTGTTAGATGATATGACCAAAGTTTGTGGAAACAAAACCTCTTTGAATATCCAACGTTTAATCTAATATCAGGATTCTGAGGCAAGGATATACACCGCCTACATCAGTTAGTATGCCGGTGAACTAGAGATTGCTGAAAAGTTATGTTTTAAACATAGCAAAGTTGACCTGGGTCTTGGATCAGCAGAATGAAGATGTTTATTTATGAGACCACTAGAATGTTTAGAAACATACCTATTGACGTATTATAAAGCTGAGCTTTAAATGCCCATGAGATATATATAAGGTTTTCCATTAAGGACATAATAACATTATCTTTTAATAAAACACAGAAATATTTGATATATTGAGTTCAAATTTATTGTGGGTGTAGTGCAAGCATTACATGTTATGAATGAAATTCAATTTCGGTGAAACATATGACCACCAGGAGCCCATTTACAGCGGGGGATTCTTCGGGCCCAATTTTCCACCACTCTGGCAGACATTTCGACCGGAACGTTAGCAATTTCGTGTTGGATGTTATCTTTGAGCTCGTCTAAAGTGGCCGACTTGTTGGCTTAGACCAGTGACTTGAAATAGCCGCATAAAAAGAAATCCAATGGCGTTAGATCACATGAACGAGGCGGCCATTCGAACGGACCATTGCTCGAGATAAAACGTTCACCATATTTGCCGTTCAATAAATCGACTGTTAGGCGTGCCGTGTGGCTAGTGGCACCATCTTGTTAAAACTACATATCGTTGATGTCAAGCTCATCCAATTTTGGCCACAAATAATCTTCCAACATGCCATTATAGCGCTCTCCATTGACAGTAACATGACGGTCGTTTTCATCCACGAAAATGTACGGCCTAATCACACCTCCGGCATGAAAACCGCAACAAACAGTATTTTTTTGCGGATGTACCGATGCATCAAGAAGCACATTTGGGTTTGTTGCTGACCAATAACACATATTTTGCTTATTAACCCTACATACATAACGTGAGTCAAAACGACTCACACGGGAAACGTTTCTATCTGTCTCTTTCCTAACACTTTATGCATCGCGCCGTCTTGCCTAGCCAATTCAGTACTCAGCAAGAGGTCTCGAATAGTTCACGTTTATTGTAGTGAGTCAAAATGACCCCACGGTATGAGATTTGTAACATTTGTCAATTTTGAAGATGTTTTGAAAATATGCATTTTTTCTAGGTTTGAAAGTTGATTATTCTCCCAAAATACAGTGACTTCACCTCGGGCGTTGCAAGACTTTCAGATGGAAGAATTTTTGCAGGAAGAATCCGAAACTGTCGATGTCTGTAGTGAGAAAGAGGATAATTTGAGTGTAGATGATGTGCAAAGTGACCACCCGGATGCAGAGTGAGCGAAAATTCTCCGAATATAGCAACACATCGTCTTTCAACTTCGATGTCAGATAGAATAATCACTTTACCACAAAGATCCATAAAAGGAAAAAATAACCACTGCTGTTCTACAGTAAAGGGCATGCGATCAATAACTTCCGTTATAAACATTGTACGAACATCAAGAGGGCCTACAAGAATTTGTAGAAATCAATCGGAACCACTGTCCTGTTTTGATGCGTTTTTCACATCGGAAATAATAGAAGAAATTGTAACGTGGAGCAATGTTGAGATTCGTCAAAAATGAAACAAAGATTTATCTGCTACCTTCAGAGACACTAATTTTGATGAAATTAGAGCCTTTATTGGAATTTTAGCGTTGATAGCTGCAATGAAGGACAATCATCTCACGACTACTGAATTGTTTGAAATTTCATTTTCTGGCACACGCTACGTATCAATTATGAGTAGAGATAGGTTCGTGTTTCTCCTAGCATCGCTGCGATTTGATGACAAATCCCTATGTCCTAGTAATCGCCGTCAAGATGTGTTTGCTCTCATTAAAAAAAAAATGGAATTTGTTTATTACCCAGTGTAGAACAAACTATACTCCAGGATCTCATGTGACCGTCGATGAACAAGTATTGAGGTTTAAGGGTCGATGTCCCTTCCGTATGTATATACCAAATAAACCCAACAAATATGGCCTGAAAATTCCAATGATGTGCGATAGCTCGACAAAATACATGTTCAATGCCATTCCCTATTTAGGTAAGGGAACAGAAGCGAATGGACTTCCACTTGGAGAATATTAGATGAAGGAGCTATCCAGAACCATCCATGGGCCCTGTAGGAATAGAACCTATGATAATTGGTTTACATCCGTACCTCTGGCAAAATCTTTGCTTCAGGAGCCATACAAATTAACTTTTGTCGGTACAATGCCCTCAAATAAAAGGGAAATACCGGAAGATCTAAAAAAATACAAGGTCCAGAGTTGTCGGAATTTCCATGTTTTGCTACGGCGGCCCACTAACTGTATTGTCATACAAACCAAAACCTGCAAAGATGGTGTATGTACTCTCGTCCTGTAACGAGGACGGTGTCGTAACATCAAGCTCCGGAAAACCCGATATGATAGAATTCTACAATCAGACAAAGGGGGGAGTCGATTCGTTCGACCAAATGTGCTCGCTGATGTCATGAAGTAGAAAGACAAATAGATGGCCTATGGCATTATTCTATGGCATGTTGAATAAGGTTTTTGTCAACAGCCACGTCATTTATTGCAACAATGTTATTTCAAATAACAAAAAACCCCTAAATAGGCGTGCGTTTATGAAAGAATTGAGTACTGACTTAGCAAAGCCATGGATGGAGAAAAGGCTTCAAGTTTCTAATCTGAGTCGCAGATTACGCGAAAATATACAAAATGTTCTACCAAGTACTTTTGCCGCTACCTCATTACAAGACAAAGATGAACCCGCTGAAAAGAAAAGGAAATATTTCGCCTTCTGTCCATGGAAGCTAAGAAGAAAGACTCAAGCAGAGTGCAATAAATGTAGAAAGCCTGTTTGTGGAGAGCATAACGTATTTACTTGTTTGGACTGTATGTAGTTCATTTTGAGACTGTTATTATAATATCTTTTATTTTTTGTTTAAGAAATTTAAATGCGTTACTAGATAAGTAGATTTAATTCAGAGAAACATATATATAGTTTTGTTATATGTGATTTTACCAAAGGATTTTAGTTTTTATTATTTTCAAGAGAAATAAAAATAATATAAACCCATAAATTTATTTATTTCATTTCTTAGACAAGTCTTGAAATATGAATTCATAAACTAAATTAAAATACGAAATAACAATAGCGCTATTGGATAGAAATCATGTGTGAGTCATATCGACCTCACGTTATGCTGTCAGGAGTATCAAAGAACGTTATGTATCTAGGGTTAACAAAGCCACTGAGGCAGAAATGAGCTTCATCGCTGAAGATGGTTTTTCAATGAAATTCTTCATTTTCTTCAAGATTTGCCAGAGCCCAATTGAAAAGGTTTCGGCGGTTTGAATGATCAAGTGGCTGTAGTTCTTGGGTCAATTTGATCTTGTTACCATGTAGGCCAAGATTTTTTTTTCACAAAATGCGCCACAGTGTCACTTGAGTGATGCCCAATTCTTGAGAATGACGTGGAATCGACTGCTTTGGCTCATTTTGAATCGAAGCACTTACGGCTGCGATATTTCCTTCGCTTCTAGCAGTTCGACGTTTTTTTTTGGCGCCGAAAAATCCAATAGTGGAAATTTGGACGCGAACTTATCCATTGTAGCATGCCCAGCCTGTTGGGTGGGACGATTATTACGGCCGAAAATTGGAGTGAGCGCTCTCAAAGTTGCGACCACCAACTCAGAATTTCGGTAGTAATTTTTAATAATTTCCAAACGTTGTTGGTTCGTGAACTTTACAATGATGAAAATGTTGACTTTAACTAACGTTTTGACATCGACAGTTCAGCAAAAAAGTTTAAGGGTGCGTTCATATATAGATAAAAAATTGTTATGTCCTAATGGAAAACCGTATACATAAGTTAGCATTTAGAATTTATTTTGAATTGTGGTATTAAAGGCAACTAAGAATAAGAATTTAAATAAATAAAAATATCGCTTTTGATATTTTATTGATATTGAGCACACACCGACCGGCACTTCGAGAGTAAACTTCTCGCTTCTTCATTGTTACTAATTCTTCATTTTACCTTATAATTATTTAGTCCTTATTAAATAATGAATTTTTGAAAGAAAATGACTTTTAAAAACTCATTTAGTGTGGTAAGAGCGTTTGAGTACGAAAAGGATTTTAAGCGTCAGCACTTAACAAAGTAATTTGGAAAACATACCAATGGCAAAGACTGAAATGATACACAACTGCTAGTTCAACAGATACTAGATTTTGTGATCAACAAGTCCTCGGGGAAATTGACTGAAGAGCAGCTGCAGTATGTTAATCAATAAAGTTTGGAATCATACCCAATACAGTGCTAATAGAGGACATCGCCATAGGTGTTGACGAAAACATCCTAGAAGCTAGGCAGGGACTTTGTAGAGAAGCAGCAGAAGTTTTAAAATGCACTAACGACAAGGAAAGCGGCAAATTTAACTGCGAATTTAAAATAATTAGAGAACTCAAACAAAAGGCAGTGTGCAGGTTGGCTGAAAAGATTTGAAAGTGATACATATTAACCATTGTAGGAATCAAAAGTTATAGGGCATTTTAATATTTCATTTTCTATATGAACACACGCAAAGGTTTATTTCTATCTGTCGAATCATACTTTGTTTGGCTTCCTCCGACTATTAGCAATTCAGGAATTTCAAACAATTTCTTCGTGGAAAACGTTTTTTGTCAAGTGAAGAAGCTATTACAGCCGTGAAACAGTATTTTGCAGAGCCTCCGGAAATTCATTGTAAAGATGGTATTAAATTATTGGAGGATCATTGGAATTCTTCTTCTTCGTAACACTACCGCCCTTCGCTTCCTGCAAATAGCGCCTCCAACTGTCTCGGTCTATTGATCGCGATCCAATTTCGCAATCCGAGCAGCGATGAACTGTCTTCGTCGACCGAGTCAGACCAGCGTTTCTCAGGTTTTCTCACTGGTCACCACCCTTCTGTAGTAATCGAGCAGCCGCCTAGGCCAACTGCTCGAAAAACAACATAGTTCCTGATCCAATTCTAATAGCAAATTAAAAAATACACAAATATTTAAATTTACAATTAAAATTCGATCATGGCAACCCCTTTGCGACGCAATTTATGAAAATAAATTACGGTATCACGCGATGGGAGATACCGGTTGAACGCGAACAGTGGGCTCACCAAGATACCACCGTTGCGACACACAAGAAGTCTGTTTCTGATCGCGCAGGCGGAAAGTATCTTCATGTTGCAATCCTTGCGCGCCGCAACTTAACAAAAAAATAACAAGTTACGCGTGTTGTGACGCTGCGCGCTTGCATCAATTGACCTGTGCCTGTTGCATGTATGAAGATGTTAATCGACAAAAGTGGAATGAAGAGTAATTCGAAAAAAATTTATAGCTCGCATAAGTAAAAATAATAAAAATATATAACGAAATAATGTACTGTACATCGTCATGAATCAGCTGAACTCGATGTGTTCTGTGCCACGACAGATGCAAATTTTGCAGTAAAGATACTAAGCGACGACTGTTGTAAATATTCTGTAAAACGACCAATATTGAGTTGCATACGAGTATGTAAATTTTCTCGCGAGTTGCGGATGTGGCGGGCATGGTTCTGTAGTTAAGTTCTAAATTTTATCTGAATTAGAAGCATGATAACGGCTTAAAGCACAGGAGTGCAAAGTCAATCGCAGGAGTGCAAAGTCAAAAAGTTGTGTGGTTTCGGGATTGGTTTCAATGAACTTGAGCCAAATCGTAGAAGCTGGTATGTGTGTTGTGTGAAGAGAGATAAGAAGTGAAATTTTACGCGATCCGCTTGTACGAACGGTCATACGATCGTGTGTTTGTCGCTCGACTGATTATCCAACGGAAAGACGAGCTAAACTCAATAACAACTTTCGGGTGCGGATTCTGTTTTATTACGTTTGTTAAGTGATTGATGCGAAATTTCGAAAGGTTAAGTTCGTATAACCAACAAAATCTTCTTTACGCCAAAAGTAACGACCGGCCTCTTATTATTATGATGAATTATCTAACGTCTAGATCGCGGAAAACACTTGACCATGCCTCAGCTTTAATTCGATTAACGCTCGAGACTGTAATATGCTATAAAATTGAGTGTGTCATTACTCCTAACTCGAGGGAGTGAAAAGAAGAATATGAGAATTGTAATGCACAGATTCGAATTTTTTATGTCTCATCTTCACCAACTACGGATTTTCTCATTATGTATTCGCTTTTTAAGTGGAGGCGATAATTTTCTTATTACATAAACCAGTCAATCAAATTTGCTTTGGCAATTTTCTCCTTTGGTAAGTTACCTTGGCATCGACACCATTTCTCCGAGTCGTGTTATCCACTAATTCGTGAATGAATGCGAAATTTTTTTTGTAGTGGGCCCTTGTACTGGGGAAAAAGACCCACCCAACGTCACCGCAATGCTAGCCTGCCAGCGCATTCATGCATCTTGAGACAAGGTCAACCTCGGCGAGCGCCAATATCCTTTCTCGCCGAGGCAGCAAACCACCGCTGCAGTTCTTTACGGCCATTTATATCCATCAACTTTACTACAATTCAGTTCTCCCAACGTATATCTTATTAGGTACATACGATTTATGTGGCCAGCCCATTGCAGCTTCCGTAGTCTTACAATCATTGAGACCTCAGGCTCGTCAAAAATTTCATACAGCTCATGTTGTGTTTCATACAGTTCATTGGTTTCCGTCTAGTTCGGCTCTGATTATTCGCCTCATGACCCGACACTCGAGAGCATAACACAGGTCTTATCACAGATTTGTATACCTAGAGCTTTTTTTCCTGTGCATGCAGCTGGTCTCCAAGATCGTCAAAGCTGAATGAAATATTTTATTTATGAGCTGTATTCTTTGGCGTGTTTCATCCCTTTCAATGCTGATTCTCTTTATTTTGGCCCCTAAATACACGAATTCGCCAAGTGTGATATTTTGGGCAATTGAGGTATCTTTTCTGTGACTAATAGTTTTGTTTCGCTGTCGAGTTTCAGGTATAGTTCTTTGGCAGTTGTTTATGACCGTGACAAAATATTGGCTCGACTTTATGACGTATTCCTGAGCCAAATTGAATTGCTATCGAACGAAGAAGCTATTGCAGCCGTGGAACAATATCTTGCAGGAGCTTCCGGAAAATTATTACAAAGATGGTATAAAATTATTTGGGGATCGCTGGAATTAGTTTTGAGGTTTAGGTAGATTATATTGAATAAAGAAACTAATTTCATTAAAAAATACACATTCTTTCATTTTCGCTATCCAAACTTTTCAACCAACTTGCACTCTTCGCAAGCGGATAAGGGAAATTAGGTTGTTATAACGGACAAACAACAATATGATCATACAATTATTGAACGGAAGCTAAAAACGGAAAATTTCTTCAGATTAAGAACGCACCCTTTACTTGAATCTATCAAAAGGGTAGATTGAGTATTCTCAGATGAGAAGTACACAATTGGTGGAAATATCAACCTAAAACTATCCACTCTTCTTTTGCCTCGCATAAGATTCATCATCATCACAGCAACAAATGCCTTAACAACACGTATACCCAAATGGATAGTCGAAGAATATGCGAAATTTCCATAAAATATTAGCAAATACAAAATCAGGAACAGGAAAGAACTTATCGAGAAACTAAGAAAAGTGAATCAGCTCGGGGATGCTAAAATTATGGCATCTTTCGACGCAGAGTCGTTGTTCCAAAAGATACCAGTGTTACAAACTCTTTATAGATTTGAAAAGTAGTTAATGAAAGGTATCACGTCTCCTGAATGGAAACGAAAAGTTAAGATATCCAAAAAACTGGCCAGTATTTGCATAACCGAAAATGACTTTACGTTTAGAGGGGCTCACTACAAAACGACTTCAGTACGCGCGATGGGTAGCGGACTCTCCCCTCTAGTTATATATATATATATCGAGACCATTATAGAGGAAACACAACCTATTGTATACGATACGTGGATGGCGTGTTCATAATCACGAAATCACAATAAACTGAAAAAATTTTAGGAGCAACAAATAAAATTCAGCCTAATATCAAAAACACGATAGTAAAGAATGGAACAAAACAGGAAACTCACGTTATTGGATAAAGATAATCAGGAGCACGACTGGTATGGAATTTGGCATACGAGGGCGGTCCGATAAGTAGTCAGTCTCAATACCCGATGGCGCCACTATCGCAGGAGAGATTCATAATCGTGTAGTAGATTCTTGTGAATGGCTAAAATTTCATCTAAATCGGACTCGTAGTTTATTTTTAACCATGTGTGGAAGCGGTTGTGTCCGCGGATTTTAGGGTACCGGTCGTCGGTGATTCAATTCTTGTTTTGGAAGGTAAGTCGCGATGCGATTTCAAAGAGCGGTTGGATGCTGTGTACGATGAATCTGCTCTTGCGATGGCAACCGTAAAATATTGATTTAACAAGTTTCAACGTGGTTGGTTGCACGTCGGTTTTTGATGACCCACGTCCAGCTATTTTGAAAACGGCTACCACGAAAGATAACGTAACAAAAATCACGAGATGGCTGAGACAGTAGGTATCTTAAAAGACCGCTTGAGCCATATCTTGCCAGCAATTTTGGGCACGACAAAGCTGTCGGTGCGATGGGTGCCGCGTTCGCTCACTCCGGACAACGAACACAACCGTGAAATCATTTCAGAGCAGCGTTGACGCGGAAGGAATTTCTGCGCCGTTTCGTGTCTGTCGAAGAAACATAGCTCACACCAGAGATTAAGGAGCAACAGACACAGTAGATTTCACCTGGCGGACGTGCTCCGGAGAAGATGAAGACTGTCCGATCCGTCGGATAGGTGATTGCCGCCGTTTTTTTGGATTCACAATGCGTGGTCTACATCGACTACCTGGAGAAGAGGAAAACGGTTATAGGGTTTACTATGTCGTATTTTGGGCTGATTTGATGCCGAATCGCAGAAAGAAGGCCACATTTGGCGAAGAAAAAAGTGCTCTTCCACCATGACAACTCACCGACTCATACCTTCGCTGTCGTTACAATCAAATTGGGCTACGAACTGCTACCCCATCCACCGTCCTCTCGAGATTTGGCCCTGTGCGACTTCTTTTTGTTTCCGAACTTGTCACTCGCTGGGCAAAAATTTGAGTCGAATGAGGAGATCATCGCCGCCATGGAGGTCTAGTTTGCAGACCTAGATAAAACGTACTTTTCAGACGGGTTAAAGAAGTTGGGGCATCGCTGTATCAAGCGTATCGAGTTAAAAGGAGATTATGTTGAGAAATAAAATGTCGTTTTTCTTTGGTAGACTAAATATTTATCAGACCGTCCTCGTACATAGGAAGAAAATCTACTCAAGAAGGAAAATTCCCACCAACTCAAACCATTGTTTTGGACAAAAAATTGCAGCCTATAACAGCATGATCTGGAAGATGCTCACATTGCCGATCTCAACTGAATAGAAAAATTAATAAATTAAATACATACTTGCCACTGCGACCACAAATGGTTACGAAAATAAACAAATCATCAATTGAATTAATAAAATGGAAGAACAACGACGAAAACAAACTCTTTTCACCATGTTCGCACAAAATAATATGAAACAAGGAGGATGCGACTCACTTTCTCGGTGATATAGGGTTTTCCCATAAGAAGTGTTATTTTGATATTAAAAGAAAAATGCCATTTTTTTATATGAATGATCGGATGTTTATTTCATTATAAAGACGAAGGTATGCTATTAATAGTGGAAAATAACATCAGGCAAATGACCACCACGACATGCTTAGAGGACCATATCATTTTCATGAAATTTTCCATAACCAAATCGCAAAGTGGCTGCCCTATGTCCTCGATAGCCTCACGAATTCCATCTTTGAGGTCTTGAATCGACGCTGAGCTGTTGACGTAGACCTTTTTTTCACGTGGCCTCAAAAGAAGTAGTCGCAAGGTGTCAAATCACAAGATCTATTCAAAATAACACCTCTTATTGGAAAACCCTATAACGAAGAAACTTCAGCGAATATTGAACAAGTGTGGTAATACTGATAACACAAACGAATTTGTAAATATAGCATTAGGATATATAAATATGAATAGCATTAAGAAAAAAAGAAAGACTGCCGGATAGAGATAAGAAAGAATGTGGACAGAACACGGTCTTCTGGTGTCGGTCATAAAGTGTGTAGACGAAAAATTGTGTGCGTAATGAAATAAACATTCGAAAGTGAATATCGTTTTTCTGTTTTTAATTTAGAACTTCTACTTACACAAGTTGAAGTAGCAGAAGAGTTTTCCTGCCAGAAAAGTATTGTAATATAATTAGCAGCTCAAACAAAGTCTTTTGAATATCAAGACTTGACTCATACACATATTCTCTACAAGTTGGGTAGACAGAACTATGCTCATGGCAGTAGGATTTTGTACGCAACTTACCACCAATCATGAATAAACTCAAGAAGAACTTCGACGACATCTACAACATATACGAGTACATACTTGCTTGGAAAGAAAAACCCATTGTTACACCATTTTAACCTGCTGCCATTTTTTACAATATCACTTACTGAATTAAAATTTTTCAGATATTGTTATTATTCATTTTATCTGGAAATTAGAAGATCCAATTAAAAGTGTAGTGTCTGGTTCGATAGAAAGCCCGTATGATAGAAAAACCGTACATTGGTTTTTTTTTATGCGCGGAGAACTTTCAAATAACTTTTACTTTCGTGAATTTAACTTTATTGAAACCTCCAGTTCCTCCAGTTTAAGAGTATCTATATAAATTCACCGAGAAAAATGTTAAATTAACGAATTCTACTATTATTAACAAAGTTGAATGAATTTCAACTTCTAAGGTATTTGTTATTGCTGTACTCATGAAAACCTACCCACATAATTTTGTCACCCTTAATATGTATGTTTTCATTAAGAGTTAACAGCCTGTTCTTTCAGCTGTTGGAGAAAAATCACTTAAATTAATTCAATATTCTCATTTAAAACGGCCGCCATATTGTGTTACGATAACTAACTAGATACTACGAGATACTAACTAACTAGATAACTAGACTGCATGATATACATCCTTCCTGAAATTCGGAGGCAAATCCTAACAAGCCCGTAATATCTGAGTGGATTACTAGATACTAACTACCAGATGGTGTTCCAGCTGAGGTTTTGCAGCTCGTCTATCACCATTGTCCTGACTTGCTGCTCAGCACATTCAACGCTTGCCTACGGGACGGGGTTTTCCCGGTACGATGGAAGGTGGCGAGGCTCGTGCTGGTCAGCAAGGGGAAGGAAAATCCCGAATCGCCGTCTGCATACCGCCCGTTATGCATGCTAGACACGGCTGGGAAAGTGCTAGAGAAACTCATCAAGGGAAGACTCACTGACGCGATTCGTGCTGCTGGGGACCTATCTCCTCGGCAGTACGGCTTTAGAGCAGGACGTTCTATCATTGATGCGATTGCAGAGGTGGTGAACGCGGTCCAAAAGGCAGAGGCATATGGTCGCACCAAGCGACGGATCGTCCTGTTGGTGACACTCGACGTCAGGAATGCCTTCAACTTCGCTAGATGGGTGGATATTCTGGACACGCTGGAAAACTCTTTTCAAGTTCCAGAATATCTCATGCGGCTTTTGAGGAACTACCTAAAGAACCGAAGCCTGCTCTACGACACGACACAGGGCCAACGAAGGATGGAAATTACATCGGGTGTTGCCCAGGGATCTATCCTTGGTCCGGACCTGTGGAACGTGTCTCAGGGCAACGGCTGAGAAGGCTGCTTCGGGAATATCGGCCCTGAGTCGACTTATGGCCAACGTAGGGGGACCCAGCCCATCAAGAAGACGCCTCTTGATGAGTGCTGTAGGGTTAGTGCTACTGTACGGAGCAGAGGTATGGGGCGACGCTCTCAGCAAGGAGGTATACCGAAAACGATTGGCACAGGTACAGAGAAGAGGAGCACTGAGAATTGCATCTTCGTATCCAACAGTCTCCGACTCGGCGGTGAGAGTGATTGCAGGCGTGATACCTGTCGCCCTCCTTGCTAGAGAGCGCCGCGCTATTTACCTGCGCCGAAACGAGGATGCGAGGGAGATCGTGGTCCGCGAGGAGAGACAACGCTCGCTCAACGATTGGCAGCAGTCTTGGAGGAATTGCACCAAGGGAAGGTGGACTGCGCGCCTCATCCCGGATGTGAGACCGTGGCTAAATCGAAGGCATGGTGGGACTGACTTCTATCTGACCCAGCTTTTGAGCGGGCACGGGTGTTTTCAGTCTTACCTGCACAAGATCGGCAAGTCACCGTCTCCCGATTGTCGGTTTTGCCCAGGAGAGGAGGACAATGCCTGTCACACATTTTTTGCGTGTACCAATGGGCCAGGCTGCGAAGGGAACTCTACAGGGAGACGGGAGAGCTCACCCCGGATAATATAGTTGCGGTGATGCTCGAATCGGTTAAATGGAACCAGGTGGTACATTATGCTCGGGCAATCCTAAAATATAAAAGGGACTCACAGCAGCCGGAGGCACTGGGGCTGGGGGATCGCTCTTCTGGCAATTCCTCTTCCCCCCTCCCCTCCCGCTAGGAAAGGGACTCCCCAGCTTGAAGGCGCCCCACGGCGTAACAAAATGAGACCTGGCCCGAAGTAATGTGTCAAACGGTTCCAGGCTAGGTTCTCAGATTGACAGGGGAGGTGTTTAGTGGGTAGTCCAAAGGTATCCTCCATGGGAGTCCCACACTGCCAGACTCGGCGGGCATAAATGCCTTCACCTCCCTACCACAAAAAAAAAAAAAAAGATACTAACTAACTAGATAACTAGACTGCATGATATACATCCTTCCTGAAATTCGGAGGCAAATCCTAACAAGCCCGTAATATCTGAGTGGATTGGAAGCACAAATTGCTCAAAAGCCACATATTATTGTTGTAACACCGAAAATTTGAACTACCATAATTTCGTTAAATACCATTCGGTTCTTCTGAAATTTTCACCGTTGATGTTAATATAAAATTTCACTGGAATTAAAGATACTCTTTCGATTTTATACAAGAAAATTTAAAACTAGTACTAACAGATTTGCGTGAATTTCAACTTCTCAGGTATTTGTCATTGTTATACTCATAGAGAACTACCCCTATGATTTTTTTTTTCAGATTTTCCGGTCCACAGGTGTTCAATAGCGAGGGGGTCACACACCAAATTTTTTCGTTTTCTTCTGCTTCTCCTGTCTACCCTGTCATCGATATTGCAATTTTGATAACGGATATTAAAAAATATCATGAAGACTTGTCACTTGATACCCTACTCGACTACTTTTTTTTAACGGTTTACATCCTTATATGAGGAGACCACAGCCCTTAAAAGCCTTTGCATTTTTTTTTTTTGACTACGGAATTTTCATTAACCTAAAATTTTTGAGCAGTTCACAAAATTTGATGACTATAGCTTTTATAGTTCCTGAGAAAACTTGCAGTGACGCACTGACTGGCAGACCGACCGACGAACGGACAGGTACCGATTTTTATGGGGTAAGAGTATTAAAAACTTTTTTACGATACCCTAAAAAGTGGCATACATGAAATCACGCGCCCAAATTGCTCCATGGAATACGTAGGCCAGACAATCAGGTCGATGAAAACCAGGGTACTGGTAGCTACACCAGTAAAAAAGCTCGGAAGCAGGACAATTAGATCTACAGTGACGAAGCACATAATCGAATCGGGACCCAGCATTGCATGGGAAAATTCAACCCTATTGGAAGAAATCATTTATGGAAAAATAATTTGAATGACCGCCCGTTTGAAACCCAAACATTGTTTAAGAATGATTTCCTATTGTAGAAATACTTCCAATGTAAGCCATATCAAAGGTTTTCCAGAAAAAATATTGAACACGTGCTATTAGAATCTCAAATTTCGCTTAGTTTCTGAGCGTTAGTGGCCGTCATTTTGAATATAAGCGTTGGATTTTGGATTATTTTTAAAGATATCCCTTAGAGTCTCATTAACCATTCTTCCAAATTTTGTTCATATCGGAGTTTCACTCTGGACAGAAATGTAAGGACTTTTTTCAGTAATTGATGATTTATAGTTTCATCAAAATCTCTTGCAAACATGGCCACTGGAGCGCAAAAAATATCGGAAAAACTGGCATTTTTGAACCGACGCTATTTTGAAACATATTTATAGATGAACACCAAAATCACAAGAGCATTAGACATAATCATTTTTTATTTAAGTATCATACATATCGAATCGAAATTGTAACCTTCAACGGCCTCTGAAAGTTCGATATTTTGACTAGCTGCTATTTTGAAATTTGAGAGCTGACCTTAACATTTTTATCATTATACACTAGGCACTAACCTTTTTCCCCTCTCGGACCTTTTTTTTCTGCAGATAGCGCCTAAAACTGTCTCGGTCCATTGATCTTATCCCCTAAGTTTAAAATCCGAACAACGATGAACTGTCTTCGTCGACCGAGTCAGATCACCGTTTTCTCGGTTTTCCTACTGGTATCTGCCCTTCAGTTTTTCCAACGAATACCTTTTTGGGTATCCGTTGTCTGTCATTACGATTCACGTGGCCAGCCCATTCCAGCTTCCGCAGTCTTACAATCGTTGAGACCTCCGGCTCGTCAAAAATTGCATACAGCTCATGGTTGTATAGAATTTGGCATTGGTCCCCGTCTGGCTTTGCTCCGATTATTCACCTCAGGACTCGTCACTCAAAGGCGTTCAATATGTTTGCGGATGCTTAGGTTAGGGTACATGTTTCACACCCAAGCATAACACGTCTTATCACAGATTTGTATACTTGGAGCTTTGTTTTCCTATGTATGCAGCTGGTCTTCAAGATCATCAAAACTGAATAAAAAAATTTATTTGCGAGCTATATTCTTCAGCGTATTTCGTCTCTTTAACTACCCGTTTTCATTATTTTCGCGGCTAAGTACACAAATTCGCTCACATTTTCGATACTGTACTCTCCAAGTGTAATATTTTGTGTACTTGAGATATGTTTCCCTCGACTGCGTCGTAAGCTTTGTTTTATTTTCATTGATTTGTAGCTCTACTAGTTTTGCTTTGCTGTCGAGATTCTGGAAGAGTTCTTTGGCAGTTGTTAATGACCGTGAAAACATATTGATGTTGCCCGCGTAGGCTTCTAATTGGCTCGACTTGGATAGTAATGTACCTTGTGTATCGATAGGTAGCTTCCGTATGACGTACTCCAGAGCCAAATGGCTCCCTGCTTTAGTCCGATATTTGTGGCAAGGGCATCGGTGAGTTGGTGATTGATGCGGACTTGGGAGGTCGTCAAAGTCATTATCATTTTGGACGGACTGATTTGGCTGGAATACGAAAGCTTCATTGTGTCAATCGTTCCTAATTTCTTTGATCGATGCCCCAAGACTGCTTCGGCCGCTTCTATCACAGCATCTCTTACTGTCTTTGACATGGTTTTGCTGTCGAAATTATTTTCTCCCGCCTTCCACCGATTTCACGGCACTGATATGTATAGTAGGTGGAAGTTTTGAGATATTGTTTAGCTTGTGTATCTTGCACCTTGGGGTAACAGATCTTCTTTGTTTACAGATCTTGGAATTTTGACATTGGAATTTGACCCTTATAATGTAGTGGTCCGAATCACGGACAGCGCCGTTGGACAAACGCGTTTCAAAAATGCTGGTGTTCGCTCATTTTTGTATGAGAACGCTGAATATACGACGACGTGGGAAGTGTGTGGAGCTTACACTGAAGCCTCTGCTAGTAGACAAGTCTACCAGGCGTTGTCCTTTCTTGTATTTTTGCTTTTCAGCCGGTTCTCGCCTTGAAATCTTCCAATTTCGGTATCTTAAGATGACAATGCGTTGACAGTGCTTTCCAACATACTGTAAAATTTCTCCTTGATTCTTTTATTTACGAGATTTAAGTCGGTGATAATTTGTTTAATGTGCTATCCACAAGGAAAGGCACTCTAAGCACACGGCTTTCTTCTGATTTTCCGCTTTTAAACACGGTGCCTTTTTGCATACTAAATATATTAAATGTATTTTTGCAGTATTGTCAGGTTTCTTGTGCTGCAAAGATGTTGATTCTACATTTCTTTATTTCATCCAAAAGTTATCGCAATGTACCTAATGTGTTCAATGATCTAGCATTTTAAATTCCAAAAGAATAGTCTTTAATTCGATGCATTGTCTAATTCGGTCCGAGGCTGTTGATTTCGGCTCTATGGTAAGTGAATACTAAGGGGAGTGGTTTCGAGCGCTTTGACTTGGTCTGTTTTTGGTCTACGAGTGATATTTTATTCTTCACCTACCCACCGTCTACCGTTTAAGGCATCTCTCTATCTGCCACCAGAGGACACAGCCGATGATGGATCTAAAGCCCCGCATTTGCAGCATTAGTATTCTTAGTCTAAATTGCGCATGTTGGACTAGGCGTACAGCGACGAGCGCCGCATCATCATCCGGATAGCTGATCAAGCGTAACTCACCCTGCAGCTCAAGCGTCAGTAGCCTCTCCTGCGAAATTTTCTACAAGTCAAGGCCGAGGATGCAACCATGAGCAATACATAGAGCAGTCTAGAGTCTTTCAGATAGCCCTTCGAAATCCGCATCGGTATTCTTTTATTTTAAAGGATTTTTTAAATGCTTCCAGAATATTCGCCCATACAGCGGTGTTGAAAACATTTCTGATGTCAAGACTTACCAGCAGGAGAATCCATCGGGCGGAGCTGCTATGGCCCCCGCATTCTGAACAACGGTTACCATTTCCCCGATAGCCTCTAATGGTCGAGCGGCCTGCTTTGAAGCCATACTGCAGTGGAGATATAAAATGCACAACCTAGGCTAGGTATATTAAAGCGCTGAGTGAGGGACTACAAGACGGGTGGCGAGTTCGGCCGAGCACCGGAGAAAACCGGTTCGGTCATTCTAACAAAGAAGAGAATCACCAGACTAAGGACGATCAGTATCAGGAAAATGATGACCGAGAAGATACCAGCAAGATACATTTTTTAACAAATTGGGGCAACGATCAACAAGGCTGATTCAAGTGTATTTGCTCGTGGTCAGCTTATCACATTCAGCATGGAAGGTACCAAGCGTGCGTTGTTGCTCTGAAACGAAATCGATCATTCTTGCATAAGTCGAACTATTTAGTTCTCGCGACGGCACGGTATAGCGCAAAGTGAGTGGTGTGTTGTGACTTGATAAACATGGACGCGATTTTTATTGACGAGGATGGTCGAAGTTCATTTTTTAAAAGTTTCAACTTAGACTTGATCAACTGATTTGGGTTATATCATTCGCTTAAATAGTTCGCTGCTGATATTAGGCATAATTTTCGTGAAATTTAGACAATTTGACCTCTTAGCGACAATACCGAATTTGTCGTTTTCAATGGTCGTAATACTGGTGATATGTCGTACAACTGAATATCGTATTATTTCTTCCAGGACGACTCTTAGATGAAAAATTGATTGAACAGTTACTCGGAGAAAGCTGCGAATCCAAGTTAGATATTTTTGATGAAAAGGCGGAACAAGCTGTTAACGTTACTCGGCTGCTGGATGAGGAAATACCTGGACCAGAGCTACCAAGTGATAGTGACGATGACAATGATTTTTGCTTCAATGTCTCATTGTCATAGATACGTCGCGAAACCCAAAAAATAACCCTGCTAACAATGGAAGTATTTCCGAGAACAATGGTGGACGTCTGCAGAAGAAAAGACCAAGATTATAGAAAGCCATGACATCCTCCGATGAGAGCCATGAATTTCCTTCTCGTCTACAATCTGCCAGACTAAAAACACCTATGCAGCATCTGGATAAATATTATAATGAGGAGTACTTTCAGAATCTTGCGAACTGCACAAGTTTGTATTATCTACGTAAAACAGGTGACATTTCAATCATAAATAGCCAAAAAATGCGCAGGTTGTTGGCATGTTTCTGGTAATCGGCTGCATTCCCTAACCTCGCATTCATATGATTTGGTGTGCTGGAATGAGACTCAAAGTTATCTCAGATCAGATGCCACGAAATCGCTTTTTTTCTTTCAAGAAATAATATGCATGTCGTCGAATCTGACGAGCCTCCCACAGGAAATACCAGCCCACTTCGTAAAGTACAACCGGCGCTTGATGCTGTGAAAAAAGCATGTAAAGCTATTAAAAGAATCCCTGGCAACTACATAATAGATGAACAAATGATCCCCTTTACTGGGAGATGAAAATTGTGTGTTGTCGTTAAAAATAAACCAAGGCCATCAGCGCTAAAAAATTACGTTATCACAACTAGTGACGGCTTGATGCTAGATTTTGAAATTCGATGTTCAAAAAACCCTGGTTTTACTGAAACATCCCTCGGTGAAGGTCCAGCGGTTGTGCCTTGTCTAGCAGAGAGTATTCCTTCAAATAGTTGCTAGTAAAGAGTTTGCCAATAAGAGGTGTTATTTTGATATTAAAAGAAAAATGCCATTTTTTAATATAAATGATCAAATGTTTATTTCATTATAAAGAGGAACGTAATAGTAAATAGTAAAAACTAACATCAGGCAAATGACCACCACAACCACGCTTACAGGACCATATCCTTTTCATGTAATTTTCCATAACAAAATCGCAAATGGGCTGCCCTGTGTCCTCGATAGCTTCACGAATTCCATTTTTGAGGTCTTGAATCGACGCTGGGCTGTTGGCGTAGACCTTCTCTTTCACGTGGCTCCAAAGGAAGAAGTCACAAGGTGTTACATCACAAGATCTCAGTGGCCAATTGTGAACACGCAGAGATATAACACGGTCCGGAAACTTTTCTCGTAAAAGATCAATAGTTTCGTTGCTTGTGTGGCACGTACCGCCGTCTTATTGAAAGTAAACGATGTCCAGATTCACTATCTAATTCCGGCCATAAAAAAACCATTAATCGTCTCTCGATAGCGCAATCCATTCATCGTAACTGTTGCTTTGGCCTCTTTTTCGAAAAAGTAAGGTCCTATGCCACCGCCGGACCATAAACCGCACCAAACAGTCACACATTGAGGATAGAGAGGCTTTTCAACAATAACTCGTGGGTTTCCCGAGCCCCAGATGCGATAATTTTGCTTGTTGACGAAGGCACCGAGGTGGAAATGGGCCTCATCAGTCAAGATGATTTTTCGATGGAATTCCGGATCATTTCATTGCATTTCAAGGACCCAATCAGCAAAGACACGACGTTGCTGATGACCAACCGGCATGAGTTCTTTTGTTAACTGAACTTTATAAGCCTTAAGACCCAAATCTTTATGCAAAATACGGTGTAATGACGTTTGTGGAATGGCTAATTCCAAAGAACGACGAGGAATTGTCAAGCCAGGGTTTTCATCAACACTTTCGGCTAGAGCAGAAATATTCTCGGCTGTTTTTGAGTGACGTGCACGGGTTTTATTCTTCACATCATTAAGTTGTCTCAACAGCTCGAATTTTTTCCCCATTTTCTGTATTGCGGTCCGACAAGGTGCTTCACGACGGACCTAAATTATTCGAGTGTTACGAAACGTCTCTGCCAAATTTCCACCATATTTATAGTTAATTTTAGTTCTTGTGTTAACTGAACTTTATAAGACTTAAGACCCAAATCTTTATGCAAAATACTGTGTAGTGACGTTTGTGGAATGCCTAATTCTAAACAACGACAAGGAATGGACAAACCTGGGTTTTTTTCAACACTTTCGGCTACAGCAGCAATATTCTCGGCTGTTCTTGAGTGACGTGCACGGGTTTTATTCTTCACATGACTAAGTTGTCCACCAATTTCTGTATTGCGGTCCGATAAGGTGCTTCACGACGACCCAAAATGTTCGAGTTTTACGAACCGTCTCTGACAAATTTTCACCATATTTATAGTGAATTATAATAATTTGAATGCATTGTTGAAGCGTGTATCGTTCCATTTTTAGGGTTTTGTAAAATAATTTTACAAAACCCTACTAAAATCGCGTCCTGTCCGTCCGTCTGTTTTCTCGGAAACTACTTAAGCTAGAAACATCAAATTTTGTATGTAGGTGTAAAGTCGTGTTCTCTTCAAAGTTCAACTACAAAAAAATTTTATAAGGTATTTAAGGGGGGTCCCCCCATACAGGGGAGTGACCCCCCGAAAAAAAAATTCATTAAAAGTAGCCGATATGGGTATCAAATGAAAGGTCTTGATGAGAACTTTTCAAAACAGGTCTTAGTTTGGCAAAGTTTGCTTCGAGGGGTGCACAGGGAGGGGAAATACACGAAAAATTTGTGTCCCTCCCTCGCGATTGGACACCTTTCATCCGAAAAATCTGAAAAAATCAGGGATGTAGGCCTTGGTGAGTACAACAACAACAAAAACGTTAGAAGTCGCAATTCACTCAACTTTGTTAGTTATAGTATGATTTATCGATTTTATGTTTTCTTGAATAAAATCTTAACGGTACCCTTAAATTCTATGAAATTCAGTACACAGATGACTATTTATAAGATTGATCTATCCTGAAAGTTTCATAAAGATTGAATCATATTTAGCGAAGTTATAGCGCTTTGAATTTTCCTGTATTACTATGGAACAACATGCGCTGCATTTATTACTATGGCAACATATGGCTATGGAACAACATGCGCTATTTACCGACTCAGACACTACAGTTTTGCTAGGATTTGCATGAAAATTTCAGGAATGATAAGTGTCATAAAGATCTTTGAGAACCGGTTCAGCTAGTGGTATCAGTAATCGTAAAACAAAATAGTGGCTGTTTTAAATGTGAAGATTGAATAGTTTTGAGTTATTTTTTCCCAACTTCAACGTTTAAGATGCATACTTTGAACACTTGATTCAATTTAATGAATGACTGAAGATGAGTACCTACAATTAATACTCATAAGTGAAACAAGTCAAGGAGGCGGGAGGGAGCTTCTAACAAAAGGGCTTCGTAACAACTCTAGGATTCGAAAAAATTGGCTATTAATCGATGATAACAGTACAGGAGAGTGGCCCCTGAAAAAATTCATCAAACGTAGCCGATATGAGTATGAAATAAAAGTTTTCATGGGAGCTTTTCAAAACAGTTCTTAAACTGCCAGTTTTTGCTTCAGTGGGGGCACAGGGGGGAAATACATGAAAAATGTGTTTCCTCCCCCGCGAATGGACATCTGAAATAATTATCAAGGGAGATATTTATGAGTATAACAATCACAAAAACCTCAGAAGTCGAAATTCGTTCAACTTTGTTAATAATAGTATGATCTTTGTATTTCATATTTTGACCAATAAAATCGTCTTTGACATGTTTCTTGATTTGATTCGATCCGGTGACTGCATTTTGTAAATTGAATAGAAAACCCTTCTGACATGAGCGTAGGTCTGTTTACCCAACTTGTTATAAATGGCGTAGTTTCTACTTGTCAAATGTCAAAAAATGACAGCGCCAAAAGTGACATCTACCTAAATAGTGGGCTATTCAAAATAACACCTCTTATTGGAAAACGCTTTATTTTGATCGTTACTTTACTACAGTAGGTCTACTGGACAGTCTTAAAGAAATGCATTTCCATGGTACGGTAACAATAATGCTCAATCGAATTCCAGATCATAAGAAATTGAATTTGAAGGAATACAAAGCAATGAAATGTGGCAATATTATGCAATTTACTTCTAATGGCGTTGCTGTTGCTTCTAACTGCACTGGAGGTGACAAAATCTCATTGGTCAATCGATGGGAAAAAAGAACAAATATACATCCAGATGACGGCCCTAAGCATGGTAATGAATTACAACAAAAACATGCGAGGTGTGGACGTACTTGATCAGCTCCTTGAGTATTACCGAATATACCAAAAAACAAAGAAGTAGCCAGTAAAAGTGATGGTTCATTTTGTAGATCTTGGGGCAGCAAACGCTTGGAGGCAATACAAAATCGATTGTGAATCTCATAAGGCAAAAGCTGAAGATTGACTTCTCGGCACTCTCATGAAGTGTTAATACTACATCTGGTGACACAGCAGTGGAAGAGGAGCAGCATCCGTTACTCTCTGAGAGGCCGCTCAAAAGGTACAAACCAGCAGTGGTACCGAGCTTCGAAAAACGATTAGACCAATTCGGGCACTTTCCTGTATTTGACAATCTTTCAAGAGGCAGTTGAAAATTGTTCCTCTTCCACAAAAATACGCTGCCAAAAATGTGACGTCTATTTGTGCATTCTGAAAAACCAGAATTGCTTCCAAGCTTACCACCTCAAGTGAACTTTGAGGTATGTCGTGCTGATTGATGTTTCTTTTCCTTACATTTTACTAATTTTTAATTATTACTTTAGTTTAGTTTTGGTTTAAGATTTACAAGGTCTTATAATTTGGAAATTTAGACTGATTTATCTAAGAATTTCTAATGAAACTGAGTAATTTTCTTAGCATTATAGATCTCATAGTACTACGATTGATTAAATAAATGTCGAGATTAATAAATATTTGAAAAAATATATGATTTTTTTTTACTACCATATGCACGATCGTTCGCTGGCACACTTCGGAACGACAACGCATGTGCGTGTGGGGAGGGTTCTAGGAAATCAGGATACGGGGGATTTATTTCCTTAATTTTTGGCTAGATATCATTGGGTCACAAATATCTCAAAATTAAATGTTAGTGCTGAAAGGGCTATGGCTATTGTCAAGGATTCCAGCCCACCTATACGCGACTTACGATGAGATCTGCACAGTCTACGAGGTGTGACAATCAAGTGATGAGACTGATTTTATTGCCGCGCTTGTGGTAAACCGGCGACCTTTAAATTCCCTTCCCCTTCCCCGGCATTCTTCTTCCCGCCATTGATATATTTACCATCGCTCTAGCTTGTTTTGTTCGCCTGCTGTGTCGTGTTGAGTAGACGTGTGTTGGTGGTGCTCGTTACGAAGATGGAGAAACGAAATCAAGAGCAACGCGTCGCGATAAAATTTTGCGCCAAATTGGACGAAACAGCTTCGAAAACGTACGCTGAAATTGTAAAAAAGCATGGTGACAGTGCTCTTAGTCGTGGCCAGGTGTTTCGATGGCATAAAGAGTTTAAGGAGGGGCGTGAAAGCGTGGAAGACAAGGCGTGGTGCGGAAGACCAGTCGAGATGCGGACTGACGCGAATGCGCAGCGTGTGCGCGCCTCAATCCGTGAAGATCGGCGTTTAACTGTTCGAACGTTGGCCTTGGAACTGGGAATGAACCGTGAAAAAGTCAGACAGTGTCCCAGTGTTTGGCCTCTAAAGGGATCGCCGTGCTGCAACAGCCACCTTATTCAGCCGATATGTCACCTTGTGACGTTTTTTGTTCCCTAGAACAAAATCGGTGGTCAAAGGAACCCTTTTTGAGTCGATTACGGACATCCAGGCAGCCGTGAAGAGGGTACTCGCGGGCATCCCAGTCGAAGCGTTCTAGAAATGTTACAAAGTTTAGCGTGTGACTTTGTCCACGCTGCGGAAATGAAAGATCACACAGGTAAAACTATATAAAACTCTTTATTCGCTTATGGTTGTCAATGACAGATGCCTTGCTGCTTGCCCGCGTGTTACTGACTGACTGACTGCATGAATGACTGCGTGCTATGCATTGGTTGCTGTTGCTGCACTTGATTGCTGCGTGCTTTATATTGGTTGCTGTTGCTGCACTTGATTGCTCATGTCATCTCTAGTGGTAGTTGTCTCTGGGCTGCCACAATACTCCCCCCTGAGTGCGGAAGCCCGTGCTGGAGCTGGAGGGTAGGTTCGGATAATGTCTCTGGGAGGTGTGTTGATTGGCGTCCACTGAGTCCTGTTGACCGCTGGATTTTGTGATGGTGTGATTGATGAGTCGGTTGTGGGTGTCGAAGCGTTTCTTCCTTTGTATGCGGTCGCCTCCAAGAATGCCGGTTTTAGGCGTTCGGTTGAAACGTTTATTCTCTTCCCGTTGATCTCGATTGTATACACGACCTGCGATAATCTATTTACCACTTTATGTGGTCCGGAGTATGGTTGCGAAAGGGGTTTTCGATTTGCATCTACCCGAAGAAACACGTGGGTGCAAGATTGCAGGTCCTTGCTTTGGAATATCTTTCGCTGGCAATGATGCGCCGCCTGTACTGGACGAAGTGTCTGCATCGTTTCCCGTAGCTGCTCAATGAACGCGTGTGGTTCGATTTGATTGTCTCCAGCTGCTATAAAATCTCCTGGAAGCGAGAGTGTTGTTCCATATAAGATTTCTGCACTCGATCCTCCGATGTCGTCCTTGTAGCTGTTCCTTAATCCGAGTAGAACGGTTGGTAATACGTCGGCCCATGCGGGGTTCTGCTCGTGGCACATTATAGCGGCTTTGAGCGATCTGTGCCAGCGCTCCAGCATCCCATTCGCTGCGGGGTGATAAGGAGTTGTGCGATTTCTTTCGCATCCCATTCGATTTGCAAGCGCTCGGAAAAGAGCGGATTCGAATTGAGTTCCTTGATCCGTTGTCACTGTGCGTGGCGCGCCGAACCGTGAAATCCAGCCTGAGAAAAATGCTTCTGCAACGGTTGCTGCTGTTTGATCCGGTATTGGAACTGCTTCTGGCCACCTAGAGAATCTGTCCATCATCGTCAAACAATACTTGAAGTTCTTGGAAGGAATCATTGGCCCCACGATGTCTATGTGTATATGCTGGAATCTGCCGTCTGGCATCGCAAATGGTTGAATTGGGTTAACGGTGTGTCTTGCAATTTTAGAGCGTTGGCAGGGTACGCAGCACCGAGCCCAATTATGCACGTCTTTGTTCATTTTGATCCAAACGAATTTTCGAGCGATCGCTTTGCATGTTGCGCGTCCACTGGGATGCGATGGTTCATGATATGTATCAAAGACGTGTCTGCGAAGTGTTTCTGGTACATACGGTCGAACTAACCCCGTGGACGTGTCACAAACGATTTCTCCCTGGTCTCCGAAGGGTTGGCGTTTCAATTTAAGTGACGTTTTGTTATCCTTTACCAGCGCTTGTAGCTCCTGGTCCTCCTGTTGCTCTCGGATGAACTCCTTAGCATCGATCACCGTGGTTAGGCTGATTGTCTCGATTCTTGACAATGCGTCGGCCACTTTGTTCTTCTCCCCCTGGATGTGAACTATGTTGCTGGTGTACTCCGAAATGAAGCTTAGTTGTCGACTTTGACGCGGTGATGACTTTTCGGATTTTTTTTGGAATGAGTACGTCAGGGGTTTGTGATCAGTTTGGACGGAGAATTCTCTGCCCTCCAGGTAATGTCTAAAATGCTTGATGCTGTCATGGATGGCGAGCAGTTCCCTATCATAGACGCTGTACCGTTTCTCTGTACCCGAGAGCTTGCGCTGGAAAAAGGCTAATGGCAGCCAACGGTCACCTTGAAGTTGTTGTAGGACGGCACCAATTGCAATATCCGATGCGTCTGTAACCAGTGACAAAGGTTGGTTCTTTTTAAAATGTACGAGAAGAGTTGCTTTCGCCAATGATTCCTTGCAGTCTGCGAATGCCTTGTTTGCCTTGGGTGTCCATCTTATTGGTGTCTTGTCGTTTTTTTTCGTGTTGGTCACGTATTCGTTCAGCGGTGCTTGAAGGTTTGCTGCGTTCTTGATGAAGCGCCTGTAAAAGTTAAGTGTTCCGAGAAACCTTCGTAGCTCTTTAACATTTTCGGGTTTCTTAAATCTCCGTATCGCTTCGATGCGGGATTCTGGGGGACTGATTCCATCTTTACTTATTTTATGTCCGAGGTACTCGATGTTGGTGGTGCCAAAAACACACTTTGCAATGTTTATAACAATTCCGAATTTGGTAAGTCGCTCCAACACTACTTTCACCTGCTCGAAATGGTCTTCTTCGTTTCGTGATGCGATCAGGATGTCGTCGATGTAGCACCAGCAAAAATCTAACCCCTTCAGTACCTCGTCCATAAATCGCTGGAACGACTGGGCGGCGTTTCGCAGGCCAAAAGTCATGACCACGAATTCATAGAGCCCGAACGGTGTGATCACCGCCGTCTTGGGTATATCGTCCTCCGCAATTGGCACGTGGTGGAATGCGCGTACTAAGTCCAGTTTTGTGAATATTCTTTTGTCTGCGAGGTCTGCCATTATGTCCTCGATGTGTCGAAGTGGATAGCGGTCGGGTTGTGTAACCGCATTTAGTCGACGGAAATCGCCGCACGGACGCCAACCTCCTTTTTTCTGTGCCAAATGTAAGGGGCTTGCCCATGGGCTTGATGATGGACGACAAAATCCTTTGTCGAGCATGTACTCGAACTCCTGCTGGGCAATTTTTAATTTGTCCGGTGCCAAACGACGTGCCCGCTCAAAAACCGGGGGGCCTTTCGTGATTATGTGGTGTTGCACTCCGTGACTTATTTTCACTTTGAGTGTTGCTGGGTTGGTGAGCGCGGGATATTTTCTCACTAATTCGTGGAATTTGCTTGTTCCGCACACTGTCGCTATAGCCGGTTGGTTTGAATAACGAATTTGGCCGGGGGTTGATAGAAGCGTCGTGGAGTCAATTAATCTTTTGTTCCTTAGGTCCACCATGAGACAATAATGTCTGAGGAAGTCAGCGCCTAGCATTGGCCGCGATACTTCTGCCACACGGAATTTCCAGGTGAACGTCCGTTGTAGACCCAGGTTTATTTTGAGAAGCTTCTCCCCGAACGTATTTATCTCCGACCCATTTGCAGCGTACAATTTGTAGCCTGTCGGGTTAGCTCCTTGCTTGAATTTCCGAGGAAGTACGGATAGTTCCGCCCCCGTGTCCACTAAAAACTGTACTTTTGTTTCTTTATCGTAAACGTGCAGGCGATTGCTTCCTGTGTCACTGATCAGCGCCTGTTCCGTCAGTGACCTTTGCGTTTCCCGACTTGAAAGAACACGGCTGTACGCAGTTCCTTGCTCTGGTTCCAAAACGAGAGTGGAACCAACAGAGGGTTGGATTGTTACGATGTGGGCTGCGTCGCGATATGTCTGTTCGCCATTGCTCGCCCTGTCTCTTCTCTTGTATTCGACGAAAATCCGCGCGCATACCCGATATTTCATCTGCCAATGCGTCTCGCAATTGCAGATCCGCTGATGTGTTCGTTGTACTGGCGCATTCGCTTATAGTAGATTTTGTCACGGAGTATATGTTGGTTTTGTTGATTTCGGCAATGCGGTCGGCTGCCGCCGCAAGTTCGTCCAGGGCTACGGCACTGGAACCCGCCAGTATTGCTCGCATTTCTGCCGGTAGTCGTTCCAACCACAATGATTTTAAGAACGCCTCCGGCACTCCGTTTTTCGCGATGCGTTGCATGTTGCGGAGAAGCTGCGATGGACGCTGGTCGCCCAATTCCAAGCCGTGTAGCAGCTCGCGAATTTGTTCTTCATGACTTTGCCCGAAGGCGGATAAAAGACGTGTTTTGATGGCAAAATATTTCCCTGTCGTTGGCGGATTTTCTACTATGTCCGCCACTTGTGCTAGTGCGGCCATTTCTAACTCTCCAATCACTTTGTCAAATTTTGATGTATCGTTAATTATTCGATGCGATCGAAATTGAGCTTCTACACGCGCGAACCATAATGCCGGATGCGCCTGCCAGAACGATGGCAGCTTACAAGCGGTGATTTTGAAGATTTCTGCGGATTGGAGTTTTTCCTCGTGCTCGCCTTCGCTTGCATCCCTGAAGTTTTCGTCTTCAGATGTCATTTTGAGAGCCTGTCGTTTCTCTAATGCTGAGTACGTGTCCTCTTTTATGTCTGGGGTCACCAGTTTAGCGTGTGACTTTGTCCACGCTGCGGAAATGAAAGATCACACAGGTAAAACTATATAAAACTCTTTATTCGCTTATGGTTGTCAATGACAGATGCCTTGCTGCTTGCCCGCGTGTTACTGACTGACTGACTGCATGAATGACTGCGTGCTATGCATTGGTTGCTGTTGCTGCACTTGATTGCTGCGTGCTTTATATTGGTTGCTGTTGCTGCACTTGATTGCTCATGTCATCTCTAGTGGTAGTTGTCTCTGGGCTGCCACAAAAGCATGGAAACGCGCTGGAATCGTTGTATAGCTACCCAAGGGGACTACTCTGAAGGGGATGGCAGAGTTGTAAAATAATTTTTAAATGTACGGTTTTCATGGAATCAGTCTCATTACTTAATTGTCGCACCTTGTATGTAACTGTACGGAGCATATTATTACTCAGCTGAAATTGTAACAGCCAAGTTAAAGACTTATTTATTCAAGTTTGAAGTGCTTTCTCAATTCATCACACTTCAATAAATTTAAACTTAATTACTCTAGACAAACTCATATCTAATTATGGCAAAACGAAGTTTCTCAGACCTGCATTTTGATCCATCATACCAGAACCGCTATAACAATGGAAATTAATTAGAATATCATTCAGAGAGTTCCAAAAAAGCATCCTGGCCTCGTTTCCATTTTTATTATTTGTCAACTACATAAATTTTAACGCTGGACCTGAATCTCATCCACTTACAGAATAAATAAATGACTAAGCATTACAGACAACATAATTATTCACAAAAAGCTTGAGCAAACGAAATGAAACAGTGCCAACAATGCAACTGACGGTTGCTGTTTGTTCCTTAAATAAGTGAAGAAAGCAAGGACATCTCCTTAGATAAGCATTTTAATAGCACACTCAATCTCAGAAATCTCACCCTGGCATTACTTACTTATTCCGTTTCGACACAAAAATACTTCCTTCAGACCGAATTCTTGTTCAACATTTTCCAACTGCGCTCTTTTATATTTTTCTTTTTATGTATCGCTTGAAATTGTTCTTTTGTTGGCACTTTTATCTGTATCTAAACGAGCATAGTTTCGTCGAGTCAGATCAAAAACTGGTAAATACAACAATGAGCAAGAGAAGAAGTATAAAAAGTAAAACAAAAGAAAAAAATATTTCGTGCACTTAAAACGATGAAGTCGAGGAGAAGAAGAAGGGAAAACTTCAGACAGTTGTAATAAATGATTTCTGAGCTTTTGTGTTAATTTAGAATGCAATCCTAAATAGTTTTGGATATCCATCTCAGTTTGGAGTTTGTTGAGTCTAGAAGCAACTTAATTTCGGATGTACATACAATGTGGACCTTTGAATTGTAATTACTTGGGAATCATGCTGTGCAGAGGCTTCAGGGTATCAGACTTCAAGGATTCGAAGGAGTTGGTTTAATTATTCTGAACTTTACTTAAGTTTCTATGATTTCACTTGCATTAATTGACTTAGAGATTTTCGGTCTAGAATGCAATTTACGATAGCATGATATTTAAGGTACGAAGGATTCTAATTGGGTTGCGAAGGAGTTTCTCTTTTAGTTAAGAAAACCCTCAGAGCAACATGAAACGAATGCCTAAGACATTCAGATCACAACTAGTATAACGCACTGAACAGTTTCTATACCTAAGGCTTTAAGATATTAAAAAAAGACAAAACCTTTTAGACACGAGTATAAAGAAATCTCTGATGCCAACGGTAGTGTTGCAAAGAAAATAATTTCTTTGCACCAAGTCTAAGATTGTGGAAACGTCAACATATAAGAATGGTGCTTTTCTTGTTTTTATTAAGATATAATGTAAAATCAGTAGACGGCGTGACATGTTGAATCCTTTACGACCTCCATGGACACGTATGAAATAGAGAAGCAAGCATTATGTCAAGAGCAACAATACATTCATATTTTCTGGGGCTTTGTCGTTGCACAATATCGTGAGAAATATAGAAGGAAAACAAACAGCATCACCTCTTCTTTATACAATACATTCTATACTAACTCCAAGCATATTGTATTCTTTTCTAGCTTTTAATAAATACCCTGAATCAAATGAAAGCTACAGGAATATCAGACAAAAGAAATTTAAATATTATTAAACAAGGATTCATTTTGAAAATAGTTTATCTACAGGGTTCACCACAGTTTAATTTTCAGGGCAGATTTTTTATTTGTTTTTTTGAGGAAGTATCAAATCGCAACGATATGAATATCCTAATTTTCTACTTGGGTAGATTAAGTGGCAGACCTAATTTTCTACTTGGGTAGATTAAATGGCAGACCCTATAGAAATAAAAACGTTTATTAAGGGTCATTTTCAATTGATTTCCATACGGAAGAAGATTCCCTGCAGGGGAAGTCTTGGTCCAGAGGAGTTTTGTTGGAGGCTTGCATTGTTTGGGGAGTGCCATCCCCACGTTCTCGAGAAATTAGAAGGCTCTGTAAGGTTCCTCCGCGGACAGCATCCGGCTATAAGTGTTCGTCTTACTTTTGATGTAATTTCAGCCGGGAGCGAGAATGCTACATTGCCCCAGATCTTCAGGGTGTTAAGCGACCTGCGCCCATCGAGGGAAGGCAGTCAAGAGCAAAAATGGCTGTCGTGAACGGAGCCTCGAGGCTTGGCGAACCATTGAGTATGGAAATGCCACTGGCGGTAGGTAAAACGCTATAGGAAGGAACCCAGAAAAGAAAACCATGATGAAAGTCGAGGAGGAGAAAAAACGTACGGTGCAGGGCGTTGGACCTCAAGTCAAAGTCAAAAGCGCTTTATTTAATACCAATCGTTATAAATTTTAAAAAGAACATAAAGCAAATTCCAAACAATAAAACTATGAAAACTGAATGGCCCGAATGGCTCTCTAAATTTATACGTTATTAACGGAAACACAATGAAAAAAACACACTAGCAAATTTAAATTATTAAGATTATTACATATTTTTTGATTCAATTGAAAAAAAGGAGAAAAAACCAATCAGCATTATTCAAAAATTACTTATACTACTAACACAACAATGAAACTTTGATCCTACACCTAATATGTTATACCCTAATTCTAAATAAATTCAATCAAAAAGAACGTTTCTTATACTGAAATCTACCCCTAAATTAAAATACAAATAAACAACAGCACTAAATGTAGCAATAATGAGTTGAAACTCAAAAACTAAGTAACGAAAACACAAAAACTGGAAATAAACACGAATAATTTAGACATTTTCATTCAGCCACCAATATCTAGATTGCTGCATCTCAGCTCGATCAGCTTCAACGAATCTAGCAAATGAGTATCTCCATTGGAATTGTGGGTCTCGTGAACTCTAACTCGGAAGAAATTTTATCTTCTTATCGGTAGCCCGTCTATATATGTGATATATGATTGGGACGCCGTCAGAATCATAAACATATGTATTCATGTCCAAATACACGAATGCTTCTGGAGAAACGAAGCTAGTAGCGAGCCAAGTCGCAATATATCCGTCTGTAGGGTGGAACGGCTGTGAAATCCAAGGTTTTTCACTCACAGTTACAGATCTTCCGATATGATTCCGAAAAAGTTTCAATATGAAGACATAGACTTGTTACTTCAGGAGTTTGATAAATTCTTCTATTCGATATATAATGCTTCCAACCCGTCTCAGGCTTTCTGTACAAACCAGTACATGCACGAAGACATTTCCTTTCAAAACTCTTAATTTTTCCATAGTTCTAGCACTCTGATTGTACCAGATCCGACATCCATATGTCAAAACTGATCTAACCAGGGTCTTGTAACAGACAATTTTAAGCTTTCGATCAATGTATTTGGAATGGAAGACTTTACTGAGCATGATTTTGACATTTTCAGCATAATACAGATACTGTTCGAGATAAACACCGAGGTATCGAACACAGATTTACGTGGAACCCGTTCTAAGCTATCCTTGCCAGCCATAATGTGGAAATCTTCCTTCGTCTTGACGGACCCCTGCAGCGTTATCCGAAACAAAATTTTTTCGCACTTCTGCGCATTGATTTTCATTCGCCAATGGTCAGTGTATACCTGCACATCATTGAACATTTTTTGGAGATTGCTTTGAACTATTGTAGCTTTTCGGTCTGCCGTATAGATGATCAGATCATCAGCAAACACTACCAATGAACGCGTTAGCGAGACATCTAAATCAAATCCGTTCAATATCTTGCCAATGAATATTGAGAAGAGCAGAGGCGCAGTAATTGTTCCCTGCTGTACGAACTTGAATTCGGGCATTGTGGTCAGTTTTCCATCAGTTACAACAAATGATTTCCCGTATAACATATTGCATATCATGGCGACAAGGTGTCTGAGGAACTTGTCCAGAAAAAGTTTAAAAACTAGTCCATCTAACCACACCGTACCGAAGGCTTTCTTCATATCAATGAGACACGCTCCAACATTTTCTCTGTTGTTTAGTTTGCAACCGATGTCTGAGGTTACTTTCGTTATTGCATGTGTGGTCGAATGCCTGGCACGAAAACCAAATTGGCAATTTGGCATCAACTCATATTTCTCAATGTGGGCGTTTAATGCATTGTTGAGTATCACATCAAACGCTGATTGGGCGATGGCTTTTAGGGCCTGAAGTATCTTTTCCTTTCTTCAAGATCGGAAATACCTTAGCCTTTTTCCACTCATTTGGGAAATAATAATTGCTCAACATGTTGTTGAACAATATGCAATGATTTCTAATAGCAAACTCAGGGCAAATGTCGGAGAACTACATTTGGAGTACCATCAGTACCACATAATTTCTTGTTGTTTATCCTGCGAAATATGGAACACAATTCTTCATAGCTGACAAAATAATCAATAAGATTCAAGCTCGGTATGAGCTCAGATGTTAACGTTTCATTGAAATGAAGAATTAATTGGTCGTTCAGGCTTGATTTGAAGTCGGAAACTTTTTCTTTAACGAACTCTGAAAATATTTCATTCCCTCTCGCAGGGTTTGGTAGATGAACCAATTCAAAATGTGTTCCAATCAGGGAAAGTTTATGCGATACCTCACATATAATCCTTTTCAATTTCTATCCGGAGTCGTACTATCAATTTTGATACCAGCCCTATCGAGAAGATTTATCTCATCACTTGTGACTTCAAGATTTGATACCTTCACTCGAGACTTCTTAAGGAATATGCTTTTCACTTTCGCGAAAACGCAATCTGGGTCCTGTGGATCAATACCCCTCAATTTTCCCGCTCATTGATTGCTGAGCTCACTCTTGAAGTATGAACGGATTAAGTTCCGGACATTCTTCAAGTGTAATTTCAACAAAGCCAACGAGTGATGGTTGTAGTCCCAAAATCGCCGATAAATATTGTTGACGCGTGTGAGAAGAACGCTTTTCAATCTTATCACCCTTGCAATGGTTGGTGTTTCATACCCTTCCATATTGTTTCGATGTTTAATCTTTGGAACAACTTTCTCAATCGTTTCTAACGCCAGCTTCTCTAACTTCGACAAATAGACATCTATTTCATCGTTAGTTAGATTCCTGTCATTAGGAACCATTAAACACGCGTTGCCATCATGAGAAGGAGGACATTCTTTCTGGTATTCTCGATTAAAATTTCTTTTGAAACTTTCCCTTGTCTGTCTTTTTGAAATTCAATCAATGATTTTCGTGTTGAACTGGAATGAGGAAGAGATCATCCTTTTGATGATTGATTTCCATTACGATTGCGTTATGGTCGCTATCATAAGGAAGCATCTGCAGTTTTCGTTGAGGACTATTAAAGTTGAATTCAAGTCTTGCGTCAGCGATGCAGAGGTCCAAATATGAATTTGTCCTAGGGTATGTTGGGAACTCCGACCCATATAGATTCCACCTGTATTCAATTTGTCTCACTGTTATCCAGGATTTCAGGAATACACCTCTTGAATTGTTGGTGGCGTTCAGCCATGATGTATGCTTAGCGTTCAGGTCACCAGCAAGAATATAAAAATGATGTAGTCTGTTCAATTGCTTGAGCTTGAGAACATCTTGACCAGTTGCATAGGCAGAGATAACGAAGAGGTTATCTCACCTGGCAGTGAGATTTTTATTACGGACACTTCAAGAGATCCAAAGCTTTTGAATTCGACTTTTTAAATATTTTGGAAACAATAGGGTATTCGAGCCAATATCCCGGTGCCACCTCTCCCATCACCGTTCACCTTATCGTTTCTTACGAATTCAAAATCCTTGAATGTCATGGAGTGCCATGAATTGAGGTGGGTTTTAGTGAGAAGCATGATGTCAGGCTTTTGCTTAACAATGAATTCAAGGAGATAGTCACGCCGATGTATAGTAACAATGGAGTTGACGTTGCTCAAGATGAGACGAATCTTATCCATGGGAATGTGACTGGATGACAAACTATTTTGAAGCATTCTTGCCTAAACGTTTAAAAACGAAATTGATTTTTTGGTCTTGTTTATTGATTCTATCTGAAAGAGATTCAAGCTGTTCGTAAAATTTGAGAAGCAGCTCATTATGGTCACTTACATTATTTATTTTATTTACATTGTTGTCTGCTGGTTTTCTAGCAGCAAGTGCAAATGATACTGCGGGTTTGATGAAGTTGGGAGGTAACAAGTTGTGAAGTACTTGTTTTTGCTTGGGGGAAAATTTAACTCTTCCATCTTGATGCCGAGGGCATCCTCAATATGATGCTGGATGACCAAATATACCGCAATAACACAGCATAATTTTTCTTTTGGCTCCATCTGAGCCAATTTGCATTCACCGGGGGCGTGAATATCTTTGCATATAACACAGCGATAGTGCATGGCACAATTGGCAGCCGAATGACCGAATCTTTGACACCTGTAACACTGGTTGACCTCAGTTTTTTGGAGGTGTTTCCACCTCACAACTCTAAAGTTTAAGTACCTTACCTGTTGGAGGGCACTCGGACTGCTATCGTTTGAAATTTGGACCAAATAAAATGGTAATATTATGTCTGCAACAGTTGATCTTCTAGAAACAAAATTTTTCACAGTGATGAACTTAACAGCTGATGCTGCTTCCTGCAACATTTCAAGGAGATCAACTGTATTCTCCCCACAGTCCAAGCCCTTCAACAAGAAGGTCTGATTTTTTTCCGCCTTTGGCGTGTTTGTAAAGTGGGGAGCTTTTACACTATTAAGTGCATCTTTCGCTAGCTTGAAATCAGCCAATGTTTTTGTCTTAATTGTGAGTTTATCAGCGGTCACTCTCTTAACTTCAAAGTTATCAATTTTATGTTCGCCTGCCAATAACCGAACCATATCCCCTCCACGCTGCCCAAAAACAATAATTGGAGGAACTTTCTCATTTATCTTATTATTTTTAATAGGAGAACTAGCGGACACACCGGTTGGCTTCTTCTCCTTCTCCTTATTTTTTGATTTTAAATATTCAATGAAATTATTAATGCATTCATTAATATTACCTATGCTATCTTGGCACTCCATCTCGATGTCCATTTCGTCATTCATCGCAGACAGTACCGCATAGTAATTGGCGCTGTCGTTTGCTCCTCCTGCACTTAGTATGTTTTGATTTTGCTTTATATGCTTGAGTCTTTTGCGTTGCTTCTGGTTTTTTTGGTCTCGTTTATTGCCGCTTCCTTTTTCTCATTCTTCTAATTTGTTATCGCTTCTTCTTTGCCGGACGTATTCTGTGGCTTTATCACTTTTGTTTTGTTCAGATTTGTTAGTGTCCAGACCATATCCTCCAAACTTTGTATTCGGAGTTTCATCTCATCGTTTTGTTTAGTAACCTTTGCGTTTTCTCTAGTTACTCTTTCGTACTCTTCACTTGAAAGCGTAAAACCCTTGCCACGCTCACAGCTGTCTTGATCGTTTTTCCGCTTCATGATTTTTTCATTTGTCGTATTAGAAATGTTTGACCCCCAGCGGTGGGAAGCCATCGGGCTCCTCCATTCCCCCGGTGAAAAAAAAAACTTTTCTTCTTTTTTGAAGCTCTCGCGACGATGTAAGAAGTTTTTTTCTAAGTTTACTTTCTAATTGACGTTTTAAAAATTATTTTAATTTATAAAAATTCTTTACAGGAGCGAATTAAAAACACGTCTACACGCAACGAGTGCTAGACGTAGAATTTGATATTTTCAACTGAGCATGCACTCACTACACAATCAGCAATATCATTGAGGGCAAAAATTTCTTCGGTTTTGAAAGTGGAAATTGTAGAGTTATGCAAAACAAATTTGATCATCAATTTTTTAATTCATCTGACAAGAATCTCTGGTGTTTTACTGGATCCATGGTGCCACCAACAAGCTGCTATAAAGGCCTAGCTGCAGGAAGTTGAGAAGTCGAAGGCGTATTCTTTTGCTGAAGACATTATGAAAGTGAGTCTCACCAAAGGCTTAGTTTTACGTACTTTCTCAAAATCTCGATGCCATCCTAAGATTGAGGAGACGAAATCTATGCACGCGGTGAGCAAACTGATAAAGAAAAAATCCTACTTGTCTACTTCGTCCGATAAAGCTGCTAAACAAAATGCAAGTATAACATCGGCTCGTTTAACTGCAACAAAAGAAACAAATTATAAGCTGTTAGAGTGCAGCCGATTCATCGCAAATAACACCCATTGGCAGTCCAAGGAGGAGACTTACTTGGGTTCTGGAAGAGGAGCGAACAGCAATACCAAAACATGGGCACATTTGCTCGAGCAGCGCTGAGGCTGTCCATCTCGAGTACATCGAACGAAAGGGCATTTTCTGTGGCCACCAGAACTATGGATTCCCAGCGCTCGTATTTTTTAGAGTTTATATACAAAATGTATTTTTGATCATAAAATTATCACATTTGTAAAGATCAGGTCAGAGATCAGATTGCAATTTGCGCGTGTGTACTAGTATACCTCTTCTTCGTAGCACTACAGCATCTCTCGGGCCTTCGCTTTCTGTAACAAGTGCCTCCAACTATCGACCACGCCCTTCAATTTCGAAATCCGAGCAGCACTTAGCTGTCTTCGTCGACCGAGTCAGACCAGCGTTTCCCCGGTTACCCTACTGGTCACCGCAATTCAGTCCTCCAAACGAATACCTTTTTCGGTAACCGTTGTTCATTCATACGACTCACGTGACCAGCCAATTGCAGCTTCCGCAGTCTTACAATTGTTAAGATCTCCGGCTCGCCAAAAATTTCATATTGCTCATGGTTGCATCAACTTTGTCATTGGTCCGCGTCTAATTTTGCTCCAATTATCCGCTGCAGGACCCGCCTTTCGGAGACATACAACATGTTTGCGGATGCTTGAGTTGGGGTCCATGTTTCACACAAATTGCATAGCACAGGTCTTATCACAGACTTGTATACTTGGAGCTTTGTTTTCCTGTGTATGCAGCTGGCTTACTAGTATACTATCGACTGTTACTTAAACCTGTTATCAGTAGTTTTCTATGAGTAGAGTGCTGTAGACAGAAGTGGGCCACAGGTTGGAGAGGGCCACCCGAATAACTGTAAGACAGTGACATCCATGTCAAACTGCGCACATTATTTATCGTATTTTGACACGAGTTCACTTATTGGAAGCATTTGGAGATTTTAACCTACTCTCGCACTATACAGAGAAACAAGCTAAGAATTTTGCCGAGAAAGTTTTTACCCTCGCACGCTTTCACGCGTTTCGTTATCTCATTTTTACGAGAAAAACTTAGGTACATATGCAATATGTTATTTGGACATATAATCTTTGAAATGCAAAGTGATATTTTCCTATTATTGATATGGTGTTTTTTTGGGATGCATATACGCCACTATAGGCCACTATTTGTGGACAGACATGGGCCACTTGAGTTATGCCGTTTTTTGCACAGTAAAGTGTTTTTATCAATTATGCAAATGTCTTATTTACTTATTTTTATCATTTCAGCCATCACGCCTCCCAAAAAAAGGAAACTCCCAAAAAAGAGGTGAATTATGAAAAATTGATTGTTGCTGTAAAGCAAGTGAAATAAATAAAATATCGGAGCGTGTTGCCTCTGCTTCTACCGATGTTAGCAGATCGTCTATTCAACGCTACTTGAAACTTGCGACCGACAGATATCCGGATATTGCCGCTGTTACCGACGCACAATTGTTAGATATCCTACAAGAACGACCTGCACAAGGTGGGAAAACGGTAGATATTTTTTACATTCCTCTATCTCTTGTTAACTGAATATTTAGTTATCATTAGTTGAAAAATTGTTTTTCAATAATTGTTCAATATTTTAATTGTTTAATTTTTTTGTGGCTCATGCTTTCTATACACTATCATATCTATTGAATTTTTTGTTTTTTAACGAATGTTTTTATTTCGTTTATTGACAGATTTTCACTGCAACCTAGGAAAAAGAACTGAATGAATACATCATCAAGTGCTCTGAACTACACTATGGTCTCACCGTAAACAACAAACGCAAGGTAGCCTTTCAGTATGCCAAGAAAATGGGAATCGATTACCTGATCGAATTGGATGAAATGGACATGGCCAGCAGAGATTGGTATTACGCCACCCACGACTCTCTTTGCGCCCGCCAATATCAACCAGCGAGAATAGAGCAAAAGCATTCAATAAAGAAACTGTCGACGACTTTTCCCAGCTGCTTCATGCTGCGTTGGATGAACGTCCGTTCTCTCCAGCCCGCATTTGGAATGCAGATGAAATCGGATTTCCTACGGTTCCGACGAAATGCGTTAAGTCGTTGCTGCAAAAGGTTCGAGGGTTTGTTAGCACTCATCTGCAGAACGTGGTACAAATGTGAAGATGGTGACGGCTGTTAGTGCTGGTGGAGATTTCATTCCTCCTTTTTACTTGTTCCCACGCAAAAATATGGAAACATCATTCATGTACAATACCACACCAAGCGCCGTCGGCTTCGCGAATGGCTCAGGGTGGATGACTGCCGTTGACTTTGTCCAGTTCATGCGACACTTCGTCAAATTTGCACATGCGTCAAAAGAGAATCCTTTATTATTGTTAATGGACAATCACCGATCGCACGTCACTATTGAAGTTATCGATCTCGCCCTTGCACATGGTACCACCATTCTGACATTGCCGCCCCATTGCAGCCATCAGCTTCAGCCTTTAGACGTTGGTGTGTTTGGACCGGTCAAAAGATCCTACTACATTCAATCAGGTGCATGGTTAAAGAATCATATCGGTTTGCCGCTGGAAATCCAGCATGTGCCTGAAATTGTTACCACAGTCTCAACACTTGAAACATCGCTGTAGGTTTTGAGAAAACCGGAATTTTCCCATTTAATCCAGACATTTTTGATGAGGACGATTTTGTGGCGGGGAGCACCAAGTTGTTGAAAATCAACTTGTTCAGAAGGAAGACGAACTCCAACAAATTGTTGTTAGGGTTGAAGAAGAGCCTGGGATGCGAGAAGAGTCAACAACATCTACTTCAACCGCATATACATCAGCGACACGTTGATTATTGGACTGTATTGGACCGCTTAATTATGTCGCTCTGAAGCATAAATCCAATCGTGGCCGCAAACCGCTGAGCAGCAGCATCATTACATCCCCTGAAAATAGAGAGGTCGCGGAAGAAGCTGCACGGCGTCAAAAATCGCAGATATCAACGAAAGTTTCCAAAAAGGCCAATTCTTCACAATCAACTGTGGAAAAAAAGAAAGTCTCCGGTTTCTTTAGATGAAGACATCGATTTTTGCATGGTTTGCAATAAATTAATGCCAGCAAAGCTGACAAGAAAAACTCCATCGAGTGCGATAACTGCGACAGACCCTTCCACTTAAAGTGCGTCGATATGACCAACTACACCAACTTCACATGCGCGAATTGTGCCTAAAATACTGTAAAATGTTTTTTTGCAACACTTTTGTCATTCCAACTTGATCACTCCTTCTTTCCAGACATTAAATGAACATTATTACTGAAGTCACTGTTTTTTTCAATTTTTAACCCTCATTTCGCGCAAACTATTTTAACCGATAACTGCGACAGACCCTTCCACTTAAAGTGCGTCGATATGACCAACTACACCAACTTCACATGCGCCAATTGTGCCTAAAATACTGTAAAATGTTTTTTTGCAACACTTTTGTCATTCCAACTTGATCACTCCTTCTTTCCAGACATTTCGCGCAAACTATTTTAACCCTCTAACAGGCAAGCCCGCCTTAAGTCGGGTTCTGTAAAATCTCGTTTATGCACGCAAATTAATTTTGTTTGAGGTAAAACGCAGCCCTGACTTTTGTTTTGAACGTACCCATGCACTGATAGAGATGGAAAGATAGCCGTGTTCCGTTTTCAAATGTTCTAGTCAGTTTGATGTGACATGCCAAGTGAAGTGTCCAAAACGCAAGAGCATAGTTTTCAGTGTGGAAAATAAATATAGGTGGCGTGTTTATCAAACTAGAAAATTTATAAGTGAGTAAATAAAAGTGTTTTTAATGAAATAGCTTGTAAACAAAACTTGCTTCGCCTTTATTTTTGCTGCTAACTACATACAACCACTACCCGCCTAAAGGCGGTCTTGCCCGTTGGAGGCGAAATTTTTAATTCTTGTTCATTGCCGTTTCGTACGCAGACATGGCATCAAATATGAATCGAGGAAATGGTTATTGCTCTTCCAAAAAAATTGACTTATCCAAAATGTCAGCTTATGAAGTATTTAAGCTTTTGGAATCTATATCTGTCAATGAAGATACCACCGATGATGAAGATGATGAATTGGGATGTGATTTTGATGATGACCACATGGAATTGCCAGGTTTAGCACACCAAATTGATGAGTGCATTGAGTTGCTGGATGTATCTCTTGATGATGAAGCAGCTGAGACATTCAATAATAATCATCAAGTATCGATTTCAGCGGAAGGTATCAATGTGGAACCATCAACATCGGGTTCACTCACATCAGCAGTAGCGTCTGCGCCATCTTTATTTTCAACAGAACCATCCAAAACAGAATTATCCACCACCATCCAACGACGTAGAAACCGAGCAAACGACCTCGTAGTCCTCTCCCAGAATTTCAAGGGGATGCTGATATTCCTGACACCCATGCTGGTGGGTATACTGGAACTGTGCATGAACTTACAGCACAATCAAAAGAGTGCAAATCGATTTTATGGCGAAAAAGCATTTACAGCTACATAAAAATGAAGTGGTGTTCCGTGGAAATGCAAATCTGCCATCAAGTTTTAACAACACCTTACCAATGTTTCACGTACTTTTTTACCCCGGAACTTTTTGAAGAAATTGCAGGACAGACAAACTTATATGCTCGGCAGCATGATATTCAAACAACATTTTCAGTCGCAGCTTCAGATATACGCAAATACATCGGCATATTAAAATTCATGTCAATATATCGATACCCAAGTGCTGCAGAGTGTTGGAGTCGTTATTCTTTTGAGCCGATTCGCACAGCAATGACAGCCAAGCAGTTTTATGCGATTCGAAAATATATACACTTTAACGACAAGTCAAAAGAAAAAAAACGGGGCCAACCTGGATTTGACCCATTATACAAAGTTTCACCATTAGTTAAACATTTCAATGCACGCTTTGAAACAGTCCCTAAATTACCTCGATTGTGTGTAGATGAACAAATGTGCGCAACCAAAATGGTTTCTACTTTGCGACAGTTCATGCCAGCAAAACCCCATAGGTGGGGGTTCAAACTTTTCGTGCTCTGTGACACCAGCGGATTCTCCTATGGTTTTGAAATCTATACCGGAGCTGGTAGCAACACCATTTTGCCAAAAATGCCAGATTTAGGTCCAGCAGCCAATGTTGTTGTACGTTTGTTGCAGACCATCCCGAACTTCGCCAACCACGTACTTTATTTCGACAATTTCTATACTACATTGCCGCTGCTAATTTATCTCAGAAGCAGAGGAATTTACTCATTAGGGACAATTTGCTCTGGTCGAATTCCTAATTGCAAGTTACCTAGCGACAAAAAGCTTGCAAAAGTTGAAAAAGGATTCTCTGTTGAATACGTTGGAAGTGCACATGGCGTAGCTTTGACAACTGTTTTATGAAAGGACAATAAAAACGTCCGCTTAGCGTCTTCATATGTCGGAATACTCCCTTCCAAGAGCACAAAGGATATGCAGCCATCTATGGCAAATCGGTTTGATCGAACTAAAAAAAAATACGTAGAGATTGATTGCCCGACCATTATACGTGAGTATAACCACCACATGGGTGGAGTCAATCTGATGGATGGTCTGCTTGGAAGGTACCACATCCGTTTGAAGACCCGTAAATGGACTTTACGATTGTTTTACCATTTCATCGATGTGGCAATGGTAAACGCGTATTTATTACATAAGCGCATTCACGGCACCTCACCCTCATTGCCGAATTTTAGAGCTAAAGTAGCTTCTGTGCTCTGCGCAAATGAAGCTCCGAAAAAAGGTACCGGCAGACCATCACTTACTTCACAACAAGATGAAATGCCAGAGGCAAAACCGAGCAACAAAACATACACTCCAGAGCCAGATATTCGATTTGATGGCTTGAATCATATGCCAGATTTTCTTGACAGGAGCGGAAAGCGAATGTGCAAAAATAAGGGTTGCAAATCCGAAACCCAGGTTTTTTGCTGTAAATGCAACTTGAATCTGTGTCTATCGTCAACAAGAAAATGTTTCCGAGAATTTCATACTAAATAAAATTAATAAAGATTACTTTTGTTAATGGCTTAAATAGATTTCTTTCACCTTTGTATGTTTTTCTTATATATGTGTTTTTTTCGTAACAGGGCAGGTCCGCCTTAAGGCGGGGTGACTATTTTGGTACCTAGAACCTAGGATATTGAAAAAACAGGATTTTTCCAAGTTAAAATATGTTAGTATGCACGAAATACACCCTTTAAAATTTTTTCTTGTTATATAAAAATTGGCCTGTTAGAGGGTTAAATTTTGCAAATTTGACAACGGGTTCGTAATCAACGCCTTTGAAAACCCCTAGGACAAGAATTTGTAGCATTTAGCAGCATTTTTTCAGATAAAAATTTGGGTGGCCCACTTCTCCCTAAACTTTCGGAAAACACAGAAAATACACTTTTTTCCCATTTAAAAAGAGAAATACTTCAAAACTTAATTGCAAACATCTGCTATGATGGTAAGTTGCGTTTTGGAATACCCTTGCGATTAAAAAAAATTAAGAAAAAATTTTCATCTTTCACCATTTTGCAACCAAAAATAAAAATATAGCCCACTTCTGTCTACAGCACTCTATTTTAACATTAGAAAAACTGCATTGTTGCACTCATCACATTCAGTTATTTTCTATAATTCGTCCAAAAGACTAAAATAAGGTCGGCACCCCAACTTGCATTGCCACCGCTTATTGTAAACTTAAAACTGACTGTGCTCACAGTAACACCTTCGATTGGATTAAGTTTGATCGTTGGATCGTAGTAGTCTTTGCTTATAGACGTCTTTTAAATCGCTCCTGTCAACAGTTTTCAAAAATTAAAATTAATTTTTTAAAAACGTTAGTCCGAAGTTAATTTTTATCGGAAAACATCTTATATTGTCGAAGTAATCGACTCAGGAAATTTTGTATCGAATATTTTTACTTCGATTGGTAACGAAAAACAAATTACCTAAGAAAAATTCGCCGCTGGTATGGAGGAGCCCGACGGCTTCCCACCGTTGGGGCAACCTGGAGAAACGACGAATACGAAACTGGCGACAATCACCAAAAGAAAACATAACGAAGAAAACTCCGTAGATGGAGGGTGCAAGCTGCAAATAATAGCGGACAATCAACAAATGGCCAAATTGCAGAAAGAAACTGATGAACTAAGGCAAGAGATACAGTCTCTCAAGGATCTTTTCAAGAAAGGGATGAAGCCTCAAAAGAAGCAGCCACAAAATCAATGGCAACAGGTAACAAAGCCGAAGAAAAGTACAAAGCAAGCAATTCCAGATTAAGCTCTAAGTGTTGGTGGCATCAACGAGAGCCAAAATTATTTTGCAGCGCTGGAGGGATCCACCGAAGACCTGGATATCGAAGAAAACATCGGAGGTAATTTTAATCAAGATAATGACGTTAATTTTATTCAATATTCAAAGAACAAAAATAAGGAGAAAAAACCAGCCCGCAGTTCTGCTGGTTCCTCTGAAAAAGCTTCCAACAAGACAGAAAAAGCTCCGCCAATCAACGTGTTCGGACAAACCGGGAAAGATATGGTTCGGCTATTGGCAGCCGAAAATAAACTGGCCAATTTCGAAATCAAAAGAGTTAATGCCGAAAAATTAACTATAAGGACGAAATCACTGGTTGATTTCAAGTCAGCCAAAGATGCGCTGATTTCTGGGGAGGTTCCACACTTCACCTATACCCCAAAAAGTGAAAAAAATCAGACCTTCTTGTTGAAGGGTTTGGACAGCGGAGAAGATACGGCCGATCTTCTTCAGGTGCTCAAGGAGGCTGCACCAGATATTGATTTTGTTTCAGTCAAAGCCTTTGCGACAAGAAGGTCGACCATAGAAAGGAAGAATTTACCACTTTACCTGGTACAAATTGCAAATAAGAGCAGTCCAAGTGCCCTTCAACAAATAAGGTAATTGAATTTCAGAGTGGTGAGGTGGGAACGCCTCCAGAAAAGAGAAGTCAACCAGTGTTACCGGTGTCAAAGATTTGGACATTCGGCTGCCAATTGTTCCATGCACTATCGTTGCGTTAAATGCAAAGATGTTCATGCTCCCGGTGAGTGCAAATTGGCTCAGACGGAGCCTAAAGAAAAATTATACTGCGTTAACTGCGGTGTTTTTGGTCACCCAGCATCATATCGAGGATGCTCCCGATATCAAGATGCAAAAGTTAAATTTGCTCCAAAGCAAGCACAAGTACACCATAATATCATACCTTCCAACTTCGTCAAGCCCGGAGTATCATTTGCACTCGCCGCTAGAGGACCAGCAGAAAATGCTGGAAATAATGTAAATGATGTAAGTGGCAATAATGAGCTGCTTCTCAAAATTTACCAGCAACTTAATTCTTTATCGGAGAGAATCGACAAACAAGATTCAAAAATTAACTTTGCTTTTCAGCGTTTAGGTCTTTCAAATGCCTAATAATAACTTGCCATCCAGTCATATTCCCATGGATAGGCTTCGCCTCATATCGATCAACGTCAACTCTATCGTTGCTATACATCGACGTGATTATCTCCTTGAATTTGTTGTTAAGCAAAAGCCTGACATCATACTTCTCACTGAAACCCACCTCAATTCATGGCATTCCATGGAATGCAAAGATTTTGCATTCGTAAGAAACGATAGGGTAATAGGTGATGGGGGAGGTGGAACCGGGGTATTGGTTAGAAGACCCTATTGTTTCCAAAATATTTAAAAAGTCGAATTCAAAAGCTTCGAATCCCTTGAAGTTCCGTTATCAAAATCCCACTACCAGGTGGGGATAACTTCTTCGTTACCTCTGCCTATGCAACTGGTGGAACTGCTCTCAAGTTCAAGAAGGAACTCAATTCCTTGTTTGAAATACTCGAATTGAACAGGCTGCATAATTATTATATTTTTGCCGGTGACCTGAATGCCAAGCATACATCATGGCTAAACGCCACCAATAATCCAAGAGGTTTATTCCTGAAATCATGGATAACAGAAAACCAAATTGAATACAGGTGCAACCTATATGGGTCGGAGTTCCCAACATACCCTAGGACAAATTCATATTTGGACCTCTGCATTGCTGACGCAAGACTTGAATTCAGCTTTAATAGTCCTCAACGGAAACTGCAGGTGATTCCTTACTATAGCGATCATAACGCAATCGTAATGGAAATCAATCATCAAAGGGATGATTTCTCCCTCATTCCAGTTCAACATGAAAACCATCGGTTGAATTTCAAAAAGACAGACTGGGGAAAGTTTCAAAAGAAGTTTAATCGGGAGTACCAGAAGCAATGTCCCTCTTCTGATGATGGCAACGCTTGCTCAATGGTTCCTAATAACAGAAATCTAACTGACGATGAAATAGATCTCTATTTGTCGAAGTTAGAGAAGCTGACGTTGGAAACGATTGAGAAAGTTGTTCCCAAGATTAAACATCGAAACAATATGGAACGATATGAAACACCAACCATCGCAAGGTTGAAAAGATTGAAAAGCCTTCTTCTCACCCGCGTCAACAATATTTATCGACGATTTTTGGACTACAACCATCCCTCGTTGGCTTTGTTGAAATTACACCTGAAGAATGTCCGGAACTTAATCCGTTCATACTTCAGGAGTGAGGTCAGCAATCAATGGGCGGAAAAACTGAGGGGTATTAGCCCACAGGACCCAGATGGCGTTTTCGCGAAAGTGAATAGCTTATTCCGCAGGAAGTCTCGAGTGAAGGTATCGAATCTTGAAGTCGCTAGTGATGAGATAAATCTTCTCGATAGAGCTGGTATCGAAATTGATAGGACGACTCCGGATAGAAATGGAAACAGGATTATATGTGATGGATTGCAGAAACTTGCCCTGATTGGAACACATTTTGAATTGATTCATCTGCCAAACCCAGAGAGACGGAATGAAATATTTTCGGAGGTCGTTGAAGCAAAAGTTTCCGACTTCAAATCAAGCCTGAACGGCCAATCAATTCTTCATTTCGATGAAACATTAACATCTGACCTCATACCGAGCTTGAATCTTATTGATTATTTTGTCAGCTATGAAGACTTGTGTTTCATATTTCGCAAGATAAACAACAAGAAATCATGTGGTACTGACGGTATTCCAAATATAGTTCTCCGACATTTACCAGAGGTTGCTATTAGGAATTATTGCATATTGTTCAACAACATGTTGAACAATTCATATTTCCCAAATGAGTGGAAAAAGGCTAAGGTATTTCCGATCTTGAAGAAAAGAAAAGAATCTTCATGCCCTAAAAGCTATCGCCCAATCAGCTTGCTGCCTAACATCAGCAAGGTGTTTGAAGTGATACTCAACAGAGCATTAAACGCCCATATTGAGAAATATGAGTTGATGCCGAATTGCCAATTTGGTTTTCGTGCCAGGCATTCGACCATACATGCAATAACGAAAGTAACCTCCGACATCTGTTGGAAACTAAACAACAAAGAATGTGTTGGAGCATGTCTCATTGATATGGAGAAAGCCTTCGATACGGTGTGGTTAGATGGACTAGTTTTCAAACTTCTTCAGGACAGGTTCCCCAGACACCTTGTCGCCATGATTTGTAATATGTTATACGGGAAATCATTTATTGTAACTGATGGAAATCTGACAACAATGCGCGAATTCAAGGTCTTGAATGGTCTACAGCAGGGAACAGTTACTGCGCCCCTGCTTTTCTCAATATTCATTCGCAAGCTATTGAACGGCTTTGATTTTAATGTCTCGCCACCTACGCGATCATTGGTAGCGGCAGACCGAAAAGCTACAATAGTTCAGAGCAATCTTCAAAAAATGTTTAATGATGTGCAGCTCTACAACGACAATTGGCGAATGAAAATCAATGCGCAGAAGTGCGAAACAATTTTGTTTCGGACAACGCTGAAGGGGGCCAGTCAAGACTTGAAACGTAATTGGAAGGATTTCCACATTATGGCTGGTGAGGGTAGTTCAGAACGGGTTCCACATAAATCCTGTGTTCGATACCTCGGTGTTCATCTCGATCAGTATCTGTACTATACTGAACATGTCAAAATCATGCTCAGTAAATCACTAAAAGTAGTCATGGCCCTTCGGCGACTCTTTCATTCCAGATACATTGATAAAAAAGTCAAAGTTATTTGTTACAAGACCCTGGTTAGACCAGTTTTGACATACGGATGCCAGATCTGGTACAACCAGAGTGCTAGTACAATGGAAAGATTAAGAGTTTTCGAAAGGAAATGTCTTCGTGCATGTACTGGTTTGTACAGAAAGCCTGAGACGGATTGGAAGCACTATATATCGAATAGAAAAATTTATCAAACCGCTCAAGTGACAAGAATCGATATCTTCATATTGAAACTTCTTCGGAATCATATCGCAAGATCTGTAACTGTGAGAGAAAACCCTTGGATTTCACAGCCGTTCCACCCTACAGACGGGTATATTGTGACTTGCCTCACTACTGGCTTCGTTCCTCCAGAAGCATTCGTGTATTTGGACATGAATCGATATGTTTTTGATTCTGACGGCGTCCCAATCATATATCACATATATCGACGGGCCACCAAAAAGAAGATAAAATATCCTCCGAATCTGAGTTCACGAGACCAACAATTCCAATGGAGATACTCATTTGCTAGATTCGTTGAGGCTGGTCGAGCTGAGATGGAACTATCTAGGTATTGGTGGCTGAATGACAATGTCTAAATTATTCGTGTTTATTTTCTGTTTTTGTGTTTTTTCTCGTTACTTAGTTTTTTTTTAGATTCATCTCATTATTGCTACATCTAGTATTGTTGTTTATTTGTATTATAAATTAGGTATAGGTTTCAATATAAGGTAACGTTTTTTTTTTGATTGAACTTATTTAGAATTAGGGTGTAACATATTAGGTTCAGGATATAAGTTCATTTTTGTGTTAGTAGTATAAGTAATTTTTGAATAATGCTGGTTGGTTTTTTCTCCTTTTTCCAATTGAATCAAAAAATATCTAATAATCTTAATTAATTTAAATTTGCAAGTGTATTTTTTTCAGTAAATGTGTTTAACTGATAACGTATAAATTTAGAGAGCCATTCGGGCCATTAAGTTTTTTATAGTTTTATTGTTTGGAATTTGCTTTATGTTCTTTTACAAATTTATAACGATTGGTATTAAATAAAGCGCTTTTGACTTGACTTGACTTGACTTAAGTTTGATCGTACATCAAAAAGCACATCAATTAATATCTAATTTGAAAGTCAGTTCGTTCAATTAGCGTGTAATTATGAGGCTTACGAAATAAATTCAATAAATCTTCCCACACTAAATTTTCGCGAACAGTATCTTAGCATTTCCAACATTTTACATCAGTTTTTTATCAACTTCATAGCTTTATGAAAACATATAATCTAATTGTCCTTTTTACGCTCTTTTAAATCTCTTCCTCTCATCTAAATTCTACTTAAACCATTTACAGCAAAACTCTTTGATAACGTCGTGGATGACTTAAATACTCTTCATTGCAATAAGCTCATTTTCTACAAAGCCATCAACATTCGTCGTCCGGCATCCTTTTATCTCATTTAGTCTCATTTAGAGGTACACAAGCCCAAAAGAGCTTACGGTTGCACCCACAATACTTGTCCTATTTCCCCCCTAAAGCCTAAACTTAATCCTTTGCTGTTTTATTACAGCAGATTACAAGGATTAGCTTTTAAAAATTTCACAAAAAGTTCATTTTTATCGTTAAACCGACGTTGGTGGATGTTCTCGAAAAAAAGTTGCTGCCACGAGGCCAAAGATCCGGAGGGAGAGGGTACAAAAGAGAAGTAGATGGAAAAGATAATGATGCCTCAAAAAGTTCACTAAAAACCCATGACATATAAAATCCGGAAAAGCTGGAGGTAGATTCAATGAAATTAAGATAAATGCCAGTCGATAAAAAGATACGTGGGCGCTCCGTTGAGGTTTTAAATTGGTAAATGTCTAGCTATGAAGGATTCACCTTAAATCATATTGGAATTAATTTAAATTTGATGAAGATTGCCATAGTTTCGTAGAAGTAAGGAATATGTATACGAGTATTTCTTTCAATTGAATACTAAAGAGCAATTTTGTCTCTGTCGCTCTTTAGGTAAGCATCCTTTAAATTGTGAGGACGATGATATTTTTCATCCTTTTCGTAGATTGAGTCATGAATAAAAGGAGCAACATACAAGGGGGGAAAATCAAGGAAGATGTTCTGGCGTAGGCCAAGCTAATAATTTCATTTCATTTATTGTATTTTCTTGACACGCACAAATGTCAGCCTAAAACAAATGAAATTGCAAAAGAAAAACGAAACATAAAACATTGTGAATGCTAAATCTACAAACACTTTCGCCCAGCATGTATTTCCCTTGGAATTTCGGACTCCATTTATTCATCCTAGCAGAACGATTTATTAGCAAAGTGGACATATAGTCGGTTACACACAAAAAGGATGTGATCCCATGTAATTTTTGCTGACACTCATCAATTAAAAAGATTGATGATTTCCTTGGTGATATTTTAAAAAGGCACTGGGCTCCTTTTCATGGCTTTCTTCTCACTGGCGGGACAGACTAGTCTTAGTCCTTTCAGCTTAAAGCTGGGTTGTTGCTGTGAAATGTTAGCGAAGAGAAAAGTAGAAGAAAACTTGCATCAACAAACAGAAATTCAAGATGAAAGTAGAAAAGATGAAAAAGTTTTAACGATGTCCTTTTCTTAATTCTGTTTTTTTTTTCAATGTGCTCGTACAGAGTGAATTGCAAGATGGGAGCAATGTCTTGTGAAGAATGTCTTAAAGTCATTTCGCTTGAATATTTGCTCTTTGTAGTCGACTCGTTCCAGCGCAAAAGAATAAGTTTTTATTTTTCTTCTATGCCTTTATTTTATTCAAAGGTTAGGCGCTGGGTATTATAACAAATGAAACTTGACATGATGAAATGGGAAAAGATAACAGACAAGGGTTGGTTCTGGACAGAAATGAAATGAAGTAAAGTTGAATCGGTATGATTAATGTTCAAAAAGCCTGGGTCAAGTTGATGAAATATAATAAGAAAGGTGTTTTTTCTCGTACCTAGTAGGAATTAAGCTCGTGAGCTCCAGTGTTATAAAACAAGATTTAAAGATTGTCTGAAAATGATTCACCCTTACACAATAAACATTTTAATATTTTATTTTAATATCCTTATAAAATTGGACGAACGCTTTGGCCCTTTAAAATTTTCGGAGTATATTTCCTCTTTAATATTTTTAATTATATTTAACTCGAAGAAATCGGAGCTTGAGAACAACTGTTCGATGTCTTCTTAGTTTAAGCCGACGGATATAAATTCAATTTAAAAGTTTCATACTTCTATTTTTACTTTACTCTCAGATTTATTGAAGTTTCCGAGCATAAGCAAAGAGAACTTTCGTTACTCAGGAAAACTCCGCCGTCGTGCTTCCTTATAAATGAATTCTACAACCCCCTTGAGCCTTTTTGTGCTTTTTGTCAGAAGAAATTTATCAAGAATCATTAAATGAGCGAGACTGCCATGTTTTCAATTTTGATGAAACTTGGCAGATGTCTTTATTTTGATGAAAATGATGTAATTTATTGTCCTTTGATTTTATTGCCGTCCTAGTTTTGGTCCGCAGCCTGTAGAGCTCGTCAAAGGTTTGATTTTTGGGCTATATTATAACGCACGGTCAGGGGCGTAGCGATGGGGGGGTGTTACACCCCCCCCAAATATTTTGGAAGTCGGCATTTTCACAATTTCTAATAATATATTACCGAAAATTCAGCCATGAAATATTTCTTTTCAGGAAATTTTTCAACTTTGAACTTCACCTAACTTAATTTTCATTTGTATAGCCTACCAAAACTCAAAATAAGCAATTTTTGTAAGTAATTTCAATTATATACATGAACATAGCTCCTCTACAGTCTTATACCTCTATGGTAACAACTCATCTGATGGGCCATGTCATATGCATTGAACGAATAATATATCATTTACTCTTCGCTATCTAGAGACTACCGCTAGTCCGTAGGGATGTTTGTGGCGCGGCGTCCATAGAAAGACATATAATTTTTGAGTGCTTCGAAGGTTTGCAACTGAAAACAACTGAAAGTGAAATGCCTTGAGTATAATCATTTTGCCAATCACACATTTTTAGTATTTTTCTTTTGTAAACTCGATAAACATGTGCAAATTAGTTCTAGGTATAAAAAATTGTGCCTTATTAGACAATAGATTCGATTAAGTGGCTTGGTAGAAGAATAGAGAGGGAAAAGAATAGATCAACAAGGTTAATCATTTTTTGAGACTATTTTCAAGGTAAGTCGTAACTTTAATTTAAAATGAAATCACAACTACATAACTCACTATTATATCGAATCATTTTAGTAGAAGTAAAACACCAAATCAGTAAATTATTGTTTCAATATAAATGCTGCTTTTTTATTTTGCTGAGATTAAAATTTGATTTTAGTGAAAAAATACTAAATTTTTCTTCGTTTTGAATAAACTTGATAGATATTTACTTTTACGATATTCAAACGCAGCTACTTTGAAAGTAACTTTAATGTTACAATTCTGTAAATATCATTTTCGTGATAAATGTAATACCTACGCATCTAGTAGAAATCTTTTCACTTGATGCAATGGAAACATTTCTTCATAGGTTTTATAATAATGTCAAAACCACTAAGGAAAAGGATGAAAGTAGAATGTGAAGATTGTGGGAGTCAGTTTGACGATGACTACAAGTCTCGACATGAAATTTCTAAACATAATGGAAAATATGTTAGAGTCAAACATGTCGGAGCTCCATCAAATCCATTCGAAGCCTCTAAAAGAAAAATTGTACCTTCAACAATTCCATCATCAAATAGTCATACTGTAGTTGCTGTTATAGAAGAGAATGTTGCTAAACTACCTGCAGATGATTTAGAGCAGCAATTGGCTGGAGCCAGCAAACCCGTTATTTCAACGAAATGAAGTACCATTACCTAAAGAAGCTGAGGCTGATCCGGCTTGGATCAATTTTTCCGGTAAGGTAGCAGAATTTCTAAGTAACTTTGAAAGAGTAGGTGAACTTTTGAAGAATGTGACAAGTGATGCAGCTCCGAATGTAAAAGCGTTTTTTATCGATATGATCGATAGTTTGACCCACATTCACGAAGAAAGTGAGGAGTTGCTGCAATTAGCAAAAAAAGAAGAAGAAAAACTGTCATCAAAGACTTTTGATCTGCATATTGTGAGTGAAAGTTTCATAAACCATGATCCTGGAAAAAGGGGAAAAATATCAACCACCAATCAGCGAAGATTTTTAAGTTCGCTAGGACCATACCAGCCGAAACTTGCCATTTATCCAGCGAATCCAGATATTCCTACCAATAAACAATGCCGTTTTAATCCAGCATGGTATAATGAGTTCCCATTTTTGGAATATAGTCCTTACAAAGATGCAGCGTATTGTTTCGCTTGTTTTTTGTTTGCCGAGGGAGCTAGAAGGGCTCGAGGTAGTAAAGAGTGGACGTCAGTAGGTGTTCGCCAGTGGCATAAAATGAAAAGTAGAGGTCAGAATAAAGAAGGAAAACTAGTTCAGCACTTCACTTCAGAATCATCGTGCATCTTTAAATGACTACTGTGATTTGATCAACGAAGGAACCCATATCAATGTATTCTTAGATAAATCTTTGCGGCAGAATAAAATTAAAGAAGAGCAGGAGAAAGAATATCACTTTAAGGTTCTACAAGTTTTGCTTGATGTAACAAGAACTTTGGGGAGACAAGGGTTGGCTTTTCGTGGTCACGAAGAATCGCCAGAAAATAACAATGGAAATTTTTTACAAATTGTTTCTTTGATTTCGCGACATTGCCCATTGATGAACAAATGGTTAAATGAAATCTCTAAAAGACCACATCATGTAACGTACTTGAGCCCCACTACCCAAAACGAATTCATCGATTTACTGGGAGCTAAAACTCAAGAAGCCATCGTTGCCGAAATTAATGAAGCTGGTATCTTTTCTGTCATGGCTGATACAACTCCTGATTTGTCACACCAAGATCGATTAGCCATCAACATTCGGTATGTGCTCCCAACAAACGATGGACCTGTACCTGTTGAACGCCTTCTCAAGATGGATGTTATTCTAACGAAAAAAACTGGTGAAGAACTGGCAGAAAAAATTGTAGTGGCTCTTCAGTCATTGGGGATTTCAGTGAAAAATATCGTTTTTCAGTCCTACGATTTTGCGGCCAACATGAGTGGAAAATATAATGGCACGCAGAAGAAATTATCTGAAAAATGTTGTAAAAATATTCCCTACGTTCCGTGTGAAGCTCATCGAATCAACGATTTTGTAGAAACATCTTGCAAACAAAGTGCTCTAATTAATGATTTCTTTAACGTTTTAGAAGCTTTGTATGTTTTTTTCTCAGGAAGTACAAAACGTTTTCAAAATCTTCGGGAAGAGTTGAAAAGTATTGAAAATTCATTGCAACTGAAATGTTTATCGAAAACACGCTGGACTGCTAGAGCTGAAACGGTAAAAGCTGTATGGATTTCATTCGAAGGCATTGTACATGCTTTGGAAAAAATAACACAAGGTTCGGAAAATTTTGATAATAAATCACGTTCTATGGCTGCCGGTTTACTCAAAAAAATTCTAGATTTTGATTTCATTTGGTCATTATATTTTTACAAGAATGTAATGTTTAAAGTTAAAAATTTGACAGAAAATTTGGAAGCTAATGAATTAAATGTCATTGATGCTTTATTGTTAATTCAAAGTACTTCAGCGTCACTACAGCAAATGACGACGACCAAATCAATGCATTGATAGAGAACTCAGTTTTATTTGCTAGAAAATTGCAGATTTGTCCAGAAAATGATTTTTCAAGGCATCATAGAACTCGCTATGTCTCAAAAAAAAATTGATGAGAGTTCAGAAAATGCTTGTCATTTCGAGTTCAAAACATTTTACAGGAAGGAATTTAAAATTGTGCTTCATGTTTTCACATCTGCCATTCATGATCATTTGCATGAATCTTTATCAACGTTAAAACCGATTCAGGAAATTTTTAAAATTCCCGTTCATAGAAATAATGTCACTCTTGAATTGATAAAATCAATTCGACTATTAGAACCAGAATTTTTTAAAACTGAGCCAGAATGTTTGCTTGCTGAGTCACAAATTCTATTTGATTCGTGTGAGAAATGCACAAATTTTGCCGATGTTTCTAAAATTGCATTCAAATTGAGGAGTGCAATACCACTTGCTTATAAAATGATTTGTTTTGTTTTAACTGCTCCTGTAACATCAGCTTCTTGTGAACGTTCATTTAGCAAACTGAAGATAGTTGTCAATCATCTACGGACGACAATGGGAGATGATCGTTTGAATTCTTTGATGTTGCTTTTTTCTTCGAAAGATAAAGTAGATAAACTGAACCTTCGCGAAATTATTGAAAAATGGTCTCTATTGAAACACCGCAGAGTTAAAATATGAATCTTTTATTTAGTATTCGATATAAAGCTACAATACTTTTAATTGTTCAGTGTATTGTTTTTCGTTTTTGTATATTTTCAAATAAATTGATTTTACTATCAACTATTTAGATGTCTTCATCATTATTTTTTGTTTTCAAAGCGTTCTTCTAGGCAATGAAAGTTAATTTCCTTTCTCGTTATTTCATTTCACATGCAAAACCTATGCAATGTTTTTCAGCAAGTCGGCAAATAAATGAGTGTCACCCCCCCAATTTCATGACCTTCGCGACGCCCCTGCGCATGGTCGGTGGCCAACTAATAGCAAATGGTCTCGGGGTCGCACATTGGGTTTAGTGGTTCTCCAATGATGGGATATTAATTACTAATAAATGCCAATAACTGTACAGAAATACTTTTGGACGCGAGCATTCTTTGAGGCGTGAGCGCCGTGAGGCGCCGTCAAGCTGGGGACTCCCTTTCCTAGCGGGAGGGGAGAGGGGAAGAGGAAGTGTCAGAAAAACGATCCCCCAGCCCCATCGCCCCTGGGCTGCTCTGAGTCCCTTTTATCTTTTAAACTGCCCGAACATAATGTGCCACCTGGTTTCATTTGTCAACCCATTCGAGCATCACCGCGACTATATTATCTGGGGTGAGCTCTCCCGTCTTCCTATAGAGGGCCCTTCGCAGCGTGTCCCACTTTATGCACGCAAAAAATGTGTGGCAGGCATTGTCTTCCTCTCCTGCGCAATACCGACAATCGGGGGACTGTGACTTACCAATCTTGTGCAGGTAAGACTGAAAACACCCATGCCCGCTCAAAAGCTGGGTCGATAGAAGTCAGCCTCACCATGCCTTAAATTTAGCCAAGGTCTCACATCTGAGATGAAGCAAGCAGTCTACCTACCTTTCGTGCAACTCCCCCAAGAATGCTGCCAATCGTTGAGTGAGCGCTGTCTTTCTTCGCGGACAAAAATGTCCCTGGCCTCCTCGTTTCGATGCAGATAAATAAAGCGGCGCTCTCTAGCAAGGAGGCCGACAAGTATCACGCCTGCAATGACTTTCACCGCCAAATAAGAGACTGTCGGATACGAAGATACAACCCTCAGCGCTCCTCTTTTCTGTACTTGTGCAGGCGTTTTCGGTATACCTCCTAACTGAGAGCGTCGCCCCATACCTCTCCTCCATACAGTAGCACTGACCCTACAGCAACCATCAAGAGGAATCTTTTTGATGGGCTGGACCACTCTACGTTGGATATAAGTCAACTCAGAGCCAATACTCCTGAAGCAGCCTTCTCAGCCGTTGCCCTGATTTACTCAGAGAAATTCTTTTCGAGTCGATCAGTAGCCCCAGGTACTTCACCGTTGGTTTCGATTTGATTCGTATGTCACCAATACTGATCATTCTTGCTCTAGGGATTCCCTTTTTTTGTCAAGATGACCACTTCGGTTTTCTCCAGTGCTAAACTCAGCCCGCGAGGAGTCATCCAGTCTCTCACTCGGCGCTTTAGCATACCTAGCCTAAGTCGCGCTTGTTCAACGGTGCGTCCAGCGACCAGAGCCGCAACATCATCCGCATAGCCGATCAAGCGCGACTCATCTGGCTTTAGTCTCAGTAGCCCGTCGTAAGACACGTTCCACAGGTCCGGACCAAGGATAGATTCCTAGACAACACGCGATGTAATTTCCATTCTTCGTTGACCCTGTGTCATGTCGTGAAGCGGGCTTCGATCCTTCAGATAATACCTCATGAGCCGCATTAGATATTCTATTCGTATTCAGAATATCCATCCATCTAGCGGAGTTGAAGGCAATCCGGACGTCGACTGTCACCAACAGGATAATCCGTCGCTTGGTGCGATTATATGCCTCTACCTTTTTGGACTGCGCTCACGACCTTTGTAATCGCATCAATAGTAGAACATCCTGCTCTAAAGCCCTACTGCCGAGGGGATAGGTCCCCAGCAGCACAAATCGCGTCAGTGAGTCTTCCCTTGATGAGTTTCTCTAGCACTTTCCCAGCAGCGTCTAGCATGCATATCGGGCGGTATGCAGACGGCAATTCGGGATTTCCCTTCCTCTTGCTGGTCAGCACGAGCCTCGCCACCTCCCATCGTACCGGGAAAACTCCGTTCCGTAGGCAAGCGTTGAATGTGCTGAGCAGCAAGTCAGGACAATGGTGATAGACGAGCCGCAACACCTCACCTGGAACACCATCTGGACCTGGAGCCTTTCTCGCTTTCAATGGAAGGACTGCCTCCTCCAGTTCCGGCTGTGTGAAGAGTGGGCACTTGACTGCTGTTTCACCATGGACAGCGTCAACACGGACGAGATTGACAGTATACGAAGCTTCCGTAGGGCGCCAAGCTTTCGCATAAATAGCTTGTAGCAAAGGCCCCACGGATCCTTGTTAACATTGTTCAATAGATCTTGCCAACAGTGGGCCTTGCTGTTGCTAATCAATTTGCGAAGGCATTTCCTGGCCGACTTATATGCTGCCACCCGGTTGCATGCCTCGTCACGGTTTCGCGCCCGTTGAGCCTCGCGTCGAAGCTAGTGACACTCTCTTCGCTGTTCAGCGATTTCAGTTGACCACCAGTACACTGGGGTTTGCCCTGCCGGGGTTTTCGACGGGGCATAGTAGCTTTGTAAGCAGTCGTAATGATGCTCAGAGTTGAATTCCGCGTCTTGAGCTGCCAATTCTTCCGTCCCCTCCGAAGCTCCCTGCAGCGGCTCACCGACTGTGAACACTTCGACGAACCTCCCAATGTCCATCCTTCCGTGTTCCATCCAGTTGTAGAAAGCCGAGAGCACCGACGTTGGGAGACAGCATCGCTTATCTCAAGCAAAACGCACTGATGATCACTGACTGAGTAGTCCTCTAATACTTTCCAATTGTGCATCCTCCGTCCCAAGGACTCCGAGGCGAATGTCACGTCCGGTATGGTTCCCTCACAGCCAATACGGCGGAAAGTCGGCGTATTTCCTGTGTTTAGTACGACGAGCGATGTCCTGGCCGCCATTTCCAGGATTCGTTTACCCCGCGGATCTTTTTGAGGCATGCCCCATTCGATTGTTTCGCGTTGAAGTCTCCCCCAACGAGCACTTTGCCCTCTGCGTTCGAGACAGCGCCCTCCAGAGCATTATGCTAGGCTTGGAAAGATGATATCGATTCGTTCGGCGTTAGGTACACACCAAAGAAGGTGGTTCCTGAGCACTGAGCCCACAGAAAACCATCCCCCTGCCCACAACTCTCCGCTTGAAAATCACTGTTCCGAACCCAGATGGCGGCAGTACCAGTTTCGTGTTACTCACTCACCAGCATAACGTCGGCTTTCATGTCCCTCGTAAACTGCTCAAGATTTGGGGCGGTTGAACTGCGGTGTAGGTTTAGCAGGAGGATGCGGATCATCGAAGTTCTGATTTGCCTTGGCTAAGGCTTCCTGGAAAACCCGGCATTTTAATGATCCCAAGACGTGCCCACGATCCGCTCTTGGATCAGCATCCTTGCAAAGAATACAGTGTGCTTCCTTCGTACACTCTTTGCTTTTATGTCCCATTTCACCACATTTGTAGCTTAGGGAACTCCTATCGGGTCCTTTGCATACTTGTGTGGTGTGACTATAGCCAAGACATTTGAAACATTGAAGGGGCATTGCTCTTCGCGGTAGCCTACATACAACCCACCGTATTTGTACTTCTCCCTTGTTCAAGAATTGTTCGGCGTCCTTTTCTGTCAAGTCAACTATGGCCATGTGTTGTACCCTATTGTTTTCTTATTTCAATCTCGCTGTGATCCTTCCCACACTAGGGGACTCGCTTTTGATGACCTTTTCTATCTCGGCCAGATCCGTGACGCAGTCAATGTCTCTTATTTCGACCGTTGTCATCAGTTCGAGCGAGGCTATAGGTGCGCTTTTGCCGAGGATTTTCTTTACTGCGTCGCAGAATGCTTCCTTATTTTCGGCCTCTGCTCCAAATTCGATTAGTATGTGACCCGACCGCGTTGGTCGTACTGCTTTAATGGTAGTGTTGGTGTCTTCGGGCCTTACGTTTCCCCTGATATCCCGCAGTACCTCCGCGTAGGATCGGCTATCTTGGGGCTTTATGAGCAGTGCCTGCTGCCGGAGTCTTCGTCGGGGCTTGTGTCTTTCCTGTTTTGCATCAGGTATTTTTTCTTGTTGGGCGAACTTCACTTTCTGGCACTTTTTCAAGGAGATTCTTAGCGGCTTTCTCCGCTTCTTTTGTAAACATTGTCTGGAACACGTGATCTGGTTCTCCACGCCTGTCAAGTGCCTCTTCCTTCCTTTTTTTATCCGATCTCCTTCGATTTGGCTAGACACCATTCTTTTATTGATTTTTACTGGTGGAGCCATCTGCATGTGGCCTTTAGATTACGCCCCCAGCACTTCTTTAGCCTTCTGCTCATCCAGCTCCTCCGATAATGCCCTATGCGGTCTAGGAGCTCCTACAGTTCAAGAAGCTCAATCTTTACTGCTTTGCTGGTTTTTGGGGAGTCGCATGCAGATTGTATTTTTTTCAGAACATCTCCCCGCCTTTCGGAATAGCCTTTCTTCTTCGTGTGGCTGGGCGGCAATTATACTTTGCAACCATCCCTGGGAGAGGTTGTCGCTTTCCGATTCTGAATACACTACTTCCGCTACATTTTCGACGTTGGCGATGCAATCACATAACGTCGCTTTATTTGTCTGGTCACTCGTTTCTTGTCCTACTGTAATCTCCTCGTTGGCTTCAGGGTGATTCTTTATTATGTCGGGCATCGGCCGCTGCGGTAACGATCGCAACAGTAACCATCGAATTAACCTTGGCAGACCACTGAGTACCTTCGAAGTTCGCACTTGATGCAGGTTCGGTTGAGACGGACTCCGGATAAGCGCTGATCAGGCTTTGAGCAACACAACCTCGCATGGCCTCCCTGCTTTGCAAAAATAACCATGGAACCAAAAAGGCGACTACACACATGAACGGAGAAAGCGGCTCCGAAGGGGGACCCAATCAAATTGAGCTCTACTAAACTAAATAACATAAACATAAGTCAACAATAAAAACTAGAAAAAACAACAAAAATACCAGTACGAGCTAACGGGTACAGCCAAGACATTAACAGTACATCGAGTACGGTATCAACGACGACAAAATCGACAGTATACACAGATAAAAAATGGAGAACAACGGACACATTTGTCAAAATATAGATTTTTGTGGCGATCGGGTGCAGCAAAAAACAAGTTGGGTTGACAGACCTACGCTCATGTCAATGGGGTTTTGTACCCAACTTCTCAGAAATGCAGTCACCAGAAACGAACGAAGTCCAGAAACATGTCAAAGAGATGTGCACGTTTTAAAGAAAATCCATTGTGTTTCTATTTTCAACGGTCGTCATTTTGTTGCAAGCCAACAAAAATCATGAATTACCATATACATATGTTATTAACCTTATTTGAAAATTTTAAGAAGATCAAATCCAAATTGCAGTGTCTGATTCGATGTAAAGTCTATAAAATACCAAAATTAGTGTTATTGTTGTTGTAATTGGAGAAATTTCAAATGGCTATAACTCCCGTGTATATGATTCGATTCTCGTCAAACTTACTTACTTTTTAAAGACTACTTAAATATCGGATTTTGTTGAGTTTAAGAGTACCCATACGATTTTATTAGTGAAAATGTGGATCATACTCTTATTAACAAAGTTGAGCGAATTTTGACTTTTAATGTGTTTGGTGTCCAGTTTTTTCAGATCACAGATGTCCAATCGCGAAGGGGCGGACACAAATTTTTCGTGCAATTCCCCTCCCTGTGCGTCCTCGAAACAAAAAATGTCAGATTAAGACTTGTTTTGAAAAGCTCTTATCGAGACCTTTCATTTGATACCCATATAGGCTACGTTTGAGGAAATTTTTTTCGAGGGCCACTCCCCTATGTAGGAAGACCTCCCTTAAATACCTTATAAATTTTTTTCTAGTTGGACTTTAAAGAGAGCACCACTTTACACCTACATGCAAAATTAGATTTTTGTAGCTTAAGTAGTTCGCAAGAAAAATTGCTGTGACACACGGACGGACAGACAGCACGCGATTTTAGTAGGATTTTGCAAAATTATTTCACAAAATCGCAAAAACGATGCAAACGCCAAAGCGACCTTAAACCAGTAGACCGGTAGAAGAAAATGTAAAGAATATACATAACCGCATCTTTGCAAGGCGATTCAAAATGGAGCTTCTAGCTTGGCTAGCCCATTACAGGCGCAGATGGCTCAAGTCAGAAGAAGAGCAAAAGATCAAGCTCTTTGCCGATGCGGTAGTATAATAAAAACAGAAGGTTGACTTCCAGCCCAATTAAAGGGGACCACGAAAAGCGAAGAAGGGACAAAGAGAAAACAACAAAGGTTCAAGTTCCATTGGAGCAGGGCTTCCAGGCAGCGCTATCTAAACTAGCTAAAAAAGCAGCGAAACATGCAATGAAAATTGCTAACCCAGGAACAGAAAAAACAGGACTCGCTCGGGTAACTTTTTGGTGAAGTTTGGACCAAAAGCAACTAACAAAGATGCATTCCGCGACGCAGTTGGAAACAACCTTGTACAGAAGGCAACCGTAGCCTCACTGCTCTCCAAATAAGAGATATTGACTGTGTTAAGAGTTTACTCAATATAGAAGATGCCTTGAAGCTAGATTTTCCTAGCTAGAGCAGAGCAAAACTTAGACTGGCCAATCCGTTTATTAGAAGTCAGCACATGGCAATTGTTGACACCTCAGAAAAATATGCCGAACTGATGACAGAAAAGGGGAAAATCAGGATCGACTGGAATATTTTTAGGATAAGGCGAAAGGAAATACCTCTCCGGTGTTTGAAGCGCCTTGAACACGGGTATATTGTAAGGATCTGTAAATGGACTCCTACTGCTATAATTGCGGCAAATTAGTGCATAAAAAGAAGGAGTGAAGAGGAGAGATACACTACTTCCTCTGCGAAAAAGCTGACTCAAGGCCAGATGATTTGAAATACGTGCCAGGTACAGGCACAAATGAAAACCAAGGCACTTCGGCAATGTGCTGCACATTAATTTACATTGGAATACACTCACCCAAAATCTACTCGAGCTGTTATGCGTACTACATAACATCTAATTGAGGTCATGGTAATCTACCGAAGTCACATTTGGAGCATTTGATGAGTGTTTTCGATGACGAAACCTCAATATAATTTTTCATGCCTTTCTCTCAAAAACAAAAAAATAATACAAGTTTTTCATCCTCACAGCGAATCAATATCATCTTTCGAAGCCAAGCTTAATGCTTTGGAGGACACTGTCTTGAACACAGGTGACCACATATCTATTGAGGTAGACCAACGCTAAAGCAGTCGAATGGGGCATGCGTCAAGCAGACTCGCGCGAAAATGAGTCCGAGGAATGACGGCCTGGCAAGAACTCGTCATGCTGAACATCGGCCACCGATCGACGTTCCACCGTACCGTGTGGACTATGAAGAAATCATACTCGACGTGACATTCGCGTCAGAGTCCCTAGTACGGAGGATACACAATTGGAGAACATTAGAGGGCTACTAAGCTAGTGATCATCAGAAGCTTGAAATACAGACTGCTGTCTCCTAACGCCAATGCCCTCGACTTTCTACGATTGGGTTGAACATTGGGAGGATCGACGTCAAAAAGATTTGTCGAGGTGCTCACGGCAGGTGTGCCGTTGCTGGAAGATTCGCAGGGGACTGAAGAGCTAGCAGCTTAAGATTTGGCAATACCACCTATGAGCATCATCACGTCTGCTTGCAGCGCTTCGATACCCCGTCGAAACCCCCAGCACGAAAAGCATCCAGTGCTCTGGAGGTCGACTGAAGTCGCTGTAAAGCGAAGGAAGTGTCAATAGCTTTGGCGTGAAGCTCAACAAATATGGAACCGCGGCGAGGGTTGCAACCGGCTAGCAGCATATAAATCGGTCAGGAACTGCTTTCGCTAAATGTTAAACAGCAGTGAAACTCGTTGCTGGAGGGATAAGGGGACAATGTGAACAGGTATGTATGAGTCCTGCGAACATGAAGCAGAAAAGATGGACAAGATAAGGCGAGCGCTTTTCCCCGCCCATTCGTCCGTGTTGACGCTGTATATGGCGAAAAAGCAGTTGAATGCCTACCTTCAAACGGCTGCAACGGAAAGAGGGAGTCCTATCATTGAAGGTCCAGGCGGCGTCTCAGCTGAACTGTTGAAGCTCGTCTTTCACCACTGTCCTGACATGTTGCTCAGTACATTCAACGCTTGCCTGCGGGAAGGGGTTCATTCAAAATCAACAAGGGGAAGTGGAGTCCCGGGTCGCCGTTTTCATATACCGCCCGTTAAGCATGGTAGAGAAGCATATTAAGGAAAGACTCACTGGTTCAATTCGTGCTGCTGGGAACCTATCTCCTCGGCAGTACGGCTTTAGAGCGGGACGTTCCACTATTAATGCGATTGCAGAGGTGGTGAGCGAGGTCCATAAGGCAGAGGCATGTAGCCGCACCAAGCGACGGGTGGTTCTGTTGGTGGCACTTGATGCTCGGATCACCTCCAACTCCGCCGGATATCCTAGATACGCTGGAAACCCATTTTCAAGTTCTGGAATATCTAACATGGCTTTTGAGGGACTACCTGAACGACCAAAGCCTGCTTTACGACACGACATAGGGCCAATCAAGGATGGAAGTACACATGGTGTCCCCGAGATCCATCCTTGGTCCAGACTTGTGGAACGTGTCTTACGAAGAGCTACTGAAATTGGAGATGCCAGATGAGTCGCGCTTGATTGGCTATTCGGATGTTTCGGCTCTAGTAACTTGGTGCACCATTGAACAAGCGCAATTTAGGCTAGGTGTGCTAATGTGCCAGTTGTGAGACTGGATGACTGCTCTTGGGTTCAGTCTAGTACTGGAGAAAACCGAAGTGGTCATCTTGATAAAAAACAGAATCCCTAGAGTAACGATGATCGATCTTGGAGACATACTAATCGAATGGAAGCGATCGGTGAAGTACGTGAGGCTACTGATCGACTCGAAGATGAGTTTTCCGTGCGAGTATCGGCTCTGAGTCAAATAATGGCCAAGGTAGGGGGACCCGACCCATCAAGAAGGTGCTTCTTGATGAGTGCTGTAGGGTCAGTGCTACTGTACGGAGCAGAAAAATGGGGAAACCCTCTCAGTAAGGAGCTGTACCGAAAACGCTTGGAACAGATACAGACAAGAGGAGCACTGAAGATTGCATCTTCATATCCGATAGTCTCTGATTCGGCGGTGAGAGTTATTGCAGGCGTGATACCCATCACCCTCCTTGCTGGAGAGTGTCGTGCTATTTACCTGCATGAAAAAGAAGACACGAGGGAGACACTTGGCTACGCCTAGGGTGAATTGCACCTAGGAAAGATGAACTGCGCGGCTCATCCCAGACCTGAGACCGTGGCTAAATCGAAGGCGTGGTGAGACTGGCTTCGATCTGACGCAGCTTTTGAGCGGATATGGGTGTTTTCAGTCTTCCCAGCACAAAATCGGTAAGCTACGGTCCTGCGACTGTCGATTTTGGCCAGGAAAAGAAAATGAAGCTTAGCACACATTTTTGCATGCAAAAAGTAGGACAGGTTGCGACGGAACTCCTTCAGGGAGACGGGAGAGCCCACCTTGGACAGTATAGTTGCAATGATGCTTGGATCGGTTGGCAAATGGAGCTATGTGGCACATTATGTTCGGGCATTCCTAAACGATAAAAGGGATTCATAACAGCCAGGGACACCGGGGCTGGGTGATCACTTGTCTTACAATTTTTCTTCCACCCTCCCCTCGCGGTAGAGCAGGGTCCCCTAGGCGCCTTACGGCATAGCGAAACTAGACCTGACCTGAAGTAATGTGTTGAACGGTTCCAGGCGATGTTTTCAGGTTGACAAGTGAAATGTTTAGTGAGTATTCTAGTCGCTCATGAGCATAGAGGCCCACACTTAGTGCGTAAATGGAATTTGCTCCCAGCCACAAAAAAAGAGTATCATGATGTTGCTTATTATTGCGAATAATTCCACCGCGCCATCTAGTCATTGATAATTTTGTATTGGCTGACTGGGGACACCAAAGGGACGACCAGCAACAGGAAGTGTTGAGTAGTTAGCATGACTAAATACCGGCAAAAGAGTGTAGTAACAACACAACATCGGATGATGGCGATCAGTGCAGGTTTGGCAGCTTGTTGAGAAGCAAGGTCTAGTGGGACATCCTGGAGTTAGGTCGTTGAAGCCAAGGTTTGATCTTTTCAACTCCTGGGCTCGTTCATATACCAGGAGCGACCATAGTTTTTGGCAACGGCTTATTGGATTCTTGTCTTGGTTACAATATACGCAATTAGGTGGGCAGTTTTGGTAGACTTTGTTTTCACCAATCTTTTCGCTCGTCGTGTCCCGGTTAGCTGTATATTTCACGCAGTTCTTGGAAATCATTGACTGATTAAGTATGCTCAGTACATCTGCAGTTAAACTGCGTGCTTGCTTTTTGACAAATGTGAGCATTTCATCCAGAGTCGGTATATTATGTGTAGTACAACTCCACATTTTTGTGTTTTAGTTAATAATTTGGAGGCAACGATTGGTAAAGTAAGCGTATTCCATTCCTTAACTGGCAATTTCATAACGCTTAATGCTCATCACCAATCCTATACCAAAAGATCATGCTGTATGAATTTTAGCCAATTTCATCGCATCTTCACATCGATTTTTGATAGTTTACTATACAACCTCATAGCCACCAGTGTATATACCACCAACCATAGCCACCGCATCGCCCTGTACTGGTTCATGCAGTTTGCCAAGCTTGTATTCCCTTGGAGAATCCTGCGTGTGCACCAAGGTTCAAATTTGTCCTTGGGCGCAAGCCAATTGCCCAGTTGGCCACCAAATTTTAGGCAGAATGAAGCATTATTGCGCCTGCAGAGCTAGCCGCTATGCTGGCTGTATCGTCTCGTGCATCATTTAGTACCAGTAACCGGTTGATTTTTTCCATCGCACTGTTATATTTTTCCATCGTTAGGAAAAATAAATCTATATGTGCATCAAGTTCAGCAGGTTCCACCACATCAATAAGTTTCTTGTGAGTTGTAGTGAACCGCTCAAAATGTCCACGCAATGTTACCTGCGTCCGAGTTATTTCATACTTGTCCTCCGCATAATCGTCGAGCGCATAATGAATTCTCTATTATTTCAATTATATTCCCTATTCACAAAAACGGTGACAAGCTACAGTGCGAAAATTATAGAGGCATATCACTACTTTGTACGCCGTACAATATCTTTTCATAAATCTTAGAAAATAAAATCGGTTCACACGCCAACAGTATAATTGAGGACTATCAAGGTGGTTTCAGAGCTGGTTGATCGACGATAGACCAATTGTTCACAGTCAAGCAGGTACTTGCAAAATGCTGAGAGTTCAACATAGACGTACACTAAATTTTCGTTGACTTTAAGCAAGCATACGACAGTATTTATCGTAACGTATGATATCAAATATGTTAATACTTTGCTTTGGCATCCCAGCCAAATTAGTCCGTCTTACCAAAATGACAATGACGTCGACGACCCCGCAAGTCCGCATCAATAACCAACTCACCGATGCCTTTGACACAAATATCGGACTTAAGCAGGGAGATGGGCTGGCCCCATTGCTATTCAATTTGGCGAGTACATTAAGGAAGCTACTTGTCGATACACGAGGAGCCAAGTAGTACCCTATGCGGACGATATCAACATTTTGTCGCGGTCATTAACAACTGCCAAAGAACTCTTCCTGTAACTCGATAGCGAAGCAAAACAAGTAGGGCCACAAACCAATGAAAATAAAACGAAGCTCATGACGCAGTCAAGAAAAATACCTCAAATACACAAAATATCAGACTTGGCGAATACAGTATCGAAAATGTTGGTGAATTTGTGTATTTAGGCGCCAAAACGTATTTTCCCTCCCCGTGGAACCGTCGAAACAAAAAATGTCAGTTTAAGACCTGTTTTGAAAAGTTCTCATCAAGACCTTTCATTTGATACCCATATTGGCTTCCATAGATAACATATTTTTTTCGGAGACCACTCCCCTATACGGGAAGATCTCTCTAAAGAACCCTGTAAAATTTTTTTAGAGGCACTTTAAAGAGGGCATCACTTTACACCTATGTGCAAAATTTTATGTTTCTTGCTTATACGGTTTGCGAGAAAAAGTGGTGTGACACACGGACGGACGGACGGACAGACTGGCGCGATTTTAGTAGGGTTTTGCAAAATTATTTTACAAAACCCTTAAAAACAATGAGAATGCCAAAACAACCTTAAAATATAAGAGAGGTAGAAGAAAATGTAAAGAATGCATACAACCACACCTTTGCAAGGCGATCCAAGATAGAGCTGATGTCTCAAGCCAGAAGAAGAGCAACAGATCAAGTTCTTTGACGGTGCAGTAGTCTTTTCAAGGCGTAATGATAGCAGAAAGTTGGCTTGTAGCCCATTAAAAGGGATCACGAAAAGCGAAAAAGGGACAAAGAGGAAACAATGAAGGTTCAAGCTCCATTGGAGCTGGGCTTCCAGGTAGCGCTTTGTAAGTAAGTTAAAGAAGCAACCAAACATGGAATGAAAAAAGTAAGCTTAAACATTCGAAAAACAAAGAATTTTCAGATGCAGCTCGGGAGAAGAAGAATGGGGCTAAATGGAGTTAAATGGGGTTACCGGTTGAAGCCACTGACGGTAGATCGTATGCGGATGTTCCAAGAGCGATAAAAGCGGAAGAAATACAAACTGCCATAAAAACCATACGGCCAACTCATTCGGGTAACATTTTGATGAAGTTCGGACCAAAAGCAACTACCAAAGATGTATTCAGCGACGAGGTCGGAAACCTCCTTGGACAAGATCTGCCGACTACCGTTAAGTAATTCAAATCCTAATTTCCCACCAGAACAACATAAGCAATTACCTCATACAAGCACACAATTAGCAGACACACTGACAAACAAAAGAAAGAGAAGCAAACTTGCACCAATTGGAAATACATGGTCCAAATATCTATCTAACTACCCAAAGAAAATAACCACCAGAATCAGAAAAACGCGCCCCCCCACAGACCTCACTTCCACAAATAAATTGTAGCGTTAATGTTCCCTTACTTTCAACGGGATTTTACATTGAATACGTTGGAACAGCACGAATCCATAGAGGAAAAACTAATGTAGAGGCTGTGATAACAAAAGTTCGTGGCTGAGTCAAGCCAACTTCACTGTTTCAATCGAAATCGGGTGCTCAGAGCTAGTACAACGCTTAGAAGAACTCAAGAATGAGATTACTTATAAAACCACCACCTTGGGGTAACTGCACAGTAGAATGCAACGAAGTGCACTAGGAACTTTTCTGACAGCTGTTTTTGGTGTAAATGATGAAATTTACCAAGACTTCAAAGGTCTTTCTGAAAGCACAAAAAACAATTATCCGATCCATGGACAGCCAAACAAAACTAGCGAAGACACTAAACAGTACTTCACGAAGGATAAAAACGCAATTGAGACACTTCCAAGTTCAGCTACAAACAGGTTTCGACCGTATTAACGAGTTCAGTTGTTGGTACAAGACAGTTGACCACAATAAAATCAACATCCACATTTTGGCTACTTATCAGCAAGCAGAAAATAACATACATGAAGTCTATGATAAATATTACAGTTTACTGTCCAGCCTATCGTCACGAACAAGCGTCTCGAACTGCATTGAATTTAATGACGCTCTTCAAGATATCAGCCACCCTCAAACACTACTTCCTGACCACACACAGATTCTATATAAGGCAATTGAGCCCACTATCACCGTTTTAAAAGGAGTGCTCCGGTTAAGCTCTTTCTGGCCCCGGATAGCTCTGTCGGAGGCGGCGCAGGGGCTACTCGTCCGCCCTTGGAGCCGCCGAACAAGGAGAACAATTGGTGGAATCCTACCTACCTGAGATTCTATTCTACTAAATTGAAATTCCCTACAACACCTGAAAGAAAGGCTTGAAAAACCATGAAAACCTTAAGCGGGACCTGACCACGTCGGGCACTTGGCAATCCCGCGACTTCAAAACAACGCCAGTAAAGTTCCTTCGTGGGAAAAAACATCTTCCCGCTCACGAGCAGAAAGTTCACAGAATCTAAAATTGAAATAACAGAAGGAAAGGAAACAACTGGAAAAATCCAATTCAATTAGTCTTTACCTCCAAATATTAATGCGAAATTCACAACAAAATATACAATCGAATATTGAAAAAAAAAGAAAACGGTCGGCAAACACTTACAACGATGATTCTGCCCCAAATAATTTGGTTTCGCTTACTACACTGGCAACTTTATTGAAGCCGTTCTCCGCTATGCTCTCGAACGCGGCCAATTTAGCTGCTTCCAATCTCGTTCCTCCGTTCGATACCTGCATCTACTCACTTTGGTTTCCTAACCAACACTCTTCATCGGATGATCTTCATTGCTCAAAAGAAGAACGGGACATCCTTCCGTCCACTACGTGTGGTCGGCTATGTAGTTTTCCACCACGAGAATCACGGGAATCTCACTCCTACTAAACTAGTTTGGGGGAATGTCTGTGAGACAATTCACTGACAGTTTGGGTTTGTTGCTGTTGCGAATTACTCAGATGGTCCTGTCGTCGCTGAAGTTTGATTTGTAATTGTTGCTTCAACGCCTGCACTTGATTCTCCTCCCGTGTCAATTGCTCCCAAAATTTCGCCGCCTCGCGAAGGATATTCACTTTCGGTGCTCGTTACTTGTCCTTAATTCTCGGTATTTGTTGTTTGAAAGCTTCAAAGGGGTTGTTAAAGCCGATGGGTCCGCAGGGGGAATGCCGGTCGACAGGAGCACTCTTTGAGGCTAGCATTCTTTGGGGAGTTCCGCCCCCACGTACCCGAGGAAATTCCCGCAGGGAGAATACCAGTCAACAAGAGCACTCTTGGAGGCTAGCATTCTTTGGGGAGCGCCGCCCCACGGATCCGAGGATATGGGGGGCGCCGTGAGGTTCCCTCCTGGGATGACAGGTAACGACTCTGATTGGATCTGGACTACGCTTTGGACAACGAACTGGAATTGACGCTTTGGGCTGGCGGATGTGATGGTTTGGACCTAGTTGCTTTGCACAGTAGCGCCGAGGTGAAACTCGTGTGTGAACGGCTCCAATTCAACTATCATACCGTCTCCGTCCCGGTAAAACCTTGGCAGGCCTCGGAGTACGTTCGAAGTTCGCACAATTGGGTTGGTGGTGTTGGTTCGGTTGGGACGGACTCCCGATTAGCGCTGGTCTGGCTCTGAGCACTTGTCGCATGGCCTCCCTGCTCTGCAAAGATAACCATGGGACCAAAAAGGCGACTACACACACGAACGGAGATAGCGGCTCCGAGAGGAGACCCAACAAAACTGGAGCAAACACAATCAAAAGACCTCAAATACCCAGAAAAAGAAACGAAGAATAATAACGACGAAACAACCAGCGGTTGCAGCCACGATGTCAACAGTACATCGCGAGTGATACTAACAACGACAAAAACGAAGACTAACACAACGACAGTGAAGACAGACGAATAACGGAGAATACAGACTGAGATTCCTGCGGCGTTCGGGTGCAGCAAAAAAATGATGCGAACGCCCGAGCGTCCTATTAAGGAGAAACGGGAAACTCTGCAGGACACTTCAGGTGTTCGAGCGGTGGGAGATAACATAAAGAGCACCGAAAATCCGATTGTCACTGCTGCGATCGTTACCGAAGCGACTGATACAAGGGTCGCAAATCTCGACATTGCAACGAAAAATCCAGAAGCCAACGAGGAAATTACGGCACCAAAAGCAAAGCGTGACCAGACACCGCGTGAATGCACCGCCAAAGTTGAAAATGTGGCGAAAGTACTGCACTCAGAAACGGAACGCGAGAACCTCTCCCAAGGGTGGTTGCAAGGTTCAATTGCGGCCCAGCGATATGCCGAAGAAAGACTACTCCGAATAGCGGGAGATGTTCTGAAAAGAATACAAGTTGCATGCAACTCCCCAAAAATCAGCAAAGCAGCAAAGGAACGGCTCCTTGAACTAGAGGAGCTCCTAGATCGCATAGGGCACTATCGGAGGAGCTGGTTAAGGGCCGAAGACGAAGAGAAGGCTAAAGAGGCGCTTGGGGCGAAATCTAAAGGCGACACGCAGATAGCTCCACCATTAAACGTCAATAAAAGAATCGCGTCTAGCCCAATCGAAAGAGATCAAGATAAAAGAAGGAAGGAAGAGGCACTTGAAGGGCGTGGAGCACTAGATCAGGGGTTCCAGACAGTGCTTACAAAAGGAGCGAAGAAAGCTGCAAAGAAACTCCTTCAAAAAAAGCCAGAAAGCAAAGTTCGTACGGACGCCCAATTACAAAAAGGACCTGATGCAAAGCAGGAGAGGCAGAAGCCCCGACGAAGACCCCGGCAGCAGGCACTGCTTGTAAAGCCCCAAGATGGCCGATCCTACGCGGAAGTACTGTGGGACATCAGGGGAAACGTAAGGCCCGAAGACACCAATACTACTATTAAAGTAGTACGACCAACGCGGTCGGGCCACATACTGGTCGAATTCGTAGCAGAGGCCGGCAAAAAAGATGCATTCTGTGACGCAGTAAAGAAAGTACTCGGCAAAAACGCAACTATAGCCCCGCTCGAGCCGATGGCAACGATCGAAATACGAGACATAGACTGCGTGACGGATCTGGCCGAGGTAGAAGAGGCCATCAAAAAGGAGTTCCCTAGCGTGGGAAGGATCAAAGCGAGACTGACACCAGAAATCAACAGGGGACAACGCATGGCCATAGTTGACTTTACCGAAACGGACGCCGAACAATTCCTGAACAAGGGCAAAGTACGAATTGGGTGCGTTGTCTGTAGGATACGGCGAAGAGCAACGCCTCTTCAATGTTTCAAATGCCTTGGTTATGGTCACACCACACAAGTATGCAAAGGACCCGATAGGAGTTCCCTATGTTACAAATGCGGTGAAACGGGTCATAAAAGAAAAGAGTGTACGAAGGAGGCACACTGTTTTCTTTGCAAGGATGCTGATCCAAAACTTGATTTTGGACACGTCTTGGGATCAGGAAAATGCCGGGTGTTCCAGGAAGCCCTAGCCAAGGCAAAATCAGAGCTTCGATGACCCGCATCCTCCAGCTAAACCTACATCGCAGTTCAACCGCCCAAAATCTGCTTGAGCAGTTTGCGAGGGACATGTAAGCCGACTTCTTGCTGCTGAGTGAGCAACACCATATTAAAAGTCCTGCATTATGGTACTCTGATGAAACTGGTACTGCCGCTATCTGGGTTCGGAACAGTGACTTTCAAGCGGAGAGTTGTGGACGGGGGGATGGTTTCGTGTGGGTTCGGTGCTCAGGGATCACCTTCTTTAGTGTGTACCTAACGCCTAACGAGTCGATATCATCTTTCCAAGCCAAGCTTTATGCTCTGGAGGGCGCTGTCTCGAACGCAGAGGGTAAAGTGCTCGTTGGGGGCGACTTCAATGCTAAAGCAATCGAATAGGGCATGCCTCAGACGGATCTGCGGGGAAAACGAATCCTAGAAATGGCGGCCAGGACGGTCCTCGTCGTATTAAACTCCGGAAATACGCCAACTTTCCGCCGTATTGGCTGTGAGGGAACCATAACGGACGTGGCATTTGCCTCGGTGTCCTTAGTACGGAGGATACACAGCTGGAAAGTATTAGAGGACTACTCAGCCAGTGATCAACAGAGCATTCTGCTTGAGATAAGTGATGCTATCTCCTGACGTCCGTGCTCTCGGCCTTCTACAACTGGATGGAACATTGGAAGAATGGACGTCGAGAGGTTCGTCAAGGTTCTCACAGCAGGTGAGCCGCTGCAGGGAGCCCATCCCGTCTGTGTTGACGCTGTCCATGGTGAAACAGCAGTAGAGTGCCCACTCTTCACACAGCTGGAACTGGAGGAGGCAGTCCTCTCCTTGAAAGCGAGGAAGGCTCCAGGTCCAGATGGTGTTCCAGCTGAGGTGTTGCGGCTCGTCTATCACCATTGTCCTGACTTGCTGCTCAGCACATTCAACGCTTGCCTAAGGGACGGGGTTTTCCCGGTACGATGGAAGGTGGCGAGGCTCATGCTGAACAGCAAGGGGAAGGGAAATCCTGAATCGCCGTCTGCATACCGCCCGTTATGCATGCTAGACACGGCTGGGAAAGTGCTAGAGAAACTCATCAAGGGAAGACTCACTGACGCGATTCGTGCTGCTGGGGACCTTTCTCCTCGGCAGTAGGGCTTTAGAGCAGGACGTTCTACTATTGACGCGATTGCAGAGGTGGTGAACGCGGTCCAAAAGGTAGAGGCATATAGTTGCACCAAGCGACGGATCGTCCTGTTGGTGACACTCGACGTCAGGAATGCCTTCAACTCCGCTAGATGGGTGGATATTCTGGACACGCTGGAAAACTCTTTTCAAATTCCAGAATATCTAATGCGGCTTTTGAGGAACTACCTAAAGGACCGAAGCCAGCTCTACGACACGACACAGGGCCAACGAAGGATGGAAATTACATCGGGTGTTGCCCAGGGATCTATCCTTGGTCCGGACCTGTGGAACGTGTGTGCTACTGAGACTTAAGATGCCAGATGAGTCGCGCTTGGTCGGCTATGCGGATGATGTTGCGGCTTTGGTCGCTGGACGCACCGTTGAACAAGCGCAACTTAGGCTAGGTATGCTAATGCGCCGAGTGAGGGACTGGATGACTGCTCGCGGGCTTAGTTTAGCACTGGAGAAAACCGAAGTGGTCATCTTGACAAAAAAGAGAATCCCTAGAGTAAGGATGATCAGTATTGGAGATATACAGGTCGAATCGAAGCCAGCGGTGAAGTACCTGGGGTACTGATCGACTCGAAGATGAGTTTCTCTGAGCAAATCAGGGCAACGGCTGAGAAGGCTGCTTCGGGAATATCGGCCCTGAGTCGACTTATGGCCAACGTAGGGGGACCCAGCCCATCAAGATGACGCCTCTTGATGAGTGCTGTAGGGTCAGTGCTACTGTACGGAGCAGAGGTATGGGGCGATGCTCTCAGCAAGGAGGTAAACCGAAAACGTTTGGCACAGGTACAGAGAAGAGGAGCACTGAGAATTGCATCTTCGTATCCAACAGTCTCCGACTCGGCGGTGAGAGTGATTGCAGGCGTGATACCTGTCGCCCTCCTTGCTAGAGAGCGCCGCGCTATTTACCTGCACCGAAACGAGGATGCGAAGGAGATAGTTGTCCGCGAGGAGAGACAGCGCTCGCTCAACGATTGGCAGCAGTCTTGGGTGAATTGCACGAAGGGAAAGTGGACTGCGCGCCTCATCCCGGATGTGAGACCGTGGCTAAATCGAAGGCATGGTGAGACTGACTTCTATCCGACCCAGCTTTTGAGCGGACAAGGGTGTTTTCAGTCTTACCTGCACAAGATCAGTAAGTCACGGTCTCCCAATTGTCGGTTTTGCCCAGGAGAGGAGTATGAGCGTCATCTATCCATACTTAGTCTCCCTTCTGTGTCGCCCCGTAGAACCTTCTTAGATCAATGTTTCCTTCAAAAGTTGTAGCGCCAACAAATTGCTTCCACTCCAAGCAAAGACTTGCACTACATACTGTATGCGCGTCCTAGTCGGTCTAATAACATTCTCGAGGTTACACCCGGACGGATTATTTTTTCCAATCAATTATGCCCCGAATCACCAGAAAGCATAACAACCTCGAGCTTGGTTCTCTGTCCACGTCCTACTTTGTTTTTAAAAGTAAACTAAAGACGTTACTTTTTGTGAATTGAGATAAATTAATTAATTAATTTTTCAAACTTTAACCTAGCCTCTAATTTCTTTTCTTAGATGTTTTAATTAGTATTCTTAACTTTTTTCTGCTTGATTTTGTTGTATAAATGTGTCCAACTTCAAACAATATTTAATTATCTATGTCTATTTTGTAATTGGGTTTTTGTCTGTTAAATGGATTTAAATAAATAAATAAATAAATCTTGGGCATGAACTACAATCTGCAGCAGTATTTCGAAGCTTCTGCTGACAACCGCGCCAAAACTATAGGCGATTAGTACCTCGTGGACATCAGCAAACTGTATGACGTCAACTCAAAACCCGATTGCATAATCAACGAATTACATAAGGTGTTTGGCAGGGATTCAAATCACGCTATACTGTGTAGAAATAACTGTACGATGCAAATTCCTGGATGTTTACCACACCACCCGCGACCCCTGGACAGACAGTATGTCAAGATGATCGCCAAAATGTCATCCTTCACGGTACAGGAATAGTGAAACTGTCACAAGATTGCAGCTTCAGAGTAGAAAACTCCCTGTTTACTGCTACATGGATGGCCTCCAGGAGAAATCTCTCCGTCTTCTGCACCAACCTACCGTTAACCAGACCATAAGTCTACAAACCATTCCCAACATTTCAGCACCAGCTAAAATCAAAGCAGAAGAATCATTCGGAGCTTAAATCGAAGATGAACAAATCATTGTTGAAGACTACCAAACAACTTTTTGGTCAACCATTCGACAACATGGAATGGGCATGAGTCTTTCTGTAATAACCACTTTGACGATAATAGCCATCTGCCTCTTATTCATTTGACATTATCGCCAAAAACCAACTTCACACCTAACCATAAACGGACACCCTAGTACGACCTATCTGCAATATTTACTTATTAAGAACCTCGCAGGGCTCTTGACCGCACGTCATGATGTCGTAGCAAGGACAAGAGATTTCATAAAGAAAACCAGAGACGGTCTATAAGACGATTCACTACCTTTTTCCAAAGCATTATCGAGATGGTGTTCATCTTTAATATTCATCAATTTTAAACTGAGGCATCCCGGCATTAACGGCTTTATCATCTTCAAGTTCCAACTTTCTTTCACCCGCATCTATGTGCTAATGCATGCACTAGAGCATATCCTGTCACGCTTACATAATCGTTTCACCTTTTCCTTTCTCACGTCATTGTTATAATAACGTATGAAGAAGAAAATATTTTCACGTTAAATGGTGCACGCTTCGGTAATTAGTCTTTTTCACCTTTGACACCTTCTCACACATACTATACTCGTATAGACCCACATGAACAGATATGCGAGAGTAGATGTTCCTTTACTGTACCAACTCTAATGAGTCCTTACATTATGAAAAATAGATGGAAAAGGATTCATAAATGTTAACCTGGCATTTGCATCTACAAAGTCTAGGATAAGTGGAAGTAGTCGAGGTGTAAACTTTGCTGCAAGGTTAGCTAAGGATGACTGTGCAGAGAAAATCATCTACGTATGAAGTGATAAAGATGATGTTGATGATTTGGATAAATACTTGGAGACATTTGTCGAATAGGGAAGCGTGCGAAAGAAAATCATTTAGCAAGGACATTTAGTGTTACGGAAATTTTAGTTAAAATTGTGATGCAAGTTCAAATAGAATACAATATTTAGGTAACTTCCATCATCCGTTTGCAGCACATTAAGTTAACTTTTCTCAGAGATACACCTTAAAGGCTCATTATATCACATCATTCAAACGTCCAAAGCAAATATATGTCAGTCCCTTAGAAAATTGATAACAAATCTCGCGACCCAAAGCTAAGGACCGACATTTGGACAAACACACAAGTTTCAGTGTCACTGGTGTCATGTCCATATCACATAAAGCAAATGACTTTATTGCAAATGTCCTTTTTGGCTCATATAGAATATCTCTGTTGTATTGTGACCAAATCTTCCTCCTTTCGGTGTCGCTCGATAAATATAATAGGCAACGTACGTTTTGTGCTGTGCATCATCCGCCTCTACTGTCCCGCGCACAGACACATAACTTCTAATTTTTGCGAAAGGACATCTGTATTTTGTTCATAATTTTTCGCTTATCGTTGTCGTTGACGCTACTATTCCACTTTGAAAGCCATTTCGACTTGTCTAGGTCGTCAGCTAGATTCGTTCCAATACTATGCGGAAGCGTATAAGCTCATTTCATACGGAAGCTGTACAACGAGCTTATGTTTAAAGCAAGCCAACCTTGTAGCCTTGATACACACTCCGCGGTCTTCCCATTGTTGGCCTACAAGCTCACATTTCCGCCTGTATATTTTATGAGTGATAAGAAAACGCTCCTGGGAACGGATGTCACGTTTGAATATATATGACGCTTCTTTGCTCGCGTTAGCAGACAAGCAAACAGGCAAGCAGGATGGCTAGCCTTCTTAGCGGGCTTCTAGAATAGCTTCCTAGGGATTGTACATAAAATTATTTAATGCGACACTGAGATTTTGTATTATCTCAGCGGGAATTTTTATAATACAAGCATGTGAATGAATGACAGCGATGCTTTACAGACCGAAAATGTTTGTGAAATAAATATGAGACAGGTTGTTATGTATGTTATATGGGACGGATGCACAAGACGAAAGGTAAGCAGGCGATTATTTCAAGGATATTGTACGGAGAATGCTTCTATACAGATTTTGTGAATAGTCTCGAATTTCTGTTTGCATGTTGATGATAATATGAAGCACGGTTTAGTGAAGCGAGAAAATGTATGGTTTTAAGTATCATATTAGGCTATCTAAAATAATGCTTACTCCTAGAATTATTTACTGTGATTACAATAGAATTATTTAGTATGGTTAAAATATATAATCGCAGTAAATAATTCCAACATTCAGTTAAAAGTGTTACTTAAAATTGATGAAATTTTGGGATAAGATTTACCGTTATGTGCAAAAATTTCCTGTGCCGCGGGAGGTAGGGGGACCACATCAAAGGTCCTATTTTCAGTTTTTGCCGCATTTCTCGAAAATAGTAAATCACACTGCAATATTTATAAAGCTCAAAACTCGAGCTTACTAAATTTTCTTCAAAATAATGCCCACGTCTGTATACCTATGAGTGCTCTTTACCGTCTGCGAGATAAGAACCGGCGAAAATGGAAAAATTGCAAAAAAATTTGAGTGTCTTGTTTTTCGTGATTTTTGCGCTGGCAACGATTTTTACAGGAAAGTAATCGAACATGAAGTTGTGGGGAACTAAATTTCCTTTACAAGTACTACTGTGTCCAAAAAATAAGGTGACATTTGAATTTAAACTGCGCGCGTCGAAGGATTTGGAGAATTTTTTTTTTAGGTTGGTAGTACTGTCAGTGACATCTATGTCAAATTTACATGTCAAAATATTCATTAGTGTTTGAGATACGCCTCGTTTTGTGAGCTGCTAAAAGTGAGTTTAACGGTTTTTGCGATGTCAAAATTTGTTGAATTTGCATTAAATTTTGATTGCGGAATCAATTTTCTGCTACGGATACGTTGAGGATGGTGCAGTAAGCCTTTGGTGATGAGGCTATGTCTAAAAAAAATGTTTACAAGTGGTATAGTGAGTCCAAGCCGGCCGTGAACGTGTCCAAGACGAAGAGCGTCCTGTGCGATCATCAACCTCTTCTCTTCTTCGATTATCGTGGTGTTGTGCATTATGAGTTCTTTCCGCCGGGCCAAACAGTCAACAAGGCATATTATTTGAACGTTATGCGCCGTTATCGTAACGCTATCCGCCTAAAAAGGCCGGAATTGTGGAAACACAATTCTTGGTTTTTACAACACGATAATGCACCATCCCATACTGGACTCGTAATTCGCGAACATTTCGCCAAAAACTCCACCCATATCGTTCCGTATTCACCTGATCTGGCACCGTGCGACTTCTGGCTGTTCAGCAAGCTCAAAAGACCGCTCCGGGGACACCGTTTTGATACGATAGAGGAGATTCAAGCCACAGCGAAGACGGCACTGAATCCCATCCCGGAGCCGACACGTACCTCAAACACGAATGAATATTTTGACACGTAAATTTGACATAGATGTCACTGACAGTACTACCAACCTTAAAAAAAATAATTCTTCAAATCCTTCGACGCGCGCAGTTTAAATTCAAATGTCACCTTATTTTTTGGTCACAATAGTATGTTGTAATCATTAATAATACTAATAGTAAACATAGTATGTAAGTTAGGACGATAGTTGGACAAGAAATGCCCGGATTAATAGCTCTGCAAAAGCGCACCCCCGAAGACAAACCGTTGAAAAATGCATGAATAGTTGGCGCTACACATATCAATGCACATATGTTACTGCAGTTTTAATCGAGACTTTGGTTGAATTAGGTGCAACGATTCGATGGGCGGCCTGTAATATATACTCGACACAGAATGAAGTTGCTGCGGCACTGGCTGAAGCAGGTTATCTGATATTCGTATGGCGTGGTGAGACGGCAGGAGATTTTTGGTGGTGCAACAATAAATGTGTAAATGCTGAAAATTGGCTACCAAATATGATTTTGGATGATGGAGGCGATGCAACACAGTTAATGTTGAAGAAATATCCAGCCATGCTTAAAACAGTTAAAGGCATGGTAGAGGAAGGTGTCACTGGGGTACATAGACTCTACCAGCTATCAGAATCTGAGAAGTTAACAGTTTGAGCAATGAATGTAATGGATTCGTTCACTAAAACAAAATTTGATAATTTGTATAGCCGCAAAGACTCTATTATTGATAGGTTAAAGCGTTTGACAGACGTTATGTTTGGCGGAAAACAAGTAATCATTTGCGGATATGGTGAAGTTGGAAAAGTATGCGCACGAGCATTGGAAGGATTGGGATACACCGCGTATATTATTGAAATTGACCTACCTGCGCTCTTCAGGCCAGCATGGACGGTTTTCGTGCGGTGAAACTTAATGAAGTTATTCGAAATGTAGACATTGTTGTTATCGCCACCGGTAATAAAAATGATATAATTCGTGATCATATGGACAAATCAAGAGGCACTCGAATACCGAAATCGATGTGAATAGTTTACGGACTCCAGTTCGACCGCAAAAAGACCAAATTGGTTGGCCGAATGGTAAACGAATCATCTTATTGGCTGAAGGGCGATTGGTGAATTTATCGTGCTCAAGCATCCCATCGTTCGTTGTTTCGGTAACATCTATTACACAAGCTGTGGCATTGATAGAATCATTAAATCGATAGAATTGTTCAATGGATGGACGATTACGTAGCAAGCTAGCATGACTATTGTCGAACTAGCTGATAAAGACGCCCAGCAAATCCTGGCGAAGGGCAAAATTAAGATAGGTTGGGTGATCTGCAGGATACGGAGAAGAGCGATCCCTATCCGCTGCTTCAGATGCCTCGAATACGGACACACCGCGTATGGCTGTAGGGGACCCGACAGGATATCTCTGTGCTACAAATGTGTTGAAACGGGGCACAAAAGGAAGGAGTGCACGAACGAGGCAAAATGCATTCTTTGCAAGGATGCTAAGCTAGCACCCGGCGACCTCAAACATGAGTCGGACACAGGGAGATGCTGAGTTTTCAAGGAGGCCCTAACTAAAGCCAAATCGATACTCAAATGATCCGTATCCTGCAGGTCAATTTGCACCGAAGCACAAACGCCCAGGGCCTACTTGAGCAGTTTGCGAGGGATAAGAAAGCTGACCTCCTGTTGCTGAGCGAGCAACATCATAACAAGGACTCGCAAGCGTGGTACCCTGACAAATCTAGTACCTCGGCCATCTGGGTTCAAGACAGCGCCCGCCTTCAGGTGCAGGGCCATGGACGCGGGGATGGTTTTGTGTGGGTGCGGTGTTCAGGGATAACATATTTCAGTGTTTATCTGACGCCTCACGTGGCAATGCGATCTTTTCGAACCAAACTCGATGCCCTGGAGGACGCTGTCTCTAACACAGAGGGCCACATGCTGGTCGGGGGAGACTTCAACGCTAGAGCCATTGAATGGGGTATGCCACAATCCGACCCAAGGGGAAAGCAAATCTTTGACATGGCGGCCAGAACAGCGCTTTTCGTCCTTAATACTGGTAACACCCCTACTTTCCGCCGCTGGGGTTGCGTAGGAACCATACCCGATGTGACACTCGCTTCGGAGTCCCTGGTACCTAGAGTACACAACTGGCGAGTACTAGAGGACTACTCGGCTAGTGATCACCAGTATATAGCGGTTGAGATTCACGACAGTGCCACTCTGCGTGCATATGCCCAAACTTCAATCCTCGGATAGAGGACTGGGAGGATGGACGTTGAGAGGTTCGCTGACGCGCTTACGGCAGGCGCACCGTTGCTGGGAGCTCCGCCAGGGAGTGGAGGGCCTACAGCCAAGGACTTGGTGAACTCAACTATGAGTACCATCATAGCTACTTGCGAGTCTTCCATGCCCCGTCGGAGACCCCGACACGGTAAGCCTCCAGTATACTGGTGGTCAAACGAGATCGCCGAACAAAGAAGCGAGTGTCACAAACTTCGGCGAGAGGCCCAGCGGGCGCGAACTCGGGAGGAGGCAGACACTAGACTAGCAGCATACAGGTCCGGCAGGAAATATCTTCGCAGGCTTATTAACAAGAGCAAGGCCCGATGCTGGCAAGACCTCGTGGACGATGTAAATAGGGATCCGTGGGGCCTTGGCTACAAGCTGGTCATGGGGAAACTTGGTGCCCTACGGAAGCCTTGTACACATGACGCGGAAAATATGGACGCGATGGTGTGGGGACTCTTCCCCGCCCATCCCGTCCGTGTTGACGCTGTCCATGGTGAAACAGCAGTCGAGTGCCCACTCTTCACACAGCTGGAACTGGAGGAGGCAATCCTCTCCCTGAAAGCGAGGAAGGCTCCAGGTCCAGATGGTGTTTCAGCTGAGGTTTTGCAGCTCGTCTTTCACCATTGTCCTGACTTGCTGCTCAGCACATTCAACGCTTGCCTACGGGACGGGGTTTTCCCGATACGATGGAAGCTGGAGAGGCTCGTGCTGGTCAGCAAGGGGAAGGGAAATCCCGAATCGCCGTCTGCATAACCGCCCGTTTTGCATGCTACACACGGCTGTGAAAGTGCTAGAGAAACTCATCAAGAGAAGACTCACTGACGCGATTCGTGCTGCTGGGGACCTATCTCCTCGGCAGTACGGCTTTAGAGCAGGACGTTCTACCATTGATGCGATTGCAGAGGTGGTGAACGCGGTCCAAAAGGCAGAGGCATGTAGTCGCACCAAGCGACGGATCGTCCTGTTGGTGACACTCGACGTCAGGAATGCCTTCAACTCCGCTAGATGGGTGGATATTCTGGACACGCTGGAAAACTCTTTTCAAGTTCCAGAATATCTAATGTGGCTTTTGAGGAACTACCTAAAGGACCGAAGCCTGCTCTACGACACGACACAGGGCCAACGAAGTATGGAAATTACATCCGGTGTTGCCCAGGGATCTATCCTTGGTCCGGACCTGTGGAACGTGTCTTACGACGGGCTACTGAGACTCGAGATGCCAGATGAGTTGCGCTTGGTCGGCTATGCGGATGATGTTGCGGCTCTGGTCGCCGGACGCACCGTTGAACAAGCGCAACTTAGGCTAGGTATGCTAATGCGCCGAGTGAGAGACTGGATGACTGCTCGCGGGCTCAGTTTAGCACTGGAGAAAACCGAAGTAGTCATCTTGACAAAAAAGCGAATCCCTAGAGTAAGGATGATCAGTATTGGAGATATACAAATCGAATCGAAGCCAGCGGTGAAGTACCTGGGGCTACTGATCGACTCGAAGATAAGTTTCTCTGAGCAAATCAGGGCAACGGCTGAGAAGGCTGCTTCGGGAATATCGGCCCTGAGTCGACTTATGGCCAACGTAGGGGGACCCAGCCCATCAAGAAGACGCCTCTTGATGAGTGCTGTAGGGTCAGTGCTACTGTACGGAGCAGAGGTATGGGGCGACGCTCTCAGCAAGGAGGTATACCGAAAATGCTTGGCACAGGTACAGAGGAGAGGAGCACTGAGAATTGCATCTTCGTATCCAACAGTCTCCGACTCGGCGGTGGGAGTGGTTGCAGGCGTGAGACCTGTCGCCCTCCTTGCTAGAGAGCGCCGCGCTATTTACCTGCACCGAAACGAGGATGCGAGGGAGATGGTTGTCCGCGAGGAGAGACAGCGCTCGCTCAACGATTGGCAGCAGTCTTGGAGGAATTGCACGAAGGGAAGGTGGACTGCGCGCCTAATTCCCGGATGTGAGACCGTGGCTAAATCGAAGGCATGGTGAGACTGACTTCTATCTGACCCAGCTTTTGAGCGGGCACGGGTGTTTTCAGTCTTACCTGCACAAGATCGGTAAGTCACGGTCTCCCGATTGTCGGTTTTGCCCAGGAGAGGAGGACAATGCCTGTCACGCATTTTTTGCGTGTACCAAATGGGCCAGACTGCGAAGGGAACTCTACAGGGAGACGGGAGAGCTCACCCCGGATAATATAGTTGCGGTGATGCTCGAATCGGTTGACAAATGGAACCAGGTGGCACATTATGCTCGGGCAGTCCTAAAAGATAAAAGGGACTCGCAGCAGCCGGAGGTGCTAGGGCTGGGGGATCGCTCTTCTGGTATTTCCTCTTCCCCTCTCCCCTCCCGTTAGGAAAGGGACTCCCCAGCTTGAAGGCGCCCCACGGCATAACAAAACGAGACCTGGTCCGAAGTAATGTGTCAAACGGTTCCAGGCTCCAGGCTAGGTTCTCAGATTGACAGGGGAGGTGTTTAGTGGGTAGTCCAAGAGTATCCTCCATGGGAGTCCCACACTGCCAGACTCGGCGGGCGTAAATGCCTTCACCTCCCTACCACAAAAAAAAAACATCTTCCCACATTCGATATAATCAACTCCTGGAGAAAATGAACATAAACAAACAGACGACACTTGAAGTCTCAATCAGGCACGGTCGCCAACATTGAAAATAAGAACAACTAAATAAAACAACACGGGAAAAGCTCGCAGCAAAGAAGGTTGGAGCCACGAATATCTGAAGATCCGAAAGGTCAATGGTGGTACTTGAATCCACGAGTCCAAGAAGTCACGGCCAACTTTACCGAAAGGTTTTTTCAACGGGGCGAAAAATCGCATCCAAAGCGAGGACGGACCGAATACTGAGCTGGGAGCTCTTTCTTGTTTTGGAACACATGTGAGAAGGTCGCACCATCGAGCAAGGGAAGAAATTGCTGATAAAAATTCTTGAGTTGGCTTCTGTTTTTTTTGTAACCCGAGTGTCACCTCCCTACCACAAAAAAAAAACATCTTCCCACATTCGATATAATCAACTCCTGGAGAAAATGAACATAAAGAAACAGACGACACTTGAAGTCTCAATCAGGCACGGTCGCCAACATTGAAAATAAGAACAACTAAATAAAACAACAGGGGAAAAGCTCGCAGCAAAAAAGGTTGGAGCCACGAATATCTGAAGATCCGAAAGGTCAATGGTGGTACTTGAATCCACGAGTCCAAGAAGTCACGGCCAACTTTACCGAAAGGTTTTTTCAACGGGGCGAAAAATCGCATCCAAAGCGAGGACGGACCGAATACTGAGCTGGGAGCTCTTTCTTGTTTTGGAACACATGTGAGAAGGTCGCACCATCGAGCAAGGGAAGAAATTGCTGATAAAAATTCTTGAGTTGGCTTCTGTTTTTTTTTCGTAACCCGAGTGCAAGAGAAGAACCTGGCTGTCTCCGAAACGATTACTCCAGAAATTCTTCAAGGAAGGAAAAAAATATCGGGCCGACAAGGACACGCCTCGAGGAATCGGTGGTGGATTTTATCAGAATCACGCGGCTAGGGGGAATCGAGCAACCGGACACAATAGAAACGGAAAATTTACCGGGGGCCCCCGTCGTCAAGTTAATTGAGTTAAGGTAAATATAATGATAGAGTTAAGGAAGAATTTCATTGAGATTGTTTGAAATGAGAATCATAACTTATAAATAATAATTACACTTGAACGTTCAGTGAATCGGATTTACTGTTATTTCCTTTCTTCCGATCAAGAAACCGCTAGAAGTGAAGTGTCAGACTTGGTTCTTGGAATGTGGAAATTTTAAGGCGCCCATTTTCTGCGCCAATATTCCGCAAGCGCTGGGGTATATAAGGTATTTTGTTTGGTTTCGAATCCCAGCTTCCGGTGAAGGTGATTTCTCGTCAATTAGGACTTAGGGTAGATAGATTACAGGATTGTCGCGGGAGTTTGTGGGGTGGGTTGTCCTCCTCTTCTAGGTTGGTACGCAGATAAAGGCAGTGATCGTTTCCCCTAAAAGTGAAGACTTCAGTGCGAGCCAAGCTTATCTCGAGGCTTGGGGGACAAATTTACGAATTGGGGGACAAATTTACGGATTGGGGGACAAATTTACGGATTGGGGGACAAATTTACGGCTTGGGGACGAGTTTGGGGGACAAATTTACGAGTACACGCCCGTCTCCGACGGAGCAACTCGGGACCCAAAACGCCCCCGGCCAGAGTCGACATGTATGGTTGGATAATCTTCTCGGGATAGTTTTACCTCTTAACAGAGCGTGGCAGGTCCTATTTTCAGTTTTTGCTGCGTATCTCGAAAATGGTAACGTTTGCACGGTCGAATATTGGATCGCAACTAATAACATATGTATAAATTATTCTGCTTCTTAGCGCTACAGCCACTCTCGCGCTTTCACTTCCTGCAAATAGCACCTCCAACTGTCTCGGTCCATTGATCGCGTCCTCCTATTTCGAAATCCGAGCAGCAATGAACTGTCTCCGGCCTGTGTCGAGTCCATAGCAGGTGCCGCAGTCTTACAATCGTTGAGACCTTCGGTTCGTAAAAAATTCTATATAGCTCATGGTTGTATCGAATTCGCCATTTTTTCCCGTCTAGCTTGGCTCCGGTTATTCGCTTCAGGACCCGTCGCTGGAATGCGTTCATTATACAAGTATTTGCGGATGTTGGGTTAGGGTCCATGTTTCACACAGGTCTTATCACAGATTTGTATACTAGGAGCTTTGTTTTCCTGTGTATGCAGCCGGTCTTCAAGATCGTAAAAACTGAATAAAAAATTTTATTTGCAAGCTGTATTCTTCGGCGTATTTCGTCTCTTTCATTACCCGTTTTCGTTATTTTGGCGTCTGCATAGGCTACTACTTGGCTCGACTTGTATAGTAATGTACCTCGCGTATAAATTCAGTGCTGGCTATTTACAAGGAGCGAAAGCAATTATGATATGCAACAGCGATTCACCGACATCGGAGCTACTCGTATTTAGAGATGGTCCCAATGAAGATAATTTTATATGTTCATGTTTACCGCACACTCTTACTTTACTTTTAAGGTCTCTTTAAATAAAATTTTTTTACAAAGACCTACTAGTTTCGCGACTTGTCTGTCCGTCCGTCCGTCTGACCGGCTGTCCGTGCGTCACAGCTGGTTTCCTCAGAAACTATAGTAGCTAGAATGCTCAAACTTTGTGAAAAGGTCAGAAGGGATGGTCTTTCAAAAGTTAAGGCCTTACCAAAACTTAAAAAATGCTTAAGGGGGATCCTCCCTAATAACGAATTAGCCCTTAAACAACTTTTTTAACCAAAGGTAGTCGAGTGAGGTATTAAATGAAAGGTCTTGATTAGAACTTTTAAATCTGACATAAAAAAGGCATTTTATGAATTTGGGGGTTCAGGGGAAGGCCAAATATACGAAAAATTTGTGTACCACCCCCCCCCCCCCCCCTTCGCGATTGGGAAATTTTGAGCCGGAAAATTTGGAAATTATCACGAATGTGGGCCTTTATGAGTACAAGGGCAATAAATACCTTAGAAATTTGCTCAACTTTGTTGACAATAGTATGATTTGTAGATTTTACATTTTTGCCCATAAAACCAAAACGGTACCTTGACACTTCTTGAAATTTCGCAATTATATAGACTGACATAAGATATATATGTCCACAAAATTTAATTGAGATTGAATCATAGTCAAGTGAGTTATAGCCATTTCAATTATATGGAATTACAACAACAATAAGACGCGTTTATGGTTGATATAGGGTTTTCCAATAAGAGGCGTTATTTTGATATAAAAAGAAAAATGCCATTTTTAAATAGAAATGATCGTATCTTTACTTCATTGTAAAGAAGAAGATATGCCGTTAATAGAAAAAATTAACATCAGGCAAATAACCACTACGACACGCTTACAGGACCATATCCTCTTCATGAAATTTTCCATAACCAGATCGCAAAGTAGCTGCCCTTTGCCCTCGATAGCCTCATCTTTGAGATCTTGAATCGACGCTGGGCTATTGGTGTAGGCCTTCTCTATCACGTGGCTCCAAAGGAAGAAGTCGCAAGGTGTTAAATCACAAGATCTATTCAAAATAACACCTCTTATTGGAAAACCCTATATATATTCAAAATTGACTTACCTGTAGGCACTTTTATTTTCTTTCAATTTTCATGAAAATTTAAGGGATAGTGTTTAACTTGAACATGTTCGATCGGCCGAGCATTCAGAAAAATCATTTAAACTAGATAAAAATGGCGGCTGCACCGTGCTTATGAAAGAAACTATCCATCTTTTGTATAAATTTGAAGAATTTCATATCCAAGTATTGGATGAATAATTCAAGTCATCGATTCACACCATTAGAAAACTTGTTTCTAACCCTAGGATGTTTACACAGACCTTCTGGTAGGAGCACTCTCCTGCCTACTCAGCTTGTTTAATATAAATGATCGGATATTTATTTCATTATAAAGAGGAAGGTATGCCGTCAATAGCGGAAAATAACATCGGGCAAATGACCACCACGACCACGCTTACAGGACCATATCCTTTTCATGAAATTTTCCATAACCAAATCGCAAAGTGGCTGCCCTATGTCCTCGATAGCCTCACGAATTCCATCTTTGAGGTCTTCAATCGACGCTGGGTTGTTGGCGTAGACCTTCTCTTTCACGTGGCCCTAAAGGAAGAAGTCGCAAGGTGTGAAATCACAAGATCTCGGTGGCTAATTGTGATCATCTCTTCGAGGGATAACACGGTCCGGAAACTTTTCCCGTAAAAGATGAATGGTTTTGTTGCTTGTGTGGCACGTAGCACCATCTCGTTGAAAAAAACATTGTCCAGATCAATACCATCCAATTCCAGGTATAGAAAATCATTAATCATCTCTCGATAGCGCAATCCATTGACCGTAACTGTTGCTCCAGCCTCATTTTCGAAAAAGTAAGGTCCAATGACTCCGCTGAACCATAAACCGCACCAAACAGTCACACGTTGAGAAAAGAGAGGCTTTTCAACAATAACTCTTGGGTTTCCGAGCCCCAGATGCGACAATTTTGCTTGTTGACGAAGCCACCGAGGTGCAAATGGGCCTCATCACTCAAGATGATTTTTCGATGGAGTTCCGGATCATTTTCATGCATTTCGAGGACACAATCAGCAAAGATACGACTTTGTTGATGATCAACCGGCTTGAGTTCTTGTGTTAACTGAACTTTAGAGGCCTTAAGACCCAGATCTTTATGCAAAATACGGTGAAATGACGTTTGTGGAATGCCTAATTCCAAAGAACGACGAGGAATGAACAAACCTGGGTTTTCTTCAACACTTTCGGCTACAGCAGCAATATTCTCGGCTGTTTTTGAGTGACGTGCACGGGTTTTATTCTTCACATCACTAAATTGTGCCAAAAGCTCGAACTTTTCCACCAATTTCTGTATTTGGGTCCGACAAGGTGCTTCACGACGACCCAAAAATGTTCGAGTTTTATAAACCGTCTCTGCCAAATTTTCACCATATTTATAGTGAATTTTAATAATTTCAACATGTTTTTAAAGCGTGTATTTTCATCAATAGCGTAGTTTCTACTTGTTAAATGTCGAAAAATGACAGCTTCAAAAGTGACATCTACCAAAATAGTGGACTATTCAAAATGACACCTCTTATTGGAAAGCCCTTCAGTATGATTTGTAGATTTGACGTGTTCACCTATAAAATCAAAACGGTACCTTTAAACTTCTTGAAATTTTGCAATTATATAGATTGAAACAAAATATATATGTTCACAAAATTTAATTGAGATCGAATCATAATCAAGTGAGTTATAGCCATTTCAATTGTATGAAATTACAACAACAATAACACGTGTTTATGGTTGATACATTTCAAATTGACCTAGGCGCAATTATACTCTTTCAATTTTCATGAAAATTGAAGGAATAGTGTTTAACTTGAATATGTTCAATCGGCCGAGCATTCAGAAAAATCACTTAAGCTAGATCAAAATGGCGGCTGTACTGTGTTTATGAAAGAAACTGTGCATCTTTTGCATGAATTTGAACGATTTCATATCCAAGTATTGGATGAATAATTCAAGTTATCGGTTCACACTATTAGAAAACTTGTTTCTAACCCTAGGATGTTTACAAACCCCTTCTGGTGGGAGCACTCTCCTGCTTACTCAACTTGTTTGTAACTAGTTTTCATAATAACCTTTGCTTTTATGTGAGCTGAATTCTATTTCCTGTGTTGACATAAAAAAAGATACAACAAATGCACATCTAATGTTCAGTTTTTTTTTTCATTTTGCAAGAAACAGTTTGTGTTTGAAGCTTGATTTTTAGTAAATGTTTGTAACGTGAATGGAACAATTAGTGCATAATTGAAAACACTATTTGTGCGGACAACATTTTTTGGACCGTCAAGCCGGATTTCACTTTTTAACTTTACACAATTTATGATTTGCTTCAATCCTTGGACTGATTTGACTTTTTGAATTTTAGATTTGTGAAAAACCGGCACTATATATAAAGAAGAAGTCCTTGTAAATATAAAGAAATCGTCAAATTATGGAGAAGCTAATAGCTTCACAAAAATCAAAATAGGGAGAGTTAAATCGCGTCTTCACCAACCACAAAAGGGGGCTAAAGTGAAGAGAACGCTGTTATACGTCCAGAAGATAAAAGAACCTCATGCAGATGGACTTCGACACCAAAGACAGGCAAATTAGAGACCTTCTGACACGAGACGATGCTGAGTTAGAATCGAACATTCGAGGAAATTTCGAAATGTATACATGGAAATTATTATAGATCTCCGAGAGCTGGTGAATGAATGTGCGCCTCCTTCCCCTGCATGTGAAATGCTTAATTATTCTATTCGTACGTATTTCGATTTTGAAGACGGTAATTTGCCGCGGATCACTATCCCAAACTTTACTTCTAAATATGAAAATTTTTTGTTATCGATTTATCGATAGTGCCCTCAGACTGGGGAACCAAACGCGTCCCCAGGGTTGCGGATAGGGGAAGACCTTTCTCGAAAGGTTCGCTGCGAATAACCAATAAGCAGCCGCGGACAATGGTCGGCAGTGAAGGGAGAGTCTCAGGACAAATACCTGAGTGTCAATGATCTTCACTGTGACATGACGAAATATATGGCGTCATCAATTATCCATATATCCTGGCAGTAGGTAAAATGCTATGGGAACGGAAACCCAGACAGAAAACCAAATCATGCAGGTCCACAAGGGGAACCAAATTACGGTGCAGGGGGTCGGATCCCCAGTACCGGCGGCAGAGGGTAGTGAGCGAGCAGGCTCCCGGCCGTCGTCATCCAGCGACTGCAATGTTATAGAAGTGGTGAACTTGGCTTCTGTAACAGATATAACTACAAGCAAACAGGACGCTTGCACGGAGAACCCTTTCAGGCAAAAACCGCTGTTGGCAAGAACACCGATAAAACAAGTCACCGATTGCGGGGGGAGGCAGCAAACCCCAGAAACACAGTCAAAGTCAACATCACAGGTTAAATCATCGGAGACACACCACAGGCGGACTAACGAACAAAAGAAGGCAGAGTGCGTTGTGCAACCTGGCATCATTGCGGCCTTTGGGCGCAGTAGAAGGACTATGCGCACCCCGGAGCGTCCAGTGGAGGGCCTACAGCCAAGGACTTGGTGAACTCATCTATGAGTACCATCATAGCTGCTTGCGAGTCTTCCATGCCCCGTCGGAGACCCCGACACGGTAAGCCTCCAGTATACTGGTGGTCAAACGAGATCGCCGAACAAAGAAGCGAGTGTCACAAACTTCGGCGAGAGGCCCAGCGGGCGCGTACACGGGAGGAGGCAGACACTAGGCTAGCAGCATACAGGTCCGGCAGGAAATATCTTCGCAGGCTTATTAACAAGAGCAAGGCCCGATGCTGGCAAGACCTCGTGGATGATGTAAATAGGGATCCGTGGGGCCTTGGCTACAAGCTGGTCATGGGGAAACTTGGTGCCCTACGGAAGCCTTGTATACATGACGCGGAAAAGATGCACGCGATAGTGCGGGGACTCTTTCCCGCCCACCCCGTCCGTGTTGACGCTGTCCGCGGTGAAACAGCGGTCGAGTGCCCACTCTTCACACAGCTGGAACTGGAGGAGGCAGTCCTCTCCCTGAAAGCGAGGAAGGCTCCAGGTCCAGATGGTGTTCCAACTGAGGTTTTGCAGCTCGCCCTATCACCATTGTCCTGACTTGCTGCTCAGCACATTCAACACTTGCCTTCGGGACGGGGTTTTCCCGGTACGATGGAAGGTGGCGAGGCTCGTGCTGATCAGCAAGGGGAAGGGAAATCCCGAATCGCCGTCTGCATACCGCCCGTTATGCATGCTAGACACGGCTGGCAAAGTGCTAGAGAAACTCATCAAGGGAAGACTCACTGACGCGATTCGTGCTGCTGGGGACCTATCTCATTGGCAGTACGGCTTTAGAGCAGGACGTTCTACCATTGATGCGATTGCAGAGGTGGTGAACGCGGTCCAAAAGGCAGAGGCATGTAGTCGCACCAAGCGACGGATCGTCCTGTTGGTGACACTCGACGTCAGGAATGCCTTCAACTCCGCTAGATGGGTGGATATTCTGGACACGCTGGAAAACTCTTTTCAAGTTCCAGAATATCTAATGCGGCTTTTGAGGAACTACCTAAAGGACCGAAGCCTGCTCTACGACACGACACAGGGCCAACGAAGGATGGAAATTACATCCGGTGTTGCCCAGGGATCTATCCTTGATCCGGAACTGTGGAACGTGTCTTACGATGGGCTACTAAGACTTGAGATGCCAGATGAGTCGCGCTTGGTCGGCTATGCGGATGATGTTGCAGCTTTGGTCGCCGGACGCACCGTTGAACAAGCGCAACTTAGGCTAGGTATGCTAATGCGCCGAGTGAGGGACTGGATGACTGCTCGCGGGCTCAGTTTAGCACTAGAGAAAACCGAAGTGGTCATCTTGACAAAAAAGAGAATCCCTAGAGTAAGGATGATCAGTATTGGAGATATACAGATCGAATCGAAGCCAGCGGTGAAGTACCTGGGGCTACTGATCGACTCGAAGATGAGTTTCTCTGAGCAAATCAGGGCAACGGCTGAGAAGGCTGCTTCGGGAATATCGGCCCTGAGTCGACTTATGGCCAACGTAGGGGGACCCAGCCCATCAAGAAGACGCCTCTTGATGAGTGCTGTAGGGTCAGTGCTACTGTACGGAGCAGAGGTATGGGGCGACGCTCTCAGCAAGGAGGTATACCGAAAACGATAGGCACAGGTACAGAGAAGCAGAGCACTCCTTGCTAGAGAGCGCCGCGCTATTTACCTGCGCCGAAACGAGGATACGAGGGAGATGGTTGTCCGCGAGGAGAGACAACGCTCGCTCAACGATTGGCAGCAGTCTTGGAGGAATTGCAAGAAGGGAAGGTGGACTGCGCGCCTCCTCCCGGATGTGAGACCGTGGCTAAATCGAAGGCATGGTGGGACTGACTTCTATCTGACCCAGCTTTTGAGCGGGCAAGGGTGTTTTCAGTCTTTCCTGCACAAGATCGGTAAGTCACGGTCTCCCGATTGTCGGTTGTGCCCAGGAGAGGAGGACAATGCCTGTCACACATTTTTCGCGTGTACCAAATGGGCCAGGCTGCGAAGGGAACTCTACAGGGAGACGGGAGAGCTCACCCCGGATAATATAGTTGCGGTGATGCTCGAATCGGTTGACAAATGGAACCAGGTGGCACATTATGCTCGGGCAGTCCTAAAAGATAAAAGGGACTCGCAGCAGCCGGAGGTGCTGGAGCTGGGGGATCGCTCTTCTGGCATTTCCTCTTCCCCTCTCCCCTCCCGCTAGGAAAGGGACTCCCCAGCTTGAAGGCGCCCCACTGCGTAACGAAACGAGACCTGGCCCGAAGTAATGTGTCAAACGGTTCCAGGCTAGGTTCTCACATTGACAGGGGAGGTGTTTAGTGGGTAGTCCAAGGGTATCCTCCATGGGAGTCCCACACTGCCAGACTCGGCAGGCGTAAATGCATTCACCTTCCTATCACAAAAAAAAAAAAAAATATGAAGATTGGGTTTCTTTTCGAGACCTGTTTAAATCGTTAATACACGATAGAGTCGGACTAACAGACGTGCAAAAATTACACTACCTGAAGTGCAATTTGAGTGCCGAATGCTTAAACATGTCGGTGTTACTGACAAAAATTATTTTCTAGCGTCGAAAATTTATGCAATCGGTACGAAAATAAACCAGCGCTGTTGAACGTGCACTTAAAAAGCTTTTTTAACACTGCACACGAAACCGCTCTTTCCCTTCGCATTTTACTTGATAAAACTCTGGAAGCAACATAGGCAGTTTAAACTATGGTCTCTTGTATACTTCATAGCGCAACGTTTGCCCCCTGAAACAAGACAGGTCTGGGAATATGAAACTTCTGCTTCGTCGGAGCTTTCTACATTTGATAGAATGAAATCTTTTTTGGAACGACGTTTCAGAGCATTAGAAGCGGCCAGCCCCAATCGGCCGTGGCTGAAGCTATCTGAATTCATGCAGTGAGAGTATTGCGCTTCAAAGATGTATTGTTGGCAACCGCTCTAGTCACTTTAGCGACACCCAATGGATCAATCGTACCGCGAGCATTACTGGATCTAGGTTCGCAAACATCACTAAACAGCGAAAGAGCAGTTACTTTGCTGGGTTTGTCACGTAGTTCGAGCAATCCACATATCACATCAACTTATTTCAGAGCCATGGCCAATATTGACTAGATTGACTGATGACCAAACAATTTAATTTGAGGCTCTTATTTTGGATCGCCTAAATAATTTCATTCCGTCAAACAATATTTCAACAGGATTTATCAGCAGATTTGGAGATACTAAACAAGAAGATCCTTTTCAAAGTGGCCTTTATTGTGGATAGGGAGTTCAAATCGCACGTTATTGATTTTAAGGCAGTCAATGAACGATTAATCTGGCTGATAAATGTTTACGCCCCTACCGAAGGAACGGAGTAAGAAACGTAGGAAACGGGCTACAATCACCTGGAAAGAGTAGTCGACTCATTGCCTATAAACGACACAAAAATAATTCTGAGTGACTTCAACGCTAAGGTTGGCAATGAGTTTTCTCATCGGTTAACGACTGGAGGATATAGCCTCCACGATGAAACAAATGACAACGGCCAGCGCCTGATTGACTTTGCATATAGTAGAAATCTAGTCATACGTTCGACTTGCTTCCCATATCGACGCATTCATTAAATGAGCTGGGTATCACCAGATGGCAACCCACAAAACCAGACTAACCATGTTGTATGTCTTGAGCATACTTCACGTCCGTACATACCGAGGAGCCCATTGTAATACCGATTATTACTTGATCAAATTTACTTATCGATGTCGCATGTCAAAGGCGTATTCATCGAAGACCAACTCGCTACAAAAATTTGACGTCGAAAGGTCCAAACGGCGTCTGCGGCCAAAAATTTCACGGAGATCCTCGACAATCAGCTGGCTCCCATCTTATCAGACGCATCGCTGATAACAAGCAATGAGCTCTGAATGGAAGTGAAAGCGCCCATTCAGACCGCGGCAGAATATAGAATCAGAAGCACGGCGCAAGAGAAATGATTGGTTCGTTGATGAGTGCCAGAATGCGTTCGACAAAAAGAATCAGGCGTATAAAGAGTATTTAGGGAGAAAATCAGGACGAAGAGAGAACACTATGAAAATCTCAGAAGAGTAGCGAATAAGATAATTAGAATTAAGAAAAGAAAATAGTATGACGACCAATTGAGAAGTATATAGATGTAAGTCTAGCGTGCAACAACACAAGACAAGCATATAGAGTAGTGAAAATCCTGAAACGTGGTTATCAGCCCAAATTCTGTCGTGATGACATTAGCAATATCATCGCTGATGAAACCAAGATTAAGGAAAGATGGGCTTCATATTTCAAGAACCTTCTTACTCCTCCGCACAGCTCAAGAATATCGGAGCCTATAGATGTCTGCGGAGAGCTTCCATTGCCCCTACCAACTCCGGATGAAGTTTGCTTCATCATCAAAGCCCAACGGAGCTCATCAAATATGGTGCCAGTAGTGTTCAGAAAGCTATTCACAAAATCATCCCGCACATTTGGTAACAAGGACATATGCCGAAAGAGTGGAGCCAATCAATTAAATTCCCTATCCACAAAAAAGGTGACAAGCTACAGTGCGAAAATTATAGAGGCATATCACTACTTTGTACAGCATAAACAATATTTTCAAAGATCTTAGAAAATAAAATCGGATCATACGCCAACAGTATTACTGGGGAGTTTCAAAGTGGTTTTAACGCAGGTAGATCGACAATAGACCAATGTTCACAATCTAGCAGATCCTTGAGAAATGTTGGGAGTTTAAAATAGACGTACACCAAATTTTCTTTAACTTTAAGTAAGCATACGACAGTATTGATCGTAACATACTGTACCAAATATTGCTTTGCTTTGGCATACCAGCCACGTCATACGAAAATGACAATAACGTCCACGACCTTCCAAGTCCGCATCAATAACCAACTCACCGATGCCTTTGACACAAATATCGGACTAAAGCAGGGAGATGGGCTGGCCCTACTGCGATTCCATTTGGCTATGGAGTACATCATAAGAAAGCTACCTGTCGATACGCGAGGTACATTACTATACAAGTCGAACCAAGTAGTAGCCTATGCGAAGGGCAGGTTCTAATGTCACGTTCATTAACAACTGCCAAAGAACTCTTCCTGAAACTCGACAATGAAGCAAAAGTAGTAGGGCTATAAATCAATCAAAACAAAAAAATAAGCTCATGACGCATTCGACGGAAAATACCTCAAATGCACAAAATATCACACTTGGCGAATACAGTATCGAAAATGTGGGCGAATTTGTGTATTTAGGCGCCAATATAACGAAAAAGTGCAATAAAAGAGACAAGAAGCGCCGAAGAATACACTCGCAAATAAAATATTTTATTCAGTTTTGACGATCTTGAAGACCAGCTGCATAAACAGGAAAACAAGACTCCAAGCATGCAAATCTATGATAAGACCTGTGTTATGCTATGGGTGTGAAACATGGACCCTAACCCAAGCATCCGCAAATACATTGGATGCCTTCAAGCGACGGGTCCTAAGGCGAATAATCGGAGCAAAGCTAAACGGGAACCAATGGCGAATTCGATACAACCATGAGCTGTATGAAATTTTTGACGAACCGGAGGTCCCAACGATTGTAAGACTGCGGAAGCTGCAATGGGCTGGACAAATGAATCGTATGGGGAAACAACGGATACCCAAAAAGGTATTCGCTGGGAGAACTGAAGGCCAGAGACCAGTGGGAAAACCGAGGAAACGCTGATCTGACTCGGTCGACGAAGACAGATTATCGCTGCTCGGATTTAGAAGTTTGAGGTCGCGGTCAATGGACCGAGACAGTTGGAGGAAGCAAAGGCCCGAGAGGGGCTGTAGTGCTACGAAGAAGAAGAAGAAGATTAATATCACGCTAGCCAGGGTTGTCTTAGCAGGCAGATGGATTTCTAAAAACTAAGAAAAGATTAATCATGTCGATTTATGAGAGAAATTATTTTAAAGCTCTGAGTTCACAGGTATTGCCATTTTGAACTTTGAAAGTATAAACATTTGGAATGCTCCAAACGAAATTCATCATTTCGAATACGTCGAGCTACATCATAAGTTTACTATCGATATTTTGCGTTACTCAAACGCGTCATAAAGGCTAAAGCGAAACCGAAGTAACATATAACGGACACAGGCTACCAATAATTGGGTTTATTTTTAATCTTTGAAATATTCAAATTACAAGAGGGCAGCAGAAGGTTTATGAGGATGCTTTCAGATGAGCTGAGCAAACGCTATTTATTTTCATCTTCAAATAAATTTGAAAAACAAAAAAATACTTACGATCTTCTCCTACACAGGACAATCCAGGCGCTGATGGCACATTCGGAAATACTGAAAAGAAACAAATAAAAAAAGATTAGATTTACAGTATGCCAGGATTATTGGTTAGAATGAAGGCTGAAATATACAATCTTTACATTAGGTAGTCCGCGTAGTGTAGTGGTTAGAGTACTCGCTGCGTAAGCTGAAGGTCCCTGATAACGAGATTGGTTTCGAGTGATTCTTCGGACGGACTATAAGCCCGTTCAGTTATATTATGTACTGGTTTAAAATCAGAATGCATCGCAGCTGGGTGGACGGGCATACGGCCAAAGCGTGGTACTGACTTTATCACCTTTCTCGAGTGCCGATACATCTGATCGAGATAATGAGATACTCTAACTATCTCTGAGCAAAGACCCAAAAGGAGCCTATTTTAAGTTGCTAGTTAGTAGTTAGTGCAACTCAAAATAGTCGGAAATTGGCAACGTCTGACGTGCTACCTTTTTTTAAAAATAGGAGTAACATAAGATCTTTTCCAACACGAAGGAAAAGCCTGAAGATAAGCTACAGTTGAAGAGGAAGGAAAGGGGAATACAAATAGAAGTAGCTGATGATTTCACGAAATGATTAGGAATACCGTCAGGACAATAACTGACAGTCGTCAAGCTATAACATAAGCCTCATAATATCTTCCGGATAGCAAATAAAAGGAAATAAGGATGGCATGTGTGTAAATGGGACCAAAAGGCTATTGCTGGAAGTAGCATTAAAAATAGAAGAAAACTGAATTTTAAAAAGTTGACAAATCTCAAGAGATGAAATTGCTAAGCAGCCATTCAAATGAAGAGAGCAGCCATTCAAATGAAAAGAAGATGGGATACTGGAAGAGGACTTGAGAGAGTGTATGTATTTTAAACTGGTTTGGAATGATTTGAATTCACAGAGCCTTCAAAACCATGAAAATTAGAAGCCTTAGCTATCTGCATCTCTTTCTTAGCTATAGACCTCAGATGACAAAAAGCATTACGAGACTCAGGAGGGTATCTGTCTCGTAAAAACTGTTGACGTGCTCGATCTTTGCCTTTCAAGGCTTGCTTAACAGCGAGAGTCAGCCAGGGACAGTCAGAAGAGTTTCTTAGATGCACAAGCGAAGTTGAGTCAGAAATAGCAGGGTTTTAAAAGTCATCCAATTTGTTACAACAAGCATCCGTGTCAAGACCACAAAAGGAGAAGGATCAACCAACGGAGCGAATCGTTTCGGCAAGCTGCTCATAATTATTATAGTCTTATAGCGCCGACGCTTTTTTCGCCGATAACGGACAGATGCAATACAGGAAATTATAAAACGTAGAGGGGGATCAGATAAACAAAAAGAACAGCAAATGAGGATAGCAAGGATTGTTCCATGCTACAGAAGAATAAGTCAAGGATGTGATTTTTAACGTTGAGAAAATGATTAAATTCAGCAAGGGAGCAAATAGACATAAAACAAGAAATTAAGGACCAAATATGAGATGAGTCAAAATCAATCTAATTGTCATCCCACGAGAGTTTAGGTAGGTTAAAATCTCCACAAAATAAACTGGCAATTTGAAAAACGCGATAAGAAAACATTAGATATTTCGGTGAAGAAGGTATGTAGATTGAAAAAGGAAACTTACAAGGTATGTAAGTGAAAAAGGCAAGAAGATAAAGGGTAGACAAAATAACTATATTTTCCCCTACACATTAGATGTACAGGGGCAGTGAAATGTAGATTCATTAGATGGAAACCAGTGCAGGTATTCTTGTAGGCGACTAGGGCACCTGTCCGTCTAACTTGTTAAGATTGACCTTTCACGAGCATGCCTAACAATTGTATAATTCAGAAAAATTTGAAAGTCAAATACACTATGCGGAACTATCTGTGTAAAATATAGAGTACTCATTTGTTCGAGATGCCTATGGTATCAGCAATTTCAGGTTTAGTCGCACTTGGATCTTCACAAACAACATCATAGATTTGCTCAATGATTTCTGATGTTGTTGCACTTTTTGGACGCCCACTATGTGGTTCATCTTCAACGCTTGTAGTGCGACCACGTTTAAACTTTAAAGCCCATCGATACACAGTTGGGAATGAAGGAATAGATTGCTTTAGCTCGTTCACCACTTTCATATAAATTTCTGTTGCTGATAAATAATAAATTTAATCACTGTACGATATTTGGTTTCGGTCATTGTTTAAAAACTCAGTGACACTTCAACTGCAAATGGCTTGCAAAGAAAGAGTGAATTGACAGATAGAAATAAACTTATGTGGGAAACATTAAGATGGCGTATAAATTTTGATTCCTGTACTGGTTAATAGGTGCTGCTTTCAAAAATTTTCTACCAACCTATAGCAGGCTCTCGTGTGGCCGAGGTACTGACCATGATGGCACACGTTTTCAAGCCGTTTGAGAGGTTGATTTTGATTTCGACCGCAAAACCATAGCTACACTTCGATAAACTACAATAAATTCATGACGAAGGCTTCCCTTGATGGATTAATTATATTGTCTATTAAACGAGAAAATTTCACTTTGACAAAAGTTGCCTGTCTCGTGTATTAGGGAAAAAATTGTCCGTTATGTACATATAGAGTTGTCCATTAAGGACATAACAATAAATGAATAAATTTCAATAAATCGATTATGAGGCATGCTGTGTGGCAAGTGGTACCGTCTTGTTGAATCCACATATCGTTGATATCAAATTCATACAATTCTGGCCACAAAAAATCTTCTAAAGACCAAAGCTCACGTAAGATAGGAAGCTATATGGTAGCAATTTGCATATGTATTGGTTAGCCTACAATTGGAGAAGCTTTCGTGAGCTGTTTTAGTAATCGAGTAGGTATGGCTCAAAAAGCCAGCGTGCGAGCGTTTGTCTCGTTACAATCCAGCCGGAACAGGTTTACTTCATGAGGACTTTCCATTTCCTATTTACTACGTCGGTGATGATGAAGAGATTACAAAAATTGTTGATTGTTATGAAAAATTCAATAATTTTGATATGCCAAATCAGAAATATCGATCATTATGCAGCATTCAAGTGAATGCGCTGATGTCGGCAGCTGTGACCTCAGAAGTCTGCATGCGTCGAACAACTGTGACAAATAACTTAGCTCCTACCAAAATTTTGCGATCCCCTAAGCGGTAGAAATATTTACACAACTCTTATCCCACGAAAGATTGTAGACCCTGTTGAAAGAAAAGTGGATAATTCCGAAAAGTTTATTGTAGTTTCTGCACGATTAGATACTGCTTCAGTTTTTTCGATGGAATAGGACTCGGAGCAATGGATTCTCTCGTTTCATTTTTCAGTTGTAGTGAGCATAGCAAATTTATTATCCACAATCATTAATGGCCCAAAAGGAGGTCAGAAAAACGTTTTATTTATGCTGTTCAACGGCGAGTCGTATGATTACATCGGATCACAACGCTTCGTATATGATCTTCAAACGAAAAGCTTTCCATCGAAAAACACACATACAGATATCATCACTTTAGATAATATTGAGTTCATGATTGATATAGGAACATCAGATGATCTTCAAAACTTAACAATATTTTCAGTTACTGATTTCCCGTACAAGAAAAATTTTATCGATTCTCTTCATGATTATAATAGCAAGTTCAGTCTGGGATTGAATATCTCAGAACAACAAACATTAAATCTACCTCCTACATCCGCTCAATCGTTTCTTGAAGGCGCCCCACGGCGTAACAAAACGAGACCTGGTCCGAAGTAATGTGTCAAACGGTTCCAGGCTAGGTTCTCAGATTGACAGGGGAGGTGTTTAGTGGGTAGTCCAAGGGTATCCTCCATGGGAGTCCCACACTGCCAGACTCGGCGGGCGTAAATGCCTTCACCTCCCTACAACAACAAAAAAAAAAATCGTTTCTTGAGGAAAATATTTCATTTCCAGTGGTAATCGTTTCGTCAGCTCCAAAAAAAAAAGAAAAAAAAAAATAAGTTTTACCACTCTATGACGATGCCACGAATATTGAATTTACCTACAAAAATACATCACGAACAAGAAGTGGATCAAGATAATGCTCGCGGAGTGTGGTTGAAACGGAAAATTTAAGCTGACCGATATCAACGCAGAACTGGTTATTACATTGCATTAAACGGATCTCGTCAAGATGGAAATGAAGAGAAGAATGGATTAGAGGGAGTCGCGTAGAAACCTCCGTGACGAGCGGACAAATCTTGTGCGAAATACGTGCGTGCGGCATCTGCCAAGTGACTCAAAATTATATATTTTTTCCTTCCATCACCTCTAACATGTAGTTGCCGCGGATATTTTTAATTTTAATCGCAAAACGTTTTTTTTACACAATTCGCATTCATCGTCATGGAAAATTGTGCAGAAGGCACGAGAATATTGCCTTTTACCAAACAGCTCGCGGTCGTGCAGTTGTATTGTGTTTTCGTCACCTCACGGTGAGAAAAATTTAATTTGTGTTGAATACGGGAGTGATCTTTTCGTGCGGAGAGATTTCAATCTGTTCCCGATTCAGGCGGTCGTCATCGTAAGAAGCGCTTGAAGGCGAATTTTTTGTTACATTCGAGGTGGAATCATGACAACTTTCTCGTAGTGCAAAGGAAATAGTGAAATCCGCAAAAATGAGCGGATTTTTTATTTTTGTCTGAACACTTATAGCCATCCCCGGGGGTTCGTCCTTGTTGTTGTTGATTTCGAATATAGGCAAAAATGAATGGGGAGAAACTAAAACCAGTGTTGGGATAGAATGTCAAACTGTAAGGCGGAATCGTAACATGAATTATGGGATCATTGGAATAAAGGTGTGCTAGAGGAATATAACGGAAGGGGAGTGCAAAGGTTTTGCAATATGGATATAGGCTTGTGAAATCAAAGAGAAATTCGAAAAAGAGGAAAAGAAAATCAGGTTTCCCGAGTACATCGAATAAAAATCTAAATCATGTATTTAATCACTACAGAGATGTTAAGCCGTACAATCATTCTCGAATAATTATCCATCGCGCAAATGTTGATTACATCTATGCAAACCTATTTTAACACACGGACCGTTAAGAGAAACAGTTGGACATTTTTGGGTAGATAAGTTGGGAATAAAACTGAAAAGCAATTGTCCTGCGCAATAAATTACTACAGAAGAAACAAATCAAAGTTCACATGTATTGGCCAGAATGGATCGGCAGCGAAAACAGGCTTCATTTAAACGATGTCGGATTGATTGTGGAATATGAAAATAGTGAAGACTATGCTAATTATTCGAACGTGTTTAGCTTGAAAAACGTGAGTCAAATTTGGAAGATAGTAACTTGTAAAAGCGTTAGCGGTCTGTATTGTATGAAAGTTGTAAGTTGTATTGAAGCTCATTTAGTGCGTTTGTTTAAAAGAAATTAAATGTAAAAACTTTGTAGACTGCCCAAAAGTGCTGATTTAAAGGAAGCATCTAATTTCGCTATTTCAAACTCTAAGTGTTTACTAAGAAAATAGAATTTAGCCATAATATAGACACAACCGCATCAAATTCAGTGTTTTTAAATATGAGCAAAGATTTTGCGCTTTTCAGCTCAGGTGGTAATGAGTTATAGACTTCCGCGAACAGTTGAACTAGATCAGGTTGTATTCTGTTTGTAACGGTAATGTGGCTGACGGTGATTTAATGTTTTACGAGGTGGGCTTCAGCAATGGAAGAGAGAAGCCAACTGACACAGCGAGCGTAACGAGTTCGATAGCAATTGTGATACGCAAAGTGAATTATTGATACCTTGCATGGGTGGGAATACGTTTAAACGAAGGGAACAGAAGATTTCACTAGAAAAATGATGAGAGTATATAGAAACAATCTTAGTGTGATGATTGGCGATTCCTTATTCCTAACATTGGACAAATTTATACAATTCGGAAGATTAGGACAGGATTCCATCTTAATCAATCAGTACATTAATACCTCCATTGTTGGCTTCAAAGTTATGTTCAATAAGTTGAAGGTGGACACAAATTCAAGCAGTGTGATTCTTGCCGAACTGATAGGACCTTTTAAGCGCTATTAATTTCATTTCATATTTTCATTAATGATACTCGAAGTCTTCATTAATAATAATAATTGTAATTTTTTTCTGAATGTAAATATCTATCGTTATTACCATGAATAATCTCCAACCAGATGAAGGCAACACCGTATAACCTATCTCCTCGAGCGCTCGCGGACATGTAGGTGAGTACGCCCTTTGTTTTGAATTAACTTTATTTTTTTTATATATTAGTATTTAAATGTTATTAAACACATGTTGTTCGTTATTTACTACACTGCCTAAATTTCAATTGGTCTCTTGCGCTAAGCAAATGAAAAAGCACATAAAATTCGGTTTGTAATAATCCCATTTGTACGATAAGGTTCTATTATAAATTATTATTTAAAAAAAAAAGGAAATTTGAATTCATGTTAGAGTAAATAAATCTTACACAAGAGAACGACGCAATTATTTAACTGCGACGTATGCTGAACACTGAAATTATTAAAGTAAAGATGGAATACTAATGAAGAATTTGTTTATCGTCGAGTTATGTTTATAGAATTTTTGCTTATATAGAAATAATAATGTTTGAGTAAATTCCAATTTTGGTCTTTCCTTTCCGATAACTCTGACCGGGTATAGGACTCGGTACGGTGGCAGGCTGCCCCCTAAAACCATGAGCCAGCCGCCGGGTGCAATTTAATCCTTTTTTCTTTGTTTCAGGTGACCTCGCGGGTTGAGTGGCCCAAGCAGAGTGCCTCTTTATGGCATAGCGTTATGCAATCAAATTGTATAATTCTATGGCATAAATTGGTCACCGGGGTACTCCCCCTCTGATGGGAAAGTTCATGCAATTCAAGTTGTATGAGTTTTCCACTCAGAAGAGGAATACCTGGCCACTGCAACGAAATATATATGGATTTATTCCGGTTGGGTGGGTGAGAAGGGGCTCCATCACCACCCGGTTGCCCCTCTTTCATTTGTGGGCCATGAGCTTCGTCGGGTAATGACGAGGTTACCCCAAGTCCGCCTTTCTTCTCAGGTTCCTCTTGTTTTCATAACAAATACTATCTCCCTCGGTGTAGTTATCTACACTTTTTGCGACTTCGGTCGCCTCTTGATCAATTGACCACCAAATTCGTGAGTGCGAAATTTTTTTGTAGTGGGTCCTCGTGCTGGGGAAATGAACCCGCCCCACGACACCGCAATGCTAGCCTGCCAGCGCATTCACGCGTCTCCAGACGAGGGCATTCTCGGCAGATATTGTCATCTTCTTCTGCTGAGGCAGCAGAACATCGCTGCAGTCCTTTACGGACATTTGAAACTCTCAATATTCACTACGCTGTCAGCTGACAGCGGCATAATCCAATCATACCTCCAGCATGAAAACCACACCAAACAGTAATTTTTTTGCGGATACCACGGTGTCTCAAGAAGCACATGTAGGTTTGTTGCTGACCAATAACGCATCTTTTGCTTATTAACAAAGCCATGGAGCCAGATATGAGCTTCATCGCTGCTGATGATTTTTCGATAATAGTAATTAATAGTAGTTTTCATGATCTTTACCACGATGAAAATGTTGACTTTAAAATACGTTTTGACATTGACAGTTCATTAAAAAAATTTAAGGATGCGTTCATTTAAAAATAAGAAATTATTATGCTTTTAGTACAAAACCCTATACCTACGTATGTGTCCTTTTTTGAAGAAATAACTTTTGACTTCGAAAATTGTTTTTCAGTTGCACGAATTAATTCCTAGTAATAAAACCTTCTCTATTTAACGCTCAACCCATATCAACCTGAAACATCCTTCGAACGATGAAAATGGTAAAAATAAACATCTCAAATCAGATCCATTTCCAAAATAGACATTAATTGGTCAGGATTATATCACTGTTAGTTTATTTTAGTCATACAATTTTCCCCATTTTCCGGCAATGAACCGTACACATAAATTGGATGTTTATTTAATCGTGACACACCTTCGTGGTGGAAGAGGGAAATTGGAAATCTTTTTGTGCGATTGAGCTAGAATAATATTTTCCGGGAAATTAATGTTGGTATTATTTCATCATTTATCAGACCAAACCCAGGAATAGGATATTTATTTGATAATATTTGAACTATTATTAAAACCAGAAAATCTAATTATAAAATGCCCACAATGTATTTGTTTTGCGAAATGGTCAGGATAAAGTGAAATGGAAAAATTGGGTTACTAGGGAAAAGTTAGGTGCATGTTTTGATTTTCGCTAGGATATACAATATTTTGGCAGATATACGTACATGAATATCTATTTTAGCAGATGTGGAAATAATAACTGCTAGCAGTGGCGGATCCACGGGGGGGGGGGGGGGGTTGAAATTAGGGAAATTCCCCCCCCCCCCCCCCCTTGGAACCGCAGAACCTGAAAATTTCACTTGTTTGCTAGAAAAATATTCTCTGCAATAAAAAAAATGAAAATACAACAGTGACACTCTTCCACTGATCTCTATTTATCACTGTATAGGCTACGGCTAGCTTCTGCCTATAACAGCGATGGGACACTTTGAGCGCCATGTTGCGTGAGGAATATTTGCATTCTGAAATGTGAATGGCGCGAAATTCGAATCGTCTTATGAAGTGTCATTGAAATCAATTCAATAAAGTACGGATTTAGAGGCGCTTTTTCAATTAGTATCATATATATGCTATAATTAGATATGAAATGATATATATAATTGAAAATTATGATTAATTTTTAGAAAAGTAAAAGCAATTTGTCAGCTCCTCATACAAAACAGTTCGTTTGGAGCCCTGTCATTTTAACCATGTACCCTATCCGCACTTTCATACATATCATTGGTTTCGGCCAGCTGATAGTCGTCAGCCAATCAAAACGCATACATTATGTCGCAGATCCTCTTACAAAATGCATCTAGTGGTTCCGTGCAGTTTAAACGCGTCACCTATCCAGTGTGTAGTATAGATCAGTGCACTCTTCTCATCAAATACGCTATGGAAATCACAACAAGATACTATCATAAATTGCATTATATGACCTGCCTAAATTTATTTAACCCTTTTCTGGGCGACTCACAGCGGAAGTACTAAATTCTGAATCGAGAAAGAGTCGAAGTCTTGAGTACAATTGGTACTATTTAAATCCGTTTATCTCGCCAAAAAATGGTAAGTATCGAAGTTGTTTCGATTTTACTGTTCATTTTCGTGCGTGGTGAAATTTTACTGACATTATACAAACTAGTGTTTACATAAAAATTGAGGTACGTTTGCTCATTCAACAATAGCAGTAGCCAATTTTGCATATAGAACCCGTGTTTTAATTTGGTGTTCCGTAACAAACTTCAGGAATCTCAATATACGAGGTGTGTTTAAAAAGTATCGCGAATTTTGAATTTTTGCGGGTTAAGAACGTGTATCAAATTTTGTGTGAAAAACGAAATTAAGTGCGCGGATGCATTCCGAATGTTGACTGTGGCATACGGAGAAGCTACCTTGGACCGAAGCAACGTTTATCGGTGGTACAAAATGTTTTTAGAAGGCCGAGAAGATGTGAACGACGAAGAGCGTGCCGGACGCCCGAGCACTTCAACAACAGACGAAAAAATTAATGAAGTGGAGAAAATGGTATTGGCCAATCGTCGAATCACGTTAGAGAAGTTGCTGAGGACCTAACATATCGATTGGCTCGTGCCATTCGATTTTTATCAACGATTTGCGCATGAGACGGGTCGCCGCGGAATTTGTACCAAAATTGCTCAATTGCGACCAAAAACAGCAACGCATGAACATTGCTAATGAGATGTTAAACTCTGTCCGCGACGAACCAAATTTGCTCCAGAGGGTCATAACTGGTGACGAATCGTGGGTTTATGGTTATGACGTGGAAACCAAAGCTCAATCATCTCAATGGAAGCTGCCGCATGAACCAAGACCGAAAAAAGCGCGCCAAGTTCGCGATATTTTTTGAACACACCTCGTAGAATGAGAATTTTGAAAAAAAAAGTCATTCGACGTCATTTTCTTTATTTTTAAAATCTGTACGTTTCATAATTCATATTCTCATATTATACCTAGATGCACTCATTATTTCAAACCGACGGAATGATTAGTATTGAAACTTGAATTTATATTTATAATTCCTATTTTACAGTCATCTCGACAAAAGTCCATCTCGGACTACTTTTACTCTGCAACTGCGAAAAAAAGAAAACTAGATGAAGATGTTGCGACAGTACATCGAGAAGAAAACGAGGTTCCTCGTGCAGTGACGCACAGTTCACCTAAACATGATGAAGGCATTGACAATTCGGGCAGCGAAACACCGTCTTCGTCCAGAAACTCCGACATTGTGCAAGTTTCTACCATTGCTGTAAGCATTTCCAATGATGTTGGTAATTTCGTGGGACAAAAAATTGACGATCACGTGAAACAAATTTTACTTGAAAATCCCTGGACCCCTCTAAAAACTTATACTTTCCCATTTTCGTCGAGAGTTGTTTCTGACAAAGAAATAAAACACTACGTCTCTTCCAAACACTTGGATTCTCATGCAGAGTGGCTCGTACTATCTGACGTGAAGAAAGGGCTACTCTGCAAATATTGTCCATGGTTTACGCCTCGAAATCAAGGAGGTTATCGGGGGAATACTCCGCTTGGGGTACTTGTCATGCAGCCGTTGACTGATTTTAAAAATTTGTTGGGATCAAGGGTGTGTTAGAAATTCATTCTCAAAATATGTACCATAAGAATGCAATGGCAACTGGGAAGGACTTCGTGAGAAACTATCACAATCCACAACGAAGCGTCCGTAATCTTCTCGACGAAAACTATCTTTCGGAAACGCAAGAGAACAGAAAACGACTCATCCCCATTGCGAACACGGTCATTTTTTGCGGAAAGCAGAACATTCCACTTCGTGGGCATAGAGATGACGGAGATATTCAAAAAAATCAAACGCCCGTGCAAAACGAAGGGAATTTCAGGGCTTTGCTGAGATTCAGAATCGATTCAGGTGACACAACTCTGGAGCATCACCTTGGGACCACATCTTCAAGAGCGACCTATACCAGTAAAACGATTCAGAACCAAATAATTGAATGCTGCAGGGCAGAGATACTGGACAAAATTTTGCAACGAGTGGCTCGTGCTGAGTTTTACACGATTGTTTTCGATGAATCTCCAGATCTGTCGGGAAAAGCTCAGGTAATACTTTAATCCTGCCAATTATTAATAAAAATAATTGATGCCTATTGTCTGAACTATCGGATAGAGGTTGTTTCCAAGAAAATGAACAGAAATTTACAGAAGAATGATGTTTCTCGTTACAGATTAGCGTTGTACTCAGATACGTCGATTTTTCTCCTGGCGAAGCATGCATACGAGAAGACTTTGTATCTTTTTTGGACGCATTCGGTCAACTTTCGAAGAATACTCTCGCGGATGTAGTAACTGAAGAGGTCAGGAGTGTGAAGAGCGATTTATAAATGACCATCTTGATTTCCTTTATTCTGAATGCAAAGATATGGTATCACAAGAGAAACGAAAAGATCTACGGAATATGTACGTCCTCCTGAAACCCATACCAGATCGATGGCAGGATATGCTCAAACAAATGTTCCTCGATCATATCAAAAAGGAGGGCATTGAAACAATATTTACGCTGAAAGGTGAAAATATTCACATTCAATTTGTCGAGAATATGGGAAGGTGCATCAAAAATATCAAAATTTAATAGCTGATGTTTTTGAAAATGACTCGCTATTTTTAAGTGCATTGAACACAGCATGCGCGAGTGTAACAAATAAATGATTGCACTGACGAGCGCCGGAGTGTGCGCGCGGCGGCAAAACACGAGCAGGCAGAGCAGTACGAAACAAACAGCCATTGCTTTTGAGCGTGGTGTCCGCGGCATTTTAATTCTATTGTCGCGTTTGGCTTTTACTGCGGGTTAGAAGACTTTCCGTTCTAGTTTGTTTCGAAAGTTTATTCACATTTATCATTAAAAGGCTTTCGCTAATAGTTTTAATTAGTGTGTTCATTCTCAGTCTACCAACGGGAGTGACGAAAGTTCTGCTGTCGGGAGCTATCGACATACTCCGCGGAGTCCGAGTGAATAATATAATGTTTTTGCAATTTCGACACTTTCGCGTATCGATCTACGTAAATTTTATTTCAAGCCGTGAAAAATAATGTTCCTGTTCTTCGTACGGTCCGACATTAGCATACCTCAACCGTCACGTACGTACGGTACACACTAGGCGAAAGCAAAATAGTGACGGACACACGTCCGCTGGTATGGTGCCGTTGCGAGTAGTTAAGTGTTTCAGGCAGAGTGCCGGGGCAATCAGACTTGCGTGTTGTGTTAAACACAAATGGACATTATTCAGTGAAGAAATGAAAATTGTCTCAGGGAATTAATTAGAAATCTGATTGCTAGCGCTGATAGCGAGTTCAAAATAATTTTAAGTGTCATAAGAATGTTGGCTAGTCCTAGACAAGTGTGGGTGAACGAGCGAGAGAACGGTTTGCAAAGTGTGTTGGTTCGATGGTTTGCCGCTGTTTCATTCTTTTTGCCTATTGGGGAGCTTGCTCGCACCCGTAGTCGGTGTAACTGGAAAAATCTCGATACGAGCGCGAAGTACAGTGCAGATAACTGTTCTCGCGATATTTTGGCGGGAATTTCAATAGCATACTTGAGTGTTAGAATATCGTGATCGATTGGTTTGTTTAGTTATTTATTATCGCAGTTGAGTTTGAATAGAAAATAGTGGTGACTCAATGATGTCGAAGGTCTTGTGAAGATTTCGAGAAAATTCGTGTTCGTTAATTCTCTAGACTTGACGCCAACGTTTGTCAAGTCTTTCGCGCCTAAATATTGCTTCCATCGGAATTTTTGGGAAATTGGGCTATTTTGTTTGGGAAAATATCTGTTCTGAGGTGTAGATATTTTCGAATTCTCGATTCAATTTTACGAAGCAGCGGCAAACCAACCAAATGGAGAACGAAACTCTAAATGCCGCAATAGACAGTTTTATTGTGGAACATTATAACAGGTTAGTGAAATAGCATGGAATAATACCAGTGATTTATTTTTCCTTATCAAGGGCCAAGAATGTGTTCATATTATAAGCTACCCCTCATCGGAGCTCCTTCATGTATGCAAAGCACATCCGGAATCAAGATACGTCGGGATAGGGAGTGTGTGTGCAATGCAAAATGTGAACTCTACTGTTATTTGTATGGCAACTTTTTGTGATTATTGATTTCCTTTATTGTCGCATCGTTGCGAACAAATAAAAACCCAATTAGTAACGGCGAAATTTGATGAAAATTCCGGTTGCGTTTGTAGTGCGGTCAATATTTTGGTTGATAAATAATTCGAGTAGAAATTACGCACACTGCCACAGTCACCTTACCCAAACGGCATATAAAAAAGGGGTACCCTAGACATTGGAACTAGTGTTGTTCACATCGATCAACTCCCTTCTCCCCCACAATTTTCGGTATAATCAAAACATTAAATAGGACAAGGACAGGAAAAATTCGCTTCAGGGGCATGATTAGTGACATAGAGTGAACGGTTAAGTGTCGTCTATGGCCGAACCCGTTAACAATCAATTGCTCTCGGCAGCGACGGAGGGGCATCGTAGCAACACGACCACGGCGCCAGGTTCACAAGCTTCCAGTAGCCATTCACATTACAATAGCCACCAAAATAGTAGCAAAAACACAAATCGGGAAAAACTCGCGAAGTCTACGAACAAAATCGACACATAACGAAGCCAACACCGACTCCTTGTGTAACGTTGGCAACACAGTGACGGCGACAACAACGCCTGTTAGAAAATAGGACCAACACGAGTGGATCTATTAGGTCATATAAATCTCAATCAACAAATCCTGCACCCCAAAAGATTTGAACGAAAACGGACATCGGACCGAAACTCGTTGCCAAGTTGTGAAGATTTATCGACACATTCAAGTCACAAGAGACGTCGCCAGAACCCATCCGATAGTAACACTAATCGAGAACACGATAAATCTCACCAGAAGGATTCAAGTAAGAAGAAAAACAACTCGTCCCAACGGATTGTGTAGCTTCTAGAAAACGATCGCGAACCTCAGACGACTTCAGTACCCCAGCCCACAACTTACGGCAGACATCGATCAAAGCAAGTAAATCACGTTCGTGTTGGAAAGGAACATAGTGCTGCAACAGTCGTTGGAAAGCCATCAATATCTCAAAACGAGGAGCCTCCAAACCAAATCTTCGGTAAAGCAACCGAACAGCAACAATCAAATCATTTAGCTGCACATTTGTCTACTACGCAAAATAAGCCTAACCTGCTTAGTTACTATTGCAAAACGCGCGGTAATCGTACTTCGGGAAAGAAATCTGTAAATAGCACGGTGCTGGACCACGATTACCAATCAACCAGCAGTTGTGATACTCCTAGAGAATCACAAAATACAGAAACATCTTCACTTCCAATTATTTCCGATAGCAAAGGATCAAGTCATCACGAGGCTAAAACCTCTTATCAGGCAACTAGCAAGAACGAATCTAGCGGGAAGACGTGAAGGATTCCGGAACCTTGCGGGAGTAAGTGAATATTCCTTGGAATCAGATTCCCTGAACGAAAGTCAAATGCCAGCTTTTAGTGATTCAGTGGTGAATCCTGAGGAGGCGATAAGCATTCTATACAAGTTATACAATGTCGTATCTGTTTATTCGGCGGGACATAACAAGTTCATTAAGTTCTTAACCAATTATTAATATATTAAACTTTTATTGGCCCAAACGCAACCCTACCTACAATTAAACTAAAATTATCATTAAAAATTAAAATAGTGCACACTAGTATTTAAAACAAGGCATGTGTATTAAATCATTTTTCATAACGTGCAAACACTTCAAATGACGATTCAACATAAACTTAATCTAAAACTATTTGTAACTATAAAATAAAAATATCCGTGATGTGCGAAGAACAAATATCTGTTATCTGCGCGCGTGATAGATTTTAAAATAAGAGAGTGTGTTTACGAACTTATTGGTGAGTCGAAACAGCCAACAATTGAAATTTGCGGGGAATACTCTGGTGATGTGAACTTTTCTATTAATTATTACCAGTCGCCGTGCACCTAGAGCTGACCAAAACTTTCTCAATGCAACCACGGTGTTGATAGTGCAAGGATAAATACGGGTACCCAACGCCATCTGAATTGAGGACAAGCCGCAATTACGCCATGGTCTGCCGTGATTACAGCGATTGATAACTACTCGTACGCATACAATACCCAAGCCCCATTTCGATGACGATTTCAATCCGTCCGAAGAACCAGCACTGGAGCAGTACTAATTAGCGGATGCCGCGTTTGGTTCGTTTTCAAGGCTTTGGCAACCCCCCCCCCGCTCTACTGATCATTGTCTGGGACGAGCTGGTTAACGGAAACACGTTCGCCATTCCTGGCATTCAAAGCGCATCGGATCGACAGTTCCTCGTGTTGCAGCGTATTCAACTGGCCCCACAATCATCGAAATGATTTTGTGTTCGGCACCCACCGCTAGCGAGTGAATTATATTCTCCTGTGTCAGGAACTGTGGTAGACAAGAACATATCAGTTGAGGATACCCCAGGGTCAAGAAATACATCGTGCTATGAAAAGGCTGGTTATTCAAAGTGAAGCGCAGCGAAACTTCAGAAATTGATAAACTTATGGATGAGAAGAATTACGAACAATTCTTGAAAACGGATTCACACTAGCGCCCGTTTCAAGTGATTTGCTTACTAAATTTTTGAATGGCATTCGGCCAAAGAACTTTTATAGTGATAGGTGAATTATTCGACCTTAAACCATTATCGAAGTACATTATAGTGTTTAACCTAACCAAAAACGAAGATTTTCAGGACGTATCCAGCACCCATCGAGCGCTCGACGGATCATGCGGTGAGTCCTTTTGATTTAATTTATTTATTAATATTTTTTCTTATATAATTATTCAAAGTATATCCGATATACGAGTATCTTATCAGCAATAATTTATTTATTACTCTTAATCGTTCTATCTTTCTTAAATTTGGTTTGTCGTGGAGAAGCTTATATTATTTTGTGATAACCAAACCGAAAGAAAAAATAAAAAATGAAGAATTAAACTAGGAAATTGGTCTTTTCCCTTCCGGTTGTTCTGACCGAGTATAGGACCCGGTACGGTGGCAGGCTTCCCCCTCAAAATATGAGCCAGTCACCGGGTACAATTTAATCCTTTTTATTTCAGGTGACTTTATGGGTTGAGTGGCCCAAGCCAAGTGCCTTTTTATGGCATAAAATTATGCAATTCCATTGTATAATTCTATGACATAAATTGGTCACCGGGGTACTCCCCTTCTGATGGGAAAGCTCATATAATTCAAGTTGTATGAGTTTTCCACTCAGAAGAGGAATACCTGGCCACCTCAACGATTTAACATTGGATTTATTCCGGTTGGGTGGGCATGAAGGGGCTCCACCACCACCCGGTTGCCCCTCTTTCATTTGTGGGCCCTAAATGTATTTGGGTAAAGACGAGGTCACCCCAAATTAGTCTTTCTTATCAGGTTGCACTTGTTCTCGCAACAAGTCGTAATTCCTTCGTGGAGGTTATCTACATCTTTGCGACTTCGGTCGTCCTCTGTTGATCTTCTGCAAGCAATTCGTGAATGCGAAATGTTTTGTAGTGAGTCCTCGTGCCGGGGAAACGAACCCGCCCCACGACACCGCAATGCTAGCCTGCCAGCGCATTCACGCGTCTCCGGACGAGGGCATTCTCGGCAGGAACCAACACCTTCCTCTGCCGAGGCAGCAGAACATCGCTGCGGTCCTTCACGGACAATAATGAAAATCAATTATTCACTACAAATGGCGCCCAACGTGGGGCCCGAAAAGCCCGGCTGTATCATCAGTCGTGAGCACGAGACAGTCCATCGTCTCTAGGTGTCCCCACAAGGTGTTAGAATTATTGGCGGGTAGATAACTCCCGAGGGTTTTTGCACTGATCGTGCCCCAGCAGCCTAATAACTTTCGAACGTGTGTTGTCTATGGACATCAATATCGTTTGGTCCTTCTTTTGATTTATACTTTGGTGGCTTACCCCATTGTATAACTAGTAAGGCCAAATGATATTAGAGTCCCTTTTTGTGTTCGGAGGTTATTATCCCAACATCTTTTTGCGGAGGTTTCTGATCCGCTCCCCAAACCAGCGGTGCCTAAGTGTCTTAAATTACATGGATTTTGATTTCATGTGATTGGCTGATCAGCTAATCCATGACTATCCATGACAAGACACGCGCTGCTTGTGGATTAGAATACCACCCTGGGCTGACAAGCTGTAACTTGAGAAGTTTGCTAATGAGGGATCACTTCGGAACCCTGATTTTCATGGTGCCACAAGAGAGTGTCCCTGAAACGTTTTAGAAGGATTGTGCCATGGTGTCCATACTTGGGAGGAAGGTCGGAAGGGAAAGACCAGTCATATATTTTTGTTATATAACTTAATCAAAATTTTTTTGTGAGGTTCTGAGATAGTTCGCCACTGACGGCCACATAAGAATTTTAGTAACTTTTTCTCACCTTTTCTTCATTATTGTCATTATTCATATAGCTAATCTTATATACCCATATTCTTCATTATTTATTTATCTAGGTATTTAATTAGGAAAACCATTTGGATTTAAAATGCCTACAAAAAGAACTCCCGAAAGGAGAAAGTTGCGGTCGGATGCCGGACCAGCTCTATTGTGTTCCATCTGTCACGAGGACATGGACGAAACTACAAGCCAGAGGTTGCAGTGCGGACACAGGCTACATCAGCTGTGTTTGGCACAACTGCGGCAAACCTCATCCACGTGCCCGCTCTGTCGTCAGCCTTTGGAAATCGCACAGCCAGCAACAGAACGACCTCAGTCCTCCAGTGCAAGTGGAGCTGTCCCCAAAAGCGGACCCCTTCCATCCACGACCAGGAGTGCACGAGACGATGACTACAGGGCTGAAGCAGTTCCGCCTGCAGAAGAAGCGAGTCCCCCGGTGGCTGTGGAAGCCACAGTTCTACGAGATCTAATGGCGCTCGTACAGGACATGTCCACCCGGCTAGCCTCTCTAGAGAGCCAGAGAGAGAACCCCGCACCACCCCGGCCAAGAACTCCTCCTATGTGGGATTCGGACCCAAATCCGTGGGATTTCCCAGTCGATTCTCGGCGTGATCCCGAACGGATCCGGCCAGGTACAGCCATGAATCCGTTGGCTCCAGTTTACCGGCCCCGATTGAGCCAAGCACCGCCACCAAATCAGGCTCCCGTGATTCCGCCGGACCAACGCTTCCATCCACACGACATGTATCGGCTGAAGCCGACACAGATCCCCAGCATCATCCAGGGATGGAATCTACATTTCAGTGGGGAACCCAATACGATAACGGTAGAGGTTTTCATAAGTCGGGTGGAGTCACTGATTGAGCAGATGCTAGCAGGAGACCGCACAGCGCTCGCAGGGTACTTGCCTATGCTGCTTAGGGGAGCGGCACTGGAGACATATTGGAGAATACATTCAGCTCCACCATCAATACGCTGGTCAAGGCTGAAGGAGGTACTCCGCATGGAATACCCTACGGTCGACATGGACGAATTAGTCCTGGATAAGATGAATGCTAGATGGCAGCGTCCGGACGAGTCCTTCCATAAATATCGAGCCGATATCCTTCGGTTGAATGATCAGCTGTCAGAGCCATTGTCTTCTACTCAAATTCTTCGCCTGCTAAAGCGCAATCTAAGACCGGAGATTCGTCGGCACATCGTGAACTCCGATCCACAGAGTATGGAGGCCCTGCTGAGAAATGTGCGTCGCATAGAAGGGTTTGAGGAAGACCTACGGGACCGGCCATACTTACTAACCAGGACGGGTCCTCGACGAGGAATCGCGGAATTGGCCCCAGATTATACCACCCTAGATCTGGAGGATGATTTGGACCCAGACCAGCTTGCTGTAGCAGCAGTGGGAAGTCTTACGACCTGCTGGAATTGTCACCAAACCGGACACCGGTTTATTTCATGCCGCGCAGAACGTAAGGTTTTCTGCTACGGTTGCGGCAAGCCGGACACTTACTTCCCGGACTGTTCTGAATGTGCCGCACGAAAAAACGGCCAAAAGAGTACCCGACCACCTCAGCGGTACTCGAAACCCCAGCAGTAGCTCCTCAATCAGTGGCTCACCCCAATCAACCTGACGTTAACCCACCAGCCATGACCATTACGACTGCGGATGTTCACTCTCTTCCGGAGACCTCACCAACGACAATATTAAAACGACCATCGCAGTCACTGCCAGAAGAACCGCGGCAGCCTCAAGTACGCACTCTAAAACCTTATCATGTTAGACTGCAGGAATATCGGGTGGCTCGAGAGCGAATATTTGCTTCCGAAGTCGTCACTTCCCGTTCGTGCACGACAAAATGGTCAACCCGTCGTTGGCGGAATTTCCGCAAGAGAGTGCGCACCTGCCGTCAAACCGTAAACTCTTGTAACATCTCGGAGGTTGCTGAGAATGAGATCAGACCTTATCATCCAATCAAAGTGTTGGGCGAGACCGTGTTTGCTTTGATCGACACGGGTGCCAGTATCAGTTGTCTTGCCTCGAGCTTTGGCTCGAAGGTGCTCCAAGAATATCCGAACTTGATTAAATCCTGGCGCACTGAAATCAGTACAGCTGATGGCACCAAACACCCTATACGAGGTAAACTAACCACACCCGTGACGTTCAGGGGTCAGACGAAGGATATTACGTTCTACATTATTCCGTCTTTGACTCAGAATGTATACCTTGGTGTCGATTTCGTCCTTCGCTTTGGACTGGCCTCCGATTTATTCACCGATTTGTCTTTAAAAACCAGAAATGTCAACGAAATCACTTCTACTCCCGATAGGCATGACCTGACGCCTAGCCAACGACAACGCCTGGAAGCATCCATTGCTGCTTTCCCATCGCACGCTACCCAAGGCCTTGGCCGCACCACTCTAGTCTCACACACCATCGACGTTGGCGATAGTAAACCGATTAAACAGAGACACTACGCCATCTCGCCGGCCATGGAGAAATTGGTGTATGCGGAACTAGATAGGATGCTCGAGTTAGGGGTCATAGAGGAGTCCCAAAGTGCCTGGTCCTCACCGGTAACCTTGGTTGTAAAGCCAGGTAAAGTCCGCCTCTGTCTTGATGCCCGTAAGGTAAACGCGGTTACCATCAAGGACGCGTACCCCCTTCCACTCATCGATGGAATACTAGGGAGACTGCCGAAAGCCAATTATATCACCAGTCTCGACCTAAAAGACGCCTTCTGGCAAATTCCACTCGATGAGGGCTCGAGGGACAAGACCGCCTTCACAGTGCCTGGACGACCATTATATCAGTTCGTCACAATGCCCTTTGGCCTGTGTAACGCGCCGCAAACGATGACTCGGTTGATGGACAAGGTCATCCCACCTCACCTAAAACACCAAGTGTTCGTGTACCTCGATGATCTTTTACTCATCACGGAAACGTTCGATCAACACCTCCTACTTCTACAAGAAGTAGCCCTGCACATCAGTAAGGCGGGACTCACCATCAACGTACAGAAAAGTAAGTTTGTCATGAAAGAAGTCCGATACTTAGGCCATCTCATAGGACATGGCACTATCAAAACGGATCCAGACAAAACTCGTGCGATTGATGAGTTCCCCTTACCAAAAACTGTGAAGCAGCTACGACGTTTCCTTGGTGTGTGCGGTTGGTACCGAAGGTTTGTTCGGAATTATGCAACAGTCTCAGCGCCCCTGTCAGACATGTTGCGGGAAGGGGAAGTTCGTTTGGACTGAACTCAGCCGAAAGGCATTTGAAGAGCTTAAACAAGCCCTCACATCAGCTCCTGTCTTGCACAGCCCCGACTTCACGAAGCCCTTCTCCATTCATTGTGACGCAAGTCAACATGGAGTAGGAGCCGTGCTGGTGCAATTGACCGATGAAGGAGTGGAAGCTCCCATCGCCTTCATGTCCAATAAGCTGAATTCGGCCCAAAGAAACTATACTGTTTCCGAGCAAGAATGTTTGGCAGCGGTAATGGCTGTGAAGAAATTTCGAGCCTATATCGAGGGCCACCAATTCGAGATCATCACGGACCACGCGTCACTACAATGGTTGATGAACCAGGCAGATTTAAGTGGACGCCTAGCCAGATGGGCTCTTAAACTGCAAGGGTTCAAATTCTCCATCAAACATCGGAAAGGAACCCAGAACATCGTACCCGACACTCTCTCACGGATGTTTTCCCCAGAGGGAGCCGAAATAACAATAATTGACGAGGACCCCATTGAAATAGATTTGGACAGCCCACATTTCGAATCAGATAGCTACAAAGAGTTGAGGCAAACCATAGCGACCCAACAGACACAGCTGCCTGATTTGAAGGTAATAGACGGCTATGTGTATAGACGAAACGAATACGCCACTGGTGATCCATGGCAGGAAGAAGAGTCTTGGAAACTCTGGGTACCGGAGGAAATGACACAACATCTGATCCTCCGCGCACATGACCATCCTTTAAGTGCCCACGGAGGTTACGGTCGGACTTTACGGCGACTCAAGAAATACTTCTTTTGGCCTAAAATGGCATCCCAGGTCAAAGACTACGTGAGCGCCTGTGAGACCTGTAAAGGCACCAAAGCGCCCAACCAGCCTCTTCGACCTCCTATGGGTCAACTCAACGTTCCAGAACGCGTGTTCCAGCGTCTATACATCGATCTACTCGGTCCATATCCTCGGTCTTCCATGGGACACATCGGAGCTATAGTCGTTCTAGATCAGCTCTCAAAGTTCCCAATGGTGGAACCTATCCGTAAATTCACAACTCCATCGATCGTGAAATTCTTAGAGAACCGGGTATTCCATGTGTTCGGTGTTCCAGAGAGTGTGTACTCAGATAATGGAGTACAGTTCCGGTCTCGGCAGTTTAAAAGCCTACTTGAGCAGTATGGCGTTGAACACCAACTGACGCCCATATACTCTCCTCAGTCCAACGCATCAGAACGGTTGAACCGCACCCTATTGGCCGCGATCCGTTCCTACGTCCACCCATCTCAAAAGGATTGGGATCGTCGATTGTCTGCCATCACATGCGCCCTGCGATCCTCGTATCACTCCGTCACCGGTGTCGCCCCTTACTTTGCCGCCTTTGGACAGCACATGATTTGCCACGGTAAATCATACCGACTGTTACGGCAATTAAAGTGTTTGGGAGACCCCGTCGTTGCGCTGGAGCCCCACGAACGTTTAGGAGACCTCCGCCAACAAATCGGACGGAAGATTAAGGCCGCAGGTAGTGCAAATGAAGCGCAGTACAATCTCCGGTCACGATCTGCTAATTTCAAAGAAGGAGATGAAGTTTTCCGGAGAAATTTCCGCCAAAGTGACGCCGCGGGGCATTACAACGCCAAGCTGGACAGGCGATTCTTGAAAAGCCGCATAAAGAAGGTAATGGGACCTAACCGTTACTTGATAACGGGTCCATCGGGAAAAGAAGTGGGGGTATACCACGCGAAAGACCTGCGCCGATAGATAATTAGGCACGTCTGTTTGTCCGTCCGCATATATTTTCATAAAACGCGCAAGGTTGTATACTTCCGAGCAAACATAGATATAAGTCAGTCCGTCCGTCTGTCAATTGTGTTTTTCTCTTAGTGTCCGTCATCTCTAGTCCCGACGCCGAAGCCAACCCATGATACACAGAAACATCCTTCAGCTCCTTTTTCGCAATCCGCATTGCCTTGGGATCGCGAGAAAATTAGCTGCCCTGTAGTAACTGAAGAGGTCAGGAGTGTGAAGAGCGATTTATAAATGACCATCTTGATTTCCTTTATTCTGAATGCAAAGATATGGTATCACAAGAGAAACGAAAAGATCTACGGAATATGTACGTCCTCCTGAAACCCATACCAGATCGATGGCAGGATATGCTCAAACAAATGTTCCTCGATCATATCAAAAAGGAGGGCATTGAAACAATATTTACGCTGAAAGGTGAAAATATTCACATTCAATTTGTCGAGAATATGGGAAGGTGCATCAAAAATATCAAAATTTAATAGCTGATGTTTTTGAAAATGACTCGCTATTTTTAAGTGCATTGAACACAGCATGCGCGAGTGTAACAAATAAATGATTGCACTGACGAGCGCCGGAGTGTGCGCGCGGCGGCAAAACACGAGCAGGCAGAGCAGTACGAAACAAACAGCCATTGCTTTTGAGCGTGGTGTCCGCGGCATTTTAATTCTATTGTCGCGTTTGGCTTTTACTGCGGGTTAGAAGACTTTCCGTTCTAGTTTGTTTCGAAAGTTTATTCACATTTATCATTAAAAGGCTTTCGCTAATAGTTTTAATTAGTGTGTTCATTCTCAGTCTACCAACGGGAGTGACGAAAGTTCTGCTGTCGGGAGCTATCGACATACTCCGCGGAGTCCGAGTGAATAATATAATGTTTTTGCAATTTCGACACTTTCGCGTATCGATCTACGTAAATTTTATTTCAAGCCGTGAAAAATAATGTTCCTGTTCTTCGTACGGTCCGACATTAGCATACCTCAACCGTCACGTACGTACGGTACACACTAGGCGAAAGCAAAATAGTGACGGACACACGTCCGCTGGTATGGTGCCGTTGCGAGTAGTTAAGTGTTTCAGGCAGAGTGCCGGGGCAATCAGACTTGCGTGTTGTGTTAAACACAAATGGACATTATTCAGTGAAGAAATGAAAATTGTCTCAGGGAATTAATTAGAAATCTGATTGCTAGCGCTGATAGCGAGTTCAAAATAATTTTAAGTGTCATAAGAATGTTGGCTAGTCCTAGACAAGTGTGGGTGAACGAGCGAGAGAACGGTTTGCAAAGTGTGTTGGTTCGATGGTTTGCCGCTGTTTCATTCTTTTTGCCTATTGGGGAGCTTGCTCGCACCCGTAGTCGGTGTAACTGGAAAAATCTCGATACGAGCGCGAAGTACAGTGCAGATAACTGTTCTCGCGATATTTTGGCGGGAATTTCAATAGCATACTTGAGTGTTAGAATATCGTGATCGATTGGTTTGTTTAGTTATTTATTATCGCAGTTGAGTTTGAATAGAAAATAGTGGTGACTCAATGATGTCGAAGGTCTTGTGAAGATTTCGAGAAAATTCGTGTTCGTTAATTCTCTAGACTTGACGCCAACGTTTGTCAAGTCTTTCGCGCCTAAATATTGCTTCCATCGGAATTTTTGGGAAATTGGGCTATTTTGTTTGGGAAAATATCTGTTCTGAGGTGTAGATATTTTCGAATTCTCGATTCAATTTTACGAAGCAGCGGCAAACCAACCAAATGGAGAACGAAACTCTAAATGCCGCAATAGACAGTTTTATTGTGGAACATTATAACAGGTTAGTGAAATAGCATGGAATAATACCAGTGATTTATTTTTCCTTATCAAGGGCCAAGAATGTGTTCATATTATAAGCTACCCCTCATCGGAGCTCCTTCATGTATGCAAAGCACATCCGGAATCAAGATACGTCGGGATAGGGAGTGTGTGTGCAATGCAAAATGTGAACTCTACTGTTATTTGTATGGCAACTTTTTGTGATTATTGATTTCCTTTATTGTCGCATCGTTGCGAACAAATAAAAACCCAATTAGTAACGGCGAAATTTGATGAAAATTCCGGTTGCGTTTGTAGTGCGGTCAATATTTTGGTTGATAAATAATTCGAGTAGAAATTACGCACACTGCCACAGTCACCTTACCCAAACGGCATATAAAAAAGGGGTACCCTAGACATTGGAACTAGTGTTGTTCACATCGATCAACTCCCTTCTCCCCCACAATTTTCGGTATAATCAAAACATTAAATAGGACAAGGACAGGAAAAATTCGCTTCAGGGGCATGATTAGTGACATAGAGTGAACGGTTAAGTGTCGTCTATGGCCGAACCCGTTAACAATCAATTGCTCTCGGCAGCGACGGAGGGGCATCGTAGCAACACGACCACGGCGCCAGGTTCACAAGCTTCCAGTAGCCATTCACATTACAATAGCCACCAAAATAGTAGCAAAAACACAAATCGGGAAAAACTCGCGAAGTCTACGAACAAAATCGACACATAACGAAGCCAACACCGACTCCTTGTGTAACGTTGGCAACACAGTGACGGCGACAACAACGCCTGTTAGAAAATAGGACCAACACGAGTGGATCTATTAGGTCATATAAATCTCAATCAACAAATCCTGCACCCCAAAAGATTTGAACGAAAACGGACATCGGACCGAAACTCGTTGCCAAGTTGTGAAGATTTATCGACACATTCAAGTCACAAGAGACGTCGCCAGAACCCATCCGATAGTAACACTAATCGAGAACACGATAAATCTCACCAGAAGGATTCAAGTAAGAAGAAAAACAACTCGTCCCAACGGATTGTTTGCCGCTGTTTCATTCTTTTTGCCTATTGGGGAGCTTGCTCGCACCCGTAGTCGGTGTAACTGGAAAAATCTCGATACGAGCGCGAAGTACAGTGCAGATAACTGTTCTCGCGATATTTTGGCGGGAATTTCAATAGCATACTTGAGTGTTAGAATATCGTGATCGATTGGTTTGTTTAGTTATTTATTATCGCAGTTGAGTTTGAATAGAAAATAGTGGTGACTCAATGATGTCGAAGGTCTTGTGAAGATTTCGAGAAAATTCGTGTTCGTTAATTCTCTAGACTTGACGCCAACGTTTGTCAAGTCTTTCGCGCCTAAATATTGCTTCCATCGGAATTTTTGGGAAATTGGGCTATTTTGTTTGGGAAAATATCTGTTCTGAGGTGTAGATATTTTCGAATTCTCGATTCAATTTTACGAAGCAGCGGCAAACCAACCAAATGGAGAACGAAACTCTAAATGCCGCAATAGACAGTTTTATTGTGGAACATTATAACAGGTTAGTGAAATAGCATGGAATAATACCAGTGATTTATTTTTCCTTATCAAGGGCCAAGAATGTGTTCATATTATAAGCTACCCCTCATCGGAGCTCCTTCATGTATGCAAAGCACATCCGGAATCAAGATACGTCGGGATAGGGAGTGTGTGTGCAATGCAAAATGTGAACTCTACTGTTATTTGTATGGCAACTTTTTGTGATTATTGATTTCCTTTATTGTCGCATCGTTGCGAACAAATAAAAACCCAATTAGTAACGGCGAAATTTGATGAAAATTCCGGTTGCGTTTGTAGTGCGGTCAATATTTTGGTTGATAAATAATTCGAGTAGAAATTACGCACACTGCCACAGTCACCTTACCCAAACGGCATATAAAAAAGGGGTACCCTAGACATTGGAACTAGTGTTGTTCACATCGATCAACTCCCTTCTCCCCCACAATTTTCGGTATAATCAAAACATTAAATAGGACAAGGACAGGAAAAATTCGCTTCAGGGGCATGATTAGTGACATAGAGTGAACGGTTAAGTGTCGTCTATGGCCGAACCCGTTAACAATCAATTGCTCTCGGCAGCGACGGAGGGGCATCGTAGCAACACGACCACGGCGCCAGGTTCACAAGCTTCCAGTAGCCATTCACATTACAATAGCCACCAAAATAGTAGCAAAAACACAAATCGGGAAAAACTCGCGAAGTCTACGAACAAAATCGACACATAACGAAGCCAACACCGACTCCTTGTGTAACGTTGGCAACACAGTGACGGCGACAACAACGCCTGTTAGAAAATAGGACCAACACGAGTGGATCTATTAGGTCATATAAATCTCAATCAACAAATCCTGCACCCCAAAAGATTTGAACGAAAACGGACATCGGACCGAAACTCGTTGCCAAGTTGTGAAGATTTATCGACACATTCAAGTCACAAGAGACGTCGCCAGAACCCATCCGATAGTAACACTAATCGAGAACACGATAAATCTCACCAGAAGGATTCAAGTAAGAAGAAAAACAACTCGTCCCAACGGATTGTGTAGCTTCTAGAAAACGATCGCGAACCTCAGACGACTTCAGTACCCCAGCCCACAACTTACGGCAGACATCGATCAAAGCAAGTAAATCACGTTCGTGTTGGAAAGGAACATAGTGCTGCAACAGTCGTTGGAAAGCCATCAATATCTCAAAACGAGGAGCCTCCAAACCAAATCTTCGGTAAAGCAACCGAACAGCAACAATCAAATCATTTAGCTGCACATTTGTCTACTACGCAAAATAAGCCTAACCTGCTTAGTTACTATTGCAAAACGCGCGGTAATCGTACTTCGGGAAAGAAATCTGTAAATAGCACGGTGCTGGACCACGATTACCAATCAACCAGCAGTTGTGATACTCCTAGAGAATCACAAAATACAGAAACATCTTCACTTCCAATTATTTCCGATAGCAAAGGATCAAGTCATCACGAGGCTAAAACCTCTTATCAGGCAACTAGCAAGAACGAATCTAGCGGGAAGACGTGAAGGATTCCGGAACCTTGCGGGAGTAAGTGAATATTCCTTGGAATCAGATTCCCTGAACGAAAGTCAAATGCCAGCTTTTAGTGATTCAGTGGTGAATCCTGAGGAGGCGATAAGCATTCTATACAAGTTATACAATGTCGTATCTGTTTATTCGGCGGGACATAACAAGTTCATTAAGTTCTTAACCAATTATTAATATATTAAACTTTTATTGGCCCAAACGCAACCCTACCTACAATTAAACTAAAATTATCATTAAAAATTAAAATAGTGCACACTAGTATTTAAAACAAGGCATGTGTATTAAATCATTTTTCATAACGTGCAAACACTTCAAATGACGATTCAACATAAACTTAATCTAAAACTATTTGTAACTATAAAATAAAAATATCCGTGATGTGCGAAGAACAAATATCTGTTATCTGCGCGCGTGATAGATTTTAAAATAAGAGAGTGTGTTTACGAACTTATTGGTGAGTCGAAACAGCCAACAATTGAAATTTGCGGGGAATACTCTGGTGATGTGAACTTTTCTATTAATTATTACCAGTCGCCGTGCACCTAGAGCTGACCAAAACTTTCTCAATGCAACCACGGTGTTGATAGTGCAAGGATAAATACGGGTACCCAACGCCATCTGAATTGAGGACAAGCCGCAATTACGCCATGGTCTGCCGTGATTACAGCGATTGATAACTACTCGTACGCATACAATACCCAAGCCCCATTTCGATGACGATTTCAATCCGTCCGAAGAACCAGCACTGGAGCAGTACTAATTAGCGGATGCCGCGTTTGGTTCGTTTTCAAGGCTTTGGCAACCCCCCCCCCGCTCTACTGATCATTGTCTGGGACGAGCTGGTTAACGGAAACACGTTCGCCATTCCTGGCATTCAAAGCGCATCGGATCGACAGTTCCTCGTGTTGCAGCGTATTCAACTGGCCCCACAATCATCGAAATGATTTTGTGTTCGGCACCCACCGCTAGCGAGTGAATTATATTCTCCTGTGTCAGGAACTGTGGTAGACAAGAACATATCAGTTGAGGATACCCCAGGGTCAAGAAATACATCGTGCTATGAAAAGGCTGGTTATTCAAAGTGAAGCGCAGCGAAACTTCAGAAATTGATAAACTTATGGATGAGAAGAATTACGAACAATTCTTGAAAACGGATTCACACTAGCGCCCGTTTCAAGTGATTTGCTTACTAAATTTTTGAATGGCATTCGGCCAAAGAACTTTTATAGTGATAGGTGAATTATTCGACCTTAAACCATTATCGAAGTACATTATAGTGTTTAACCTAACCAAAAACGAAGATTTTCAGGACGTATCCAGCACCCATCGAGCGCTCGACGGATCATGCGGTGAGTCCTTTTGATTTAATTTATTTATTAATATTTTTTCTTATATAATTATTCAAAGTATATCCGATATACGAGTATCTTATCAGCAATAATTTATTTATTACTCTTAATCGTTCTATCTTTCTTAAATTTGGTTTGTCGTGGAGAAGCTTATATTATTTTGTGATAACCAAACCGAAAGAAAAAATAAAAAATGAAGAATTAAACTAGGAAATTGGTCTTTTCCCTTCCGGTTGTTCTGACCGAGTATAGGACCCGGTACGGTGGCAGGCTTCCCCCTCAAAATATGAGCCAGTCACCGGGTACAATTTAATCCTTTTTATTTCAGGTGACTTTATGGGTTGAGTGGCCCAAGCCAAGTGCCTTTTTATGGCATAAAATTATGCAATTCCATTGTATAATTCTATGACATAAATTGGTCACCGGGGTACTCCCCTTCTGATGGGAAAGCTCATATAATTCAAGTTGTATGAGTTTTCCACTCAGAAGAGGAATACCTGGCCACCTCAACGATTTAACATTGGATTTATTCCGGTTGGGTGGGCATGAAGGGGCTCCACCACCACCCGGTTGCCCCTCTTTCATTTGTGGGCCCTAAATGTATTTGGGTAAAGACGAGGTCACCCCAAATTAGTCTTTCTTATCAGGTTGCACTTGTTCTCGCAACAAGTCGTAATTCCTTCGTGGAGGTTATCTACATCTTTGCGACTTCGGTCGTCCTCTGTTGATCTTCTGCAAGCAATTCGTGAATGCGAAATGTTTTGTAGTGAGTCCTCGTGCCGGGGAAACGAACCCGCCCCACGACACCGCAATGCTAGCCTGCCAGCGCATTCACGCGTCTCCGGACGAGGGCATTCTCGGCAGGAACCAACACCTTCCTCTGCCGAGGCAGCAGAACATCGCTGCGGTCCTTCACGGACAATAATGAAAATCAATTATTCACTACACGGAGGACACAGAATCAGAAGAAAGCGAGGATGAAGATGGATTAATGGCTTACAGGACTGCTGGAAAAAATGACCGAACCGACGAAGAATTGTCTCTAACTGGATCTGCCATCGGGGGGCTTGTTCTTGGAGACATGAAGAAAATGAATCTCCGAATGGACAAATGCGCTTCGATAGGGACTGATGGATGTGCGGTCATGCTGTCAGATATCGGAGCAATCAACGAAATTCGGAAAGAAGCAAAAAATGCTGTCATGACTCCGTGTTTCTCGCACAAACTCAACAACACTATTTCAAAGTCAGTGAAAGTACGATTAATCGAAAACGTTGCCAGTGCCATACGAGAAGTCGACAAATTCTTCAAGAACTCATTTCCAAAACGTGTGACTGTATTAGCAAAGATACTTGGTGAAAAAATTGTCCAGTTGTGTGAAACAAGATGGGTAGAGAGACACGATGCTGTCCTTCAATTTGTTGCGAAGTTACCGTTGATCATCGAAGCTCTGTCAAAAATCAGTGAGTGGAAGAACAGAGAAACAGCAGGCAAAGCAACAATTCTCATATCGGCTTTGTGCAAGTGCGAATTTATCGTCGGGCTCTTCTGTCTTAGCGACATTCTATCGCTCACCCATTCGCTTAGCATAGTTCTTCAGAAGGAAGCAATAGATTTGGCGAAGGCATCAAAAATGATTAGGACGTTGCTTACCACGTTGGGAAAAAAGAGGGAAAAAGTTGATGAAATATTCCGACTGATTTATTCAGATGCCAAGAAAATGGCGGAAAAACTCGATGTTGACGAAGCGAAACCGAGAACATGTGGTTGGCAAACGAAACGCGAAAATTACGACGTGAAAACTTGCGAAGATTACTACAGGGTCTCTGTCTACATACCTCTGCTGGATACCATCAAAGAAGATTTGGAAGCTCGTTTTTCACAAGAAGTTTTGGATGGTTACCAATTGAGTGTGTTGCTCCCAGAAAAAGCAAGTCTTTTAAAAGAAAACGAAATCGATGATCTAATCGGATGCTTGATAGAAAGATTCGGGAATCTTCTGGATGATGACAAAAGCGTACAAAAATTGAAATTCAAAGGTGAATTGAGCTACTGGCAATGTCACTGGCAGCAGCAACAAAAAATTGAAGGCAGCGAAACTCCAACTTCTGCACTGGAAACATTAAGAAAATGTGATGTCGACATATTCCCAACAATCCACCCCTATCTCCGAGTATTATGTACACTTCCCGTAACAAACGCGAGCTCTGAACGATCTTTCTCTTATCTTCGCCGCATTAAAACATGGCTTAGGACGACCATGCTTCAAGAAAGACTAGTTGGATTAGCGTTGCTTCATACGCATCATGACATCGAAATCACCGCCGAAGAAGTCATTGAAAGATTCGCAAAACTTGGCAGCCATCGTTTAGCGTTATGAAACACGCAATGTAAAAGCATTTTTCTGTTTGAATTTCTAATAAAATGAGCCACTCTGTAATGCATGCATATGGTTGACTTTTCGAATATAACCACTTTGTTTACCTAAAAATTGGAATTGATAATTTTTGTTTCATAATTTGTACTGTATTTCTCTCGCAATAATAAGTTTGAACCCCAAATCGAAGGATAAATTCAATTTCCAAGAATCGTCTCTTCGGAGCGATACCCGATTGAGATCTGTCATTCTTACACAATTGGCTAACTAGCTGACAAGTGTCAGATGACAGATATCTGTGGGTGAACCGCCACGTGACGTCGGTTGTGACGTTTGCGTATGGAGTGCTCGGAGACTTCCACAAGCGGAACTGTAGAACGATTTCACGCACGAAGATTTAGTGACCAAAGCAAGTGGAATGTCAATTGGTGCCAGTAATTTCCATTTCATTCACTGTATGGTCAACGGGAATGGAAACTCGTCTTGTGAAGGTTTCCCGTGTACAATTTTTCCCAATAAAAATGTTGAGATTTTCTCAGTTTTCGAGAGAACTATGGTCGGTTGTGTCCAATGTTTGGTGCGGTAATGAGAGCCCAAGTTAAAGACCTGAAAAACTCGGCAAAAAAGGTATAATTCATTTATGGTGCCGTGTGGTTCTGCGCGTGTTTAACCTCAATTTGATTTCTTCATTCAGGTTTTATTGTACTAATTAAAGAAAGTACGGACCGGATGAGGCTTGGGGAGCAGCGGCAATACACCATCGATATCGCCCAGTTTAGCGTGATCGTTTGGTTCCGGCTTAAATACACCGGTACTCCATATGATTCCTATCCAGCTAAGAACAGCAGCCATTACATCCCTCATGTCCTACATTAAGTTTGTACAAACTTGATTGGCTCGGACTTATATTAGTGGAGAGGCTTCCGGTCTGCCATAAATGACCGATTGACACAATGTGTAGGAAATTATTTAGGCTCCTGGTACAGAGTGCTTGTTTTCAAAATTTTTTGTATTACGAGGGCTATGATGTCATATAGAAAGAAAATACTCATACTTAGTAGACTCGCGCAGATTTTCTAGTAACGCGATTCCAAGCAATAGACGCCCGGCTAGCTAATAATCGACAATCTTCACTTCGGAATTGAGGGTCGACACTTAGTCTAGTGTTTGATAAATCCAGCACATTTTTGGTGAGGCCTTAAGGTTTTATTTCGGCCCTAGAACCTGTAAAATTCTGCATTTTTTTCAATCTGCGTTCGTCTGACAAAATCCACTCAAGGGAGATGAAACATTTTCTATTCCTTAATTTTAGCTGAAGACATATCTTATCCGCAAAGAACTTTAGTTTATTTTCGGACTATTTACGAAAAAACAAAAAAAAAATCAAATAGTGCGCGGTCGCAACATTTCACGGTCGTTTTCAAACGTGCGAATTTTTTTTAAAGTAAGTACACCTAATTCTCCTTTTACACTATAGATACGTTCCCCGAAAAATCGTGTAAACAATATTAAAAATTTCTTGTAAGAGTTTACTTAATTTATTTCGTGCTTATACATTTTTATTCATTAAATATCTTAGAAAAAATAAATTATACTTTGGAAAAAAGGACGAACATCACAACGAGCTTTAAGTGGCGCATCTGATAGTTTTCAAAATGAAATAACTCGAGCAACCGTTTATCTACTGATTCAGAATTTATACTGCTATGAAGCAAACAACCAAAGCATATGAAAGCTGGACACAGGAGATATACAAAAGGATCCTGGAAGAGAGTCCAATTAGCAATTTGGTAAAATTCATCAGTGATTCTGTGCCAAGATTTTTATTTTTGACAAGCTTTTGCCAGATATGTGTTTCTAGACATAGTTATATCTAATGAAGGCACAACGTTTACCTGCAATGATTCAAAGAGTTTTCTTGAAAAACTCTGTGACAAGTTTTAAAGTACGAAGCACCAAACCCTCTTTGAAAATGACAAGCGACGTCCGAAAGTTCTTACAATGTGATCCGGAGATATTTTTGATTGGCTAGTAGGTTATGCCAAAAACTTCCTCCAAAAGGCTTCAGAAAATAAAGTTATCATTGATGCTCAGCAAGGAGTACCTGATATGAAGCAGAAAGGAAAAAGCCCCACCAAAGCCCCTACAAAAGGCCCTACTCGTAAAACCCAAGGATAGCCGATCCTACGTCGATATGTTGCGTGAGATTAATGGAAATATAAGGCCCGATGACACCAAAACTGCGATTAAACCAACAGGACCCGCCTAGTCTGGCCACATTCTGGTCAAATTGGAGCAGAGGTCAATAATAAAGATATATTCTGCAATGCAGTTCAGAAAGTTTCAGCAACAGAACAACTATAGCCTCCCTTGAGACGATGGCAAGGATTGAAATCAGGGACATAGACTGCGTCACGGGCTTGACCGATGTTGAGGAGGATATCAAAAGCAAGCTTCGTACAGTAAACAGGATCAAAGTGAGGCTATAGCAAAAAACAAAAGCAAGCAACGTGTGGCCATCATCTACCAGACCAAGGGGGAAGCTGAACAACTTTTGAGTGAGAGTAAAGTAAGAATAGAGTAGGTTATATATAGGGTACGGTGAAGAGCAGTACTTCTCTACTTCAGCGAGTGCTTTGTGTATGGTCAAACGGCACCAGGATGCAAGATACCAGATAGGAGTTCCCTTTACTACAAATATGGCGAAATGGGACGTAAAAGAGTGTGCGAAGGAGGCACGCTGTAGATATTCTAAGGATGTTGATCCAAGACTGGATCTCAAGCACGTCTAAGGATCAGAAAAGTGTCAAGTTTTCCAGGAAGCCGTAAGCAAGATAAAATTACTTGTGCCCTGCAGGTAGATTTACACCGCATCATAGCTGCTCAAAATCTACTTGAGCAGTATGCGAGGGGCACGATAACCGACTTTTTACTGCTGACTCAGCAACATCATGAGAAGTGCTCAATGTCTTATAACTCTGACAAAACCGATACTGCCGTCATCTGAGTTCGAAACAGTGCTGATTTTCTAGGGAAGGTCTGTGGACAAATGGATGGTTTTATGTAGGTTTGGTGTCCAATGACAACATTCTTCAGTATGTATCTACCAACGAACGGACTGACATCGTCTTTTCAAGCCAAGATTAATGCTTTGGAGGATGCTGTCCCGAACGTAGATGGTCATGTACTTGTTCGGAAAAACTTTGATGCTAGAGCAATTGACTAAGGGATACCTCAAACAGACCTGCGAGGAAAACAACCCTTCGACATGATAGCCAGGACAGGGCTTGTGGCGCTGAACACCAGCAATGTGCTGACTTTCCACCGTATGGGCTATCAAGGGATCATACTCTTGGGGTCCCTAGTAAGTAGGTACAGCATTGAAGAGTATTATGGGACTCAGCCCGTTCCGCTTGAGATCTATGATGATGTTTCCCAATGCCCACAAAGTTAAAATAAAGGGTTTTCCAATAGGAGGTGTTATTTTGAATAGCCCGCTATTTCGGTAGATGTCACTTTTGAAGCTTTCATTTTTTGACATTTTACAAGAAGAAACTACACCAATAATAAAAATGGATACGCTTCAACAACGCACTTAAATTATTTAAATTCACTATAAATATGGTGAAAATTTGGCAGAGACGGTTCGTAAAACTCGAACATTTTTGGGTCATCGTGAAGCACCTTGTCAGACCGCAATACAGAAATTGGTGAAAAAATTCGAGGTGTTGGGACAACTTAGCGATGTGTAGAATAAAACCCGGGCACGTCACTCAAGAACAGCCGAGAATATTGCTGCTGTAGCCGAAAGTGTTGAAAAAAACCCAGGTTTGTCCATTCCTCGTCGTTCTTTGGAATTAGGCATTCCACAAACGTCATTACACCCTATTTGGAATAAAGATTTGGGTCTTAAGGCTTATATAGTACAGTTCACACAAGAACTCAAGCCGGTCAATCATCAACAACGTCGTGTCTTTGCTGATAGGGTCCTTGAAATGCATGAAAATGATCCGGAATTCCATCGAAAAATCATCTTGAGTGATGAGGCTCATTTCCACCTCGGTGGCTTCGTCAACAAGCAAAATTGTCTCATCTGGGGCTCGGAAAACCCAAGAGTTGTTGAAAAGCCTCTCTATCCTCAACGTGTGACTGTTTGGTACGGTTTATGGTCCGGCGGAGCCATTGGACCTTACTTTTTCGAAAATGAGGCTGGAGCAACAGTTACGGTGAATGGATTGCTCTATCGAGAGATGATTAAAGATTTTTTATGGCCGGAATTGGATGATATAGATCTGGACAACGTTTACTTTCAACAAGAAGATGCTAAGTGCCACACAAGCAACGAAACCATTGATCTTTTACGGGAAAAGTTTCCGGACCGTGTTATCTCTCAAAAAGGTGATCACAATTGGCTACCGAGATCTTGTGATTTAACGCCTTGCGACTTCTTCCTTTGAGGCCACATGAAAGAGAAGGTTTACGCCAACGGCCCAGAGTCGATTGAAGACTTCAAAGATGGAATTCGTGAGGCTATCGAGGACATAGGGCAGCCACTTTGCGATTTGGTTATGGAAAATTTCATGAAAAGGATATGGTCCTGTAAGCGTAGTCGTGGTGGTCATTTGCCTGCTGTTATTTCCCACTATTAACGGCATACCTTCCTCTTTATATTGAAATACACATCCGATCATTTATATGAAAAAATGACATTTTTCTTTCAATACCAAAATAACATTTCTTATTGGAAAACCCACATAGAAAGGTAAATACAAAGCAATTATAGTTTAAAAGTTAATTATATAATAGATACAATAAAAGTATACAAAAAAAATTACAAATACAATAATTCATTATACTATCAAAAACCACAAATTATATTAATATCAAATGCTGTATAGAGAAACAAATCTAATTATGAGCAAAATCAACTAAACAACAAGCATTCAAACATAACAACAACAAAAAATATGCTGAAGCATATCCCACGACCATCGTATCAAAGTAAAACGGCACCTAACGCACGTCATAGCGATGCGATTCAAGGAAGGTATAGCGCAACAGCGCCAAAGATGGGGAGTACGTAAGTCCAGACCATGCATTTAGACACACAGTAGCGATGATATGCAGTTGAAAATTTGATCATCACAAACGCGTTAGCGGATGAATGTTTATGTTCCGGAATAAAAACAAAGGCATGCTAATGCACGTCATAGCGATGCGATTCAAGGACGGGAAAGCCCAACAGCGCCGAGGACGGGGAATACGGAAGTACAGACTATGGATTTAGACACACAGTAGCGATGATATCCAATTGGAAATTTGATCCTCTCAAACGCGTTAGCGGATGAATGTTAACGTTCCGGAATAAAAACAAAAGCATGCATTTGGACATGCAACTTGATCTCCGCAAGCGTTTAGTGGACTATGGTAAGTAATCCTATGGAGAAAGAACATTAAATTGAAGAAAATGCATGTTCGGCGTTTCAACTGATTCGATTATTGACCTCTGTTTATTGAAGAAAATGCAGGTTGAGCATTTGACCTGATTGAATTATTGAACTCTGTTTAGTGGAGATGATTGGATTGAAGCAAATGGAAGTTCAGCATTTTTACCGGCAAAGAGTACTAAATTTTGTTCATAAAAGAAAATTGATTGACGAAAATACACGGTCTGCATAAATGAAAGATAGTATTTTGATCGATCGGGGAAAAGATCAATAGCCCTGATCGGCAGCGCCAGCACTTTACGTACATAAAATCACAAGGAACGGATCAATCGCTCTCTTTCTTTTTTCCCAGCAAGCGAGAACGTAAGGCAGCACCTCGGCTTTAGCCTGGCCACATTCAACTTCAACTAAATTGGGTTCCTTGGCTTGCGCGTGGTTTTCCTGCTGTAGTGCTTCATCCCATCATTATTTTGGCTCCTCGGCTTTAGCCTGGCTCTTCTGCTGTGTTGCTGCATCCCATCATTATTTCGGCTCCTCGGCTTACGCCTGGTCGGACCTCATCAGTCGCCATTTGCCGCCGGCCCCAGCGGTAAATAGGACTCCTTGGCTTATGTGTGGTCCTGGGCATCCTATCAGTAGTTCGGCTCCTCGGCTTACGCCTGCCCGGACGTTATCAGTCGCCGTTGGCCGCCGGCCCCATCATCAAATAGGACTCCTTGGCTAACGCCTGGTCCTGGGCATCCTCTCGTTGCATAGGATCCTCGGCACTCCCCAGGCCTGGTCGATGGTAATCAGTTCCACAAGCCCATTCGCATCCATTCTAGAGGCCCTCGATTCTTCTTGCTAACCACTTAGTTTATTTGTCGGCTTCCGTCAGCCCAAGAGGAACAAAGGAGTGGTCTGAGACTCCTTAAGCTGCCCCGCTCCACCCTCAACCCCGCAGAGCTACAGTTTCACCACCAACAACCATCAGGCCCCCTTAGACGTCGTTCTCACTCCGGAACCCCTATCGGGCCGCCGGCCCATCACGTTGGAAGAGTATAGGGCTCCACAGCAGCGGAAACAATAGCCCACCGCTGGATAAACCTCCTCAGTTCGCCACACAGCGAAGGTCAGCAGACAAAACTGCGGCACCAACTGGGGGAGCTGCTGCGTTTAGTTCGGGTCAGCGTCACACTGGAGGAGAAAGCCCGTTTTCGCGACCAAGCACGGGTTCTCCAGAAACAGTGGCGCAAGAAGCAACGGGAGAACCACAGCAGCGGAAACAATAGCCCACCGCTGGATAAACCTCCTCAGTACGCCACGCAGCGAAGGTCAGCAGACAAAACTGCGGCACCAACTGGGGGAGCTGCTGCGTTTAGTTCGGGTCAGCGTCACACTGGAGGAGAAAGCCCGTTTTCGCGACCAAGCACGGGTTCTCCAGAAACAGTGGCGCAAGAAGCAACGGGAGAACCACCGATAACACCGCCCAGACCGGCCCCAGTTGGGCGACCTCACACCATTTCGAATACATTAACCCTGTAGTTGTGTTATAATATGAGAACTATAATGTTTTAAGAAAAAATCAAACTCAGGTCATTTCCTATTCTCCATTGGGAAGAATCTTTAGGGTTTTTCTAAGGTAAGGTAATCTTTGCAAGGATGCTTATCCAAAATCTGATTTTGGACACGTCTTGGGATCAGGAAAATGCCGGGTGTTCCAGGAAGCCCTAGCCAAGGCAAAATCAGAGCCCCGATGACCCGCATCCTACAGCTAAACCTACACCGCAGTTCAACCGCCCAAAATCTGCTTGAGCAGTTTGCGAGGGACATGAAAGCCGACTTCTTGCTGCTGAGTGAACATCATTATGATAAAAGTCCTGCATTATGGTATTCTGACGAAACTGGTACTGTCGCCATCTGGGTTCGGAACAGTGACTTTCAAGCGGAGAGTTGTGGACGGGGGGATGGTTTCGTGTGGGTTCGGTGCTTAGGGATCACCTTCTTTAGTGTGTACCTAACGCCCAACGAATCGATATGATCTTTTTAAGCCAAGCTTAATGCTCGGAGGGCGCTGTCTTGAACGCAGAGGGCAACGTGCTCGTTGGGGGAGAATTCAACGTGAAAGCAATCGAATGGGGCATGCCTCAAACGGATCCTCGGGGTAAACGAATCTTGGAAATGGCAGCCAGGACGGCCCTCGTCGTACTAAACTCTGGAAATACGCCGACTTTCCGCCGTATTGGCTGTGAGGGAACCATACCGGACGTGACATTCGCCTCGAAATCCTTAGTAGGGAGGATACACAACTGGAAAGTATTCAAGGACTACTCAGCCAGTGATCATCAGTGCATTCTGCTTAAGATCAGTGAGGCTGGCTCCTGACGTCCGTGCTCTCGGCCTTCTACAACTGGATGGAACATCGGAAGGATGGACGACGAGAGGTTTGCCGCTGCAGGGAGCTTCGGAGGGGACGGAGGAACTGGCAGCTCAAGACGTGGTGAACTCTACTATGATCATTATTACGACTGCTTGCTGCGCTTCTATGCCCCGTCGAAGACCCCGGCGCGGCAAGCCCCCAGTGTATTGGTGATCAACTGAAATCGCTGAAAAGCGAAGGGAGTGTCACAAGCTTCGACGTGAGGCTCAACGGGCGCGGAACGGTGACGAGGCATGCAACTGGGTGTTAGCATTTAAGTCGGCCAGGAAATGCCTTCACAAACTGATCAACAGTAGCAAGGCTCGCTGTTAACAAGGATCCGTATGGCCTTGGCTACAAGCTGGTCATGCGGAAGCTTGGTGCCCTACGGAAGCCTTGTATACATGACGCGGAAAAGATGGACGCGATAGTGCGGGGACTCTTCCCCGCCCATCCCGTCCGTGTTGACGCTGTCCATGGTGAAACAGCAGTCGAGTGCCCACTCTTCACACAGCTGGAACTGGAGGAGGCAGTTCTCTCATTGAAAGCGAGGAAGGTTCCAGGCTCAGATGGTGTTCCAGCTGAGGTATTGCGGCTCGTCTATCACCATTGTCCTGACTTGCTGCTCAGCACATTCAACGCTTGCCTACGGGACGGGGTTCCCCGATACGATCGAAGGTGGCGAGGCTCGTGCTGATCCGCAAAGGGAAGGGAAATCCCGAATCGCCGTCTGCATACCGCCCGTTATGCATGCTAGACACGGCTGGGAAAGTGCTAGAGAAACTCACCAAAGGAAGACTCAGTGACGCGATTCTTGCTGCTGGGGACCTATCTCTTTGGCAGTACGGATTTAGAGCAGGACGATCTACCAATGATGCTATTGCAGAAATGGTGAACACGGTCCAAAAGGCAGAGGCATATAGTCGCACCAAGCGACGGATCATCCTGTTGGTGACATTCGACGTCAGGAACGCCTTCGACTCCGCTAGATGGGTGGATATTCTGGGTACGCTGGAAAACTCTTTTCAAGTTCCAGAATATGGAATGCGGCTTTCGAGCTGCTCTACCACACGACACAGGGCTAACGAAGGATGGAAATCACATCGGGTGTTGCTCAGGGCTACTGAGACTTGAGATGCCAGATGAATCGCGCTTGGTCGGCTATGCGGATGATGTTGCGGCTCTGGTCGCTGGACGCACCGTTGAACAAGCGCAACTTAGGCTAGGTATGCTAATGCGCCGAGTGAGGGACTGAATGACTGCTCACGAGCTCAGTTTGGCACTGGAGAAAACCGAAGTGGTCATCTTGACAAAAAAGAGAGTCCCTAGAGTAAGGATGATCAGTATTGGCGACTCACGAATCGAATCGAAGCCAGCGGTGAAGTATCGATTCGAAGATGAGTTTCTCTGAGCAAATCAGGGCAATGGCAGAGAAGGCTGCTTCGGAAGTGTCTGCTCTTATCGCCCGTCAAGAAGACGCCTCTTGATGAGTGCTGTAGGGTCAGTGCTACCGTACGGAGCAGAGGTATGGGGCGACGCTCTCAGCAAGGAGGTATACCGAAAATGCTTGGCACAGGTACAGAGAGGAGGAGCACTGAGAATTGCATCTTCGTATCCGACAGTTTCTGACTCGGCGATGAGATTTATGGCAAGCGTGATACTTGTCGCCCTCCTTGCTAGAGAGCGCCGCGCTATTTACCTGCGCCGAAACGAGGATGCGAGGGAGATGGTTGTCCGCGAGGAGAGACAGCGCTCACTCAACGATTGGCAGCCGTCTTGGGTCAATTGCACGAAGGGAAAGGGGATGCGCGCCTCATCCCGGATGTGAGACTGTGGCTAAATTGAAGGCATGGTGAAACTGACTTCTTTCTGACACAGCTTTTGAGCGGGCATGGGTGTTTTCAGTCTTACCTGCACAAGATCGGTAAGGCACGGTCCCCCGATTGTCGGTTGTGCCCAAGAGAGGAGGACAATGCCTGCCACACATTTTTTGCGTGTACAAAATGGCGAAGGGAACTCTACAGGAAGATGGGAGAGCTCACCCCGGATAATATAGTCGCGGTGGTGCGCGAATCGGTTGACTAATGGAACCAGGTGGCACATTATGCTCGGGCAGTTCTAAAAGATAAAAGAGACTCACAGCAGCCGGGGGCGCTGGGGCCGGGGGATCGCTTTTCTGGCACATCCTTTTCCCCTCTCACCTCCCGCTAGGAAAGGGATTAACAAAACAGGACCTGGCCCGAAGTAATGTGTCAAACGGTTCGAAGCTGGGTTCTGAGGTTGACAGGAGAGGTGTTTAGTAGGTAGTCTAGTCGCCTTCTTTCGAGCATGGGAGTCCCACACTCTGTGCATAAATGGCATTCACCTCAGTATCACAAAAAAAGGTAAGGCGCGATTGATAGCCAAAATTTTCAAGACTGGTTGGTATCACTACGATATTTGTTATAACACTATGGCATATCGATAATATTTCTAAAATTTTGATGGGGCATTCAAAATAAAAAAGCTAACAACAAAATGATACAGAAAACAATTTATATTTTGCTTCTTTAATAGTTTTTAAGCGGAAAGAAGATTCCCCAATCAGCAATTTTTACATTGTAACTTTAATAAGGAAGAATAAAAAAATGGTTCAAACTACCAAGAATAAGTGAGACCTTATAAAAAGGACAAACATTGTGTGAGCCTGTATTGTTACATGGATAACTAATATTTAGTTTTCTTATATTTAACTTTTTATTATGGTGGTTTGCTAATTTACTATATACTCCTATATTTTGTAATTTTAATCACTATTTGCTACTTTAAAACGAACGGAATACAAAGCCAAAATTGCTAGGAAAAGATTAGATAGTTTAGAATTGCATCGAATATAATTTCACAGAAACAAAAAAAAAAGAATGAATTGCTAAACAAATCTCAACTCTTTCCTTTTCAGTAGGTAGTCTTTCTTTTTCAGAACGAATGAAGGCGAAAGGTGAGTATGCCGCTGAGGTGGGAGGGTTTCAATAATCTGTAACTGATCGGTTCGGTGTTGTGGTTCGGTACGCGGTGCCGTAGTTGGTAAATTGATTCAGTTTTGGATTCAAGTACGAGTACTTTGTTTCTGGCACCGCGCGGTGATTTTCGTTGATGTTCTCGTTTTTGTTTCTTTCTTTTGGACTGGACGTACGTTGGAAAGAGATGAAAATGAAGTCAATTAAAGTAACATCGAGTTGTTGGAAGTTGATTTAACGATTATAAACGGGTGGCTGATAAATATGCATTTAGATTTAGTCTGCTTGCGGTAGACCTGCGACTGGAATTCCTCTCCGAACTAGCTAGCCTGCCAGCAGCAACTTTGGAGTAGACTAAGGATGCCAGAACTTTTAGATCTAATGCGTACCGTCCGTTGACACATTCCAAGACTTCACGTCTATAACCGATGAGAGGTTGGCTTAGATTTCCTTCGAGTAATCTCGAAAGTAAATAGATGAAGAAAAATCATTACAGGTCAAAGCAATCACAACAATCATGACGTAATTACCATCAACAACAAGCACTACGTAATCACTCAAACACTGATGAGTCATCTCCGTCGGAGACGCTAGTAATCGGCTTGAAAATTCGATTTGCGAAAGATTTACTACATAAGCAGAAGAATAATAAAGAAGAGATAGATTCATATTTAGCGAAAGTACAAGAAATAAAGTTGTTACGCGAATTGAAGTGAGGGCTATTTTATCAAGTGAAACTAAAAGTCATTTGCGGTGCAATATAGGAAAATGATATATTTTCAGATATCATAATTTGTAGAACGTTTCAATTGACTTGAATTAGTTTTTAATATAGTAGAATAATTGTCCCGCAAAAGGGACAAAACGAGTTAGTCATTCAATACACTATACACCATATTCGAAACCAATTCCACTTTCGGCTACCTTAGCCTAACATTTCCTAATTTCACAAGACCATGGTGTATCATCCTACCTTTTAGTCCTTGCAAGGAAAATAAATGTAAATATACAGAAGATAACTTTGCAACATTTTGTGCATACACATACAACCGGTATAGGATAGTCATCGCCATAAATTTAATTTTATACCATGTAATCGGTTTCGATTACAAAATGGAACAAGTTTCAAGTTACGTCGTCCTTCGAACACGGCAAAGGGAGTATGAATGCAGAAGTCAGTACAAATAGGAAGTTGAGATTCTGGTATATTTTATCGATCCTTAATGGATATTGAAATCTGTTATGAGTTGAATAACTGCTCATGTTTGGCAGAGTTACGAACAAGATGGAGCCAGAATTTCATCCCATTTTGATGTAGATCGATGCAAATTTGATTGAACATAAAACTCCAGAGTTTTAATTCTGCGTCAAAGGGCTCAAATCAGGTCAAGTGGAATTCCTTCCTAACTTTCAAACGATTTTCATCCTTGAATTGCTCCATCAAAAGCTAACATTGATGGAACCACATATCGCGGGTGCTTTGTTAATCGGTAGAGTCTTTTCTATTCACATGGCCTTCCTTCATTCAACATCTCACACAATGCCCACCACACACCCAAATGCACAGACTCTTATTAAAATGCTGACAGGTCCTTGATGAATAGGTCTTTCATAACTAAAACGATTTTATGATGAAGTACACACATACTCAATTTTGGAAGAGCTCAAACATTTTACCCGATGAACATGGTTTGGCGGAGCAATACCATGTTGAGACGATAATATCCGTCTTTTCGATAGCATCAAAATTTCTCCGTAAAGCTTCAATATAAATCCTACGGAATATTATTCAGGATTTCGGAAAAGTGTCCTTCACCAGCTCATTCGGGCTCAAGTTCTCTTTTCCTTTTCCATGTAGATGCAGCATTGCATAAAGTGAGCGCCATGTGCATTATAATATTCATCACGTAACGGAACAGATGAGCGCGAACCATTTTTCTTCGCGACGAAAAATGGTAATTTCGCGCGGAAAACGTGCATGAAAACACATTGCTGAGAAAAATGTGCATTTATGTGAGAAAGAGAAAAAGACATTTTTAAAAGAGGAAAATGCAATGAGAATTTATTGCTCTGGACAAATTATGAGAGCTATATTTTTCGGGTTATGTTTGCTGAATTACGTGAAATTTAACAGTACTTTTATTAGGATGAAGATTGATGGTATGTGGGAAAATCTATTCTTAACATTTTTCATAGTCTATGGTTAGTTTTTCGTGCCTATTTTACATGATGGCGCTACCGATTCTCCGCATATCCGTGATGAATTATCGGCACGGTTTTGTCATAAATTTTTTGAATTTTATTTTATTTATTTTTCGCTTCATCATAAATAAATTTACTTATTAAATGAATTTTCGGTGCTCCAAATTTCATTACATTAGACTTCTCACCATTTTTATACTTCTTTAAGTAATTTTAACATTTCATTCACGTACTTACGAGTATTTCCAATTTATTTTATTCTGCAAAAGTAATTTTCAATTGCTACTTTAGTTTTTATATTTTCTCCCTTCCCTTGGATTCGTTTTCCTTGGAGCTGGTGCGATTTAGCACCCTAGCTCCCTTCTATCTGTGAGCAATAATTTGCCCACCATTATTAACGAGATTGTGCTATTCTAATTACTGTCAATTAAATTTTTCTTGAAGTTAGCGCGGATAGTTGGATAAGTTTCTTTTGGTAGTGCTTTGCGTTTTAGGATACCCAGGGTAGTGTTAGGATGGTTGTCCACTTTGTCGTGCAGTTTGAGTGCTTTGTCACGTACGAATATGTCAACAGGTTCTATTCTAAGGTCCTTGTATATGTCCGTATTTCTAACATACCATGGGATTCCGAAAATTTGCCGAATGCTTTTGTTTTGGATGGATTGTAGTGCCTTTTTGTTGGTCTCTGTCGTCTGGTAGAAGGCTGTACTACCATATAGTAGCGTCGGTCGTATTATTTGTTTGTAGATCAGCAGACGGTTCTTGATGTTGAGTTTCTTGGCCTTAAGGAGTGGAAAGAGTTGGGATAGTACATTGTAGCAATGTCCTCGTTTGTTGCGTATGTGGTCGGTCCAGGAGAGTTTGTTGTCGAATGTCAGTCCTAAGTATTTGGCTGTTCTTGACCAGGCAATATTTTCGTTTTCTACAGTCGAAGTTTTCGGCTATTGTTGTCTTTTTCTTGTTATAAATAATGCCTGGGTCTTGTCTGAGTTTAACTTGATCTTCCACTTGCGAAAATACTTCAAAAGTATGTCTATGGAGAGTTGCAGTTTGGTGGTGATGACTCTTGCTTGTCTGGATGAGTATAAAACACAGGTATCGTCGGCATATAGGGACTTGTGGACATTCAAAGGCAGCCGAGGTAGGTCTGCAGTAAAGATGTTGTATAGTATGGGGGAGGGAGATGGGTGATCCTTGTGGGACTCCAGCTTGAATTGGCCGCATGGTTGAGAGGTGGTTGTCAATTTTGACACGAAATGATCTGCCTTTTAGAAAGGAGCCAATGATTTGGATGAGCTGCAGTGGCATTTGGGATTCATGCATTTTGTAAATAAGTCCTGCATGCCAGACTTTATCGAAGGCTTTGGCTATGTCAAACATAACCAAACCCGTTGATTTCCTGCGGTTTAGCCCTATTCTAATGTGTTGGACCACCCTATTAAGCTGGAGTTCTGTGGAGTGTAGTGGCTTGAAGCCAAATTGTTCTTCTGGAAGTATTTCTTTTTCGGTAACAACCTCAGTTAGTCGATTTAGTAGCACCCGCTCTACTATTTTCGACAGAGAGGATAATAGGCTAATGGGTCGCCAGTTTTGTGGGAACATGAGGTTTTTACCAGGTTTTGGAAGAACAATAACTATTGCCGATTTCCATATTTTGGGGTATTTTCGCAAGCGGAAAATTTCGTTAATTATCGCTGCTAATGCATCGAGAATATTATCCGGGAGCCATTTTAACATGGTGTTTGATATTAAATCAAATCCCGGTGCTTTCCGTCTGTTCAGTACTTGTATGATGTCTTTAACCTCTTGAAGACAGGTGCTTTGTATTAGATCGGAGTCTGTAATGTCTGACCTCATGAGCCTGTTGGTCAACCGATTGACGTGGTCTTCGTGTTCGTCAAGGTCCTCCTCATCGGATGAATTTTCACAGAACTGTTGTTCTAGAGTATCTGCGAAGGCCTCCGCCTTACCATAACTGTCGTATTTGATACCGTAAGGGCCGTGAATTGGTGGTATTATAAGTTTGTTTTTAATACGAAAATATTTGGAAACCCTCCAGAAAGCATCGCTTCCAGGCTCCAGACTTTGCAAGAAGCTCTCCCATTGTTTATTGTGGAATTTTGATATCCGATCACGTATTTTGTTCGTAATTTGATTTGCTTCCTGGCGTAATCTAGGATCACCTGTGTTCCTAGCCCTTCTCCGAACTCGATTCCTCCTCCTTATTAAATTTTTGATGTCGTTAGGGAGTTCATAGGGGTTTGTCACCCTTGTCAGAGTTGTGACTGTGTTGTCCTCTTTTGCCTATGTTATTTTGTCTGTGATTTCTTCTATCATTTTCTCTGTGTCGCTGGCTGTTTCAGGTGTTTGAATAATGGTTTCTTTAGCCAGTGCGACTTGGAAAGCTTGCCAATCAGTTTTCTTCTTTACTTGTAGGGGTTCGTCTATGTATATTCCTCCTATTAAGAAGAGCACCGGTTTGTGATCGGATGAAAGTTCGTCGAGGACTTCGATGCGTACATCGTGTTCAAAGGTACGTGATATACCAATATCGAGAGGATAACTATTTCGGTAGCCGTAATGTGTTGGTTGTTGGGGATATGCAGGCTTAGTGGATTATCTGTGATGAATCGGTTTAACTCAGTCCCAGCACGATTGCTTCTCACAGCTCCCCAGCTTCGGTGATAGGCATTGAAGTCTCCGGCAAGGAGTATGGGACCCTGAAAGTCCAGAAGTTTTTTAATATCTTCTATGAGCGTAGCTGCCTTCGGGTGGCTGTATACCGAGACTACCATGAATTCAAAAGAATCCGTCCGCACTTGAATTGCAGTAGCTTCTAGTGTTTGTAACGTAGGTGTCAATACGAGATTATGGTTCACATTCCTTCTCACAAGAATGGCCGTTCCACCTCCTCTGCCTGTTGTTCTGTCATTTCTGTACAGAAAATAGTTAGGGAAGCGTAGGCGGTTTCCAGGCTTCAGAAAGGTTTCCTGGATGAGAATGATGTCAAACTTATAATCAAATATAAGTTGAGTCAACTCACCAGTCTTATGAAGCAGGGAATTTGCATTCCATGTGAGAATGGTTAAATGATCCATAAAGCTCATTATTGTTTCTTTGTCAGTGTGCTGTTGAAACTGTTTTGTGATGCAAACATTCCTTGGATCATTTTCGCCATCATGTCTTGCATCATGGTTTGGAATTGTGTTTGCATGGTGGCAAAGAGTGTGTCCATGTTGTTATTTGTGTTTAGTGGAGTGTTTGCTTGTTTTTGTGTGTTTTTATTTTGTTGTTGTGTAGATGCTGTGGTGGTTTGTTGTTATTAGCAGCTGCAACTTGTGCGAACGATTTCCTGACATTCACTGGGTTCCGAGGACATCCACCATAGTTGGCTGGATGTTCTCCACCACAGTTCACACATTTCGGCTTTTCCTCTGCTTTTTTAACGCATTTGGAAAAATGGTGGAGCCCATCGCATTTAATACAACGGGCCTGAGCGTGACAATTTCTGCGGGAGTGTCAAAACTGCTGACAGTTGTGGCACATAACTTGTCCTGTACGGGGGCGTTGCGCTTCAACAGTGCATATCAGGTGACATATTGCCCTTATATTGTATATGTCAGTCTCGCTTTTGGGAAGGAGGACCTTCACCAACCTGGATGGCCCATCTCGTAACTTAATGTAGTGGATTTCAATGGGGTGAAATCCCTGGCTCTCCAGATCTTCTTTGATGTCGTCAATCGACAGTCCATACAGACCCCTGATTACCACATTTAGATTCCTTTCTTCAGGAAGGATATACGTATGGTATTGTATCGTCATTTCCGTCAAGTATCTTGTGAGTTTTCTGTGGTCTTGTGGTGTTTCTGGGACTATCTGGATCCCTAAGTAGACCCTTTTGGCGGATTCGTGTTTTATTCCGAGGTCTTTCATGTCCTTTAGGACCTGGGTCCACTTTTCAGGCTCTCGGAGGATGACAGGTACCGTTGTCCGTTTTTTGTCGTCGTCTGGGGATTTGGATGTGGTGGGCGCTGTGGGAGTGGTCTTCTTTTTTGGTGGGATGGCCAGCTCTGGTAGAGCCATTGAGGGACCCGGCGGTGGCAGAGCAGGAAATTCCTCATCCTCCTCAGCAGAGTCTTCCTGCATGGACTCATTTTCTTCTTCTTCTAGGATTGCTTCCTCTTCCATCGCTTCTTCTTCTGAAGAAGGAGGAGAGGGCGGCGGGCCCTCTGATGAGGAAGATGAAGACTCCACTTTTCTCTTTTTGTTTTTGTTTTTGGTTTTCTTTTTTGATTTAGCCAGCGACAAATCCCTCAATTGCTCCATGAGCTCTTTGTTAACTCGGCGTTGTTCTGCCAACTCCGAGTTAACCTCTAACAATTGCTGTTGAGCCTGCCTCAACTGCTCTATGACTTCGTTAAGCTGTGCCTGCACAGCTTGCGAAGCTTGCAATTGTCCAATCAGCAGAGCGATCTGCTGATCTTTGTCCATTGTGGATATGTCTGTCATATCCACAATCCGCCCAAACCAAACTCACCCACTAAGAAACCTATCCAACTATCGTTACGTAGCAACCAATCCAGAGATATAAATACTTTATTGCAATTGTAAGGCATTGGATTATATGATTTTCTGGCTTATGTTTTAGACTTTGTACGATGCTTGTTTTGTCCGACAAGGTAGAAACTTTAGTTCATCTTGGTTTCTGGCGAGTGATTTTTTCATAATGATGCATTTGCAGCAATTATGCCGATTTGTAAATGGTCACTGGAAAGTCAAAGATAGCGGAAATCACCTGTGTATGGACTTTTAGTAGGCTGGGATGGCTGAGGGTGGCGTTTGAGTCAGTGCAGGGAAGGGCAATAAAGTTTTATCAGGAAGTATGAAGGTATATCTCCAAAGAAGGGTTTGTTAGTTGCAATTTTAAAGTGAAATAAAGCAAGCATTTTTTATATGTCAAGATTTTACCATGGAGACAAAGCGACGATCATGAGAATGTGTCGAACGAATTGGTTGTGCTCTACTATCTTCAATTATGTCTAAAACAAATAGTATTGATTTGAACAAAGGCTTTCAGGTAAATAAAAATTGAGTTTCCCGGATTTTAAATTTGCTTGGACAGGCAAACTTGAAATGCAGGGCGTGAGCGAACGATTAGAAAATTGGTTTAATATGAAGAGGGTAAATGATAAACAACAAAATATTGTGGGGAACCAAGATTGAAAAGTTTAGAAAGATGATCGAATTTGGAGTGCGATTAAATTAAGGGATATTTTCTTGTTAAGGTACAATTTTTGCGAAGTTTTTGCGAAAACAGGACTGCATTTCTACGAAGGTTCAAAAACTTTAAACAGTTTTTTATTGTTAGTGACCTGCGCGTGATTCCGTATTTTATTTTGACTTGGTAGCCCTGCATATCAGCAAGGCGGGATTTACCATTTAAGTCCAGAAAAGCAAGTTCGTGATGACCGAAGCCCGATATTTAGGACATGTCATCGGACATGTTACCATTAAAACAGATCCGGAGAAAACTCGGGCAATGATGAGGTTCCCTTACCGAAAACCGTTCAGCAGCTACGACGTTTCCTCGAAGTGTATGGTTGGTACCGAAGGTTCGTTCGGAACTACCAGCGGTTTCAGCATCTCTCTCGGACATGCTCCGCGAAGGTAAGTTCATCTGGTCCGACCTCAGCCGAAAAGCATTCGAAGAGCTCAAGCAAGCTTTGACATCTGCCCTATTCTTGCACAGCCCTGAAACCATTCTCCATTCATTGCGACGCAAGTAAATATGGGGCGTTCTAGTACAATTAACCGTAGAGGGAGAAGAAGCTCCCATTGCTTTTATGTGCAGTAAGCTGAACTCGGCTCGGGGGAACTACACTGCATCCGAACAAGAATGTCTGACAACAGTGATGGCTGTCACAAAATTTCGAGCGTACATAGAAGGCCACTCATTCGTTACAATGACTGATGAATCAAGTGGACATACACGGACGCCTGGCCCGATGGGCCCTTAAGCTGCAAGGGTTTAAGTTTTCCATCAAACACCAGAAAGGGACACAAAACATTGTGCCCGGTACTCTCTCGCAAATGTTTTCCCCCGAGGGAGCAGCAGTGGCGTTAAATGACGATAGTTCCATCGAGAGAGATTTGGACAGCCCGCATTTTAATTCAAACAACTACAATGAGTTGAGACTATCGTCACCCAACAAACATAGTGGCCTGATTTGAAAGTGGTCGACGCCAATATGCTCGTCTGCTGCGATCCGTTCCCATGTCCATTCAACTCAAAAAAAATGGGACCGCAGATTCTCCGCCATCACCTGAGCTCTGCGGTCGTCTTGTCATTCCGTCACGGGCGTCTCGCCTTACTTTGCCGCCTTCGGACAGCAGGTGATTTGCCACGGCAAATCATACAAGATATAGCGGCAATTAAAATGTTTAGAAGACCGCGTCGTTATGCTGGAGCCCCACGGAAGATTAAGCGATCTCTGCCAAAGAATCAGAGGAAGATAAGGGAAGCAGGACGCGCAAATGAAGCGCGTTAAAATCTAAGATCCCGACTGTCCGACTGAGAAGGGAATAAAGTATTTCATTTCAATTTCCGCCAAAGCGACGCAGCTGGCCATTATAATGCGAAGTTGAATCGACGTTTCTTGAAAAGCTGGAAACATAAGGTTGTAGGACCTGATCGCTAACTTCACGTGGACCTGTCTGGCAAAGAAGTGGGTGTAAATCACGCACAAGACCTGCGTCGATAGTTGAAGCATTGGCATCTGTTTTTCCATCCGTAATTAGTTTCAATCACATACTCGTACTTTGATTTGCCCATCTACAGTAAGTCGAAAGTATTTGCGTCAGTTTGTCGGTCCAATTATCGTTTTTTTTTTGTTGTTTTTGCTCTTATTCCTACTCCAAACACAATCGGCTTTCCACCTGAGGATCCTTTAGCTCCTTTTTCGCAATCCTCGTCTAATTAGGGTCACGAGAAAATTAGCTGCCCTGAAGTACTCGAGCAGCACGCCTAGGCAAGCTGCTCGAGGGACCTTTACTAAAAGAAGCAAATTCCATAATAATCATAATATAATAAGTGCGGCACAATTTGATGCGAAACATTAACATTATTATTACTAACCCGAAATAAACCCCGCCATTATCACCGCTACTCTTATCGATAAAAAAGATGAACACAACTCAATGCGCCTACAGGAAAATTTCAAACAATAACCTTGCGAGCAGCAAAAGCACAACTTTACCCACACCAGCTAGTCCGAAAAAGCGGTCATAATAAACCTGGAATTTAATTTTTAAATTAGTTCAAAAAGTCGCTAACACAAATAAAATCCATAATGGAAACACCATTGCTACGCGATTTATCGAAGCATTGGCAATATTCGACTGGGGGCGAGAATCTTCCGTTACCGCCATCAAGAGGCTCGTCGGGGGAGACGGTAAATGAAAATCAAAAGAATGTGGGCACTCGCATTGTGAACACCAAGCGGGATAAACATCGCGTTTCATTAACTGAACTCCAATTAATTCTGTAACGGCCCATGTGCTCATTTTCTTTAAAACATTGCAATCAAATTAATTAAAATGTTGGATAGAACTGTATGAAAAGTGGCGTACAATATTGAATACTGAAATATTAATTGAAGTGTTAAAGGTGCGATTCCTAATGAAAAGAGGGGTGCGAGGAGGCGCCGCTTCCAACTGGATGGTCCACTCTTAGTGGGGGTCGTAAGTTTTCGGAATAAGGATGAAATGGCCCGGCGTCCTGCGCGCGATAATCGATTCCGGTCAGTTGCGTTTCCTATAGTTAATTCCTTCGGTATGTCTTAAATGATACCACCCTGATAATTGTGGCTGTCAGTCATACCTTACCTTAGAAACAACTGAAAGATGCTTCGCAATGGAGAAAAGGAAAAGACCTGAGTTTGACTTTTTCTTAAAACGTTATAATTCTTATATTAATTACAAACACAAGTACAGGGTTAATGTACTCGAAATGGTGTGAGGTCTCCTAACTGGTTCCGGTCTAGGTGGCGTTGGAAGTGCTTTCCCCGTTACTTCATGCGACACTGTTTCTGGAGGACTCGCGCTTGGTCGCGGAAACGAGCTTTCTCCTCCGGTGCGGCGCTGACCCGAACTAAACGCAGCAGCTCCCCCAGTTGGTGTCGCAATTTTGTCTGCTTACCTCCTCTTCGTGGCTTCGAGGGGGGTACTGGGGAGATTCGTCGCTTCTGCCCAGCTGTAGGCTGTTGTTTCCGCAGCTGTCGAGTCCTATACTCTTTCAACGTTATAGGCCGGGGCCGATAGGGGTTCCGCAGCGAGAACGACGTCTAAAGAAGGCTTGATGGTTGTTGGCGGTGGAACTGTAGCTCAGCGGGTTTCTGGGCGTAGCGGGCCCGTATAGGGAGCCTCGGAATGCTCCTTTGTTCTTTTTAGGCTGAAGAGAGCCTGCGAATAAACTGAATCGTTAGCAAGAAGAATCGAGATCCTCTAAGATGATGGCGGATGAGCTCGTGGAGCCGCTGGTCGATAACCAGACCTGGAAAGTGCAAAGGAGCCGATGCATCGAGACGATGACCAGGACCAGGCGTAAGCCAAGGAGCCCTATTTGGTGGTGGGGCGTGCGGCGAAGGGCGACTGATGAGGTCCGGCCAGGCGTAAGCCGAGGGGCTGAAGTAATGATGGGATGCAGCAACACAGCAGAAGAGCCAGGCGCAAGCCAAGCGACCCTATCTGATAGTGGGGTTGGCAGCGAATGGCGACTGATGAGGTCCGGCCAGGCATAAGCCAAGGAGCCGAAGTATTGATGGGATGCAACAACACAGCAGAAGGGCCAGGTGCACGCCAAGGACACTGTTTAGTCGAAGTTGAATGTGGCCAGGCTAAAGCCGAAGTGCAAACTTACGTTTCCGGTTGCTGGGAAAACTCAGACACATTTGGTGCAGCCGATAAAGACAGGTTCCCGTTGATTATTTATAACATTGGCGCAGCCTGTTCGCGATTACGAGCTACATACAACTAGATTATGTTTTTATTTTTGGGATATTTTCGAATACCCAACGGAATCCTCACTTACCCTCGTCTACGCGACACAACTCTCGAACACTCTGAAATATTCGCACCTTTGGAAACACCAATTCTTCCAGAGAAAAGGATAAAAAATAGCCGGTACGTCTTTGAGTGTCAGATAAATTAATAGATACGGGCGACGAAGCAGTAGTACAACCGGGCACATCAGCGATCATCTTATGGAGTGGAAAAACGTACACAGCAACAAGTAAGTTCACCACGTCTCAAGAATTTAAGGCACAACGAGACTCGTACCCACCCCAAGTTAAACTATATACCGATAGGATCGAGCGGGCTTATCAAGACCGTTTGAAGCGTATGGAGGAATTCAAAGAACAAGCGAAATTGTTTAAGGAAAAAATTAAAGTTTTTGTTGGATTCTCGTTGGACCGGACCAACAATTTTGGCCTATCATAATCTTTCTCTTCATTAATAAATCCCCATAACTAGGAACTAACTTTGGGTAACAGTGTATCTTGGAGTAATTCATTAAACTTGTCGCATTCGCTCCTTATGCCCAGGGAAGACTCTGACTGAAAAATAAACATAATGGCCAATTACGCAAAAGTAGTCAAATTTATGGAATAAATGACCCCACTGTTCTCCGATGCCCCCAGTCTATTGATAATGCAAGACCTACAAACATTTAAAGGTTGAAGCAAACAAGTCTGGCAGTGCCTAGGCACTTAGAAATACGTAGTATTCATGCAGATCTTTTCAACTCGAGTCCGAGGTGAAGCATACCAATTTATCTCCTCTAACTTCTCCGCCAACATAGAAGCCGCGGAGGAGCTACTTTGAAGGGTATATCTACCGAGAGAAAGTTTTCAGGAATTGGTTAATAGTTTATTCACAGCAAAACAAACTTCAACAGAATCACTCCTCACTTACACATCACGTGTGGGGCAGTTACCTAGGCGCTGTCAGGAAGCAGCCGAACAATCCTACTCTGAGACATGCAAGTTCCCGAACGAGCAGTTGGAGAATTTTGACAAAAGTGTTTTCAAAGGAGGAGTCACCAACCCATTCCTTTGCTAATATCTGCTAGCACAGGAAACCAAAACCTTCGAGGACCTAATAGCAAACGGCCTGAACATGGATAAGCTGCAACAGGAAGCATCACTCACGAACTCCACCCCCAACAGCCTTGCTACCAGTTAATACACAAGTTCACTGGTACGACTCCATTAAAGCCCAATTTGCAACCACTGCTAGATCAGAACATAGGATTAGTCCCAACACAAGGAGTGCCAACCAACAACCCCTTAAGTAACTTTCATACAACACACTCACAACTCGTAAATCCTGGTACAGCAATACCAGATGGTCCTCATGCCCAATATTACACCACATCCAAAACTCTTAAGCCCTGGTGGTCAGCGGCATCCAATAATCCCCCTGCCCAATACGAACACCCAAAGCAAAACATCCAACATAACATGCGGTTTCTGCAAGTAAAAGGAGACCCACCGCAAAAATACTCCATTTTGCGCTACATGCAAAGAGTATGGACATAACCAGAGAGACTGCATGAAAAAACCCCCATACAACATATCCGATAGTCCCAGGGTCTACCACATCCAAGCAATGTGCGAGTTCTGCGGGAGAAGAACGCACACGGTCGACGATTGCTTCTAGAAAAAAGGATGGGAATCAAGAGCTCAGGAAAATGGAGCACAGTCAAGCCAAATATCCCTGGCTCGACAACAATAGGTATAAAGATGACACTAGCAAGAGTACCAGTTAAAGGCCGACCTCAACATAAACTAAAATTTAATAAAGAACAAACCAAAAAATCCAACTTAATGACAGCCTCTTTACCACTAGATATAAGCAAAAACACACAGACTCAATTCATCATCAACACAGGTGCGGAAATAAGCCTAATCAAAAAAGAGGCATTGTAGAGCGACTGGCAATTCAACGAACACAAGAAACTGACACTGGTAAGTCCCTTTGGTGAAGCGGAAACCCATTGCTCTGCGCAAGTCAATTTCCTACACCCCATCACCCTACTTTGTACGTTCCAAGTGCTGGATGAAACCACTGGCACGCCTAATGATGGGCTTTTGCGTAACGATTTCCTATCCCACAAATGTAACTTTGAGAGTCCCAGGAAAAAGCGAACTTTCCCCCTAACTAGGCTGAATCCGGAGGAATTCGCAACTCCACTAGAAGCCCCAACGGAAGAAGTCCAGCAACAACGGAACGCAACACAGACTTCAAAAGGCACTGGCACCCTTAAGTGTGCAGTCCCAATCAGCGCGAAGCGATGTTGGATTCATCAGTCCTGTTCAGGCTCCTACGGGTACGGCCCTAGTAAGGGCAATGGATACTCAACAACATCATAACTCACCTTAGGTGCCCGCGAACACAAGTTCTAGTCAGCTCAAAGTGTGACGCTCCCGACAGGAGTGACTGATGTAGAGTATGCCGCAGAAGATTGCGAATGTCATCAAGTGATCAGGAAAGGAATCATTCTGCACGAAGGCAAAATTTAATAAAAATGCGGATAATGTTAAAGCAAGACATGCTGTACTCTGGCATGAGCATAGCTGATGGCGTCTATATCGCCAACTCCAAAGTAAGCCCTCCCTACCCTGTTACAGGGATTCTCAATGCTAGAGAAAAACCAGTCACCCTAGAGAAGGCAACACTTCGACTCGAAAAATTAGGTTCTTTATCAGACCCATAGACAACGAAGAACCAAGGGCAGAACCCTAAACCCTAAAATAAGTGGGTTATTTACGTACAACCCAAAGTGAACAGCTACCCCCAACAAAATTATGCGCACAGCATTACTCAAGCAGGAACTAGTTCTCAATTCGGAAGAAAAAATCGCCATCCCCCAGGAGAATTGAATGACATTTTCTTCTTACCCGGTGATAAGCTGAGCTACATAAAAGCAGTTAGCCACGAAATCGCACTCACCCATTACAGACTACAGATTAAGCAAGCCAAAAAGGAGATAATAAACTCCCAACTAAAAAAAATCCTGGACAACGACATTGTCCAGCCCAGCAAAAGTCCATAGAGTTCCGCCTTACTGGTCATACCGAAAAAAGCAGGACTCGATGGCTCTAAAAAGTGGAGAGTCGTTGTCAACTTTCGCAAATTAAATAAAAAAACTATAGAAGACGCCTTTCCCCTTCCACATATCGAAGAAATCCTGGACCAGCTTGGTCACTCCCGATACTTCAGCACCCTGGATCTAGCCAGCGAATACTATCAAGTATTAGTACTACCCGAATACTATCAAGTATTAGTACTACTCAAAGATCGATCCAAAACAGACCTTATTATCAATTATAGGCATTACAAGTTTGAGCGTATGCCGTCCGATCTGAAAGGAGCACCGGCAACCTTCCAACGGATGATGAACTACATCCTGACTGGCCTCCAGGGGTTCGATTGTTTCGTTTACCTGGACGACATAGTCGTCTACGAAAAAAAACGTGCCTGACCACATAGCAAAACTCCAGAAGTTATTAAGCCGTCTCAGATCGAACAATCTTCAACTACAATCCGATAAATACTAAATTTTACGTCCAGAAGTGGTGTAATTAGGAGACATCTGCTCAAAAACCGGCGCCTGCCCGGACCCAAGTAAGACAAGCTGCGTACGAGAATTTTTTATTCCCAATACCGTTCGGAGGCTCCAACCATTCTTAGGACTAGTAAACTACTACAGAAAATTCATCCCAAACTCTTTAAAGATAGCGAAACCACTCACCAATCTCCTACGCGCTTGGATGTTAGGTTCACCTGGACAAAAAAGTGCATGCGCACAGTTCCCCAGCTGAAGAACGCATTAGTGGAACCTCCTTTACTTGCCTATCTCAATTTTTCACAACCGTTCAATCTAACCACCGGCTCCAGCAACGAAGCTCTAAGCGCGGTGTTGACACAAGGGGAAATAGACATAGATCAGTCCGTAGCTTACGCAAGCCGCACTTTCAACAAAGTGGAGCGTAACAGGTAAACCAGACCACTTCCCAGAACCACCCGACAACAATACAGCCCCACCATCCCAGAATATGAATCACTCTATTCTAGACAGCAGAAGACTTCCTCCGGATTACCCACTAAACACCTCCCATATCAACCTGAAAACCCAGCCTGCAACCGGTTGGCACATTATATTGTAATTTGGGCTAGGCTTCGGTTTTTCCATATCTTAAGGTGGCATCATGATGATGCTCATAGGTGAACTTCTATGTCCCATCGAAAACTCCGGCACGCTGAAAAGCAGAGGGAGTGTCGCAAGCTCTTGCGTGAGGCTGAACGGGCATGGAGCCGTGCCGAGGCATGCAACCGAGTAGCAGCAAATCAGTCTGGTAGGAAATGCCTTCGCAAATTGATTAACAACAGCAAGGCTCGCTGCTGAGAAGATCTTCTTGTAGTGGACAATGCGAACAAGGATCTGTGGGACCTTGGCTACATACTAGTTTTGCGGAAACTTGTGGTCCTATGGACATACATGATGCGGAAAGATGGATGAGACAGTGCGGGCATTCTTACCTGCCCATCCGATGTGTGTTGACGCTGTCCACGGTGAAACAGCAATCGAGTGCCGACTCTTCACACAGCCGGATTTGAAAGAGACAAACCTACCATTATAACATGGGAGGCTTCAGACCCAGATGGTGTTCCAGCTGAGGTATTGCAACTTGTCTCTCACCATTGTCCTGACTTGCTACTCAGCACTTGCAGTACGGCTTCAGAGTAGGAAGCTCCACTATTGATGCGATTACAGAGGTGGTGGGTGCGGTCCAAAAGGCAGAGGCATATAGTCACACCAAGCGACGGATTGTCCAGTTGGTGACACTCGAAGTTAGGAACGCTTTCAACTATGCTAGATGGTTGAATATTCAGCATATGCCTGAAACCCTTTTTCAAGTTCTAGAATATCAGATGCGGCTTCTGAGGGACTACCTGAAGGAAGACAGGCTGCGCACGAGAATTTTCCGTTCCGAATACCGATTGGGGACTCCGATCATTTTAAGGATTAGTAAACTACCACAGAAAATTCATCCCACACTCTTCAAAGATAGCAAAACCACTCACCAATCTTCTACGCAAAGATGCAAGGTTCACCTGGACAAAAAAGTGCATGGACGCATTTCAACAGCTGAAGAACGCATTCGTGGAATTTTCCCTACTTGGTACCCTGATTTTTCACAGCCGTTCAATCTAACCACCGACGGCAGCAAACGAAGCTCTAGGCGCGGTGTTGTCACAAGAGGAAATAGGCAGAGATCAGCCCATAGCTTACGCAAGCTACTGTGTATACGGAACACAAGCCTTTAAAAGGAATCTTTAATGTGAACGGCCCGACTACTCCGCTAGTCAGGTTCCATCCCAAGTTGCCCGGATTCGACTATCGTATCGAATATAAACCAGGCAAATACAACACCAATGCAGATGCCCAAAGCAAAATCCCGAAAAGTGTATCCAGCCCGCAGGTGAACAAAGCCCAGCTAAATGTGGTCACCTGCGCCAGAGGACGGAAGATCGAACCTCAACCTCCACTAACTGATTCAGGCCAAAAACCATCAGGCCACCCTTAGACGTCGTTCTCGCTGCGGAACCCCTATCGGCCCCCAGCCCGGCACGTTTAAAGAGTATAGGGCTCGACAGCAGCAGAGACAAAAGGCCACAGCTGGCAGAAGCGACAAAACCTCCCCAGTACCCCCTCGAAGCCACGCAGAGAAGATCAGCAGACAAAATTGTGGCACCAACTGGATCGGGTCAGCGTTACATTGGAGGAGAAAGCCTGTTTCCGCGACCAAACCTGGGCCCTCCAGAAACAGCGTTGCAAGAAGCCACGGGAGAAGCACCGTCAGCACCACCCAGACCGGAATCAGTTAGAAGACCTCACACTATTTCGAATACATTAACCCTGTAGTTGGGTTTCTAATTAATATAAGAATTTTAACGTTTTCAGAAAAAAATCAAACTCAGGTCTTTTCCTTTTCTCCATTGGGAGGAATCTTTCAGGGGTTTCTAAGGTAAGGTGCGACTGACAACCACAATTATCAAGAGTTAGATATTTTTTATAACACCTAGGCCTCGATATCGTCGAACTTCAATTATTATGTTCGAAAAATTCATGAATGCGCAATTTTTTTGCAGTGGCTCCTTGTGCTCGGGGAATGAACCCAACCCACGACATCGCAACGCTAGCCTACAAGCGCCTTCACGCGTCCTCAGACAAGGCCAATTGCGGCTAGCAGTAAAATCTTCGCTCGCTGAGGCAGCAGACCATCGCTGCAGTCCTTTACGGACAATGAACACCCACCCTCAGATCACTACACATTTATTTTTCGAAATATTGACTTTTCTCATAGTCTACTACTTCTTCTACTTCTAGCAAAACTCAAAACCTTCAATCCCTCATGCATGAAGTTCCAGAAGCAAGAAATATTTTCATAGGAAACTATTTCCGAGAGCTATAATCTACCTCGTTTGAACTTCGCTATAAATTCTATTCGCCTTAGCAGCCAACAAAAAAGTGCTAAACGGAAATTCATACCTGGATAAACTAGGAAACACTAATAAACTCTCTCACCCGTTAAAAAAAAAAAGAATTAAAAAACTACCAAACGAACTATCAGAGAACGGGAAGTTTCACAAGTATCTGAAATATATGTATACGCTAAACTTCCATTCAGTACAGGTGAAATTCGGCTGCAAATATTCTTCGAATTTCCACAAACCATTACCAGGTTACCGGATATTTTTTTCACCTTCCGAGTTAAAGATAAGATTCTCACTGAGGATGTTCTGCTCCGTAGCAAATGTGGAAGAGTCATGTGGAATATTTCAAGGAACCATGAAGTGCATCAACAACTCCCGTTTCAGTTACTACTCGTATTTTCCTCTTATTTTCGCGCCCGATTCGAAAAGTGCTATGAAAGCTCTAACAGGACACAAATGAACTTAATCGTATCGCTGCATGTGGAAAACATATTTTCCTCTGATGCTGTGTTGTGCGAAAGTTTAAAGTAATAAATCAAACAAACACAAAAACATGTTCACCAACTTGGCGCTACACATCGGGAGCACAATGTTCGTTGTGCAAGTCCAACTTTTTGTTTGTATATTCAATAGCGATCTCAATACGGATACAATGGCGGAAGGAAAAACAAAAGATATGTTATCCCGCGTCGCGCTACCAAACCCATTGCGTTTTGTTGTGATTGTTGTTGCAGATATGATGTTGCAACAAACATACAGTCAACTCGATCCAGCTATTGAATGCGATGATTTCACCAATGCAACGGCAGGAACCAGCAAGAAGGGAGGAGAGCACTTACTTTTCATGCTGCATGTGCAACTTTTTTTCCAGCATGTCCTGAAAATTTTTGTTGTTGGTTTTCCTCTATTTCGGCTGATATTTGCCACCCCAAGTGGTATTGTCATTGATAAATATTTGTTGCTCGGAATAAACTATTCTGGAAAAAAATAGAGTCCTTTCCGCCGGATGTGGTGGATACTGTTTAGATTTTGTCCCATTCGCGCGCTTAGCCAGCCTTACATTGAGTACGTGTAACAATGCTCGGAGTAAAGTGTTTGAAATGGAAGCCCGGGAATTGAGAGGACGAGGTCAATTCACAATGAGACAAAAAATAAAGTGTTGACAAGTGGCAAAGAGTTAGATTGACAAGAGAGAGGTGCAGAGCGGTAGAGATTAATTTTTTACACTTAAAATGGGCGGCGTCGACAGAAAAGTGAAAAAAATGTTGAAATAATTGAAATACATCCCCGGGAGATTGATGATACCAATCAGTAGTGATGTAGTTGAGGCATGTCTTGTTAATTAAATATTTGCTGTTTTTAACTTTTTTTAAATAGATTGCGAAACGGATGGGTGTAGAAAGTGTTTCCCCAACATTTTTATTTAGATATAGATGAAACGATGTTGTTTTAAAAGGCTTGTTAAAATGATAGCAGGGTTTTCAATTTGTTTGATCAAAAAGCAAAAAGTTAAATAATGAAATGAAGGATGAATCGTATGTTTTACATTTAATTTAAGGAGATGTTCGAGATCCTTAAAGGGAAAGAAAATAAGAACGATCTTCGAACCCTAAATTAAACGACCACTTCCTTCACTTACCACTGCTTTATGGTTTGAACAAGACTATCCTTACATTTTTTGTTCACATTTCTTTGAAAGTCAAATAGAACTAGATCTCTTTTTCCTAAAAGTTCCGGAGCAAGCTTTTACATCTGCAAGACACGATAATCCGTCTCGTGACCATTTAGAACACCCATACAACTTGCTGCGAATATCGGCCGTACGTCTCCACCTTCTTTTGGGCACACAAACCTTTTTTTATTCATATTTTTAATAAAAATATATAATCAGCCCTTTATTTTTTTTACCCTATCCTATTCATTTTACCTTTCCTATCTTATTTTGAAGTACAAAAAAAAATTGCATTATCTTTCCCACTGACAAAATATCATTCGTTACTTCCATTTAACAAAATTTCATTCTATACCTTTTGCTGACAAAATCTCATTCTTTCTTTCCTACTAACAAAATTTTATTCTTTCCCAAAATCAACGAACCATTGCATTGTGCCCATTGTAACGACATCCACGGAGACAAGTGGAATTTGCTTGCAATTAGAAAGTGGGAGATTACGGGATGATGGCTTAGGTACTAGCGCGGTGAACTCTCAATCTGAGGGTCTACTGGGACCCTGCGTCCAGGTTACCTTGGGCGCAGGAAAACTCTTTTTAGCTTCATCAAAAGCAATTGTTTCCGTGTGTATGACGATTGGCATATAGCTAAAAGTTATCATGGTTCTATGCAAATCGTCATATATGAAAAATGGAAATTGTTGCATTTGTCGAAAGTGAAAAGATGTTGGAGAAACGAAGCAGAAGTGTATTGAACTTAGATCACGTTATCTCGGTCCGACGGCAGTAATTGGGGAAAAAGAGTTGCGGGATTGAAGAGTTTCGAGGGTGGCTAGGCAGTTTTGATTTGTTTTTAGTTGGCGAGATTATCGAAAGCTGGTAATGGCAGTTTGGAGGTGAATGGCAATTGAAAATAAAAGGGACAATTTTGCTGATAGGATACGCGTGCTGAGTGCGAGAGTTAGATTAAAGTAAAGGCAAACGGCCTGTGTATAACTTGGATTTTTTGTATCACATGGTGTTTAATTGGCTAAATGAAAAGAAACGCTAGATTGACTTTCCATTAAGAAAAAAGTTTAATTTATTAATGAAGGAAAGAAATAAAGTTGAGCTTTGAATATGGATTTCATTATTACCTGACAGGAGATCAGTGAAGGTTGAATGTAGCGACAGGGCTCCGAAAACAGCGTTTATCATTGTTTTATTTCATCACTATTTTACAGAATTAATAATCCCAATTATAAAATAGAACTAAAAGATTACGTGTTAAGGTTAAAATATAAATATCATGTAAGAATTAATCTAAAGTTAACAGTTAAATAGTGACTGAAATTAACGACAAAAGAATTTATTGCTCGTAGAGTACTCTCCGCAGCATTTTTTTAAATGATTCAAATGAGCCAGAAAGAAGACCAAGCTGGAGATTAAGATGGTCTCTTACCATACGAACCATTGGTGAGTGACTGTTAGTTACGGTTCTGGCAAAGGGTATAGCGTAGTATTGCGACGACCTAGTGCGAGAAGGGGGACGTATGCTTATGGCGTTGTATAATTTCGACGATAACATGCCTCTCGATAATTCAAATAAAAAGCATTGATCCAGGAATTGTCTCCTTACCTGCAGTGAAGGTAGACCAAGGAAATTCAGGCGATCGTCATAAGGGCGATACGGGATGTTGTATTTGTAGAAAAGCGTGCGGGAGAACCTACGCTGCACAGATTCAACCGCCACCATGAGATAATTAAGATGTGGGAACCATATCTGGCATGCATATTCAAGAATTGGGCGTGCCAACATGACGAACAACCGAACACAGGCTTGAAAGCTGAAACATCTATGAGAGCAACGTAGGACAAAGCCCGCGATCCGAGAAGCTTTCTTGGTTATTTCCAAAACGTGAACATTGAATTTCAACTGAGAATCAAATGTCACACCTAAATCCTTGAAATCTCAACCGAAACGAGAACTGAGCTTTCGATAGAGTATGAAAATTGAATGGCGTTAGTTTTATTGGTAAAGGTCATGGAAAGGCAATTAGATATGTTAAGTTGTAGTCGATTTCTATTACACCAAGAGGACAAAAAGTTTAAGTCATCCTGAAGAGCTTGGCAATCCTGAATTGAATTAATGACTCGAAATATCTTCAGGTCATCAGCATATAGAAGGGGGTTGGATGTGAAGATAGCTGGGAGATCATTAATAAAGAGGTTGAAAAGAAGTGGACTTAAAATTGATCCCTGTGGAACACCAGAGATTGGGACGAAAGAGTGTGACAAAGATCCATGGCAGATAACCGTGCAGGAACGATGAAAAAGAAAGGAGTGAATCCAGGAAAGAAGAGATCTCTGAATGCCGAAACGGCGGAGCTTGTTGATCAGGATGTTGTGATCCACACTATCGAATGCTTTCGCAAAATCAGTGTAGATCACATCAACTTGACCTCCTAAGTCAAGGGTGATTGCAACGGTGTTGAGAAATTCCCCTAGGTTGGTTACGTTAGTACGTCCTTTTACAAATCCATGTTGATTTTCGGATAAGTTTGGGTGCAAAACATTATAAAGTTTACAGTGAACAATGCGTTCCAGGATTTTTCCAAAGCACGATAGTAGTGAAATGGGTCTGTAATTAGAGGCCTGGGAGTGGTCACCCGCTTTATGGATGGGGAGGATATTTGCACATTTCCAAACGTCTGGAAAAGTACCCTTTTCGAGACTTGAATTAAAGATATGGACGAGGGGAATACATAAGGATGAAGAGAGGGATTTGATTAAAAATGTTAGGGATTCCATCAGGGCCGACTGCGCTGCTAGAATTCAGGGACTGAATTACCTCAGCGACCTCTAAGGGGTTAGTGTGTAAATCAACAATTAAGTCTGGAGTGGATTGAGGGTTTTCATCAGAAGTAGAGGTCGGGGAGCTATAGACGGCGGAGAAATAGTCAGCAAACATGTCGCATATGGCCTGGTCATTGTAGACTAAGTGGTTCTGGTATGACAATGCATTGATATGCCGACGCGTGTCTTTTAAAGAGTTGACATAAGACCTGAAGGATTTAGGGTTATTTGCAAGCAAATGATGCTTCAATTGTCCTCAAATAGGATAACTTTGTGGATTTACACGTTTTTTTGCATTAGTACGTAGGTGGCAAAATACGGAGAGGTCCAGTTCTGATCTCGTACGTAAGTAGCGTTTCCTGGCTGAGTCCTTCGAGGACAAAGCAGATTCAACTTCTCTCGTGAACCACAAAGGACGCAAAAATCTGCGTGGTCGTGTGGTCGGTGTATGCAGTGGGATAATGCTGTTAAGCACTGCATAGAATTGTTGTGTTGCGAGGTTGGGGTTGTCTAGATTGAGGGTGGCTTGCCAATTAATGAAGTCAAAATCAGCAGCTAAGCCTTCGTAGTTAGCCTTGAAGAAGTTAAATCGATTTGGTTTCTCTTTAGGCTTGCCACGTATTGGATCCAATGATAATCGGATCTCTGAAGGAGGATGGTGAGGGTCCGGCTTAACATAAGGAGAGGCAGCAGGGAAAACAGGATCTGCAGCAGGGTTGTTAGAGAAAATTAGGTCAAGAATGCGTTTGGAAGCATTCATTACATAGTTTAATTGTTGTAGGCTACAGAGGGCTAAAAACGAGGATAAGGCTATAGAAAGGTCATCAGAAAAAGCAATGGCTTTAGCTTCTGCATGCCAGTTAACGAGAGGCATATTGAAGTCCCCACAGATTAAAAACTGCGAGGAGGAGCTGGCATTAATTATAAAGCTCGATAGTTCACTAAAAAGGATTTCATACGATTTTAAGTGAGTTCTACAGGGAATGTAAATACAGAAGACAAATAGTGAACAGTTGTGAAGAGAAATTTGAACTGCTACGCCTTCGATTGGTGGTGACGGAGCAAAAGTACTGACGAGTCTACAATGCAACTGGTTGTTTACAGCTATTAGCACACCTCCACCATCCCGTTTACCGGAAGTAGATCGATCCCGGTCATATCTAAAAATTACGTGTTGAGGAAAGATTCCTTTGTCCACGATCTCGTCATTAAGCCAGGTTTCGGTTAAGCCTATGATGTCATCATTAGCCAGAAGGGCTGCAAGGTTGATTGTGTCCAGCTTTGTTCTTGTACCTCTGACATTTTGATAATAAAAATTAACGTAATTACTAAAAGTATTTAGGTTTTTGCTTGAGGTCTGCTGGACGACCGAAAATTTTTCCGCGACTGGCGTTCGAAACGTTTCACGAGAATTCCCGGAGGCCAAAAGTCAGAGCTAAGCAAAATCTGCATATCAGATGAAACCGTAATTTTAAATGAAGCCACGATACGATTTGTTTGGCTATCTCGCGTTAACTTTTTGCAATGCAAATACTGCGGAGAGCAACCTAGTTGCGACACAATATACTCTGTAATTTCAGATACGGGAGTATCAAAAGCAAGACGCGATATAAGTATTTGAAGCGGAGGTGACACCACTCTTGACGAGAGACCAGAACGTAAGATTGGTGTAGAGTTCGATGAGCAAGTTGTTGTCGTTCCGGGTTTTGTTTTGTGTAACGTTAATTTCTCAAATTGTAATTTTCAGTGCCCTTTCTCCAGTTGCCGAGCGTTCAGTAACATCTACAGGGGCGAGTAATTTGTATATTTTTGTTTCCGTTTTGATTTTGCGTATTTTTACATCATATTTCAAATTTACTCTTTTTCTTGTCACATATATTAATAACTTTTGGTAGGCTTTTGGTTTCTATAGCATCAGATTTGAGTTAATTCATTTAAAAAAGGGGGGCTAGTTTGTTTTATTCTATCAGCATCTTACACCGAATTGTTATTGTGATTTTTTTCTTATTCAAATCAATAAAATTATCATGCTAGCTTCAAGAAAACAACATGTTTCATTCCTCGAAAGGACCCCCTCTTCTCCCGTCCTTATTTGTGTAAGTCTTTTTGTGTGAGGTGGCCCAGCACGGGCAGGGAATTCCCTGGAAGACCCACACCACGACTGAGCGCTAGCCGGTTTCAGTATGCCGCGTTTTAAAAATTTTAGCTCAACTTCCCATTTAACAACCTTTTCCTCCCAGGGGGATTCATTTTGAGAAATGAATTTTACGAGTCTTGTAAATCATGGTAACCTTCACTTTCTTTCGCCTTTTTATATTTGTTGACTTATAGATTAGTTTTGGTTAGGAAGGTTGTATTTTCATTTGGATTAATAGAGGTACCGGTTAATTCGCGATTTATGGCGAAAAAATGGTTACAAATTTATTGTCCATCGCTAGCTATAACTTTTTCTCATTTTTCTGGCAATTCACGAATCCCCTCTCTGAAAAATTCGGCCGGCTTCTCCGCTATCCACGAAACGATCCAATTTTTGACTTCTTCATAATTGGAGAAGTGCTGGTCAGCTAGGCCATGCTGCATTGATCGGAAGAGATAGTAATCGGATGGCGCAAGGTCTGGACTATACGGGGGGTGGAGTAGGACATCACATTTGAGCGTTTCAAGGTAGATTTTGACGACCTGTGCAACATGTGGCCGAGCATTGTCATGTTGCAAAATTACCTTGCCGTGCCTTTGTTCATATTTCGGCCGTTTTTCGCGCAGAGCTCGGCTCAAACGCATCAATTTTCATCGGTAGACTTCCCCTGTGATTGTTTCATTCGATTACAACAGCTCATAATAGATCACACCCAGCTGGTCCCACCAAATATACAGCATAACCTTCAGGCCATGAATATTCTGAACGACCGTCGATGACGGTGCATAGCCGGGGTATCCATACGTTGCCAGACGTTTTGGATTATCGTAATAGACCCACTTTTCATCGCCAGTGACAATTTGATGCAAAAAACGTTTTCTTTTGTGCCGTTGAAGCAGTTGTTTACACATGAAAACTCGGCGTTCGACGTGTCTTGGCTTCAATTCATACGGCAACCAATGGCCTACCTTCCGGATCATTCCCATTGCTTTTAGACGATTGGAAATGGTTTCTTGAGCGACGCCAAGCGATTTTGCAAGTTCTCTTTGCGTTTGGGATAGATCTTGGTCGAGCAATGTTTCCAATTCGTGATCTTTAAACTTTTTTGGCTGTCCGGGCCGTTCATCATCCCCCAAGTCAAAATTGCCACTTTTAAACCGTGCAAACCACTTCAGCTCAACTAGAGCATGCACACCATACACTTTCATCAAAATACGATGACTTTCGGCAGCCTTTTCCTTAATTTTTAAGCAATAAAGAAGTACTCCCCGCAGAAACACTTATTCGGCACAAAATTCGACATTTTCAGAGGAAAAAAAAGTATTGTTGTTTACGCTTCAGCTAAATGACACATACGGATTCTAAAACTATATGGCTGTTACTTTCCAACACAAATTTGGAAAGGTGAATCACTGGAATAAAAATCAAGTTACGCCATCTGTTAGAAAACCGCACGAATCAACCGGTACTATTATTAGTTATCTGGTATTCAGGATAGTTCTACTTTATGGTTGGTTTTAGTTTGGATTAAATTTTATTAGATTTGAGTTTTAGTAATTAAGTTTAGTTTAGGTTAATGAGTTAGATTTTTAGGAAATTCCAATTAATTTTGATTTTAGCTTAGGTAGCGTGCTATCTTAGAGTTTTATATATTTATTTACTTGTCCGTCTTTCTGTCTGCTACTAATTAGTAATTTATTTTTATTGATTCGTTTATTTGCCGTCCGTGATATATTAAATCATTTAAATTATTCAAATTGTCGGTGTTCTGCGTCCGTTAATTGTTACTTAATTGCTTGCTTTTTATTTAAAATTTATTATATCAATTTTACGCTTTGGTATCGCATAACGCCCCTTACCTGACATACTCCAGGTCCGACTATGCAAAAGTGGAGGGTCAATTTTGATGGTTCCTCTGCTGGTCTAGATGTAGAGTAATTCTTCTTTAGTGCTGCTACCTTGGCAAGGAACTACACCATTCATTTGGAGGAACTGGTATCGAGTCTACATATCCTATTGAAGGGACCAACAGAAGAATGGTACTGGTTATTCCAGCAGCTCAAGCCTAACGTTACGTGCCCAGATTCGGAAGCAGCGTTGAAGAAGCCTTTCCAGAGGCAAGATGAATTTTTCCATGAGTTTCATGGCTCCTTAATGGAGATGGCTTTGCGTCTTAAAAATCGGTTATCTGATTTTGACATGCAGAACATCTTTTTGCGGAGCATGGACGAACGAATGACGAACCATTCAGCTAGCTGGATCTTCGCATCGATATCAGAATTAGTTCATCCTGTACTAGCGTTCAAGCTGTGTAGTATCATTCAGGCAGACCCATGGTTGCCCATCGCAACATGGACACTCTCAACATTTACGCTGTTGATAAATTCGAGGGTGCCTGTAGTGATCCTCAAGAGAGGTCTGTTGCAGGGTAGCATAGTCGCGATCAATGTCGGCATCCAAGTGAGATCCTTTCTTCCTTCTAGGAATACCACCGCCCGATGAATGACCAGATACCAGACCAGTGCCCATTCACAAGCTTCTTCGTTTCACCTCATGTGGCGGATTCACCACCATTTTCTGCCAATGCTTTTAACCCGAGTAGTGTACCGAGCTACGTTAAAAGTAATGGGATAGCTTTCGGAGATCCTGGAGGTATTGAAACTTGCCTGCGTGGAGTCAATTGTTTCAACTCACGGCGAAAATAAGCTCTACGCAGAGATTTTCGTCAAGGGTCGCATATTGATGGGCTTGTTTAATAGCAAAGCCACTGTCAGTATCCTTGGAGACGGAGCCAGAGCCTTCGACCTACTGTCGGACTTGGGTTTGCATATGCATACCATGCATGCGAATGTCCACACTATTTCAGGGCACAAGGATCCAGTTCTGGGATACGTCAACACATTGGTGCGATTTAACAACACCACCAAACTGATGAGACTCCTGGACGTTCCTTCCTTCACGCATGCAGTGTATCTTGGAATTGACTTCTGGGACCTCTTCAAAAAAGCATCAATCCAGGTCAATGCTATCGAAGTAGCCACAGAGCCTCTGAGCCCTGAATTCCATTTGTTGTCTACAAAAGATCAGCAGCGACTAGACAAACAACAGTTTCCAGCCTATAATACGAAAGGCTTGGGTAGGACCACTCTCGTATCTCATCTCAATTGACACTAGTTCTGCTCGACTCATTAAGCAGGGTAATTGTGCTGTCTCGTCCGTTACACAGAAACTGTTGTATGACGTGCTCGATTGAATGTTGTCTTTGGGGGTAATAGAGAAAAGTCAGGGTTCGTGGAGCTTTCTTGTAACACTTTTCAGAAAATCTGACAAGGCACGTTTGCGTCTTGGCGCTAGACGCCTCAACGAGGTGACCATTAAGGATACTTATCCGTTGCTGCTGATTGAAGGTCTATTGGCACGACTGAAGAGCAGCAGGTTCCGTACTAGCTTGGACATAAAGGATGCCTTTCGACAAATTCCGTTTGACGCAGTAAGTAAGGGGAAAACGGCCTTTACTGTTCCTGGCAAGCCCTTGTACCATTTAAGGGTCATGGCGTTTGGTTTACGTAACGCTTCCTAAACGATGTATCGGTTGTTACATAAAGTAATACCGCACGAGCGGAAGGACAAGGTATTTGTTCACCTAGATGACCTGCTTATTACGTTCCGATGAGCACTTTGTTGTTGCATGTCCAAGTTGGCCATCAATGTTGAAAAGAGCAAGTTCGTCAAAAAGCAAATCAAATATCTTGGCTTTGTCGTAAGTGATGGTATCCTGCGCATCAACCTGAGGAACGTTTCAGGCATAGTTTCTGATTCTGAACCCCGAACGGTCAAAGGCGTGAGACAGTTTGTGGGCATGGCAGGATGTTATCCTGAGCTTTGCATCGGTTACCGGCCCACAAACGGATTTGCGTAACTCCTTCAAGTGGACTGCTGCCACCAACAGTGCCTTCGATAAAGTCAAGTGGTTGCTTATTTCTGCTTCAGTGCTGGCTAACCCTGATTTCACAAAGCACTTCTATATTCAGTGTAACGCGAGTACAGTGGATATTGTAAGTGTTTTATTCCAGAACGACGATGAGGATGAAAAGCATCCAATCACGTATAACTCGATTAAGCTCAGTGAATTGCAACGCAACTATAGCATTACCGAATTGGAATGCTAAGCTGCGGTGCAAAGCGTGAAGATATTTATGACATATATTGAAGATTTGCCTTTCGCCATCATAACCGACCATACGAGCCTCAAATGGCTCATGCAACAGTCGGAACTTTCTGGTTGACTGGCTCGCTGGAATCTGAAATTGCAAGGGTACAATTTCCAAATTGAACAACTGAAATGTGACCTTAACTTTGTACAGGATGCGTTGTTGAAAGTTTGTTTGCAGGATGAGCGGATGGCCTCGATCAGTACTAGTCTCCTGAAGCATAATAATACTGATGGTTTGATTCTGGAGTCTGCGTTTCAGGAGCCTGAGTATGAACACCTCAAGGAGCTAATTCTGAAGCAGCCTGATAAATTCCAATATTTGTACCTTGCTGATGGCCGTCTGTACATCAATACTGGTTCTCCTGCAACACTGACTTCGGATATTCCCCAAACAAAATTATGGCTTCCTGAGGATCACCAAATGACTATTATAGTACGAAATCATTATGATCCCCGGGGCTGACATTGTGGAATTCGTAAGAAAACAGAAGTCTTACAAAGATATTACTATTGGCCTCGTTTGTGTCAAGATGTGATGCAACACATCCAAAGTTGCTCGACATGCAAACAGGTCAAGCCTTCAAATTCCCCTATGGGCGCATCACGAGACTCGGTAAGACTTATACAGCACCTGTTTGTGGACTTCATGAGTCCATACACCAGTTCGAAATCGGGAAACAGACAATTGATTGTGGTTCTGGACCCATTACACTTAGTTCATATGGCTCAAACCCATAGCTAAAGCCACTGCGGAATAAATCGTGCGGTATTTAGTGCTCGATATTGTTTTGAACTATGGAGTTCCCGAATGGCTTCACTTGGACAATGGTGTGCAGTTTGTCTCCAAGGCATTCGCTAAGCTTGTTAATGGCATGGGGTGCAGCACTGCCTCACTCCATACCATTCACCGCAAACGAATGCCACGGAGAGGTCAAATCAGTCGCCCTATTTGCTCTCTCGGGTAACATCCTATCCAGCATGGCTCTGAGTACGTCCTCCTTAGATTAAATGATTTTGAGGAGGAAGAAGTACAGTTAGATGCGAACAGTGATCGTCTGCGAGCTGTGCATACCGTGTCAGAGTAAGTTGGAAGAAGCCTACCATAAGGGACCTCACTGTTATAACCTTCGGGCTCGCCCCCATGAGCTACTCTAGTGTTAGAAGTTTTTCATGTAGAATTCCTTTGTGAGCAATGCAGCTCCACGATTTATTCTTGCAGTGGTTCATCGCCGTGTTGGGCATGTTATATGAGCTTGAGTCCGGTAAGCTGCTCGGGATCTCCCACGCTAAGGATATTCGATCGAACTACTAAGTATCTCTGCCGACGTTCATATTCTGCCCGGCTGAATAAGATACTCAGGGTCTGGGCCATACCCACGATTGTTACGAATTCCTACCGTACCGGCATTCTCCCATCTAACAATTCAAACTACCTATTTATCATCTCCACCTTCTTTTGGGCACACTTACCTATTTTTATTTAATTTTAAATAAAAATATTTAATCATTTACCTTTATTTTTTATTCCCTATCCTATTAATTTTACCTTTTCGATCTTATTTTGAAGAACAAAACAAAAAAAAATATTATCCTTCCCACTAACAAAATTCCATTCGTTACTTCACATTACCAAATTTTATTCTGTACCTTTTACTAAAAAAATCTCATTGTTTCCTTTCTACTAACAACATTTTATTCTTTCCGAAAATAACGAACCATTGTAACGACATCCACATAGACATGTGGTACTTGCTTGCTATTTGATAGTGGGAGATTGTCGGAAGATGGCTTAGGTACTAGTGTGGTGGACTCTCAATCTGGGGGTCTACCGGGACTCTGGGTCCAAGTTCCCTTGGGCGCAGGAAATTTCTTTTTAGTTTCGTCACAAGCAATTATTTTCGTGTGTATGATGATTTGCATTTAACTAAACGTTATCGTGGTTATATTCAAATCGCCATATATACAAATGGAAATTGTTGCATTTGTCAAAAGTGAAAATATGTTGGAGGAGCGGAACTTAAGTGTATTGAACTTCCGCGGTAAGGCAGCGGTAATTGGGAAAAAGAGTTGTGGGATTGAAGAGTTTCGAGGGTGGCTAGACAGTTTTGATTTGGATCCGGGGACGAACAGTTTTCAGTCGACGTGATTATCGAAAAATGGTGACGGAAATTTAGAGATGAATAGCAATTGAATTGGTGGGATTCAGGAGTGGAGATTAAGTGCGGATATTAGACTAAAGCAAAGGCAAAAGGCCTGTGTATGACTTGAATTTTTTGTGTCGCATGGTGTTGAATTGGCTACATGAAAAGAAAAGCTAAATTGAAGGGAGTGAATTCAAAATAAATTATTGATGATTCAATATATATTTCGACAAAATTTAAATATAATCTAAATTTAAAATAGAATTAGTACAGCGCAACAGTGGATACAGGTTTTGATGAACGTAGCGAACAGTTAAAAAAGGAGACCGTTAAGTACCGGAATGGAAAATCTGAAAAAAAACGAGAAAAACAGTGTAAGAGACATTTTCAATTAATTTTAAGTTACTGGTCCCGATGCTTTGTTTGTCCCTTCTTTGGCTACTTTTCAGGTTAATGAAAGAACGCCGGGACCGTTGAAAGCTTCATGGCACGGCGTCGGACGATGACAGACGAAATGGCAAATATCAACACATGTGGCTTCCTCTCAAATATAGTCCCCCGCTGGACACAATGCAAGAGGCCGAAAAATCTGCTGCGTTTTTTACATTCTTCTTCTTCGTAGCACGACAGCCCCTTTCGGGCCTTTGCTTCCTGCAAATAGCACCTCCAACTGTCTCGGTCCATTGGCTGCGTCCTCCAATTTTAAAATTCAAGCAGCGATGAACTGTCTTTGTCGCCCGAGCCAGATCAGCGTTTCCACGGTTTCCCAATTGGTCTCCTTTACATTTATGAGATGAATATTCCGAGCAAGACATTATTGTCGGTACAGCAAAAGAATTGTTTCGGTTCGAGTTGTACATCCGAAGGTCTAGAAGAGTTAGCAGCCTGAATGGGTGAACTTCCGCCAGCTACGCTGGAAATTCACCTCACCCAAACGGTTCACTCTATATATTTGTAAAGATCAGTTGGGTTAGACTATACATTGACAAAATTTTCAATGCATATGCATTGTAGATATGCGGGTCCTTTTTCGCGGGTCTAAGGCTGTGGGGTTTGTGTGTTGGCAATGAATTGGGACGTGGAGATGAGGTGAATGGAGGAATTATCAAGGGATCTAGCTACGAAAGAGGTGTGGCGTGGTTGATGGGCAGTAGCGCTATTTTGTTCGTGGGGCGTTTGTAAACAGCTTCTTTTGTACGAACGCGAACAAGCACATCTTTACATGGATGCAGTGCTGTTGTGCGCGCCAGTAGTCATTAATATGATGGCAACTGCTCGTCCTTAATCAAGCACAAATCCCCAATCTTGATCCATTTAGGCCTTTGTTGCAAACGGGTGATGCGATGTATTCACGCATCCATCGTCGAGCGAATGTTTAACTCAGCTTCTGCGAAAACTGGCATCTGTTTAAGGTGTTGCATTTCAGCTCCAGGACATTGCCTTCCAGAATGGCTACCAGGGGGCCTCCTAGTAAAAAGTGTGCCAACAGACGCGTTAATGCTTCTACGTGAGTCTTATCGTCAGATAATGAGCATAGTGGCCCGGAATTCAAACATGCTTCGATATTGATTATTACCGTGTTGAGTTTTTCGATGGTCAACATGGACTCTACGATTACTTGCGTATATGCGGTTTTAGACACTTGACTCCAGCCTCCCACAAACCTCCAAAGTCGGGAGATGCAGGACGATTGAAATGTCACTGCCAGCTAAAGATTGATTGTTTTTCCAAGCTCGTTTTAACTCGACGTCTGTGCCTCTGTATATATGCTCGCATTTGCCACACTTACTGACGAAACGTTTCAGCGCTGCCAAAAAGGCTTGCATCGTGAGATCTCCCACCAGTTTTAAATGGATCGCCTTGACATTGAGGCAAATAAAGGCCGCTCGTAGCTTTTAAATGTTGGGAGTTCTTCGTCCTCTCTTGGCTCTGACTTAAAATGGTTCACAATAGTCGACACTAGTGTGTACGTAGGGTCGGGACAGCGTGACTCGGAGCGTGGATATTTGCCCGTTGAGCTGAGCGTTTGCTTTGGCCTTGGTTCAAAAACAGTTAACGCATTTATGGATGAAGTGTTTTACCTAGTTTCTGCCATCTAGGAGCCAGTAACGTCGACGTAAGGTATCAAGCATTAGTTAGGTTCCGCCGTGGAAGGTGTTCTGGTGAATTCGGTTCAATAGCAATTCGACTATACGACCGTGCTTTCGTAGGATGACGGAATGTCTCTCAGAAAATATCAGGCTTGATTGCGACAATTGTCCTCCAACAATTCCGTTCGCGTCTATGAACGGACTTAAGTTTAATAATTTGCTCTTATTGGATAGACCGCCAGACTGGCGATGTCATGGAAAAATTCTGATTGCTGGGCGTACTTGACCCATATTGATTCTGCATACTCTAGTTCCGAGAGGCTTGAATGAAATGAACGGATTTCCTGGGATTTTCCCCTGACGCCTAGCTCAAAGGCAGTAGGCCGTAAAACATAACAAATGGATGAATGATGAAAAACTGTCACTGAGTTGATCCAGAAGTGTTGATTGTATATTATACCTAACGACGTCATTCTTTCGAGCTTCTAGGTTGGTGATAAGTGTGTCAAGGTAGTCCCATCCACCATAATGAATGGTCTACTAGTTTGAATGGTAACAGACCTCGCGTGGTCAGATCCGCTGGGTTGTCCTTCGAGGGAACATGTTGCCATATACTATTGCCAAGATGGTCATCGATCTGAGTGGTTCGATTGGCCACAAATACTGACGAATATGACGCGTGTCCTTGTAGCCAAGATATAACAACTTGCAAATCGCTCAACCGAGTATCAGATGCGCCCATGGATTTTTGATTTTGATCTTATCTAGTCATGGAATTTTTACCGGACGTATCGGGGCAGCTTTGAATTTGGCTGCTAGAAGCCATGAGCAACATCCCTTTCAAAAGCGACTTAAAGCGTATACTGCAGCCGCGTATGCTGTCTGTTACATGTACTCATCCGGGTACTCTAATTTTTGTGAAGTAGCTAAGTTGGCTTTGTAGTTGGAGCCAGAGTTGTTGAACTCTCTCTCTCTCCGTCGCCACAAAGCATGTAAAAGTATTTTCGCAAGAAAAATGCTGGGTGTTAATAATCCCAGCGGGTCAAAGAGTCAGACGATTTCCGATAGAATGGACCTTTTTGTGACGGAAGAGTGTTTCTTAAACGGTTTATTTGAAAAGATAAGTTGTTCTTTTCCGAATACCACAGAATTCTTAGAGACTTGTAACTTTCCTCTTGGTCGATGTAAGCAGTGATGCCAGAATTTTGTTCGTCGGCTAAGATCCAATCATCGTTACTAATCTCTTTGTGTAGCGGAAGCGTCCGGAATCTAATACCCGCTGAATAGAACGGCGCTTAGAGATAGGTTTTACTAGGTCCTGTCCATCCGATAGCAAGTCATCCTCATAAAATTCAGGCTGTATGGTCATTGCTGCTTCGGGGTGTTGTTCTCGTTTATCGTCTGCCAATCTGTGTCGCGTGTTTAAGGCTAGGAATGGCTTTTGAGCGGGCATGGGTGTTTTCAGTCTTACCTGCATAAGATTGGTAGGTCACGGTCCCCTGATTGTCGGTATTACCCAGGAGAGGAAGACAATGCCTGCCACACATTTTTTCGCGTGCATAAAATGAGACAGGCTGCGAAGAGCCCTCTACAGGGAGATGGGAGAGCTCACCCTGGATAATATATTCGGGGTGATGCTCGAATCGGTTGACAAATGGAACCAGGTGGCACATTATGTTCGGGTAGTCCTAAAATATAAAAGGGACTCACAGCAGCCGGCGGTCTTGTTGCTGGGGAATCGCTTGTCTGGAACTTCTCCTCTTCTCTCGCCCTAGAAGAGCGATCCTCCAACTTGAAAGCGCCTCACTGCGTAACAAAACGAGACCTGGCCCGAAGTAATTTGTCAAACGGTTCCAGACTAGGTTCTCAGGTTGATAGGGGATGTGTTTAGTGGGTAGCCCGGTCGCCTTTTTGCGAACACGGGAGTCTCACACTCTGTGCGTTCACCCCCCTACCACAAAAAAAGCTAGGAATGGAGCAAATTTCAAGCCAAAGGTCACGGTTTATAGCGCGACGTCTTTAATTTCCTCTTTAGGGCAATTCTCACATACGATTTTTTGATATTGCTAATCAGCGTGGTGCACGTGTATTTGGCGGTATATTTTAGAAATGTCAGCTACAAATGCGTACCGGAACTGTCGCCATCAACACTTGTAGCTTTCTCCCAAACAGGGGAGTTTTTGTTATTCTTTTTCCTCCCTATTCGTTTATGTGCCGAGATCACACGGATTTTCGATACATGATCACTACAGTAAAATCAAATCTGAAAATCTATCCGATACAGTATCTACGGTGATTATAAGAGGCCTGAACCTCCTATCTAGGCCTTTTTTACACAGACATAATCGACCAACCAAAGTCTTCTATCCATTCATTGAGACAAAGGTAATAGAGAAAGACACAAGTTGTATCTTTGAATGGTGTGCATTCAGAATTCTTCTAGCATAAACACACTGCTGTATCGTGAAATTTCCAATTATGTAACGCAAGCTTCTATTCACGTTCTTAGCTGAAAATCCTTCCAATTCAACTTAGAACTTGAACGATCAACTTGTCACGTCCTTGCAATTCAATTTCAAAAGCAAAGATAACTTCCGCATCATTCAACATTGCTGGATGCCTCACTTTCATGTTTTCAAATTTTCTTTTTTTTCATTTCACTTTTTTTTTTCTTACTTTCAATAAAAAGCTTCTCACCCTCCCTCAACTACAAGAAGAATCTTACAAACGACTTTTGAATTTTCCACTTCATCACCCATCTTTACTTTCATCTTGCTGTTAGTATGCCTATTCGATATCTTACCAGATTTTCTTTAGGGATTTTTTTTTCTTATTTCTTCTTTCATTTTGTTTTTTTTTCGTTTTTTTTTTCATTTAACTTGTCGTGATTGGGTTTTCCCTATTGCTGGTATTTTCAAATAAATTCGTTTAATATTTCCTTTTCACATTACAATTTTTATCGCACGACATTTGAATGGGAAATCAGTTGAATGAGCAAACTGATTTGATGCAAGGAGAAAAACAGGAAGATATGGTAAACGAGAGAGGATATCAAATGGAGGTAAGAAGAGATAACGAAATTTTATGTGAGGGTTTTTAGTGATAAAATTCGCGAATGGAGTAGGGGTAATTAAAAATTTTAATCCCACAATTTTTTCTTTAAAACTAATTAACTTTTTCACGATCGGGAAAAAATTTTTGCATAAATTTGAACATTGGACACGTAATGAAAGTTAAAACATTTTAAGCATCTACTGGATTGATATACTACTGTGTCCAAAAAATAATTTGAATTTAAACTGCGCGTGTCGAAGGATTTGGAGAATTTTTTTTTTTAGGTTGGCAGTACTACTTGTCAAAATATTCATTAGTATTTGAGATACTCGTCATTTCGTGAGCTGCTTAAAGTGAGTTTTTCGTTTTTTGCAATGTCGGGATTTGTTGAATTTGCATTGAATTTTGTTTGCGGGATCAATTTTTTGCTGCGAATACATTGAGGATGGTGCAGAAAGCCTTTGGTGATGAGGCTATGTCTAAAAAAATAGTGAGTATAGTGAGTTCCAAGCTGGCCGTGAACGTGTCGAAGACGAAGAGCGTCCTGGGCGACCACCAACCTCTTGTCTTCTCCGATTATCGTGGTGTTGTGCATTATGAATTCCTGCCGCCGGGCCAAACAGTCAACAAGGAATATTATTTGAACGTTATGCGTCGTTTGCGTAACGCTAGTCGCCTAAAAAGGCCGGAATTGTGGAAAGAAAATTCTTGGTTTTTACACCATGATAATGCACCATCCCATACTACACTCGTAATTCGTGATCGTTTCGCCAAAAACTCAACCCATATCGTTCCGTTCTAGCTGTTCAGCAAGCTGAAAAGACCGCTCCGGGGACACGGTTTTGATACGATAGAGGAGACTCAAGCTGCAGCGAAGACGGAACTGAAGGCCATCCCGGAAACGACGCGTATCTCAAACACTAATGAATATTTTGACATGTAAATTTGACATAGATGTCACTGGCAGTACTACCAACCTAAAAAAAAATAATTCTCTAAATCCTTCGACGCGCACAGTTTAAATTCAAATGTCACCTTAGTTTTTGGTCACAGTACATTATCCCTTGCCAAACTATTGAGATTAAGTACAGCCACGTACTAGGCACCTCTATTTTTCCTGATTATTTCAATAATTTCTGCTCTGATCGACATTTTGTGACTTTATGATTGCATCGGTGGCACGAATCGAGAGAAATATTAGACAAACAAATATTTATGACACCCAGGTATGATTTAAAGCGACATTTTCTCGATTTTTTTTATTTTGCGTTTAACAAGTTAATGTGTTGGCAGCGCTTGTAACAAACATACACGTATTGTAAGCAATTATTACTACCAGTTTTTTAAAGAGTGACATTTGTCGCTTTAAATATGGCTTAAAAAACGGAGCTTAGTGCAGAACTGCGCGTTAAAATGCGGGATACCTCAAGTAAAAATAGTTCGAGAAGGGCAGTACTCGCATTGTGCAATACAATACTCGTATATATATATATATATATATATATATATATATATATATATATATATATATATATATATATATATGTATATATATATATATATATATATATATATATATTGTTACATGTACAAATAATTACATGTACAAATAATTCTGCGAGCTACTGTCGCAATTGTTTTCACAATCATTAAGAACGTCAACAAATGAATTTACTCGAACCCACGAGAACCCAACAAGAATGATCAACATCTGCAAGTGACGTCACTCCATCCATTAAATTGCTCGAATCTACCAGGTACCTCTCGGTAGAACATTCCCCAATGAACGAGAAATGGGTGAATAGGTAGAGACCCTATATAAAGGCGAGCTGAATGAATGGGGGATCATTCATTCGACCGCGATAAGAACTGCGATTGTGTGTGTGAAGCGATATTATTCGAGTAGTAGAAAAGTGATTTTCGTGATAGTGAAGTGATTTAGAAGACAATTGCGATAAGAAATTTATGGACAAGTGTTAGAATTTTAATAGTGAAAATTAAAATTAGGTGAAATAGTTAAATAAATGATTGTGCATTTTTAATTAAATAAACTCTTTTAACTTAAATTAAGAGACATTGCGTTTTCACTTTCCCGGAACATTAAAATTATTGGCCGCGAACCAATAACACGCGACAATGGTGTCAGAAGTGGGAGTACGCAAGTGATCTAAGACAACGGTTGAACCAGATACATCGGACAGTGCGAAAACACCTCGAATCGGCTGCTGACCGCATGAAGACCAGGTATGATCTAATGGCTAATTCTACTGGCTTCCAGCAAGATGACTTGGTGTGGCTTTATAACCCGCAACGGCGAAAGGGTAGGTCTCCAAAGTTGCAACATAATTGGGAGGGACCATACCCAGTTACAAAGCGAATCAATGACGTCGTATACCGAATACAGGAACATCGTAAGCCGAGAGCTAAAATGAAAATCGTGCATCTGGACCGTCTTGCCCCATATTACACCCAGGGAGAATTGACTACAAATAGCGACACATCTTTTCGGGGCGAAAAGAACTGAGGTGGGGGCAGTGTTACATGTACAAATAATTACATGTACAAATAATTCTGCGAGCTACTGTCGCAATTGTTTTCACAATCATTAAGAACGTCAACAAATAAATTTACTCGAACCCACGAGAACCCAACAAGAATGATCAACATCTGCAAGTGACGTCACTCCATCCATTAAATTGCTCGAATCTACCAGGTACCTCTCGGTAGAACATTCGCCAATGTACGAGAAATGGGTGAATAGGTAGAGACCCTATATAAAGGCGAACTGAATGAATGGGGGGATCATTCATTCGACCGCGATAAGAACTGCGATTGTATGTGGGAAGCGATATTATTCGAGTAGTAGAAAAGTGATTTTCGTGATAGTGAAGTGATTTAGAAGACAATTGCGATAAGAAATTTATGGACAAGAGTTAGAATTTTAATGGTGAAAATTAAAATTAGGTGAAATAGTTAAATTAATGATTGTGCTCTTTTAATTAAATAAACTCTTTTAACTTAAATTAAGAGACATTGCGTTTTCACTTTCCCGGAACATTAAAATTATTGGCCGCGAACCAATAACACGCGAAAATGGTGTCAGAAGTGGGATTAAAATTTTGAAAGTGAAACTTTGAACAGTTTTATAGTGCACAATAGTAAAATTTAAAGAAACATTGAAAATGCCACGAAGCCTAAACTTAAAAATTAATGAATTGACCATGTCGGAGCTTAAGGAAGAGTTGGAACAGCGAAACCTAGCTACGCAAGGTACAAAGGCCACACTGATTGCACGCTTGCGTGACGCAATTGAATCGGAAGGCGCGTATCTGGATTCGGGTGAGCCCTCAGATGCAGAAAAAGGCGCAGAAGGTGGTGAAGCAGAAATATCAAAACCAAAGGAACCAGAAAATGCGCTGATGCAGCAAGAGCTGCGACAACAGTCATCTAATTTAACTGCGAAGCTCAATGAACAGTCGTTCAATTTAACTACGAAGCTAGATGAACAATCAGCGCAGCTAAATGAACAATCAGCGAAGCTAGACCAACAAGCGTTCGAGATCAAGGCAGACATCACACAGAAGCTGGAGAAACAGTCAACCGAAATAAAAGCGGAGCTCGGTCATCTGAACAAACAAATTAAAGAAGTCGAGGAAAAGGTTGACCAGGTCGAGGAAAAGGTTTACCAGGTCGAGGAAAAGGTCAGCCAGGTCGAGGGAAAGGTCAGCCAGGTCGAAGAGAGAATGAACCACGAGATGGAAAAAGTGAAAAAAGAATTGGAAGCAGCGAAGGCAGTAGTAACCACTTCACCAGCCCCGCTTATAACCGCAGCGCAAAGCACATCCAGAAATGTGCAAGCACCAATATTCGATGGGCAAACGGTCTGGAGTATTTACAAAATCCAGTTTGAAGCCGCCGCTAGGATAAATCACTGGAATGAGCAGGAACGAGCAACTGCATTAATTCTTGCTCTAAGAGGCCCAGCTGCCGAGCTTTTGCAGACTATCCCCGTTGAGTTGCATTCACACCCGGCTGCTATAATGAATGCGCTGGACATGCGCCATGGAGACGATCATCTGAAGCAGATTTACCGGGCACAGCTACGGCATCGGATGCAGAAGTCTGGCGAAACCTTGCAGCAGCTAGCACAAGACATTGAGCGACTGGCACTTTTGGCTTACCCAGCGTACGACTCAGAACATCGAGATGACGTAGAACATCGAGATGACGTAGCATCAGCGCCTTACAGGACAAGGAATTGCAACAAGCCGTGCGGTTAGCTCAAAAGCAAACGGTTAAGGACGCATTGATTTACAGTCTTAACTTCGAGGCAACACAAAATGTGACTCGTACCACTGCCCGGGTCCTTGAGGTAGTGGCAGACGAGTGCAGGTGTGAGCACGTGGAAAATGAGCGAGAGCCGCCGGCAAATGGATTGCCTAGATGCTGGGATTGCGGTGAGAAGGGGCACCTGCAAAGAGACTGCAAGAAGCGAAGAAAACGGAGCTATTGCCCAGGGTGGTGGAGATCCAGACCGTGTCAGGAGCCTAGAATGGAGGCCCATCAAACCGCAAGGAGTAACTTCGTGGGGCAAACGTTAGCTAGGAGGATCGACATCCCCAGCACCACCATCACCGTGCCAAAGCAACATCGTGGAGAAGCAGACAGATGCCTTCCTGGTCAAGTTGATGAAGAACATTGCACCATAACAAACGACACTGGTGCAACCCGATCGACTATTCGACCAGACCATGTGAGGCCCCAACTACTTCACAAGGGCAGAGTTCATGGAAATGCTGACGCCCCAACTCGTCATCCATGTCCAGCTAACTGCAAGCATTGCCGGCGACTTGAGGAATAGGAGCCGACCGTTGATCTTCGACTCATAACGGCCGAATTCGATGAAGGTTGGTCATCGGAGGAGATTCGAAATGCCCAGCTTGCCAATGAAGACATCGGACTAATGCTCGTATGGAAGGAGACGACTGGGCAACCTGAGTGGAAGGACGTTTCAACGCATGGCGCAACCCTGAAAAGCTATTGGGCACAATGGAACTCCCTTCACGTGGAGGGTGGCGTACTCAAGCGGAAATGGGAAACGGCGGATGGCAGCTCCTAAAGGATGCAAACTTTACTACCCAAGAGCCGAATCCACGATGTGGTTAAGGAAATGCATGAAGGATCCTCGGGAGGCCACCTTGGTGTTGACAAGACCTTAGCGAAATTGCGGGAAAGGTTCTACTGGCTCCACGCTCGAGAAGACGTAGAGGACTGGTGTCAGAGATGCACAGTTTGCGCTTCCGTCAAAGGTCCAAAGCAACGACTGAGAGGACAAATGCAAACCTATAACGTGGGGGTACCATTTGAAAGGATTGCTGTTGACATCGCAGGACCCTTTCCTGAATCTGAATGGGGAAATCGATACACACTGGTTGTCGCCGATTATTTCAGCAAATGGCCCGAGGTCTACCCCATTCCCAACCAGGAAGCAACTACTGTAGCCGAACAGGTAGTGTTAAATTGGGTCAGTAGGTACGGCGTACATGGCGAACTACATTCGGATCCAGGCCGAAACTTTGAGTCACTAGTTTTTGGCGAAATGTGCGAGTTGCTCGGAATACGGAAAACGAGGACAACCCCGCTGCATCCCCAATCCGATGGAATGGTCGAACGTTTCAACGGCACGCTCAATAAACACCTGGCCAAAATGGTTGACGAGAACCAAAGGGACTGGGACCGACATATCCCACTATTTTTAATGGCGTATAGAGCTGCTGAACATGCATCGACGGGCCAAGCCCCAGCCAAAGTCATTTTTGGAAAGACTATTCGTTTGCCAGCCGATATAAAGTTCGGAACACCCCCTGAGAAACCCCAAACGGTCTCGGAGTACGCAAGTGATCTAAGACAACGGTTGAACCAGATACATCGGACTGTGCGAAAACACCTCGAATCGGCTACTGACCGCATGAAGACCAGGTATGATCTAGAGGCTAATTCTACTGGCTTCCAGCAAGATGACTTGGTGTGGCTTTATAACCCGCAACGGTGAAAGGGTAGGTCTCCAAAGTTGCAACATAATTGGGAGGGACCATACCGAGTTACAAAGCGAATCAATGACGTCGTATACCGAATACAGGAACATCGTAAGCCGAGAGCTAAAATGAAAATCGTGCATCTGGACCGTCTTGCCCCATATTACACCCAGGGAGAATTGACTACAAAGAGCGACACATCTTTTCGGGGCGAAAAGAACTGAGGTGGGGGCAGTGTTACATGTACAAATAATTACATGTACAAATAATTCTGCGAGCTACTGTCGCAATTGTTTTCACAATCATTAAGAACGTCAACAAATAAATTTACTCGAACCCACGAGAACCCAACAAGAATGATCAACATCTGCAAGTGACGTCACTCCATCCATTAAATTGCTCGAATCTACCAGGTACCTCTCGGTAGAACATTCCCCAATGTACGAGAAATGGGTGAATAGGTAGAGACCCTATATAAAGGCGAACTGAATGAATGGGGGGATCATTCATTCGACCGCGATAAGAACTGCGATTGTGTGTGGGAAGCGGTATTATTCGAGTAGTAGAAAAGTGATTTTCGTGATAGTGAAGTGATTTAGAAGACAATTGCGATAAGAAATTTATGGACAAGTGTTAGAATTTTAATAGTGAAAATTAAAATTAGGTGAAATAGTTAAATTAATGATTGTGCTCTTTTAATTAAATAAACTCTTTTAACTTAAATTAAGAGACATTGCGTTTTCACTTTCCCGGAACATTAAAATTATTGGCCGCGAACCCATAACACGCGACAATATATATAGATTTACTACATTTTTTTTACCGAAAACAAGTATTTTATTTGAATTTAATAGCTTTTGCAGCAAACTCTTTTCAATATGTAATGAGTTAATTCAATAGCCAAAGGTTCATTGTAACTTCTTGCTAAAAAAATTTTGCAAATATTCGTAACGTTTCTTAGGTGAACGGCTGTAAAATTTACCCAAATTTGCAGTTTTACTGGGGGCTGCGCCTTAAATCATTTTGACGAGACCGGTGCTCATGCAAATAGACAAAGAACAGGCAGATCCTGATAACCGATTGTTGATCCAACAGTTTCAGAAGGACCGCAAAAAACTGCTCGTAGATCTCGGTGCAACTTTATCTGAAACAAAAGGCAGATAAGTTAGCATGTATACAGTAAGCAGAAGGCTTCTTATAGCTGACCTAAAAGGTTGCAAGGCAAGGAAGAAGCCGTAGCTGTCGAAGCACAGTAAGAAAAATCGGTTGAAGTGGGCCCTCAAACAGAGAATGGACAGTGGAAGATTAGTACAACGTACTGTGGTCAGACGAATCAGGCATTGCTATTTACTTTATTTACTACACCAAAATAATTTATTGTCTTCGAAACTATTTGCTGGAAGGAAATATATTGAATTTCAAAATAAATCTTTTTTTTATTTCATTTGGAATGCTCGATGCGGCTTATGTCAGGCGACGGATGGGGGAATGATATAACCCAGAATGCCTGGTTCTCACTGTAAAACATGGTGGAGGCTCAATAATGGTGTGGGATTGCATAGCTTCCGATGGCGTGGGTGCAATGGTGTTGTGTGAGGGGCCAATGAACAGAGCGAAATATTGGGTTGTTCGATCATAAATGACGTGAACTGCATAATAGATGACGTGGACTTCATATATCATATAGTAATGATTGCGTGGCTTATATTATGACATACTATTTTAAAGATTCGACTGTAGACTATCTTCAGTCAAAAACTGAGCGTCATTGGTAAACAACAAGTTGGTTAAAAATAAATTTTAAAATGGCCAATTAAAGAGAGCATTATCGGCATATTTTAAAATATAGTTTTACTTCCAGAAGGGCAACAATGCAATGCAGGCTCGGAACAAATTGTGTGAAGTTTATGATGAGGACTGCTTTATTGAATGATAGTGTCAGCATTGGTTTGCTCGCTTTCGTTCTGGAATTTTTTATGTGCAAGATGCACCACATACTGATCGTCCAACCACTGCTGATGACGACGAAATATCATCTAAAATAACTGTCAGAAATTAATGGAGCACAATTGGGAAATAATGTCACATCCACCTTATACTCGTAGCCCTGATTTAGCACCATCAGACTATCATTTGTTTCGTTCTCTTGAAAACCATTTGAATGGTATAACCTTCAATTCTGATCAGGGTATCAAAAATGAGTTGGACCAATTCTTTGCTTCTGAAAACCAACCTTCTTCAAACGTGGAATTTTTCAACTTACCGAAAGATGGTAAAAGTTCATCCGACAAAATGGTCAATATATCATTGATTAATGTTTTTTGTTGACATATATAAATTTACTTTGAAAAACATGAAAAAACTGACATTAACTATCGAACAACCCAATATATTGTAGCCATTGAAACAGCTTTGGCGCCTTCGAGAACAGAAATTTTCGGCGATACAAACTCCAGCAGAACTGCTGCCACAGTCACCAGATCTGAATCCGATGGAGTTAATTTGGTATATTTTGAAAAAAAATATTCGCAGATACCCTAACAGTAGTAAAAAATCGCTTCGTACAGCGTCGAAGCACGAGTGGAAACAAATATCAACAGAAAAGAAAAGCAGAGGGAACACCGAAAAGAGTGACTGCTGTTATTAACTCAAAATATGGACCGACTAAATATAGTTGCGTGTTACGATTCGCGGCCGATAAGTTTAATGTCCCGGGAAAGTGAAACGCACTGTCTTTTAAATTAAGTTAAAAGAGTTTATTGACAATTAATTTCACTGTTCTACAAATCGCACTTTAATTCACTTTTCATTTGTACGATCAATTCATATTTCAACTACCTTCAAATATATCACGAAAACTTTTTACTTCACTATCAATCAATATCGCCTTCGATTCGCGCCCTAATCTCATCGCAGTTTTACTATCTCCCCCATTCATTCAGCTCAGCTTTATATAGGGCCTCGAGTCATTCAATATATTTCTAGTATATTGGCGAATGTTCCGACGAGAGGATATTCGAAATAGGAAATTCGAGAAATTTTGGTTACACGCAGTGACGTCACTTGTTTATTTTCTGATATTGATCATTGATCTACTTGGCCCATTCTTGTGCTTTCGAGCACACGCTTTTGACATCATTTGTTTACTTTTCTTGGTTGCTTCTTTTCAATCAATATTGATTATGATGTTATTAACAGTTGCGACAACAATTGCGATAGTAGTTCGCAGAATTATGTGGACATGTAACAATATTAATTATTTCCTTAAAATAAGTTATAACAACCATAAATGAGCATTTATTTAGTTTCTAACGCTGAAGAGCCGTAAAACTGGCATTTATGTAGGGCGCTAATAATTTTGCACGTGGCTTTACTAGTAAAATTGTAAGTGCTAACAGCTAGAATAGTCAACCACATGAAATCAAATAGCACCTGAAAAATATGGTATCCATATTATTTCTTGCCACAATTCGAATATGAAATGATTTAAGGATGCGACTTTTTGAAAGATACGTTCTAATCGTTAGGGTTTATGATATCTAGAGACAATAAAAAAAATGTAAGCAATAGTCGATTTCTCCGAAAAATTGAAAGAATGCAGAACATTTCTAACTGTTGGAAAATACTACTGCCTTGTTCTATGAGGCTCAGGAAATTATTCAAAATTCTTATACAACTGATGAATGGAGAGGTCGCTATCTTAAAATATGTCAATCAAAATAAATGTTGGACCGACTACAGAAGTCCTCTAATATGTAGCAAAAATAACAAAGAATATCCAGAATACAGCTCTCTTGTTTCCCAACTCCAGTCAATGAGGGTTCTCACCTACGAATTTTTTAGGACTATACCGATTGATGTGAAAATTTGCTAGCAGATAAACAATAGCACAAAAAGCAAAAGTTATATAATATATAATGCCAAGGTACGCTTGTATTCCAGGGGGCGTTGCCACACTTTTCAGGGGTAAATATTAAAATATGCGAAATAACTCCACGGATCGAATTTTAAGCAAAAATTGTTCTCTGAACTTTTTTCGATAATTCAAAACTTTTCAAGCTATTCGCAATCATAAACTCTAATTTTTCATCAAAAATATACTTGATTTTCAAAATTTTCTACGATTAGCTCGGGAAACGCTCGTTGTATCACAACAAAGTTTCAGAACCAAATCGAAGCTTAGTCAAAATCGAGGCGATGAAATAGTAGTAAATGGTATTGGACACTGGTTCAATGCCGAATAACGCCCATAACTATGGAAATATACCTAGAGTTCTGCTACGAAACCCTACTTTCATGTCCTTCGTGGTAGTCGCTGGTAACTTTTCTTCTGTAACAATTTTGAAATAAAAGATATCAATGTGACTCAATTCAAAATAGCCACGGACAAAAAATGTTCATTAAGTACGTTGCTATGACTTGGAGAGAATCTGAAGTTGGGATTCTACTGAAGGCAGAGAAAAGAAGACACATGAAGTCGAATGACAACCACCCTATCAGCCCACTGACGTTTATCTTAGAAACTTTAGATAAAAAGAGGGAATGTTACATCACAAAAAACACATGTAACATCTTTAGCCCAGCAAATAAATCAAGTATCGATTAAATCCAAGAGTTTACTCCCTTCAATACTATGAATAAAGTTGAAGTGCTCTGTATGCTAAATTGAAAAATTTCTTACCATATGTTTAGTATACTTTTCATTATTTATTAATTTTTGTCGTAGCAAGAAACTCACCTGAAAAGAAAAAAGAAAATTAAATTATTTTCAATTCAGCTATTTTATTTATTTGATATCTGATATATTTACAATTCATTGTCACAAAAATTTAAACATTTACATGGTAAAATAAAGACACATTCCAATCTATATCCGCCTGACCAGCCTTAAATTTATATTCGTCTATAGTAAGGCCAATTAAAATTTATGATGCTGCCTAACTTCCTATAAAGTAACGCGCAGAGAGGTTATAATAACGTATCTCAGAGGTTTAGTAGGACATCCCCAGATTCGCTTAATATCTTGTTTTTAATTACCGTGTTACTGCCCTTACGGATAATATGTATAATGTCGATATACCGTAACCAACTATATGAACTAGGCCTTGCCCTTAAATTCAAGAAGGGGCAAAAGGACAGAAGACCTGGTAGCTGTATGCACAGATGGCTTACAAACTAGAACAGGTGTAGACGCAGTTATGCACAGACCTGATGGCAAACTTCTATTTCAGTCTAACCGATATTCATGATACGAATTCTAGCGGAACTATCATGCTCATTACCAGAAATAAAGAATCCCGATTTACTCAGACAGTCCATCGGGCATAAGAGCGTGGGAGAACTGCTCCATCAAATCAAGGGTTGTCCAACGTTGCTAAAAGCATGAAAACAGAGTTTATGAAAAGGTGACATTCGGCAGAAACTACTAAAGGCTCTACGCATGGTTATGAGAGTTCTGGCCGAACTAGTCACGGTCTCAATCGAAGCCGAATAGCAGCAGGTATGTAATACTGCGCGGTCGTGGGAAGAGATCTGTCATTCGGTCGCTAGCGTAACTTCACCTTAAGTTGAAATGGCTTTGAAAGCTTGCGTGCTGAATGACAGATCTTTTTGCGAGATCGTGACAGCAACCAGGCGGATACAGCTTAGCCAAAGATTCACGAGCGAGAAACGTCAGTCGTGACTTGGGAATGGGAATTGAATTGTCAGCCTAGCCGGTCCGGGATTCTAATCTTTTAGGGGTTTGTGTTTGCTGAGTTTGTAAATTAAATCTTCCAAAAACACTCCATTGGTGAGGTGTAGAATATAATAAAATAGTCTGTATTTCCTAGAACTATGACCTTTGACGAATATGGTCAATCTTTTTAACCCAAATGTTAAACTTATCTCCAATTGATTCATATAATGGACACAAACAAGTTTCAATAACATTAAACGCAACAATGATGAGCTGCAAATAACAAATAACGAAAAATATGTGCTTTAAATTATACTGAATTTGTGACTGCCAGTAACCTGTGTAAAACTTGTTTAATTGGATTGAAAGAAAAATATTGAACAGCTAATGCCCCACGGATCCTTGTTCACATTGCCCACTAGATCTTGTCAGTGGCGAGCTCTACGAAGGAATTTCCTGGCCGATTTATATGCTGCTACTCGGTTGCATGCACACTCATAGTTTCATGCCCATTGAGCTTCACGCCGAAGCTAGTGACACTCTTTTCGCTTTTCAGCGATTTCAGTCGAACATTGTCGCATTGTCGCACTGGGGTTTTCGACGGGGCATATAAGCGCTGTTAGCAGTCGTGATGGTGCTCATAGTTAATTTCACCAAGTTTTTAAGCTGCCAGTTCTTCTGCCCATTGCAAATCACCATGCAGATGCGGAACCCCTTGACATCCATCCTTCCGATTTTTCGCCCGATTGCAGAAGGTCGAGAGCACGGACACCGAAGGACAACATCATGGATCTCAAGCAGAATGCACTGATAATCACTGGCTGAGTAGTCCTCTAATATTCTCCAATTGTGTATCATCCGCACTAAGGGCTCCAAGGCTAGAGTTACGACGGCATGACTCCTTCACAGCCAATACGGTGGGAAGTCAGCGTACTTCCGGTGTTTAGTAAGACGAACGCCGTCCTAGTTGCCATTCTAGGATTCATTCCTCCCAAATCGGTTGAAGGTATGCCTCATTCGACTGCTTGAGCGATGAAGTCCCCCCCAATGAGCACGTTGCCATCTGCGTACGAGACAACATCATGCTTGGCCTGGAAAGATGATACCGGTTCGTTCGGCATTAAGTACACACTAGAGCAGGTGCACCGATCCCACATGAAACCATTGGCCACCCACAGCTCCCCCTGGAAATCAGTGTTCCGAACCTAGATGGCGATAGAACCAGTTTCGTCAGTATACCATGGTGAAACGCTTTTATCAGGGTGTTGCTCACTCAGCAACAAAAAGTCGGCTTTCATGTGTCTCGCAAACTTCTCAAGCAGGTTTTGGTCGGTTGAACTACGGTGTAGGTTTACCTGCAGCATAGAACTATAGAGTTCTGATTTCACCTTGGCTAGGGATTCTTAAAAACCTGACATTTTCCTGATCGCAAGATTTGCCCACGACCCGCGCTTGGATCAGCATCCTTACAAACCTCTTTTCTTTCATGTCCCATTTCACCTTATTCATGAGAAAGAGAACTCCTACTGACTCCTTTGCATACTTGTGCGGTGTGACCATAGGCTAGACTATTGAAACATTGAAGAGGCACTGCTCTTCGCCGCATCCTCCAGACGATTTGTTCTTATTCAGAAAGTATTCGGCCTTTTTAGTCAAACCAATTACGGCCATGTGTTTTCCCCTATGGTTTTCTGGTTTCAGCCTCGATTTGATCTTACCCACGCTAGGGAGCTTCTTTTTGATGGCCTCTACTACCTTGAACAGGTCCGAAACGCAATCAATGTCTCTTAATTCGATCGTTGCCATCGGCTCGAGCGGTTTTACCGAGGACTTTCTTTACTGCGTCGCAGAATGATTTTTTATTGTCGGTGTCTACTCCGAATCCGACCAGAATGTGGCCCGACCGCGTTGGTCGTACTACTTTACTAGCGGTGTCGGTGTCTTCGGGCCTTACGTTTCCCCTGATCTCCCAAAACATTTTTGATTTTTCGAGCAGTGGCTTCTGCCGGGGTCTTCGTTGGGGCTTCTTTCTCTCCTGTTTCTCGTCAGGTGTCTTTTCTTGCTGGGCGTCTGTGCGAACTTTATTTTCTGGTACGTTTTGAAAAATTTTCTTTGCGGCTTTTTTCGCTCGTTTTGTCAGAACTATCCGGAACCCCTGATCGAGCATTCCACGCCCATTAAGTGCCTCTTCCTTCTTTCTCCTATCCCGATCTCCAGCGATTGGACTAGACAACTTCTTTTATTGATGTTTGATGGTGGAGCTATCTGCGCGTGCCCTTTAGGCTAAGCCCTCAGCGCTTCTTTAGCTTTCTGCTTTTCTTTGTTCTTCTGGTACTCTTCGGCCGTTAACCAGCTCCTCTGGTAATGCTGCCTACGGTAAAGGAGCTCTTTTGTTTCACAAAGCCCATTATTTACACCTTTGCTGATTTTTGGCGAGTCGTACGCAGATTTGATTCTTTTTAGAACGTCTCCTGCTTTTTGGATAAGCATTTTTGTTTATGTGGCTGGAAGGCAATTGTACTTTGCAATCTCTCTTCTTGGGAGAGGTTATCGGCTTCCGTTTCCGAGTAAGTACCTCAGCCACAGTTTCGTTCACTTTTTTTCTTTTTTTGTCGTGATAACCTTGTGGACTTCAGGATGGTTCTTTATTTTGGGATTTTTAATCCCTTATTCTATCGCCTCGGTAGCCATCGCAGCACTAACCATCAAATTTTCGATGCTGTTTATATTTTCCCCACCGCGGGAACATCTTGCGCGTCCTGTAGAGTTTCTCGCTTTTCCTTTTAAGAACGCTCTGGCTTTCACATCATTTTCTTGTTGCGCCCTAATGCCGCAGGAATCTCAGTCTGGACAAAGTTGTCTAATATCTCTGTTTTTTGTTCATCTTTACTGTCATCGCATTCGTCGTCGTTGATACCGCTATCGACGCAGTGCTAACATCCTGGCTAGAGCCGCTAGTTGCGTCGGCGTTTTTTATCTATTTATAGGTTATTCAGTCAAAACTGCTCCAGTTTGATTGTTCCATGGTTATCTTTGCAGAGCAGGGAGGCCAAGCAAGGGTTGGCATAAGTCCTTATGGGAACAAGTGCTCAGAGCCAGACCAGCGCCAATCAGGACTCCCTCTCAACCGAAGCACCCAATGGTGCAAACTTCAAACGTAGGCCGAGGCCTGCCAGGATTTCTTAGCTTTGACCTGTATATTCGTTTGAATGCAATTCAACGGGTATAATTTGATGAATCTCTGCAGCCCAGCCTCACCCGCTCCTGCTCATTCCAGTTTTTGGTCTTACTAGCGGCTTTAAACTAGTTGTGTAGATACTCCAAACAGTTTGTTCGCCAAATAGCGAGATGGACTCTAGTCGGTAGTCAAATTAAAGGAAGTGCACTGGTTACTATTTCCTTTATCTGCTACAAGTCTTTCTTTATTTGGTCAATCTGTTTTTTTCTTCCTATCTTCGACTTGGCTAACATTTTTCTCGTCGTATACCGATTTCTGGTTTTAGTTCTGTTGATTCCTGTTCTAACTTCCGATTTCAGTCCGCCTTTATCCCACTGTATTGTTAGTCGTTCTTTTGAGCTAGTTTTGCCAATTGTTCCTCTACCTCAAGGTCTAATTTCGTGGCTTGTTCATCTAGCCTTTGGCTTAAGAAGAATTGGTTTTCTTAGTATACTAATTACTCGGTCAGTATTATGATTTTGGGCACTTTACAAAAATATCTAGTTTTGAGCCGTATACTAGCCTCAAAGCTGTTCCCATGGAGTTTACTTCAAAAAGGGACAGTCGATCTATGTAATGATGAACGGCACTTTAAACAGTATCAATGGTCGCCTCTCAGCATATTTCATTGATAAGAGACGCTTCAGTCATTGGTATAATCATAAGTTTAATCATTTTCTAGGAAGACAATGTTTAGAATATTTTCAATGACACTATGTACTTGTCAAAAGATTATACAGGCACTTCAGTACTCGTATAAACATACTTGAGTAGGTTACCTAAACATTTGCGTCTCACAATCTTTAAGGATAAGAAAGTGGAGATATGATCAGAGGAGCAATTCAGGTAAATGAAAAAGACGAGGTATTTTTTCTCTCAATATATTTTACAATGCATGAAAAAGTTTAAAGTGTGAATAATCAGTAAACTTGTTCTATTTTATGTGATAAAATTTTCAACCCTTCATGATTTTCGAGGGAGGTTTTCTCCCGTCTCTAATAACTCTCTAGTCAATCGATGCCCTGTATATTTTCATGTTGCCACTCTCATCACAAAGCAGTCATTGCTATTCATCTATTGGAATCCTGATTGTTCTGTTTTTTGGTCCCGAAGTTTACTGCTAGATTCCCGATTCAAAAATTTGCTGCGTTTTGCAAACGCAAGTCACACAATTTCAATGTACTTATGGCTTTCAAAGGTCAATGAGCATTATTGATTAGGCAAATTTTTCAAGTATTTGGAGGAACATCAAGTTCTTTTTCTATGTTCTTTTGAGGAATAGAAGATTTTTTCACTTTTCATATTTTTTAATCAGAAGAACTAGGCATCTTATATTGTCACATCTCCAAATAATCTCACAAGCTACTGGCGCAATCAAAAGCAACAACAAAAGAAGATCACGGCGACAATAGCAATACACATTAAGAAATTGTATACAGTGCTAGAATGCGTTCGTGAAATCTAGTCTTATTGACGATAAAAAAGGGTGAATTTTTTGCAGAAGTGAGTGTCCTTATAATTTCACTGTCGAGTGACAGTGCAGCGTGTAACGCGAGAGCTAACTTGATATTATGTCGAATGGAAAAAAATTAAGTGAAATTATTTTGTTCTCTTGTGATTGAAAGATTAGTATTGAAAAAGGAGTCTTTTATTTCAATTAAAATAACAAACGTCCCTTTAATGGAGTCTAAAGTCAGAAAAATTTTTTCAATTCTTTCGAATTCAAATTTGATAAAGAAAAACAAATTTATTGTAATGTAGAGCAGAAACTTTTCTGAGAAGCATTTTAATTCCTGGAATTTTGCTGCTTCCTGTTAAAACGAAAAAAGTTAATTTCCCTCTTCTTAAAATACATGAAATAAATCTTATTCAAGCATTGAAAAAGATAAATAAAACAATGTTCAATTTCAAACCCTAGAAATTTCACAGCATGATCCCCTTCTGCTTGGAATTCACTCTCCCCGAAAAAATCAAACTTTCAACAAAATATAAAAACATGAAAAAGGTGAACAAAGTAATATGACGGAGAAAAAAAATAAAAAATAAAACACAGTTTGTAACTTTTGCGAAACGAATACAAAGTGTGCAAACAAACAAATGGACCGATGACGAAGCCAAAGAACAAAATCTTGTTGAAAGAAAGTTAAATTTAATGAAAAGTTCTATTCCTCTTGGGAAGAGTTTTATTCTCTCTCACTCTCTTTCCTTCACACTGTCTCTCTTCCTAAGGTATAAGTTACTGGTCGTTGCGGTTCGTGTTAGTTTGGCCATGTTCAAGTGGCAGAGCAAAAGTTCTTGACAGAAATAGAACAAGTATGAATTTGAAATTCATCCTGAATTGAGTCCCTTGTGAATATTTTGTTTGTCCGGAGGTTTTTCAGTTTGCCTGGTTGCTGATATGTTTCAGTTGCTAACAAAAGGACCGTGTAGCTTCGAAAAGTTGGTTTGATGAAGCGTGTGCTAGTGCTGAGTTAGCCGAGGATGTATGGAATGCATTTAAAGTAGGAGGGCGGTCAGTGGGGAGCTCGCTTCATTGTACCTGGTTTCCGCAAGACAAGTTTCTATTGATTTTGAATTTAAATAGCTATGCTCTAAGCAACTGATTCCTAGATAATATTAAGCATCTACAAAACTTCTTGGGAAATGAATGGAAGCAAGGAAGGAAGAAGTTTATATCCTTGAAGAATCTTCTACTGAAAGATGCTAAACAGGTGCACATAAATAACTAGATCCTTATTTTCGTATATAACCGTCATCAATCAGAGGATTACTGAAGCTGTCCACGTACCTTGATAGGAAGAAGTCAAATTACTGGAGCTACAAAACGTGTCCTCATCACACGTCATGTGTGTGTGCGTGTACAGCACAAAGCCATGTCCCATTCTTTATCTAACGAGCTAGGATATTTGATCCTATTACGTAGTACGCACAAAGCCTATTCCAAGTAACATCAACAATGCAGACGTGTCTCCAATAAAGCCCCCTCGTCACATGCTATTCATCTTGCGGTTCATCCCCATCTGGGGTATTGTCGCGTAAAGCCAATAATACGTGATTCTTAACGACATTTGCCGTAGTCCCCAAACACCTTTAAGAGCCAGAAAGCATATTTTCAACGCACGAATACAATCACAAGGGCATTCAGACGTTATCTTGGTCTAATTTTGTCTTAAAGTTATACTTGGTATCACCTCAAAACTATTTAATGTCAACCACTTGTCCTGTAGCATCTTGAAAATCCTTTTCAAGCTTCAACTGTCTTAAAAAGCAATTTAGTTAGCCTAACCCGAAAATGAGATGTCCCCATAAATTCCCTCAAGAACTCGAGTGACAGAAAGAGAGAGCCTGTGGCAATCAGATTGTCAAGGAATAAATGGATGAATGCGTCATCGCCGGTCATCCTGGGCAGTGTTTATCATTGCCCTTGCCTATGCCGTTGTGCGAATACGTTCAGTTATCCGAGAGATAGACTTCTGAACCAATAATAGGCTTAACACAATTATGTCTCGTAAATGTTTCGAGTATCTATCGCTGTTCACATTCATTCTATAAATAGCTTTTCCATTTTTCCTACACCTTAAAAATAGAGAACGAGAGAGGATTCAGACGGGAGTGTGCAAATATGGTGTCTCTATCCAACTGGAGTAAATTGGAATAGATGGATATTTTGAGAATTTTATTAGGGTGCTATTAAAAGCAAGGGAAGTTTTAAAAAACACCTAGATAAGATTATTTTATGTACGGTTTCATTTGGGGTTTGGTTGAAAATAGATTTCAGGATTTATGATTTTGTTTTCACCGTGGTTGGGTATGGTTTATTTTTGGTATTTTCAAGGTCAGGCTGTAGATAGAGCTGATAGGGAGAACGTGGCAATATGAGCACTGTCCTTGTTTTGAATGGAGATGATTAAACTTCTTTTTCTAAATAACAAGTCCATGGATGCTAAAAACGATTCTCTTCAGAAGAATCACTTCCCCCACTGACACCCGCGCACACCGACAAAATTTCATTTCACGTGCACACGATCGCGCCTTCTTTATCATTCGTAAAACAGTTTGAGTACAACAAAAAAAACGACTCTCACAGAAAACTCGAACGTCAACGCAAAAGAAAACAGTGAACTAAAGTGCCGATTTCGTACACGCGATCTTCAAAATTATAAACTTTTGAAACGTGAACGGGTTTCGGAGTGAATAAAGTGCAAAAACAAAAGCATATCACTGCAAACCTCAACTTCACACTAATTGCTTCGGCTCTCACGACCGGTTGCGGATCCAGTACTCTCTATATCTATGTGTAGAGGAGAAGATCACCCACTAATATGCTCGCCTGTGCTGTAAATAAATCATGTATGGTCGTATATTTGTTGGCTGAATGAATAAGAATTAACAAGAGATTTTGAGTCGAGCAGTCTTCAAGGAGGAAAGTAGAAGTTTCAGGAGTTGCGGATTTTTGGAGGAATTTCGGAGGAAAAATTTGTTTGGCATTTGTGGAAAGGAGTTAAAGCGCCTGGGTAAGGCGCATAGTGCGAGCACAAGTGGAGAGGGAAAAAGGAAAAGGAGTTGGAAACAAACGAAAACATTATTATTGAGCCTTTTTTGTTTTAAATGTTACTGTCTTAATAATATAATTATTTTGCTTTTTAAGTCTTTCAATTACTAGATAATAAGGGTCTCAGTTTCTACTACCTTTTTCCCGCGACCGTATTCTTTTGTCTTGGAATGGGTATGGGAGAAAGCAATGAATTTGGGGAGCTCTTTGCCGCTAAATCTAGCTTTACACGGAAGGCGGGAAAAACTTGCACCGTTTCAGCGAGAAATTCGGGGAGGGAGAGATATAAAGGAGGCGTTCATCCTCGACTTGTTTGCTAGTTGCAAGATGCAGCTACAAGTGCCAGAGGCCTACAGTGATATGGCGATGAATGAGGGTGAAAGTTCCATGGACAGTGGCGACGAGGTGGAGGCTATCGTAAAGACAGAAAGAGGCCGATGGAGTCTCCAACGCAGGAGCCCACATCAAAGCTATCAAAGACTCTTGAAGTGGGCGAGCGGGATTTCCCCCAGCTCAAAAAGTTGACGAAACCAGCTTCCGCTAGTTTCTCGGGGACCATACCCAAGCCGGGTGGAAGGCCGGGCCTAGAGGGAAATCGAAGCCCCAGCAGCCAAGCGTGGATGCTACAAAATAGGAGAGGGTGCCTCCCATAGTGTGCGATAGGCGTGACTTGTAGACTTTCAGAGATAGCGTCAAAAGAGCTTGTGCTCGAAACTCTGAAAAGGAGCCAGAGTTCAACGTGACGGTGAACAACTCCTCACGAGCTTCCCTCCACCATAAAACGACTGAGGATCACACCAGCCTTTTGACCTTTCTGAAGTGTGCGAAGGTGGCCTGCTACACCTACACCCTTCCAGGAGAGAGAAAGTTGACTCTCCTTCTCAAAGGCGTACACAGCTTATACGACGAGAATGATGTCATGACTGAGCTGAAGGAACATCTCGGAGCAGATATCCTTTCAACAAAAAGATTCTCTAACATAACCTGTAGGAGGGAAAAAAAGGACGCTTTCATCCTTCTAAGTCCAGTTCAAATCGGACTTTGAAGTGATGAAAGCAATGGACATAAAGATCCTATTGTACTAGAAGATACAATGGTAGCGTCTGCAGAAAAATTGCACTTCCCAGTGCTTCAACTGCCAAAGATTTGGCCCTGTCGCTTCTAACTGTGGACTCGAAGTTAGATGCGTAAAATGCGACAAGCAGCATAAGTCCATGGAATGTCCAATCTCGAAGGACAAAAAAAAAGTCGAGATCTTCTGCGTCAACTGCAATGCTGAGGGGCACCCTGCGAGTTTCAGAGGTTGTCCTAAGGCAAAAGAAGTTTAAGAGAGGAGGAAGAATCTCCAAAAGAAAAAAAGAGGAGAGGATGGATTTCGTCATCGCCTCTATAAAAAATACTGTACCGCCTCTATAAAAAATACTGTACGTACTCTAGCCTTTTGCAAGGTGGAAAGAAGCAGTCTGCACCGCAGTCTATACGGCAACAAAAACAGCGACCAATGCAGCAACCCCAGCAGTCGCAGAATGACCGAAATATGGTTTTGAGTACTGGCTGCCAACTAGTTTTCAGGTGTGACTTGTTCATACTCATTCGAAAAGTGAACTCTTTTATCCCCACTTTAAAAAACTCACTAGCCCTAGTGAGAAAAAAGGTGTGTACTTAGAATTCGCCTTCAAAGTTTGTTGTCGTGATGAGTTCCATTAAACTCCCCATCCTGAACATGTGTTCAATAGCTCCACGCTACAAAAGGAGTTTCGTCCAAGAACAAGACTCAAAGAAAATCACAGAGTGCATCTGGGGAAATACAAGATCATCAGGCGTGATGATCCAGAAGGAAGCCTTGGCGTTTCGATGGCTCACTATGATCACCTGAAAGTCTAAAAGCACTGCCTTCCAAGTCTGAAATGCATTGAAGCAGAAATAATAAGCTCCATGCTGGGAGGGTGCATCTTTGCGTTCGTGGGGATCTATTTTCGACATGGATACTCGATGAGGGAACTCGTTAACGACTTGAAAACAGTGCTTACTCTGTGCGAAAAATTCGATTTCTATGCCATGGGAGGTGAGTTTAACGCGAAGCATCCCTCGTGGGGAAATATCGCATCTAATGGCTATGGAACAGCTATCTCTAACTGGGTTCAATCAAATATGGATCTCATATTGGTTGCTCCGAAAGAGCCGACATTCCGCCGAAGCTCGTCTATTATTGACTTTTTCATTGTATCTGCCAATTTGGTAAATCTCTCCCACAGTTGGAGGAATTTCGAGTGTGGAGTTCTGACGCCGAGTCTGACCATCTTTTGGTTGAGCTGACCTTAAGAGTGAAAAAGGGTGTGAAATTTGAGGTTGTAGATCCTCAACTTTTCATTCCATATAAGCGAATCGATTGGGCAGCAGTAAGTGCTGACCTTGCCGGGAAATTGAAGGGGATTTCGATCAATAAATCGAAATCCTTGCTATTCCTGAAATCGATGAGGGAGTTGCTTGTAGAAATTCAACCCTGGATATGGTCATGTCAAAGATCTCCATTAAGAAATCCTCGACAAATTACTTTTATCGAGATTTACCGGAAGACGTCTTCTTCATCGTAGATGTAGTCAGTTTAGAAAGCTACTCGCAAGAATCTACCACCGCAATTTAAATACGGTCAACTGGGAGTATGAACGTATTCACCTAGTGATTACGTCTCTAAACCGAATGATCTCGAGGAGAACCACGGCTTTTACTAACAAGCGGTTTGAGCAGGCCCTAGAAAGTATCAAACCAGGTCCCAGAAAAAGGCTGCCCGGGGTCCTCACTTATGATGGGTTCATGGTCATGGATGACAATGCAATCGCTGACTCTATCGCAAAACATATTGCGAAAGTTCTTCAAGGAGAGCAAGCAAGTGAGGACTCTTCCGTTGCTTCGTTAGTGAGCAGCACCACAACGAATTTCGACAGGGACAATGATGAATTGTGCTTGACTCGGTTCTCTGATTCAAATCCCTCTGACGCACCTACTGGCCATGGTCTGCTTGTCAGTCCTGAGAGACTCACTTTGTTGGCACTGTTGCCAAATTCCAAAAAATCAGCAGGGCCTGATGGAATCTCCAATTATATGCTTAAAAGGCTTCCCCATGTTTTCTTTGTTCTCCTCGTGATCATTCTGAATAACTGCATTAACATTTGCTACTTCCCTCAGCAATGGAAATGTGCAAAAATATTCGCAATACCCAAGAAGTTGGGCAGTACTGACGTAGTCGATACTTGTCCAATTTCGTTGCTTTCAAACACTGGTAAGCTTCTTTAAAGGGTAATACTTGAAGGCGTCCTACAATTCTCTGCCGGGGCAAGAATTGCACCGGAAAGACAATTTGGCTTCAAAAAAGCTCATTTCACAGTCGATGCTATGACCGTGTTCCAAAGCCGATATAACGAGAAGCTGGCGCAACAATAAGCTTGTTGTAGCTTGCCCGATCGATGTGGAGAAAGCCTTTGACTCTGTATGAATCAATGGGCTTCTCTACAAAATGATAAATCTTGGCTTTCTGGCCCATATTGTGAAAATTATAGGCAGCTTCATGAGGGGACGAACTGCCTTTGCAGTGGCTGGTGGAGCTAGTTCAGACCCATTTTGTATTGACTCGGGGGTCCCACAGGAGTCTATATGGGGCCCATTTTTTTTCAACATACTCACCCCTGACGTCCCGAGCGTAAGAGATGAATATAAGCCCGGAATCCAGGTGAACCTTTTCGCTGACGACTTGTTAGTGTGGTCATCTGAGCACAATTTGCGCTTTTCTAGGATGCGGCTCCAAAGATATTTGGAATCTCTTACTGCATATTACGGGAAATGGGGAATCAAGGTTAAATGCAAAGAAAAGTGAATTAATTGTGTTCAAGGACCCCCACAAAAACTTCGGTCGTCTTGCAAGAGGCATCTGTGACTCCAGGGTTAAGTTGAATGGGCAGATGGTGCACTGCTCTAGGCAAACGAAGTACTTGGGGGTAGTTTTCGACAGAAAAGCTGCCTTCAGTGCTCACGTTATTAATATTTTGAAAAAAGTGACTTACGCGTACCATCTTCTTTTACCTCTTTTCAGGAAACATTCGACAGCGAGTCAGCGAGTTTTGGCCTATAAAACCTTGATTCGTCCGATCATCACATATTCGGTGATGATATGAATTGGAGCTCCAAAAGCAAAATGGAGCAAGATAGGATTAGTGGAACGAAAAATCCTTCGGGCTTGCACAGGACTATACAGACGGGAGGACGGACGGTCTAACCCCAACGAGGTGCTGTAGCAGGAGACCGGAATGGAGCTGATAAAATTGTATACAGAAAAGCTTGCAGAATAGGGAATCATACGAGCCAAGGAGCACAAAGCGGAAGTTGTCAGGAGAGCGACGGACATCCGCTCTATAGACGCAGCGAATGAGTAGTTTTTGAGGTAATCTTAAGGAAATAATGTTCGTAATTTTTAAGGATACCAATTTTAAAATTTTAAAACTAGTTGTTAGAGCAGATGATGTTTAAAAAATTCTTTTCTAATCTATTAATGTATGATAATATTGCGGGTGTCAACATTTTAAAGTTTTCTTTTACCAAAAATTTAATATTATAATGTAATTAAAGTAAATTATTATTGAACTCGGGAAAAAGCCCAAAGGCACAACCCGCATGTATATTGTTAGGTTAAGCGATCTTGAATCTTGAGAACTAACAAGCCCCCGCATGAAGAAAGTGCAAGTTGACGAACGATACCCAGATGGATGGTAATAGAATACCGCAAAGCATTCCAGCATGGGAAAATGCAATTTCTCATCAAAATTTTGATTCCCACATGAAAGATGCTAGACAAAGCGTCAGCATTTTTATCTAATAAAAACGGTTTGGACATAGAATGTAATCTGATGTTTAAGTAGATTTTGTAATGTTGCCAGGCTCTCCCTGAAAACAAATATTTTTTTAAAACGAATTGCCCCTTCGTTTAGTAGTTTATACTTGTGAAAATAATAAAAGTAGGACGCTCGGGCATCTCAGGATGTGTGGGTATGAGAGGCCTTCGCGGAAGGATAGTTTTGACCGAACGGTAGGCGCGTCTGTAAGTTAACGAACTATTGTCAAATAATTTTTTTATAACAATAGGCACTATTTTGATTTGGAAGGTTCCCTCTTGGGATGACAGGTAACGACTCTGATTGGATCTGGACTACGCTTTGGACAACGAACTGGAATTGATGCTTTGGGCTGGCGGATATGATGGTTTGGACCTAGTTGCTTTGCACAGTAGCACCGCGGTGACACTCGTGTGTGAACGGTTCCAATTCAACTATCATACCGTCTCCGTCCCGGTAAAACCTTGGCAGGCCTCGGAGTACGTTCGAAGTTCGCACCATTGGGTTGGTGGTGTAGGTTCGGTTGAGACGGACTCCCGATTAGCGCTGGTCTGGCTCTGAGCACTTGTCTCCACAAGGGCATTTGTGAACCCTCGCATGGCCTCCCTGCTCTGCAATGAAAACCATGGGACCAAAAAGGCGACTACACACATGAACGCAGATAGCGGCTCCGAGGGGGGGCCCAATAAAATTAGAGCAACCAAAAACATATAAAAACGATTAAAAAGGCCCAAAAAAAGAAATAAAAATAACAACGACGACCCAGCCAGCGTTTGCAGCCACGATGTTAACAGTACATCAAGAGCGGCACTAACGATGACAAAAACGATGATTAATACAATGACAGTGAAGGCGGACGAAAAACGGAGATTATGAGACAGTCTGGTTCAGACTGAGAGTCCTGCGGCGTTCGGGCGCAGCAAAAAAAAAATTATGCGAACGCCAGAGCGTCCTAAAGAGGAAAAGCGGGAAACTCTGCAGGATGCTTCAGATGTTCGAGCGGTCGAGGAAAATATAAAGAACATCGAGAATTCGCTGGTCACTGCTGCGATCGTTACCGAAGCGATCGATGCAAGGGTCGTAAGTCCCGACATAATGAAAAACCATCCTACAGTCAACGAGGAGATTAGAGCAGGAAAAGAAACGAGTGACCAGGCAAATAAAGCGACGTTGTGTGATTACATCGCCAATGTCGAAAATGTGGCGGAAGTACTGTATTCGGAAACGGAAAGCCGATAACTTCTCCCAATGATGGTCGCAAAGTACAATTGCGGCCCAGCGATATGAAGAAGAAAAGCTATTCCGAAAAGCGGGAGATGTTCTGAAAAGAATAAAATCTGCATGCGACTCTCCAAAAATCAGCAAAGCAGTAAAGATTGGGCTCCTTGGACTAGAAGAGCTCCTAGACCGCATAGGGCATTAACGGAGGAGCTAGTTAAAGGCCGAAGACGTACAGAAGGCTAAAGAGGCACTGGGGCCGAACTCTAAAGGCCACGTGCAGATAGCTCCACCATCAAAAATTAATAAAAGAATGGCGTCTAGGCCAATCGAACGAGGTCGGGATAAAAGAAGGAAGGAAGAGGCACTTGGTGCGCGTGGAGCACCAGATCAGGGGTTCCAGACAGTGCTTACAAAAGGAGCGAAGAAAGCCGCAGAGGAACTCCTTCAAAAAGTGCCAGAAAGTAAAGTTCGCACGGACTTCTAACAAGAAAAAAGACCCGTTTCAAAACAGGAGAGAGATAAGCCCCGATGAGGACCCCGGCAGCAGGTACTGCTCGTAAAGCCTCAAGATGGCCGATCCTACGCGAAGGTACTGCGGGACATCAGGGGAGCCCTTTTATACCCACGTATCCTCGCATGCCCAAGTGTCCATTTTATAATCTACGCAAGTGCACTATCTTCATGCGGCGGTTTGTTAGTTCTCATTCATTCAGCCAAAAAATACTGGAAGGGTAAACACTTCCTAGGCATGCCGAACTACGTCAGCAAGGAAACAAACTTCTTGTGTTGTTTTTTATTACTTTTCCTTACATTTTTGAGGACAAGTAATATAAAATAGCACAAGAAATTTGTTTTCTTGCTAGCGTGTTTCGACATGCCTAGGAAGTGTTGAATGTTTACGCAGATGATCCGCACATGGCGTGATCACTGCTGGTGTGAACGCGTTTAAATACGTCGTGTTTGCTGTGAAAGAGTAGAGCCCGAAGTAATGTGTCAAAGGATTCCAGGCTGGGTCTCAGGTTGCCAGGGGAGGCGTTAAGTGGGTAGTCAAGTCGCCTTCTTGCGAGCATGGGAGTCCCACACTCTGTGCGTAAATGGGCATTCACATTCCTACCAACAAAAAAAATGTCCAACGTTCTAATAAGGGTTGACCAGGTAGATATATAACGGGTCACTCCAATCAAGATTTACGAGTAGATATGTGATTTATTCATGGCGATTCCTCTTAAGGTTATTCCCTTGAATGCGGCAGGAAATGTTATACTGCAATGGCCTTGGCGGTTATACTGCAGGAGAGCATTCCAGTGGGCTCTACGGGCTTGAATTGGTAACAAAAATCAATTATGGAAGGCACCAATAACAAAGTACCTTCAGTACTGGCAAACGAGGGCGAAAAATCGCCAGGCTCTTAGACACCTAGTGAGATGCCACTAAGCGTTATAGATGCTCAATTTTCACCGATTTTCTTGAATAACTTGAACACTGTTAACTTGAAAGTTATAAAAAAAAATCAGTGAAACCCTCACAACAAAACGTTTCATTCGATATTTCACACGGTACACTTTGCAAAATATTTTGTTTTTATCCCCTTTCTTCCTTTCCAAAAATTGACATAATTTTTAGGATTCATTTAAGTAACTTACACCTACGGTTTTGAGTGAAAGGAGTGCATACGTGTACCAAATTATAGCTTAATCAGTTTAGTAGATTCGAACCAAATTCGGTAAACAGACACACGGATGATTCAATAGAAGTTCCATTTCTATATTTGGATGTACGGAGCCCCAAAAAATAACGACAGGCCAGCTGGAACCGTTTGATACATTACTTTGAGCCAGGCCTCGTTTTATCGGGCCGTGAGGCGCCTTCAAGTTGGCGGATCCCTCTTCTAGCGAAAGGGGACGAAGGAAGAGGAATAGCTGGAAACTAAATTTTCCAGCCACGACGTCCCCAGCTGCTATGAGTCCTTTTCATCCCTTAGGACTACCCGAAAAAAATGCGTACATGGTAGGCATAGTCTTCCTCTCTTAGCTAAAATCTACAGACGGACGACAGTGAATTGACAATCTTGTGTAGGTAAGACTGAAACACCCATGCCCGCTCAAAAGGTGGGACAGATAGATGTCAGCCTCACCGTGCTTTCGGTTTTGTCAGGGTTGCAGGTTTGGGACGAGCTGCGCAGTCCACCTTCTCTTCGTGCAAATCAGTCACGACTACTGGCAATTATTGTGTAAGCGCTGTCTTTCTTCGCGGGCAATTTTCTCCCTTGTACCGTCGTTTCGGCTCAGATAAATACGAGCGAAGATAATGAAAATTTTCAGTCTATCATAAATAATACAGGACTGAAATTAGAAATGAGATTGATCGATCTGAATAAACTGCAGCCGCTTGGAATAGATGAACTGCCGAAAGCAAAAGATGCTCTTGAGCCGATAATGGACGGTGTTCGATCTGTGCGAAATTATTGTACGTTTAGCATTCGTTGCGAACCGATATCTTTTTACACCGCTGTCACAAGTTTTCCAAAAATTAAACTAATTTTTTTAAAAGCCCGTCCAAAGTTAATTGTTATTGGAAAAAGCTTTTATCGTCGAAGCAATCGACCCAAGGAATTCATATCGAAAAGTATTTTACCTCGACTAAGAAAAGCAAAGAATCCAAAGACGAATTCGGAACTGCTGGTATGCAGGAGCCTGACAGCTTCCCACCGTTGGGGGAACCTGGGGAGACAGCGAATACGAAATTGACGTTAGTCGTAAACAAAAGAAGACATTTTCATGAAAATCCTGCCGATGGCGGATGTAAAATGTAAATAGTCGAAAACGAGAAAGAAGTCGTCAGACTTCGACACAAAAGTCATCAATTAAGGCTACGGTATAGTTCCTCGAAGATCTAACATATTCAAGAAAGGAATGCGGACTCACGATCCACAAAAGCAAAAGCAAAGAAATAAAGGTGAAAAACAACTACGAAACTAACCATCCCAGAAGAAATCCTAATTGCTAAAGGCACTTGTACATCCTCAATGTACTTTCCATGTTCATGGTCACATGTACATCGTCAATGTAGTTAGTCCATGTACATCTTCAATGTACATGGACTAAGTTCATGTGCAATTTATGCGCATTCTTCATGTTCTTCATGTTTCGGTTAATAATTCAAATCTTAAATCAATTCAACTATATGTATAATATCTCAAACCGAATTGGAGATACTCACCTGTTTTTCACACGTCGTGAATTCCTCAGACAAGGTCAGCTTACGATTACCTAAATCTCGTCTGGAAAATTTTCAGAAGGAATGTCATATTTCACCGCGTATCACATTCAAGACTGTCTGAGGAATTCGCGACGTGTACTTGGGTGCAGTCAGCACTTTTTACACTAAAATTATTATAAACGTGGGAAAGTCTAGAAATTCCCAGGTAAAATTAGCATGAACGTGGGAAAGGGTGCAAATTAGATTTTAAGATATAAATTAAGATGTTTTGTTAATAAAGCTATCATTCTGATTCAAAACGCCAAAAACGTCTTTTGAATTGAGTTTGGTTGAGTCGTCTCAGTATTGCACTGACCGACTTTAGGGAATAATTGATAACAGTTGTCTCAGTATTGAACTGATCAACTGACTTATCAAGTACTTCGTTTGGTTTTGGAAGCCCTTGGTATTTGGACCGAAGTCTTAAATTTTAACCATCGAAGCGGCAGAAGAAAAGCCTTTTGTCGCTATAGAAACATTTTGGTGACCCCGACGTGATCACACAGCGAAAACTTTACTAATTACGAAAACCTTGCTAAGTGGAGCAATCTTCGAAATTAAAGGTTGACACCTATTCGTTAGCAATGGAAGATCTAGCCAGGGAACAGGATATAACTAGCTTCGAAATTGAACGATTGATTTCGAATTATCGGAAGGATGGTCCCACCAGGAAGACGGTAGTGTACCTGAGCAAGAGATTGTCGGAGTTAAATGAGCTATGGAAAACATTCAGCTCGCGAAACGAGCAGCTTCAAGCGTATGCGGAGACCTCGGCTGATCATCCTTACTTCGAAAAAGATTATTTTTCGGCTATACATCGCGAGTACGTAACAGCAAGAGATGCCATAACCAGTCTATTGAAATCGAAGCCTATGGAAGATCCATCAACCCCAAATCCAAAGGCTGCTACCGCAGGCGCTAGCTTCGAAGCAGCAACCACAAAAAGGGTAGAAGACGACACACAGGGACTGGTAAACCAATTCGAGTCCACAGTGGCTTCGATCAACTATTTAATTGAGGGAATTCATGGCTCTTCAATTTCTCAACCGAGAGTCTATTACGACCTCAAGTCAAATACTTTGACACGCTACTGGGAAGAGCTGCGCGACTTACACAGAGCCATAAGCAGATTTCCAGGAGGAAATACCAGCGACAAGCAAGATCAATTCAATAGAATAGAAGAGCGCATACAAGATGCCTTAATAAACCTAGCCACGAGCAAGGAAAAAACAGATCCAGCCCCACGCACACCAGTTCACAGTCAGCAGTCAATCAAGTTGCCAGTGATGTCAATTCCGAAGTTCGATGGAGATTACGCGCAGTAGACATCTTTCCATGACCTGTTTCACCAGATAATTGATTCCCAGCCACTTGGAAATTCTCAAAAGATGTGGTATCTCAAGGCCAACTTATTGGGCGAAGCAGAGCGGCTGATCAAGCACATGCCAATCTCTGATGAGAATTATATTGATGCTTGGACAGTTCTTTGTAACCGTTATGACAATCGCAGGCTTATGGTTACAGCACTTCTCGACAAACTCCTGTCACAACCTGCTATCAGCTCCGAATCCGCACGTTCGATCAAGTTGTGCCATGACATAACCAAAGAATGTGCCTTGAGTCTCAAGAATATCAAGATTGACACAACGAACTGGGACCCGATTTTACTCCATGTGATGATAAAGAAGCTTGACAAAACATCGCATAATTTGTACGAGCAGTCCTTAAAATCCCCACGAGAGCTACAGTCGCTGGATTCGTTCTTGGTATTTTTGGAACAGAGGTTTCACCCCTTGGAAGCGTTGGGTAGTGCAAATCAGAAGGCCCCACAAAGGAAGGTTTCTGCACTAGTATCCACAAATCTACAAACCACAGTGCCGTGTAAAGATTGCGAAGGTGCCCACAAGATATTCGCTTGTCAGAGTTTCAAGAAACTCAATATCCTCAACCGAATAAAAAGGAAAACAATTGCAACTCTGCTTAAATTGTTTACGGCCAGGCCATAAGAGTACTGACTGTAGTTCCAGAGCCTGCTTGAAATGTGACAAGAAGCATAATACCTTGTTACACAAAGAGGAATGTCCAGTGGTTCCAGCAAATAAACCACCATCTCAAAAGGTGGGAGCGGAGACAAAAGAAAAGACCACATTAACTGCGGAAGCAATAAAATCGGAAGTACTGCTAAGTACTGTAGTTGTCCATACCTCCGACAACCAAGGAAGGCTGGTCGACTTACGTGCAATATTGGACAGTGGTTCCCGAGTTAATTTGATAACTGAAGCGGCTTTAAAGAAGCTCAACCGCAAGGCACAATTAACAAGCATCTCCATAAGCAGTATTGGAGGACTCGCTCAAAAATCTATAAAGCATATTGTGTTGCCAATACAATCTAAAAACACAAACTTCAAAGTACAAATGAACACATATGTTGTCAATCAAATAACCGCTCAACAGCCCTCAGAATCTTTCAGCGTAGATTATTGGAAAATACCACGAAACATTTCGCTAGCCGATCCAGAATTCAATCAATCTGGACCAGTGGACATGCTGATTGGTGTGGAACATTACTACCAGCTATTATCGATTGGTCAAATTAAACTGGGAGAAGATTTACCCGTATTGCAAAACACAGTATTTGGGTGGATTCTTGGTGGAGCATTCTACGATGCGCGCAGCCGAGTGAACAACAAGAAGGTTACTTGCGGAATGTTTCGCACAGAAGGTCCGAGATTGGACGAGGAATTAGAAAGATTCTGGAAGCTCGAGACAAACGAGGAACCAATGGTCACTATGACCGCTCAAGAACGCAAATGCGAAGAGCACTTTCAACAAACCATGAAGAGGTCTAAGGAAGGACGGTTTATAGTTCGGCTACCTTTTTTAAAGGATCCTAAAAAACTTGGTAAAACTCAACGGACGGCTTTGTGGAGATTATCGCTGCTTGAGGAACGCTTGGCCAAGAATGAAGATCTTCGGCAAGCTTATCAACAGTTTATGCAGGAGTATTTGAAACTTGGTCACATGACGGAAGTCGAGATGCCAATGGCGTCGGAGCCGCACTTCATACTACCACACCATTGTGTACTGAAACCCGATAGCTCGACGACCAAACTTCGAGTGGTATTTGATGCTTCAGCCCCTTCCACAAGCAAAATCAGCTTAAACGATGTTCTGCACACTGGGCCGACCCTGCAAGATGAGCTGTTTACAATACTGCTCAGATTCCGCTTATTTAAGTACGTCTTTTCTGCAGATATTGAAAAGATGTATCGACAGATTTGGGTAGACAAACAAGATCGGCCTTATCAGATGGTTTTATGGAGGAATCACCCCAACGATGTGATAAGATATTATCAACTAAATACCGTAACATATGGCACAACCGTAGCACCATATCTGGCAACCAAATGTCTGGAGCACTTGAGTTCAATGTATAAGTTTAAGTACCCTCTGGGAAGTTTGGTTGTTCGGAAAGATTTTTACATGGATGACCTACTGACGGGAGCAAACAGCTTAGCAGAGGCTCTTCAAAAGAAGGAAGAAGTCCAACACATTTTAAATTCCGCTGGGTTTAAGTTACGAAAATGGTGTGCGAACAATGCCAGCTTGATTAATGACATCGATTTGGTAGATCGAGAAATACAATTCAACTTGTCAGAGAATACAACTGAACAGGTCAAGACTCTTGGCTTGATATGGCTACCGGCAAAAGATGAGCTAGTTATTCGCGTTCCACCAAATAAGCAACCCAACAAAATTACTAAAAGGCAGGCACTTTCAACCATCGCTCACATCTTCGATCCTCTTGGCCTCATGAGTCCAGTAACCATCACCGCAAAGATCTTTATTCAAAAGTTGTGGAAACTGAAACTTCATTGGGATGCAGCCCTTCCCATGGAACTTCACTCCGAGTGGAAACGGTTTCAGGCAAGTCTCGGACAGCTTAACGAAATCAAGATTCCACGTCATGTATTCGGAGCTCGAGTACCTCGTGAGGTACAATTACACCCCTTTGCGGACGCATCCAAAAAGGCCTTTGGTACAGCAATTTACCTAAGAGCAAATCACTGCGATGGAACCATCACTGTTCGACTACTATGTGCCAAAACACGCGTAACACCGATCAACAAACCGACCATACCCCGCTTAGAACTATGTGCGGCAAAACTAGCGACCGAACTTGTTCATCGTCTTCAATCTGATCTAAATATTTCCGAGTAGTCACGTTACTTCTGGACGGATTCAGAAATAGTGTTACACTGGATCAACAATGACGCTGCTTTATACCAAAACTTCGTGGCGAATCGAATCGTTGCCATCCAGCAATATTCAACGCCAGCTCAATGGCGTCACGTACGCTCAAAATTAAATCCAGCAGACCTCGCGTCTCGAGGCGTAAGCCCGTCCAAGTTAAAAGAAGCGACATTATGGTTCTACGGACCTTTGTTTCTTCATGGTAATCCTGACACGTGGCCAGCTACTTCTATTAAAAAGGAAGCTGAATTGGTGGAGGAAAAGTTCGATTTGGAAAAAAGGAGATGTAAAAGTGTTTATATCGCCACCCAAACGGAACCGCACTTCATATATCAAGTGAATCATGGAAATTCTTTTCGTAAACTCAAGTGCATCGTGGCCTTAGTCATTCGGTTTACACGCATGGCACGAAGGAGAATAACATCCAGAGGAAAGAGTGCCCCATCAACAGTATCAGAGCTGGAAGAAGCCACCAATATCATTATCAAAGAAGTACAAAATGAAGCATTTTACGAAGAAACTCAGGAACTCAAAACAACAGGGCAACTCAGTAATACTAATCGACTTTGTAAGCTGGCTCCTGCATTTGACAAAGATGGATTACTCAGGGTTGGTAGAAGACTCGAAAACGCCGATCTTGAGTATTATCAAAAGCATCCTATATTGCTTCCTTGCGCTCATCCGATCACAAAACTCATCCTTACCCAGCTTCATCAGGACCATAAGCACGCAGGCCCACAAGCTCTATTGGCGATAGCTCGACAGCGCTATTGGCCTATCAATGGTAAAACCGTAGCAAGGTCAGTAGTTCAAAATTGTGTTGTTTGTGCTAGAGCAAAGCCCCGACTAATGTCACAGCTGATGGGAAATCTACCAGCAAATCGAGTTCTGCAAGCAAGACCATTTTTGAACACCGGCGTGGATTTTGCTGGACCTTTCTACACACATTTTAAGTTGCGAGGAAAGCAACCACAAAAAACTTACTTGGCCGTATTTTGTTGCTTTTCTACAAAGGCTATACACTTGGAGCTCGCTACGGAACTAACAACAGAAGCATTCATTGGAGCACTTAAACGGTTCGTATCTCGAAGAGGAAATTGTCGAAATATCTACTGCGACAATGCAGCTAATTTTGTGGGAGCCAATAACCAGTTCCTGAAGCTCAAGCAACAACTACACGATGAGAAGTCACAAGAAACCATAGCTCGTTTCTGCACCACCAGAGGTATGGACTTTCATTTCATCCCTCCTAGATCGCCACATTTTGGAGGGTTATGGGAAGCGGCAGTGAAGTCGGCCAAATCCCTGATCCTGAAAAGCTTGGCAAACGTGAAGCTGACTTACGAGGAACTAGAAACAATTATCGTTGAAGTGGAAGCCATCCTCAATTCGCGACCACTGACCCCGTTGTCTTCAGACCCAAATGACCTGCAGGCGTTGACACCTGGGCACTTTTTGATAGGTAAACCGCTTACAAGCACTGTTGACGTAAATGCAGACACTTCTCGCTTACCACTAGGGCATCGGTGGAAGTTGGTCAAGGACCTGAAGCACCAGTTTTGGCAAAGATGGTCAAATGAGTACCTTCAAGAGCTACAACACAGGTACAAATGGAAACAACGATGCCAGAATGCATCTCCCGGCCTGATGGTTGTTGTAAAGGACGATAAGACACCAGTATTGAAGTGGCCATTGGGAAGGATTGTCAATGCTATCAATGGACGACGGGCTCGTGAGAGTTGTAGGTGTGAAAACATATTCCGGTACGTTCAGACGATCCATCCACGATTTAGCACCCTTACCAGTGAATGATACGGATGCGACTATTGAGGAAAGCCCAGCCGAACTCGCTAGTCCAGCAGAAAAATCATCCAGCAAGCGAGTACATGAAACCTCTGATGGAACTGAATCATCTAATCAAAGATAATAAGTGCCAGCTTAGAAGGACTGCTAAACATCGAAGATGGACTCCCCTAGTAAACCCCAATCACTGGATTTATGTCATGACTGAAACTTCAGTAGTGAACATTGATTGCGGGAAAGTGATATCTACAATATCTCTTAATGGCTCCGGAATCCTAGAATTACCAGAAGATTGCTCAATAAAGGAAGAAACCCTCGCCATTCAAGCGCATAAGATTTTCCCGTCATCATTCAAAACCCACTTTCTTCCCACAAGGAATATGTCCCAGCAATCATTTAAGGAGCCCTTTGAATTAAAACCCATGACGCGGACCAACGTCTCCAAAGAGAACAATTTCCAGCATCTACAAGAAGCGATAAACACCTTACTTGGTAATGAATTCCATCCGTCTATTCTTCACAAGCGAGAAGTACATCAATTTGCAATAGGCTATAGTGGGCTAATCATTGGCGGGATCGCTGTAGCTTTCATCGTTTGGAATCAGCTAACCAAGCGCCGCAAAAGAATCTCCAACCAGACAACGCCGATTCCCGCACCCAGGACAAGATCAGACGAAGCATTCAGTTTACGACTTCAATCTTAAACTATCGTTTAACGCGGGGAGCATGTACATCCTCAATGTACTTTCCATGTTCATGGTCACATGTACATCGTCAATGTAATTAGTCCATGTACATCTTCAATGTACATGGACTAAGTTCATGTGCAATTTATGCGCATTCTTCATGTTGTTCATGTTTCGGTTAATAATTCAAATCTTAAATCAATTCAACTATATGTATAATATCTCAAACCGAATTGGAGATACTCACCTGTTTTTCACACGTCGTGAATTCCTCAGACAAGGTCAGCTTACGATTACCTAAATCTCGTCTGGAAAATTTTCAGAAGGAATGTCATATTTCACCGCGTATCACATTCAAGACTGTCTGAGGAATTCGCGACGTGTACTTGGGTGCAGTCAGCACTTTTTACACTAAAATTATTATAAACGTGGGAAAGTCTAGAAATTCCCAGGTAAAATTAGCATGAACGTGGGAAAGGGTGCAAATTAGATTTTAAGATATAAATTAAGATGTTTTGTTAATAAAGCTATCATTCTGATTCAAAACGCCAAAAACGTCTTTTGAATTGAGTTTGGTTGAGTCGTCTCAGTATTGCACTGACCGACTTTAGGGAATAATTGATAACAGTTGTCTCAGTATTGAACTGATCAACTGACTTATCAAGTACTTCGTTTGGTTTTGGAAGCCCTTGGTATTTGGACCGAAGTCTTAAATTTTAACCATCGAAGCGGCAGAAGAAAAGCCTTTTGTCGCTATAGAAACAGCACTAACGATAGCCAAAACTATTATGCAGTGCTGAACGGATTTGAAGAAGAAATGGAGTTTGAAGAAAAATATCGAAGGAAATTCTAATAAACATAATGATATAAATAAATAGAGAAACCAACTCGCAAAATTTTGCTGGTTTGCTCCTCTGAAAAAGCCACCAAAAGACAGAAAAAGTTCCGCCTTTCAATGTATTCGGACAAAGGGAAAAGATATGGTTCGGCTATTGGCAGCCGAAAATAAACTAAGCAATTTCGAAATCAAAAGAATTAATGCAGAAAAATAAACTATTAGAACGAAATCACTCGTTGGTTTCAAGTCAGCTGAGGATGCGCTGAATTTTGGGGAGGTTCTACACTTGACCCATACCCCGAAATTTGAGAAAAAATGAAATCCAAGGGTTTTTACTGCAGAGAGGGTACGGTTGACCTTTATCAAGGGCTCAAGGAAGCTGGACCAGAAATTGAATTCATTTCCGTCAAAAACTTTGCGACTAGAAGATCAACCGTAGAAAGGAAGAATTTACCACTTTATCTGCTACAAATTTCAAATAAAAACAATCCAAGTGCCCTCCAACAAATAAGGTACTTGAATTTCAGAGTGGTGAGGTGGGAACGCCTCGAGAAAAGAGAAGTGAACCAGTGTTACCTGTGTCAAAGATTTGGTCATTCGGCTGCTAACTGCGCCATGCACTGTCGGTGCGTTAAATGCAAAGACGTTCAATCACCCGATGAGTGCAAATTGACTCAGACGGAGCATAAAGAAAAATTGTGCTGCGTCAACTGCGATGTATTTGGTCGTCCAGCATCATATCGAGGATGCTACCGATATAAAGATGTAAAAGTTAAATTTATTCCAAAGCAAACACAAGCACACCGCAGTATCATACCTTCCAACTTTGTCAAGACCGGAGTATCATTTGCACTTGCAAATAATGCTGCAAATAATTTAAATAATGTAACTGGCAATAATGAGCTGCATCTTAAAATACCATCCGCAAATTTGAAATTGGCCGCCTAGATCGTGTGGCATCATGCCTTTAGATTATTCTCTTTGGGGATATAGGAAGTCTCTGGTCTTCAGGGATAAGCCAGCTTCAATCGACGCTTTGGAAGCCAACATTACTTGTGTCATTCGCGAGATACCGACCGCTATGCTGGAACTCGTCGTCCAAAATTGGATCCTCAAGATGGACCATTTACGGACTAGTCACGGTCAACATTTAAACGAGATAATTTTTAAAAAGTAAATGTCATAGATTGTTCTATCGACTCACAATACTATTTTTACTATAGAATTCAACTAAACCAAAGCTCATAATGAACCACCCTATATTAAATGATGTGCCGAAACCAAACCGTAAATTAAAGTTTGTTATTTTTTTACTTACTAAATTATTCATACTTAGAACAACCACAAATATAAAATTTCGAGCAACTTCACATCTATCGATTAGATGAGTTTAAGTTAAACTTATAAACAAAGTATTAATTATTAGCATTCGAAAACATTAATAAATCAATATTATAACCAGGAATCATCTTCCAAGTATCACATACATATATACATATGTTACATTTGGAAGAAAATTCCCCCGTTATCTATCCCTCTGAGTTTAAGTTGAATGATTCATATTTTATAATTTTTCATAAGTTTAGAAAATAATTCAAATTTACTAACATTCACCACCAACGTAGAATGGCACAGAGGGCGCACCATATAAATAGGCAGCTTCACAAATCCCGTTCCACATTTTTTATCGAAGTTTGGGTGTCACACTTTCTCCGTTTTCACCTAACACACCGATACACCTTCATCCTTTTTTATCAGTTTTCAACAGAGATGACTATAAATTGCTTGCATTATCACAAAGTATCACAAAACCTTTGAACTTATCGAACAAATGCCCTAAGGGTTGGAAATGTTACACAATCATTTTACGCGTACACATTATTCATCTAAACGACACAATCTACCTTCACACCCAAATCAAGGTCATTGGAAAACCTTCTGGGCACAATATAAGTTAAATTTAAACTTTCAAGGCTTCAGATAAAAGATAACAATTGATTCATATCTGCCCAAACAGATAGGGTGCAACTGTTTCTTAACGTATATGAATAATGTATCCGATTTCGAAATAAACTGATATACTTTGTATTACGACTTTCTTTCGCTTTCCTCATCGAATTCTTAATGTAAACATCTTGAAATTACAAATATCAACTAAACGGCCACTTCCCGGTTTTGTCGCACAGCGATGTAGGATACGCGGAACCCCAAATACCGATCGACGTTCTTATCAGCCTTTAATCACAAGTGCAATGTGTGTACATTCAATTAATCTTTTAGGATTGATTAGATGTTGAGTTTGCGCGTCGTATCTATCGTTTAAACAAATTTCGATTATCGTTTCGACAATAGCGGGAAACGACCACAATTGTTGTAACAATGTTAGTATACTTGTAGATAATAAGGAAAATATCAATAAAATTTTCAAATTCGATGAGTGATAAGGTCATGGGTTTATATTAAGAAGCAAAAGCTTCTTGTGAAAGGATTAAAAATGTTTATACAGGATAAACCCATGAGACTCTGTGGATTGAGTAGATTTAGCCCAAGGAATCTAGTGCGAGTTCTAAATTTTAAAATGGAGCAGATATCAAAATTGATAAGCTATCGAACAGATTATGTCGATTAATTAGTGAATATCTGCAATTTAAATATCTAATCTTAGCTGTTAAACTGGTATAAATTTTATCATTTAATAATTAACCGTAATTTCTGACTACTACGGGGCCACCATAGTATAATGACATTCTTTCGAAATTTATCATTCGCCGGGAAAACGAATTATCTCACTTATACAATCAAAGAATATATTTCTTAATTGTCTTAAGATGATACTTGAAAACTAAAATTCTCGACCCCTAAAATCAAATAAAATTAAATGCTGCAGCGAACTAATGGCTAGTTTTTAACGTTAAAACTTTTTATTGATTTGATACAATAGAAATGCCAGTTGCTGCACGAAATTCCCTTTTTGAGCAAATAGTTTCAGTTAATTAATCATCAAAAATTTTCAACGAGGCTTAAATATCATCCCTTAGCTACTCATAAAAAAACTCAAAGAGTGAAAACAAAAACAAACTCTTCCTTTATGTGCTAATACTTGTTGCGAATTCCGGCCTAGCGGGATTCTCCCATTCGCAACTTCAAATTGCCATCTCCACCTTTTCTTCGGCACATACGAAGTGTGTTCAAAAAATATCGCGAATTTTGTTTTTTTTCAAAAATTATTTATTTATTCATGAATATCTATTTTGTCCCCTTCAAAGTAATCCCCATGAGATATTATACACTTGTGCCAACGGTTTTTCCAATCTTCGAAGCACTTCAAAAAAACATTTTTTTTAAATCTTGTTAGGCTCCTCCTTCGATGCCGTCTTTATCTCGTCAAGCGTAGCGTAACGTCGTCCTTTCATGGGCCTCTTCAGTTTAGGAAACAAGAAAAGTCACAGGGGGCCAGATCTGGGGAATACGGTGGCTGCGGCATCATTAGTGTGTTGTTTTTGGCCAAAAAGTCGCGCACAAGCAACGATGTGTGAGCAGGGGCGTTATCGTGGTGCAAAAGCCAATTTTTGTTCTCCCACAAATCCGGGCGTTTCTGGCGGATTGCTTCGCGCAAATTGCGCATAACTTGCAGGTAATATTCCTTATTGACCGTTCTTCCCTGTGGCAAGAACTCATGATGCACCACGCCCCTGCAATCGAAGAAAACTGTCAGCAAAACTTTCACATTCGACCGAACTTGGCGCGCTTTTTTCGGTCTTGATTCATGCGGCAGCTTCCATTGAGATGATTGAGCTTTGGTTTCCACGTCATAACCATAAACCCACGATTCGTCACCAGTTATGACCCTCTGGAGCAAATTTGGTTCGTCGCGGACAGAGTTTAACATCTCATTAGCAATGTTCATGCGTTGCTGTTTTTGGTCGCAATTGAGCAATTTTGGTACGAATTTCGCGGCGACCCGTCTCATGCCCAAATCGTTGATAAAAATCGAATGGCACGAGCCAATCGATATGTTTAGGTCCTCAGCAACTTCTTTAACGGTGATTCGACGATTGGCCGATACCATTTTCTCCACTTCATTAATTTTTTCGTCTGTTGTTGAAGTGCTCGGGCGTCCGGCCCGCTCTTCGTCGTTCACATCTTCTCGGCCTTCTAAAAACATTTTGTACCACCAATAAACGTTGCTTCGGTCCAAGGTAGCTTCTCCGTATGCCACAGTCAACATTCGGAATGCATCCGCGCACTTAATTTCGTTTTTCACACAAAATTTGATACACGTTCTTTGATCCATTTTTTTGAATAAGTAAAAATCGAAGACGATTGAAAACACGTGCAAGTAAAGCAGCTATCACCAATTAAGTGAACATTCAAAATGGCCGAGCTTGTCGGCATAAGTGACAGACATGAGTACCAACATAACGCCACAAAAAAATCGAAATTCGAATATACGTAACCCGCGAAAATTCAAAATTCGCGATACTTTTTGAACACACCTCGTATACCTTTTCCTCTGTATATGTTTTTCCCCATCATATCAATTCTACCCTCTGGCCCTTTAATATCAAAAAGAAAAAAAAGCAATAATCTTATCTTTCTCACTAACAACATTTCATTCATTACTTCTCATTAACAAAATTTCATTCGAGATCTTTTCATTAACAAAACTTAATTCCTTCCTTCATAGTAACTAATTTTATTCAGTATCTCCCACCAACAAATTTTATTTGTTATACTAACAAAAATTCATTCTCGCTTCCCAACTAAAAAAATTTCTTTTCAATGCCCATTAAGAAAGGAGCGAAACAGAAGCTGGCTCCGGTGGTAGCGTCGTGGATTCTCAACCGATGGGTCCGCTGAGACCATGGGTTCAAGTTCTCCTGAGCGCAGGAAAACACTCTTTCTGGGATATCGGTAAAAACAATTGTTTCCGTATAAATGACGATTTGCATATCACCAAACCCCATCATGGCTACGCAAAACGGAAATTGTTGCGTTTGTCGATATGGAAAAGATGTGTACGTAGCGGAATTAAAGTGTGTTGAACTTCGATTACATTACCTGGATGCAGCAGTGGTAATTGGGAATGAAAGGGTTGCGGGATTGAGTGAGTGAAATTCTTGATTTGGGAAGGCAATCTGTATTTGGCTTTGAAAGGAGAGGGAGTTTTTACAGTGTGAGAGTGACTTGAAATTTTATGGTTAGGAAAAAGTTTCGATTGGAAACTTGTGAAAAGAAGTTTTTTTTTGCGTCAGTTCTTGGGATGGTGACGATTATTTGGTGAAAGGGAGAAATATGAGAATATAAACAAAAATACGACGGTTCGCGAGTGTATCTGAAGAAAAAGGTAAGTGAGATCACTAAAGTAGGTTCTTTGTTTAAAAGAAGTAACTTTAAAAGAATTGATAGTAAAAGTGGTTAGCGGGAGTGTATTAAGAACTAATTATGTGCAGAGAGAAAAAGTACAATTCATCTTGCGGAAAATAAATTCATAGAGGGCTTTGCCAGGAAAAGACGATTTAATTAAATTTAATCAAATTTTTTTCTTTTAAAGGAGGCTTTATTTAGCTGAATTTCAATCTGTAGTTTTCTTTGTTGAATTGGAAATAAAGTTTCCTTTTTTTGGCAATATAACGGTCACGATATGTTAAAAACACAAATTTATGACCTCCCCCTTTCCCGTCCTTATCCCTTCGTGTTCGATTTTTATATATGTAGGGTAGCTTAGCGCAAGCAGAGGGTATCCCAGAAAACCTGCGACACGGCTGAGCGCTAGCCGGCCTCAGAATGCTACCCCGGATTATGCACACCTCTACTAAAACTTAATGTCTGCAACTGAGGTGACCTCCGTGGTTGTTACATACTCTTTTAAAAAATGTTGAAACTTTCTATCCCTCAAAGCTTTCTAAAACTCCCCAACTCACAAGCTTTCTAAAACTTTAGAAGGTGCGGCAATCATAGTTCTGTAGAAAAACTACGGTGACCCACAGGCCTACAGGTGAGCACAAGGTGTGATTCGTAATGATTTTCGTCGCTGTTGATTGACATCGGTTCTGGGGTATACTGGTATTGCGCTAGGTGCCGCAAATATACCATATCATCATTTGTGGACCGGCTTCGGTCAGCTAATGCTACAGTGGAGTCCCTTTCAGCTTCATTTTCGAAAATGCAGGAGAAACTTAATGAGTCTAAAACTTCTTTAGCATCTCTTGTTTCAATTGTGCAGGCGGAGTTATCGTCGACCTGCCGGATGAACCAGCAACTGGAACAGGGTGTTACTTTCTTTCCACCTGAAAATGAGCATGTTTTACAACAACACCAACCTGAGCTTGCTTTACAACAACAGAAACCTGAGCATGCTTTAAAACAACAGCAATTGCTCCTGAGTCTGCCGCAGAGTGAGGATCAGCTACAGCAGTTTCCGGATCAACCGTCTTCACCTCAAAATTTTCTGCTGTCCCCTCAGTTACTTTCGCCCGGGGTGTGTGATGAGCTGGTATCGTCACGCCGTCACAGCATTATCAAAAATTCTACCGTGTCACCTCTTGAGCAGCAGCGGCCTCTTACGCGAAGTGTGCTTGCGCAACAACAGCATGCTTGTCATCAGGAGTCAATTCCGGCTACAATTAATAAAGCTACGGTCCTGCAACACAATAGTCGCATGCAGCAGTCTATCTTGCCCTTACAACAGCAACATAAAATTCAGCCTCAATCCGAACTGAGCCTAACACAATTAACGAATCTTCAGCAAAATATCGTTGTGTCTTCAGCACCACAAAACTCTACAGAGAGTGTTTTAGCTGATAACGGAGTACTACGAGCAGTCTCCCCACTTCTCCAGTTGTTCATATCAAGGCTCGCTTACAACACAACTAAGGATACACTTACCAACTACGTAACATCGAAGCTTGGCTACACGCCCAGTATTTTCAGGTGCGTAAAGTTAACAAAAGACAACCTTCCTGACCAGGTTATAAGTTCTTTCAAGCTGACAGTTCCGGCTGAACTTTCGAGACTACTCAGTTCCGACTTTTGGCCAAAGGGCACACTTATTAAAACATTCGATACAATGCAGCCCAAGCGGCGATTTCGTCCCGATAAAGGTTCCAAATCACCTCAACAACCATCAAGGGTCATCTAACTCTGAAAGTAATTCTTAATTTCCTAATCGTTCATTTATTTCTATTTACTATCAGAATGTTCGTGGCTTGAGAACCAAACTTGAGGACTTACTACTTGTATCCCAATTAAGTAACGATTCAGTTATCTGTTTAACTGAAACGTGGTTAAATGAGAATATTTCAAACGCAGAAATATTACCTGACTATTTAGTTTACCGTTGCGACCGTGACCTTAACGTCACTAATAAATCTGATGGTGGGGGAGTCTTGGTTGCAGTCTGCAAATCCCTCAATAGTTCACTTTGTGCTGACTTTAAATTTGCTCGTGCTGTTGAGTGTGTAATTGTGAAACTCCCTCTTCCTCATAACTCCTCATTATTAATTTCCTCTGTGTATATTCCTTGTAATTCTCCCTTAACGGTGTACGAAGCCTTCTTCGATGAACTCTCTGCCTATCTTCTTGCTTGTCACCCACATTCCAAAATTATAATTTGTGGGGACTTCAATCTACCGGCAGTGGAATGGGACCACTTAACAACACCTGGTATTTCCTCAACAAATAATCCTTCTTTGTTACTTTCTTCCTTTCTTTCCCTTTGTTCTTTTTCACAGTTTAATCATATCCGTAACCTTAATGGTCGTCTTCTGGACCTTGTCATGTCAAATTTTCAAACTAGGTGTCTATCTATAGCTCCCGTTTTACATCCTTATGTTCAACCTGATCTCCATCATCCACCTTTGTCTCTAGCACTATCCGTTGATACCCTTAAACCCCAGAGAACTGCCTCAGTTTGTCGTTACAATTTCTTTAAAGCAATATATGAGGCAATCAAAACCAATCTGGACTCGGTCAACTGGTGTACCTTCTTCACTCGTCTTGACTGCGATAGTTCCTTGAACAAATTCTATGATTACCTGAATAATCTGATTGCTCTTTACACTCCGCTCCAAGCTCCTCGCAATGCGAAAATGAAGCCTTGGCTTACCCGAAGTGTTCTTCGTGCCTTAAGAGCCAAAGATAAGGGGCATAGGCACTACAAATTGACCGGAAGTGATGATGCTAGGCAAAATTTTTGTAGATTGCGCTCTTTGGCTAAAACAGAGATCAAAACGGCCATGAAAAACTATTTTAGCAGCTTAGAGAGTTCCCTCCTGACAAATAATCCTAAACCCTTTTGGTCATACATCCGATCCCTTAAATCTTCCTCTTCCATCCCGCATACTGTCAAATGGAATAACACTGAAGCCTCCTCCCCTCAGGATATTTCTAACCTATTTGCCGAATATTTTTCCTCTAGTTTTTCCTCTTCTGACATACTACACTCCCCTATAAATTCAATTCAAACTTATCCAGCATCAAGTACATCCTATTCCACTGATCCTTCTGAAGTTGAATCCCTTATTAACTTGCTCGATCCGAATGTTAGCCCTGGTCCTGATGGATTACCTAATATATTTGTAAAGTCACTTTGTTCCTCTTTGTGTTTTCCTCTTTCCCTTATATTCAATCTCAGTCTTAGTACTGGCACCTTTCCAACGTACTGGAAAGATGCAAATGTTGTTCCTATCTTTAAAAACGGCGACCCATCATCTGCCTCAAACTATCGTCCCATATCACTCCTCTCCTGTTTCTCTAAGCTGCTGGAACGACTTGTGCACAACAGGCTTCTTGAGTCCCTGAGTTCATTTGTCACACCACAGCAACATGGATTCTTAAAGGGTCGTTCAACTTCTACGAACTCGGCTGAGTTCGAAGACTATATTGCTAGAGCTTTAGACAAACAGCTTCAAGTAGATGCAATATTCACGGACTTCTCGAAAGCTTTTGACTCCGTGAACCATGTTCTGCTCTGTCAAAAGTTAGCTTTGCTTGGCAAATCCGGTTCCCTTCATCCTTGGATTTAATCATATTTATCCTCCCGTTCATGTCGTGTCAATCTCTATGGCACATTTTCCTTTCCATTCAATCCTACATCTGGTGTCCCTCAAGGGTCAATCCTTGGACCTCTTCTTTTCGTACTGTTTATCAATGATCTTCCTTCTGTAATTTCCTCTTCTTGTCTCCTGTATGCTGATGATTTCAAGGTATTCCGGACAATTAGATCCCTTGAAGATTGTCAGCAACTCCAAATTGATCTTTTTAACCTGTATAACTGGTGTAATGTAAACTCCCTTCGTATTAATGTTTCCAAATGTTTTAAAATGACTTTTACTTTGAAAATTGTCCCTTTTAATTTTTAATTACACCTTATGTGATGTTGTTCTCTCCTCTGCAGACTCATGTAAAGATCTTGGTGTAATATTTGACCCCAAGCTTAAATTTGATGTCCACATTTTTAGCCTAATTACCAAGGCATCAAAAGTTTCGGGTTTTCTTATGCGGCATTTGCATAAGTTTGCAAATATTGCTACCGCTGTTCGCTTGTTCACGTGTCTTGTCCGCCCGCTCCTTGAGTACTGTTCAGTGGTGTGGTCTCCTAGACATTTATATCTTATGAACTCAATAGAAGCTGTTCAGCGTAAGTTTACCCGTATTGTGTTTTTCAAATTCAACGTAGCTTATGAGCCTTATGAGCGTCGTCTATCCACACTTCGTCTCCCTTCTCTGTCGTCCCGTAGAACCTTCTTAGATCAATGTTTCCTTTATAAGTTGTACCACCAACAAATTGCCTCCACCCTAAGCGCAGACTTGCAATACAGACTGTATGCACGACCTAGTCGGTCTAATCACATTCTCGAGGTTCCGTACGCCCGAACAGATTTATATTTTAACTCAATTATGCCACGAATCATCAGAATGCATAACAGCCTCGAGCTTGGCTCTCTATCCACGTCCTACTTTGTTTTTAAAATTAAATTAAAGATGTTACTTTTTGCGAATAGCGATTAATGTTCCTTAGCACTAAATTTTACAAACTTTGTTCTTGACTCTATCTTCATTTCTTTCATGTTTTAGATTAACTCTTTTCTGCTTGATTTGTTGTATTGATTTGTCTTACTGTGAATTATATTTAACTTTATTTAATTGTCTAAGTCTATTTTGTAATTGGATTTCTGTCTGTTAAGTAGACTTGAATAAATAAATAAATAAATCTAACGCGTGTCGAAGCCGGTGAGGGTTCGGTTACGTGTCGTTAACTGTGGCAACGGTGCCAAGTGTAGTGCTATTGAAAGTGGTGCTAGAAAAAACTAATTTACCAAAGTCAACACCTAGCTGGAGATTTTCTGTCAGCTGGGCTTTAATATAAAAATCCAGAGACCTTGGTTGTACCCTCAAAGATGACATTATACGTGCGCTTTCCTAAAATGGAGTGGTGGGTTCCGTCCGCTGTAATCAAACAGATAGTGAAGTGCTGGATTTGATCCGTATAATTTTTCAGGACTTTTCTTGCGAAATCGGCTGCTATGCAGCTGACGCTAGCTCCAGTGTTCGCAAAGCCTATCATTCGATTTAGCAAGACGTATACTGACGCATACGGGCGGAGATAATCTTTCATTAATTCATCTATCTTGATCGCACGCAATAGTTTCCTTGTCTTCTTCACTTTCCTCCAGAAACCTCACATCCGACGAATGGCGCGCTTAACTCCGGGAGACGCCTTCGAACTAATCTCTTCATTGAAAATACGTTGAAGAGTGAAAATATATTCTCTCGTTCAGACATGGTAGGGTTTCACGTGCCAAGAGATGATCTGAGCATCGGCGACTCCTGGCGTCTCCGGCTTGGTAGCGATTGTTATCGGATGGAAGTATTCAATAGAAATGTTGCCGGCTGGATGGTTGCTTAAAGGTAGTCCCAAGCTGGTGGGGAGGTGAGTTAAGTAAGAGGTTTGATTCCGTTTCCCTCACGGAGCTGTCGTGGAGTGCCGGCTGATAATTTGGGCACTCTTTGGTAAGGTTTTTGATTTCTGAAAATCGTGTTCTATCAGAATCCACTTTACCATAGTGACAGTGGGACAGGCAGAGAAACGATGACCCAGTTTTCGGCAGCTCCAGCACATCGTCGCTTCGGCTACGCTTATGGCTGCTAGTGCTTCCGGCTCATATTTCGCTCCTACATTCTGCGGATCCAATAAATATGAAGGATCATGTGGATCCCCTATGTATGGAACACGTGTCATTAGTTTAGCGGTACAGTGGGGAAAATGCGTGGCAGTTCCCGAGTGACACATGGTCGGTCACTGTTCACACGTCCGCTCCTACCACCTGACATGCGATCGCAAGAACTGCATGGTGAAGATCGGAACATGTTTACTGCTTTTAAGCTCAAACCTTAAATTTCCACGAATAATATTCGATTCTCATTATACTTGCATAGGATTGCGCGAAAGGATCATGTGGACCTTGTTTCTGCAGTCGCTATTTGTCTGCACTTTCTTCTCGGTGAGTCTATCGTCAAACTGATCGTGCGTAGGACAGAGCGAATGCCCCTCTAGGCGACCAACTGAAGGTGTGTAACACCAGTACCAAACGAAGCACTCACAGAAAACAACAGGTGCGCATTAAGCAACAAATAATGGTAGTCGCCCTGAGTGTCCATTCGGTAAGAGACTGCACCTGATGGATGAAATGGTTTACAGGAGTGGTTGAATTACACACAATAATTTCAGGTATCAACTTTCGATGACTACCCGACACGTATCGGGTAAGCCACTGGTCCTTGTTATACCTTCTGGTATAGGTTCTAGGTTGCGAAGGCAAGCTAGGGTGATAGGATACCAATGGAGCTAAGAACTGTTCTACACCCTGGTTAGGAACACTCCCGGGAGGCCACTGTACAGATGCATGATGGTCACTGCTTTTGAGAAACCCTCTAAATCGATGGGCTGCTGATGCTAGCTCCTCGCTCCTAGACGATGTTATGAAATTTCGGGAGTGTGATTCGTTCGTCTCTGCCGATTCTGCACATTACTTTTTACATCATGCTCAGCAATTGCTGTGTTTTGGAGCCGCTCACTGTTTGAGGACGAGCAGCATCAGCTACCTCCATCGCCGTTGGGGAATTTTTGGGTGTCGACGTATGCACCACCCCTCTCTGAGGCACTGCTAGGGTGGATCCGCTCGGGCTGTTGTTTCCGGGTTTCGAACGTCGGCTTGTCAGGGTAGGAACTGGTGGCAACACTATGGCCGGAACCCGCTTGACTGTAGCTGGTACGGAATGTGCGCTGGGACTACCCCTTGTAGATGGTGTGCAACGATCGGTCCCAATATGTTTGTCTGGTTCAAGGTGTCTTTTTGAGTGAGGTCTAAAAACGTCGTTAACCAATCGTTCATACGCTCTGGGTGGAAATCATGCCCACAATGAGTGCGTAGGGATTGATCTGATGAGTGCAGCTCTTAGCAACACATGGTGCAATTGCGCGCTGCTCTCGCCGAATCTTGTCATTGTGAGATGCGTTGTTCTGCCATCGTAATTGTATGTGGGGACATATTTAAACTATTAAAATAAACATTCAATAAGACAGATAGGGTAATGTACTCGTATATAGTGGCCGTATATAGTGCGCTATCACAAAGCCTGGTAAAAAAACGTACCCAAGATTCGTTCCTTCCAGCAGTGGGAAGGGAAACAGAAGGTAGCTTGTCGCAAAGTAGGTGCTTCTTACTAGTTACCTTACCCCCATTATATTACAAAAAGCTTCTAAGCTACGTTAAATCATTTCAAGAGGTGAGTGAAGGCATTACTGTAAAAATTTTGTACACGGTTAAAGTCTCGACTCGTGGAAGTATACAGGTTCCGCAATTCTAGCGTACGCAAATGAAAGTCAAAAAGGTTTCAATTACCTACCACACATGAAAGACATACAAAGTCCTTCCGCAACACTAAGGTAAGGTAACATTCTATTCTCTTGCGAGTCCAGGTAGACAGAAGAATCTGTCTGACTGACAGTTCCCAGCAATAGAATAGAAAGTCGTCACTGGTTTCACCAAGGGACAAGACATTGGAAAGAATCTTTCGCAAAAAAAGTAAATAAATTAATAAAAACAAAAAAGAGCAAACAATGCGGTTAACGTTCAGTGACTGAGTCGTATTGACACATTCTGCAGCTTCCGGTCATAGGACCCTAGTACAGAAGTACAAATTCGTTTTTCGTATAGGGCCTGAAAGTCAGAAAAAGACTGGGATTTCTCGATTTAGTAACGATTCGGCCCCAAATTGGGCAACATATGTATATTTGTTGAGACTTTTCGGAAAGTTTCCGTCACCCATCTCGGATGCGTTAAACGCTGATAGAACACTTCCGGGTAACATGCAAGGTAACCACAATTACTCCAATTTCAATAAACGTTTCACAAAACCCTGAAACTCATATTCAAAGAACATGACACTCGGGTTTTAAAAGGCCACACGATCGTACCAAGAGGATTTGTTTTTGTTCAGTGGAAAATACTGGTTACAAAGGGAGCTTCTCTGATAGGATATTTAGAGAGTGACTGTGCCTTATTGTTGCCGAAGACGATGTAAAAAACCTAAACCTTTAATAGGCAGCAAGAAAAAAAATAATTAAAAAGCTATCTATGAGCGATGTACGTAAGGCGAACAAAATTCACGTGACCAAGATCAATATCCTTCTTTGAACCACTAAACTTCTGAGGAGTTTACTCTTTCAAGAGGGAAATATCCGTAAGAGAACCGGGAGAACTTATCAAATATAAGCAAACAATAAGCCCAAAAGAATTTGCTGTTACTATATCTCTTCTGCATAAATGATTCTATGGAACCATAGAAAATAAGTACCGATGACCCGCGGCAAACAGAATTACAACTGAAGAGACTACAAATTGAACTGAATAAAACTCTAATCGTAGTGTTTTACTGCAGGATCTCCAGGGCTTGGGTTAAATTTCTTGAAAGATTCTACAATGAGTTTTTGTATAGCTTAATTTTAATGTGCGTGCCTCTAGTAATCAAACCGATTTATAAAAGCTGTAAAGATGTCACGAATTTTCAGAGTAATCTAGTAATTGCCAATTGAAACGAAGGATGGCGAGAAGGATTAAGAGAAGATGTTTAGTTTCATCTGAAAGAAAGAAAATATAACTACTGAGTGATAAGCTTTCCTTAACTAGTGATAAACTTTACGTATTTTAATTTAATGTTTTACTTACTTCTGTTTAGAACTTTCCGATTTGAGTAACATAATCAAAAAATTGGTAAAGCGCTAACCAGATGTCGTTAAGGTATTCAAGTTTATGTCCAAATTTTTTATTTGTGAAGGCTATTTATGTCCTTGTTGTGGGGCTTCAAGGCATGTGGGACATCTGGATTACCCACCAAACACCTCTCCTGTCCACCGGAGAATCTAGCCTGAAACCGGTCGACAAACTAATTCGAGCTAATCCTCGTTTTGCTACGCTGTCGGGCGCCTTCAAAATAGGGTAATCTTTCCTTCAGCAGAAAAGGAGGGACGAAGACGAATTGCATGCAAAGTAATACCCTAATCCCGTCGGCTTCTGTGAGTTCTTTTTATCCCTCAGGACATATTGTGCCACATGGTTTCATTTGTCAGTCGATCGAAGCATCTCCCCAAAAAAAACTGTCCAGAGTGAGCCCGCCTGTTTTCTTGTAGAGGTACCAGCGCAGTCTGTCCCATATTTTCCAGGCAAATTATAAGTGGTGGGCGTTGGCTCCCTCTTTTGCGCCAAACTTATCATTGAGGAACCGCGACTGACCAATCTAGTGCAAGTAAGACTGTATATGTCCGTGCCCGCTCAAGAGCTGAGTCAGGTAAAATATAGTCTGACCCTGCGTTCGATTGAGCCACGGTCTTAAAATAGAGGTCAGGTACGCAGTTCATCTTCCTTTCGTGCTGTGCACCTAGGACTACTGCCAATCATTAAGTGAGCATTGTCTCTCCTTGCACGCAAATGTCCCGCTCATGTGTTCATTTCGACGCAGGTAGATAGAACGGCGCTCACCTGCAAGGAGCGCGATAGGTATCATCCGCGATAACTCGCACAGCAAAATCAGAGACTGTCAGATATGAAGATGCAATTCTCTGTGATCTTTTCTGTATCTGTGCCAATAGTTTTCAGTACTACTCTTTGCTGAGAGCGTCGCCCCATATTACAGTACCGTACAGTAGCACCGACTCTGCAGACCTCGTCAAAAGTCGTCTTCTTGATGGGTTCTGTGCTCTTACGGTGGCAATAAGTCGATTCAGATCCGATACGCTTGTGGTAGCTTTATCAGATGTTGCCCTGATTTGCTTAAAGAAACGCATCTTCAAATTGATCAGCAACTCCAGGTGATTTACTGGTGGTTTCAGTCCAACCAGCACTTCCGCAATACTGATCGTCATTACTCTGGTGATCATCTTCTTTGTCAGGATGACCACTTCGGTGTTCTCCATTGCTAGACTAAACCCGTGAACAGTCATCTAGTCTCTTATCCGGCGCATTCGCATACCTAGTGTAAGTGTCACCTGTGCATTCGGCAGATAGCGCCGTTATATCATCTGCATAGAGGATCATCCAGCAGCCCTACTCGCAAGAGCCTGTGGAACGATATATTTTATAAGACTGGCTTAAGAATAGATCCTTAAGCAATACCTGCTGCGATTTCTCTCATCGTCAGCCCTGTATTGTATCATAAATATGGGTTCCTTTCTACATGTAGTCCCTCAAAAGCCGCATAAGATAATCTGGAATTTGAAAAGGAATTTTTAACTTACTCATCCAGTGGTTGCATTTCCAATACCAAATGTCACCAACAGAATCATCCGTCACTTTGTACGGATATGTGCCTCCGCCTTTTGGATTGCACCCTTTACCTCTGCAATTGCATTTATGCTGGAGTGTCCTGTAATACTGCCGAGGAGATAGGTGCCCTGCAGCACGGATCGCGTCAGTGAGTCTTCCCTTGATCAGTTTCTCTAGAACTTTCCTAGCCATTATCTAGCATGCATAACGGGCGGTATGCAGATGGGGAACCATTATTCTCCAACCCCTTGCTGATCAATAGGAGTCTCGCAACCTTCCGAAATTCCGGGAAGACCCCATTGCATGTTATGTGCAGCAAGTCAGGATAATGGTGGAAGATGAGATCCAATACCTCAGATGGGAGGCCGTCTGAACATGAAGTCTTCCTTGGGTTCAATGATAAGACTGCCTATTCCAGTACCAGCCGAGTGAAAAGTGGGCACTCAACTGCTGTTTAGCAGCAAACAGCGTCAGCATTGACGAGATTGATAGGGAAGAGTGCTCGCACTATCCAGTCCATCTTTTTTGCGTCATATATGCAAGGCTTGCCTAGGATATCAAGCTCCCGCATAACTAGCTTGTAGCCAAGGCCCCGTAGATCTCTCTTCAAACTGTCTATGAGATCTTACCAGCAGCGAGCTTTACTGCTGATAATCATTTTATGAAGATATTTCCTGGCTGACTTATATGTTGCTAACTGGTTGCATGCTTCGTCCCGGTTCCGTGCCCGTTGAGCTTTACGTTGAAGCTTGCGTCACTCTCTTTTATGTTCTGCGATTTCAGTCGAACACCAGTACACTGGAGGCTTGCTGTGCCGGGGTCTCTGACGGGGCGTAGAAGTGCTGCAAGCAGACGTGATGATGCTCATAGTCCACCAGCTCCCTGCGAATCATCTCTTTTGTGTCCATCACCAATGTTTCCGCCTAATGGTGAAATGTCGAGAGAACGGGCATTGGGAGAGAGGATCACGGATCTCAAGCAAAATAGAGTGATGATCACTGGCTGAACAGTCCTCTAATACTCTCCAATTGGGTAAGCTCTATACTAGGGACTTCAAGGCGAATGTTTCGTCAGATATGGTTCCTGCACAGCCCATACGGTAGAAAGTCGGCGTATCGGCGGTGTTTAACAAGGCGAGCCTTGCCCTGGCCACCATCTCTAGGACTCATTTTTCTCACGGGTTGGAAACATGATATCGTTTCGTATGGCGTTAAGCCTGTGCAAAAAAATGTTGTCCATCAACATGAAACCCATACGAAACCATGCCTCCGTCCATAGCTCTCTAGGAAATCAGCACCGCTCAAACCCAGATGGCAGAAGTACCAGGTTCGTCAGGGCACCATAATAATGAAATTCTGTCATGGTGTTGTTCACTAAGCAGCGAAAAGTTGGCTTTTATATAACCAGCAAATGGATCAAGCAGATTTTGGGAACTTTTACGGCGGTGTAAGTTTACTTGCAGGATACGGGTCGTCTAATTGCTGGTTTTACCTTGGCAAGAGCGTTGTCGAAAACCCGACACTTTCCTGAACATAAGACGTACTTGAAAACCGGTTTTGAATCACCATCCTTGGAAAGAATTCAGTGTGCCTCCCTCGTACATTCATTTCTTGTTTGACCCCTGTCGCCAAATTTGTGGCATTGGGAACTCCTATGGGGTCTCTTGCATTTCTGTACGGTATGACCATTACCAAGGTACTTAAAGGATTGCGGAGCAACTGCTCGTCGCTATATCCTACAGATGACCCATTCCTCCCCTCCTTTTCCCGTACTTAGTTGTTCGGCGTCCTTTCAGTCAAGTCAATGATCGCCATCCGTTGTCCCCTATTGCTTTCTAACCCTGCCTTGCCTTAATCCTGCTTATGCTAGGGAGTTCTCTTTCGATAGTCTCTCCTACCTCGGCCAGGTCAATGATGCAGTCAATCTCCCTGATTACGATCATTGCCATCGGCTTAAGCGAGGCTACAGTTACTTTTTTGCCGGGAACCTGCTTGACTGCTTCTTTATTATTTTCCTCAGCTTCAAATTCGCAAATTCACCCAGTATGTGGACAGGCTTTAATGACAGTTTTGGTGTCCTCAGGCTTTACAAGTCCCTGATCCCGCAAACCATCTGCGTAGGAGTGACCATCCTTTGGTTTCTCGAACATTACATATAACCGGGTTATTCGTAGTTATTTTTTTCTTTTCTACCTAGCATCAGGTTTGCTAGGCATCTATGAGATCTTTATTTTCTGGGACATTTTCTTCTTTAGCTTCTTGCTCTTCTTCAGCCTTCAACCAGCTCCGTCGATAATGCCAGATGCAGTCTAGGAGATTCCTTAGCTCCTGGAGCCCGTTGCTTGCACCTTTGCTAATGTTTTTCTTTCCAGTCACATTCAGATATAATTCACTTTAGAATGCTTCCTGGTTTTGGAATTAACCACTCAATGGTTACTGTACTTCCTAACGTTCTCGAAATTCTACCAAATTTGTTAATAATTATATATTTTACGAGTTTACGAGAGTGACCCTTGAATTTGCCAAAAGTTTGATTTCAAATTTTCTGATCTGAATCGAGCCATAAACGGCTAGATTATAGACGATTGAAAATTTATCAGCTACAACAATAACACGTGATACTGTTTAAATACAGGTTCGCAAAGAACCCAGACACTGCAGATAGTATACAGTGAGGATTTTGAAGAAAATTTCAGAAATCTGTTGTTAACATTGATATGCTATCATAACTGCTCAAACATTGAGATTAGCACACTGATAACAATATGGCACCAAATCAAAATAAATATAACCATTTATTCAATATTTATGAGACCTTTTTTCAATTTCGAGTTATTTTACAATACCCTTCCGGCAGGAGCACTCTCCTGCAACTTTTTCTAGTTTTTTTTTTGTGTCACGATTTGTTTTTCAACACTGGGGGTGATTTATCACGCGATCTTCTCTTATAGGGTGTTCTGGAGTGCGTGCAGTTTTTTACTCTGCCCAAACGCCTGGATTATATCCGACTGATATGTGCTATCTGAGCCTTTTCTTTCAGCGGTCCGTTTGTCTTCGTTCTTTGAGTCGCTCCTGCATCTTGGAAATGAGTTTGAATATTAAAGTACGTTTTAGTTTCTGTCGCAAGCACGGTAGTCACTGCAGTTGCAAACATTAGAAAATTGGCAGAGCCCGGAGTGGTAGACTTAGACCCGCTAGAGGTCAGTCGTGGCGTAGGACTTTCCGGAAAATCCCTGCCCGTGCTTGGCCACCTTATAATACAACTTTAACACATGAAGGAATATGAAGGCAAGGGAAGGATCGCTCCAAGAAGTGAAAAGATAATAGAAAATAACTCAATCATTGCCGGTTTATTTTCAATAAAAAAAAAAAAGATTCCTTATAAGAGAAACTATAACGAGCAAAAATTTAGCAAAGAAATAAAAATTATTAAAAAATTTAAGGCTCTTGAAGGTCAAAAGCAACTTGTTCAAAGCAAATCGAGTTCATAATCATATACGCATGTGAAAATAGCTTTCAGACTAAGTAAATAAAGAGTTTTTAGGTCATAGAGCGCTTCACAACGACGAGGAAGCGGGCCACTGAAAATTCCAGAACAATAAATAGTATAAAGTAAAATTTGCTATTTCTTTCCCATGAAATTCTCACACCTATCTTTTATATTGTTAACTATTTTTATTTTAAAAGATACGTGGTGGTTTTTTTAACAGATATGTGTTTAAACTGTCTTAATTTTCTTTATTTCATCACTTTCAATGCCCAGAATACACTCAAAATCCAAAAATATTCCCGGATTCGCTTTTTCACTCTTTCATCGATTCGACTTTTTTATAGATTAAACTTTTGTTTCTCGCCGTATCAAGCAGCCTCCAGATCCACAACACACTGACGTCCCGAATAAACAGATTGCAAATTCCCAAGCCTTCCCCTCTCAACCATCCGCTGCCGCTAAGATTGAACGCTTGGAGTTCATTATACGAGTACTTCAATCTCGTTTCCTTTGTTAAACCAAAAAGATTTTGCCCCCAAGAGAACTTGAACCCAGCAGAACGTTGGATTGGGAGTCCGACACTCCAGCATCTGACACTGTAGCATCTTCACTAGTGTCCGACATTATCCTACTCATCAAACTACAATCAAATTTCAATTGTTTGAATTGATATCGCTACAATGGGCAGGTTTGTACGCTTAAACGATTAGGAGCGTCAGAGAGGGATTATGATGCACAATTTTTTATGATTATGGTCGCATTACAATGAATGCATGAGAATAACAAATACAAAGGAAAGAAATAGCATTTATTTATTTGGAAATTAAAATTTTTTTTAAGGAAAGATAAGGGTATTTTTGTAAGGTTTTATAAAAGGGATAATATATAAAATTAATGAAGACAGTGAATGGGAATAGGAAAATGAAGAATTCGGAAGAAGATATAAATGAAGTTCGAATTTGTGAGCTGGAAAATACGGGCACAGCCGGAACTCACCACAGTACTCATCTGCGGTTAAGTCTAATAAGACAACCGTTATTTTTATCTCCAGACTCGTACCTAAAATAAAAGTCGCTGAATATTGCCCTTTATGAACCAGAATCGTTTAGTCCGATTAACTTGACAACCACATAACGAGATAAGTAAGACACCTAAGTGTGATGTTTCATCTCTCCTACTCTGGATACTTGTGACAGGGATGGAATAAAGGTGATGGAGTATACCGAAGACCTGGTAATTTAGTGTCGGGTACGTTCCCTTCCGTGATCAGCATTACTTTCTGTGTTGGCTACAAATGGTAAACGTAGCGTAAACTCAGATGATGCCAGTCTTCCCAGGTTTGATGGTCAACGAGTCTTGTTATAATCTAATGCAAGTATCTTGGATCAAAGCTCAACTGACGGTTAAATATAGAAAGTCGTCTCAAAATCGCAATATTGTCTTAAACGCTTGCAGCAATGTTTTTGTGGGAAATAGGGTCTACAGCTAAAATGAACTTTTGAATTTACACATTAATAGCACATCTGATCCTCACCAATGGATCACTAGTGCGGTGGCCTGCAAAGGTAAAACCTATATAACAAAAAACCTAGCTGTAGCTTTCAGGGTAGGAAATGGTTTGTACTCAACTCATCTTAGCCCGGCTACTACATCTTTTCAGCTTATAGAACAGTGCCGGAGGAAGTTGGCCGATATGGGCAATCGCATTGCAGTAACTTTTTTCCGGGTTCCAGAACATAGAAACATAGGGTAAAATGAACGGGCCGACCAATTGGCTAGAGAAGACTCAGGCGTTGATGGTACTTTATCAGTAATAATGAGACTAATCTCGTCACTCTACTTTTCTGAAGATAGCTTCAAATGGGGCAGCTTTATCACCTGCGCTACATCAGGGAATGTATGGCCTAATTACTGCAACACGAGAACTTCTAAGTAAATTTGGTAAAGTAATAATCAGAGTCGCGGCTGTTAGTAAAGGCCATGGGCCGATAGGAACCCATACAAGTAAGATGGATATTACAAGCAGCACATATTGCAGAAGTTATAAGGGCATGAACAAAAATAAAGATTGTTTACTTTTTCTGTAATTTGTCGGCACTAGCTAGAGCTAGGCCACGAGTACTACTCAGTGTCATCTTTAAAGATGCGGAGGACATCTACAAAAAAAGACTGAAGAGCTAATATACTTCCTGGAGTCTCTAAAATTGTATGTGGAACTCCAGGGACTCTAAAATTAACTACCAGGTTGACCAAGGTGTGCCGCAGTAAAAGCACTAATATTTGCTAATTGAAATGACGAAGCGAGGGAGATGGTTGTCCGCGAGGAGAGACAGCGCTTGCTCAACGTCTTGGGACAATTGCACGAAGGGAAGGTGGACTACGCGCCTTATCCTGGATGTGAGACCGTGGCTAAATCGAAGGCATGGTGAGACTGACTTCTATCTGACCCTGCTTTTGAGCGGGCATGAGTGTTTTCAGCATAATACATTCACCTAGTACCCACACCTTTCATTTACCCTGCATTGCACACTTTTTGAATTTTCCCAGGGGCACGTCAGCTGATCCGGGGCACGACAGCTGAGTCCAAAGCAAAAAGCAAATAAAATTTCCGACGCACGTGTTCTTTTACGGATTTCGGAACATGGGAGTGCTGCCAGTTTCTAAAAAAAACTAAAAGATTGCACGGAATGAATTTCTTTTTTTGCAAACTTATTGATTTTTTGAGATATGGTAATCCAGATATCTCTCATCGAAGCATATGTTTATATTCGCGCCAATCCTCGCGTCAGCATTTACCTACCTACCTGCTACCGAAGATTTATGGCTCGCTGTTCGGCTTGTGTTCGGATTTTTCCAGAGGGTTGATGGAGTGTGGATACTATTTGAGTATACTATGGTTTTCAGTCTTACCTGCACAAGATTGGTAAGTCAAGGTCCCCCGATTGTCGGTTTTGCCTAGGAGAGGGGGACAATGCCTGCCACACATTATTTGCGTGCGCAAAATGGGTCAGGCTGCGAAGGGACTTCTACAGGAGACGGGAGAGCACATCCCGGATAATATAGTCGCGGTTATGCTCGAATCGGTTGACAAATGGAACCAGGTGGCACATTATGCTCGGGCAGTCCTAAAATATAAAAGGGCCTCACAGCAGCCGGGGGCCTTTGGGCTGGGGGATCGCTTTTCTGGCACTTCCTTTTCCCCTTTCCCCTCCCGCTAGGAAAAAGATCCCCCAGCTTGAAGGCGCCTCACAGCGTAACAAAACGAGAGCTACCCCGAAGTAATGTATCAAACGGTTCCAGGCTGGGTTCTCAGGTTGACAGGAGAGCTGTTTAGTGGGTGGTCCAGTCACCTTCTTGCGTGCATGGGAGTCCCACACTCTGTGCATAAATGGCTTTCACCTCCCAAACGCAAAAAAAATATATATTTACTAATTGGAGAGGGGTCAGTTTTGAGTTTAAAAACCTAGCCAGATAAATTTGGTAATTTTTCGACTAGTCTTCGAAAACATCCATACTCCGAGTGTTATGAAATCCCAAGCCTGCAATTTGTTGCCATTTGAGTAGTTAGTCTATGGAAGATGGTAGCCACGTATCTTTAAGTTTCATATACAGACAAAAAACTCCGACTCGATTAATTTCCTTCAAAAGAAATTGGACTTTAGTGCCACTCACTCATGGACTCCAAGGAATCATATTATATCCTTCCTGTGATATCAACCATTTATGAGTATCATAACACGAATTACGGCAACTTCTTTGCTAACGTGGGTATATAATTCAATGAAGTCTCCATTTTCTACGAAAACCTCCTTCAATTTCATCCTGTTCAAGTTGCAGAGAAAAAAATATTTTCCCAGTATAATCTAAATAGCTATACTTCCACTTGATTCATCCACCAGACATGTTTTGTAAAGTTTCCAAATCAACATAATGATTGCTATTATGCGTACGTCAGCAGATCCCGATCCTTTTTCTATCCCTCCCTCCCCCCCGAAGGTTTCTCCTCAACTTTCTTCTGCTACTTTTGCATCAATTTCATTGCCGTTTGCTTTTTTATTATGTTATGTCTCCTTCACCTATTTAAAGCGAAATTCTGTGGAAAAGTTTATGTAATCCATCGTCGTTGGGTGAATTATATGTGCAGCAGAGTTTTCCCAACAGGAGATGAGAAAAAAATCCTTCACACTACTCTATACTCAACTCATTCCGGATATATCTCTACCTCTTAGCTCGGGCTCAGCCTTGGAAACCTTGGCATGCCTTTGGGACAGATTTGAGTCGAAATGAAGGATAATTTATCTTGACGGTTCATAAATTCTCAAATACACTTCAACAAGAAAGCACAAAAACGACTCAGTTACACAGGATAATATTATATGGAGTATTGTAATATTTCAGAGCTATTGTGCAATGGAAAGAAGTTCAGCCCAGTTCGTGTTCGTCTATCATTGATGAATTCATGGAACTCAGTCTAGAAGGAGAGATCTACGTAGCATGCGAAGAATGGGCTTATTGTTGCGAGTCGGAGAGTGCGAGTATGCTCCTGGGAGAGGTGTTGTCATGGTTGAATAACGAATCGCTGCCAGATTGGGCTTAGAATTTTAAATAATGCAGATGACATGTATAGGATATTCTAATGAAGCTTCCCCAGCGCATGTATAGAATTTTATCATATTTTTTAAATTAAGGTAAATCCTGCAGTCAATCTTTTCTCCCTGCTGGGTATACTAAGTTCTAGAATTCCACAGCACTAAATCCTTGGATCCTTAGCAAAATCCGTCATACGGGCAACTCTTCTTGCCGCAATTCAATCTCTTCTCGTTAGTCATAAAACTTTTACACGGACTATATGCTTCAACTGCTGTTATAAAATATCCTTCGCTTAGTTCAAACTCAGAACCTTCGTTCATGTTATTATTCATAAACTGTCCATTAGGCTGTTACAGCAAGGATTTGATTAATTGACGTCTATCTGGGACAAGCTTTTAGGTATACTACAGTCAAACTGTAGCTTAGCTTAAGAATCCTGGAAGCATAGTATTCCGCCTGGAGAATAACAGACATATTCGTATCTATTCAGCAGAGAGTAAAGGCCAACAGTCTGTGGAAAGCAATTTTGCGTCCTATTCATTCAGTTTCAGTGTAATGATGATTTGTAGTTTATGCAGATATAAAATTCATCTGCTAACAGTGAATTGACGATGTTTTATGGAGATAAATACTAAAATTTTCAACGGCCTAGTTGAGTGAGCATAAAACTTGGTTGGGATTATTGTTACGTTATTATATGATCTCTATTTTGGGAAATTAGTTTAAATGAAAATAAGCTACAAAGACTTTATGCTTTGCTTTAGAAAATTTCGATGGAATTTCAATTTTTAACCAATTTCCATAGCAACGAAGATTATCCGATTCGTACGTATATTTTTTATTCGATTTTTTTAAATGTATGCTTACGTATAACTTTTGAATGAGGATTTCAACAAACTGTTAAACTTACATTTCATTGGGTCGTTTCTGAAACGTGTAAATCAAGCAGCGGCGAAGAACCAAATCTGTGAGATACTGTCAAATATCTGCCTTTAATACCGATTTCTCTTCACCAAGAAATGGTCTCTGGATGAATTTCGCTCACTGAGGTTGCATATAAAGGGCAACATAATGTAGTATTATATACCAGGTTTTGGTGGTTATTCATTTATGGTCTATGCAGATACTAACACTAACACATGACGAAATTGGCCAGGAAATTACATTTTCTCTTATTTTGCATTAAACTACCCGTTACTACTTTTGAACGAGGATAGAGAGTTGAAAACTATTTTCACCAAACTATTGGACTTTGGTTTCATTAAATTTTTTTTAAAGGACGGTTATCAAAAGAATGGCTTCTAGTCCAATCGAAGAAGACAATGATAAAAGGGGGAAAGAGGAGGCACTAAATGGGCATGAAACTTTACATCAGGAGTACTGACAAAAGCTTTCAAAAAAGCCACCTTAAATCGCCGCCAAAATGACCCAGAAAATAAAGTTTCTATAGATGCCCAACAAAAAGTAGTGCCTGATGCGAGGTAGAACAAAAAAGAGCCACGACACAGACCCCGGTGGTAGGTAAAGCTCGTGAAATCCAAGGATGGCCAATCCTACGCAGATGTGTTGCGGGAGTTAAGCAAGCTGTAAAGCGCAAAGACACCAAAACTGCCATTAAAGCAGTGCCACCAACCCGGTTTGGTCACAACCTGGTCAGATTTGGATCAGAGGCCAATAATAAAGAAGCAATCTGCGATGCAGTTAAAAAGGTTCTCGACAAAAGAGCAACTATAGCCTTGCTCGAGCTGATGAAAACCAGCGAAATCAGGAAGATCAACTGCATCACCGATCTGACAGAGTTAGAGGAGGTCATCAAATGGAAACTCTCAAGCAAAAGCAGGGTTAAAGCAATGCTGACACGAGAAAACAATTGGGGACAGCATTTGGCCATCATCGACCGGACTCAGATGGACGGTGAACAATTTGTGAGTAAGGCAAAACTAGAAATAGGGTAAGCCACCTGTGAGTATGGCGAATACCAGTACCTCTGCAGTGCCTTGGTTATGGTCATACCACAGAGCCCGATGGGAGTTTCCTGTGCTACAAATGTGGTGACATGGGAAATAAAAGAAAACAATGTAGCATTCTTTCTAAAGATACTGATACAAAACCAGATTGAAGGGAAACGAGAAGTGCCAGGTTTTCAAGGAAGCCCTAGCTAAGGTAAAACAGAGATTCGAAGACCTGCATTGTGCAGGTAAACCTGGACCGCATTTTATGCGTGCAAAAGATGGGACAGGATACGCTGGGATCTAAACAAGGAAACAGGAGGGATATTCCCCGTTAGTCTAATCGGGAATATACTTGGATCGGATTAAAAATAGAATCAGGCAGAATACTAAAGGGTTTTCCAATAAGAGGTGTTATTTTGAATAGCCCGCTATTTCGGTAGATGTCACTTTTGAAGCTGTAATTTTTGACATTTGACAAGTAGAAACTACGCCATTAATAAAAATGGAACGATACACGCTTCAATAACGCATTGAAATTACTAAAATTCACTACAAAAATGGTGAAAATTCGGCAGTGACTCGAACATTTTTGGGTCGTCATGAAGCACCTTGTCGGAACGCAATACAGAAATTCGTGGAAAAATTCGAGCTGTTGGGACAACTTAGTGATGTGAAGAATAAAAGCCGTGCACGTCACGTGCCGAGAATATTGCTGCTGTAGCCAAAAGTGTTGAAGAAAGCCCAGGTTTGTCCATTCCTCGTCGTTCTTTGGAATTAGGCATTCCACAAACGTCGTTACACCGTATTCCGCATAAAGATTTAGGTCTTAAGGCTTATAAAGTTCAGTTAAAACAAGAACTCAAGCCGGTCGATCATCAACATCATCGTGTCTTTGCTGATTGGGTCCTTGAAATGCATGAAAAAAATCATCTTGAGTGATGAGACCCATTTCCACCGCGGTGGCTTCGTCAACAAACAAAATTGTCGCATCTGGAGCTCGGAAAACCCAAGAGTTATTGCTGAGAAGCCGCTTTATCTTCAACGTGCGACTGTTTGGTGCGGTTCATGGTCCGGCGGAATCATCGGACCTTACTTTTTCGAAAATGAGGCTGGAGCAACAGTTACGATGGATGGATTGCGCTATCAAGAGATTATTAATAATTTTTTATGGCCGGAATTGGATGGTATTGATCTGGACAACGTTTACTTTCAACGGGACGACACTACGTGCCACACAAGCAACGAAACCATTGATCCTTTACGGGAAAAGTTTCCGGACCGTGTTATCTCTCGAAGAGGTGATCACAATTGGCCACCGAGATCTTGTGATTTAAAACCTTGTTACTTCTTCCTTTCGGGCCATGTGAAAGAGAAGGTCTACGCCAACAGCCCAGCGTTGGTTCAAGACCTCAAAGGTGGAATTCGTGAGGCTCGTGGACATAGGGCAGCCACTTTGCTATTTGGTTATGGAAAATTTCATGAAAAGGATATGCTTCTGTTAGCGTGGTCGTGGTGGTCATTTGCCTGATGTTATTTTCCACTCTTAACGGCATACCTCCCTCTTTAGAATGACATAAACATCCGATCATTTATACAAAAAAAAGGCATTTTTCTTTTAATATTAAAATAACACCTCTTATTGGAAAACCCTGTCCTTTTGAGCGAAGGTGGAGAGTTACATTTTTTTCGATTGGGATGTTAATATCATTTACGTACACAGTGTGGAACTCAAATGCTCGCGAGCGATTGGACTATCCACTAAACACCTCCCCTATCAACCCAAGAACTAAGCCTGGAACCATTTGACTCATTGATTCCGGCCAGGTCTAATTTTGTTAGCCTTCAAGCTGAGGGATCCCTTTTCTAGCAGGAGGGGAGGGTGGAACTTGACTCGAGAGACAAGCGATCTCTCAGCCCTAACGCCTCCGGCTGCTGTGAGTCCCTTTTATTTTTTAGGACTGCCCGAGCATGATTCGTGCACCAACGCGACTATATTATCCGGGACGAGCTCTCCTTGCTCCCTGTAGACGCCCCTTTGCAGCCTACTTAATTTTATGCACGCAAAAACTGTCTAGCAGGCATCGTCTTCCCCTTCTGGGCACAATCGACAATCAGGGGACCGTGACTTACGAATCTTGTGCAGGTAAGATTGAAAACACCCATACCCGCTCAAAAGCTGGGTCAAATAGAACTCAGTCTTACCATGCCTTCGATTCAGCCACGGTCTCACATCTGGGATGAGGCATGCAGATCACCTTTCCTTCGTGCAGTTCACCGAAGACTGCTGCCAGCCATTGAGTGAGCGCTGTCTCTCCTCGCAAACAACTATCTCCCTCGCATCCTCATTTCGACGCAGGTAAATAGCGCGGCGCTCTCTAGCACGGCGGGCAACAGGTATCACGCCTGCAATAACTCTCCTCGCCGAATCAGATACTGTCGAATACGAAGTTGCAATCCGCAGTGCTCCTCTTCTCTGTACCTTCGCCAAGCATTTTCGGTATAGCATCTTACTGAGAGCGTCGCTCCATATTTCTGTTCCATACAGTAGCGCAGACCCTACAGCACTCATCAAGAGGCGTCTTCTTGTTGGGCTGGGTCCCTCTACGTTAGTCGTAAGTCGGCCCAGAGCCGATACTTCGAAGCAGCCTTCTCAGCAGTTGCCCTGATTTGCTCAGAGAAACTCATCTTCGAGTCTATCAGTAGCTCCATGTAGTAATTGAGCAGTCAAGCAACCTGCTCGAAGACCACAATAATGCTGATCCAAATTTCAATTGAAAATTTAAAAAAAAAAATAGTAATCATTTAAATTTTCAATTGAAATCTGCGCACGGCAACACTTTTTTCAACGGAGCTGATCCACGAATTGCAATTTCGCAATGCAATGGAAAGTGGATGGAAGGCTTGTCAAATGCCATTGTGAGGAGTCCCACAAGGTGACGACGAATAACAGGGGAGTCTTTGTGTTATCGCAAGACATGGCGGACGTCGCAAATTGTCTGTGCGTGGATCACATTTTCGATTTGCACACAGAAAAGTGTCGGAAATGTGCTGGAAACGCGTAGACAAAATTTGCTGGTCTCGTGTGGTCACTCGAGCATAAGGTGCACTTCAATTCGACCTAGCCTAAGCATATCGACGATCCGCGACCAAAATCGTATGAATGCAATTGATTCTGGCTGTGCAATCTTCTCCCTTTATCTGTTGTGTGTGATTACATGCGTCGTCGGTTATCAAACGGAGAGTTTCGCATGCGGTACAAGATACGAGTGAAATAACATAAATCGCTGAATAGAACCGAAAGGAAGAGTTTTCCAGTAGTGGTTCGAGTTGTAGCCAAGTGAAAAAGAAAAATCCGAAATTTATTTCGCGCTGTGAAAGTTCAGTTCTCTTTGCGCGTTCGTCGTGCTGTTTCTGCGAAGTGTTGGCGATTGCGAAAAACTTGGTGGTGTGTTGCTGGTGAAGTGTGTGCGCCGGAAAAGCAGGAAGAAGTGGGAATTTGTATGAAATTGGTGGAAAGGTGTGAAAAGATTTCCGGTGTGTCGCCGAGAGTTAGTGTACAGCCGAGTGGCTCAGTGGAGTACCGGGAAAATCCGACAGAGTACCGTCGCCAGCGCTAGTGCCAGCGGAAGGCTGTGTACGGGGAACTATAATCACTTTTGTGACCGAGAAACAATCGGATGGATGGGATTGAGAAATTGATATGCCATCTGAATGAATGAGATACTGTTTATTTTACGAATCAATGTTGCATACATTGGGTTCGCAAGAGATAAATGGCTAAAAAGAAACGAGATGATGTTTCTAGGTCGTGAAACTTTGTTCACAACTGCAATTGAAGATGGTTAGGATAAGGAGGAGAAAAGTTAATTGGTGGAGCGGTGTTCTTCGTGTTTTTATATGGATGCTTGTCTGAACATCTTATCGAATCAAAGAAATTGAATTGTATTCAGTGCAAAAGTGTATTTGAAAATGAATTATGAAACCATACACCCGGGCTTTCCACTTCACCTGAAATCCAGACCGGGTACTGGACCCGCAACGATTCCTCTAAAGTCATGCTTGGCCCAGCGATAAACATCCTTTCGTACGAGTAAACTCGGCCAGGAGAATTTCTGTGCTACGAGTTTTGCGTTGGCCTGCCCGCTAGGGTGCGATAGCTGGTGGACGATATCGAAGGCGTAGCGGCCGAGCACTGCTGGTAAGTAGGGCTAAATAGCACCGTTGAACTTGATGTAGTGCGCTTAGCCGTCCCAAACCAACTGATACATCTTGAAGCGGTGGCTCGCCAGGAGGTTCGGCAGCTAGTTATCTATGACCTGGGTCACACTGAAGCCACGAGCAGTAAGTGGGGGGAGTACCGCAACCGTCTCTACGCGAGAGAGAGAGATAGATAGCGACGATGTTGTCTTTTCCTGGGGTATATACCAATCGTGTGTCGAATTGACCGATGAAATCTAACTGTCTGCTTTAGCGGGGCGAGACTTTGTCCGAGCGTTGTGTCAGGCCAAAGGAGAGTCATCGATGGTCAGTGTAGACCGTGAAGTGCCTCCTCTCCAGAATTCGCTGGAAAAACTTGATTGCGGTGAAGACTGAACTAAGCTCTCGGTCATAGGTGGAGTAGTGGTGCTCGGTCTCAGATAACCTCCTGGAGAAAAATTGCACGGGTATCTAAGTACCGTCGTCCCGTTGCTGGTCCAAGGCTGCCCAATTTCGGTGTTGGATGCGTCAGTACGTAGTGCCAGCTAGTGCGAGCGTAAAGGGAATGCTGCTGTAGTTGCTGTGGTGATGCTTTGCTTGCAGCTTCCAGAAGCGGCTTCAGCGTCGGTTGTCCAAATGATTTGCGATCTATTGGCGCTGCAACCTTTCAGAAGCTCTGAAAGTGGCACTGCAGCTCAGCGGCCTGTGGTATGCAGTGGCGATAGAAGTTGAGCATGCCAAGGAAACGTCTAAACTGTGAGAAGTCAGTAAGTTTGGGAAAGTCAGCCATGGCTTTCGTCTTGGGAGCTGGTGGTCGAAAACCTGTCTTGCAGAAGTGGTAACCAGCAAAGATGACCTCGGATAGGCCGACGTGGCATTTATACCAGTTACGCTAGAGCTTTGCAACTTGCAGTATGGAAAGAAGTTGCTTGAGGTGACGCTGATGATGGTCATGCCTAGCTGAGAATACTAGGATGTCAACCTGGCAGATGTGAACGAAGTGTCCGCTGCATGGTTTGGCCTGCGTTGCGTATGCCGAGAGGCATTCCTACGAATTTAAACAGCCTGAAGGGCGCGGTGACTGCCGTTTTGCAGATGTCTTCTGGTGCTGGAATTCGACAAAAGGCCCGCTGAAATTTGATGACTGAGAATACTGAACCGATAATGGACAATGGGTAGCGATCCGGGCTGGTGTGGGCATTAAGTTGGCGGTAATCCGCAGTAGCTCGCCAACGGCCTTGGGAAAAATGTGCAGGGGACTGGCCCATTGGCTTGACGAAAGTCGCATTATGTCTCGTTCCAATAGGAAGTCGAACTCTGCTGTCACTGCAGAGAGGCGTTCTCTCCCGAGGCGACGTGGTCTTGTGAAGACGGGTGGACTATGCGTGATTATCTGGTAATGAAAGGGAATATCAGCGACCGAAGCCAACTCACCGGGTCCTGGATGTGTGTTTGCATACTTTGCGATAATCTGCTTATATATTCCTCCGGTAGTGCCTTCTAAGGTCGATGGCTTGGCCACGGTGCTGATGCTATACACTCGTGGAGCTGGACCAAGGAAGCAGAGGCTGATGCGGTCGTCCAAGAGGCGTCGATTTTGTACGTCGATCAGCATGTCGTGATAGTTGAGTGCGTCGGCTCCCAGAATGGCTGTCTGGACGTCTGCAATAACGAAAGGCGAGAGGAATGGGCAACGCAACTCAAAGTTTAGCGTAATTTGCTGAGTGCCGAAGGTGACGATAGGCATACTATTGGCTGCCTGTAACATGAGGCTCTGCTTCTGAAGAAGCCTGGCGATGAGGTGCCTCTGAATGATGGAGAGGGCAGACCGGAATCCACCAGAAAACGAGCTTTTGTAGTGCGGTCCGCGAGATACTGGCGCTTTTCCAGGTTGTTGCCGGCGGTGTCTGCTGAGTACAGCGCCGGCAATCTTAGCTTTCTGAATGCTCCGTAGCGGTGCCCTGAGCAGAAAATGTGCAACGCTTGTTGAATCGTATCGCAAAGGTTCTGTGTTTGCTGTAATACCAGCAATATCCCGTATGTGGTTTGGGACGTGGCGTTGCGTGCTTTTTCTTGGCGGCCGTCTCGCGATGAGGAGCACCCACGCTGCATGTTAGCACTGGCAAATGGTTGCTGGAGTGCCTCGCGGGTTAAACCTGTCAACTTTTCAATTGCTAAGGGTAGCAATTGTATCGTGGTCCAATGACGAGCCCGTGAGGTTGTACCTGGTGGAGTCTCTTGTGAGCTGACGCACTTGGAATTGGGACTCAACCTGGAAGAACTATCGCTCCGTGCTAGCGCGCCAGAATGATGGCAGCTTGCAGTAGCCGACACTGCTAACTTGTTGAGCTGGTGACTGCTGTTGGTCGAACTGTTGATTTGCCGATGCGGGCTGGCTATGGCGGCTCTTGCTCCTGGGAGAGCAAGAGCTCTGGGCTACGCAACGGGGCGTTGCGCGCAGGATCATCGTCATCTCATGTGAGCAAAATGCTGGGTCTGCTTTCGGGGTCACCACTTTTGACTCAATTTTAATCTTTATTTCATATAAACAATATTTGGAGTCAATTTTACTCTTTTGATTTTATATGTTACGATAACTTTATTTTACTGATAGTAACTTAATAATACTAGATAATTGATAATGTTCCGGATTCGACTGGATGTAATGAGCTGACTTTGACAGCGAAACTGTGATGATGAACTTCATCGTCTTTACCTATGTTCTCTCATTTATTTCGACTTAAAAGAATCTAGAAGAGCGGCTCAAGCAAATTTTCTGAGGTAAATTGAACTACGAAAACCTAGAAAACGGGCTCAATCAAATTTCCCCATTTCTCACGGTAAGTTGCATGCGCCGTTGATATGCGAAAACGGCGGCAGGTGAAGATTTCGCGAGGGGCGAGGACCTGCTTGCACTGTGAAGAGTGCGCTGGCGTCGGGACATTTCGTACCACCACAGTCACTCCCTCCCCAATGACCTTCACGTTCGACGAAGGGAGTGAAAATGTGACATTCTTCTTGGTAGCAGTTGGTTTTTGTTGTTTCAGCATGCTAGCGACTGGTTAAATCGCCTGGGTTGGTGGTAAGGGCGACGGCGTGGGCGGCTGTAGTGGTGGTGAGGGTGACTGAAACGGTACTAACGGTGGTTTTGATGGCTGGGCATCGGAGTGCTTTAAATATTCTGCCGACAGGTGTTCAGTGAAGAGGTACGGTCGCTGACCCTTTCGATGACTCTGTGGGGTCCAGAGTACGGCTGGTCGAGCGGCTTTTTGACTGCGTCGATGCGGCGGAACACATATTTGCAGGTGGCAAGGTTCTTGAAGACGAACGGGACCAGACAAATCGCTTTGAATAGTCGGCGTAAGTCTGCGACGAAATCCGGTGGGCAACTATATGTAGTTGGTGTCGTTTGAGGCAACGAATTCGCCTGCGATTCGTAGCGACGTCGCCGCTGCGGAGACTTGGAGGTCTTCCTTGAAGGTGGTGCGCAAGCTTCACAGGATTGCCAGAAGTGCTTGCAGCTAAGAGGTTTCAGGAACGCACTTCAAAGCGCTCTTGAGCGTTCGATGCATGCGTTCCACCGTGCCATTGACTTGTGGACGATATGGTGTAGTATGGATGTGGTCGGCTCCTAGCAGGCGACCGAGTTAATTGAGGAGGTCGGCTTCAAACTGATGGCCTTGGTCCGAGGTGATTAGCGTGGCGTGCCGAATATTGCGATCCAGTGGTCAAACAGCGCTCTGGCTACGTTTCTAGCCTTTATGTCGCCCATTGGTATTGCTTGAGGCCAGCGTGTATACCGGTCGATGCAGTTCTCGTAGTATCTTCTCCAATGCGATATGCGGCGGCTACCTTAGGGAATTTTTCGAAGCAGGGCCTTTTTGCAAATTTTCACGACTGTTCCCGGACAGAAATCGCTTACTCTAACACTTGTCACCTTGCAATTGGGGCTGCCATAGTGCCGAATGCCAGATCCCTCCCTGAGACCAAGCCGTAAGTTACTAGAGTCCTTTTACAATTTTATCTCAGAATATTTTTCCGTATAAATCCAAATTGAAAAGAGCAGGCACGTGAGAAAATTGAAAATGATTGAATAAGATACTGTGAATATACGGGGGCGCCAATTTTTCAAGAGTACTTCTCTTCGAGGAAATTTAACCGTTTGCTATCTGATTAGAGAATCGCAATAACAAGAAATTTTAATTTATTCTGAATATTTAAGTATTCGTTTTAATTATGTAATTTACGTTTATTCTGTAGCCTTCATTTTACGAAAAAGAAGTATGTATGTTTTTAAAGTAATTATAATATCTTTAAGCACAACAAGAATACATTCAAGGGTCCTTAATATTCACACAGATCTCTTTATTATAAGATCTCAATCTTATTACCCTTCGAAAATAGAATTCACCATAAATGAAAAGTCGCCCAGTATCCATGCTTCCTATTCTTTGTTCAATTTATAAAAGCAAAAACAAACAAAAGGATTCATTGGAAGTGAATTTTCTTGATGTTGTGATCTGTACCATCTCCCATCCATTCTCGACTTAAGTATCAAGTCAACGACGAGATAAGGCCGTTAGGCACGATGGAAAATATTTTCAACAACAAACGACTTTTCAAGAAGTTTTCCCTTTATTGCCTGAGCTCGGTTGCAACTTCGCCGAATTCATTGCCATTTTTCCATATTTTATAGAACTCTGCTGTACGCGAGTATTCTGCTATCTGTTTCTCATACATACCAATGACTTAACTCCTTTCACGCCTTCGTCCTCGCTCGTGCGAGGAAAAGTGAAATGATCCCTTGAGAAAGCAATTCTTTGATTCTCATCGCAAAATACTCGATAGGGAGAACTCTGGCAGCACTTCATCTCCCCGCCCCAAAGGCATTTTGTTGATTCCTTTTTTCACTCTCCATGTGTAGGAGTTTTAACCTTTCGCGTCTCAACTATTCAAGATAAATTCGAGCAGAGATATCGATAGGCGGGAGAGGATTCATCGGTTTCAGGAGAATATGAAAATAAAATTGAATGAAGCGAAAGGATATATGAATGCATTATAAATTGGAGCTCTTGTAAAACCATCACGCGTCGTTGTTGATGGGATGGGGGGAACGCAGTTATGTAATCTTTTAGTAGGTTTCAAGACACTTTGGAGGTTTTTTATGTTACGAGCGAAATTTGTGTGGAAGCTTTTTTTGAGAAAGGAAATAAGATGTTGAGGATGATGTCCATGTTGCGGGGGAAAATTCAGAAAGTGGTGAATGGTAGTAATGTTTGTCGTAGGTGGAAGGCTCGCACTATGTCATTATGGACATACGTAGTAGATTTGGTCGTTAACAGCGAGTGATGTCGAGTTGAGTAGGCGTTCACAATATAATTCACTTTAGGCGTTAGGACTAGATGATTCGAAAATAAGTGATTGCGTAAAATGCCTGTAGGCCTCTACATTATGGTAATCATATTTATGATTCCAAAAATAGAAAATTGTTTCAGGGACACCAGACGGATTATTTGGTCGTATGCAATTGGAGAAATATGACGCTGAAAGTCAGAGTGAGAAATGGAAACGATAATCAGCAAAACGTTAGAGGCAATCAAAGTAGTTGAATTTTTATATAACTAAAACCTAGATATTTATACTGTAGCTGTATACTTTACTCGTTGTGTAAACTATGATTAAGAGGGTCCAACGATGATACAAAGTAATGACCGTTATCTGCAACTGTGTACCCCGTACGTGATTTCTATTAGTAGGACTTCCGGGACCTCCGAGAGAATTCAGAGGTTGATTAGTACTCAGAGAACAGTAAGAAAGAATTACCTTCTCATTCCTAGCCAACTAATAGGTAGATAAATATCCATGGACATCGTGAGAACTTACGGGCCTATTAAGAAAATGATGAAAAGACTCCCTAAAAGCTGACTGCAGATCCTTTTTAGGGTTTTGTAAAATAATTTTACAAAACCCTTCTAAAATCGCGTCCTGTCTGTCCGTCTGTCTGTCTGTCCGTCCGTCCGTCCGTCCGTTCGTGTGTCACAGCAGTTTTTCTCGGAAACTACTTAAGCTAGAAGCGTCAAATTTTGTATGTAGGTGTAAAGTGGTGATCTCTTCAAAGTTCAACTACTAAAAAATTTTATAAGGTATTTAAGGGGGGTCTCCCCATGTAGGGGAGTGACCCCCCGAAAAAAAAATTTCATTGAAGGTAGCCGATATGGGTACCAAATGAAAGGTCTTGATGAGAACTTTTCAAAACAGGTCTTAGTTTGGCAAAATTTGCTTCGAGGGGCGCACAGGGAGGGGAAATACACGAAAAATTTGTGTCCCCCCCCCTCGCGATTGGACACCCTCCATCCGAAAAATCTGAAAAAAATCAAGAATGTAGGCCTTGATGAGTACAACAACAACAAATACGTGAGAAGTCGCAATTCACTCAACTTTGTTAGTAATAGTATGATTTATCGATTTTATGTTTTCTTGAATAAAATCTTAACGGTACCCTACTATGGAACAATATGCGCTGCATGTATTACTATGGCAACATATGCTATGGAACAACATGCGCTTTTTACCGACTCAGACACTACAGTTTTGCTAGGATTTGCATGAAAATATCAGGAATGATAGGTGTCATGAATAACTTTGAGAATCAGTTCAGCTAGTGGTATCAGTAATCGTAAAACAAAATAGGGGCTCTTTTCAATGCGAAGATTGAATAATTTTGAGTTATTTTTTCCCAACTTCAACGTTTAAGGTGCATGCTTTGAACACTTGATTCAATTTAATGAATGACTGAAGCTGAGTACCTACAATTAATACTCAAAAGTGAAACAAGTCAAGGAGGCGGGAGGGAGCTTCTAACAAAAGGGCTTTGTAACAACTCTAGGATTCGAAAAAATTGGCTATTAATCGATGATAACAGTACAGGAGAGTGGCCCCTGAAAAAAAATTCATCAAACGTAGCCGATATAAGTATGAAATGAAAGTTTTCATGGGAGCTTTTCAAAATAGTTCCTAAACTGTCAGTTTTTGCTTCAGTGGGGGCACAGGGGGAAATACATGAAAAATGTGTTTCCTCCGTCGCGGATGGACATCTGAAATAATTATCAAGGGAGATATTTATGAGTATAACAATAACAAAAACCTCAGAAGTCTAAATTCGTTCAGTTTTGTCAATAATAGTATGATCTTCGAATTTCATAGCCCCTATTTTGTTTTACGATTACTGATACCACTAGCTGAACTGATTCTCAAAGTTATTCATGACACCTATCATTCCTGATATTTTCATGCAAATCCCAGCAAAACTGTAGTGTCTGAGTCGGTAAAAAGCGCATGTTGTTCCATAGCATATGTTGCCATAGTAATACATGCAGCGCATATTGTTCCATAGTAATACAGGAAAATTCAAACCGCTATAACTTCGCTAAATATGATGCAATCTTTATGAAACTTGCAGGGTTAATCAATCTTATAAATAGACATCTGTGTACTGAATTTCATTGAATTTAAGGGTACCGTTAAGATTTTATTCAAGAAAACATAAAATCGATAAATCATACTATTACTAACAAAGTTGAGTGAATTGCGGCTTCTCACGTATTTGTTGTTGTTGTACTCATCAAGGCCTACATTCTTGATTTTTTTCAGATTTTTCGGATGGAAGGTGTCCAATCGCGAGGGGGGGGGGACACAAATTTTTCGCGTATTTCCCCTCCCTGTGCGCCCCTCGAAGCAAATTTTGCCAAACTAAGACCTGTTTTGAAAAGTTCTCATCAAGACCTTTCATTTGGTACCCATATCGGCTACCTTCAATGAAATTTTTTTTTCGGGGGGTCACTCCCCTACATAGGGAGATCCCCCTTAAATACCTTATAAAATTTTGTAGTAGTTGAACTTTGAAGAGATCACCACTTTACACCTACATACAAAATTTGACGCTTCTAGCTTAAGTAGTTTCCGAGAAAAACTGCTGTGACACACGGACGGACGGACGGACGGACGGACAGACAGACAGACAGACGGACAGACAGGACGCGATTTTAGAAGGGTTTTTAAAATTATTTTACAAAACCCTAAAAAAGAAAACATCCACTGTTGGTTCGTTGTTTTTTCTTAACTTAATTTTCACAATGGGAAACAAATTGAGTTTTATTCAAACTTTTTCGCTTTGCCATATCGTCTAAAATCCGAACGCAATAATTAGTTGGCGGCTTTGTTAACGCTTAGCTTTTATTCACAGATTCACAAGCAAATTGTTAATTATTTTTTTTCTTTTAACGCACCAAACTTCCGCTACTTATCATCGCTAACCTCTCTCTCTTTTATTCACGTGTTACACTACCAGTATACCCGATTGTAGTAATCTAGCAGCCGCATAGGCAAACTGCTCGAAAGACTTTTGCGAAGAAAATACCATTTTTATGAAAATAACTAAGCAATAAGTTTGATTATTTTCTAGCCCGCCTCAAACTCCGCCACTACCATTCCCAGGGAAAAATTTTTCCAAGGAAACAAATGAAAAATTACATAAAACTACAAGAAAAATTGCTAATGGCAACCCCCTCTGTGAAGCGATTTCGCAAAGCAATTGCAAGTTTATCTCGACAAGACTTTCACATATGTTGTCATTCAAAGTACACAGAGAGGAACGACGAGACGCGAACAAAATCATAATGGCACATGGATTTATAATAAAATCTTACTTCTTTTTTTTCCTTTACCACACCAAACTTCCGTCACTAACCTTCGTTAACCTTTGACTAACTGTTTCTACCAAACTGACTCCTCAGTCCCGCAACTTTTTTGCTGCCGTGCAGAGGTAACGGATTGAAGTCCAATACACTTCAATCCCGTTTCCTCCGTTCATCTTTCGACTTTCGCCAAATGCAGCAATTCCCATTGCATACATGGCGATTCGCATATAAGCACGATAACGCTTAGCTAAATACAAATCGTTATAGGAACAGAAATAATTACATTTGACGAAACTGAAAAGATTTTCTTGTGCCCGGGAAACTCGAACCGTCCCAGAATGAGATTCCGGCACACTATCATCTATACCAAATTTCGATACTCACCCGTGATGGGCAATTATATAAAATGTTGTTAGTAGGAAGAAAAAGAATGAGATTTTGTTAGCAGGAAGAAATGAATGAAATTTTGTTATTGGGAAATTAATAATGAAATTTTGTTAGTGGGAAAGATAAGATTATTATTTATTGATTTATTTATTTTTTATTTTTTTAAAATAAGATGGGAAATAAATTATTAATGAAGACGGGAAATAAAAGAAAAGGTAAATGATGAAATACTTTTATAAAAAGAAGGAAGAAAAAATGAATGTGTGTCCCAAAGAAGATGGAAGATAATACCTATGAGCTCGAATTTATGAATGGGAGAACGCCGATACGGCTGGGATTCGCAACAATCGTGGCGACGACCCAGGCCCTGAGTATCTCATTCAGTCTGGCAAAGATTGAATGTCGACAGGGATAGCTGAAAAAAGTAAAAAAAAAACAATAAAAGAACACACATTCACTGCACTTCACACCATGGAAATATTTTGCCTGGTTTCTTGTTAGGTGAAGGGTGGGCCCCAGAATCCGCCACTTAACTCGCTCCTCTCGGCAGACAATACTCTATACAAATTATTATACACCTCATTCAGTAGTACGATTTCACTACTGTAACGAGTATCGATCGTGTAGTGAGCAGCACCCGAGTAACGACATTTAGAAATCGGGATGCTTTTGCCCAGATTCACTTCATTGATGGAAGATCGATGTTGGTCAACAACTTCGGATGGGTTATCAGCTGTAAGAGAAGAACGACTCAAGTGGAATAGAGTGGACATGCAAGATTCTGCAGATAGGGGCAATAAAACAGGTGCGATGTTAAAAGCGTTTCAAAAATCAATCCCAAGATAAATAGAATACGTTAGTGCCAGCACAATCAAAAAACGAATCAAGGCAGTAACATAGCCTAACACGTCAGTCTTACGACCTTAAGTCGTTTCGACATTGGCATGCATCAAATGAGGATACAAGCCGAGGTCAAAGTCTCCTGCTCTCAGGATGCTAACGCTTGTACCACTGCCTAACAGACCTTTCAATTTGCGTCCTTTGATGCTGATCTCAGCATAAGACCGCTTGCCTTCGTGTGATGTCACAATTGACTCAACGTACGCTCGCTTGATGCTAACGCTTGCACCACTGAGGATGCTAACGCTTGCACCAGTGTCTAACAGACCTTTCAATTTGCGTCCTTTGATGCTGATCTCAGCAAAAAACCGCTTGCCTTCGTGTGATGTCACAATTGACTCAACGCACGCTCCCTTGGGAAACCGTCGCGTGACAAAATATTTCCATGAGCTGTGGAATCGTGTCTTCCATCTTCGACGCTTGCTGTTAGGCTTGCCATCAGAACTAAAGTCACAAGTCACATCCAGGGAATTGCTCGGATGAAATTGGACCTCAAGCAACATCTACAGACTCGGTGACTGGATTCCCATTCCCCGAGAAAGAGGTTGCAAAAAAAAACAGCTGGGTGTGAAAAAGACTGAATCCTAGGCTTCGCTGCGGTAGAGGGGGTACCGAACTGGCAACGTGATTCATAACCAGCCGAAAACACGTCATGCAGTTGCACGGAATTGACTCCACATTTCTAAACTGGATATCGATGATGAAAATTTACAGTCTTTGCCATGTGGCTTTAATTTTGCGTCACCTTCTGACGAGATTTAAGGTGGTTGAGAGCTTATGTCCAGGCACATGCTCCTGTAGTCGGAGATTCATATTCGCGAAAACTAGGTTTCACAGATCCGTGCCCCTAATCGGAGTCCTGAGTTCAAGAGCCATCGCTTCATTCAATTCAAAGAACTCTATGAACAGGTCGTGGGTGCGGGTGAACATATTTTCCCAAATATGAGCATCATCAAGGCAAAATCCGAATCGCTCAATGAGTTCAGCTGGGTCCAACTCAAGTCTCCATACAGTTCACGCATCTGCCAGTACCAGCTTACGGCGATGACCCACAAGAGAATATTTAGGCCCAACACCAGTTCATACTCTGAAATACTACAGATTTGAGCAAGGATGCTAACACGGAACACAGACTGGCGAGCATCCATTCCACCTGAGCCACTATCAAATTTGAAGCCTAATTTATGCATGGGAATAAATGTTTCATCCGGCTGAAGTGTGGTGCCATTATCCCGGAACGGAAGCGGAGAACGAGGTTCGGGTTGACCTGAAAAATGGCAATCAAAAATCCAGAAACCATCTAAAAATTGAAAATATAAAAGACAATTTACACAAGGACAGTGAATCAATAAATAGTTGCCAAAAAGACAAAGCGATAAATAAATATACAGCTTTTTTAGAACGCCGAAAACCCTAAAATAAATGTGTTAAATTAGCCTTAATTTCTTAATCTAGCTAAACTTCACTAAATTTCCCAAAGTTCAACTCAAAACTAATAACTAATTATTAATAAACCAAAACCCAAACTCAATCACCAAAACTAAAGCTAACTAAAATTACTCAAAAGTAAAAACAACCGTATAACAAAGTATCTTAAATACATAATCAAAATCGAATGAACTATAGTCCACGTGGTGTAGTGGTTAGAGCACTCAATCCGTAAGCCGAAGGTCTCTGGTTCGAATCTCATTGACGGCAACGAGATTAAGTTCGAGTGATTCTTCGGACGGATTATAAGCCCGTTCAGTTATGATACGTGCTGGTTTAAATCAGAACGTATCGCAGCTGGGTGGACGGACATATCGCCAAAGCGTGGTACTGACCATATCACCTTGTGGAGTGCCGATACATGCAATCGAGATAATGAGATACTCTAACTATCTTTAAGCGAAGGCCGAAAGGGGCTGTAGTCCTAAAGCAAAAAAAAAAAAAAATTAAACTCAATTCAACTTACCAGATAGCTAACACTATCTATTAAACTATCAATAATAAAACCTTAACTTTCAATGATAAAATAATATGGCTAAATATAAAGAATATATATAATAAGAGTCAAGTGGAATGAGTGCATACGCGTTAGTGATAAATGGAACTATTTTTCATTTCACAAAATGACCCCTTTTTTCCCTTGCTTCTTTCATGACAGGTTTTTAATGTGAGGTGGCCCAGCACGGGCAGAGGATTTGCTGGAAAGTTTCACGACACGACAGAGCGCTAACTGACCTCCGAATGCAACCTCGGGTCAAAGAATCCCCCGAAAAAAATTAATGTTTGCAACTGCGGTGACTTCCGTGGTTTCAACACTATGGCCAGACATAAAACTACCTTTACATGAAAGCACAATACCTGTTTTATATATTTTTTTGTGGCTGGGAAGTGAAGGCTTTTTGCGCGTTTGAATGGGGCGGGAGGTAAAGGGATTGCTAGAAAAGTAATCTCCAAGCCCTAATGTCCCCAGCTGCAGTAAGTGCTTTTTATCCTTTAGGACTGTTCGAGCGCCACATGGTTCTATTTGTCAACTGATGCAAGTATCTCCTCGATCAGACTATCTAAGGAGAGCTCTCCTGTTTCCTTGTGGAAGTCCCGACGCAGCCTGTCTCATATTTTGCATGCAAAAAATGTGTGGTAGGCATTGTTTTCCTCTTCTAAAAAAATCGGGGGCCACGACTTACCAATCTTGTGCAAGTAAAACTGTAAACATCCATGCCCGCTCAAGGGCGCGGTCAGTCTCAAATCAGGGATTAGGCGCGCAGTCCAACTTTACTTCATGCTGTTCACCCAGAACTGCTGCCAAAAATTAAGTTTACGTTGTCTCTCCTCGTTGGCAATTGTTTCCTTTGTGTGTTCGATTCAACACAGGTAGATAGTACAACGCATAGTACACTCAACTAGTAACCACACTCCATCAACTCTCCGGAAAAACCTGAGCACAAGCCAAACAGCGAGCCATAAATCTTCGGTAGCAGGTAGATAGGTAAATACTGACGGAAGGATTGGATCGAATATAAACATATGCTTCGATGAGAGATTTCAGTGTTACCATATCTCAAAAAATCAATAACTTTGCAGAAAAACAAATTCGTTCCATGCCATCCTTTAGTTTTTTATTAGGATCTAGCAGCACTCCTATGTTCTGAAATGCGTAAAAGAACACGTGCGTTGGAAATTGTATTTGCACTTTGCTTTGTTTCTTGAGCGCGCCAAACATGGGATCAGCTGTAATGCCCCGGATCAGCTGACGCGCCCCTGGGAAAATTCAAAAAGTGTGCAACACAGGATAAATGAAAGGTGTGGGTACTAGTTGAGTATACTATGGTACAAGGCTCTCTAGCAAGGAGGGAGGGATAACCGCAGGGGGAATGCCGGTCGACAAGAGCTCTCTTGGAGGCTAACATTCTTTGGGGAGTTCCGCCCCCACGTACCCGAGGAAACTCCGCAGGGGGAATGCCGGTCGACAAGACCACTCTTGGAGGCTAGCATTCTTTGGGGAGTTCCGCCCCCACGTACCCGAGGAAATTCCCGCAGGGAGAAAGCCGGTCGACAAGAACATGCTTGGAGGCTAGCATTCTTTGGGGAGTGCCGCCCCCACGGACCCGAGGATATGAGGGGTGCCGTGAGGTTCCCTCTTATTGTATCTGGACTACGCTTTGGACAACGAACTGGAATTGACGCTTTGGGCTGGCGGATATGATGGTTTGGACCTAGTTGCTTTGCACAGTAGCGCCGAGGTGAAACTCGTGTGTGAACGGCTCCAATTCAACTATCATACCGTCTCCGTCCCGGTAAAACCTTGGCAGGCCTCGGAGTACGTTCGAAGTTCGCACCATTGGGTTGGTGGTGTAGGTTCGGTTGAGACGGACTCCCGATTAGCGCTGGTCTGGCTCTGAGCACTTGTCCCCATAAGGGCTTGTGCCAACCCTCGCATGGCCTCCCTGCTCTGCAAAGATAACCATGGGACCAAAAAGGCGACTACACACACGAACGGAGATAGCGGCTCCGAGGGGGGACCCAATAAAATGGAGCAAACAAATAAAACCACAAGCAAACAGGACGCTAGCACGGAGAACCCTTTCAGGCAAAAACCGCTGTTGGCAAGAACACCGATTAAACAAGTCACCGATTGCGGGGGGAGGCAGCAAACCCCAGAAACACTGTCAAAGTCAACATCACAGGTTAAATCATCGGAGACAGACCACAGACGGACTAACGAACGAAAGAAGGCAGAGTGCGTTGTTCAACCTGGCATCATTGCGGCCTTTCGGCGCAGTAGAAGGACTATGCGCACCCCGGAGCGCCCAGTGCAAGACGTACACAATCCGGATCAAGCTGCGACACCAACGGAGGCCAGTGTAAGACTGGGGGAGGGAGAAGTTTTGCCGTTGGCCGACGCCACTTCAAACGCGACCCAAGCGATAGAAGCAAAAGGGCTAGAAAACGGGGGCCTCTCCCAAGAGGTGGCGCCAAATAACACAATCGCCCTTGATCGCGCCGAAGAGGAGCGGCTTACTCGGAAAGCGGGGAATATCGTCAAACAACTGAGGGCTGCCTGGGAAGTGCAGAAAAACATAGGCAAGAGTGTCAAGAATGGCATTCTTGAACTGGAGGAGCTTTTTGGCCGCATAACGCACTACAGGCGGAGGTGGCTTGCAACCGAAAAGCACCAAAAAGACACGCTCTCCCTCGAGGCATCAGTGGGTCCTAGCAGCAGCAAAAGAATGGCCGGTAGCCCAATTGAAGGCGACTGTGAGAAAAGGAGGAAGGACGAGACCATAAACGAAGTTGACACTCCAGGCGAGGAGTTTCATGTGGTGCGAAACAAGGCAGCGAAAAAAGCGGCCAAAAAGCTACTCCTAGAAAAAACAGACAAAGAGCTCAACCACGAAAAGAACAAGGAACCCGCCGATATACCGCAGAAAACAAAAAGCAAACCGCGGCGCAAACCCTTGCGAGAGGCACTGCTTATTAAACCCGCTAAGGGCCGAACCTACGCAGATGTCCTCCGTGAAATTAAAGGAGCGGTCAAGCCAGACGACACCAAAACTGCCATCAAAGCAGTTCGACCAACCCGGACCGGTGGCTTGCTGGTGGAATTCGGGCCAGAGGCCACAAACAAAGATGCATTCCGTGACGCGGTTCAAAAGGTTCTTGGAGATGCGGCAACGGTTGCCTCGCTTGAACCAATGGCCACCCTGGAAATCAGGGACCTCGACTGCGTCACGGACAAAACTGAAGCAGAGGATGCCATTAGGAGGGAGTTCCCCAGCTTAAGTGAAGTCAAGGCAAGATTGACACGTGAAAACACAAGGGGGCAACGCATGGCTATTGTCGAACTAGCTGATAAAGACGCCCAGCAAATCCTGGCGAAGGGCAAAATTAAGATAGGTTGGGTGATCTGCAGGATACGGAGAAGAGCGATCCCTATCCGCTGCTTCAGATGCTTCGAATACGGACACACCGCGTATGGCTGTAGGGGACCCGACAGGAGATCTCTGTGTTACAAATGTGGTGAAACGGGGCACAAAAGGAAGGAGTGCACGAACGAGGCAAAATGCATTCTTTGCAAGGATGCTAAGCTAGCACCCGGCGACCTCAAACATGAGCCGGGGACAGGGAGATGCTGGGTTTTCAAGGAGGCCCTAACTAAAGCCAAATTGATACTCAAATGATCCGTATCCTGCAGGTCAATTTACACCGAAGCACAAACGCCCAGGACCTACTTGAGCAGTTTGCGAGGGATAAGAAAGCTGACCTCCTGTTGCTGAGCGAGCAACATCATAACAAGGACTCGCAAGCGTGGTACCCTGACAAATCTGGTACCTCAGCCATCTGGGTTCGAGACAGCACCCGCCTTCAGGTGCAGGGCCATGGACGCGGGGATGGTTTTGTATGGGTGCGGTGTTCAGGGATAACATATTTCAGTGTTTATCTGACGCCTAACGAGGCAATGCGATCCTTTCGAACCAAACTCGATGCCCTGGAGGACGCTGTCTCGAACACAGAGGGCCACATGCTGGTCGGGGGAGACTTCAAGGCTAGAGCCATCGAATGGGGTATGCCACAATCCGACCCAAGGGGAAAGCAAATCTTGGACATGGCGGCCAGAACAGCGCTTTTTGTCCTAAATATTGGTAACACCCCTACTTTCCGCTGCTGGGGTTGCGTAGGAACCATACCCGATGTGACACTCGCTTCGGAGTCCCTGGTACCTAGAGTACACAACTGGCGAGTACTAGAGGACTACTCGGCTAGTGATCACCAGTATATAGCTGTTGAGATTCACGACGGTGCCACTCTGCGTGCATATGCCCAAACTTCAATCCTCGGATGGAGGACTGGGAGGATGGACGTCGAGAGGTTCACTGACGCGCTTACGGCAGGCGCACCGTTGCTGGGAGCTCCGCCAGGGAGTGGAGGGCCTACAGCCAAGGACTTGGTGAACTCAACTATGAGTACCATCATAGCTGCTTGCGAGTCTTCCATGCCCCGTCGGAGACCCCGACATGGTAAGCCTCCAGTATACTGGTGGTCAAACGAGATCGCCGAACAAAGAAGCGAGTGTCACAAACTTCGGCGAGAGGCCCAGCGGGCGCGAACACGGGAGGAGGCAGACACTAGGCTAGCAGCATACAGGTCTGGCAGGAAATATCTTCGCAGGCTTATTAACAAGAGCAAGGCCCGATGCTGGCAAGACCTCGTGGACGATGTAAATAGGGATCCGTGGGGCCTTGGCTACAAGCTGGTCATGGGGAAACTTGTTGCCCTACGGAAGCCTTGTATACATGACGCGGAAAAGATGGACGCGATAGTGCGGGGACTCTTCCCCGCCCATCCCGTCCGTATTGACGCTGTCCATGGTGAAACAGCAGTCGAGTGCCCACTCTTCACACAGCTGGAACTGGAGGAGGCAGTCCTCTCCCTGAAAGCGAGGAAGGCTCCAGGTCCAGATGGTGTTCCAGCTGAGGTTTTGCAGCTCGTCTATCACCATTGTCCTGACTTGCTGCTCAGCACATTCAACGCTTGCCTACGGGACGGGGTTTTCCCGGTGCGATGGAAGGTGGCGAGGCTCGTGTTGGTCAGCAAGGGGAAGGGAAATCCCGAATCGCCGTCTGCATACCGCCCGTTATGCATGCTAGACACGGCTGGGAAAGTGCTAGAGAAACTCATCAAGGGAAGACTCACTGACGTGATTCGTGCTGCTGGGGACCTATCTCCCCGGCAGTACGGCTTTAGAGCAGGACGTTCTACCATTGATGCGATTGCAGAGGTGGTGAACGCGGTCCAAAAGGCAGAGGCATATAGTCGCACCAAGCGACGGATCGTCCTGTTGGTGACACTCGACGTCAGGAATGCCTTCAACTCCGCTAGATGGGTGGATATTCTGGACACGCTGGAAAACTCTTTTCAAGTTCCAGAATATCTAATGCGGCTTTTGAGGAACTACCTAAAGGACCGAAGCCTGCTCTACAACACGACACAGGGCCAACGAAGGATGGAAATTACATCGGGTGTTGCCCAGGGATCTATCCTTGGTCCGGACCTGTGGAACGTGTCTTACGACGGGCTACTGAGACTTGAGATGCCAGATGAGTCGCGCTTGGTCGGCTATGCGGATGATGTTGCGGCTCTGGTCGCCGGACGCACCGTTGAACAAGCGCAACTTAGGCTAGGTATGCTAATGCGCCGAGTGAGGGACTGGGTGACTGCTCGCGGGCTCAGTTTAGCACTGGAGAAAACCGAAGTGGTCATCTTGACAAAAAAGAGAATCCCTAGAGTAAGGATGATCAGTATTGGAGATATACAGATCGCATCGAAGCCAGCGGTGAAGTACCTGGGGCTACTGATCGACTCGAAGATGAGTTTCTCTGAGCAAATCAGGGCAACGGCTGAGAAGGCTGCTTCGGGAATATCGGCCCTGAGTCGACTTATGGCCAACGTAGGGGGACCCAGCCCATCAAGAAGACGCCTCTTGATGAGTGCTGTAGGGTCAGTGCTACTGTACGGAGCAGAGGTATGGGGCGACGCTCTCAGCAAGGAGGGATACCGAAAACGATTGGCACAGGTACAGAGAAGAGGAGCACTGAGAATTGCATCTTCGTATCCAACAGTCTCCGACTCGGCGGTGAGAGTGATTGCAGGCGTGATACCTGTCGCCCTCCTTGCTAGAGAGCGCCGCGCTATTTACCTGCGCCGAAACGAGGATGCGAAGGAGATCGTTGTTCGCGAGGAGGGACAACGCTCGCTCAACGATTGGCAGCAGTCTTGGAGGAATTGCACGAAGGGAAGGTGGACTGCGCGCCTCATCCCGAATGTGAGACCGTGGCTAAATCGAAGGCATGGTGAGACTGACTTCTATCTGACCCAGCTTTTGAGCGGGCACGGGTGTTTTCAGTCTTACCTGCACAAGATCGGCAAGTCACGGTCTCCCGATTGTCGGTTTTGCCCAGGAGAGGAGGACAATGCCTGTCACACATTTTTCGCGTGTACCAAATGGGCCAGGCTGCGAAGGGAACTCTACAGGGAGACGGGAGAGCTCACCCCGGATAATATAGTTGCGGTGATGCTCGAATCAGTTGACAAATGGAACCAGGTGGCACATTATGCTCGGGCAATCCTAAAATATAAAAGGGACTCACAGCAGCCGGAGGCGCTGGGGCTGGGGGATCGCTCTTCTGGCAATTCCTCTTCCCCCCTCCCCTCCCGCTAGGAAAGGGACTCCCCAGCTTGAAGGCGCCCCACGGCGTAACAAAATGAGACCTGGCCCGAAGTAATGTGTCAAACGGTTCCAGGCTAGGTTCTCAGATTGACAGGGGAGGTGTTTAGTGGGTAGTCCAAAGGTATCCTCCATGGGAGTCCCACACTGCCAGACTCGGCGGGCATAAATGCCTTCACCTCCCTACCACAAAAAAAAAAAAAGGAGGGCGATAGGTATCATATCTATGATGACTCGCATCACCGAATCAGAGACTGTCGGAGGATATCAAATGCAACTCTTAGTGCTCTTTTTGTTTGTTCCTGAGTCAAGCATTTTCGCTACACCTCCTTTCGAAGAATGTCTCTTTCTGCTTCGTATAATAGTATTGGCAATCCGAACCTCATTTAAATTCGCTTTCTTGATGGTTTGGGTCCCCCTACGTTGGTCATAAGTCGACCTCATAGCCGATACGTCTAAAGTAGCTTTATGAGCCTTTACGCTGATTTGTTGAGAGAAACTCATTTTTGAGTTGATAAGTAGCACCAGGTACTCAACGAATGGTTTCAATTCAACCATTACTTCTCCAACACTGACCATCCTTACTCTACAGAGTCTCTCCTTCAACAGGATGACCAACTCGATTTTCTCCACTGCTAGACGGAATCCATGAGCAGTCATCCAGTCTGTTACCCGACGCATTTGCATACCTAGTCGAAATTGCGCCTATTACACGGTGCGTCCACCGCAATGCCATTCGCATAGCCGATCAGGCACGACTCATTCAGTAACTTTAGTCTTAGTATTAGCTTGTCGTAGGATTTGTTCCCAAAGTCTGGATCAAGGTTAGATTCTTGAATAACATTCAATGTAACTTAAATTCTTCGTTGGTTCTGCAATTGCGAAGCCTTTGAAGATCTTCAATCAAGCTAGTAGTTTTGGATGCTCTAAAATCAATTTCGGAGATGTTAAGGCATAGGCAAATTCTAACAGGAAAAACTCCACCGAAATTTACGCTGGCACTCTTAACAAGAGAATACGGATGAAATAAGCAAACGAACGGACGACTTTTTGTGTAAGTAGGTAAAACGAAAATGCTTGTTAACATTAAAAGGGGGACAATAAGTATTACTTTACAGGAGAAAAGAATATCAAGGTTAGCTTGCAATCGTTGACGCCTTCAACCACTCTAAAGCGTATAAAGACTTTAGAGTTAACAAACGAAACCGTTTCGAATGAGGAGGGAAGCTAGTTAATTAAGACTAAAGCAATACAGGAACAAGAAAATGATATATAAGACTTGAATGTTATCGTATGCCAACGATCACTGAAGCAGGTGTAGAGCCAAAAGAAGAAAGCTTTCACCGTAGTCCTTAGGCTTGGTCGTGAGGAGAAAATAGTTAACAGAGTTCACGGCATTTGACAAATCAGTATAATGTACTTGACTTGATTTATGTCAGGAAGCTGTTTTTTGGGGTTGAGAGCTGAACGCCATTTACGCGTTGAATATGAAACTCCGATGTTCGCAAGTGGCTGGACTACCCACTTAAAAGCGCCCGCGTCAACCTGAGAACATAGCCTGGAACTGTTTGACACATTACTTTGAGCCAGGTCTCGTTTTGCTACGCACCTTTAAGCTGGTAGATCCTTTTCCCAGCGGAAGGACAAGCCAGACGAGTGATTCCCCGGTCCCGACGTCCTCAGCTGTTGTGAGTCCCGTTTATGTTTTAGGACTGCCCGGACATAATGTGCCATATGGTTCTATTCCCACATCACCACGAATATACTATCCGTAGTGAGCTTTTCCGTTTTCATGTAGGGATCCCATTGTAGCCCACCACGCGAAAAATGTGTGACAGAAATTGTTTACCTCTACTAGGCAAAATATGTATTCGGAGGACTGTGACTTACCAATCTTGTGAAGGAAACCTGAAAACACCCACGTCCGCTCCAAAATGAGTCAGGTTGAAGTCAGTCTCACCATGGCTTCGATTTAGCCAGGGTCTCAGATCAGGGATGAGCTAGTAGTTCATCTTTCCTTTGCGCGATTCAGCCAGACTGCTACAAACAGTTAAGTGAGCGCTGGGCCTCCTCACGGGCAATGGTGGTGGCTCCGGGCGGCGATACGATCATGCCTGCAATAACTCCCACCACTGAATCAGAGACTGTCAGGCATGAAGATGCGATCCTCAGTGCTCCTCTTCTCTGTACCTGTGCCAAGCGTTTTCGGTATACCTCCTTACTGAGAGCGTCACCCTATATTTTTGCTCCGTACAGTAGCACTGACACTACAGCGCTCATCAAGAGACATCTTCTTGATGGGTTGGGTCCCCCCTACGTAGGCTATAAGTCAGCTCAGAGCCGATACGCCTGAAGCAGCCTTTTCAGCCGTTGCCCTGATTTGCTCAGAGAAACTCATATTTCAGTTAATCAGAAGCCTCATGTACTTTGATTCGATTAGGATGTCTCCAATACTGATCATTCTTACTCTAGGAATTCTCTCCTTTTTCAAGATGGCCACTTTGGTTTTCTCCTGTGTTGGACTGAACCCACGAGCAGTCGGCCAGACTCTCACTCGGCACATTAGCCTACCTAACCTGAGTTACGGTTGATCACCGGTGCGTCTAGCGACGAGAGCCGCAACATAAGCGCATTAATTGCAACCATCTGGCATCTCCAGTCTCAGTAGCCCATCATAAGATAAGTTCCACGGGTCTGGACCAAGGATAGATCTCTGGGCAACATCAGATGTGACTTCCATCCTTCGTCGGCTCTGTGTTGTTTTGTAAAGCAGGATACGGTTCTTCAGGTCGTCCCTAAAAGGCTGCATGAGATATTCTGGAACTCCAAAGGAGTTTCCAGGATTCTGGAATATCCACCCATCTAGCGGAGTGATCCGCCGCTTGGTGCGGATGTTTGCCTTTGCCTTTTAGACCGTGCTCACCACCTTTGCAGTCGCATTAAAGATGACGCGATCTGCTCTGCCATACTGCCGAAGAGATTCGACCGCAGCAGCATGAATTGTGTCAGTAAGTCTTCCCTTAATCCTCTCCCAGCCGTGTCTAGCATGCATAACGGGTGGTATGCAGACGCTGATCCAGAATTTCCCTTTGCCTTGCTGATCAGCACGCACGTCGTCACCTTCCGTCGTTCCGGGAAAACTCCGTCCGGTAGGCAAGCGTTGAATGTGCTGGGCAGAAAGTCAGGACAATGGTGATAGACAACATGCAACGCTTAAGCTGGAACACTCTCTGGACCTGGAGCCTTCTTTGTTTTAAGACTGCCTCTTCCAGTTCCGGCTGTGTGAAGAGTGGATACTCGATTGCTATATCACTGTAGACAGCGTCAACACGAACCGCATGGGCGGGAAAGAGTGCCCGCAATATCTCGTCCATCTTTTCTGTTTCATAAATGCAAGGTGTGCGTAGGGCACCAAGCTTCCGCATAACTAACTTGTAGCCAAGGCGCCATGGATCATTGTTTACATTGTCAACTAGATCTTGCCAGCAGCGAGCCTTGCTGTTGTTAATCAGTTTGCAAAAGCATTTTCTGGTCGACTTATATACTGCTATCCGGTTGCATGGCACGTCACGGTTTCGTGCCCGTTGAGCCTCATGCCGAAGCTTGTAACACAGCTTTCGCTTTTCAACGATTTCAGTCAACCCAGTAGCATGGGGGATTGCCGTCCCGGGGATCCCGACGAGGCTTAGAAGTGCTGCAAGCAGTCGTGATGATGCTTATAGTTTAGTTCACCACGCCTTCAGCTGCCCGTTTTTCTGACCCTTGCAAATCTTCCTACGGCAGGGCACCTGCCGTAGGCATCTTTACAGACCTCTTCATGTCCATCCAAGCGGAATGTACTAATGATCACTGGTTGAAAAGTCTGCTAATACTCTCCAATTGTGTATCCTCCATATTAGGGTCTCCGAGGCAAATGTCACGTCCGGTATGGTTCCTTTACAGCCCACACGGCGAAAAGCCGGTGCATTCGCGGTGTTTAGCGGGACAAGCTCCTTCCTGGCCAACATTTTTAGGATTCGTTTTCCCCACGGATCTGTTAAAGGCATACCCCATTTGAAGTTGAAGTCTCCCGCAACGAACACGTTCCGCACGGCGTTATGTACACACTAAAGAAGGTGGTCCCTGAGCACCGAGGCCACACGAAGTTATCTCCCCGTACACAGCCCTGTGCTTGGAAAATGAAAGTACCCAGCCCAAATGGCACCAGTATCAGTTTCGTCAGGATACCATGATGCAGAACTCGGCTTTAATATATCTCACAAACTGCTCAAGCAGGTTTTTGGTGGTTAACTGCGGTGTAGGTTTAGTTGCAGGATGCGGGTCATCGAAGTTGTGATTTTACCTTGGCTAGGGCTTCTCGGAAAATCCAAAATATTCCTGATCCAAAGACGTGCATAAGATCCGGTCTTGGATCAGTATCCTTGCAAAGAGTACAGTGTACCTCCTTCGTACAATTTTCAACGTTGGGACGCCTTGAAAAGATAGTATAGATGGAGGAAAGTTTGTATAAAGAGTTAATCTATCTTTGATGAATGCTCGCCTTTCAGTGAACAGATGAGAAAGAAGGAAAAGACATAATTTGTTGCCGGTATTTTTTTAATCCGCTTATTGTATAGTTTAGTCACTTAATCTATAGTTCCCCGGATAGAGTTCCAGGAAAGACAACAAGATTTCACAGAGCAGAATATGTGTAATACCTATGAGGGTTCTGATTTAAAATCTCTATCATATGAATCAACGTACTATTGATCGTAGCACCTTCTAGAGTACCATCATGGAATGAGAGTTTCTAATATTTGATTGCCATAGTTCAATCTCTACTGTAAGTGGAGGAGTTATTATTCTCATCATGATTTAAAATTGAAAATGTCTTCATTTTAAATGCAAGGAAGCTTTTTCCTGCATTTGTGGATAGGTTTGGAATAAAATATTCATTTTCATTGCAAAAATGTATACAAAATATGAATTTCTTCAATTTCATCATTATTCATTTGACTACGTAGAGCTTACCTATTTTTGAAAAGAGATGTGAAATGAATAAATTACAATATATATTGTTTGCTTTCACAATTCCTTTTTTTTATAGGCTTTCATCCTATAATTTCATTCAAATTAATTGAGTTTTATCCTTGTTTACAGCACACACAAAGCAATATTGCGATTGGTATCTGGAAATTTGAAAGCACTCTTGGATAAGTAATATCCTTTTTCATTTGATAAGATAAAAGGAATAAAATAAGGCCTTTGAGCACAAATGTGAGCTCATGTGTATCATAAAATGTTATTAGCTGAGCAATGTCAATGTAAGACAAAATGGGTAATACAACAATTTATTCCATACGTTATACATTGCGGGGAAGATAACCATATGATGAAGGACATCGTAGAAATTTAAGAGTTCTTTTATAAAATTTCAACCATTGAATATTCTGTTTATTCGTAAAATGGTTGCCTGGCTGGCAATGTTGTAGCCAAAAAAGAGAATTGGCCTGCGGATATCATAAGAACAAAAAAAAAAACATTGAATATTCATTTGTTTGGATACAATTGTATGGTCTTAAAATAAAGCTAGATAATGTAATTCTGCAAAAACTCACATTCACCGTAGATTAAAGCGAGTGCAAACATCACTATTGGTGATCATTTAATTAGATTCCTTAACTACATTCCCCAATGAATTTGTTTTTTTAGGAACCACTCTTTTACATTTTCACATCATTACATCTCTTTCTCTACGCAAAATTATCTCAGCACTCTAAAACTTTAATCAATCACTATTTTCTTCATCAACAATGACACTCTTCCATGATTTTATCTCTTATTGTAGCGTTGACATTCCTCTCAAAGGGTGTGAAAAAAGGAGGTGATAAGAAGATTAGAAAAAACAAACCCTACTCTACAATCACAAACTATCACCACCGCTACACTTGTTAATAAAAACAAAATGGTAACCGACCGTTGGCAAGACAAACCTACCCTAGTTAAGCTAGAAATAGGACAACGGGTTTGAGTACTTGAACATACTCTTCAGCAAAAACCACGAGACAATGTCCACTACTAGTAGCGGGAAAACTAGAAAAGTGGTTGCAGAGTATCTACTATAGCTTTTAAATCATCATGCAATAAATCGATGTTACGATGAACATACTGGGTGAATCGCAGAGGTTACGACACTTATGTTTTGGTGACGGGGTGGTCATGGGTCGTGAGGCAGACATACTCACTAGTAAATGCGAAGTGCATTTGGCTCTAAATATTGAAAAGTAAAATTTAAAATCAATACGTATTAAATGGGGCGCGAAATGAGCTGATAGAAATGACTTTTTATTCTAATTTTTGGAGCGCTGTTTTGATGTCCTAGATACGTTTCTCATGTTTGAATATTTTAACCAAAAGTTAATTTTCAGGGAACTAGAACATTTAGAAACATCCTTGCAATGTTAAAAGAGAACTGTAACACGTGTAATAATCGTTTATCAATTTTAATAGCGTTTTGAAAAAAAAGCATTCTTCATGTAAATATATTCCTTGGACGAAAATTCTTATCCTAGCATAACATTTTAGGTTATAATAGAGAAGTCTCAGGAACAAGCATATTTAATATGGTAGCGATATCGTATTGCATTACATTGTTACAATATTCAGTATCTGTTGAGATTTGATCAACTGACAGCTTACCTTGCATTTACTGATATAGAAAACTAGTAGTCGGGAAATCATTTTTGAATTGAATTTTGCTATATAAATCAAAAGAAAATGAAATAATATTCATTCAGTCTGTTCTCTTTGTGCATTAAAGTTGTGTTGGTTAATTGCAAAGAATAATATTAAATGAATATATTGATGTATAGTTGTGTGTCGTAATATATAGTTGTGTGTTGATATACATAATAATATTTATTCAGAAGTTTAGTCCGCTGCATTTTTTGAAACCCGAACCCACTGAAATTAAGAACAGGTTATGGGTCTAGGGCAGCTGCAAAAGGCGACATTGGAGCAGCAATCGCGCAGCAACTCAACGTTGAGCAACGGACACGCAAGTCGCTTTAAGTCAGAAAATTGCCAGGAAAGATTCAAAATGGATACTGTAAAGTCTCAATTGGAAATGTTAAGTGAAGATAGTCAAGGAAATTTTAATTTCATTTCATGACGATTTAAATTAAACCTAGCACTTAAGAACCAAGATCTGTATGATATGATAACGGGTGCAAATCTCAGACCAGCAGGTGCTGCGTCAACTGATACAGTCGCCGCTTGGTTAAAGAAAGATGTTGTGGCTCAAACATTGAAAGGTTTAAATGTAAACAGGAAGATTGCGAACAAAATTGGAAATTGTAAAACTGCCATAGATACGAGTATAATAGACAAATTAGTTAGCTTATATGGTACAAAGACTGATGTAACTTTAGAAATGTCTATGAGTATGAAGAAAGCAAGTCAGCTGTTGAGAACTGCATGGAGATTTTGGATCTCGCGGATGAAGTCTCAATTGAAAAAGATGCTGTGAAGGAAAGTTGGATCATGACGAGGATCATGAGTGTGCTACCGCCAAAATTAGCGAATTTCAGGACATCTTGGGACAACGTGATCTGAGCAGCAAAGAACGTGGAAACTCACATGGAACGTTTGAGACTCGAGGACGAGCGACTCAAAGAAACGACGACAAATGCAGAGGGCAGCACTAACAACGCTCTCATGGCCGGACACAGAAAACAAGGACAGTCGTCAAACAGCAAGCATGAAAAGTCAAAGTTCGCATGCTACAACTGTGGGAAGAAAGGTTGCGTGCTCAAGGAGTGCAGAAGTAAGCCGTGTGATAAATACACTGCCTACTGCAAGAAGAAGTATTCATGTAATATCTGTACGAAGAAGGGACACTTCGCAATAGACTGCGAAACTCAAGAAGAAACGAATAAGTCCAAAAACGGAAAACCAAATAGGAAGGCATTTTTGACCACGGCACTCTCGGCGGTGGACAACGACATTTCGAAAGTCAAGGCCACTTCATGGTATCAAGACTGTGGAGCCAGCCAACACATGACGCCTCACCGACAGTGGTTCGTTCAGCTTGTTGAGTTGGACGAGCCCATCGCAATAGTGATTGGACCCTCAACCAGGCTAGATGGCGTTGCAGTCGGGAACATCGTGATGGAAGCATTTGATGGTCAAAAGTGGTATCCATTGGTACTAGGCGATGTCAGTTACGTGCCACACTTCAACTTTAATCTTTTCTCAGTGAGTCGGATACAAGACAAGGGACATGCACAGAAGGCAAACGGAAACGAGTCAACGTTTTACAGTCTGGATGGCAAGGAAATTGTGGCAATAGCAAAGCGCAAAGGAAATCTCTACAAAATGATGCTCAGGAGAGAAGGAGAGACAAGTTTAATGGCCGTGTCGATCGAAGTCTGGCACGAGCGACTCGCATATCAAAACGTCAAGTATGTGAGAGACATACTGAAAAGGAAAGGAATAAAATACATTGATGACTGGAATGACTATGTATGCACAGGGTGCTCGTATGGCAAGCTACATAGATCCTCACACCCAAACAACCCCCCGACAGCTCAGCAACCGTTAGATCTCGTGCACGTCGACACCGTCGAGACGAACATCCCGTCATTGGGAGGAGCGAAGTACTGGCTCATGTTCAAGGACGATTTAAGTCACTACCGAACCTGTTACTTTATGAAGACGAAACGTGAAGCACCAGAGAATATCGAATTCTACCTGAGACTCGTTGAAAACCGACTAGGGAGGAGAGTGAAAAGTCTGAGGTCTGACAACGACACCAAAATGAAGAATGCAAGAACCAAACAGATGATGGAAAAGTTGGGAATTTTCCACACCTTCACGAATGTACACACGCCAGAGCAGAACGGAAGGATTGAGAGAGAAATGAGAACCGTTGTCGAGGCAGCCAGAACAGCGATACACATAAACGAGTTGGACGAGAAACTGTGGGCAGAAGCAATGATCCATGCGATCTTCACGATCAACCAGGCTGGAACCAGCAACGTACCAGGGAAAGGCCCAGCAGAACTTTGGTTCGGAAGGAAAATGAAGATTGAGAAGCTGCGATCCTTTTTTTGTGGTAGGGAGGTGAATGCCATTTATGCACAAAGTGTGGGACTCCCACGCGCCTGGACTACCCACTAAACACCTCCCCTGTCAACCTGAGAAACGTTGGACGCATTACTTCGGGCCAGGTCTCGTTTTGTTACGCCGTGGGGCGCCTTCATGCTTGGGAGTCCCTTTCCAAGCGGGAGGGAGAAGGGAAGAGGAAGTGCTAGCAGCGCGATCCCCCAGCCCCGGCGACCCCGGCTGCTGTGAGCCCCTTTTATCTTTTAGGACTGCCCGAGCATAATGTGCCACCTGGTTCCATTTGTCAACCGATTCGAGCATCACCGCAACTATATTATCCGGGGTGAGCTCTCCCGTCTCCCTGTAGAGTTCCCTTCGCAGCCTGACCCATTTTGTGCACACAAAAAATGTGACAGGCATTGTCCTCGTCTCCTGGACAATACCGACAATCGGGGGACCGTGACTTACCGATCTTGTGCAGCTAAGATTGAAAACAATCATGCCCGCTCAAAAACTGGGTCAGATAGAAGTCAGTCTCACCATGCCTTTGATTTAGCCACGGTCTCACATCCGGAATGAGCCAATCGTTGAGCGAGCGCTGTCTCGCTTCACGGACAACCATCTCCCTCGCATCCTCGTTTCGGCGCAGGTAAATAGCGCGGCGCTCTCTAGCAAGGAGGGCAATACGTATCGCGCCTGCAATAACTCTCACCGCCGAGTCAGAGACTGCTGGATACGAAGATGCAATTCTCAGTGCTCCTCTTCTCTGTACCCGTGCCAAACGTTTCCGGTATACCTCCTTGCTGAGAGCGTCGCCCCATACCTCTGCTCCGTACAGTAGCACTGACCCTACAGCACTCATCAAGAGGCGTGTTCTTGATGGGCTGGGTCCCCTTACGTTGGCCATAAGTCGACTCAGAGCCGATATTCCCGAAGAAGCCTTCTCAGCCGTTGCCCTGATTTGCTCAGAGAAACTCATCTTCGAGTCGATCAGTAGCCCCAGGTGCTTCACCGCTGGCTTCGATTCGATTCGTAAGTCACCAATACTGATCATCCTTACTCTAGGGATTCTCTTTTTTGTCAAGATGACCACTTCGGTTTTCTCCAGAGCTAAACTCAGCCCGCGAGCAGTCATCCAGTCCCTCACTCGGCGCAGTAGCCTACCCAGCCTAAGTTGCGCTTGTTCAACGGTGCGTCCAGCGACCAGAGCCGCAACACAATCTGCATAGCCGACCAAGCGCAACTCATCTGGCATCTCAAGTCTCAGTAGACCGTCGTAAGACACGTTCCACAGGTCCGGACCAAGGATAGATCCCTGGGCAATACCCGATGTAATTTCCATTCCTCGTTGGCCCTATGTCGTGTCGTAGAGCAGGCTTTGATCCTTTAAGTAGTTCCTCAAAAGCCGCATTAGATATTCTGGAACTTGAAAAGAGTTTTCCAGCGAATCCAGAATATCCACCCATCTAGCGGAGTTGAAGGCATTCCTGACGTCGAGTGTCACCAACAGGACGATCCATCGCTTGGTGCGACTGTACGCTTCTGCCTTTCGGACCGCGTTCACCACTTCTGCAATCGCATCAATGGTGGAACGTCTTGCTCTAAAGCCGTACTGCCGAGGAGATAGGTCCCCAGCAGCACGAATCGCGTCAGTGAGTCTTCCCTTGATGAATTTCTCTAGCACTTTCCCAGCCGTGTCTAGCATGCATAACGGGCGGTATACAGACGGCAATTCGGGATTTCCTTTCCCCTTGTTGATCAGCACGAGCCTCGCCACCTTCCATCGTACCGGGAAAACCCCGTCCCGTAGGCAAGCGTTGAATGTGCTGAGCAGCAAGTAAGGACAATGGTGATAGACGAGCCGCTACACCTCAGCTGGAACACCATTTGGACCTGGAGCCTTCCTCGCTTTCAATGAGAGGACTGCCTCCTCCAGTTCCAGCTGTGCGAAGAGTGGGCACTCGACTGCTGTTTCATCATGGACAGCGTCAACACGGACGGGATGAGCGGGGAAGAGTCCCCACACTATCGTGTCCATCTTTTCCGCGTCATATATACAAGGCTTCCGTAGGGCACCAAGCTTCCGCCAGACCAGCTTGTAGCCAAGGCCCCACGGATCTTTGTTCACATTGTCCACGAGGTCTTGCCATCAGCGAGCCTTGCTATTGTTGATCAGTTTGCGAAGGCATTTCCTGGCCGACTTATATGCTGCCACCTGGTTGCATTCCTCGTCATGGTTCCGCGCCCGTTGAGCCTCACGTGGAAGCTTGTGACACTCCCTTCACTTTTCAGCGATTTCAGTAGACCACTGGGGGCTTGTCGTGCCGGGGTCTTCGACGGGGCATAGAAACGCAGCAAGCAGTCGTAATGATGCTCATAGTAGAGTTCACCACGTCTTAAGCTGCCAGTTCTTCCGTCCCCTCCGAAGCTCCCTGCAGCGGCTCACCTGCTGTGAGCACCTCGACGAACCTCTCAGCGTCCATCTTTCCGATGTTCCATCCAGTTGTAGAAAGCCGAGAGCACGGACGTTGGGAGACAACATCACTTATCGCAAGCAGAATGCACTGATGATCACTGGCTGAGTAGTCCTCTAATACTTTCCAGTTGTGTATCCTCCGTACTAAGGACTCCGAGGCGAATACCACATCCGCTATGGTTCCCTCACAGCCAATACAGCGGAAAGTCGGCGTATTCCCGGGGTTCAGTACGACGAGGGCCGTCCTGGTCACCATTTCCAGGATTCATTTTCCCCGCAGATCCGTCTGAGGCATGCCCATTCGATTGCTTTAGCGTTGAAGTCGCCCCCAACGAGCACTCTGCCCTCTGCGTTCGAGACAGCGCCCTCCAAAGCATTAAGCTTGGCTTGGAAATATGATATCGATACGTTCGGTGTTAGGTACACACTAAAGAAGGTGGTCCCTGAGCACCGAACCCACACGAAACCATTCCCTCCGTCCACAACTCTCCGCTTGAAAGTCCTTTTCCGAACCCAGATGGTGGCAGTACGAGTTTCATCAGAATACCATAATGCAGGACTTTTATTATGGTTTTGCTCACTCAGCAGCAAGAAGTTGGCTTTCATGTCCCTCGCAAACTGTTCAAGCAGCGGTTGAGCTGCGATGTAGGTTTAGCTGCAGGATGGGGGTCATCGGAGTTGTGATTTTGCCTTGGCTAGGGCTCCCTGGAACAACCGGCGACCCTTTGAATGGGAATGTTACGTGCTGACAAAACAACAGAAAAGAGGCAAGATGGATAGAAAATCAGAAAAGAGAATTCTGGTTGGCTATGATATTGATTCACCCTGCTACCGGGTTTATCTGAAAGAGAAAAGGGAAATCATCAGTTCAGACAATGTGATCTTCGACGAGGAAAAGATAAGACTGAAGCAAGGAACTGAACTTGAGACACAGGCACCAGAGGGCACACCTGAGAACCAAGGAGAAAGCAGCAGCGAGACAGACGAAGGAGATGAGAACTGGGGAGCTGGGGAATTGGAGAAAGTACTGAGGAGCCAAGCGACAACGAAAATGAGACACCAGCGCCAGAAGAAGTGTCAGGAAGGAGAGTTCTGCGAGATCGTCGGACTCTGCAGCCACTACCGAGACTGAGAGACTGCGTACTTGAATCCCGTCGTGGAGGAAAGAGCGCCAAAGTAGCCATGATTGGTGAAACGGAGGACATCCCGGTGAGTGAGGCACTTAGAGATAAGAAGTGGAGACGAGCAATGCAGGAGGAGTACGACTCGCTGATGGAGATGAAAACTTGGAAGCCGATCTATTGTCGCTGGATACTTCGAGAGAAGGCGAAGCTGAGACTTAAGGCCAGGCTAGTGGCAAGGGGATTTGAACAGAAGGAGGGACTGGACTATACGGAAACTTTCAGCCCAGTAGCTCACCATGCATTCATTCGCCTACTCCTAAGTCATGCAGCGTCGGAGAAAATGAAGTTGGTATCGTTCGATGTGAAAGCGGCATTTTTGTATGGGAACGTGGAGCGGGACATCTATATGCATCAGCCTGAAGGGTTCGACGATGGAACCAGGAAAGTTTTTAAGTTGAACAAGAGTCTCTACGGACTTATACAAGCTCCAAGGATGTGGAACGAGAGGGTCACCACCCACTTTGAGAAGAAGATAGGCTTCATCAACACAGATGAAGACCCGTGTATATACTATAACAAGGACAAGAGCATTATGCTCTCACTCTTCGTGGATGACGGATTGGTAGCCGGCAAAGATGAAGAAGAAATACACAAACTCTAATACGAGATAAGCAAGGAATTCGAGATAACATGCAGCAAGAAAGTACAAAACAAGTTAAAGTATTTGGGCATGGAAATCAAGATCGACCAGGACGGTATCTTCGTGAGTCAGCTTCACTACACGAAGAAGATCTAGAGAAAGATGAAACTCGAGCAGTTCAATCCAGCATTCACACTCACTGAGCAAGGAATGATCAACCATAAGACAGACTTCAAGAACGACGAGCCACTTCCAGCGAACAACAACTATCGCGAGGCGATAGGAAGTTTGTAGTACTTAGCCACAATAACCAGGCCAGACATAAGCTTCGCCGTGAACTACCTCAGTCGATTCTGCAACAAGCTCATGAAGAGCCATCAGGCGATGGTGAAACGTGTTTTCCAGTACTTGTGAGGGACCACGACAGCCGGAATTCATTTCGGAGGAGACAAGACACTCGTGGCCTACACTGATTCAGACTTTGGAGGAGACTCTGCGGCAGGACAGTCTACGAGTGGTGTGTTAGTGATGAGAGGAGGGCCAGTGATCTGGTATTCACAAAAGCAGCGCCTGGTAGCGACTTCAAGTACAGAAGCCGAGTACCGAGCAGCAGTGTCAGTGATCATTCAGTCTGTTCTCCTCGTGCATTAAAGTTGTGTCGGTTAATTGCAAAGAATAATACTAAATGAATATATTGATGTACAGTTGTGTGCCGATATACATAATAATATTTATTCAGAAGTTTAGTCCGTTGTATTTTTTGAAACCCAAACCCACTGAAATTAACAACAGTATCGCAAAAAAAAAACCTTAATTTTGAAATCATATAGGAAAACGAACAATCTTTATTTATTTATTTACGAAAACAAACCGGACAGGCCAAAGGCCACTTTGTTAGTGGCTAAAATTAAAACAGATTAAGAAAAGACAAAAGAAAAATCTCAGAAAGCTAAACCAATAGGAAAAAAAATTATCAAGTCTTGAAAAGTATTATAAGTTCAGAATTTTAGTTTCAAGTATAGATTTGAAAATGAAAATTGAGTGAGAAAATGAACCATGTTTCAGATTGTTATGGAGTCTGGGAAGATACACCATGGCTGAGTGAAAATAAATATCAGGTCGTGCGAAAGGGGTAGTTAATAACTGACTGGTGCAAGTATTCCTTACAGAGATCTGCCATTGAATATTATGTGCTAGCTGCGACTTTATCAAACGGTGATGAAGTTTAAATAGAAAACACATCTAAATAAATACGACGAGAACATGAAGTGGGTATGTTAAGAATGGAGAGTCGATCAGGATAGGAATGATAAGGAAAATTGAATTTATAAAACAAAAATTTTGTAAATTTCCTCTGGATTGTCTCAAGAGAAGAAATAACGTACTCTTGATGAGACGTCCAGATTTGGCAAGCATATTCTAAGATACTACGAACAAGGGAGACGTATAGTATAGTAGCACAATGAAGTAAGTAATACTTTATTGAGACTTTTATATCATTGACAGTAGGTGCTTAATGGCTATATGACATTTGACAGTAGATAGATGTCAAATAAACTTAGACAGTTCGGGTATGCATTGCATATATGTTGAATTTTTGTTTTGATTGATGTAGAGGGTGCCATTCGCTCTTATGGCTTATTTTTGGAAAATTATTCATATAAATACATTAAAACGTAAAGTAACTTAATCCTATTCCTAATATAAATTAAATCTACGCCTATACCTATCTTCTAGCTAATCTTAATACAAGCTATGTAAATTTTACGAGTGGGTAAATATACAAGTTGTATTTCGGCTGTTAAATTCGATTGTGTATACGCAGGCCGCCTATTCTCCGTCAGATCTGTTCCAGTAGGTTCTTGGGAGGATAGACGCTCCGCCCATTCCGACCTTATGGGTCCTCTATTAGATTCCGTCTTATGGTGATTAGCTGTTTTAATGTTTGCCAGGCTTGGCTCGGTTATTTATGTTTACATTTTTATTTTTACATACACGCAATTTAAGTCTCCTTTTTTTTTGTTTTTAGGTGTCAGCCCCGGTATGTGTTAGGTTGTGAGGTCAGATAAAACCGGAGTTTACTGGGTGCATCGGGGTTATAGGAGTCTGGGCGGTATTTATAGAGGATTTTAAGAGGACATAGGCAAAAGGGTCACTTGTAGTGGGAGAGTCAAAAAGTGCGCGAATAGCTTCAAGAGGGTGGTTTCGCCATTTTTCTAGGCGGTTTTTGCTTGTTATTGACATGTAATGTAAAATTGCTATAATTCCCGTTTCGTTGTAGAGTATTGAGTTCTTAAAATGTTTTTTATTGGGGCGTCGGTATTTAGAGAGGCATTTTCGGAGGATTTTCCTCTCAAAGATTTGGATTTCTTCGGCTACCTTTGACAAGATTGTTAGCCAAGCTGGCAATGAGTAGGTGATGATTGGTCTTATGAGTGTTTTGTAAATTAGTGCTTTCACTTTGTGGCATACAGCTTTCGAGGACAGTAGAGAGGACGTAAGTGCAGCCGCCGCTTTGGCTTTATTGAGTATTTTTCTAGCGTGTATGTTTGACTTGAATCTGTTGTTGAAGTGAATTCCCAGGTATTTTATGTTTTCTTTGAGGGGAATGAATTCATCTCCGATTTGCATTCGAACATGCCTGCTCTGAAACACTGCGAGACGGTGTCCCTTACCGCTGGCATTTCGAAAGCAGATCAGCTCGGATTTATTGGCGTTTATTTCAAGCCCCCAGTTCTTTAGGTATGAATCTAGGTCGCTGACTGCACTCTGTAGCTGGGTCTGAGCTTGGGCTGGAAGGCAGTAGCACAATGAATATCATGAAATATGTGGACATGTCGAAGAATGCAGCCAGACATCTTCAATACTTTATTTGTGATGTGCTGAATATGAATGTCAAACTTGAGTTTGGAATCAAAGATAACTCTAAGGTCTTTAATTTCGGTAACACGAGAAAGGGTATCAGCTGAACTTTTTAATTGGATCATTTCACCCTTTTCACATCAATTTAATGTAAATCTATACGACAAATTTGCTCTACATTTGAAGCTTTATCTAACGTCGCGCGGATATCGATCACTCTTTCGGATGGCTTCGATAGCTTTTTAAATTAATTTTTATGGAATTGTTTTGCAGCTACATATAAATGGGTTGCATATTTTTGAATAATAATTTTTCTGAAAAATTATTAGAGAAGAAAAATGTTAGAAGAAGGTGGTTTCGACGTGTGCACTAATTCTCCTCAGGCCATCACACTTAGATACACACCGGTGATGGCGACCACCATGCTCAGAGGTGAGGGAGTTAATTTTTAATTTTTCTACTTATGCAAACTCAATATGTTTTTGTATCTGCAAGTTATATTCAAGGTAAATTTCTCTTGTAAGTACTTGTATTAGCTGAACTTTTTAATTGGATCATTTCACCCTTTTCACATCAATTTAATGTAAAGGGGTAAGTCATTAATAGAATAGTTGGATAAAAGGGGACAACATTCAAACGTAAAAGACATAACTAGACATTCAGAGATGTTTAAGCGACACCATGCATTGAGAAAACTGAAGTCATCTTCGAGAATTCTGCAATCATCCACATTTACTATTCGTCTGAAGAGTTTCATATCGTCAGCATAAAGCAAAGATGAAGAATTTAAACCGCCCCAAACAGTCATGCGTTGTGGAAGGAGAGGCTTTTCAACAATAAATCTTGTGTTTTCTGAGCCCCCGATGCGACAATTTCGCTTGTTGACGAAGCCACCGAGGTGGAAATGGGACTCATCACTCAAGATGATTTTTCGATGTGATTCCGGATCATTTTCATGCATTTCAAGGACCCAATCAGCAAAGACAAGACGTTGTTGATGATCGACCGGCTTGAGTTCTTGTGTTAACTGTACTTTATAAGCCTTAAGACCCAAATCTTTATGCGAAATACGGTGTAATAACGTTTGTAGAATGCATAATTCCAAAGAACGACGAGGAATGGACAAATCTCAGTTTTCTTCAACACTTTCGGCTACAGCAGCAATATTCTCGGCTGTTCTTGAGTGACGTGCACGGGTTTTATTCTTTACATCACTTAGTTGTCCCAATAGCTCGAATTTTTCACTACGACCCAAAAATGTTAGAGTTTTACGAACCGTCTCTGCCAAATTTTCACCATATTTATAGTGAATTTTAATAATTTCAATGCGTTGTTGAAGCGTTTATCGTTCCATTTTTATTAATGGCGTAGTTTCTACTTATCAAACGTCAAAAAATGACAGCTTTAAAAGTGACATATACCGAAATAGCGGGCTATCCAAAATAACACCTCTTATTGGAAAGCCCTTTATATATCTTATTTTTTCTTTGAGGCATTGTAGCAACTTCAAGTCGACGTTTAAGCCTTGGCTCTACAAGTTGTTCGTGCAGTTGTTGCATGTGAACTCTACGTTGTGTATTGGTTTGGATCCAGATGTCAGGACATTATAGAAATAAATCATGTAGGAGTTCATATTCGCGATGTTGAGCATATTACGGTTGCATGACATATGTGAATAAATTTGTTCAAATGTGTCTACTCCTCCTTTTGTGGCATTGTAATATTTGATGAGGACTGGTTTCCCCGATGTTTAATTTGCAGTTCCATCTTCAGCACATGAAAACAACAAATATACCATCTTGTTCGCTTTTGGTTTGAATGCTTATAGCGTTAATGGTCCGTCATAACAGAAAATGGAAGTTCCAATTGCTCTTCTTTGGCTATTCTTCATTTGGTTTGGTATTTCTCTTTTGTTGGCTCGCAAAGATCCGACTATTGTCAGCTTGTAAGGCTTTTGTAGTAGTTATTTGGCTAATGGGATTGTGTGAACCTTTTGTCAGTGATTACATTTCTATTTGAGCCATGATTCCTTGACAACATATTGACCAAGGGGAACTCCTCCAGCATTGGTACATTTTCCAAGGTAAGGCAAGCGTCTATCATGTCTCTTGTTCCACTGTCAAACAATTTTCAAGGCATACTTGACAGGCTTATTCGGGATAAACATCTTCAATTTGCACCGACCACTAAATGCCAGTAATCGCTCATCGATGATAACGTTGGTCCCAGGAATTTAATTTGCTCGACATTGAAATATCAACAAGTTCCATATCTTTCATATTGGCGTGAGTGGATCAGACTGTATGTCTTGTAATCTTATAGCCTTATTATCAAACCTGAGACACCTTTTAGGAAATCGTACCTTTCTTGACTCATACACGAGATATATCACGTTCCGCAGAAAGCTGTAATGAATAATTCGTCACTTGTAAGGTGATTATAATTCATTGCAGCCGCCAATAATAAAACACCAAGCAAAGCATCAACTTCTTCTTTACAGATATCCTTTTGAGTTGATGTGATGGTCTCATAGTTTTCTTTGTTTGGAGATATTTGAGTATTCGTTCACTTTGAAATCTCTTCACAAATTTCATTAGTAATGAAACAAAAAAATATGCCTAATGGTTATTTGATGTTTTTCAAGGAACGGGAAGGTCCCCTTGCGGTGCGAACTATATTAATTGCAGAAGTACGAAAAGATGCACGTCGTCTATGAGTAGCCCATACGTGACATTTTTTGCCTCGGATATGAGATTGACTTAAGCTTACAATAAAATTTGAAGCTGATGAAGAAGTAGAGGAGTTTCTGAAGGGGGCCTTTCTTTTAATTCTTCCTTGTAGAGTATTCATCATGAAAATCACTCTCTACTTCATCAACCAACATATCGTCTTCACTTTCACTGTCAGAAAGAATATTATTTGTGTCGCTCCAATCTTCAGTTTCTAATGCACGAACTATTTCATCGTCAGTTAGCCTTGACCTTGCAGCTGTTCCTCATAATTAATGTAATCACTATAAAAAATAAAACTAAAATCAACACAATGCACAGACATGAAAGTTACACATAGGCTAACCATTCATCAAAATGACGAACATACAATACCTAACTCAAAAATTAAAATGATTTCCGGCTAAACACAACTATCACGCAACGCAGCTGGGTGGTCACAGAGTTGACGCGAGAGCACGGCAGAGAAAGTATAATAATAACAAGGGGAGAAATCGATGTTTATTAGGTGCCCGTCATTTTGACAAAGGTTAGCTTTCTGAGATTAAATTTGGTGCATATATTATAGGAGATTCGATTTCCGTGCCCAATCAATTCTAATTTATTTGGTTGGTGACACTGTCTGTTTCTACTCATTACCATTACATCGTATGTTTTCCAGTTCAGTTACATTTGTACATTCGTGTCAAATGCACTATTACATAAATTCTTCTCCTAGTAATATCACTATGCACCTACCTCGCCAATATGTTATGGGCCCAAAGGACGCATAGCGCAAGTGATAAAATGTGAAAAGACGAACCGCTAGCTTGGAACAAGTTGGGCAAACAGACCTACGCTCATGTCAGAAGGGTTTTGTATTCAATTTACAAAATGCAGTCACCAGATCGAATCAAATCAAGATACATGTCAAAGACGATTTTATTGGAGAAAATATGAAATACGAAGATCATACTATTATTAACAGAGTTGAACGAATTTCGACTTTTGAAGTTTTTAGTATTGTTATACTCATAAATATCTCCTCGATAATTATTTCAGATGTCGCGAGGGAGGAAATACATTTTTCATGTATTTCCCCCCTGTACTCCCACCCACTGAAGCAAAAACTGACAGTTTAAGCACTGTTTTGAAATTCTCCCATGAAAACCTTCATTTCATACTCATATCGGCTACGTTTGATGAATTTTTTTTCAGGGGCTATTCTCCTGTACTGTTATCATCGATTCATGGCCAATTTTTTCAAATCCTAGAATGGTTACAAAACCCTTTTGCTAGGAGCTCTCTCCCGCCTCCTTGAGTTGTTTCACTTATGAGCATTAATTGTAGGTACTCATCTTCAGTCATTCATTACATTGAATCAAGTGTTCAAAGCATGCACCTTAAACGTTGAAGTTGGGAAAACATAACTCAAAATTATCCAATCTTCGCATTTAAAACAGCCACTATTTTGTTTTACGATTACTGATACCACTAGCTGAACCGATTCTCAAAGATATTCATGACACCTATCATTCCTGAAATTTTCATGCAAATCCTAGCAAAACTGTAGTGTCTGAGTCGGTTAAAAGCGCATGTTGTTCCATAGCCATATGTTGCTATAGTAATAAATGCAGCGCATATTGTTCCATAGTAATACAGGAAAATTCAAACCGCTAGAACTTCGCTAAATATGATTCAATCTTTATGAAACTTTCATTTAAGGGTACCATTAAGATTTTATTCAAGAAAGCATAAAATCGATAAATCATACTATTACTAACAAAGTTGAGTGAATTGCGACTTCTAACGTATTTGTTGTTGTTGTACTCACCAGGACATACATTCCTGATTTTTTTCAGATTTTTCGGATCACAGGTGTCCAATCGCGAGGGGGACACACACATTTTTCGTGTATTTCCCCTCCCTGTGCGCCCTTCGAAGCAAACTTTGCCAAACTAAGACCTGTTTTGAAAAGTTCTCATCAAGACCTTTCATTTGATACCCATATCGGCTACTTTTAATGAATTTTTTTTTTCGGGGGGTCACTCCCCTATACGGGGAGACCCCCTTAAATACCTTATAAAATTTTTTTGTAGTTGAACTTTGAAGAGAACACCACTTTACACCTACATACAAAATTTGATGTTTCTAGCTTAAGTAGTTTTCGAGAAAAACTGCTGTGACACACGGACGGACGGACGGACAGACAGACGGACAAACAGAACGCGATTTTAGTAAGGTTTTGTAAAATTATTTTACAAAACCTTAAAAAATGGCACACGCGGCAACGTCGACACAGCTTAAAACGCTGTCTCGCGATGATTATGACACGTGGTGTATGCAAGCCGAGGCTTTGGTTGTGCAAAATGATACGTGGGGCTATGTTTGCGGCGAAATGGAAAAACAAGTACCCGCCAGAAAAGGTGGCGCGCTAGTTATGTACAAGTGAACGTCTGTTCCCACAAAAAATGAACAGTCGATGGAAAATGAATCTTCTATACAATACGAATCCGCGTTGCAAAACGTGAGAAAATTCGTTACAAGTTTTCAGGAACGCGAAAACCCAGACGCTGACTCGGCATAACTATTCTTGCAGTTTTCTGAAATTAGAAAAACAGGGTAGTTCTAAGCCCGTCGTTTTATAGATAAGACACGTTTAGTGTATTATTGTAAGAATCTTGTCCGAAAAATAAAATTAACTTCTCGGTAAAACAACTTGTTGTTTCTTGAGCTTTATGCCGTCGGGAGTTAGTCCGACTTATTTTTTATTTATTTTTTCATCCCCGTTAAAACACTACGTTTCTCGCTCGCAAGGTGGCAAGCCCCGATTAAGTGGATGATAAACGATCAAAGGGCCCAAGCCGACCTGGTACTCACTACAAGCCTGTCAAAATTGTCCCAGATCCCAGTAAAGCCCGGATAAGTGCAAATAACGCATAAGTACACATGATACACGTGCACCGTTTTTTGCGGCTATTTTTCATATATTTGCTCTCGAATAAGCGCAACACGGATAAGTGCACAAAGCGTATCAGTACACATTCTTTTGTGAGTCAATTGTATTTCACTCATTCAATTTTACCCGGATAAGTGCATGCATTCAAAAATAATTTTCCGTTTTTATATAGAAAATTTTTTTCAAGGTCAACCAGTGATTTCCATTTTCCTAACTCAAAGTATATACACTATACAAGTCGAGCCAAGTAGTAGCCTTACGGACGACATCAACATTCTGCCATGGTCATTAACAACTGCTAAAGAACTCTTCCTGAAACTCGACAGCGAAGCAAAACTAATCGGGGTACAAATCAATGAAAATAAAACAAAGCTCATGACGCAGACGAGGAAAAATACCTCAAATACACAAAATATCACACTTGGCGAATACAATATCGAAAATTTTAGCGAATTTGTGTATTCAGGCGCCAAAATAACGAAAACGGGCAATGAAAGAGACGAAATACGCCGAAGAATACAGCTCACAAATAAAATATTTTATTCAGTATTGACGATCTTGAAGACCAGCTGCATACACAGGAAAACAAAGCTCCAAGTATACAAATCTGTGATAAGACCAGTGTTATGCTATGGGTGTGACACATGGACCTTAACCCGAGCATCCGCAAATATATTGAACGCCTTTGAGCGACGGGTCCTGAGGCGAATAATCGGAGCGAAGCTGGACGGGGACCAATGGTGAATTCGATACAACCATGAGCTGTATGAAATTTTTGACGAACCGGAGGTCTCAAGGATTGTAAGACTGCGGAAGCTGCAATGGGCTGGACACATGAATCGTATGGACGAACAACGGATACCCAAGAAGGTATTGGTTGGGAGAACTGAAGGCCGGCGGCCAGTGGGGAAACCGAGGAAACGCTGGTCTGACTCGGTCGACGAAGACAATTCATCGCTGCTCGGATTTCGGAATTGGATGACGCGGTCAACGGACCGAGACAGTTGGAGGCGCTGTTTGCAGGAAGCGAAGGCCCGAAAGGGGCTGTAGTGCTAAGAAGAAGAAGAACTCAAAGTAGTTCCTCACTGCAGCGCAATATTCCTGGAAGAGTATACAAGTTGATAAGCAATTATATCTGCAGCACAGTGCTGCCACAGCCACTTTAGTTGAAGTTGATGCTTAAAATCTTTTTCAGGAAAAACGGGCAGCTAATACGGCGGCAAGACTTTTGAAAATAAGAAGAAATATAGTCCGAGACCTACCTCATGAACAGTCAGTAATCGAACTTTAGGATGAGGAATCATGTAAGCTGTGGGTTGAGGAAACAAGGCGTCCCCTCCTCCTTTCTCAAACGGGCTAGGGACCGTCTACGATGGCGTTCATACTACAACAATTTCTTCAATTCGCAGCCCACTTTCTTACCTTCCATCAGGTAATGTTTCTGTCACTTCTTCTAAAATGAGGGATTTCCTTTAAATGTTGTCGCTAATACTATGATAATAACTATACATTTTTTACAAAAGTTCTTGATTGACCTTTTTGAAGTTTCTGAAAAATATGCTACAAAATGGACAGAATGCTTTGGTAGCTTTTATGGTACGTTTTACATTTCAAATGATGGATGTAATGAATCTAATAAACTCAGTAAACATACTAAACGCTCCTTACAGTAATAATTACCCTGAATCACACATCTAACGAAGAAACCTAATAGTTCCAAATAATTTCTCCATCCACTACAATACACACATGTCTATTGCAGTACACATTTCAATACACTCTCCTTAAGATTCTGACGTGAATTAATATTGCTCTAACAACGAGTGAAAGACCTTTCGAGAGAATGCTTAACAGGTAAAAGCATTTATTCTCCCCCCAACTACCACCCCAGACATCGGAAAATCGATACGAAAGTCTTCTTGTTTAATGGTAAGCAAAGATAATAGAACAGTTTTACCAGAAACAATATTCATACCTACATAGAAATGATTACAGGGAAATCAAATGAGGACTCGACATATATTACTCGTACGATTGAGTATATTTTATGCAATCAAGAGGGAGAAAGAGTGACAAAGGGAGGAAGAATGTAAGGAAATTGCGGTGGAAAGTTACATAAACTTTCTCCGGAATTCGTGCAAGCATAAATTCGATAAATATTGGAAATACTGCCAAGAGACGATGGGAGACAATTTTGTATTTTATTATCCATCGAAATCAATAAAATCATTTATGGTCGCCGAGGTACGACTATTTACACATCATTCCGGAATATCGCCGTATGGCCTAGTTAGGTTGCATTGGATGTGTGGAGTGCACTCTTTTCCTCATCCTACGCAAATCCTTTCAATACTAAGTATGCAGCTTGCAAGCGATATGGTATCAATGAAATCCGTTATACTCGTAAAGAAATTTATGGGAAATCAATAGCTTTTATAGTAGGTACGAGTATACCTTATAAAATTGTAAAATGCATTGGATAATATGGCGAGAGTTCGAGTAGATAGTTTTGCAACCCTACATAGTTTTAACTTGTAACCAGGGGACGTGTTTGTGGAATGGATCGGGCATATGTACTTACTCTGAATATGGGGGATGAGTTCAACATAGTCATACGGGTCACTAATGAGGTTTACATACCTGTAAAGAGAAGAAATAAAATTGCAGATTAATGGGGAATTCTTTTGTGCATTAAAATATAAATAGATTTCATAAAATAAATGAGTGGTAGAGTTAAGAATAAATTACATCTGTTCAATTCATTTATAAAGTAGTGATTTTTTTAAATTCTGGTTAAAAAGTTGAGTTTTATTTAAATGAATTATTCATAAAATTTAAATTAAATATCAATGACGATTAGAATCGTACGTAATATATACATGAATTTGTTGGGGATAAACATCGGGCGTTAAAAAACATATCAAAAATAGTTTTTTGAACTAGTTCAAAGTTAAAGCCCCACGCGGTACTACTCTGAATGATCGTTCAACGTGAATTTATTAAGGCATGGATTTTTTCGACTCCTTTCTTGCTAGAGTTTCCTTCTTTTTCGTAGCACTATAGCCCATCTCATGCCTTCGCTTCCTGCAAATAGCGCCTCCAACTGCCTCGGTCCATTGACCGCGTCCTCCAATTTCGAAATCCGAGCAGCGATGAACTGTCTTTGTCGACCGAGTCAGACAAACGTTTCAGCGGTTTCCCCACTGGTCTCCGGCCTTCAGTTCTCCCAACGAATACCTTTTTGGGTATCCGTTGTTTGTCCATACGATTCATGTGTCCACCCCCATTACAGCTTCCGCAGTCTTACAATCGTTGAGAGCTCCGGGTCAAAAATTTCATACAACTCATGGTTTTATCGATAGTTTTGAACAACCCAACAAAAAATATTGAGACTAAACTCAGACAATGTTTCGCTTCATAAATGCATTTCAAAATTTTTCAAAAGCAAAATCAATAATATCCAAAAAGTTAATCTTCTTTAATATATACGAGGGTATTAGTATTTATCTTAGTTTAAAATCTCCTTTTGGCAGTTTTGTGGAATTAAACAGCACAGTATCAATGGAAAGATATAAGTGTGAAAACTTGGCTGGATATCTCAGCGTGGACACTACATCTCGGAGACTAAAAGTCCAATAATTTGGTCTGAAAGAGCGTAGAAGTCAATTCATCTCTGTGTATAGGGTAACTTCAAATACTTAAAGGTTTATTGAATTTGCTACGATCTCTGTTTGAAATAGTTTATGTTTTTCTTTTAACAAAGAACATGCAATAGATTTGGCACAAAGCTTTTATTTATAAGGCAGAAAGAGTCAACGAATATAAGAGCTATGTGTACAGTACTTATATCTTGAAACGCCGCCGGGCATAACTTTGTTGTGTGAGTAGACGCGTCCTTTGAGTCATCTTCAGTGTCACTGAAGACACATATTTGACACGCTGTCATTTTAAAACTTACGCATGGATAATCTTCAAAATTAAAAAAATTTTAGATATAATTTCCTCCTTTGTAATTAATTTTCATAAAAATTGAATTAAAATTACTTACTATGAAAATCGTTTGTATATAGCTACTTTAACTGTTAATAATTTTTCTGAATAGCTATTAGACGCTGTGTCTTAAGTGTGATCGCCTGATGAGGCTATATATATATATATATATATATATATATATATATATATATATATATACATATATATATATATATACATATATATATATATATATATATATATATATATATACATATATATACATATATATACATATATATACATATATATACATATATATACATATATATATATATATATATATATATATATATATATATATATATATATATATATATATATATATATACATATCTATATATATATATATATATATATATATAAATATATATATACATATATATATATATATATATATATATATATATATATATATATATATAAGTATATCATAGGGGTACCGGTTAATTCATGCGGTTTTTTAACAGATGGCGTAACTTGATTTTTATTCCAGTGATTCACCTTTCCAAATACATATGTGTTGGAAAGCTACTGTCATATAGTTTCAGAATCAGTCTGTGTCATTTGGCTGAAGCGTAAAAAACAATACTTTTTTTTTACTCTGAAAATGTCGGATTTTGTGACGAATAAAGTGTTTTTGCGGGGATTACTTCTTCATTGAAGAAAAAGGCTGCCGAAAATCATCGTATTTTCGTAGAAGTGTATGGTGTGAATGCTATAGCTGAGCGTACATGCCAGAAGTGGTTTGTACGGTTTAAAAGTAGCAATTTTGACTTGGAGGACGATGAACGGCCCGGACAACTAAAAAAGTTTGAAGATCATGAATTGGAGACATTGCTCGACCAAGATCCATCCCAAACTTGCAAAACCACTTGGCGTCGCTCAACAAACCATTTCCGATCGTCTGAAAGCAATTTTTCACAATTATATATATAGATATATATAAATATATGTATATATATATATATATATATATATATATATATATATATATATATATATATATATATATCTATATATATATATATATATATATATGTATATATATATATATATATATATATATATATATATATATATATATATATATATCTATATATATATACTGTGTAAACTCTTTATAACGTTATCCTTTATAATGTCGCGTGTTATTTGGTTCGCGGCCAATAATTTTAATGTTCCGGGAAAGTGAAAACGCAATGTCTGTTAATTTAAAAAGAGTTCATTCAATTACAATAATGCACAATAATCGATTTAACACTTTCACTAATTTTGATTTTCACTATTAAAAAATCTAACACTTGTCCATAAATTTCTTATCGGAATTGTCTTCTAAATCACTTCACTATTACGAAACACACTTTTCTACTACTCGAATAATATCGCTTCCCACATACTATCGCAGTTCTTATCGCGGTCGAATGAATGATCCCCCCATTCATTTAGCTCGCCTTTATATAGGGTCTGTACCTATTCACCCATTTCTCGTACATTGGCGAATGTTATACCGAGAGTTACCTGGTAGATTCGAGCAAATTAATGAATGGAGTGACGTCACTTGCAGATGTTGACCATGCTTGTTGGGTTCTCGTGGGTTCGAGTAAATTCATTTGTTGACGTTCTTAATGATGATGAAAACAATTGCGACAGTAGCTCGCAGAATTATTTGTACATGTAATTATTTGTACATGTAACACTGCCCCCACCTTAGTTCTTTTCGCCCCGAAAAGATGTGTCACTATTTGTTGTCGATTCTCCCTGGGTGTAATATGGGGCAAGACGGTCCAGATGCACGATTTTCATTTTAGCTCTCAGCTTACGTTGTTCCTGTATTCGGTATACGACGTCGTTGATTCGCTTTGTAACTCGGTATGGTCCCTCCCAATTATGTTGCAACTTTGGAGACCTACCCTTTCGCCGCTGCGGGTTATAAAGCCACACCAAGTCATCTTGCTGGAAGCCAGTAGAATTAGCCTTTAGATCATACCTGGTCTTCATGCGGTCAGTAGCCGATTCGAGGTGTTTTCGCACTGTCCGATGTATCTGGTTCAACCGTTGTCTTAGATCACTTGCGTACTCCGAGATCGTTTGGGGTTTCTCAGGGGGTGTTCCGAACTTTATATCGGCTGGCAAACGAATAGTCTTTCCAAAAATGACTTTGGCTGGGGCTTGGCCCGTCGATGCATGTTCAGCGGCTCTATACGCCATTAAAAATAGTGAGATATGTCGGTCCCAGTCCCTTTGGTTCTCGTCAACCATTTTGGCAAGGTGTTTATTGAGCGTGCCGTTGAAACGTTCGACCATTCCATCGGATTGGGGATGCAGCGGTGTTGTCCTCGTTTTCCGTATTCCCAGCTGCTCGCACATTTCGCTAAAAACTAGTGACTCAAAGTTTCGGCCTTGATCCGAATGTAGTTCACAAGGCACGCCGTACCTGCTGACCCAATTTAACACTAGCTGTTCGGCTACAGTAGTTGCTTCCTGGTTGGGAATGGGGTAGACCTCGGGCCACTTGCTGAAATAATCGGCTACAACCAGCGTGTAGCGATTTCCCCATTCAGATTCAGGAAAGGGTCCTGCGATGTCAACAGCAATCCTTTCAAACGGTACCCCCACGTTATAGGTTTGCATTTGTCCTCTCAGTCGTCGTTTTGGACCTTTGACGGAAGCGCAAATTGTGCATCTGCGACACCAGTCCTCTACGTCTTCTCGAGCGTGGAGCCAGTAAAATCTTTCCCGCAATTTCGCTAAGGTTTTGTTAACACCAAGATGGCCTCCCGAGGATCCTTCATGCATTTCCTTTACCACATCGTGGATTCGGCTTTTGGGTAGTATTGTTTGCATCCTATAGGAGCTGCCATCCGCCGTTTCCCATTTCCGCTTGAGTACACCACCCTCCACCTGAAGGGAGTTCCATTGTGCCCAATAGCTTTTCAGGGTTGCGCCATGCGTTGAAACGTCCTTCCACTCAGGTCGCCCAGTCGTCTCCTTCCATACGAGCAATGGTCCGATGTCTTCATCGGCTAGCTGGGCATTTCGAATCTCCTCCGATGACCAACCTTCATCGAATTCAGCCGTTATCAGTCGCAGATCAACGGGCGGCTCCTTTTCCTCAATCCGTCGGCAATGCTTGCAGTTAGCTGGACATGGGCGACGAGATAGGGCGTCAGCATTTCCATGAACTCCGCCCTTTCGATGAAAAATTTCGTAGTTGTACGACTGCAATCTTTCGATCCATCTCGCAACTTGTCCCTCGGGGTTTTTGAAGTTAAGTAGCCATCTCAGCGATGCATGGTCCGTTCGAAGAACAAATTTCTGGCCATATAGGTACTTGTGGAACTGCTTGGTGGCCTCTATTATAGCCAATAGCTCCTTCCTGGTCACACAGTAGTTCCTCTCACTTTTTGAAAGAACTCGACTGTAATACGAGAGGACTCTTTCTTCGCCATTGATCTGCTGGGAGAGTACAGCTCCAATACCGCCGTTGCTTGCATCAGGGTCAACTACAAACATTTTTCCGGGTTTCGGATACGCCAGCACGGGTGATTCACACAGCTTTTCCTTCAGGGTCTCAAAGGCTGTCTGGCATTGTTCGTTCCAGACATACGGACGATTTTTCTCGGTAAGCTGATGGAGACACTTAGCTATTTTGGCAAAGTCTTTGACGAATCTTCGATAGTACGTTGCCAGACCCAGAAAACTTCGTAGTTGGCGCTTGTTGTTTGGTGTTGGCCAGCTTTTCACGGCTTCAATTTTCTCAGGGTCTGTTTTGACCCCGTCTGCTGATACGACGTGTCCCAGGTATTTTACTTCAGCTGCGAAAAGGGTACACTTGTCGGGACTAAGTTTCAAATTTGCCAGTCGCAGTCGGGAGAAAACCTCTTCTAAGTTCCGCACATGCTCTTCGAACGTTCTCCCGATGACGATGATGTTATCTAGGTACACCAAGCAGGTTTTCCAGGTTAGACCACGTAGCACGTATTCCATCAAGCGTTCGAAAGTGGCTGGAGCATTGCAAAGCCCAAACGGCATCACTACAAACTGCCACAATCCGGTCCCAACTAAAAATGCGGTCTTCTCTCGGTCCTTCTTGTCGATTTCTACCTGCCAGTAGCCACTCTTGAGATCGAGTGTAGAAAACCATTTTGCGTCGGCTAAAGTGTCCATGATGTCATCGATGCGTGGAAGCGGGTAACTATCTTTCTTAGTGACGTCGTTAAGCTGCCTATAGTCGACACAAAAACGAGTGCTACCATCCTTTTTCTTTACTAGAACTACAGGCGCGGCCCATGGACTGACAGAAGGTTCAATAACGCCTTGTTTTTCCATGTCTGAGATCAACGCGCTCACTTCTCCTTGTTTGGCTATAGGGAGACGTCTCGGTGCTTGTCGAATCAGCTTGGCTCCCTGTGTATCTATGACGTGAGTTACCAGACTCGTTCGGCCTTGGCCATCCGGGCTTGTTGAGAAGATGTCACTGTACTTGGTGACCAGATCAGAGGCTCGTTTGAATAGCTGCACTGGCAATTTGACCTGCTTCAATATTGCAGACGTTGATTTCCGGGCTTTGTCTGTGTCTTGCCTCCTTTTGCAATGATGGTCGTGAGTAGCTTCCAAAGAGGTGATGGTGGAAACAGGCTGGCAGCTGCCGATGACTTCTCCCGCTTTGATGCTCGTGGTTGAATCTGCGGTGTTAAGGACTCTAACCGGCACATATCCGTTCCTTAAAGATCTTACAAGGCTTCGTCCTACAATCAAACTGCGCAATGCGGACGTCTTCGTTGGCTCTATCAGATAAGATCGGTGGTCTCCAGAATCACCATCAAGCTTGGCCCATACAATGCTTTCGGAAGAATTCGGTACATCAGTGTCAGTACATACCACTACATTCATCTTGGGAATTTGGACGCTGGGATCCTCCATCAGTACTTCGACATTCTGCCATTTCAATACACGTTTGCCCAAATCCATGTGGTCGCAGAAAATCCATTCCGAGAATGCAGTCATCCATAATGTTCGCGACCAGAAAATTGTGTCGGAACACAAGGTCTCCCAACTGTATCCGGAGGTTGACCTCTCCATGAACAGGTGCAGTTTCTCCCGTAGCTGTCCGTAGTGAGAAAATTCTGCCCTTGTGAAGTTGTTGCTGTCTAACTAGGTCTTGTCGGATAATCGATCGGGTTGCACCAGTGTCGATTGTTATGGTGCAGTTTTCTCCGTTAACTTGACCCGGAAGGCATAAGTCCGCTTCTCCACGATGTAGTCTTGACACGGTGATGGTGGTGCTGGGGACGTCGATCCTCCTAGCCAACCTCTGCCCCACGAAGTTGGCTCTTACATGTTTCCCGACCCCTCAGTTTGAAGGGCTTCCATTCTGGGCTCCTGACTCGGTCTGGATCTCCTCCTAGCTGCACACCCTGGACAATAGCTCGGTTTTCTTCGCTTCTTGCAGTCTCTTTGCAGGTGCCCCTTCTCTCCGCAATTCCAGCATCAAGGCGCACCATTTACATGCGGGTCTCGCTCAATTTCCACGCGCTCACACCTGCACTCGTCTGTCACTACCTCACGCACCCGGGCAGTGGTACGAGTCACATTTTTCGCTGCCTCAAAGTTCAGACTATAAGCCAATGCGTCCTTAACCGTTTGCTTTTGAGCTAAACGCACGGCTTGTTGCAATTCCGGGTCCTTTAGTGCGCTGATGAATGCTTCTGTCGCTGCATCATCTCGATGTTCTGGGTCGTAGGCTGGATAAGCCAAAAGTGCCAGTCGCTCAATGTCTTGGGCTAGCTGTTGTAGGGTTTCACCAGACTTCTGCATTCGATGCCTTAGCTGTGACCGATAAATCTGCTTTAGATGATCGTCTCCATAACGCATGTCGAGCGCATTTATTATAGCATTCGGGTTTGAGTGCAATTCAACGGGGATCGTCTGCAACAGCTCGGCAGCTGGGCCTCTTAGAGCAAGAATCAATGCAGTTGCTCGCTCCTGCTCATTCCAGTGATTTATGCGAGCGGCTGCTTCGAACTGGGTTTTGTAAATAGTCCAGACCGTTTGCCCATCGAATATTGGCGCTTGCACATTTCTAGATGAGCTTTGCGCTGCGGTTATAATTGGGGCTGGTGAGGCAGTTACTACTGCCTTCGCTGCTTCCAAGTCCTTTTTCACTTTTTCCATCTCATGGTTGACCTGGCTGATCTCAAGGTTGATTCTCTCCTCGACCTGGTATACCTTCTCCTCGACGCATTTAATTTGGCTGTTGAGACTACTGAGCTCCGCTTTTATTTCGGTTGACTGTTTTTCCAGCTTCTGTGCGATGTCTGCCTTGATTTCGGACGCTTGTTGGTCTAGCTTCGCTGATTGTTCATCTAGCTTCGCAGTCAGACTCGATGACATCAGCATTAACATTTGCATTAGCGCATTTTTTGGCTCCTTCGATTTTGGTGTTTCTACTTCTCCACCTTCTGCGCCTTTTTCCGCATCTGAGAACTCACCCGAATCCAGATTCACGCCTTCCGACTCGATCGCGTCACGCAAGCGTGCAATCAGTGTGGCCTTTGTACCTTGCGTAGCCAGGTTTCGCTGTTCCAACTCTTCCTTAAGCTCCGACATGGTCAATTCATTAATTTTTAAGTTTAAGCTTCGTGGCATTTTTAATGTTTCTTTAAATTTTACTATTGTGCACTATAAAAATGTTCAAATTTTCACTCTCAAAATTTTTCTTTCGCACTTCTTGACACCACTGTCGCGTGTTATTGGTTCGCGGCCTATAATTTTAACGTTTCGGGAAAGTGAAAACGCAATGTCTTCTAATTTAAGTTAAAAGAGTTTATTTAATTAAATAAAATGCACAATAATCGGTTAACACTTTCACTAATTTTAATTTTCACTATTAAGATTCTAACACTTGTCCATAAATTTATTATCGCAATTGTCTTCTAAATCACTTCACTATTACGAAAATCACTTCCCACATACTATCGCGGTTCTTATCGCGGTTGAATGAATGATCATCCCCCCATTCATTCAGCTCGCCTTTATATAGGGTCTCTACCTATTCACCCATTTCTCGTACATTGGCGAATGTTCTACCGATATATATATAGGGTCTCTACCTATTCACCCATTTCTCGTACATTGGCGAATGTTCTACCGAGAGGTACCTGGTAGGTTCGAGTAAATTCATTTGTTGACGTCCTTAATGATGATGAAAACAATTGCGACAGTAGCTCGCAGAATTATTTGTACATGTAATTATTTGTACATGTAACAATATACATGAATTTGTTGGAGATAAACATCGGGCGTTAAAAAAACTTTCAAAAATAATTTTCTGAACTAGTTCAAAGTTAAAGCCCCATGTGGTACTACTGCGAATGGTCGTTCAAAGTGAATTTATTAAGGCATGGATTTTTTGAGCTCTTTCTTTGGTAGAGTAATGCAGACAATTTTGAACAGCTCAACAATAAATATTCAGACTTCACTCAGATACTATTCGCAAGTTTGCTTCATAAACGAATAAATTTCAAAATTTTTCAAAAGAAAAATGAATAGTATACAAAAAGTTAATCTAATTTAATATATACACGGGGATCAATTTTTCTTCTTCTTCTTTGTAGCACTACAGCCCCTCTCGGGCCTTCGCTTCCTGCAAACAGCGCCTCCAACTGTCTCTTTCCATCGACAATGTCCTCCAATTTCGGAATCCAAGTAACGATGAACTGTCTTCGTCGACCGAGCCAGAACAGCGTTTCCTCGATTTCCTCTTCGGTCTCCAGCTTTCGGTTTTCCCAGCGAATACATTTTTGAAAATTGATTGTTCTTCCATACGATTCATGTGTCCAGCCCATTGCAGCTTCCGCAGTCTTACAAGCCTTGAGACCTCTGGTTCGTCAAAAATTTCATACAGCTCATGGTTGTATGGAATTCGCCTTTGGTCCCCACCTAGCCTTGCCCCGATTATTCGCCTCAGGACCCGTTGCTCAAAGGCGTTCAATATATTTGCGGATGCTTGGGTTAGGGTCCATGTTTCACACCCATAGCACAACACAGGTCTTATCACAGGTTTGTATACTTCGAGCTTTGTTTTCCTGTGTATGCAGCTGGTCTTCAAGATCGTCAAAACTGAAAAAATATTTTATTTACGAGCTATATTCTTCGGTGTATTTCATCTCTTTCATTACGTGTTTTCGTTATTTTGGCGCCGAAATACACAAATTCGATCACATTTTCGGTATTGTATTCGCCAAGTGTGATATTTTGTGTATTTGAGGTATTTTTCCTCGAATGCATCATAAGCTTTGTTTTATTTTCATTGATTTGTAGCCCTACTAGTTTTGCTTCGCTGTCGAGTTTGAGGAAGAGTTCTTTGGCAAATGTTAATGACCGTGACAAAATGTTGTCGTCTGCAAAGGCTACTACTTAGCACGACTTGTATAGTAATGCGCCTCGTGTATCGACAGGTAGCTTCCTTATGACGTTATCTAGAGCCAAATTGGATAGCAATGGGGCCAGCCCATCTTCCTGCTTTAGTCCGATATTTGTGTCAAAGGCATCGGTGAGTTGGTTATCGATGCGGACTTGGGAGGTCGTCGATGTCAACGTCATTTTGGTACGACGGACTGATTTGGCTGGGATGCCAAAGCAAAGTATTAACATATTTGATACAGTACGTTACGATCAATACTGTCGTATGCTTGCTTGAAGTCAACGAAAATTTGGTGTACGTTGGTTTTAGCTCCCAGCATTTTTCAAGTACCTGCTTGACTGTGAACAATTGGTCTATTGTTGATCTACGTGCTCGAAAACAACCACGACACTGCCTAATAATACCGTTGCCGTATTATCCGATTTTGTTTTCGAAAATTTTTGATAATATTTTGTATGCCGTACAAAGTAGCGAAATGCTCTATAATTTTCGCACTGCAACTTGTCACCTTTTTTGTATCTTTCGGCATATTCTCTTCTTTCCAAATATGCTAGATGACTTGGTGGACAGCTTTATGAACACTACTGCCACCATATTTGATGAGCTCCACTGGAATCTCATCGATATCCGGCGGTTTATTATTCTTTTGGGCTTTGATAATGGAACACACTTCATCCAGAGTTGGTGGGGCTAATGGAAGCTCCGATGTTGTGCAGTTGTGCGGAGGATTAAGGAAGTTTTCGAAAAATAATGCCCATCTTTCCTTAATCTTGATTTCATCAGTGATGGTATTGCCGATGTCATCACGACAGAGCGTGGTTTAGGGTTGAAAACCACGTTTCAGGCCTTTGACTATTTTGTATGCTTTTCTTGTGTTGTTGCTCGCTAAGCTTACATCTACAGTTCTCAATTGGTCATCACAGTATTTTCTTTTCTTACTTCTACTTAACTTATTCGCTACTCTTCTGGATTTTCATAGTGCTCACTCTTCGTCCTAGTTTTTCTCCCTACAGAATCTTTGTACGCCTGATTTTTTTTGTCGAACACATTTCAACGCTCATCATCGAACCAATTATTTCTCTTGCACCGGGCTTGATGTCCGATTGTCTGTTCCGCAACGGCCCTGATAGCCGCTTCCAAAAAGAGCTCGTTGCTTGTCTTTGATGAAGCGTCTTATAAGATTGGAGCCAACTGGTGTTCGAGGAAGTCCGTGACAATTTTGGCCACAGACGCGGTTTGGAGCCTTTTGATGTCAAATTTTCGTAGCGGGCTTTTGACATACGACATTGATAGGTTAATTTGATGTAGTAATGATCTCAGTTACAAATGGCTCCTCGATGTGTAAGGACGTCAAGTATGCTCAAGGCCTAACGTTGTTGGATCAGAAGGTGATCGATCTAGTTTTGTGTTGCCATCCGGTGATACCCAGGTCATTTTATGAATGCATCGATATGGAAAGCAGGTTGAATTTATGACTAGATTTCTGTTACATGCAAAGACGATCAGGCACTGGCCGTTGTCATTTGTTAAATCGTGCAGGCTTTATACTCCAGTCGCTCTCCGATCAGATAGCTCATTGCCAACTTTAGCGTTGAAATCACCCAGAATTATTTTTGTGTCACTTGTAGGCAATGAGTCGACTAGTCTTTCCAGGTGATTGTAGAACGTTTCTTTCATTTCTTCGTCATTTTCTTCGGTCGGGACGTGAACATTAATCAGCTAGATTTTGAAGAATTTTGATTTAATACGGATCGCACACAACCACTCGTTGATTACTTTGAAATCAATACCGTGTGATTTGAACTCCCTATCCACAATGAAGGCTACTCCGAATTCTAGTTTTCCAGTAGGCTTACCACTTTAGAATATTGTGTGCGATCTCATGTTTATCATATCACTACCAGTCAAGTACGTTTCGTAGATTGCCAGTATTTTTAATTTATTTTGACTGGCCTGTTGTAAAAGGTCCTTAACAGCGCCAGGGTGATTGAGTGATCTGACATTTCAGGATCCAATGCGATAGTCCTTTTTCCGATTGTGAGGTCGTTGCTGTGTGTCCAGCCCATTCCGAGGCCCTTCTGCAGGTTTTGAAATATTTTGGTGGTTTTCCAGGGACGGTGAGTTTGCCCGTCGCCCAACCTCCATTCCAGCGGCATGTTTATTACTTCAATTTCGTTATCAGGTGCGGAAGATTCGCCTCTATCCTCTTACGCCCCGCAAAGGAAGTGCAAGTAGGATTTAGTAGCAGAGCTGTACATGTATTTACAGTTATCAGTATTTCTGAGCATTTAATGTTCCATTATTGGGGAACCAGTAATCCCAATGTCCGACTCCAGGAACGTTTGCTACCATTTACTTGTGGGGTTTCAGATGAGGAATCATGGAAGCAGTGGGTTGGGGTAACAAGGGGTTTCCTCCTCCTCTCTCAAACGAGCCTGGGACCGTCTAGGGTGGAGTTGTAACACTATTTATCTTGGTTTGGAAATCTCTTTTTGGCAGCCTTCAAGAATGAAATGATTCTTTTTTTTGAACAGCGCAGTATCAGTGCACAGATACTAGCGTAAAAACTTGGCTGGATAGTTCAGCGTGTAGAGTTCACATTCCGGAAACTAAAAGTGCAATAGTTTAGTCTGCCAGATGGTAAAAGTCAATACATCTCTGTGTATAGGGTAAGTCCAAATATTTATAGGTTTAGCGAATTTACTACGATCATTCAATAGGCATTGAAATAATGTGTGTAATACTTTATATTTTTCTCTTAACAAAGAATATACGATTATAAGGCAGAAGGACTTGATAAATAAAATACATAAAAGTACAATGCTTCTTTCACACGGCACAAGGCCCACTACAAAAACATTTTGCGTACTTACGAATTTTCAAATGACCGGATTAAAGTGCAAAGCGACCATTGCAAGGCGTCAATGGCCGAAGTAACATAACGTGGATGTACGTAGGAAACGCGACAACAAATACCCGGTTCACCACGCGCGAGACGTAAGGCAATTCCGTCCTTGCCACAAAAGTTCACGGCCCACAAATAAGAGTGGGGCAGCCAGGTGGTGGTGGTGCCCCCAAGCACCACTACCAGTCGGATCAAGCATCCAAATCGATATCTTGGCTAATGCCGTGTGAGAAAGGCCAAGCATTCCGGCGAGAGCCCCTGTAACATCATAAGAGAGAGAGAGAGAGAGCGAGAGAGAGAGAGAGAGAGCTTACCCAATGGTTAGCTCATAAGTGGAAGGGCCAGCCAAAATTGCGGGTCCCATACCTGTTCGAGTTTTCAAATGAGAAGACCGAGTGTAGCTGTTTAGCTTGACATTTCTTTTATTTCATTTCTTGTACAAAAAAATCTCATAAGTATTTAAAAATTAATTCCAACAAATTTGATTTACTAATAGAATAGACGTTGCCACGTTTGTACGTAAGTCAGCTTATCTATATAATTTCGGGTGTCACTTCATTTTCATTGCTATGATCGTATAGAAATATGTTTGAATAATAAGTTGAGGTCATTTTGAAATACGGATGTATTGAAATTTTTAAATAATTTAAATAAATAAATAAATATAATTGAAATATATACTCGTATAATGCAATTTTAGAAACAATCTAATATGTAAATGATTTAAAAAGGCCGGGTACTGACCTCCTCCTCCGATGAGCGCTCGTTGTTGGGGGGGTCGAGGTAAGTGGACCTGAAACTTCGAAAAAACTTGCTAATTCTAAATGCTGTTATGTTACAAAAAGCGACTATCAGGTTGAACGTAGTGAAGTTCAAGTTAGGATATTGTCACAGACACAATGTATTGATTCTAATAGGTTACAAAGTGTAACCCTTTGTGCTTACAAATCACACTAGCACTTTGCCTGCATTAAATTTCGCGACGATCACAATAGTTGGAAACAGTTTCAATTTATTTGAAGCATATTATTGTACCAGTTGTAACTTATGGATCAAGATGTTTTTTTCTTTTTCTCCTTAGAACTACAGCCCCTTTCGGGCATTCGCTTCCTGCAAATAGCGGCTCCAACTGTTTCGGTTCGTTGACCGCGTCTTTTAATTCCGAAATTCGAGCAGCGATGAACTGTCAGTTCTCCCAACGAATACCTTCTTGGGTATCCGTTGTTCGTCCATACGATTCATGTGTCCAGCCCATTGCAGCTTCCGCAGTCTTACAATCCTTGAGACCTCCGGTTCGTCCAAAATTTCATACAGCTCATGGTTGCATGGAATTCGCCATTAATCCCCGTCAAGCTTCGCTCCGATTATTCGCCTCTGGACCCGTCGCTCAAAGGCGTTCATGATATTTGCGGATGCTTGGGTTAGGGTCCATGTTTCACATCCATAGCATAACACAGGTCTTATCACAGGCTTATATACTTGGAGCTTTGTTTACCTGTATATGCAGCTGGTCTTCAAGATCTTCAATAATGAATAAAATATTTTATTTGCAAGCTGTATTCTTCGGTGTATTTCGTGCTTTTCATTGACAAAATGTTGTCGTCTGCATAGGCTACTACTTGGCTCGACTTGTATAGCAATGTACCTCGCGTATCGACAGGTAGCTTCCTTATGACGTACTCCAGAGCCAAATTGAATAGCAATGTGAACAGCCCGTCTCCCTGCTTTAGTCTGATATTTGTGTCAAAGGCATCGGTGAGTTGGTTATTGATGCGGACTTGGGAGGTTGTCGACGTCATTGTCATTTTGGTAAGACGGACTAATTTGGCTGGGATGCCAAAGCAAAGCATTATTTAGTACAGTACGTTACGATCAATACTGTCGTTTGCTTGCTTAAAGTCAACGAAAATTTGGTGTACGTCTATATTGAGCTCCCAGCATTTTTCAAGTACCTGCTTGGCTTTAAACAATTGGTCTGTTGTTGATCTACTTGCCCTTAAACCACCTTGATACTCCCCAATAATACTGTTGGCGTATGGTCCGATTTTATTTTCTTAGATTTAAGAAAATATTTTGTACGCCGTACAAAGTAGTGATATGCCTCTATAATTTTCGCACTGTAGCTTGTCACCTTTTTTGTGGATAGGGAATATAATTGATTGGCTCCACTATTTGGCATATGTTCTTGTTGCCAAATGTACTGAATGATTGAATAGCTTGATGAACACTTCTGCCACCATATTTGCTGAGCTCCACTGGGATCTCATCGATGCCCGGCGCTTTATTATTCTTTTGGGCTTTGATGATGGAACAAACTTCATCTAGAGTTGGTGGGTCGAATGGAAGCTCTCCGCAGACATCCATAGGCTCCGATGTACTGGAGCTATGTGGAGGATTAAGGAGGTTCTTGAAATATGATGCCTATCTTTCCTTAATCTTGGTTTCATCAGCCATCCCGCTGTCATCACGACATAGCGTGGTATTGGGCTGATAACCATGTTTCAGGCTTTTCACTACTTTGTATGCTTGTCTTGTATTGTTGCTCGCTAAACTTACATCTATACTTTTCAATTGGTCGTTAGTATTTTATAGTTTAGGTGAATAGGATTGTTAAAAAGTGATGTAGGAAGAATAGCGTTGGTGATATGAGACTAAGTGCGCTACTTTGCACTGATTTGAGCTGGCAATAGTGCGATTGTTGTGATTTTTTATAGTTTGCCGCTTGAAAAGACTGTTACGACTCGTACTGCTATATCATGTCCTGGGTGGATCTGGATGCTCTTCACTAGAGGCCATCGAAGAGACAGAATTCTTTCTTCCAACTGTAAGAATAAGTTGCCTGCTTTGGCGTTGTTTTCATTTTGATCCACTTCGGACGGCGTTGTAGATGGCTTAAATAATCCATTTGCCACCGTTTCTAGAAACCTTAGATGACTTTTTGTGTCAGTTGCCATCTGTCGAGCTGGTTAATATTGACTTCTTCCAACGTAATCATCGTGACATTGATTAAAAAATGAGCAGGAGTCGATTCTTCGTAGGCTAGCGATGCGTTGTGTACCACTCGAAGTAAATGTGATCTTATGGACTTAACTTCAGCTTCCTAAAGCCCTCCGAAATGGGATGAAATGCCACATTACTCCATCCTTTGCCAAAGCTTCAGCCGCTCCAGCACTGATTTCCGACATCTCAGCAGCTGCACCAACGAAATAAGTGCCGCAGTCAGAAAACATACTCGTATGTATGCTTTAGCCGTGTCTACCCATAAATCTCCATAAGGCTGCAAGGAAAACGGGCGTAGAAAGGTCGCTGATAACTTCAATATGTATGGCTTTCACTCCCATACAAACAAATATATACACGTATTTTTTTGATGTCTTGCTTCCTCGTCTGTCCTTTATATCAAAGGGTCCGTAAAAATCAACAAACGTGGGGGAAAATGGATGGGATACGGTCACTCGAGATTCTTGATGTGTTTGCTTTGTCACAGACACAATGGATCCAACTATGTATAAATCATCTGATGCCATTGCGGCCATTTATTAGCCAGAATTTCTTTTTGAGCGTATTCAGCATTGGCTGTGTTTGTCCATGTAGAGTTGACTGATGAATCTGACGCCATATTAGATCAGTGAGCTTCCCATTTCGTGGTAGGATCATTGGGAATTTTTCATCGAAAGGTAACTGGGCGTCTTTTAAACTTCCTCCGACACTCATGATTCATTTGTCGTCTTGGAATGGATTCAAGATCGCCAGTTCACTTTTATTCCCCACGGGCTCTCACTTCATAAGATGCGTTGTTTCTAGTGAGCAGCATTTAGTTCGCTGAGCATGTTTGACCCAAAATTAGAAAAACTACCTTAATGCCGTTTCTGAAATGGTGGGTTCAACAACTTTGCTCACGCGATTGCGGGTTTGGATTAAAATAAGGGACCTGGTCCTGATCTTATTTCTTCTAGCTTTCTGATCCAGTGCAAAGAACAATTAATCGTGCTTTTCTCCATCATTTTCAATAAATTCCTCTTTAGCGGCATCCTTCCTTCTTACTGGAAATCTTCGTACCTTATACCTATCCATATCAAAATTACAGAGGCATTGCTATATTATAAGCCATTCTAAAGCTTTTTGAAGAGATAGTTTGCAACAAGATCTCTCCTATTATAGAACCGCGGCTTAATGAAGAGCAGCACGGATTCCGAAAAAATAGATCTACTACCACCGATCTCCTCATCATGACATCAAGTATTGTATGTGAGATGGAGAAGGGTCACCAGATTGATGCAATATATACAGATTTTAGCAAAGCATTTGAAGTTCTGATAAATAAACTTTGTAATTTTGGTATTGCAGGCCTTTAACTCAGCTGGATCTATTGATACTTTAAAGACCGCACTCAAGTTGTCAAATTTCAAGGACGATTATCCAATCAAATTCATGTTTTTGCCGGGGTTCCTCAAGGAAATCATCTTGGACCTCTTTTATTTAATTTTTTTATATCGGATCTCTCATCAGTATTACATGATGCACCTCATCTTTTTTATGCAGATGACCTGAAAGTTTACCACGTTATATCTTCTCTGTCGGATTAATTTTCCTTCAGTCCAAGCTTAACACCCTCTCTGATTGGTGCAATAATAATCAACTTTCCTTAAACTTGGAAATATGCCAGGTAATAAGTTTTTCAAGAAAAAAAAGCCTTCTTTAATTTGACTCTCACATCGACAACACAACACTTAGTAGAGTTGATAGCATTCTGGGCTTGATGTTATTTTGGACCAAAAGCTTTGTTTTAAACTACAGTACAATGGAGCTATATCTAAGGCTAATAAAATGCCAGGTTTCATCAAAAGAAGAGCTAAGGAATTCAAGAATATTTGGGTTATCAAATAACTATATACCTCATTAGTGCACCCTATTCTTGAATATGCCATCCTGATTTGGAACCCTGTTTTTGATATCCACGCTGATAGGTTAGAATCGGTCCAGAAACAGTTTTTTCTTTTTGCGCTACCCCAAAAATTTCCACAATCTACCATCATATAGCTATCGGCTTCAAGTACTTAATATGGCATTACTAGATTCTAGGAGAATGATGATATCTGCATGTTGAGCATTTGGTGTTCTGAGAGACAATATTTAGGTTCAGTACATAGCAAAAAAATTACTTTGGATGAGCCCCTTAGAATCACAAGACAATCAACAATACTTATTGTAGGTCATCATCACACCACCTATGCAGACAATGAGCCATTAAAGGTTTGTTGTAAGACATTCAACAAGTTTAGTAAATACTACTCCTCATCCATTTTCAAAGCCTAATATAAAACTAATATCGTGAAATCCCTTCATTTTTCAACATAATTGTACGTTAATTTATTTTACTTAAATTTAAGAAAAATGTCTTGCTTTCGTTTTTTTTATTGTAAGGATATGTTTTGCTTCGTAAATAATTAAATAAATAAAACTTTTGTCTTAGCTATTAATGACTGTTAATCGATGACCCTGATTGCACCATTATATAAATTGCTGCTGCTTACGTCCGTATGTTTCCCATCTTGGGATTTTAATGTCTTCAATGTTATGTAATTGTTCCAGCGGCTTGACCCATTCTATGTTTATTGCGTTTGGTATGGCTTGATACCAATCTTGCCTAGATAAGCTTTAAAGTAGGATTTTCACTGTTATCATTACAGGTGCTATCCTTCCCAATATGTCGTACAGACGTGTCACTACAGAAAGCTGGGAGATTTTGTAGTATTCCCTCATCGTTTGCTATTCACTTTCTTAGTTGGAAGCCACCAGATTTCAAAAGTTCGATCAACTCACCGTTTTTATTCACGCTTTCTTGTAGGTTGTGTCCCCTTGACAATAAATAATCTACATAAAATTCCTTTTTTTTCTTGTGGTAGGGAGGTGAATGCTATTTATGCACAGAGTGTGGGACTCCCATGCGCGACTGGACTACCCACTAAACACCTCCCCTGTCAACCTGAGAACCCAGCCTGGAACCGTTTGACACATTACTTCGGGCCAGGTCTCGTTTTGTTACACCGTGAGGTGCCTTCAAGCTGAGGAGTCCCTTTTCTAGCGGAGGGGAGAGGGGAAGAGGAAATGCCAGAAGAGCGATCCCATAGCCCCAGCGCCCCCGGCTGCTGTGAGTCCCTTTTATATTTTAGGACTGCCCGAACATAATTTGCCACCTGGTTCCATTTGCCAACCGATTCGAGCATCACCGCAACTATATTATCCGGGGTGAGCTCTCCCGTCCCCATTTCGTACACGCAAAAAATGTGTGACAGGCATTGCCCTCCTCTCCTGGGCAAAACCGACAATCGGGAGACCGTAACCTACCGATCTTGTGCAGGTAAGACTGAAAACACCCGTGCCCGCTCAAAAGCTGAGTCAGATAGAAGTCAGTCTCACCATGCCTCCGATTAAGCCACGGTCTCACATCCGGGATGAGGCGCGCAGTCCACTTTCCCTTCGTGAAATTCACCCAAGACTGCTGCCAATCGTTGAGCGAGCGCAGTCTCTCATCGCGGACAACTATCTCCCTCGCATCCTCGTTTCGGCGCAAGTTAATAGCGTGGCGCTCTCTAGCAAGGGAGGCGAAAGGTACCACTCCTGCAATCACTCTCACCGCTGAGTCGGAGACTGTTGGATACGAAGATGCAATTCTCAGTGCTCCTCTTCTCTGTACCTGTGCCAAACGTTTTCGGTATACCTCCTTGCTGAGCGCGTCGCGCCATAACTCTGCTCCGTACAGTAGCACTGACCCTACAGCACTCATCAAGAGGCGTCTTCTTGATGGGCTGGGTCCCCTTACGTTGGCCATAAGTCGACTCAGAGCCGATATTCCCGAAGCAGCCTTCTCAGCCGTTGCCCTGATTTGCTCAGAGAAACTCATCTTCGAGTGGATCAGTAGCCCCAGGTACTTCACAGCTGACTTGGATTCAATTTGTATGTCTCCAATACTGATCATCCTTACCCTAGGGATTTTCTTTTTTGTCAAGATGACCACTTCGGTTTTCTCCAGTGCTAAACTCAGCCCGCGAGCAGTCATCCAGTCCCTCACTCGGCGGATTAGCATACCTAGCCTAAGTTGCGCTTGTTCAACGTGCGTCCAGCGACCAGAGCCGCAACATCATCCGCAGAGCCGACCAAGCGCGACTCATCTGGCATCTCAAGTCTCAGTAGCCCGTCGTAAGACACGTTCCACAAGTCCGGACCAAGGATAGATCCCTGGGCAACACCCGATGTGATTTCCATCCTTCGTTGGCCCTGTGTCGTGTCGTAGAGCAGGCTTCGGTCCTTTAGGTAGTTCCTCAAAAGCCGCATTAGATATTCTGGAACTTGAAAAGAGTTTTCCAGCGTGTCCAGAATGTCCGCTCATCTAGCGGAGTTGAAGGCATTCCTGACGTCGAGTGTCACCAACAGGACGATCCGTCGCTTGGTGCGACTATGTGCCTCTCCCTTTTGGACCGCTTTCACCACCTCTGCAATCGCATCAATGGTAGAACGTCCTGCTCTAAAGCCGTACTGCCGAGGAGATTGGTCCCCAGCAGCACGAATCGCGTCAGTGAGTCTTCCCTTGATGAGTTTCTCTAGCACTTTCCCAGCGTGTCTAGCATGCATAACGGGCGGTATGCAGACGGCAATCCGAGATTTCCCTTCCCCTTGCTAATCAGCACGAGCCTCACCACCTTCCATCCTACCGGGAAAACCCCGTTCCGTAGGCAAGCGTTGAACGTGATGAGCAGCAAGTCAGGACAATGGTGATAGACGAGCCGCAACACCTCAGCTGGAACACCATCTGGACCTGGAGCCTTACTCGCTTTCAAGGAGAGGACTGCCTCCTCCAGTTCCAGCTGTGTGAAGAGTGGGCACTCTACTGCTGTTTCACTATGGACAGCGTCAACACGGACGGGATTGGCGGGGAAGAGTCCCCGGAATATCGCGTCCATCTTTTTCGCGTCATGTATATAAGGCGTCCGTAGGCCACCAAGTTTCCCCATGACCAGCTTGTAGCCAAGGCCCCACGGATCCGTGTTCACATTGTCCACTAGGTCTTGCCAGCAGCGAGCCTTGCTGCTGTTGATCAGTTTGCGACACTCCCTTTGATTTTCAGCGATTTCAGTTGACCACCAGTACACTGGTGGCTTGCCGTGCCAGGGTCTTCGACGGGGCATAGAAGTGCAGCAAGCAGTCGTAATGATGCTCATAGTAGAGTTCACCGCTTCTTGAGCTGCCAGATCTTCCGTCCCCTCCGAAGCTCCGTGCAGCGACTCACCTGCTGTGAAAACCTCGACGAACCTCTCGGCGTCCATCTTTCCGATGTTCAATCCAATTGTAGAAAGCCGAGAGCACGGACGTTGGGAGACAGCATCAGTTATCTCAAGCAGAAAGCACTGATGATCACTGGCTGAGTATCCCTCTAATGCTTTCCAGTTGTGTATCCTCTGTACTAAGGACTCCGAGGCGAATGTCACGTCCGGTATGGTTCCCTCACAGCCAATACGGCGGAAAGTCGGCGTATTTCTGGAGTTTACTACGACGAGGGCCGTCCTGGCCGCCATTTCCAGGATTTGTTTTATAAGCGGATCCGTCTGAAGCATGCCCCATTCGATTGCTTTAGCGTTGAAGTCGCCGCCAACGAGCAATTTGCCCTCTGCGTTCGAGACAGCGCCCTCCAAAGCATTAAGCTTGGCTTGGAAAGATGATATCGATTCATTCGGCGTTAAGTACACACTAAAGAAGGCGGTCCTTGCGCACCGAAGCCACACGAAACCATTCCTCCGTCCACAACTCTCCGCTTGAAAGTAACTGTTCCGAACCCAGATGGCGGCAGTACCAGTTTCATCAGAATACCATAATGCAGGACTTTTATTATGGTGTTGCTCACTCACCAGCAAGAAGTCGGCTTTCATGTCCCTCGCAAACTGCTCAAGCAGATTTTGGGCGGTTGAACTACGGTGTAGGTTTAGCTGCAGGATACGTGTCATCGGAGTTCTGATTTTGCCTTGGCTAGGGCTTCCTGGTACACCCGGCATTTTCCTGATCCCAAGACGTGTCCAAAATTAGGTTTTGGATTAGCATCCTTGCAAAGAATACAGTGTGCGTCCTTCGTACACTCTTTTCTTTTATGTCCCGTTGCACCGCATTTGTAACATAGGGAGCTCCTATTGGGGCCTTTGCATACTTGTGTGGTGTGACCATAACCAAGGCATTTGAAGCATTGAAGAGGCGTTGCTCTTCGCCATATCCTACAGACAACCCACCCAATTCGTACTTTGCCCTTGTTCAGGAATTGTTCGGCGTACTTTTCGGTCAAGTCAATGATGGCCATGCGTTGTCCCCTGTTGTTTTCTGGTGTCAGTCTCGCTTTGATCCTTCCCACGCTAGGGAACTCCTTTTGATGGCCTCGTCTACCTCGGCCAGATCCGTCACGCAGTCAATGTCTCGTATTTCGATCGTTGCCATCGGCTCGAGCGGGGCTATAGTTGCGCTTTTGCCGAGGACTTTCTTTACTGCGTCACAGAATGCTTTTTTATTGCCGGCCTCTGCTCCGAATTCCACCAGTATGTGGCCCGACCGCGTTAGTCGTACTACTTTAATGGTAGTATTGGTGTCTTCGGGCGTTACGTTGACCCTGATGGCCCGCAGCACCTCCGCGCAGGATCGGCCATCTTGGGGCTTTACGAGCAGTGCCTGCTGCCGGGGTCTTCGTCGGGGCTTCTTCCTCTCCTGTTTTTCATCAGGGCCTTTTTCTAATTGGGCGTTCGTACGAACTTTACTTTCGGGCTTTTTTTGAAGGAGTTTCTTTGCGGCTTTCTTCGCTCCTTTTGTAAGCACTGTCTGGAACCCCTGATCTGGTGCTCCACGCCCATCAAGTGCCTCTTCCTTCCTTCTTTTATCCCGATCTCCTTCGATTGGGCTAGACGCGATTCTTTTATTGACTTTTAATGATGGAGCTATCTGCATGTCGCCTCTAAATTTCACCCCAAGCGCGTCTTAAGCCTTCTGTTCGTCTTCGGCTCTTAACCAGCTCCTCCGATAGTGCCCTATGCGGTCTAGGAGCTCCTCTAGTTCAAGGAGCCCTGCCTTTGTTGTTTTGCTGATTTTTGGGGAGTCGCATGTAGCTTGTATTCTTTTCAGAACATCTCCCGCTTTTCGGAGTAGTCTTTCTTCTTCGTATCGCTGGGCCGCGATTGTACCTTGCAACCATGCTTGGGAGAGATTATCGCGTTCCGTTTTCGAGTCCAGTACTTCCGCCACATTTTCAACGTTGGCGGTGCATTCACGCGGTGTCTGGTCACCCTTTGATTTTAGTGCCGTAATCTCCTCGTTGGCTTCTGGATTTTTCGTTGCATTGTCGGGATTTTCGACCCTTGCATCGGTCGCTTCGGTAACGATCGCAGCATTGACAATCGAATTTTCGGTACTCTTTATGTTATTTCCCACCGCTCGAACACCTGAAGTGTCCTGCAGAGTTTCCCGCTTCTCCTTAGTAGGACGCTCGGGCGTTCGCATCATTTATAAAATTCCTTTAATATTGAGTTACTTGCAGGAGCATACTTTTCCATTTCGTCTATTGCCAATTGATGTAATGTACGTATTGCAAGAAACGGGGCAGAAATTGTTCCACAAGTGCCAGTGCTCAGACAATTATCTTCAATTAGTTCATCTGGTTGTGGTCTCTAAATGATTTTCTGAGAAGTTGCGTCTTGGGGATGCATATTTACCTGCCAGTACATTTTAGTAATGTCATTGATCAGTGCTAAACGCTTCAGTCTCCCGTTGATGATAATCGATGTCATGCTATTCTGGATGGTCTGCCCAGTTAGTAACGTATCGTTGACGGACAGACTGGAACTTGCCTTCCATGAGGCATCAAATACCGGTCGCAACTTTGTTGACATACTCTCTTTCAATACAGCATGATATGGCGAAAAATTGGCTGTACTGATCCTTCTTCCGTGGTCATACGTCGCTTCCTTATAATAACGAACTTCCTTCATATGGCCCAAATCTATGTATTCCTGAATTACTACCGAGTATTCTTTCCGAAGTTTTATACTTCCAGCAACCGTCTTTCTAGATGGAGTAAGCTTGCCATTGCATTTGCCCTGGAACAACCTTGTGAATGTTGGCTATCTGGATCTTTAATCGACATTTGCTTTATGATGCTGTTCGCAGGCTTCCTCTTTTTTCGTCATATAATTGCCAATTACACTTTCCTTCATCTTCCAAAATCATTTTAGCTGTTCGCTGATTTCCACGTTTCTATCTATTTTTAACTTGCAAGAGTGAATTGTCTAGTTTGGTGCACTGCAAAACTGGACGTGGTTTCAATTTTTGAATTCCTTCAAGTATAATTTGGGCGTAAACATCTGCTCCCAAGAGAAGAATGATTTTATTTGGCTGGTCAAATGAGGATCAGCCATATCTAAATTTCTAATGTATGTAATCTTGCAGTGATGCCAACAAAAAGAGGGTAAGACATGAAGATAAAATATCACCAACACTGTTTAACACCACACTACAAGCTATCTTCGTGAAACTGAATTGGGAAAACAATGGTCTTAAGCTAGACGGTGAAGCCCTCAACAATCTACGATTCGCAGACGGCATAACCTTTATCGCTCAATATCAAGAAAAGCTCCAGGAGCAACTTACTGATCTCAGCGCAGCGAGCGAAGAAGTGAGGCTAAGAATGAACCTGAATAAGACAAAGATAATGTATAATGAGCAAATAACAGCAAGTCAAGAGGGCATACCAATAAACGGCCCGAACTATCAATAATTGAGGAGTACATATACCTAGGTCAGCTAGTACACAGATCAGGATCAATCGTGCCAGAAGCAAATAGACGGTTCAAACTAGCATGGAGCACATTCGGAAAGAACTCCATAATATTCAAATCAAAACTGAAAACTCACCTGAAAAAGAAAGTGTTCGACCAATGCTTCCTGCCAGTCATGAAAACGTGGACGCTAACAACGAGTGCCATAAGAAAACTACAGGTCACCCAGTGTGCGGTGGGGAGATGTATGCCGGGTATCACAAGAAAGGACCGTAAAAGCTGACCTGGCTAAAGGAGAGAACTAAGGTGACAGATGTAATCACCAGCATCTGAGCTTAGAAATGGGCAGGCTATAATATCAGATAATAGATGGTCTGCGAAAGCCACGCAATGGTACCCTAAAGGGGTCAAACGACCACGAAGATGCCTAATCCATAGATGGGAGCATAAGATTAGGAAGCAAGCCGGCATAGCCTGGGCACGTTCAGCCCATGATAGGCGTACATGGAAGGAAATAGGGAAAAGCTATGCAAGGGAGGCTGCACCATTAGATGCATATCCCTAATGTTTGTATTTGGTTGAATAAAAGCTAGAAATGATGATGATGATGATATATGCATATAAAATAGTCTCTGCAATAGAAATTCCTCTGGAGAAACATACCTTAAAAAACAAAATGTACAGAAGCCAATTGTTAGGTAGATTTTTGAGCGTATGGAAGTTGAAGTTGACCAGGCGACATATTCTGTATCTATATATTTTTTGTCGTTGGGAGGTAAAGGCTGCCTACGCCCCTGTCAGCCTGAGAACCTAGCTCGGAACCATTTGATACATTAGCTCGAGCTAAGCCTCGTTTTGTTACGATGCAGAGGTCCGTCAAGTTGGGGGGTTTCCTCCTCGAGTGGGAGAGGAGGGAGGAAGAGCAGTTGCTAGAAAAGTAGTCTCCCAACCCCAACGTCCCCGGCCTAGTGCAAGTCCTTTTTAAGGATTTGTAAAGAAAATTTGTTTGCAATACCTTATTAAAATCGGTACCTGTTCGTCCGTCATAGCAAGTTTTCTCAGGAATTATAGAAGCTACAGTCATCCAATTTTTCGAACAGCTCAATCGTTTTTGGCTGATGAAAGCTTTGTAGTAAAAAAATGTCAAAGGCTTTTAAGGGGGGTCTCCCAATATAAAGATTTGAACCCTTAACAATTCACCAAAGATAATCGAGTAGGGTATGAAATGCAAGGTCTTGACGAGATATTTTAACACCCACTATTGCAATATCTATGACGGAGTAGGCAGACGAAGCAAAAGAACACGAAAAAAATTTGGTGTGTGCATTTTGTAGGTGAGTACGAAACCCTTCTGACATGAGCGTAGTTCTGTTTGTCCAATTTGTTATCTTTTAGGACTACCCGAGCATTATGTGCCACATGGGTCCACTTGGCAACTGATGTAAGCTGTTCCCCCGATTAGACTATGTTACACCCAAAAGGAACTAGGGTGCTCCGGCGAGGCTTACGGACCCGGTTCAGCTCGTCCAGAGACGGGTGTGGGGCGCACTCGCTTGTCCACCAGCCGCCAAGCGAGAATACGGCTTGCCGGTTTCTTTTTCTCGCAGCTCGAAAAAGGAAACTTCACCCCTACACTTTTTATGTCACTGAGAACACTCATGCAACTTAGCGCAACCGTTCTTCGGCCAGTAATTTAGAATGGCTATAAATAAACACACTTTCCTCGGAACTCCCTAACGATGGAACAAAAGCTATTTTCAACACTATACAACTAATTTCTCTGGATTTATATAGTAAAACCCTTCACTGTCCTTTTTTTACGATTGCCGGACGTGCAAAGGCAAATTAATATCTCGAGGATTTGCTACCTTCTACACACCTCATCCGAACAGTAAACTTTAAATTTGTTTCTCGCAATTCACCACCTAAGCGACACCCATTACAACCTGAAACTCAAATTCAATTGTGTTATCTAAAGAAAATTTATTTTTTTTTCTGGATTTTACCTTTAACTACGTTATAAAATAAACTTCAATTACACAAACTCATCTTTTGTTTCAAATTTCGTAATGTGAATTACTAATTTAAATTCACAATTGAAATAGAATGAAAAAGAAGAAGTCTTTAAAAGAAAAACCTACTAGTGTACAAGTTATAAAGGGGCCCCTTCTTCGCTGCTTCCGTCGACGTTATTCAAATTGCTTGGCCACTTGCTGCCCTGACTATTTTTCGTCGCTTTCCTTCGTTTTGATGTTCCACAATGTCGTAATCGACCCTCCGCCTTGTACGCACTTGCTACCGTTGCTTTCAAAATCTAGCCGACACTCGTCCTCTGTGTTGTCGCTTCACTTTTCCACCTTCGATTCGCCAATCCAAAGGAAGAGGGGTGCGACATTTGTTGCGCTCTTATATAATCTCCCTCTAACGACCGCTTTACAACTCTCCAACGGAGTTCTTTGTTTCAGGTTCAGCCACCTCTTCGGAGTGGAACTTCCTGTTCCCGCGGAGTGGTTTCACTCAAACTCAGCGTGATTTCCACTCCACCTGCAACCACTCTGGCGGTGATCACTACAATCACGGCTAAACGGCTGACCATCTTCTCTGACAGTTTTTAATGTCAGATTAAATTGTTTATCAATAGCTATTGATGTCGCGAGATAAAATTGCGTGATTTTAAATAGTGCTTTTCCGGATTTTTAAACGACGTGAATTACCTAGAGCTACTGATCGTACGACGCTCTAGCGAGTACGCCTGGAGGAAAATATCCGGTAAAGTGAATATTTTGTTGAGTTATTTTGTTATTTGCGTTTTTAAAAAATTGTGAAAACAGCTAGTCGAGGGCAATGTCTATTTGCATGCAACGTACCAAGTCATTCGGGAGGGGTAAATTATTGATACCAAATGTTACGCTCGAATGTTTTGGAGTATAGACAGACGGAAAACGCCATCTATTGGATTTAGTTCCTTTCATCCGATTAAAGTTTATTTATTCATGTATGTGACAGGTGGTCAACAGCAATGTGAGAGTAGTATGAGAAATTCAAAATGATGGGAATCATCGAAGTGAAACAGAATTACACGCTGGTTCAAAAAGGTGTCTTAGTCTGTTTTCATAGTAGGCACGTAAAAGTTTTTTCGCTTTCAGCGTTCTCCTTTGACGGAGTTGTTCGATATTGTGAGTAACATATGACAATGCTTCCAACAAAGCTGAATCTCTTAATAGCGCCCCAAATAAAGTACATATAAAGTCATTGGATGGCAACCTAGATAAAGTTCAAGTGAACTGTTTTCATAGTAGGCCAAAAAGGTGTCTTAGTCTGTTTTCATAGTAGGCACGTAAAAGTTTTTTCGCTTTCAGCGTTCTCCTTTGACGGAGTGGTTCGATATTGTGAGTAACATATGACAATGCTTCCAACAAAGCTGAATCTCTTAATAGCGCCCCAAATAAAGTACATATAAAGTCATTGGATGGCAACCTAGATAAAGTTCAAGTGAACTCAGCTGTTGGTGTAATATTATATGTTATGTTGCAAAATCTACGGACAATATCCAACAATTATCTAGACCAGAATATAAAATTCATAGCGTTGCAATATCGCCAAGTAATATTGTTAATTTAGCAACAATTTCCGAACCAATGTTAAACGTAATAGAACATAAGAAATCAGTTGTTAGTCTACATTAAGTGATAAAAGTTCGATATTAAAATAAAAGTTAAGTAAAAAATTACCTCGAGTTGTTTATTTTTAACTTGGTGATTAACAAAATAAATTAGTATGTTCATTTTTGATCAGCTTTTCGCGTTTTCTGATTTCTTATTCTTTTCACTTACGTTGTCTTCGCCGTCGTCGTTATCGCTGCCGGAATTTTGATCAGCTTCGGATGCTGACTCGCCTCCTTAATTTTTAGCTGCAGGCAATCCTTCGTCATGATCCACAATATTGTAGTCGGTCGGTACATTTCCACAGCTCGTCTCATTAGGGCACTTTCGGTCTCTAAACGCTGTTGAACCTTCTCATTCAGGATGTGCATGTTGCTGGCTAGTGGTTCAAGACATTCCTTCCAAATTAAGTTGTTGTCCAATTAACGCCGGGCCTGATGTGGTACATACTTTCGCAGCAACCTACCTATTTACCGGTATGAGTTATGCTTGTATTTTTTTCTTTTTAAAAATTATTACTACAAGTACTCCTACTTAAAATACTGCTATGGGTACAATCAGAAGAGTTAATCAAAACCCTGCTCGAGTGCGGCTCAGGATTGCTTAGTTTAACCAGTCACGCGACTGATATGGCAGTGTTCGGGGTGACATAATGTTGATGCCTCTCTAATCCATCCGTAACAAATGTCTAGGGAGAGCTCTCCATTTTTTTGTAGAGATTCCAGCGAAGCCGCTTAAATTTTTTGCATGCATAAGATGAGTAGTAGGCGTGGGAACGCGACTTACCAATCTTGTGCAAGTAAGGGCGAAAACATCCATGCCAGCTTAAGAGCTGAGTCAAGTAGAAATCTATTTTTCCGTGCGCTCGGTTGGGCTACGGACTCAAATCAGAGATGAGGCACGCAGTCCATATTCCCTTCGTGCTATTCACCTAGAACACCTAGGACTCATTGAGTGAGCGTTGTCTCTCCTCGCGGGCAATTGTCTCCTTTCTGTCTTCGTTTCGACGTAGGTAGATAGTACGGCACTCTCTAATGAAGAGGGCGATGGGTATTACGCCTGCGATGACTAGCACCGGCGAACCAGATACTATTTTCTATGCTTGTGACCTGCATTTTCGGTACAACTCCCTACTGAGAGCGTCGCCTCATATTTCTGCTACGTACAGTAGTAGCGATTTTACGGACCCCATCAAAAGACGCCTTCTTGTTGGGCAGAGCCGATACACCCGAAGCAGTTTTATCAGCCGTGTCCCTGATTTGCTCTGAGAAACTTATCTTTGAGTCAATCAGCAACCCCAGGTATTTTGCTAATGGTTTCGGTTCAACCAGTACTTCCCTAATACTGATCGTCCTTAATCTGGGGATTCTCTTCTTTGTCAGGATGACCACTTCGGCTTTCTCTAGTGCTAGAATGAGCCCGCAAGCAGTCAACCAGTCTTTCACCTGGTGCTTAGCATACCTAATCTATATTGCGCTTGTGCGATTGCTAGTGCCAGTGCTAGTGCCGCAATCTATTCCGCATAGCCGATCAGGCGCAACTCATCCGGCCGCTCTGGTCTCAGTAGCCCATCGTACGATATGTTTCACAGCTCTGGACCAAAAATAGATCCATGAGCAACACCCAATGTAACTTTCATCCTGCGTCGGCCCTGCATCGTATCATAAAGTAGGCCGAGATCCTTCAGGTCGTCCTTCTTAAGCCGTGTAACATATTCTGGAACTTGAAAAAGGCTTTCAGCGTATCCAGAATATCTATTTATCGAGTGGAGTCGCTTGGTATGGCTATGTGTCATTGCCTTTTGCACCAAGCTTACCACTTTCGCTATTGCATCAATGGTAGAGTGTCCTCTTCTCATGCCGTGAAGAAGGTCTCCAGCAGCACGAATCACATTAGTGAGTCTTCCCTTTATAAGTTTCTTTAGCATGCATAACGGGTGGTATGCAGACGGGCAGAGCACAAGGTAAATGTTCAGTTGGAAAACTGAGAAAATTATATGAAAACTCCGTAGATGCTTACAACAGATTCCTGGTTGGGATTTCAAATTAGCGAACAAGGGCACAGAGCTACGATGATTGGAAGCGACTAGTACTGAAAGCAAAATCTATTATCAGCATATAAAGAAGTTACACTCAAAATAAATAGTAGTACTATGGTCTAGTAATCAAGCCACTAACTGATCGAATTTGTAATTTTACAAGACCATGTCAAATGCCCTCAAAAATTATTTGAGTTGTCAAAATTTACTTATTCAACCATTACTTCAAGATCAATTTCATTGATTCTATATTTGCCAATTTTCCACCCGACCCTTTCAAAAATTTATCAAATATTCACAAAAGGATTAAAACGGAAGCGGATGACAGAATGACGAACAGGCATAAATGTAAAGCTTACAGGAAATCCAACTACGTACATCACACTATCATATGACCTTAAACCAATTGGAGCGGAAACTTCACGTAATGCGTTCACAGAAGTTAGATACGAGTATCCGAGTATGTGTGCACATATAGGGATGAATTGAAAACATTAAGAGCATTACACACAAGCCAAGCCATGCATCTGAAATACATGTTAATGTGTCAAGTGGGAAATGAATATTCAAACATAGAAATGTGTATTGAATTACACGGCGGGAAAAGAAACAAATACATAACGGGATGCTTGCAAAGATTTCATAAGGATGGCAAATGTTTTTTTTTTTCTTTTTTTTTGAGGGGGTGCGTTATATGTGTAATTTGATTATGCCATATTTGTTTTAACAAAGAGTCTTTTCAATTTAGAAGTAATTGAATTGAAAAAGGATATTTGTTTCAGGATTTTGCTGTTTGATGTTATCGTATCAAAACTTTGCAAAGTTATAAAGCTTTTGATCGAGCTAAGTGTGCTAGAATTTCGCAATACATTGAGGTTGTTCCTTGAAATGCATTTGAATCGTGTACAACAGTTTTATGGAGCGAGTCAGATCAAAAGAGTCAATACGCTGAATTGGCTTTTAACTTGTTTGATTGAGTTGAGGCGTGCAGATGCTTTTCCATCTTTACCCACTTTGATTTCTGTGTAATATATGTGAGTGGAGACAGTTTAAACTTCAAATTTATTTGCTGAATTATGAAGCTGAATTTGTATTTAAAGAAACTATAATGGGATAAATCGTCTTAAAATCAGTTTAAAATGATCTTTAAGGGAAATACATTTCTTTGAATTTCTTTAGTGGTTTATGAAACCGATAATCCTAGGTAGGATTTTCTTAAATTCCAGAAGAAGAATTATGATTCGAGTGAGTATGAACGGTTCAAAACCTTTGTCAAGAACTCTTTGCTTTGCTGAAGATTTCAATTTCTTTCCTGTAGTATTCTAAAATTTTAGGTACTTTAAACGACGATGAAGAAGACTTGTTTTTTATTAAGTTTCTATTTTAGTTAATCCAGAAAAGTCTCCGGAAAATTAAAAACAAAATATGATCAATGATTTTTAAGCTCATGATATGGAGCGAAGTTCTTTTTTGAGCGTGTCAACATAGTAGTCTGGTAACTTATGCCTATTTTCATGACTTCTTTGGAGGGTGGTTTTTTATAGGGAAATAAAAATGAATTATCCTGAATATTTAGAGTGTATAAAAAAAAATGTTTGAATAAATTTAATAGTTTATTGCTATTATTATTGTCACTCGAAGTTGGAACCTAAAAAAATGCACGTGGGTGGCCTGGGTGATTTTGGCTCTTGATGTTATCTGAAATCAAATATTCTTGATTATTCTTAATCTATAGACATGTCATTCTGGTCGGAACTACTGAAGTTAAATTTCAAGGGTAAATAACAAAATGGCGGACTTTGAAAAAAAAGTCCTCTTATTTTAGCAAAGAAACGGTTTGTAATATAAAAAGTTAGGGGTGAAAAAAATTCTCGTTAGTACCGACGAGAACTATAAGTGTGTAGAATAGCCTGTTAAAATTTGAAAGCAATCGGTTCAGTAGAAAAAAAGTTAGGACCCGGGCCGACCAGAAAAACAATGTTTTGAGAAAATTGCGTTTAGAGTTCAACAACAAATCAACGATCAAATACTAACCGAGTACTGTGAATTTTAACTTAAATATACTTTAAAATAAATATATATTATATATACATAAATATATATATATATATATATATATATATATATATATATATATATATATATATATATAAATATATATAATAGAATAACAGAGTTAACCCAGGTATAAAAAATGCGCGCAAATAATAGAAGGGTCCAAGCGGTTGCGGCAGCCGGTCGACCTTAAAGGTTGGACTCCGAGGCGCTCTAGGAAGCTCGTTATAACTCCCGAAACATTTCGAATTTCTGTCTGAAATTTAGGTAATAATCACATGGTTGAGCGTGATATTGACCATATCTCCTCAAATTCCGTTACAAGCATAGAATGAGACACCCTAGCAATAAATCTCAACACTAAGGTTCGGATTTGGAATGTTTGCGTTGGATTATTATTATTATTATTATTCACATAGACGCATTCAAACATTGATTCATTCAGTTTCACAATTACTCAAAAATTTGGGCTAGGATTGAACCGATATCTTACGACACATACTGTAGATATTTAAGTGCTGATCCATGGGAGATCTTAGGTCACCCTAAATTGCATCTTATACATTAGGCACTATCGAATTTGAAATTATCGTATTGGTTATTATGCGACCGCTAATACCTAATTTTTAGGGCTTTATTAAACAAAGACCTACTGTCTGTCCATTCATCTGCTCGTGCGTCAAAGCTAGTTTCCTCAGAAACTATGGAAGCAAGAGAACAAAAGTTTAGGTCTTATCAAACATTTCAAAATTTTCGAAGCAGCTTTTATGCAGGGTACGATAGGCCCTCAATTACATGACGATAAAATCATCAAGAATGGAAAAAAGCAAAATCATTATCTATTTCACAGGAATTTCTTGAACATTTTGATAACTTTTACCAAACAATCCACATAGATGTAGTAATCAGCAGCTGAACAGGGGTCTAACAAAGGCTATTTGGGCTTTTATTAGCAGTCAGGGTAGGTGAAGTCCTTGTAATGATTCTCTTTCATGCAACTAATATCTAGTGTCTCTTCAGTACATCTGGTTATGCTTTTGGTGTCCTGAACGCGGGGAAATCGGGACTGCATTGTACCTATTCTGCTCATTGTTAAGAGTGTGAATATTCCTACTGAACTATGTCCTCTCTCTCTCTCTCTCTCTCTCTCTGATTAATAACAAGTGAAATAGAAAGACGTTTTCTCAGAAAGAGCGCCATAAAAGCTACAGCAAAGATTTGAAATGACCAAGGGGAATGGAACCCCATGATAGGTCGAATGATAGGCGCTGATTGGCGTATTTCATCAATCACCGTGAACGGATGGTTAAGCCTAATTTTGGTAGTAGTCCAGGGAACGCTATGTACTTTCTCTGTAGCTAACTATGGCTATCCGTTTTCAAGAAATAAAATTGTGTTAATAGCTTCGTTCGAAATTTAGTTGTTTTTGAAGTTGCTGCTCTATTGAACATAAGGTACAGCGATTGGCGATTGCGTAATAGGGTTCTGGAAGATGAAGGCTATTAGCTACCGGAGTGTGGGACTACCAACCGCGCATTGCTCCTGGACTACCCACTAAACACTTCTCTTGGACTACCCACTTAATACTTCTCCTGTCAATCTGAGAGCCTAGCCTGGAACCGCTTGACATCTTACTCCGTGCTAGAACCCGTCTTTCTATGCCGAGGTGGTTTCGAGTCAGATGAATCTCTTTTCTAGCGGGAAGGAAAGGAGGGAAAGGGATTGCTAGGAAAAAGAACCCCATTCTCGACGCTTTTCAGCGAAGATAATTACCACTTCGGTTATCTTCAGCGTTAGGCTGAAACAACGAGCAGTAATTCAGTACCTCACTCGGCGTATTAGCAAACCTAGTATAAATTGCGCATGTTTGACTGTACGCCCAGCGATTAGGCCACAACCGTCAACCGCAGGACCAATCAAGTGTAACTCATCTGGCGGCTTAAGCCTACGAAGCCCGTCTTATGTGTTTCACAAGTCAAATTCAAGGGTACAACCTTGAGCAACACCCGATGTAATTTTCATCCTCCGCCAACCTTCCTTCGAGTAGTAGAGCAGGCTACTGTCCTTCAGATAACCCGTCAAAATAAGCTTCAGATATTTTGGCACTTGGAAAGAATTTTCCAATGTTTCCAGAAAATTCACCCGTATAGTGGATTTGAAAGCAATGCTGATGTCAAGAGTGACCAGCAGGACATTAGTTGAGTAGAACTGCTATGTGGCTCTTCAGCTAGATCGTGCTCACTACTTCGCATATAACGTCAACGGTAATGCGAACTGCTCTAAGGCCATACGACCGTGGAAAGGAATTTTCAGAAGCATGAATCACGTCAGCGAGTTTTCCCCTGATGAGTTAGCCAAACACTTACCCGGCCTGCCGTATCTTCACAATGGACGGTATGCAAACGGCAAATTGAAATTCCTTTTCCCTTTGCGAATATTTTTTCACGCAGGCAAGCTTTTGATGTATTGAGCAGCAAGTCAGGGTAACAGCGATAGAACATCTGCAGTAAATCGGCTGGAATCCCATCTAGCCCTGGGGTCTCTTTTGCTTTCATGGACAAAACTGCTACTCCAATTCTATTTTCGTAAAGAGTGGGCAATCTATTGGAGTTTCATCAATTGGCGCATCAGCAAGGACTGAATGTGTAGGGTAAAGAGCCCGCGCGATCCATCTATCTTTTCTGCAACGTATGTGCAAGCCAATCGTTGGGCTTAGAGCTTTCAACTGAACAGCTTGTAGCCTAGGATTCCTGTTCACGACATCCACCAGCTCCTGCTAGGAGCCGGCCCTGCCGTTTTTGATAAATTTTTGCAGACGTTTTCTGGCCGAATTGCATTCAGCGACCTTTGTAAATACCTCTTTTGAAATCCATGCACACTGTGCCTCTCGTCAGAGCTTGTGACATCCACTTCGATGATCAGCTATTTTAGAAGACCACCAGTACACTCGAGGTTCCCTGTGTTGGGGTTTCCTACACAGCATGGGATACTTGCATGCAGACGTGTCAATACTCATTGTTGAGTTCAGCTCGTCCATAGCTGCTAATCCTTTACTCCGCTGCGAAGCTCTAGATATCGTTTCACGTGCCAAGATCACGCCGGCAAACTTTTTAAAGTCCATCTTCCCAGTGTTTCATCCGAGACTGGGAGGCTGAGCATGTGTGACCTGAGAAGAACCGTCATTGATTTTAAGCTCTATGGTGGTAATCACTGGCCGCCTAGTCCTCTGCATCTCTCCACCTGTGTACTCTTGTTACTAGGGCTTCCATGCGAATGACACATCTGGGATGATTTCAACGCAGCCCCAGCGGCGGAAAGTAGAAATGTTGCCGGTGTTTATCACAGCAAACCCAGTTCTGGCTACCATATCCAGGACTAGTTTTCCTTTTAGAGCCGGAAGAGGCATGAACCATTCAGAAGTTTTAGTGTTTAAGTTTCGCCCAATGAGAACATGCTGCTCTGCTTTGCATCTTCCAGAGCGTCCAGATTTTGAGCTACAGTATTGCGATGCAAGTTTGCCTGCAAGATACAGACTCTCGCAGCACTATTCTGGCCTTGGCTAGGGCCTTCTTGAAGACGTGACATTCCCATTTCCCTAGAACGTGCAAGGGTTCGTCCACACTAAGGCCAGCATCCTTACATAGGAGGCAATGTATCTCGCTAGTGAATTGTTTCATTTTGTGCTCTATTTTACCACAATTGTAGTACAATAAGCTCCTATCTAGCCTCTTGTACCATTGCGCGGTGTATTCATAGGCAAGGCACCTAAGGCTTGAAATGGTTCTTCTTTTCGCCGTAGCCTGCAGATTATCAAGACAATTCTTATTTTGCCCATCTCAAGCATTTTAGGAAGATCAGCGATGGCCATGCAATACTTTCTGCTAATTGCTTTAGTGAACCTCATTTTAATCCGAGTTAAGCCATGGAACGCACATTTAATGGCGTCTTTGACCTCAGTTGCTTCAGTGACGCAGTTAATGTCCCTGATATCGAGCGCTACCACAGGCTCAAGCGAGGCCACTGTAGCGCTCTCTCGGAGAGCGTTTTTAACTGTATAACTGCCGTTTCGGCAGGCTGCTCGACCGCGGAAACGAGCGCGTCCCTGGATTGCGGATAGGGGAAGACCTTTCTCGGATGGTTTACTGAGAATATCCAATAAACAGGCGCGGACAGCGGTCAACAGAGAAAGAAGAGTCTCAAGGATGGCATCGGTTGCCACAAACACCTGAGTGTCAATGATCTTCTCTGTATCATGATGAAATAGATGGGGTCGTCAAGTATCCATTTATCCTGGCGGGTAGGTAAAGCGCTATGGGAAGGAACCCAGACAGAGAGCTGATGATGAAAGTCGACGAAGAGAAAGAAGTTACGATACAGGGGGTCGGAACCTCCTTACTGACGGCAGTGGGGAGTGAGCGAGCAAGCTCTCGGCCGTCGTCATCCAGCGACTGCAATGTTATAGAGGTGGCGAACTTGGCCTTTATAACAGATGCCCTTACAAACGAACACGTAAAGAAGTATTTACTCAGAGACAGAAGTTGCTTCGGACACCTGCTTGTAATGATAACACGTAGATGACAAGTGAAACTATGAAACCAATCGATCAAAAAGCGCCTGATACAAAAAGTGAAGTCAAGAAGTGAAAGAGCCTGCGGGCTAGTACGGAAATATTACGAAAAATCCTGACGCTACATGGGCTCTGATGAGCAAATCCGAAAAGGCCGTGGACGTATTTGAACGGAAAATGCTCCTGGAAAATTTACGGCCCAGCGAAACAAGGAACAGGGGAGAGATTTTTTTACAACGATAAGTTGTATGAACTAGTTGACGATCCACCTATTTTCTCTTGCGCAAAGTTACGTAAATTGCAATGGGCGGGTCATGTAGAATGAACGGGCGAAAACTGGCTACCGAAAAGAACATTGACGGGTAGAGTACAAGGTAGAGATCCAGGGAGAAGACCGGGGGCTCAATGGGAAGACACAATAGAAACTCACAGCAGATCCTTGTTGGAAGTAAACAACTGGCAAACAAGGTCGCGGAACCGTGGTGATAGGAGGAAATTAATCCTGGAAGCTAAGGCCCGGCTTGGGCTGCCGCGCGTTTTCCTTCAGCTATCTTCACATAAACCCTTGAATCTGACTTCGTCTTAGCGAATTTTATAGTCTGCACGTTAACAATTCTTAAAAATCCTTTACGATGAACACCGCTAATACCCCTTTTCCACATACCGACTTTTAAGGTACTTCTTCATGCATCTATAATCCTAATCTGACTACTACTTATCTCTAAGCTTAGAACTGGGGAACTGAATCTGAGACCCACCATCATTTTTAAACTGCTGAGTACATCTTACACCTACTTAATAATACTTCCTATGTTGACTACTACAAATTCCAATTCAATTTTAGTTTTAGTGAAAAACTAGAACCCAACACTAAAAGGATGCCGATATGATAACAAAAGGCTTATGGTAACTACTTTGCTTGAAAGGTTACCATCACAACTAGCTATTTTGGCTGACTCAGCCGTATCAATCGAACAGTTCCATGATATCACCAAAGAATGCATGTTGGTCCTGAGAAACATAACAGTTGACACGATGAACTGGGACCCGATTTTGATTCATCTTTTGTTGAAAAAGCTAGGCAAGATGTTACACAACCTGTACAAACAATCCCTAAAATCTTCACGGGAGCTGCAATCTCTGGACTCCTTCCTGACATTTTTGGAACTAAGATTCTAGGCCTTGTAGGCCTTGGGCAACGAAAAGCGTCCCAGCAATAAAAATCAACCCAAGAAACTATCAGCATAAGTGTCAACAAAATAGGTATCCTCCAGTGGCTCTGTAAATTGCATTGGCAACCACACAATATGCGCCTGCAGGCAGTTCAAAAAATTAACAATACCAGACCGAATAGAGAGGCTAAACAAGCTTAAAGCCTGCATGCACTACTTACGTGCTGGAAATGGAAGTTCCAAGTACAGTTCGCGTTCTTGTTTGAAATGCAACAAGTGGCACAACACAACACAACCATACATGGACAACCTCAAAAAGCAAACCGTAATCTTCAACGAGCTGAGTTTAAGTCAAAAGACAAGTTATCTCTAGCAACCGCAGATACAAGGGCTGAAGTATGACTCAGCATCATGATGGTTCAGACAACAAACAGCAAGGGCAAAGCTGTAGCATTCTGAGCAATCCTAGACAGTGTCTCACAAGTAAACTTGATCACAGAAGTTGCCTTAAAGAAACTTAACCACAAGGCGAAATCAGCTAGCATTGCCATCAGTAGCGTTGGTGGAGGCCACTAAACAAATGAAGCTGCCAGTAGAATCCAAGCAGACGAACTACAAGACACATGTAGATACCTACGTGATAAAGCAAATGAGGACAAACCAGCTACCCGAAACTTTTAACATTGTAACCTGGCCGATCCCGGGAAATATCTCCTTGGCCGATCCAATCTTCAGCCAAGCAGGGCTGGAGATAACTTGCGGAGTAAAGTGGTATTATCAGTTATTGTCAATTTGTCAAATTAAAATGGGCGAGTTCCTATGTACACTACAAAATACCCTCTTTGATTGGATTGTTGGTGGAAGATTTAACACACCCAAGGTCTCAACAGCTGGTTGTAAACTAGCTATATGTGCAATGTACCATACTGAAGATGAAAAGCTAGGTTCAAAGCTGGAAACATTCTGGAAGCTCGAAAAAGGCGAGAAACTAATCACCACGATGACATTCAAGGAGCGTCAATGTGAAGCACATTTCTATCAAAATTTTAAGCGAGATTACAAGTTAGATTACGGTGTGCACTGGACCCCAACCAACCAATGCAGTAGAAAGATATGGCTGCAAAACAGTTTTATCAGCTAGAATAATGTTTGTCCAAAATCCGGAGGTCCAAGGAGCCTGCCAAGAATTCATGGAGGAGTATTTGAACTTACTCGTAGACCACATGACAGAAAAATACATACCAAATATGTCAGAGCCTCATTTTGTTTTGCCACACCATTGTGTACTGCGGCTTGATAGATCTACTACTAAGGTCAGAGTAGTTTTTGATACGTTTGCAAAATCTGCAACTCACACTAGCTTGAACAATGTGCTGCATACCTCGTGGGAGCACGTTCTCACTGCTTACAATCGAACTAGATTAAGCGTATGCTAGCATGCGCAGCGTCAAAGATATGCTCAGTCATGACAAATGCTGGATCGTGGGAGCGAGTGAGTATCGCTGACCATTTATATTATTGGGTGTACAACTTAATAACCTGAATCTGACGCTAGATGTCCGTGAAAGCTCGAACTTTATATATAACAAACACAGTGTTTTGAATGGTTTCAACGCTTCAAAAGTGGCGATTTTGACACCAAAGACAAAGAACGCCCAGGACAGCCAAAAAAGATTGAAGACGAAGAATTGGAGCCGCTACTCGGTGAGGATTCGTGTCAAACGCAAGACGAACTTGCCAAATCGTTGGGAGTGACTCAGCAAGCCATTTCAAAACGTTTGAAAGCCGCCGGATACATTTAGAAGCAAGGTAATTGGGTCCCCTATGAGTTGAAGCCGAGAAACGTTGAACGGCGCTTCTGCATGTTTGAAATGTTGCTTGAGCGCCATAAAAAGAAATAATTTTTGCATCGGATCGTGACTGGGGATGAAAAATGGATCCTTTATGACAATTCCAAGCTCAAAAAGTCATATGTGAAGTCCGGCCAACCAGCCAAATCAACGGCGAAGCCAAATATCTATGGCGCCAAGGTTATGCTGTGTATTTGTTGGGAATCGGGCCAGACCTGTACCGAACACAATTAATACGTTTGAAGCGTGCCATCATCGAAAAACGCCCGGAATATGTGACCAGACACGAGGCTATAATTTTTCATCATGACAACGCTCGGCCGCATGCTGCAAGACCCGTGAAAAACTATTTAGAAAATAGTGGATGATGGTTTTGGCCCACCCGCCTTATAGTCCGGGCCTTGCTCCGTCTGACTTTCATTTATTTCGCTCGATGCAAAACGTCCTCACCGGAATACGCTTCACTTCAGAGCAAGGCATCCGAAATTGGATAGATTCGTTTTTGGGCCGTCAAGCCGGCGAAATTTTTTTGGGATGGAATTCATAAATTGCTTGAAAGATGGAGAAATGTTGTAGCTTCCGATGGACAATACTTTGAATAAAATATATTGCAATATTGTTCCACGATAAAGCATCCGGTTATTGAGTTATATGTTAGCTAATAGAATTGCCATTTACTCATCACACTCTAAGGAGTTCTTTCGTCTTTTTTATTTGTGCAGAGAAGATAGGTATTGTACCGAGGTTTTAAAAAAACACACCGACACATTTTGTATTTGGCGGCCGATTTTAACTTAATTTAATTATTCTAATAACCGGAGAAACAAAGGCCTTTCGTCCCTCTAGAAGCAATCCCTACTTGTATTGGAATAAACTAATTACTACGCCGCTTAATCTAGTTTAGCTAATAATCCTGAGGGAGGAACAAAGCAAACAATCTACTACCCCTTGAGATTTCCTCTACGACTGAATAACCATTTTTAATTTCATTCTAATTTACTCCTGCAATCAATTAGCTATTGCTGGATGTAGACACACTAACCCACCGTACCCAATTATTATATAATAACTAATTCTGCCTATGAATTCTTTTTTAGGCTTCTTTAGAAATGTGATTAAAAAAAATAAACCGGAAGGACACAAAAAACGAAGAAAAATAGGTAACGTAAAAGAAGAGGAAAATATAAACAAAATACTGGAAAATGATAGTATCTTAAACATACGCAATAGCTACGCGACTCCAGCAGATGAAGAAAGGTAGCCATTTTCATTTCATTTAAATGCTTTCTGTTTTGTGCCGTCTTAATTTTAATTCCGCATCTCACGCTACATAGTATTTAAGAACTCTCGCGTGCCAAGACCTGCATTTTTCCGGCACATATCGAGCAACTTAAAAAGGAGATGAGGACTCGCGTTTTTCTATTTTAAATGGTCTTGGGTACTCCGGAGCCAGTTTATATGATAGGTATTGAGCCGCATCTAATAGTACAAAATTTCGCCTCCAAACAAGGTCGTTGGGCTGAACTGGAGGATGTCTATTCCGCAAGTTATACCGCTGATTACCCTTTTCGCCAGCGCTTCACTAACTCCTCTCTCTTTTCGGAGATTCCCTGCCCGCCCCAACGGATTATGCAAAATAACTTCATCATTAGGCGGTCTGGGTTCTTTCCACGTATCTAACATCTCTCGACCGAAATCGATGAAAAAGGGCGAGTTGCCTATTGCCTTATGCATTAACATGCGCAATGGGCAACCAATTTTTGAAAGATGCTCGTTTCATTTCCGGTAGTTATTTCCTACATACGATCTCAGCTATCGTTTGATGGTTTCGTTAATCCGTTCCGCAGGATGTCCCAGCAGATGATAAAATGGCATAAACTGGACACTACTCCCATATTCGTTCGCCAAGCTATGCAGTTCCTGCGACCTGAATTGGACGACAATGTCACACACCACTAATGTTGGCACCCCAAAAAACATGAAAACTCTTTCTTCTAAATTCTTAGCTATATCACCCGCGGTGTTTTTTCTCAGCGGAAAGATGAAAGGTATAGGTAGTCAATATATAGGTGTTATCCTGAGTGGAATGCGGCAACTGTCCAACCAAATCCACATATATTATTTCCCACGATTCTTTGGCCTGGCCCGCCCGAGAGTACTTCGGGTACTTCGGTTTTTTCTCTATCTTTGTTGCCTGACAGGGTTTTACATTTTGTCACGTACCGCCGAACATCTGCTTTCATTTTGGGTCAAAAAATGGTTGGGCTAACGGTCGTAAGTTCTGCTAATGCCCATATGCCTCGCTGTTGCATCATCTTGGCAGTGTAAGAAAGCCGTTTGCCGTTCGGCCTTGGGAACCATTTATTTCCAGGAATCACCACTCAACTCTGGATGCCGCCATAACATCTCCCCCTCAATCCGCCAGTCAGGAAACTTTGAAGAGTTCTTTAATATCTTCGATATTTTGCTAAATACCACTTGCTCCCTCTATCTGCCTGTTCTATCGCATTGACTTTTTGAAATGCCCGGGATGGTGCATCTGGAACCAGATATTCTTTGTCTTTATGGTGCACGACATCGTAATCGAATTGTTGCAGCCTTACCGCCCAACGAGCCAGACGACCATTCCCCCAAGTTATTAATCCACACCATAGAGTGGTGATCGGTAATCACCGTAAAGTGCGACCCTTCCAAATAAGGCCTAAGTTTTCCCACTGCCACCAATGGCGCCAAGAACTCTTTTTCGGTGGTGGAGTAATTCTTCTCCGTTTTGGAAAGACCACGCCTAAGATAATATACTACCTTCTCTCCCTCTGGATGACTCTACCTTAACATTGCCCTTAAACCATGCTCGGGTGCTTGTGAGAATCGGCGCTGATGAAAGCATCGCCTTGTAACGCCTGAAGGCCAACTCACACTGCTCCGTTCATACAATCTTCTTATTTTTACCGAGTAAGTTTGTGAGTGGTACTGTGAGCATGGCGTGATCCGGAATGAAGTGCCGATTGCGCGACAATATTCTTAGAAATTGCCGCACTTTCTTCATATTGGTTGGCTGAGGGATACGCAGTATACAATCTACTTTTACTGTGTCGAAGTGCAGTTCACTTTTGTGTACCATATATCCCAGGTTCTTCAATTGTGGTCGGCAAAATCCAGCCTCTCGAAGACATGATAAAAAAAATTACTAATACCCCCATGCGTATTTGATGATCATGTATCATCCCATTGGCAAATAAAGTTTCCATCTCACCATTAGGATTTATGGGCAAGGTCATACGCTTCAGCTTGCTGCCGTCCTCTAACAGGTAAATCCACTTTTCTTAAACGAGAAGGACGCGAACGTCGAGAGGAAGAAGACAAGACGCATAAGTCTAACGATCTGGCCGCACGCGCTGCAACAAATGCATACCTACTTATCTGATGCGCTTCAGAAAATTTCCCAAATCTCACAACAATCATTCATCCATCGAAGGATCAACAGCAAAGATCTTGTATGGGAGACTGGAAATGTGTTCTTGGCCTCAGGATGAAACCGGTGCGGACGCACATCTCGTGTATGTAACTCGTGTTCACTAGTCGACAGCTGACAATGAAATGGACTTAGTGATTCACATTCATTGAAAAAATGTGTATCGTACAGAAAATGAGCATGGGTGCAATGTTGGATCGTGAAGATTTAAGACAGGGCTCAGCCAATCTGAATGTTGAAATACGTTGCAATCATATTTGCGACTACATCTAGCTTGGTACTATTATCCTGAATTATCTAGATGGCGATTTTATATGATTTCGTAGGCTATAAAGCACCAGTATACCAAATTTAATTCAAAAAATATTGACTAGGGAGTCGCACACTTTAATGGATTAACTTGATGAAATAGAACGCCGCTCATCTGGAGCAAAATGCCCGTGTAAACAATTCACGGGAAACGTACAAATGTGGGAAGGATGTGTGGCAATAGGAAACGGAAAGGTCATAAGTTTCAGGAGTGCGTGTTGACTTTAATACCAGCTTATTCTTAAAAATTTATCTGCGTTATCTACAATCAAACATAAAATCACATCATTTCCTCTCCTCATAACATATTGTCTAACCAACAGCCAATTCACAACATATCTTGACTGCATATCATAGCGTATTTGATCCTGATTCAACTGCTCTAAATAATGTTCCTTGAAGAGATTTGTTCCTTGTATTTACCGTGTTCAAATATTTGTGCAATGTTTTCGATACAGATGATAAAAACAATATTCAATTTATTTCATCCTCCCGGTACCAATATTTACATCTCTGACTTTATTGTTGTTTTGAGTCCTCTTTTGGTTCCTATCATTGCTACTATATCCATTCAATTTTCTTTCATCCCATGCTCTTATTTTTCTATCTTGATATTTTCTTGTTGCATGCATTTTTGCTTTTCAATTTTACACGGAAAGAGCATAATGCTCTGTCTCTAGTCCTGTTGGCTTACTCTACTCAGTCGTTTTGTTTGCATTTCCTTCATCTGCCCCGGCAACGAATGGCAAGGACATTTCGGTGGAAAATGGAAAGAACAAGATTTCAAATGGAATTGAACTTTTTCGTCAATATATATATTGGAATAAATTGACGAGAATTTATTTTGTTTTCTAGGTAATTTGTGGATTGTACGTGAAACTTATTGATTGAATTTCATGGAAGAAAAATAGGCGAGTCTTTGGTACTGTGTGTTCTTTTAAGGAAAAATCTTTTGGTTATTGCGGTAATTCGAGGAAAAAGTGAAAAAACTTTTCTTTTCTACCAATAATTCAATTATATCCCAATGGCAATTACATTTTCAAGTTGGAAACTAAACTTGAATTTTAAAAGTTAAAATGGATAAAGTGGTTTTCATTTGAATCAGGCGCCATTTACTTAAATTCGTTTAAATAAAATTTACTATTGCTTCTATAATGTAGTCTGCGGGGTGTAGTGGTTAGAACACTCACCCCGTAAGCCGAAGGTCCCTGGTTCGACTCTGGTTGACGTCAACTAGATTTAGTTCGGGTTTTTCTTCGGATGGACTATAAACCCGTTTAGTTATGATACGCGCTGGTTCAAAATTTGGAAGTGTCGCAGCTTGGTGGACGGACACACGACCAAACTGTGATACTGACCATATTATCTGCCGATACATGTGATCAAGATAATGAGATACTCTAACTATCTCTAAGTGAAGCCCCGAAAGGGACGGTAGTGCTAAAAACTATTGCTTTTACAATTATTTTAGACTTAATACAAACAAGCTTCATTTAAAATTAAATAACATAATCGATCTGTTTCCTCGTGTCTCATTATACACAATGAATTCAAAAGCTCACATATAATAAACACACACCGAATAAATAAAGCTTTCATTTGCAACAAAACCCCACAAGCATTTTAATAATTGGCACTATTTGTACAGAGGTTTAATTATCCTTATTTATCCTTACGTGTATATGTGTGTGTGTTCTGAATTGTGATTCATTCCTAACAATGCCTTGTATGGCATGCCAAATGCGTTTCATTCCACGAATGGAAATGAGTGAAAATTATATACAGATGTACATGCATTATTCAATTGTTACGCTCCCATTGTTGTCGTTGATAATGTTGTTTCTTTATTTTCAGTTTATACAGGATATTCTGCGTGATATATGGTTGATGGAAGAAATTATTTGATGTGTTTTTTATGTTTTAGGTTTGTTATCACATCATTATTATTTTTTAGTAATTTATGCGGGTAGCATTTAGGAGTACGCTTCTTAATCAATTTCGATATTAACATCCAATAATTAACCTTTTTATAGTTAAGACATAATATAAGTAAATCTCGTTTAGGAATCTTCAATTTGCTTTAACCTTTTCGAATGCAAATGCTTGACATACAGTTGGGAGTTTTTATCAATGACAAAACAATCGCATAGTCAAAGTTTTAGTTTTCGTTGGATGACCAAAGTCAAGCAGTAATGGCCGGAGACAGGAGGTACATGTATGGGCGCTGCTATCATGACGTTATATTGATAATTATTATTATAAAAGTTACTGTGGGAATATTTTTCTTCTCAATGCAGTGTGCTCTCAATCTGAGCTTCTAGTGGATTTAAAAATCAGAGTATTTATGAGGTTCGCCATTGAAATTCGTTTCGAAACGAGTTTCGTAAATTCACTTGAATCTAATTGAATCTCATTTTCAAGGGGATCCACACGCGCCATTATAGAAAATTCTCGGTTCACTCCGATTTTCTTATTAAATAATTTACTCTGACGATTTCTGACATTTAATCGAAATAGATACTGCAACGTTAACTGCTGTCAGATTAATAGAGGAATACTTTGTACTGGTATAAGGACTTTATTAGATTGATCGCAAAACAAGACTCTCTCGATAGCTTCGATGTAAATGACATTCCTCTGTCGGTGATTATTCGTTTTGGAATTCCGATGAATCCAGACAGGTCGTTCAACATTTTTCCGACTGGTTTTGTTTTCGTGTTGCTTACTGCTCTCAAGACGGTGTATTTTGTAAAGGGATCACTTATCGCTATCACGTGCATATTTTCGTTTCGACTGCGTGGGAATGGTCTTAGTTGATCTATGTGCAATACACGAATTGGTATCGGGTTAACGTCCGTTGAATGGAGTTCTCCCTTTGGCTCTCCTCCGACTTGTTTGTTACAGACACATGCCTTAATGCACTGCTTGACCAGCTTACCTTATTTTGGGAACCAAAATAGTTCCCGGAGCTTCTCCAGCGTCTTCGCTTCGCCGAAATGTCCCATTTGGTCATGATACGTTTGTATTACTCGCCATCTTATTGCTTTTGGAACAACAAATCTCAAGGTGTCGCGTACGCGTCGATAAAACCGACCTCCTTTTAGCGAGTAATACGTCTTAAGCTGCGTTATTTGGTCTTCCTCTACCTCTACAATATCCTGCAGATATGAATCCAGTCGCGGCACTGCAATTAGCCAATGGTCATGACCGATTGGGATTCGGAAAACGTTTACGGTAACGGTTTGAATGCAGTCGCTCTCGTTAGCTGCTGCTCGGCTGAGAGCATCTACGTGTTGCATTTTGTCGCTGGATCGATATTTTATGGTGTAATCGTGATGATGTGAAACGGCTTCGCCACGAGATACAGCTTGAACCTCTCGACTATTTCCACAATAGCTAACGCCTTCAGCTCATGGCTCGTATAATTCTGCTCCGACGTGTTGCATTGCCGGCTATAATACGCTACCGAATCCGAGCTATCATTTGATTGCTGTATCAAGGCTCCACCTACATCCATGCTGCTGGCATCAGTATGGACTCCGTACGCTGCATCTGGATCGTATGCTTCGAGGACTGGTTGGCTCGTTAAGGCCTCCTTTAGTTCATTGAAGGCGTCTTCCTGTGCGTTGGTCCATTCGAACTTAGCGTTTTCCTTCATCCGTAATAACTTTGTTGGCGGTGATGCTTTCGTTGCAAAGTCCGGGATGAATCAGCGGAAGTAGCTTGTCAACCCCAGGAAACCCCCAGCGGTTGCAGCCACGATGTCAACAGTACATCGCGAACGGTACTAACAACGACGAAGACTAACACAACGACAGTGAAGACGGACGAATAACGGAGAATACAGACTGAGATTTCTGCGGCGTTCGGGCGCAGCAAAAGGATGATGCGAACGCCCGAGCGTCCTATTAAGGAGAAACGGGAAACTCTGCAGGACACTTCAGGTGTTCGAGCGGTGGTTAGATAACATAAAGACCACCGAAAATTCGATTGTCACTGCTGCGATCGTTACCGAAGCGACCGATGCAAGGGTCGCAAATCCCGACATTGCAACGAAAAATCCAGAAGCCAACGAGGAGATTACGGCACTAAAAGCAAAGAGTGACCAGACACCGCGTGAATGCACCGCCAAAGTTGAAAATGTGGCGGAAGTACTGCACTCGGAAACGGAACGCGATAACCTCTCCCAAGGATGGTTGCAAGGTACAATTGCGGCCCAGCGATATGAAGAAGAAAGACTACTCCGAAAAGCGGGAGATGTTCTGAAAAGAATACAAGCTGCATGCGACTCCCCAAAAATCAGCAAAGCAGCAAAGGAAGGGCTCCTTGAACTAGAGGAGCTCCTAGATCGCATAGGGCACTATCGGAGAAGCTGGTTAAGGGCCGAAGACGAAGAGAAGGCTAAAGAGGCACTTGGGGCGAAATCTAAAGGCGACACCCAGATAGCTTCACCATTAAACGTCAATAAAAGAGTGGCGTCTAGCCCAATCGAAGGAGATTGTGATACAAGCAGGAAGGAAGACACTTGAAGAGCGTGGAGCACTAGATCAGGGGTTCCAGACAGTGCTTACAAAAGGAGCGAAGAAAGCTGCAAAGAAACTCCTTCAAAAAAAGCCAGAAAGTAAAGTTCGTACGGACGCCCAATTACAAATAGGACCTGATGCAAAGCAGGAGAGGCAGAAGCCCCGACGAAGACCCCGGCAGCAGGCACTGCTCGTAAAGCCCCAAGATGGCCGATCCTACGCGGAAGTACTGCGGGACATAAGGCGAAACGTAAGGCTCGAAGACACCAATACTACCATTAAAGTAGTACGACCAATGCGGTCGGGCCACATACTGGTCGAATTTGGAGCAGGGGTCGGCAATAAAGATGCATTCTGTGACGCAGTAAAGAAAGTCCTCGGCAAAAGCGCAACTATAGCCCCACTCGAGCCGATGGCAACGATCGAAATACGAGACATAGACTGCGTGACGGATCTGACCAAGGTAGAAGAGGCCATCAAAAAGGAGTTCCCTAGCGTGGGAAGGATCAAAGCGAGACTGACACCAGAAAACAACAGGGGACAACGCATGGCCATAGTTGACTTGACCGAAAAGAACGCCGAACAATTCCTGAACAAGGGCAAAGTACGAATAGGGTGGGTTGTCTGTAGGATACGGCGAAGAGCAACGCCTCTTCAATGTTTCAAATGCCTTGGTTATGGTCACACCACACAAGTATGCAAAGGACCCGATAGGAGTTCCCCATGTTACAAATGCGGTGAAATGGGACATAAAAGAAAAGGGTGTACGAAGGAGGCACACTGTATTCTTTGCAAGGATGCTGATCCAAAACCTGATTTTGGACACGTCTTTGGATCAGGAAAATGCCGGGTGTTCCAGGAAGCCCTAGCCAAGGCAAAATCAGAGCTCCGATGACCCGCATCCTGCAGCTAAACCTACACCGCAGATCAACCGCCCAGAATCTGCTTGAGCAGTTTGCGAGGGAAATGAAAGCCAACTTCTTGCTGCTGAGTGAGCAACACCATAATAAAAGTCCTGCATTATGGTACTCTGATGAAACTGGTACTGCCGCTATCTGGGTTCGGAACAGTGACTTTCAAACGGAGAGTTGTGGACGGGGGATGGTTTCGTGTGGGTTCGGTGCTCAGGGATCACCTTCTTTAGTGTGTACCTAACGCCTAACGAGTCGATATCATCTTTCCAAGCCAAGCTTAATGCTTTGGAGGGCGCTGTCTCGAACGCAGAGGGTAAAGTGCTCGTTGGGGGCGACTTCAATGCTAAAGCAATCGAATGGGGCATGCCTCAGACGGATCCGCGGGGAAAACGAATCCTGGAAATGGCGGCCAGGGCGGCCTTTGTTGTACTAAACTCCGGAAACACGCCGACTTTCCGCCGTATTGGCTGGGAGGGAACCATACCGGACGTGACATTCGCCTGGGAGTCCTTAGTACGGAGGATACACCATTGGAAAGTATTAGAGGACTACTCAGCCAGTGATCATCAGTGCATTCTGCTTGAGATAAGTGATGCTGTCTCCCGACGTCCGTGCTCTCGGCCATCTACAACTGGATGGAACATCGGAAGGATGGCGGTCGAGAGGTTCGTCAAGGTTCTCACAGCAGGTGAGCCGCTGCAGGGAGCTTCGGAGGGGATGGAAGAACTGGCAGCTCAAGACGTGGTGAACTCTACTATGAGCATCATCACTACTGCTTGCTGCGCTTCTATGCCCCGTCGAAGACCCCGGCATGGCAAGCCTCCAGTGTACTGGTGGTCTACTGAAATCGCTGAAAAGCGAAGGGAGTGTCACAAGCTTCGGCGTGAGGCTCAACGGGCGCGGAACCGTGAAGAGGCATGCAACCAGGTGGCAGCATATAAGTCGGCCAGGAAATGCCTTCGCAACCTGATCAACAGTAGCAAGGCTCGCTGCTGGCAAGACCTAGTGGACAATGTGAACAAGGATCCGTGGGGCCTTGGCTACAAGCTGGTCATGGGGAAACTTGGTACCCTACGGAAGCCTTGTATACATGACGCGGAAAAGATGGACGCGATGGTGCGGGGACTCTTCCACGCCCATCCCGTTCGTGTTGACGCTGTCCATGGTGAAACAGCAGTACAGTGCCCACTCTTCACACAGCTGGAACTGGAGGAGGCAGTCTTCTCCTTGAAAGCGAGGAAGGCTCCAGGTCCAGATGGTGTTCCAGCTGAGGCGTTGCGGCTCGTCTATCACCATTGTCCTGACTTGCTGCTCAGCACATTCAACGCTTGCCTGTGGGACGGGGTTTTCCCGGTACGATGGAAGGTGGCGAGGCTCTTGCTGATCAGCAAGGGGAAGGGAAATCCCGAGTCGCCGTCTGCATACCGCCCGTTATGCATGCTAGACACGGCTGGGAAAGTGCTAGAGAAACTCATCAGGGGAAGACTCACTGACGCGATTCGTGCTGCTGGGGACCTATCTCCTCGGCAGTACGGCTTTAGAGCAGGACGTTCTACCATTGATGCGATTGCAGAGGTGGTGAACGCGGTCCAAAAGGCAGAGGCATTTAGTCGCACCAAGCGACGGATCGTCCTGTTGGTGACATTCGACGTCAGGAATGCCCTCAACTCCGCTAGATGGGTGGATATTCTGGATTCGCTGGAAAACTCTTTTCAAGTTCCAGAATATCTAATGCGGCTTCTGAGGAACTACTTAAAGGACCGAAGCCTGCTCTACGACACGACACAGGGCCAACGAAGGATGGAAATTACATCGGGTGTTGCCCAGGGATCTATCCTTGGTCCGGACCTGTGGAACGTGTCTTACGACGGGCTACTGAGACTTGAGATGCCAGATGAGTCGCGCTTGGTCGGCTATGCGGATGATGATGCGGATGATGTTGCGGCTCTGGTCGCTGGACGCACGGTTGAACAAGCGCAACTTAGGCTAGGTATACTAATGCGCCGAGTGAGAGACTGGATGACTGCTCGCGGGCTGAGTTTAGCACTGGAGAAAACCGAAGTGGTTGTCTTGACAAAAAAGAGAATCCCTAGAGTAGGGATGATCAGTATTGGAGATATACAAATCAAATCGAAGCCAGCGGTGAAGTACCTGGGGCTACTGATCGACTCGAAGATGAGTTTCTCTGAGCAAATCAGGCCAACGGCTGAGATGGCTGCTTCGGGAATAACGGCCCTGAGTCGACTTATGGCCAACGCAGGGGGACCCAGCCCATCAAGAAGACGCCTCTTAATGAGTGCTGTAGGGTCAGTGCTACTGTACGGAGTAGAGGTATGGGGCGACGCTCTCAACAAGGAGGTATACCGAAAACGTTTGGCACAGGTACAGAGCAGAGGAGCACTGAGAATTGCATCTTTGTATCCAACAGTCTCCGACTTGGCCGTGAGAGTGATTGCAGGCGCGATACCTGTCGCCCTCCTTGCTAGAGAGCGCCGCGCTATTTACCTGCGCCGAAACGAGGATGCGAGGGAGATAGTTGTCCGCGAGGAGAGACAACGCTCGCTCAACGATTGGCAGCAGTCTTGGGTGCGTTGCACGAAGGGAAGGTGGACTGCGCGCCTCATCCCGGATGTGAGACCGTGGCTAAATCGAAGGCATGGTGAGATTGACTTCTATCTGACCCAGCTTTTGAGCGGGCACGGGCGTTTTCAGTCTTACCTGCACAAGATCGGTAAGTCACGGTCTCCCGATTGTCGGTTTTGCTCAGGAGAGGAGGACAGTGCCTGTCACACTTTTTTTGCGTGTACAAAATGGGTCAGGCTGCGAAGGGAACTCTACAGGGAGACGGGAGAGCTACACCGGATAATATAGTTGCGGTGATGCTCGAATCGGTTGACAAATGGAACCAGGTGGCACATTATGCTCGGGCAGTCCTAAAATATAACTCACAGCAGCCGGGGGCGCTGGGGCTGGGGGATCGCTCTTCTGGCAATTCCTCTTCCCCTTTCCCCTCCCGCTAGGAAAGGGACTCCCAAGCTTGAAGGCGCCCCACGGCGTAACAAAACGAGACCTGGCCCGAAGTAATGTGTCAAACGGTTCCAGGCTGGGTTCTCAGGTTGACAGGGGAGGTGTTTAGTGGGTAGTCCAGTCGCGCGTGGGAGTCCCACACTCTGTGCATAAATAGCATTCACCTCCCTAACACAAAAAAAAACCCAGGAAACGCCGAACGTCTGGCACTGGGAAGTTGCGTGTCGCAATCGTTTTAATGTCGCCGGGTGAAACTCCTGGTTCCGAAAGTGTGTGTGTCAGGAACGTTAGTTGCGATGCGAGAAACGTACACTTGTCTAGCCGGAGTATCATCTACGCTTCCTCCAACAGATCCAGAAATTCGGTTAGCGTCGTTCTTGGTTCCTCGATAGTTTTGGTTGCAATGATGATTACGTCTACATATGCGCTTACGCTGTTTTCCATTTGCTTTAATATGGACGTGATGACTTTCTGGAATACGGCGGGCGCATTGAATAGTCCAAAGGGCATGCAGTTAAATTTGTAGTGTCCGTTTTTCGTTACAAATGCGGTGTTTTTCCGTTATGGGGATTTGTTAATACGCCGTCCTTAAATCTAGTGTTGTAAAGAGCTTTCGTACGGACAACCATGATAACTGCTCTTCCACGGTCGGCATTGGATATCGTACTTTCACGGTGACTGCGTTTAAAGCACGATATTCAACGCACAATCGGTCGCTCCCACCTGCTTTCTTCAGCATCATTATATCATAAGTGCTGCGTGTTTCGATTTAGTTTTTCGAATGATGTACTGGCTGAGAAGTTCTTCAATTTTCGCGTCAACCATTGCCCGTTTGGCGAAAGGAATTCGATGTGGTTGTAATGTCACCGGCTTGTCACTTTCAACTTTAATGGTCATTTCGGCTGTTACATACTTGCCCAGTTGAGAGAGGCCGACGCCAAATTGAGACTCATATCGTTCTATTATGCGCGCACTTTATTTACATCGGCTACGTTCAAATTTCTGCACTTGAAATTTATAACGGTTCTCTTAATTTCGCACGTATCGTTCTCAATTTTAATTTTTAAGTTCCTTCTACCGAGGACGTTTTTGCCCAATAATATAGGCGTATCGAGTTCGTGATCACTGATTATGTATAGTTCGCACGGTATCTGTACATCACACACGATTATGTCAAGGGTGGCTTTAAATTTGCACCGTACAACGCTGCCTGCGAGTCCCTTGAACGTTTTTGTCACTGGCACAAACTCTACGTTTAGTCTGTTCGCCACTGATTTCCGACTCAGAGACTTCTCGCTAGCAGAGTCTATTATCGCATCTTATTCGAAGCCGCGCACTACAACAGGACATGTCACAACATTTACACCACTGTCTTTTAATTGCTGGACTGGGTTCGAATGGCACTCTTCCGTGCGATGATTGGTCTTGAGGCACTTTTGGCACTGAAGCCTCCTCGCTGGCTTTGGGCAGTTGAGCGATACGTGCCCCATCCCGGAGCAATTGTAACATGTGATTAAGTCCCATCGTCGTCTTGAAGGTATTGATACGCTAGCTTCTCATTCGTCATCGTTTGTTGCCGTCGTTGGTCTCGTGGTGCTACCACTAGTTGTGATGGCCCCTTGCGTTAATCGAAAGTGGCTGAGAAATTATCGTACCGTGAATAGTAGGTTCGTCGTTGTTGCGATTGGCATGTCAGCGATTTCGTTCTGCAAGGGTGGATGCCCGCCGTTCCTGAAGTGTGTAATTATGTCAGCGTCTGACATATTACCGCATCGTCCCGTTGAATTTATTCTGTAGAAGTAGTCTTCCACAGACTTGCCGTTTTGTTGGATAGATTTACTCTTCAGCAGGTGCACAAATGCACTGCTATCGTCAGTCGGGAAAGCCTGAATAAGTCGTTTCGCAAAATGTGTGAAATGTCTGTATGTCATATCGATGCCGTTGGCCCAGACTTTTGCGTTTCCTTTCATGTTCGCCCCGATGGAACACATCAGTAGTTGCTTGCTCCAAGAATATGTCTCCCAGAGTTGCTTCACCCTGGAGATGAATTGCTTCGCCGTTAGGCTGCATTGCGAAGATGGATCGAAGGCTGGTAATATAGCGATAATTTCGTGGATCTGCATAAAATTCGTCGTCGTCCTGCACTCGTTTCGTTGGGGCGTTGTCGTGTGCTGGCAATGTCGAGCTTTTGTTGCATGGAAGCACATTGCCGTATCCATTTGAATTATATAACTTTGTCTAGAGTGTTGATGAATTAAAATTTACATGACTCTTTTGAGCGCCAATAGTCTGTTGCTCCGATGTAATAAACTAGAACAGATGTTAGTTTTTGTAATCAAATAAAAGTTTAGTTAAACAAACATGGTGTAATTTGTTTCTAAATTGGAAACTATGAAGTAAAGAACATGGTAGCAGAGCATAGTTCTTTTGGTTGATTAATGCATCGTTGGTAAAATGATTTGAACTTGGGATGTGAAAAGTGGCATCGTGGAAACGTGTAAAATCACATCGTTCGAGCAAAAATTTAGAGGTCAGCTGTATGGAAAACCAGAATGGTCAAGTAAGTGACAATTTAGAATCGGATCGGAAAAGAGAAGACATTTGGAAGTAAACACACTAGGAAGGTCATTGACGAAAAGGTTGAATAGGAGAGGGCTCAGGATAGATCCCTGCGGCACGCCAGAAGTCTGAGCGAAGAGGCTGAAGAGCACCCGTTCCAAATTACCGAGCAAGAACGGTTATGGGTAAATGAACTGATCCAGGTAAGGAAGGGAGGGGATATTCCGTATTAACCGAGTTTGTTTATTAAAGTTTGGTGGTCAATGCTGTCAAACGCTTTGGCGAAATCGGTATAAATCCCGAAAACTTGGAAACTGGAATCTAGAGCAAGAGTTATGAAATTGGGAACGTCTAGTAGATTAGTAATGATTGAACGACCTTTTATGAACCCATGCTGCTTGGCGGAGAAATTTGTATAGAAAATATCGTAAATTCTGGATGGGACAATCCTCCCTAAAATTTTGCCAAAGGATGAGAGGAGAGATATTGGCCGATAATTCGAAACGGAATTGCGGTTGCCGGATTTATGGCTGGGGAAAATATTAGCGGTTTCCATGCATCTTGGAAAACACCAGTTAAAGACTCAAATTAAAAATCAAGGATAGAGGAAAACTGAGAGAAGAGCATAGCGATTTAATGAAGAAGTTAGGAAGGCCATGAGGTCTCATAGATCCACTTGCATCTATCGAGCGATGATATCTTCACCTTCCACAGAATTGGTAGAAGTAAAGCCGAAATCAAAGTGAGCTGGACTACAAGAATTTATGGGACAAGGCGAGGAGGATCTGAAATTGGATGAAAAAAAGTCGGCAAAGAGATCATATACTCGTATGTCTTGATCATTAGAGGCTGTTTTATTAACCATTGATACTGAATTAGGAAGAGTGTTGGAAGATTTAAGAGAATGAACATATGACCAAAAGGATTTAGGGTTATTGGAGCAGTGGGATGCTTCAGTCGACTGGTAACAGACAAGTGAAGCTACAGAAATTGCTTTTTGGCATCAGCTCGAAGAAGTTTGTACCTTAAAATATCTATATTGGATCCCAATTGAAGGTAGATTCTACGGGCTTTGTCTTTCACACGCAGTATTTGAAAAACCTCAGCATTAAACCAAGCTGGATGCTTATGACTTGCTGTACGAGTCAATGGCGCGAACTGAGCAGTAATGTTGAACAGCGTAGAGTAGACAAAATTAACAAGGTTGGGATTAATTGGATTCAAAAGAAAAACCCAATCAATGTTCGCAAGCGTTGATGCTATTCTTTCGTAGTTTACTTTAAAAAAATTAAAGCGACGAGGGTTTGTTTTCCGGTGCAAACGTATTGCATGCACCGTTAATTGTGTTTCTAGTGGAGGATGATGAATATCCGGTATAATATACGGCGATACCGCCGAGAAATCGGACTGACGGAAGATGGATTATTTGATAAAATGAGGTCGAGGATTTTTTTATTAGTATTTAATACAGGGTTGAGTTGGGTGAGGGAACAAAGGGATAAGAAAGACTAAAGAGTTATGAAAGTTTCATTAGCTGAAGTTATAGAAGAAACGATCCAGCTTACCGACAGCATGTTGAAATCACCAGAGAGAAGAATTAGCAATATTTATAAATAAGGCAAGTTCACTAAAAAGCCGTTCATAGAGGGCGAAGTGGCATATTACAGGGAACGTACAGACATATGACGCAAACTCGAAGATTGGTAGATACGTTTATTTGGACTGCGATACTTTCTACAGGCGGAGAAATGTTCAAATCAGAGCAACGTTAAGTCTGAAAGCTATTGTTGCCCGCTATTAGCGCACCCCTACCATCTTATTTTCCAGATAATAGACGATCCCTATCTTGTCTAAAGACGGCATGAAGAATGAGAATTTCTTCAGCCAAGTCTAAGAAAAACAGGTTATGTCATCGTTGGCAACGTAAGATGCAAGATTTATTACGTTGAGCTTGGTCCTCAAAGCGCGAACATTTTGATAAAAGAAATTGAGAGAGAATAACGAGTCAAGGCGATATAGTCTTTCTGTTGAGACCTGCCTGATGGATGAAATTTTTTTCGCGTGGTCTGCTCAAAGCGTTTTACTAAAACACCGGGATGCCAGAAGTCTAGACTGAGTAAGAATGATAAGTTGGTCGCAACTGTTAATTTAAAAGAGCCACTAATACGATTCGGACGGTCGTCACGCATTAATTTGATTAAGTTCAAAAACTGCGGAGAATGATCTACTCCGAAGTTACATAGGAGACCAAGAGCGATAATGGTGGAGGGGCGATCCCGATTGAGGGTAAAACATCAGCTGAATCATCGTTATTTTCGTTGGTGCAGCTTCTAAGGGATGGACTTCCTGCAGATTGTTGAGCATGGCTGTGATATGGAAGCTGGAGAAGATTATCTTTCACAAGATTGTTGACGCTTGGAGTATTTACCATCGTTTTGTTGCTGCTGGTATGAATTATACGATTAAATTAAATCTCTCCCTATCTAATAGGTTGGTTCGATTTGTTTCTTGTTGTACGTAACGTTGCAGAAGAATTAGAACATGCAGCAATCGGCAAGTTTAAATTGCTGTTAGACTTCACAGGATCCATATTATCATATGAGCCAGATAATAAGTAAAGGATTTGATAAGCTGCGATTGAGGCACCGCAAGCGGTAATAGCGGCTGTTCTTCAAGGTATTCAGTTGAAAGAAGTTGCGATATTTCCTCCTCTGCATTACTAAGCATCTCCTTTGATTTGGGCACAGAGAATGAAAGTGTGTCCATAGTTGGTTTAGCCTTATGAAGCCTAGTTACGTAAGCAGCGATGTTATATTTTCAGCATTTTTGGCAATACCAGTAGACACCGGTGTCCTTTTTCATAATTGCGTAAGCAGTAGGCCCCAACTTTTCTACGCACTTAGCATGAAATGGCAATCCGCAGAAGCCATAACAGGTGACTGAAATTTTTCTATTATTTTTATGGATACATGTTCGGGCTGTGCAATTCGACATGATGCAGATTTTAAGACTATTGGTGAATAGAAGGAGACTTACGTATGATATCAGGAAAAGAGTCGTAAATATTTAAATGCTTCAGTTAGAAGCCACTGAAGCCATTTGTTTTAAATAGAAAAAGTATAAAATAAGTCACTAGCCCGGTTTGAGTCGATGCTTTGTCTTGGAGAAAAAATGGCATCAAGGTACAAAAGCACTGTCACTTAAACCAGGAAGAACCCCCCTATGAATCGCCAGGAACTAGGCTTCGGACCCTATACGTTAGTATGAAAACAATCGTCGTTGGACACCAGAAAAATCAAGGTTAATGCACAGCGAAATTGAAAACGTTGGATATGTACGATCTTGCCATCAAATATATTCGGAGAATCTAAAATGGCAATAGATGAAGGAATAGTAGAGCTAATACCATTCAAGGGATTGACGGGTACCAGTTGGTAAACGAAAACATTTCCTTTCGAAAACTCCAAATCTTTCTATTGTACTAGCACTCTGATTGTATGAGATCTGACATCCATATCTCAAAGCTGGTCCAACCAAGGTCTTGTAACAGATAACTTTGACCATTTGACAATGTATCTGGAATGAAAGAGTCGTCGAAGGGTCATAACTATTTTTTGTGCTTTACTGGGTATGATTTTGACATGTTCAGTACATTATAGATACTGATCGAGATAAACATCGAGGTATCGAATACAGAATTTATATGGAGCCCGTCCTGAACTACCCTCACGAGGCATAATGTGGAAATCCTTCCACTTACATTTCAGATCTTAACTAGCCAACCGTAGCGTTGTCCGAAACAAGATTCTTTCGTACTTCTGCGCATTGATTTCCATTCGCCAATTGTCCGTGTATCGCTGCACATCATTAAACATTTTGTGAAGATTGCTTTGAACTATTGTAGCGTTTGGGTCTGCCATATATAAGGTCAGATCATCAGCAAACGCTGTCGATGGTCGCATTGGCGAGACGTTAAAATCAGAGCTGTTCAATAGGTTGCGAATGAATATTGAGAACAGCAGAAGCGTAGTAGCTGTTCCCTGCTCTAGACCATTCAAGACCTTGAAATTGCGCATTGTTAACAGATTTCTATCAGTTACAACAAATGATTTCAAGTATAACATATTGTTACATGTACAAATAATTACATGTACAAATAATTCTGCGAGCTACTGTCGCAATTGTTTTCATAATCATTAAGAACGTCAACAAATGAATTTACTCGAACCCAACAAACATGATCAACATCTGCAAGTGACGTCACTCCATTCATTAATTTGCTCAAATCTACCAGGTGCCTCTCGGTAGAACATTCGCCAATGTACGAGAAATGGGTGAATAGGTAGAGACCCTATATAAAGGCGAGCTGAATGAATGGGGGAATCATTCATTCGACCGCGATAAGAACTGCGATAGTGTGTGGAAAGCAAATAGAAAAGTGATTTTCGTAATTGTGAAGTGATTTAGAAGGCAGTTGCGATAAGAAATTTATGGACAAGTGTTACATTTTTTAATAGTGAAAATTAAAATTAGTGAAAGTGTTAAATCGATTATTGTGCATTATTGTAATTGAATAAACTCTTTTTAAACTAAAAAGACATTGCGTTTTCACTTTCCCGGAACATTAAAATTATTGGCCGCGAACCAAAACACGCGACAGTGGTGTCAAGAAGTGCGAAAGAAAAATTTTGAAAGTGAATATTTGAAAATTTTTATAGTGCACAATAGTAAAATTTAAAGAAACATTAAAAATGCCACGAAGCTTAAACTTAAAAATTAGTGAATTGACCATGTCGGAGCTTAAAGAAGAGTTGGAACAGCGAAACCTGGCTACGCAAGGTACAAAGGCCACACTGATTGCACGCTTGAGTGACGCGATCGAGTCGAAAGGCGTGAATCTGGATTTGGGTGAGTTCTCAGATGCGGAAAAAGGCGCAAAAGGTGGAGAAGTAGCAACACCAAAATCAAAGGAGCCAGAAAATGCGCTGATGCGCATGTTAATGCTGATGCAGCAAGAGCTGCGACAACAGTCATCTAATTTAACTGCGAAGCTGGACAAACAAGCAATCGAAATCAAGGCAGACATCACACAGAAGCTGGAGAAACAGTCAACCGAAATAAAAGCGGAGCTCGGTCATCTGAACAAACAAATTAAAGGCGTCGAGGAAAAGGTTGACCAGGTCGAGGAAAAAGTCAGCCAGATCGAGGAAAATGTCAGCCAGGTCGAGGCAAAGGTCAGCCAGGTCGAGGAGAGAAGCAACCATGATATGGAACACATGAAAAAAGAATTGGAAGCAGCAAAGATAGTAACCGCCTCGCAAAGCTCATCTAGAAATGTGAAAGCACCAATATTCGATGGGGAAACGGTCTGGACTATTTACAAAACCCAGTTTGAAGCAGCCGCTCGCATAAATCACTGGAACGAGCAGGAACGAGCAACTGCATTGATGCTTGCTCTAAGAGGCCCAGCTGCCGAGCTGTTGCAGACGATCCCTGTTGAATTGCACTCAAACTCGAATGCTATAATGAATGCGCTCGACATGCGTTATGGAGATGATCATCTAAAGCAGATTTATCGGTCACAGCTAAGACATCGGGTGCAGAAGTCTGGTGAAACCCTACAGCAGCTAGCCCAAGACATTGAGCGACTAGCCCTTTTGGCTTATCCAGCCTATGACCCAGAACATCGAGATGATGCAGCGACAGAAGCATTCATCAGCGCACTAAAGGACCCGGAATTGCAACAAGCCGTGCGTTTAGCTTAAAAGCAAACGGTTAAGGACGCTTTGGCTTATAGTCTGAACTTTGAGGCAGCGAAAAATGCGACTCGTACCACTGCCCGGGTCCGTGAGGTAGTGGCAGACGAGTGCAGGTGTGAGTGCATGAAAATTGAGCGAGACCCGCATGGAAATGGTGCGCCTAGATGCTGGAATTGCGGAGAGAAGGGGCACCTGCAAAGGGACTGCAAAAAGCGAAGAAAACCGAGCTATTGTCCAGGGTGTGCAGCTAGGAGGAGATCCAGACCGAGTCAGGAGCCCAGAATGGAAGCCCTTCAAACAGAGGGGTCGGGAAACATGTAAGAGCCAACTTCGTGGGGCAGAGGTTGGCTAGGAGGATCGACGTCCCCAGCACCACCATCACCGTGTCAAGACTACATCGTGGAGAAGCGGACTTATGCCTTCCGGGTCAAATTGACGGAGAACACTGCACCATAACAATCGACACTGGTGCAACCCGATCGATTATCCGACCAGACCTAGTTAGACAGCAACAACTTCACAAGGGCAGAATTTTCTCACTACGGACAGCTACGGGAGAAACTGCACCTGTTCATGGAGAGGTCAACCTCCAGATACAGTTGGGAGACCTTGTGTTCCGACATAATTTTCTGGTCGCGAACATTATGGATGACTGCATTCTCGGAATGGATTTTCTGCGACCACATGGAATCACGTTGGACTTGGGCAAACGTGTATTGAAATGGCAGAATGTCGAAGTACTGATGGAGGATCCCAGCGTCCAAGTCCCCAAGATGAATGTAGTGGTATGTACTGACACTGATGTACCGAATTCTTCCGAAAGCATTGTATGGGCCAAGCTTGATGGTGATTCTGGAGACCACCGATCTTATCTGATAGAGCCAACGAAGACGTCCGCATTGCGCAGTTTGATTGTAGGACGATGCCTTGTAAGATCTTTAAGGAACGGATATGTGCCGGTTAGAGTCCTTAACACCGCAGACTCAACCAATAGCATCAAAGCGGGAGAAGTCATCGGCAGCTGCCAGCCTGTTTCCACCATCACCTCTTTGGAAGCTACTCACAACCATCATTGGAAAAGGAGGCAAGACACAGACAAAGCCCGGGAATCCACGTCTGCAATATTGAAGCAAGTCAAATTGCCGGTGCAGCTATTCAAACGAGCCTCTGATCTGGTCACCAAGTACAGTGACATCTTCTCAACAAGCCCGGATGACCAAGGCCGAACGAGTTTGGTAACTCACGTCATAGATACACAGGGAGCCAAGCCGATTCGACAAGCACCAAGACGTCTCCCTATAGCCAAACAAGGAGAAGTGAGCGCGCTGATCTCGGACATGGAAAAACAAGGCATTATTGAACCTTCTGTAAGTCCATGGGCCGCGCCTGTAGTTCTAGTAAAGAAAAAGGATGGTAGCACTCGCTTTTGTGTCGACTATAGGCAGCTTAACGACGTCACTAAGAAAGATAGTTACCCGCTCCCACGCATCGATGACATCATGGACACTTTAGCCGACGCAAAATGGTTTTCTACACTCGATCTCAAGAGTGGCTACTGGCAGGTAGAAATTGACAAGAAGGACCGAGAGAAGACCGCATTTTCTGTTGGGACCGGATTGTGGCAATTTGTGGTGATGCCGTTTGGGCTTTGCAATGCTCCAGCCACTTTCGAACGCTTGATGGAATACGTGCTACGTGGTCTAACCTGGAAAACCTGCTTGGTGTACCTAGATGACATCATCGTCATCGGGAGAACGTTCGAAGAGCATGTGCGGAACTTAGAAGAGGTTTTCTCCCGACTGCGACTGGCAAATTTGAAACGTATTCCCGACAAGTGTACCCTTTTCGCAGCTGAAGTAAAATACCTGGGACATGTCGTATCAGCAGAAGGGGTCAAAACAGACCCTGAGAAAATTGAAGCCGTGAAAAGCTGGCCAACACCAAACAACTAGCGCCAACTACGAAGTTTCCTGGGTCTAGCAACCTACTATCGAAGATTCGTCAAAGACTTTGCCAAAATAGCTAAGTGTCTCCATCAGCTAACCGAGAAAAATCGTCCGTATGTCTGGAATGAACAATGCCAGACAGCCTTTCAGACCTTGAAGGAAAAGCTATGTGAATCACCCGTACTGGCGTATCCGAAACCCGGAAAAATGTTTGTAGTTGACACCGATGCAAGCAACGGCGGTATTGGAGCTGTACTCTCCCAGCAGATCAATGGCGAAGAAAGAGTCCTCTCGTATTACAGTCGAGTTCTTTCAAAAAGTGAGAGGAACTACTGTGTGACCAGGAAGGAGCTATTGGCTATAATAGAGGCCACCAAGCAGTTCCACAAGTACCTTTATGGCCAGAAATTTGTTCTTCGAACGGACCATGCATCGCTGAGATGGCTACTTAACTTCAAAAACCCCGAGGGACAAGTTGCGAGATGGATCGAAAGATTGCAGTCATACGACTACGAAATTGTTCATCGAAAGGGCGGAGTCCATGGAAATGCTGACGCCCTATCTCGTCGCCCATGTCCAGCTAACTGCAAGCATTGCCGACGGATTGAGGAAAAGGAACCGCCCGTTGATCTGCGACTGATAACGGCCGAATTCGATGAAGGTTGGTCATCAGAGGAGATTCGAAGCGCCCAGTTAGCCGATGAAGACATCGGACCATTGCTCGTATGGAAGGAGACGACTGGGCGACCTGAGTGGAAAGACGTTTCAATGCATGGCGCAACCCTGAAAAGCTATTGGGCACAGTGGAACTCCCTTCAGGTAGAGGGTGGCATACTCAAGCGGAAATGGGAAATGGTGGATGGCAGCTCCTATAGGATGCAAACTTTACTACCCAAAAGCCGAATCCACGATGTGGTTAAGGAAATGCATGAAGGATCCTCGGGAGGCCACCTTGGTGTTAACAAGACCTTAGCGAAATTGTGGGAACGGTTCTACTGGCTCCACGCTCGAGAAGACGTAGAGGACTGGTGTCGCAGATGCACAATTTGCGCTTCCGTCAAAGGCCCAAAGCGACGACTGAGAGGACAAATGCAAACCTATAACGTGGGGGTACCGTTTGAAAGGATTGCTGTTGACATCGCAGGACCCTTTCCTGAATCTGAATGGGGAAATCGATACACGCTGGTTGTAGCCGATTATTTCAGCAAGTGGCCCGAGGTCTACCCAATTCCCAACCAGGAAGCAACTACTGTAGCTGAACAGCTAGTGTTAAATTGGGTCAGTAGGTACGGCGTACCTGGCGAACTACATTCGGATCAAGGCCGAAACTTTGAGTCACTAGTTTTTGGCGAAATGTGCGAGCTGCTCGGAATACGGAAAACGAGGACAACACCGCTGCATCCCCAATCCGATGGAATGGTCGAACGTTTCAACGGCACGCTCAATAAACACCTGGCCGAAATGGTTGACGAGAACCAAAGGGACTGGGACCGACATATCCCACTATTTTTAATGGCGTATAGAGCCGCTGAACATGCATCGACGGGACAGGCCCCAGCCAAAGTCATTTTTGGAAAGACTATTCGTTTGCCAGCCGATATAAAGTTCGGAACACCCCCTGAGAAACCCCAAACGATCTTGGAGTACGCAAGTGATCTAAGACAACGGTTGAAGCAGATACATCGGACAGTGCGAAATCACCTCGAATCGGCTACTGACCGCATGAAGACCAGGTATGATCTAACGGCTAATTCTACTGGCTTCCAGCAAGATGACTTGGTGTGGCTTTATAACCCGCAACGGCGAAAGGGTAGGTCTCCGAAGTTGCAACATAATTGGGAGGGACCATACCGAGTTACAAAGCGAATCAACGACGTCGTATACCGAATACAGGAACATCGTAAGCCGAGAGCTAAAATGAAAATCGTGCATCTGGACCGTCTTGCCCCATATTACACCCAGGGAGAATTGACTACAAATAGCGACACATCTTTTCGGGGCGAAAAGAACTGAGGTGGGGGCAGTGTTACATGTACAAATAATTACATGTACAAATAATTCTGCGAGCTACTGTCGCAATTGTTTTCATAATCATTAAGAACGTCAACAAATGAATTTACTCGAACCCAACAAGCATGATCAACATCTGCAAGTGACGTCACTCCATTCATTAATTTGCTCGAATCTACCAGGTACCTCTCGGTAGAACATTCGCCAATGTACGAGAATAAGAACTGCGATAGTGTGTGGAAAGCAAATAGAAAAGTGATTTTCGTAATTGTGAAGTGATTTAGAAGACAATTGCGATAAGAAATGTATGGACAAGTGTTACATTTTTTAATAGTGAAAATTAAAATTAGTGAAAGTGTTAAATCGATTATTGTGCATTATTGTAATTGAATAAACTCTTTTTAAATTAAAAAGACATTGCATTTTCGCTTTCCCGGAACATTAAAATTATTGGCCGCGAACCGAAAAACACGCGACAATATTGTACATCATGGCGACAAGGTGTCTGGAGAACCTGTCTTGAAGGAGTTTAAAAATTAGTCCATCTTGCCACACCGTATCGAAGGCTTTCTCCATATCAATGAGACACTTCTATCAGATGTCCCAGGTTATTTTCGTTACCGCGTGTATGGTCAAATGCCTGGCACGAAAACCAGATTGGCAATTCGGCATCAACTCGTATCTCTCATAATGTCACGTATTCATGATATCGCGAAGGCTCGAGTAGTCTTTTCATCTAAATATTAATAAGTAAATTAATTTGAATGTGTTTTCCATATTTGAATTGACAATCAGAATAGTATATATCAGCCAAATTAAATCTTTTATTGATTATTTGAATTCAACTATGTGATGTGAAATATCACACAGCAGAAAATATTTTAACTCAAAATCTCTTCCAAAATATCTATTGATATCAGTATAATTCTATAATATTGCAACTTTTTCAGTTAAAATTAGTATTTCAATCAAATTCTTCTATTTGCGTCCAGAGTCCTGAAGTATAGCTCCTAGATTGGGATTATTTGCATCTCTGCTATCAGCTCAATAGCAATATTGACTTTAATTTTTTCAATTTACCTGTCCAATATAATTAAGTATGAAATTGAAAACAAGTACAAAAAAATAGCAAACACCATTTCACTACAAACTCAATTTCATCCACTCATTTTCTTCGCAACGACACGATTGCCAGCCATATTGCAAAATGACGTCAAACACTCGCTTGCAACCAAATCCTATTAAATAAAAACTATCATGCGGAATGTAATGAAATACAATACCTGTAGCATAAGCTGGTTCAATTTCCTCCTCGGAATGCAGTGGAGGTGGTGGCGGAACCGTGGGTATAGGCACCGGAATTGGCAGTCGTTCGTAGTGTATGCACTCCTGATAACTAATTCCGCCCAAGCCACCGGATCCACTCATCATATCGCCTAGAACACTATTTCGCCCGCCACTACTGCCACCACCTCCGCCACCACTATCGTCACAGCTGCCGGTGCCACCACCCCCACTGCTGCGTCCTCCACTCCGGCCCATTCCACTCCCACTGCCACTAACACATCCACCCGGACTGGAGCCTGACCCCGACCCGTGTCCTGAACCGCCAGCCGATCCAGGTCGCGAACCCACCAGACTCATCGCGGAATGTGGCGGCGTAATCGATGCTGTCGTTTGCATGTAGTGATGTGTGTAAGGATGCGGATGGGGCACGTCGTAGTCGCCGGTGTCCACCCCACCGGCCATCACGCTACCGCGCAATGAGGTACCTCGCGTCAGGGTGTTGCTGGCGGATTGTATTGATGAAACCGTTGCACCGCGACACAGAATATCCGACAGCTGATGTGCCTGTATGCCAAAATCGTAGGACTAAATTAGAGTTTGTAGCATCCGAGCGAAAGCCCGACAATCTATAGTATTAATTATGGACGAAATGTTCTATGAAATGTTCTTTATGATACAAAAGCAAGTGTAATGACATATAGATTCAAAAATAAAGGATCAATTTACAAAACAGTCACCCAGCTGCCGAGTGCAAGCCAGGATGTTCGATTTTATCATTTCATGCATTTAATCCTTGAAAAACTGCATCACTTTTGCGTTAGCATCTGCGACAGGAATTACTGATTCGAATTGGATTGCGTTCGTAAATCTAAAAACGATAAATTTGTGCAGCTTAAACCAAACTGCCCGGATCAAACAACAATCAGATTTCCGGGCTCAGTGTCAGAATTGTTTGGCAGGATTTGCTGCCACAGTTGTCCTTTTTATTTATCGAAATAAATATTTTACTTATACATCCGCGAACAAGATGTTTTACGTGTTTTTTATTGCTCGCCTACTAAAACTATTATTTGTCAATCTATTTGTACCGTGTAATCGAATCCTCCGCCCAGACATAAAACAAGGATAAACTATCGTCCATTCCGAGCAAACACAACAATAGGCGTCAAGGACAGTTTCGCCCATAAAAACAACAGCGGATACTATCACCCACAATGATTACTTTCTGCCTCAAAGTGAATCCTTTTCGATCTGACCACCATTCTTTCCGGTTTGCGCTCATCCTTTCGCTCGTCCTCGATAAGCCATCCACAGCCGTATCCTTTTCATCTTGCCGATATACACAACCAACACAATAACGTCTACTACCGGTCAGGGTTTATTCAAATTGATACCAAATTGATGACGAGGATTGTTCAACGCTGTTTGTATGTAATTCGAGAAATCGAAAGGAATCCCCACAATGAATCGATGGAATCGACCGAGAAGACAGTTTTGCCCCCATTTCCCCCCCCCCCTGGCTGTGCGACTGACAACAGCAGGAGTCGCCATGGAATTGAAAGGATGAGCAGAAATCGAAAGATTCGTTTCGCTATCCACCGGATCAGGATAATGACGATCGTAGGGAGATTAGAGGATTTGTTAAATTGATGTTATTTTGGTGGAGCATAATGACCATGGAATAATGTTAAGATATTCCGCCAAGTTGGCTGAGCAATGGATACTTCCGCCCAAGATAAATATGCATGGCAGACTGAGTGTTTATGCATGGAAATAGGTCAAAGACGATACAATTTGAAGTGATTTATATACTCCAGGGATGGATAGCGACGGGCAGAGGCCTGGGGATGCGAAATGGCATTTGTTCATCCAGCTAATCGTTGAGAATTAAGATTCCTCTAATTAGATTGTTCGACTAAATTTTGCGGATAATTATGATATATGTACATTGCGAGTTGGTTTTGCTGTGGAGTCTGTTGGCTTTTCATTATTAGGAATGACTTGTCCTTTTCAGGTCCACAGTTCGCATAGGCAGGGGGAGAACGAGAAAGAACAGCTTGAAATATGACCTCATTATTTAGGCAATGTCACGAACAGATAATGGTTAGCAAACAGATTAAAATTCGACTGGGTAAATGGGAAATAATTTCTGGCAAGTCGGCAAGTTTATTAGCTTTGATTTATGGTTGCAAAATATGTGGTAACACTTTCATCGAAAGATTTTAAAGATAATTATCAGTTTATGTCTTGAAAGAGGAGAGACACAATTTTAAAGTTTGAAGGTCCAGAGACATTCATTAAAGACTAGATTTCTATAAATTGATTTGTTGACAAGTAACTTAGCGTGTCGTATTGATTTCAAAAAACGTGTACACAACCAAGTTACTTCATTATACAAACGCTGCACCGTCACCGACCAATAGAGCTTTCAACTGCAATTGTAGCAACGTCGTAGGGGTTTGGGGCTTCTTGTTCTTGTTCTGCTATGGCAAGCAAATCTCTAGGAGAACTAAAAATTTTTATGATCCATCAAAAGCTTTGCGTTGCTTAATTATTGTGATTTATATTCTTCCATGTCCAAACAATTCTGCGAGCTACTGTCGCAATTGTTGTCGCAACCATTAATAACATCATGATCAATGAACAAATGTACTCGAAACTACAAGAATGGACTAAGTAGATCCATGATCAATATCTGAAAGTGACGTCACTGCGGGTGTTCAGAATATTTCAGGTAGTTCTCGTCAGAACATTCGCCAATACTCGTATACGAGAAATGGATTGAATGACTAAAGACCCTACATAAAGCCGGCTGAATTAATGAGAGTAATAGTAACACCACGATATTTTTTTGTGGTAGAGAGGTGATGCCATTTATGCACAGAGTGTGGGACTCCCATGCTCGCAAGACGGCGACTGGACTACCCACTAAACACCTCCCCTGTCAACCTGAGAATCCAGCCTGGAAACGTTTGACACATAACTTCGGGCCAGGTCTCGTTTTGCTACGTCGTGAGGCGGCTTCAAGCTGGGGAATCCTTTTCTTAGCGAGAGAGGAAGAGGAAGTGCCAGACAAGCGATCCCCCAGCCCCAGCCCCAGCGCCCCCGGCGGCTGTGAGTCCCTTTTATCTTTTAGGACTGCCCGAGCATAATGTGCCACCTGGTTCCATTTGTCAACCGATTCGAGCATCAACGCGACTATATTTTCCGGGGTGAGCTCTCCCATCTCCCTGTAGAAGTTCCTTCGCAGCCTGAGCCATTTTTTGCAAGTAAAAAATTTGTGACAGGCATTGTTTTCCTCTCCTGGGCAATACCGACAATCAGGAGACCGTGACTTACCGATCTTGTGCAGGTAAGACTAAAAACACCCATGCTCGCTCAAAAACTAGATCAAATAGAAGTCAGTCTCACCATGCCTTCGATTTAGCCACGGTCTCACATCCGGGATGAGGCGCGCAGTCCACCTTCCCTTCGTCCCATTTACCCAAGACTGTTGCCAATCGTTGAGCGAGCGCTGTCTCTCCTCGTGGACAACCGCCTACCTCACATCCACGTTTTCGCGCCGGTCAATCGAGCGGCGCTTTCTAGCAAGGAGGGCGACAGGTATCACGCCTGCAATAACTCGCACCGTCGAGTCAGAGACTGTCGGATACGAAAATGCAATCCTCAGTTCTCCTCTTCTCTGTACCTGTGCCAAACGTTTTCGGTATATCTCCTTGCTGAGAGCGTCGCCCCATACCTCTGCTCCGTACAGTAGCACTGACCCTACAGCACTCATCAAGAGGCGTCTTCTTGATGGGCTGGCTCTCCCTACGTTGGCCATAAGTCGACTAGAGGCGATACTCCGGAAGCACCTTTCTCAGCCGTTGCCCTGATTTGCTCAGAGAAACTCATCTTCGAGTCAATCAGTAGCCCCAGGTACTTCACCGATGGCTTCGATTCGGTTCGTAAGTCTCGAATACGGATCATCCTTACTCTAGGGATTCCCTTTTTTGTCAAGATGACCACTTCGGTTTTCTCCAGTGCTAAACTCAGCCCGCGAGCAGTCATCCAGTCCCTCACTCGGCGCATTAGCATGCATAGCTTAAGCAGCGCCTGTTCAACGGTGCGTCCAGCGACCAGAGCCGCAACATCATCAGCATAGCCGCTCAAGCGCGACTCATCTGGCATTTCAAGTCTCAGTAGCCCGCCGTAAGGCACAATCCACAGGTCCGGACCAAGGATAGGTCCCTGGGCAACACCCGATGTAATTTCCATCCTTCGTTGGCCCTGTGTTGTATCGTAGAGCAGGATTCGGTCCTTAAGGTAGATAGATAGGAACTTCTGGAACTTGAAAAAGGTTTTCCAGCGTATCGAGAATATCCACCCATCTAGCGGCGTTGAAGGCGTTCCTAACGTCGAGTGTCACCAACAGGACGATCTCTCGCTTGGTGCGACTATATGTCTCTGCCTCTTGGACCGCGCTCACCACCTCTGCAATGGCATCAATGGTAGAGCGTCTTGCTCTAAAGCCGTACGGCCGAGGAGATAGGTCCCCAGCAGCACGAATCGCGTCAGTGAGTCTTCCCTTGATGAGTTTCTCTAGCACTTTCTCAGCCGTGTCTAGCATGCATAACGGGCGGTATGCAGACGGCGATTCGGGATTTCCCTTCCACTTGCTGATCAGCACGAGCCTCGCCACCTTGTATCGTATCGGGGAGACCCTGTCCCGAAGGCAAGCATTGCATGAGCTGAGCAGCAAGTCAGGATAATGGTGATAGACAAGCCGCAGCACCTCAGCTGGAACACCATCTGGACCTGGGGCCTCCCTCGCTTTCAACGAAAGGACTGCCTCTTCCAGTTCCGGCTGTGTGAAGAGCGGACACTCGACTTCTTTTTCACCATGGACACCGTCAACACGGACGGGATGGGCGGGGAAGAGTTCCTGCACTATCTTGTCCATCTTTTCCGCATCACGTACACAAGGTTTCCGTAGGGCACCAAGCTTCTGCATAACTAGCTTGTAGCCAAGGCACCACGGATCCTTGTTCACATTGTCCACTAGATCTTGCCAGCAGCGAGCCTTGCTGTCGTTGATCAATTTGCGAAGACATTTCCTGGCCGACTTATATGCTGCTGCGCGGTGGCTTGCCTCGTCCCGGCTATGTGCCCGTGCACGTCGATGTTTGTGACACTCCCTTCGTTTTTCAGCGATTTCAGGTGACCACCGGTACACTGGGGGCTTGCCGTGCCGGGGATTTCGACGGGGCATAGAAGCTTTGCAAGCAGTAGTGATGATGCTCGTAGTTGAGTTCACCACGTCTTGATCTGCCAGTTCTTCAGTCCCCTCTGAAGTCCCCTGCTGCGGTACACCTGCTGTGAAAACCTCGACGAATCTCTCGATGTCAATCCTTCCGATATTCCATTCAATTGCAGAAAGCCGAGAGCACGGACGTCGGGAGACAACATCGCTTATCCAAGCAGAATGTACTGATGAACACTGGCTGAGCAGTCCTCTAATGCTCTCCTGTTGTGTATCCTCCATACTAAAGACTCCGAGGCGAATGTCACGTTCGGTATTGTTCCTTCACAGCCAATACGGCGGAAAGATCAAAAACTGCTATAGTGTAGAGCGCGAGTTGGAGGCGATATTAATTGATAGTGAAGTAAAGGTTTTTCGTGATATGTTTGAAGACGCTAGAAACGTAAATTGATGGGACAAGTGAAAAGCAAACTAAAGTGTAATTTCTAAAATAGTGAAGTTAATTATTATGCATACCTAGTAAATAAACTCTTTTAACTTCATTTAAAAGGCAGTGCCTTTTCACTTTCCCGGAACATTAAAATCAGTGGCCGCGAGCTATAACACACGACAATCGTGTCAGAAGTGGGATTGAGAATTTTGAAAGTGGAAACTTTTAAACATTTTTAAAGTGCCCAATGGTGAAATGTAACATGGACACTGGTGAAAATGTCGAAATAATAAAAATGCCACGAAGCTTACATTTAAAAATTAATGAATAGACAATTTCGGAGCTTGAGGGAGAAGCAGAAACACCAAAGTCAAAAGAACCAGACAATGCGCTGATGCAAATATTGATGCTGATGCAGCAAGAGCGGGGACAACAGTCATCCAGTTTAACTGCGAAGCTAAATGACCAATCAGCGAACCTAAATAACCAATCAGCGAAGCGGGACCAAAAACATTCGAAATCAAGGCAGACATCACACAGAAGCTGGAGGAGCGTTCGACGAAGCTAGACCAACAAGCATTCAAAATCAAGGCAGATTTGCAAAAACAGTCAACCGAAATAAAAGCGAAGCTCGGCAGTCTGAACAACCAAATTAAATGCGTCAAGGAAAAGGTTTACCAGGTCGAGGAGAAGGTCAGCCAGGTCAAGGAGAGAATCAACCATAAGATGGAAAAAGTGAAAAAGGAATTGGAAGCAGCGAAGGCAATAGTAACCATCTCACCAGCCCCGCTTATAACCGCAGCACATAGCACATCCAGAAATGTGAAAGCACCAATATTCGACGGGCAAACGGTTTGGTGTATCTACAAAGCCCCAGTTTGAAGCCGCCGCAAAGGCAAATCACTGGAATGAGAAGGAACGAGCAACTGCATTAATTCTTGCTCTTAGAGGCTCAGCTGCCGAGCTTTTACAGACTATCCCCGTTGAGTTGCACTCAAACTCGGTCGTTAGAATGAATGCACTTGACATGCGACGATCATCTGAAGCTGATTTATCGGTCACAGCAACGGCATCGGATGCAGAAGTTTGGCGAAACCCTACTGCAGCTAGCTCAAGACATTGAGCGACTGGCACTTTCAGCTTATGACCCGGAGCATCGAGATGACGCAGCGACAGAAGCATTCATCAGCACATTAGAGGACCAGGAATTGCAACAAGCCGTGCGTTTAGCTCAAAAGCAAACGATTAAGGACGCATTGGCTTATATTCTGAACTTTGAGGCAGCGAAAAATGTGACTCGTACCACTGCTCGGGTTCGCAAAGTAGTGACATACGAGTGCAGGTGTGAGCGCATGGAAATTGAGTGAGAGCCGCAGGTAAGTGGTGTGCCTAGATGCTGGGATTACGGTGAGAAGGAGGACCTGCAAAGAGACTGCCAGGAGCGAAGAAACCCGAGCGATTCTCGGGGATTGAGGAGATCCAGACCGAGTTAGGAGCCAAGAATGGAAGCCCCTCAAACTGATGGGGTCAGCTTCGTGAGGCAGAGGTTGGCTAGGAGGATCAACGTCTCCAGCATCATCATCATTGTGTCAAGACTACATGGTGGAGAGGCAGACTTATGCCTCCCGGGTCAAGTTGACGGAAAACATTGCACGAAAACAACCGACACTGGTGCGATCCAATGATTATCCGGCCAGACCTAGTGAGGCAACAACTGCTTCACAAGAGCAGGGTTTTCTCACTACGGACATCTACGGGAAAAACAACGCCTGTCCACGGCGAGGTCAACCTCCAGATACAGTTGGGAGACTTTGCGTCCCGACATAGTTTTCTGGTCGCGAACATTATGGGTGACTACATTCTCGAAATGGATTTTCTGCGACCACATGGAACCACGTTGGATTTGGGCAAACGGGTATTGAAATGGCGGAATGTCGAAGTATTGATGGAGGATCCCAGTGCCCAAATTCCAAAGATGAATGTGGTAGTATGTACCGACACTGATGTGCCGAAATCTTCCGAGAGCATTGTATGGGCCAAGCTTGATGCTGATTCTGGAGATCACCGATCTTATCTGATAGAGACATCGGCATTGCGCAGTTTGATTGTAGGACGAAGCCTTGTAAAATCTATAAGGAACGCATACACCGGCTGGAGTCCTTAACACTGCAGACTCAAACACGAGCATCAAAGCGGGAGAAGTCATCGGCAGCTGCCAGCCTGTTTCCAATATCACCTCCGTGCAAGCCACTCACGACCATCATTGGAAAAGAACGCAAGACACAGACAAAGCCCGAGAATTCACGTCTGCAATATTGAAGCAGACCAAATGGCTAGCGCAGCTATTCAAGCAAGCCTCTGATCTGGTCATCAAGTACAGTGACATCTTTTCAACAAGCCCGGAGGACTAAGGCCGAACGAGTATGGTAACTCACGTCATAGATACACAGGTAGCCAAGCCGATTCGACAAGCGTCGAGACGTCTTCCTATAGCCAAAGACTGATCTGGGAAATGAAAAAACAAGGTGTTATCGAACCTTCTGTCAGTCCATGGGCCACGCCAGTAGTTCTAGTAAAGAAAAAGGATGGTAGCACTCGTTTTTCTGTCGACTATGTGCAGCTTAACGACGTCACTAAGAAAGTTTCTGGAGACGAGCCACCGAAGACGTCGGCATTGCGCAGTTTGATTGTAGGACGAAGCCTTGGAAGATCTTTAAGGAACGGATACGTGCCGGTTAGAGTCCTTAACGCCGGAGAATGAACCACAAGAGTCAAAGCGGGAGAAGTCATCGGCAGCTGCCAGCTCGTTTCCACCATCACCACTTTGGAAGCTACTCACGACCATCATTGGAAAAGGAGACAAGACACAGACAAAGCCCGGGAATTCACGTCCTCAATATTGAAGCAGACCAAATTGCCAGTGCAGCTATTCAGGAAAGCCTCTGATCTAGTCATCAAGTACAGTAACATCTTCTCAACAAGCCCGGATGACCAAGGCCGAACGAGTATGGTCACTCACGTCATAGATACACAGAGAGCGTAGTCGATTCGACAAGCACCGAGACGTCTTCCTACAGCCAAACAAGGAGAAGTGACCGCACTGATCTCGGACATGGAAAAACAAGGTGTTATCGAGCCCTCTGTCAGTACATGGGCCGCGCAAGTAGTTCTAGTAACAAAAAAGGATGGAAGCACTCGTTTTTGTGTCAACTAAAGGCACCTTAACGACGCCACTAAGAAAGATAGTTACCCACTTCCAACCATCAATGACATTATTTAGTCGACGCAAAATGGTTTTTTACACTTCACCTCAAGAGTGGCTGCTCGCAGGTAGAAATAGACAAGAAGGACCGAGAGAAGATCGCATTTTCAGTTGGGACTGGTGATGCCATTTGGGCATTGCAACGTTCCAGCCGCTTCAAAGGCCTGACGGAATACGTGCTATGAGGCCTAACCTGAAAGACCTGATTGGTGTACCTAGATGTCATCATTGTTATCGGGAGAAGACCATGTGCAGAACATAGAAGAGATGGTCTCCCAATTGCGATTGCGAATCTGAAACTTATCCCCGACAAGTGTACCCTTGTCGCAACTGAAGTAAAATACCTGGGATAGGTTGTATCATCAGAAGGGGTCAAAACAGACCCTGAAGAAATTGAAGGCGTGAAAAGCTGGCCAACACCAAACAACAAGCGCCAACTACGAAGTTTTCTGGGTCTGGCAACCTACTATCGAAGATTCGTCAAAGACTTTCCCGAAAAAGCTAAGTGTCTTCATCAGTTAACCGAGAAAAATCGTCCATAACATATGTCTGGAATGAACAATGGCAGGCAGCCTTTGAGACCCTGAAGGAGAAGCTGTGTGAATCACCCTTGCTGCCATATCCAAAACTCAGAAAAATGTTTATAGTTAACACCGATGCAAGCAACGGCGGTATTGGAGCTGTACTCTCCCAGCAGATCGATGGCGAAGAAAGACTCCTCTCGTATTACAGTCGAGTTCTTTCAAAAAGTGAGAGGAACTACTGCGTAACCAGGAAGGAGCTATTGGCTATAATAGAGGCCACCAAGCAGTTCCACAAGTACCTATATGGCCAGAAATTTGTTCTTTGAACATAACATGCATCCCTGAAAAATTGTTCATCGGAAGTGCGGAGTTCATGGAAATGCTGACACCCTATCTCCTCGTCCTTGTCCAGTTAACTGCAAGCATTGCCGACGGATCGAGGAAAAGGAGCCGACCGTTAATCTGCGGCCGGTTCAATGAAGATTGTTCGTTGGAGGAGAGTCGAAACGCCCAGCTAGCCGATGAAGACATCGGACCATTCCTCGTATGGGAGGAGACAGCTGGACGACCTCAGTGGAAGGACATTTCGATGCATGGCGCAACCCTGAAAATCTATTGGGCACAATGAAACACTCTTCAGGTGGAGGGTGGCGTACTCAAGCGGAAACGGGAAACGGCGGATGCCAGCTCCTATAGGATGGAAACTATTCCTTCCAAAAGCCGGATCCACGATGTGGTTAAGGAAATGCACGCTCGAGAAGACGTAGAGGACTGGTGTCGTAGATGCACAATGTGCACTTCCGTCAAAGGTCCAAAGCAATGACTGAGGAGACAAATGAAAACCTTTAACGTGGGTGTACTGTTTGAAAGGATTGCTGTTGACATCGCAGGACCCTTTCCTGAATCGGAATGGGGAAATCGATACACGCTGGTTATGGCCGATTATTTCAGCAAGTGGCCCGAGGTCTACCCCATTCCCAACTAGGAAGCAACTACTGTAGCCGACCAGCTAGTGTTAAATTGGGTCGGTAGGTACGGCGTACCTTGTGAACTACATTCGGACCAAGGTCGAAACTTTGAGTCACTAGTTTTTGGCGGAATCTGCGAGCTGCTGCGAATACGGAAAACGTGGACAATACTGCTGCATCTCCAATCCGATGAAATGGTGGACGTTTCAACGGCACATTCAATAAACACCTGGCCAAGGTGGTTGGCAAGAACCGAAGGGACTGGGACCGGCACACCCCATTACTCTTGCTGGCGTATAGAGTTGTCGATCATGCTTCGAAGGGCGAAGCTCAAGCCAAAGTCATCTTTTGAAAGACTATTCGTCTGCCCCCAGAGAAACCCCAAACGTGAGTAGTGAGCTAAGGCAACGGTTGAACCAGATACATCGGACAGTGCAAAAGCACCTCGAATCGGCTACTGACCGCATGCAGACCCGGTACGATCTGAATGCAAGTTCCACTGGCTTCCAGCAAGATGACTTGGTGTGGCTATATAACCCAGAACGGCGGAAGGATAAGTCTTCGAAGTTGCAGCATAATTAGGAGTGATCATACCGAGTGACAAAGCGAATCAACGACATCTATTTCGCATACAGGAACCCGTAAACCGCGAGTCAAAATGAAAACCGTGCACCTGGACCGTCTTGCCTCATATTACATCCAGGCAGACTTAACTACAACTGGCGGCACATCTTTTCGGGGTGAAAACAACTGAGGTGGGGGCAGTGATACATATGCAAATAATTCTGCGAGCTACAGTCGTAATTGTTTTCGCAACTATTAAGAACATGATGATCAATAAACGAATGTACTTGAAAGCACAAGAACCTACCAAGCATGATCAATATCTGAAAGTGACGTCACTGCGGCTATTCAGGATTGCCCGAATATTCCAGGTAATTCGTCAATGTAGGAGAAATGGATTGCATGACCATAGACCCTATATAAAGCCGAGCTGAATGAATGGGGAGGTATAGTAAAACTGCGATAAGTGTGGAGCGCGAATTAAAGGCGATATTGATTGATTGTGAAATGATTTTAGCAATAGACAGTTGGAATTAAAAATTTATAGATAAGAGAAAAGTAAAGTTGGTGAAATAGTTAAATTAATGATTGGACGCTTTTAGTGAATAAACTCTTTTAACTTAATTTATAAGACAGTGCGTATTCACTTTTCCGGAACATTAAAATTATTGGCTGCGAACCATAACACACGACAATATTATAATGGACTTCTGCAATGTGGGAGATAAACCTCCATCCGTCCATCGTTCTTCTCAACTGGATTAAGTAACCTCCAGCTAGATCTTCTCCAGGTGGACATTCAAATTCCAGATCATAAAGAGCTTCATTTCGCATCCAAACATAATTTTCTTGAGTGTTTCACCCGTGGTTTCATTGATGGCGGATCGATACGTCAATGCAGACAGGGAAAAGTATTGGTCCCAACTACTTTGGACAGGTATTTCAATGGGCCAATTCATTCCCTCCAACATTCCATATGACTGCAGACCTAACGCAGTCCCCGTGGTCTTTTTCGCTGCCAGCTTGCCACAAATTTCTTGGAACACCGGACTCTCGAAATTTTTTCCTTGATCGCTGAGGGCCATCAGGGGCACTCTATATCGACTGATGAATCCTTTTGCCAATGCTTCTGCGACAGTTGTGGCCTGTTGCTTCGAATTCCACCCGCTTTGTAAAGTGATCCATTGCAACCTGAATGTATTTGCCACCATTTCCTGTAGTCGGAAATGGTCCAGCAATATCTAAGGCACTCCCTTCTAGCATTACATTTTTTCATTGGAGTCGTTTTCTTGCGATGTGGTATATTACTCCTAGCACCTTTTATACATTTCTTACACGAGTCCTTCACATCTTCAGAACTGTTCATCCAATAAAACCTTTTTCGAACTCGCCAGCAGAGTTTCTTCACTCCGAGGTAATCTTCTGAAGGACTGTTGTGTTAATTTTTCAGTACTTTAGCTACTCTTATGCCTGGGATAACTAGTTGTCTTCTGTTCTCAGAACCTTCTCGTTCTCAAGAATCCTTTTCAATAGGCCTTCTTCTAGGACAAGAGAATCCCACTGACCCCAACACGCCTTGAGTGTCTGTGAAAATTTTGATCTTTCTTGCAAGGTAGGTCGTCGATTTTCCTCCTTCCATTACCGAATCTTTTTCAGGTAAGGATCATTTTCCTGCTCTTCTCCGATCCTGGTAGGTGACCATTCGTCGTCGACTACTATTGTTCCAGAAAATGCAGCTTCCTTCCGCTTTATCGCAGAGCGAACAGTTTGCAGGGCACGGTCGTCGAGATAAGGAGTCGGCATTTCGGTGACTCACGCCGGCTGGATGTTCGATGTTGAAATCGAACTCTTGAAGTCGTTTGATCCATCGAACAATCCGGCCCTCATATTCTTGAACTGCATCAACCACTTGAGCGCTCCAGTATCAGCCCGTATAAAGAACTTCCTTCCATGGAGATATTGATAAAAGTATTCCACAGACCTCACGACTGCCAAAAGTTCTCTTCTCGCGACTCAGTAGTTCCGTCCTGGCTTAGAGAGGACTTTGCTGAAGTGTCCCAGAACTCTTTCTTGTCCCCATTGGGTCTTTGAGAGCACTCCTCCAATTCCTACGTTGCTTGCATCAGTATCGAGGATGAGGTCCCCCTCTGGTAGTGGATATCCTAGTCTTGGCGCCGTCTATTCAGAGTTTCAAAAGTCGTTTTTGACAGTCTTCACCATAGCGGAAAGCTCTTGTCTTTTCTGTGAGTCGAGTTAGTGGCTTGGTAATATCCGCCAAATTTCTAATGAGCCTTCGATAGTACGTGCATAGATCAAGGAAACTTCTGACATAGTGTTTGTCGGTTGGTTGTGGCCACTGTTGACCGAAAGAAATTTTGTCTGGATCCGCTATCACTCCTTCATTGCTTACTATATGACCCAGGTAGTTAACTTAGTTTTGGAATAACAGACAGTTTTTTGGGTTTAATACAAGCTGGACCGTCTGAAGTACCGGAGTCCGCGGATGCTTACATGAACTGCGTATATGCCCTAGCTTGCCACAATTCCAGCATCTGATTTTTTGGCATTTTGTCCTCCATGCTTTTTATCAGGTTGATTATCTGGTCTTATCTGTCTTCATCGCCTTTCTTTTCAATGGCCCTGATTTCGTTGTATCCAGGGGTCTTCGTGGCTGCTTCATATTCGAGAGCAACAGTCAATACCTGGATGTCCAAACATTTCATCATGCTCCGCGCGGCTAATGGATAGGCAAATCGAACTATTCAGGTAATATTCACCTCGTACTATTGAAGGGGTTCGTCACGATATTGTTTTCGGTTTTTCAGCTGGGACTGAAATAATTATTCTAGATATTTGTGACCATATCGCATGTCCAATCGCTTTTTCAGCGGTTCGAAGTCATCAGTTTCTTCATACCGCCCGTTATGCATGCTAGACACTGCTGGGAAGGTGCTAGAGAAACGATTAGTGCAGGACGCTCCACCATTGATGCGATTGTAGAGGTGGTGAGTGCGATCCGAAAGGCAGAGGCACATAGCCACACCAAGCGACGCATCGTCCTGTTGGTAATACTTGACATTAGGAACGCCTTCAACTCTGCTAGTTCAAGTTCTAGAATATCTAATGCGGCTTTTGAGGGACTAACTGATTGACCGAAGCCTGCTTTACGACATGACACAGGGCCAACGAAGGATGGCTGTTACATCGGATGTTGCCCAGGGATCTATCCTTGGTACAGACTTGTAGAACGTGTCTTGCGACGGGCTACTGAGACTGGAGATGCCAGAAGAGTCGTGTTTGATCAGCTAGGCGGGTGATGTCGCGGCTTTGGTCGTTGGACGCACCGTTGAAAAGGCAAAACTTAAGCTAGGTAGGCTAATGCACTGAGTGAGAGACTAGATGACTGCTCGCGGATTCAGTTTAGCGCTCGAGGAAATCGAAGTGATCTCCGAACGTGTCGATGGTCGTTCCATTTGCAGCGTACAATTTACGATGTGTTTGGCCTCGACTAAGGATTACCGATATTTCTGCACCTGTATACACAAGAAATGTTCGCCCTGTTTGCTTATCGGCTACTAATAGGCGGCTCTTATTTAAGTTGACACCATCGCTGACCGATGATGGTTTTAATTTTTCTGTTGACCTGTTCGGTAAATTGGCAAGGCGGACGGCAGTTATTTGCGATTTTTCCAAATTTTCGGTGGTAAAAACAATACTTCTCATCCGTATTTGGATTTCATGTGCGTGAATGAGATTTTGGGCACCAGCAGTTATGTGAATGAGATTAAATTTCTGGAATCTTGATTCATTGAGCTCACTTCTAAACGGCCGAGTCGATTTCGGATTTCTAAGAGAACTAGATCCAATTTCTGAGCAGGATTTTGTGATGTTGATGCGATTACAGCTGGTGCAGCATTGAATTCTTCGACAATTTTCTCTGCCATCTCGAAAAGTTTTGTTATTTCCCTTTCAGTAGACACTTGCATAATAGCGCGTATATGATCTGGTAAACGTCCTAACTATAAGGTACGTAGGGCATCGTCTGGCAGCTGCGAACCTGCCATGTTCTGCATTTGACGGAATAAATGCAATGGTTTTTGGTCGCGCAACTCAAGCTCTGCAGTTTACGTTTGGTACTGCTCAGGAGGCACAGCGACTCAAGTAACTAACTGTGTTATTACCTCATCATATATACTTCTGGTCGGTGGATGCTTCACGGCTTCCCCACTTTGTTTGAGGAAGGTAATATCGAGGGACGCCGCTACCACGTTGAACTATGCCGTTTCCGAATATATTTTATAGTATCCGGATGTTGATTCAATTTGGGAGAACCAAAGTTCGGCTTGCGACTCACAAAGTGGCGGTAATTTTATATCGCGGACGGCTTCTAGTCGAGGGGGTTCACTAGTGGGCCACAATTTACGTGCGAGATTAAGCAAAGTTTTCGGAGTTTCCGTGCTAATATTCCTTTCGCCAGGCGTTGCTGAGTCGCCACTATTCGCCATTTTTTAATATTTGTCATCACTGCGTGTTTGTTGATGTGAATGAAACGTAGGGGTCACCAATTATAGGAAATAATCTTTGTGTCGTATTCCACATTAATGAAATACTCAAATTTGCAAGAACGCAAATTATATTTATTTAGCTTACAGACACGGGTTTCAACAATTCGAGAGGTATCGTAAGAAGAAGAAATTAGAATATTCATAATGCATTTATATTAGACATACAATATAAAAAGTCGCTCGGGATTTTATTGCTTAATTCGCGGAGAGATGTCGCCTTGCTTTTTTCAGGTCTGCTTCAAAATATGCGGTTCACGTCATCTATTATCGAACAACCCAATAAAACTGAGTAGCATTCCAAAGTGGAAGAAATTGCGAAGGCTCAGGATTTAAGTGAAAACGGCAACTTACTTCCAGCGGGACAATAAGGGGGCTCTTAGTCAGGGAAATCAGTAATGTGAAGATTTGATATTCTTGAATTGGCCAAAATTATTATGATTTTAGTAGTGTTTAATTTATTGAGTGATGAATATAGTAATAAAAGTGTTAAACCTCAATGGAAAATTTTTTGATTTTCCTTTCAATTGTGAAATTGGTTTGAAAGATCTATTGGTTGAAGTGGAAAAGAGTTTCCAGGAAAGATTGTTTTTTTAAGTTGATTACAGTGATATTGTTTCAGAGTGGTTGGAGTGAGAACACGGTTGCAGGTTCTTCGCCTTCGACAAGTCTTTCAGGATTCTTCCTTTGTTTTGGGTTTAGGCGTTTCAGGGGCCCACAGTCTCGTTCGGCAGACCACGGGGTGGCGGCAACCACACGGGCGAATGAGTAGCCACGGCCCGTTTTCATTTGGGGTATCCTGGAGCCGAAAGCCCCACCTGAAAGGACTGCCTGGAGAGGGTAATAAAATGCCTAATCAAACAGTCTACACTTAACACGTTCATTCACTACAATGATACAGTTTGGATCGAACATGTGCATACCCTGCAATAATTAAATGTTCACCTATCGTGGGAATAAATAACACAAATGCAAAATTAAATAAAGTGTGGCGGATCAAAAATCCCGATCCCCGACTCACACGCACGCATCCCGCATTTAACCGGAAGCTTATGCCCGGTGCCCGACTGCAATGCACGCATCCCATATCCACAGCACTCTAATACCAATGCCCAGCCACCACGAGCGGATCGAGTTACTCGTTTCCGCTGTAGCAATGTGCAGCTCGAAAAAAATGCACACATGTGCATCATCAGCAAATTGCTTGAGACGATAAACGCTCCAGTCAGAGCAGGTGATGGTCGCGCGTGTGCGCGATCCTGCTCTTCACGAGTTTTGAAACTGTTGACAGTGCTCCGCGACCACGTCCTCAAACGGACCCGCCATGCTAACAAGGTTTATCTCTTTTTCATGATTTGTTCGGACGGTCGACGTACTTTGCCACCGCATCCACACACTCATTCAACGCGGATGGAAAATCAGCCCGTAAAGGAAGTCAAAGGCGAGGTGACCAATACATTAGTGGTAAATTCGACGCTCGCTGTGCAAAGCGACCACATCGAGGTCAAACTATTGTGCGTTCTCGTGGTTAACATCGCGTCCCTAGTGTACATATTTTACAGGGACCATGTCCGAGGCGAGAACTTCCCACAAGCTCGAGCGTAGTAATTGCCATGCCAAACGAAGGCAAAGACGGCGTCATGACGAAGAGGTGTCCGACGCCGAAGAAGTGAACCGCGTCAAGAGCGTCACGTTTCGGATTCCGCCGTTCTGGAAAGAAGGCGTCGAGCAGTGGTTCGACCAAGTAGAGGCGTACTTTGAGGCGAACTGCATTATGGGGGGCACAACTCATTTTCAGGTGATCGTTGCCAGCCTGGATATCAAAGCTGTGAAGCAAATACGAGTATCTCAAGCGTGAGACAATCAAAGCATTCGCCGAGTCTACCCAGCAGCGCATTTAGAGGCTATCGTCGGAAGTCGAATTGGGCGACCATCCCAGCTTTTAAATAGAATGGTCACACTTGCCGCCGAAAGCATCTCAGACGACACGCTAAAGCAAATGTAGCTAAACTGACTGGACATAAAGCTGTGCAGCATCCTCTCCACGAACGACGCTTCACTACAAAACCTGGCAACAATTGCCGACAGGGTCCACGAAGTGACGAAAGGACCCAAGCCATACGCCGTCGGCGACGAAAATTTTTGCTGAGCTCAGCAAGCTCTCGGGAGAAGTTCAAAAATTGGCACGACGAACCGATGAGCAGCACAGAAGCCCAACACAAAAAGGTGAGTGCACGTGCTCATGCAACACTGGAAAAGGAAGGCCATGGGCGCCTTCGCAAACACGCTCAAAATCGCCCAAACCATCAACCGAGGTCTGCTGGTTCCATAGCCGTTTCAGATTAGAAGCCACGAAATACCAACCGCCGTGCAGTCATGGCAGGCAGCAGAAAAACTGAAGTCGTCCTCTCCACAACAGCTGGCCGGTGCGTGCTCAGTGCATCGTTTATACATTCGCGACAGCAGAGGCATTGGCGCACTATTAATCGATCTCGGCACAGACGTTTCCGCGATTCCACCGGCCATCCGAGATCGAAGAAACCCAGATCCAGGCACCCGTTTATTAGCTGCCAATGGTTCCGTTATTAGTACATATGGGAAGCGGAATTAAACCCTGAATCTCGGGCTGTCGAAGCCTATTACTGGGCCATTCATCATAGCAGACGTCAGTTCCCCGATCGTTGGAGCCGACCTGCTCGAGCATCACGGACTACCCATTGACATCAGAGGACCAAAACTAAGCGAGCGACTGATCGCGACTGCAGCGGAGGTGAAAGCCCCATCCAAGGACCAGCAACCAGCAGTCTTTTCAAAATCTGCTGCTATTAAAAGCGAATACGCTGCGATTCTTGCGGAGTACCCCGAAATCACAGAAACAGTGACCCGTCGCAACATTCGTTGCGCAACGACGCATCACATCGTGACGAAAGGCTCTCCAGTTAACGCAAAGGCACGCCGCCTTCCACTCGACAAACTCGCCGCTACAAAAGCCGAGTTTGATAACCTAATACAATTAGGAATTTGCCGTCCATCTAAGAGTGCATGGAGCAGTCCTTTGCACATGGTCCGTAAAGCCAACGGCGACTGGCGACCGTGCAGGAACTATCGCGCTCTCAACGCCTGCACCGTTCCAGATGGATATCCAATTGGGTTTCTGCAGGACTGCACTGCTGCATTGCAAGAAAGAACGTTTTCACAGTGATTGACCTATAGAGGGCATTCCATCAAATTCCAGTCGAGCCGGATGATGTCCCAAACACAGCGATCATCACGCCGTTTGGATTATACGAGTTTGTTTATGTGACTTTCGGCCTATGCAACGCAAGACAAACGATCCATCGATCCATGCACAAGGTGCCACGTGGGCTCGACAACACATTCTTCTACATAGACGACATACTACTGTTCTCGCCAGCTCAGCGAACTCATCAACAGCACGTGTCGGAAGTGCTGGATCGTCTACGCCAATATGGACTTGCTATCAATTTCGACAAGTGCCAGTTTGCATTAAATGAAGTGCGGTTTTTACGATACACAATCTCGTCCGGCGGATTGAAGCCTTTACCTGAGAAGATACAAGGCATATCCCAAAACCCAAGACAGTTCTGCAGCTGAAGTCATTTCTGGGTATGATCAACTCCTACAGACGATTCCTGCCACACGCCGCTCAAAAACAACAACCGCTCCAACAGCTGATACCGGGAAGCAAGAAGCGCGACAAAACAGAGCTTAAGTGGCCCGACGAGGCATCAGCAGCGTTCGACGTGTGCACATCGGAACTGAGCAAGGTTCCGTCACTCGCGCATCCTGATCCAACAGCTACATGGTCCCTATCTGTAGACGCCTCAGACGATGGACTCGGAGCTATCCTGCACCAGACGACAAACACTGGAACAGAGCCTCTAGGATTTTTCTCGTGCAAGCTCAACGATACTCAGTGATGCTACAGCACCTGCAACCGAAAGCTCCTAGCTATTCACGAGTACATCAGGAGGGCAGAGTTTTCACTGTGTTTTCCGACCACAAGCCACTGCAGCTTGCGTTCCAGCAACGATCAGAAAAAGCGTCACCGAGGCATCAACGTCGACTGAACTTCATCTCTCAGTTCACCGTTGACATCAGCTACATCCCAGGCCGGAATAAGTCAATCGCGGATTATATGTCTCGGGTAAGTACGATTTCGCAAATCGATTTCTTTTCCCTCGATTCAGCTTAGCAAAACGATCCCGAACTCAAGGCTTTGCTGGTGGACCGAACGAATCAACTCAAGTGGAAGAAGCAGCAGCTAGCTAATTCCACTACACCACTGCACTGCATAGTCACCCACGACAAGGTTCGACCCTACGCACCGCAGTAGTTTAGGTCAACAATCATGCAGATGATGCATGGCCTAGCCCACCCGGGCATACGAGCGTCTAGACAACTTATCACCGACCGTTTCTTCTGGCCAGCCATGAACAAGGAAATCAATGACTTTGTGCGAAGCTGCATGGCCTTATTACAATTTTTCTATCCCGGAGCACTCTGGGCCTCTGGTAGAGACCTTCGACTGGGGCCCTCGGACCCGGTTAGCCGAATGAAGAGGGGCCGTGCGCCACTCGCTTTTCCAATGGGCCCCACGGGAGTCACCAAGCGAGAATCGCGACTCGTCGAAGACTCGTACCGGCACCGATGTTATTTCCGCGCTCGCGTACCGACTGTGTCGCCTATTCCTCCCTACACCAACTCGCACACCTAAACAGCGCGTGGAATCTAAGGGGAATTTATGTCCTGACGGACCCTTGAGCCACACCACGTATTGGCGGAGCACCCTCGAGCCTTCCACACCTGGGGTACTATTCGTGCTCGCCCACTACGACACTTCCCGAGCCAAACCTTACACTTTAGCACGTTCCACTTGTGGAAATAAATTCTACAAAAGCAAATATTATTGGAAATAATTATTATTGTCGTGAATTTCAGATCCCTCCAATCGCCTTTTTCCGTGCAGTTCACCGAAATCTGCCGTCCCGCCAACTCCAAAATTGTATTTTCTTGAATATCCCGCCTAACCTCCAAAAGAAAATTCCGCCAAAAACGCTCGCCTAGTCGAGTTCCCAGAATCCAAAGAAGAGAGCTTTTCAAGCTCCATCCGGGGCCTTTTATCGTTTCTGGTTGCCACGCTTTCCTCCAAGCGAGCTTCCGAACGTGGCTCCACTTTCTCGTCCAGTGGAGGCGCGCGGCATTGCGGACTTTGCTGCATTATCCGTAGGCGTTGTTGTAATCGTTCGGTTGAACGCACTGATCATATGGCAGCTCAAAAGCTCTCGGTGGGAACTGTCATTCCCAATGTTTATTTATTTGCCGAGACCAACTTTTGTTTTGCGTTTTGTTCTGAAAGTGGTTCAGTGGGGAACGACAAATCATTGGCTTCCGCTAACGTCCTTAGATCGAAATAGTACTTAGCATAAACGGACGGGGGTACGTTGATATTAAACTGTAGCAACTCTAAAAATTGTCTTTCGAGCTCGTTCATGTCTTCTACGGTAATATCCTTAAGAATTTGACAATAGTCGATGTTCCACACGGCTTGATCATCCCATACTTTGCTTGCTAGCAGGATGGCGCCTATTACCATTCGTTTCCAGTTGCAGGGTGCGATATCTAATTCAGCGTAAGTTAACAATCGTTCTAAATAGACTAGGGTAATAATAGCACATTCTGCTGTCAATTGAGCAGCGTTAAATAAAGTTCGTACAAATTTGTAGATTTGCCGATGTTCCGGGTAGTGGACATCGTATTCATCAGGGACTGGGTCCCGAGTGAGCGGGTGAAGTTTTTTTCGTCAAAAATATCTAGTCGCCGCTCGGATTGTCGGTTTTTAATGTGATAGTAAATAGCTAAAGATACGCAGTTTACAGTATTCTTAAGATTTGGCTGCGATACAGTACTATCGTCCAGATAGATTGTCGAACATGATGAACTCTTTTTCAGTCCCGGCACACTGACACTTGTCGATCCATGGGGCTTTGATGCTGCGACTTCTTTCTTGTGATCACACCATTCTCGACCTTTGATCTCTCCAAGAATATCGTAGCTGCTGATGGATCAACTGAAGGATCTGCATCACCATCAGTCGTTTCACGTTCTGATATATGTTGTATGTTATTCGTAGATTGGTTTCCTTCGGACAGATGTTCCTCATAGACAGGAACTTCCTTGACTTTTCGTTCGGGCGGCGGACTCGAGTAGGCGCAACAAGAGTTTTTATTACCCATAGTTTATGAAACAACTTATCGAATATCTTTTTATGCTTTTTGAAATCTTCCCATAGATTCTCTTTTATTTTATGGTTCTTGTGTTCCTGGTTTAGTACTCACTTTTACGGACTACGTCGAATTAGTTTTGCTGAGTTAAAGGTTAAAATGTCTCTATGAGTAAATCGTATTTTATAAAAATGTTAACATTTTGCATGGTTTCTTATCTGTCGGGTTAGTTAAAATTTACGATGTTGTGAGTAGTTTCGTTTTAAAAACGGATTAAATAATGTTTTTTTCTTATATGTAAAGCTTGACTTATCTACGCAAAACAGAAAACTAATGTTTTATTGCTTTACACTAAATTTCGTGACTAGGTTAAGAGTTTCAACTAAAATTAAAAAAAGGATTAAATACATTTTAAATATCTACTTCCGCTTGGCTCGGGAAGTTATCCTCGCGGAGAACTTATATTTTCTTTTTTTATTTTTTTTATTATACTTTTAGATAAGACCGCGGGCACCCTTAAACTCGTGTGTGGAAGGCTCCCGTGACAGCCTGCCAACGCAACAAGATCAGACGTCATCTCAAGTCACCGCTACAACCCGCTAGATGCCAGATTCAAGCACATCAATATAGATCTCATCGGACCTCTGTCCTCGAACTATGGTTACCGGTGTTGCCTAACCATCATCGACAGGTTCACGCGATGACCCCAGGCTGTTTCGCTTCAAAATAGCAACATCAGTCGCCGAGGCGCTAATCAATGCATAGATTAGCCGCTTCGGAGTGCCAGCACGGATTACTTTCGACCTGGGACGCCAGTTCGAGAGCCAAACCTTTGCTGAGCTAACCCGTATTCTGGGAATCGATCACCTGCGGACAACCGCTTACCATCCTGCGGCCAATGGGATCATCGAGAGATGGCATCACATAGTCAAAGCCGCCATCCGCTGCTATGATACAGTCGAATGGACGAAAGTGCTGCCTCTTGTACTTCTTGGTCAGCACGCTATTTTGAAGAAAGATATCAGTGCTACTCCCGCAGACATGGTTTACGGCACCAGCTGACGACTTCCTGGAGAATTCTTCACCGTATCGAAGCCAAGCACCAACGACACAGACTTCTTGCACGATCTCAGGTCTCGTATGGCAAAATTGAGACCTAGCGGCACCGCGCGCCACGAAAACAACTACACCTTCATACACCGAGCATTAGAGACCAGTATACACGTCCTCATACGAAACGACAAGGTGAAGTCATCGCTGACGCCACCATATGACGGTCCGTACGCTGTATTGAGCAGGAAGGCCAAATACTTCAAGGTGAGCGTCAATGGACATCCAGCCTCAATTTCAATTGACAGGCTCGAACCCGCATTCCTCGCGCCCGAGGCTAACACATCGACGAGGCCCCTTACAAGCGAACCAACGACAACCACCCGACCTGGACGCAAGATTCGACCACGCGTACGATTTTAATGAAAAGCAGATTATCGTGGCCAAGCCATTGCGGGGGGAGTACTGTGGCGGATCAATAATCCTGATCTCCGACTGCCCCGCACGCATCCCGCATTTACCGAATGCTGATGCCCGATTCCCGACTGCGATGTACGCATCCCACATCAAGCGCTCCAATGGCAATGACCCGCCACCACGAGCGTTTCCGTCGTAGTAATTTGCAGATCGAAGAAAATGCACACATGTGCATCATCAGAAAATTACTTGAGACGCTGAACGCTCCAGTCAGAGCACGTGGTGGTCGCGCGTGTGCACGATCAGCACTTTTTACTGATAGCAACGTGCAGACAATTGAAATGAATGCTTATCAGTTGATCGAGATCTCGCAACAAAGACGCTCGCTTAAACATCAAGCCCGCTTGTATTATTTAAATAGTATTCAGTAATCATGTAACTTAGAATATTGGAATATTGTGAATAATCGCGTTTTAACCTGGCCACAGGCCCAACATAGCATTAAAAAAGTCAGGATTAAACACAAATAGATTCTCACAACTACTTTATTCGTACCCCACTAGTATGATTGTCATCCTAATTTTGTCGTCATTATTTTCTAAGCGTCCTTAAACTGGCCTACTGCATTTTTACGCGTAAGTAATCTCCACAGCATCATTTCTTCCTCAAATTTAACAACCAGATCTTCAGTTAACAGTCTCTCAAATATTGTTTCCGAAAAACAAAGCACTGTTTTCAAGCAGTTCAACATCAATGACTTGCATTTACTACCATATTTTCCTTCAGTTTCCTCCAAAACCTCTTGTCTAGTGTATCACAACTTTTCTCTAGAGCGATCCTTTAAAAATGCATCATAATGACAAAATCCTGAAATAACACCCACACTTCCAGCCTTAAACACGTCCATATGAAAAACAACATTGCGTACTGGAGTGAAATGTAAATAAAGATGGTTGGTATAAACACTAGACTAGCAAAAAGAGGCAAAACTTGAGAAAAATAAAACAACATGAAATCAGCTTCTATATCGCCCGGAAAGCTTTCTCTTTTTATGGAAATGTTTTTGGTGCTTTCTAGGAAAATATTGAAGAAGGAGGACTGGGGGAAGGAAAATTGAAAATGGAAATGTTTGCCATAAATTTTCTATTATTTTTACTCAACAAGGCTGACTGATGGTAACTGAGCGAGCGAGGGCTTTTCATCTTCAAGGAAATGCCTTACGGCAAAGACCTTTCGAAATCCTTGAATGTTTATGCAACCCTGAAACATGATGAGACGTTCAAGTGCGTTGGGAAGGAGCAAGAGAGAGAAAGAGAAAGAGAAGAACGAACGAGATAATTGTTGAGAGATGCAGTTACGCGTGTGTGTACAAGACACACAATTCCTTTCAAATGTTTACTCAAGGAATTGGAGGATCTAACCAAGGTAAGAACAATCGAGTCCGGAAAGATTGTTAAAGGATATGATGGGCTCTGCTTTTCAAGAAAATAAAGGTATTTTTCATGAAACGTTGCTTTCAGGCAAAATTTGGGTATGGTACGTTATGGATTGAATTTTCATGATTGGGATCCTTGCAGCAATTTAATGCTATGATTTACAATTTGTAACGGATGCTCAAATAATGTATTTATTACAAAGAATTATTTCACCTGCCACACGCACGGCTTCGTCTTGACTAATAGCTCTCCAAAATAATGTGCTTTCGATGTTTTCCATAGGTAAGGACATGCCATCGGAATAATACTCGTATATCCTTCAAATTCCGAAGTCAGTGCAGATAACACATTAAAGATGTCACGTATGAGAAATGGGATAAAAATTTGATTTATTTCATCCATTTCGTTTGCACACCATAAAGTTCGTTTCAGTTTCGCTCTGCTTTCCCGAATCCTACCTTCCATTAAAACATCATATAAAAAGGATCACACCGCATCGATTCAATGTAATGGATGTTATAAACCAAGCAAAGGTCTATGATATAGCCTGAAAGCGAGTTTTCGTATAATATTGGCGACAATCGAATGGTAAGGATGTTCCCTTTTTGCAGCTTTCCTTAAAGTATCAATAAAAATCAGGATAAGGGGGATAACGCCTGATGAGGAATTGGAATGTAGCAGCAATACTTCTTTCTGGTTTATCCATTTAAATGCTGAATATGAGAATGATGGTTGGACCTTTTCTTTCTCAAATCCTTATTCCGGCCATTACGTATGGTTTATTTTCGATTTTTCTTCTCAATCCTATGTGTCGCATGTATTTCCATTTGATTTTACTTTCATAAAGAAAATATAATAGCCTAGAATTGAATTGTCTCCATTTGCGCTATCCTTTTTAGTTCAGGTTATGCGCTTGGTCACAAAGCTTTGGAGAAATAACTTTATTTGATGCTTTAAGGGAGATAAGCAGGTTTGAGATGGACTTTAAGTTATACACGAGCAATTGGGACAAATTGCCCTAAAGCCACGATATCTTGCACTTAAGCAACCATAATACATTGTTTTCGATTAACTTACATACATAAATTATGAAAGTACAATTTAATGTTCTTAATTCAGAGGGTAAGGCTTAGTTGGAATTGGTTTCGAGCCTTACAAATTGCAACGTAGATACACTACCATTGATCCATGATCCCTCGTTGAAACGTATTTGAAACTTACTCGAATTAAAACTAAATTTTTCCATTCTAAAAAGTTTTTTGGATCACACTTCGACAATCAATTTTTAATTTAAACCTGATTTCTTTACTGACTGAAGAAATCATGGACATTTTTTGGGATTCCATCATCCATGAGCCTCTGGCGGCAGCTTTAGCATTGCAACATTGTCCGATGCTTCACGTTAGCGTGCAACTTTGTCCACAGTGCAACAATTGTATTGCAACATTGTCCGATACTTCAACCAACGGAGCAATTGCCTCAAGCAAACATGCCATATCAATTTACACGACCAGAGCTCCACTCAGCATGTCTGTTGGTCGCACGTGTGCATGGTCAGCAGTTCTAACGCAAGTGGAACGTTCTGTTGGAAGTTGATATCGCGTTGACGAGAAGATAAGAACACTTCATTCCAAACCTCACGAGAGTTGGCAATTGACGAGCATTCAGTAGTATAAATTTCTATCGAGATTTATCATAAGTCATGGTGTTATTGTAAACAGCGGAAATTAGAGAATAAATAGTTTTTTAACGTCTTGATCACCGCGTATCGAATTTGAGGACTATACCTGGCGATCCTGCCTCACGCGAGTGGAAGATAGCGCCCGACGTTACATAACGAACATTCTCACGTGTGTAGTGCTCCTTTTCCCTCGTCAACGTGAATGGGAAACCAGCCGGTGCAAGAGTCGAAGGGTGAAGTAATGAACACCTTGGTGGTAAATCCGGCGCTCGCAGTGCAAAGTGACGGTCTCGATGAAACACTATTGTGCGTTCTCGTGGTAAATATCACCTCCCTAGTGTACATATTGTATAGGGATCACGTCCGCGGCGTAAAGCGGCGCGCACAAGCGAACACCCGTCAAGCTCAACTTTAATAATTGAAATGCCAGACGAAGACAAAAACGACAAGAGCGGACCCAGAAGCCGGAGAGATAAGCGGTGTGAAGAACGCCACCTTCCGGATTCCGCCATTCTGGGAGGAGGACGTCGAGATGTGGTTGGACCAGATCGAGGCTTACTTTGGGGCGAGCCGCATTAAAGGAGACACAACGCGTTTCCAACTGCTCGTCGCCAGACTGGACATAAGAGTTGTGAAGCAGGTGCGTGGTGTGGTGTCCAAGCCACCAGTGGAGGGAAAGTATGACAACCTCAAGCGCGAAATTATCAAAGCCTTTGCGGAGTCCGCTCAACAGCGTATCCAGAAACTGTTGTCGGAGGTTGAATTGGGCGATCAACGACCGTCACAGCTGCTGAACCAAATGCGAACAGTCGCCGCTGACAGCATCTCAGAGGAGACACTGAAACAGATGTGGCTAACAGACTGGACATCACGTTGCGTAGCATTCTGTCAGCAAACGACGCCATTCTGCAGAATCTGGCGACGATTGCCGAAAGGGTCCGCGAAGTAACGAAAAGATCCAAACCATACACCATCGGATCGATCTCGCATCACGACTCTGCGGAAGCCTCTCGGCCAACAACGAGAATTTTCTCAGAGCTCTCCAAGTTGACGGCAGAGGTTGTGAAGCTGGCACGCCGAATTAACGAAGACCATAGGAGCATAGAACAAAGGACCGAGTGCACGTGGTCATATGCCGGTAAGCCAGGGAAACCGCGAGTACCATCACAATCACGCCTACAGTCACCCAAACCTCCAACCGAGGCTTGCTGGTACCACACCCATTATGCATCAGAAGCCACGAAATGCCGACTGCCATGCAAGTTCGGCAGGCAGCAAAAAACTAAAGTCGTCCTCTCCGCAAAAAATGGCCGGCGCGCGCTCAGTGCATCGCTTATACATTCGCGGCAACGATGGCACTGGCGCGCTTTTGATCGACACCAGCGCAGACGTATCCATGATCCCACCTACCATCCGAGATCGAAGTAACCCAGAATCCGACGCCTGCTTGTTAGCTGCTAACGGTTCTGTTATTCACACCTACGGGAAGAGGAAGTTGATTTTAAATCTTGGGCTTCCGAGGCTTGTTACTTGGGCTTTCATCATAGCCGACGTCAGACCCCAATCATCGAAGCTGATCTGCTTGAGCATCATGGACTACTTGTGAATATCAAAGGACGAAAGCTCATCGAGCGACAAATTGCGACTCCAGCCGAGGTGAAGGCCACACCCAAGAACCAACCACTGGTACAATCATCGACATCCGCAACAATCGCAAGTGAATACGCTGCAATTCCCGAAATCATATCGACAGCACCTCGTCGCAACGTTAAGTGCACGACGACACATCATATTGTGACAAAAGGCCCTCCTGTCAACGTGAAGGCACGCCCACTTCCTCCCGACAAACTCGCCGCTGCGGAAGTCGAATTCGACAACATGATGCAACTGGGAATCTGTTGACCATCTAAGAATGCATGGAGCAGTCCTCTACATATGGTACGTAAAGCCAACGGAGACTTGTGGCCATGCGGGGACTACCGAGCTCTTAACGCATGCACCGTCCTGGATCGATATCCAATCGGATTCCTTCAAGACTGCACTGCTGCTTTACACGGGATGAAGGTCTTTACTGTAATCGATCTACATAAGGCGTTTCATCTGATTCCAGTCGAGCCGAATAATGTCCCGAAGACGGCGATTATCACGCCGTTGGGATTATTTGAGTTCGTCTGCATGACTTTTGGCCCATGCAACGCGGGCCAGACCTGCCAACGCTTCATGCACGGGGTGGGGATGCAAAAATGACTTCGTATACATAGAAGAAATATTGGTGTTTTCATTGGACCCGCAGACGCACCAACAGCATGTGTCGGAGGTGTTGAGCTGTCTACGCCAATACGGACTTGCGTTCAACAAAGACATGTCCCCATTTGGAGTTGCAAGTCGAAACTAACCAAGGTTCTGTCACTTGCGCATCCTGATCCAGCAGCTACATGGTCCCTAACCGTGGACGCATCGGATGATGAACTCGGAGCTGTCCTGCACCAGACAACGAGCACAGGATCAGAGCCTGTGGGGTTTTTTTCATGCAAGCTGAACGACACCCAGCGACGCTGCAGCACCTACGACCGGGAGTTGCTAGCCATTCACGAAGCCATCAAGCACTTCCGGTGCATGCTGGAAGGTAGAGTCTTTACGGTCTTCTCCGACTACAAGCCATTACAGTTTGCGTTCCAGCAACGACCGGAGAAGGCATCACCGAGGCAACAACATCAGCTGGATTTTACCGCCTAATTCACAGTTGACATCCGCCACATTCCGCGCCGGAATAACAAAATCGCGGATTATATGTCTCCGGTAAGTACGATTTCCAAGACCAACCTCCTTTCTCTCGCTTCAGCTCAAGAAACCGATACAGAGCTCAAGGCTTTGTTAGAGGACCGAACGAATAAACTCGAGTGGAAGAAGCAGGAGCATGCTGATTCCGCCACGCCACTGCATTGCAAAGTCACTGACAACAAGGTTCGACCCAACGCACCGCAGCAGCTTAGGTCAACAATCATGCAGATGATGCATGGCCTAGCCCACCCTGGCATACGAGCAACTAGACGATTCATCACCGACCGCTTCTTCTGGCCGGCCATGAACAAGGAGATCAATATCTTCGTACGAGGCTGCATGGCCTACCAGCGCAACAAGGCCGGACGTCACGTCAAGTCATCGCTCCAAAGGTACGCCTCACCGGACACCAGGTTCGAGCATATCAACATCGACCTCATCGGACCACTATCCCCGAACGATGGTTACCTTTATTGCCTTACCATCATTGTCAGGTTCACACGTTGGCCCGAAGCCGTTCCGCTCCAGACTATCACCGAAACAACAATCGCCGAGGCGCTTATCAATGGATGAATAAGCCGCTTTGGAGTACCGGCAAGAATAACTACCGACCTGGGACGCCAGTTCGAGAGCCAAATCTTTGCCGAGCTGACCCGTATTCTGCGAATCAACTACCTGCGGACGACCCCGTACCATCCTGCTGCCAATAGAATCATTGAGAGATGGTATCGCACAGACAAAGCCGCCATCCGCTGCTACGACACAGCCGAATGGACGAAGTTGCTTCCTCTTGTGCTCCTCGGACTACGCGCTGCATTGAAGGAAGATACTAATGCTACACCCGCAAACATGGTCTGCGGCTTCCAGAGGAATTCTTCGCCGCATCCCAGCCAAACGAAACGGACTGATTGCGTGATCTCAGGTCACGCATAACAAAACTGTGACCTCGAGACACCGCACAACACACCATCACCCCAAGGTTTGTACACGGAGCATTAGGCAACAGCTCACACGTCTTCATACGGAATGACAAAGTGAAATCATCGCTCACACCACCATACGACGGTCCATACCCGGTTCTGAGTAGGAAGGACAAGTATTTCCGCATTAACATTAATGGACACGCCACCTCGATTTCGGTCGACAGGCTCAAACCCGTATTCCTCGAGCCAGAATCTACTTCGAAGGCGAGGCCCCTCACTAGCGAGCCAACAACGACCACGAGCACTGGACGTAAGATCCGGCCACCCTTACGCTTCGAATAAAAATATCGTGGCCAAGCCATTGCGGAGGGAGTAATGTGGCGGCAAAGTTAGCATTGCAACATTGTGCGATGCTTCACGTTAGTTTGCAACTTTGTCTGCAGTGCAACACTTGCATTGCAATACTATTCGATACTTCAACCAACGCAGCAATTGCCTCAAGCAAACATGCCATATCAATTTACACGACCAGAGCTCCACTCAGCATGTCTGGAAATAAAAAACATTGACTGCGTGACGGATCTAGTCGAGATAGAAGAGGCCATCAAAAGGGAGTTCCTAAGCGTGACAGGATCAAGCGAGGCTGTCACCAGAAAACCAAAAGAGGACAACTTATGGCCATCATTGACTTCACCGAAAAGGACACCGAACAAATTCTATACATGCGCAAAATATGAACAGGAGGTTGTCTACAGGATACGGCGAAGAGCAGCGCTTATTCAATGTTTCAAATGTCTTGGCTATGGTAACACCACATAAGTTGGAAAGGACCTGATAGGAGTTCTCTATGTTGCAAATGCGGTGAAATGGGACATATAAGACAAGAATTTTCAAAGGATGCTGATGCAAGACCGGAGTTTGGACACGTCATGGGATCAGGGAAATGTTGAGTTTCAACAAGCCCTAGCAATGGCAAGATCAGAGCTTCGATGACCCGTATCTTGCAGCTAAACCTACACCGCTGTTTAACCGTCCAAAATCTGCTTGAGCAGTTTACGAGGGATATTAAAGCCGACTTTATGCCGCTGAGTGATCAACACCATGAGAAAAGTTCTGCATAATGGTATCCTGATGAAACTATTACTGCCGCCATCTGGGTTCGCAACAGTGATTTTTAAGCAGAGAGTTGTGGACGGAGGGAACGTTTTGTGTGGGTTTGGTGGTCAGTGACCACCTTTTGTAGGGTGTACAGAAGGTGGTCACTGAATGAGTCGACATAACATTTCTAAGCCGGGCTTAATGCTTTGGAGGTCGCTGTCTCGAACGCAAACGGCAACATGCTCATTGGGGGAGACTTTAACGCTAGAGCAATTGAATGGGGCAGGCCTCAAACAGTATCACGGAGAAAACGAATACTAGAAATGGCGGCCAGGACGGCGCTCGTCCTACTAGACACGGGAAATACGCCGACTTCTCGCCGAACTGACTGTGAAGGAACCATACCGGACGTGACATTTGCGTCGGATTCCTTAGTATGGGGGATATTCAATTGGAAAGTACTAGGGGACTACTCAGCCAGTGATTATCAGTGTATTCTGCTTGAGATCAGTGACGTTGTCCCCCGATTGCTGACCTCTCGACCTTCTCCAATTGGATGGGACATTGGAAGGATGGACGTTGAGAGGTTCGTCGAGGTGGCAGCTCAGGACTTGGTGAATTCAACTATGAGCATCATCACAATTCTACGTCCCGTTGGAAACCCCGGTACGGCAAGACCCCAGAGTGAAATCGCTGAAAAGCGAAGGGAATGTCACAAGCTTCGGCGTGGGGCACAACGGGCACGAAACCGTGGTGGGGCAGGCAACCTGGTAGCAGCATAGAAATCGGCCAGGAAATGTCTTCCCAAATTGATTAACACAAGCAAGACTCGCTGTGGGCAAGATTTAGTGGAACATGTGAACAAGGAGCCGTGGGGCCTTGGCTACAGCTAGTTATGCGGAAGCTTGGCGCCCTACGGAAACCTTGCATACATGATGCGAAAAAGAGGGACGATAAAGTGTGGGCACTCTTTTCCGCCCATCTCGTCCAAGTGACGCTGTCCATGGTGAAACAGCAGTCGAGTGCCCACTCTTCACACATCCGGAACTGGAAGAGGCAGTCCTTTCACTGAAAGCGAGGAAGGCTCCAGGTCTAGATGGTGTTCTAGATGAGGTGTTGCGGCTTGTCTATCACCATTGTCCTGACTTGCAGGTCAGCACATTCAACGCTTGCTTACGAGACGGGGTTTTCCCGGTACGATGGAAGGTGGCGAAGCTCGTGCTGATCAGCAAGGGGAAGGGAGATCCCGGATCACCAACTGCATAATGCCTATTATGCATGGGTATGCAGTCGGCGACACTGTTGGAAAAGTGCTAGAGAAACTCATCAGGGAAGCTTCGCGGACGTGATTCGTGCTGCTGGGTACCTATCTCCTCGACAGTACGGCTTTAGAGCAGGAAGCTCCACCATTAATGCGATTGCAGAGGTGGTAACCGCGATCCAAAAAATAGAGGCATAAAGCCGCACTGTAAGTTGTAATTATAATCAAGAGCGGCCACACCAGCCGTTGTAGATAAATAATTACTTTTACTAATTCCAACCTGACGAAGATAAAAACGCCTTCACTGGAGACTGGAGATGCCACATGAGTTGCGCTTGATCGGCTATGCGGATGATGTTGCGGCTCCGGTCGCTCAACGCACCGTTGAACAAGCGCAATTTAGGTCAGGTAGGCTAAGGCGCCGAGTGAGAAATTGGATGACTGCTCACGGGTTCAGGTTAGCACTGCAGCAAAACGGGTTGGTCATCTTGACAAAAACGAGAATCCCTATAGTAAGGATGATCAGTATTTGAGACATTCTAATCGAATCGAAGCCAGTGGTGAAGTACCTAGGGCTACTGATCGACTCGAAGATGAGTTTCTCAAAGAAAATCGGGGCAACGGCTGGGAAGGCTGCTTCGGGAGTATCGATTCTGAGTTGACTTATGGCCAACGTAGGGGGACCCACCCTATCAAGCGGACGCCTTTTAATAAGTGCTGTAGGGTCAGTGCTACTGTACGAAGCAGAAATATGGGGTGACGCTCTCAGTAAGGAGGTATACCGAAAACGCTTGGCACAGGTACAGAGAAGCAGAGCACTGAGGAGTGCAGCTTCGTATCCAACAGTCTCTGAATCGGCGGTGAGAGTTATTGCAGGCGTGAAACCTGTTGCTCTCCTTGCTAGAGAACGCCGCGCCATTTAACTATGTTGAAATGAGGACGCGAGAGAGACGGTTACCCGCGAGAAGAGACAGCGCTCACTCAACGATTGGCAGCAGTATTGGGTGGATTGCACGAAGGGAAGGTGTACTGCGCGCCTCCTTCCGGATGTGAGACCGTGGCTAAATCGAAGGCTTGCTGAGACTGACTTCTTTTTGACCCAGCTTTTGAGTGGGCATGCGTGTATTCAGTCTTACTTGCACAAGATTGGTAAGTCACAGTCTTCCGATTGTCGGTTTTGCCTAGGAGAGGAAGACAATGCTTGCCATACATTTTTTGCGTGCATAAAATGGAGCATGCAGCGAAGGACCTCTACTGGGAGACGGGAGAGCTCACCTCGGATAATATAGTCGCGGTGATGCTCGAACCGTATGACAAATAAACCAGGTGGCACATTATGCTCGGGCAGTCCTGAAAGATATAAGGGACTCACAGCAGCCGGGGGCGTTGCGGCTGGGGGATCGCTTGTCTGGCAATTCCTCTTTGCTTCTCTCCTCTCGGTAGAGGAGGGATCCCCCGGCTTGAAGGCCCCCACGGCGTAACAAAACGAGACCTGGCCCGAAGTAATGTATTAAACGGTTCCAGACTGCGTTCTCGGGTTGACAGGGTAAGTATTTAGTGGGTAGTCCAGGCGCTTGTGGGCATGGGAGTCTCACACTTTGTGCATAAATGACATTGATTTTCTAATCACGAAAAAAAAGAATACAGCTTATAGATAACATTTTTTATGCAGTTCTGACAATCTTGAAAACCAGCTGCATACATTGGAAAAGAAAGCTCTAAATATACAGATCTGTGATAAGGCCTGTTTTATGCTATGAGTGTGAAATACAGAGCCTAACCTTATCATCCGCAAACATATTGAATGCCTTTGAGAGTCGGTACCTGAGGCAAATAATCGGAGCGGAGCTAGACGGGGACCAATGGCGAATTCGATACAACCATGAAATTTTTGGATGAGTCGGAGGTCTTAGCGATTGTAAAACTGCAGAAACTGCACTGAGCTGGCCACGTGAATCGTATAGACGAACCACAGATATCCAAAAAGGTATTCATTGGCAAAACTGACGGACTGACACCAGTGGGGTAACCGAGAAGACGCTGGTCTAAATCGGTCGACGACGACAGTTCACTGCTGCTCTGATTTCAAAATTAGAGGATGTGGTCAATGGATCGAGACAGTTGGAGGCGCTTTTTGCAGAAAACGAAGGCCCGCGATGCGCTGTAGTGCTACGAAGAAGAAGAAGACATAAGTACTAGTTCTGTGGCAAAAGGTCTGAGGCGTGTTCGGCGTTCTTTTCTCTCAGTACCGTAAAAAAATATATACTCAAAGTTTAGAGTTTGTAAAATATATGACACAGAGCTTTGGGATTGCTTCAAAATCATCAATGCTAGGATTAATATTGCCATTAAACTCATAAGTTTAAAGTTTACCAAGCCAGTAAAATACTTGGCAAGATTTATGTACCTTAGGATTTGTCGATTAGAATAGCTGGTTTTTGCAGTGGCAAGCTTCAAGTAGAAGATTAATATCTACCGTGACAGAAAAAATGACCATCGACAAAAAAAGCCATTAAAATAATTTTTCATTTCAGCAAATATTAATCTTTCTATTCAAGCTGCCGAAAAACCACACCCAAAGAGAAAATTTTCTTGGCTCTGAAAAACAATTGATGTTTCAACTTTTACCATCATGAAAGCATATTCCACCTACTCTGCGAAATGTAAAATTTATTTTTCAACTAAATTTAAAGTCAAATATAACATCTTGCTGCTTTTTCTTCATGAATAAGGTTTTCAGGATCACGATAAACTTTCTGAAGCGACAACATATGCATACATTATATATCTCTCAACTAACTACCCAAATACTCATTATTCTCTCTTCTGTTCTCTCATCGCAAAAATCCTTAGGACAATAAATTACAAATACAAATTAGTCAAGCATCGCTCTGAATTCACAATTGTAGGGAAATTATTTCAATTGAACAATATCCCGGGGAAAGCTCAAATAAAAGCTAAGAAAATTGAATAAGGACAACGAAGAATATGCCGCGAGAGTAAGAAAGAGAAGCAAAGTTAATCAACGGATGGAAGAAATAAAATAAGAAAATCCTATCCAAACTTCAAATGAATGAAACATACAGAAATGCCTTTAATTTGTTCAAACAAATGAAAAACGAAGAAGAAACAAAACGAAACAAAAACAAGACGACTAAAAATGAATATTAAGAAAATACGTTTTCTTTAGAATAGAAATAAAACAGTACTTCAATTAGATCACCCTGTGACCGTACGACATTAGTATTCCGCTCGCGATAGGATAAATTCTGAGATACAGAGATAAATATACGAATGGATTGACATTCTTTTCGCAGTATCCTTTTTGGTATTTCCTTTTCATGCTTTCTATATCTGCGTTGCTTTTGCTAAACGTACATATGTAAGTGTGTAGGCAACTGTTTGTTTGGCTTTAAGGTAAAACTAATCTTTTGAATTGCTTTTCGCGCTTCTGTCAAACCAAAATGGTGGGAAAGATTTCACGGAGAAAATTATAGAGCGAAACAGGCGAAAATAGAGCGTTTAAAAGTACAAGAGAGACAGAGAGAGAGAGAAAGAGTTGAGAGACAAGTATCCGAATCAGATAGTGAGAAAACATATCTGCATATATTTCCTACTGATGAGGAAAAGGAAACGTGCGAAAAACCAGTAAAATATGAAGGACGCATTGAAAATATTTTAAGGTAGAAAAGTTTTTCAGTGGTTTTAGGCGGGAAAAAAGAGTATCCTTTTTTCTTAAGGAACATACTCGTATCTCATATATTATCTTCTGCCAGGCTGTTAGAGAGGGTGAAATAACTAACATATAGTTCTACCATACGAATGTGAATCTTAGTGTGCTACTAAAATATGAAAGTCCTGCAAGTGGAGGGAAAAGGACGAAAAAAATGTCTGACTCCAGTATGGATTTAAAATAAGACAAATGCAAACAACTGTTCATGGAAAACAAGGAATACACAGAATGCCAATCTTTGTTTGCTGTTGAGCAATGAGAGTAGATTTAGCAAAGTCACGTCCTTTTCGTCCTTCTTTCGTTTTTAGTTCAATGAATTTATTTTGCTAAGTATTTTTTCTTGCTTTTAAACAAATTAAAATAAACGTTTTCTGCGAATGCTGAAGACGATTTCAAAAGGCGCTGTAGGCGTTCTTTTGAGTGAGCTGTTTCGTCTAGTCTAGTCAAGGATTATGTCTTTTGTAGAATACAAAGTTCATTGGAATTCTATTTAATAAGAGAACAAGCTATTTGTTTGATTCAAGCTATAAATGCGGTATTGAATAAGCATCGGAGTAAAACTCTCAACTAGTTTACAGTGAGGTACTTTCAATGAATTATTTTCTGGATGAATTAAGTCGGTCTGCAGACTGTTTTGTGAACTTAACTGGTCTAGTAACTTGCTCTAATGCAGGGTATGTTGAAAAATTGCTTTAAATTCATTTTATTGTAATACTTTTGCATATCAAGGTGTTTTATGGGCAATTCAATCGGAAAAAGGCCTTAGAACACTTCCGAAAGAATTGATTCTTGCACGAATTTCAGATTAGAAAGAAATATAATATTAGCAAATCTAACTAGTGGTCATTGTGAAACCAGTTTCTCTTTTACATAAAAGCCTTTGCCCAAGCATACACATGCCAAATGTTAGATTTGTCTTGGCAGTAGTCGATGGATATGCGTCATAAGTTAGGAAAGTTTCATCAGCACTGGTGGCTGCAGAAGAACTTTGGGGGCAGACAAGTATGTGAGCGCGTTCAAGGCTTCTGAGTTTATGTTACGCGCTATGGTCAGAAAACACAGCCAGCATACATGGGTGGGGATGCAGCAGCTCGCCGCTACAAGGTTTCGATGTTATGGACTCACCGTCAGAGATGATGCAACGCTCAAAAGAGAATTAGACAACAAAGCATGAGTTGAGAAGCAACAGTCAGTCGATGACACCATTCGATGCAAGCAACATGCAATTCTGACCGTGTACATGCCAATACGTGATTATTGTTAGTTATTAAGTTAAATAAAGTTATATACAGTGACAACACTTGTATTGTAAGATGCCCACAATTGGTGACCCTAACGTCTTGGACAATGGCAACAGAATAATTTCACGATGTTCAAAGTGCGGAGCAAAGTGCAACAGCGATCGACACACTGACGGAGTTGCATAGTATGGCGGCTGTGAAATTACCTCCATTTTGGCAAAGCCAACCGGCTTTATGGTTCGCACGCGTCGAAGTACAGTTTCGCACAAACAAAATTAAAGACGATGCTACTCGCTTCGCAAGGGTGATAGCGGAACTCAACGTTTACGTGATCGCGCAAATCGCCAATATCATTGAGTCGCCCTCAGAAAGTTATAAATATGACAACCTTAAAACGCAGCTGCTGTCGTGTTGCGGCATGTCGGAATCGCAGGGTACGCGTGAACTATTGCATGGATTTGAATTAGGTGATCAACGCCCGTCGCAACTCCTTCGCCGCATGCAAAACGTAGCTAAGGCAAACATATCTGAAGGTGCGTTACATGTGGCTCGAACGTCTGCCATCAGCGGTGCGGCCAATAGTGGTCGCGTCGGAAACCAAACATTAAGCAAATTCCCCGCAGGAGGAATGCTGGTTGACAGGAATACTCTTGGAGGCCAGCATTCTTTGGGGAGTTCCGCCCCCATGTACCCGAATAAATTCGCGCAGGGTGAGTTTCGGTCGACAAGAGCACACTTGGAGACTAGCATTCTTTGGGGAGCGCCGCCCCCACGGACCCGAGGATATGGGGGGCACCCTGAGGTTCCCTCCTGGGATTACAGGTAACGACCCCGATTGGAGCTGGACTACGCTTTGGACAACGAACTGAAATTGATGCTTTGGGCTGGCAGATATGATGGTTTGGATCTAGTTCATTTGCACAGTAGCGCCGAGGGGACACTCGTGTGTGAACGGCTTCAATTGAACTGTCTTACCGTCCCCAATGCGGTAAAACCTTGGCAGGCCTCGGAGTACGTTCGAAGTTCGCACCATTGGGTTGGTGGTGTAGGTTCGGTTGAGACGGACTTCCGATTAGCGCTGGTCTGGCTCTAAGCAATTGTCTCCACAAGGGCTTGTGTCAACCCCCGCATGGCCACCCTGCTCTGCAAAGAGAACCATGGGACCAAAAAGGTGACTACACACACGAACGGAGCTAGCGGCTCCGACGGGGGAACCAATAAAACTGGAGCAAACAAAAACATATAAAAACGATGAAAAAACCAAAAAAAAAAAATAATAATAACGACGACGCAACTGAGTTGCAGCGTTCGGGTGCAGCAAAAAAATTATGCGAACGCCAGAGCGTCCTATTAAGGAAAAGCAGGAAACTCTGCAGGACGCTTCAGGTATTTGAGCGGTGAAAGAAAATATAAAGAAGATCGAGAATTCGATGGTCACTGCTGCGATCGTACCAAAGCGGCCGATGCAAGGGTCGTAAATCCCAACATAATAAAGAATCACCCTGAAGCCAAAGAGGAGATAACGGCAGGAAAAGAAATGAGCGGCCACGCAAATAAAGCGATGTTGAGTGATAGCATTGCCAACTTCGAAAATGTGGCGGAAGTACTGCATTCGGAAACGGAAAGCGATAACCTCTCCTAAGGATGGTCGGAAAGTACAGTTGCCGCCTAGCGGCACGAAGAAGGAAGGCTACTCCGAAAAGCGGAAGATGCTCTGAAAAGAATACAATCTGCATGCGACTCCCCAAAAATCAACAAAGCAGTAAAGGTTGAGCTCCTTGAACTAGAGGAGCTCCTAGACCGCCTAGGGCATTATCGGAAGAGCTGGTTAAGGGCCGAAGACGAACAGAAATTAAAGAAGCGCTGGAGGCGAAATCTAAAGGCGACATGCAGATAGCTCCACAATCAAAAATCAATACAAGAAGGGGGTCCAGCCCAATCGCAGAAGATCGGAATAAAAGAAGGAAGGAAGAGGCACTTGATGCGCGCAACACACAATCAGGGGGCTGAATAAGGAGCGGCGCAAGCCTTAAAGAAACTCCTTCAAAAAGTGCCAGAAAGTAAAGGCCCAACAAGAAAAAGACCCGATGTATAACAGGAGGGAAAGAAGCCCCGACGAAGATGGTCGATCCTACGCGGAGGTGCTGCGGGGCATCAAGGGAAACATAAGGCTGAAGACACTAACACTGCCATTAAAGCAGTACGACCAACGCGGTCGGGCCATATACTGATCGAATTTGTAGCGCAGGCCAAGAATAAGGAAGCATATGCAACACAGTGAAGAAAGTCCTCGGCAAAAGTGCAGCTACATTCTTGCTCGAGCCGATGGCAACGATCGAAATAAGAGACATCTACTGCGTCACAGATCTGGCTGAGGTAGAAGAGGCTATCAAAAAGGAGTTCCTTAGCGTGGGCATGATCAACCCGAAACTGACACTAGAAAACCATAAGGGACAACGCATGGCCATAATTAACTTGACCGAAAAGGATGCCGAACAATTCCTGAATAAGGGCAAATTACGAATAGGGTGGGTTGTCTGTAGGATACGGCGAAGAGCAACGCCTCTAATATATTTCAAATGCCTTGGCTATGGTCATAAAGCAGAAGTATGCAAAGGACCAGATAGAAGTTCCCTATGTTACAAATGCGGTGACATGGGACATCAAAGAAAAGAGTGTACGAAGGAGGCACACTGTATTCTTTGCAAGGATGCTGATCCAAGGCCTGATTTTGGACACGTCTTGGGATCATGAAATGCCGGGTTTTCCATGAAGCTCTAGTGAAGTCAAAATCAGAACTTCGATGACCCGCATCCTGCTGCTAAGCCTACACCGCAGTTCAACCGCCCTAAATCTGCTTGAGCAGTTTGCGAGGGACATGAAAGCCCACTTTTGCGTGTTGAGTGAGCAATACCATGAAAAAAGTTTTGCATCATGGTATCGTGATGAAACTGGTACTGCCGCCATCTGGGCTCGAAATAGGGATTCCCAGGCGGAGAGCTGTGGACGTGGGGATGGTTTTGTGTGGGTTGGGTGCTTAGAGACCACTTTCTTTAGTGTGTACCTAACGCCGAACGAATCAATATCATCTTTCCAAGCCAAGCTTAATGCTTTGGAGGGCGCTGTCTCGAACGCATATAGGAATGTGCTTGTTGGGGGGACTTCAATGCTAAAGCAATCGAATGGGGCATGCCTCAAACAGATCCACGGGGAAACCAATCCTAGAAATGGCGGCCAGGACGGCGCTCGTCGTACTAAACACCGGAAATAGGCCGATTTTCCACCGAATTGGCTGTGAGGGAACCATATCGGACGTGACATTTGCATCGGTATCTTTAGTACGGAGGATACACCATTGGAGAATATATGAGGACTACTGATCCAGTGATCATCAGTTTATTCTGCTTGAGATCAGTGATGTTGCCTCCCGACGTCCGTGCTCTCGGTTTTCTACAATTGGACGGAATATCGGAAGGATAGACGTCGAGAGGTTCGCCGAGGTGCTCACAGCGGGTGCACCGCTGCAGGGAGATTTGGAGAGAACAGAAAAACTGGCAGCTCAAGACGTAGTGAACTCAACTTTGAGCATTATTACGACTGCTTGCAACGCTTCTATGCCCCGTCGAAAACACCGCCACGGCAAGCCCCCATTGTACTGTTGGTCGACTGAAATCGCTGAAAAACGAAGGGAGTGCCAAAAGCTTCGGTGCGAGGCTCAACGCGCATTCAGGAAATGCCTTCGCAAATTGATCAACAACAGCAAGGCTCGCTGCTGGCAAGACCTAGTGGACAATGTGAACAAGGATCCGTGGAGCCTTGGCTACAAGTTAGTTATGCGGAAGCTTGGTGCCCTACGGAAAACTTGTATGCATGATGCGGAAAAGATTGACGAGATAGTGCAGGCACTCTTCTCCGCCCATCCCGGCCATGTTGACGCTGACCATGGTGAAACAGCAGTCGAGTATCCACTCTTAACATAGCCGAAACTGGAAGAGGCAGTCCTTTCGTTGAAAGCGAGAAAGGCTCCAGACCCAGTTGGTGTTCCAGCTGAAGTGTTGCAGCTTGTCTATCACCATCGTCCTGACTTGCTGCTCAGAACTTTCAACGCTTGCCTATGGGACGGGGTTTTCCCGGTACGGTGGAAGGTGGCGAGGCTCGTGCTAATCAGCAAGGGGAAGGGAAATCCCGAATCGCCGTCTGCATACTGCCCGTTATGCATGCTAGACACGGCTGGGAAAGTGCTAGAGAAACTCATCAAGGGAAGACTCACTGATGCGAATCGTTCTGCTGGGGACCTATCTCCTCGTCAGTACGCCTTTAGAGCAGGACGTTCTACCGTTGATGCGATTACAGAGGTGGTCAGCGCGGTCCGGAAGGCAGAGGCATATAGTCGCACCAAGGGACGGAGCCTTCAACTCCGCTAGATGGGTGGATATTCTGGATACGCTGGAGAAGCCGTTTCAAGTTCCAGAATATCTAATGGGGCTTTTGAGGAACTACCTAAAGGACCGAAGCCATCTCGACACAAGCCAACAAAGGATAGAAATTACATCGGGTGTTGCTCAGGGATCTATCCTTGGCCCAGACCTGTGGAATGTGTCTCACGACCGGCTACTGAGACTTGAGATGCCAGATGAGTCGCGCTTGATCGGCTATGCGGATGATGTTGCGGCTCTGGTCGCTGGACGTACCGTTGAATAAGCAAAACTTAGGCTAGGTATGCGAATGCCCCGATTGAGGGACTGGATGACTGCTCGTGGGTTCGGCTTAGCACTGGAGAAAACCGAAGTGACAAAAAAGAGGATCCCTAGAGTAAGGATGATCAGCATTGGAGACTTGCGAATCGAATCGAAGCCATCGATGAAGTACCTGCGGCTACTGATCGACTCGAAGATGAGTTTCTCTGAGCAAATCAGGGCAACGGCTGAGAAGGCTGCTTCGGGAATATCGGCCCTGAGTCGACTTATGGCCAACGTAGGGGGACCCAGCCCATCAAGAAGACGCCTCTTGATGAGTGCTGTAGAAGTATGGGGCGACGCTCTCAGTAAGGAGGTATACCGAAAACGATTGGCACGGGTACAGAGAAGAGGAGCACTGAGGATTGCATCTTCGTATCCGACAGTCTCTGACTTGGCGGTGAGAGTTATTGCAGGCGTGGTACCTGTCGTCCTCCTTGCTAGAGAGCGCCGCGCTATTTACCTGGGCCAAAACGAGGATGCGAGGGAGATGGCTATCGCGAGGAGAGACAGCGCTTGCTCAACGATTGGCAGCAGTCTTGGGTGAATTGCACGAAGCGGAGGTGGACTGCGCGCTTTATCCCGGATGTGAGACCGTGGCTACATCGAAGGCATGGTGAGACTGACTTCTACCTGACCCAGCTTTTGAACGGGCATGGGTGTTTTCAGTCTTACCTGCACAAGATCGGTAAGTGACGGTCCTACGATTGTCAGTTTGCCCCGGGGGAGGAAGACAATGCCTGTCACACATTTTTTGCGCACACAAAACGGGTCAGGCTGCGAAGGGACCTCTACAAGGAGACGGGAGAGCTCCCCCCGGATAATATAGTCGCGGTGCTGGTCGAATCGGTTGACAAATGGAACCAGGTGGCACATTATGCTCGGGCAGTCCTAAAAGATAAAAGCAGCCGGGGTTACTGAGGCTGGGTGATCACTTTTCTGCCACTTCCTCTCCCCCTCTCCCCTACCGCTAGAAGAGGGATCCCCAGCTTGAAGGCGCCTCACGGCGTAACAAAACTAAGCCTGGTCGTCAAACGGTTCCAGGCTAGGTTCTCAGGATGACAGGGGACGTGTTTAGTGGGTAGTCCAGTCGCCTTGTTGCGAGCATGGGAGTCCCACAGAAATGGAATTCACCTTGGAAAAAGAAGAAAAAAAATATGACGTTTGCTGGATGATCTTCTTCGTTGTCAAACTTCTTCTTTCAGGTGGAATATTGGAAGGATGGCCGATGAGAACTTTGATGAAGGACTCAAGGCAGGCATATTACCGGAGCGAGGCTCGACAAGGACAAGAAGACAAACAGCTAGAGATGTGGTGAAACTATATATGAAAACCATACTGGTGGGTCTTCTATGACTCGCTCAAATTTTGATAATGACGTGAGCGGGTATCTATAAGCTATTCATGAAAAAGCTCGGTACCCTATGCATGCATGAAGGAGAAAAGAAAAACGAAAGTTCTATATTCCCCGTACATTGTATTCGTGTTCACCCAAGACAAAACTCCAGTATCGCCTTTCAAGAAGATAGATAAGAAGGAGGCAGATCTCTCCAGAAGGTGATAGAGGCACCTGGTCTGATCTGAGGCTTTGTTTACGACCACTTTTGTGTGTTGCTACATAGTACGTTAAACGCTTATTATATGCTGAAAGATAACGAGTAGTCCACGTGGTGTAGTGATTAGAGCACTAAGGACGTAAGCCGAAAGTCTCTGGTTCTAGTTTCGTTGGCGTCAACGAGATTAAGTTCGAGTGATTCTTCGGACGGACTTTAAGTTTGTCCAGTTATGACACGTGCTGGTTTAAAATCAGAACATATCGGTGGACGGACACATGTCCAAAGCGTGATAATGATCATATCACTTTGTGGAGTGCCGATACATTCGATTATGACAATGAGATACTCTAATTAACTCTAAGCGAAGGCCCGAAAGGGGCTGTTGTGCAATACGAAAAAAAACAAAGATAACGAGTCTCATACTGATCAGCAAGAAGAAGAGAAATCATGAATCAACGTCTACCGACCACTTGGTATATAAGGCCAACATGGCTGGAAACTGCTTAAGAAATTTATAAAGGGAGTGCTTACACACATTGGAACACCATTTGTAAGTTCTAGAATATTGTTGCGGATTTTGAAGGACTAAATTGAGTTCCATAATCTGCTCTACGACACGAACAAATGACGTTTAAGGATGGAAATGGCATCCGGTTGCAGGGGTTTATCTACGGCTTTAACTTTTAGAATATCTAATATGGCGGACTCTTGAGGTTTGAGCTACTGAATGCGTCACAATTGATCAGCTATGCAGATTATGTTGCGATGTTAGTTGTTGGACGCACAGTTGAACGTGTGCAACTTAGGTAGGCATGCTATTTCGCCAACTAATGGACTCGATGAATACTCCCGGCTTCAGCCTAGCGCTGCAGCAAATCGAAGAGGCTCTGCTGCAAGAAAGATAAGCTTCAGAGTATAAGCATCGGGGTAGTGCTGGTCCTGTTGAAACTAGCAGTGAAGGCCCTGGGCGTACCAGTAAACTTGAAGATGAGCAAATCAGGACAAGGGCTGGTAAGACTACTCCAGGCGTATAGGCTTTCAGTTGGCTGATGGCCGACGTACGGAACCCACCTTACCAAGGAGATTACTCTTAACGAGTGCCATGCAATCTCTGGAGCATAGCAGCGCTATAAAGCGACGGCTTCAACAAGGAGCTAAACCGAAAGCAGCTGGTACAGGTGCAGAAACGAGGAGTGCTGCAAATCACGCCCGCATACCCGACATTCTCTGAGTCAGTGGTGTTAGTGATGTCCAGCCTTACTAGAGAGCACTGAAACATCTACTTGCGAAGAAAAGAAGGCGACAGGGAGGTTATTGCTATGAAGGAGATATCAGGTTCACTCAGCAATTGGCAACAACCCTGAATGAATTATATCACAGTAAAATGGATCATGTGCGTTTGATTCTTGATCTGAAGTTGTAACTCGATCGATGGTATGTTGAAACCGTCTTCTACCCGACCCAGCTCTTGGACAGGCATGGATGCTTTCAGACTTACCAACACAATATTGGCAAGGGTTGCGCGTTCTTTGCAGGAGAGGTGATAACGTCTGCCACATATTTTTGTATGCTGAAGATGGTGCAGCCAGTTCACTGTCTTTTTTGACGAAATAGGTCGGAGAGCGGAGAAATGCTTAGATTACTTGATAAATGGAACCATGTGGTAAATAATGTTGTGACAGTTCTAATTGTAAAAAAAAGAATACTTAGAGGAGGTGGGTGTGAGAAAATAGTTTTCATAGCAATCTCTACCTCTTCCTTTTCTTCCATTAGAAAAGGCATCCATGTAACCCGATGACACCTGGAGACATAGCAAAAATTGGCTTAGTCCGGGGTAATGTTTCAAATGATTCGAGGGAAAGTTCTCAAGTTGATATGGAAGATGTTTAGTGTTTGGTCCGGGCATGTTCTGGGGGTGTCATACTTAGAGCGCAAATGGCCTTTCCATTTTACCACAAGAAGAAGACTTCAAACTATTTCAAAGTGAATTTATTGCAGTCTAAAGTTTACTTATGGGATGGTTGAATGTGACTATAAAAACTATTTCTACAGTCATATCAGCATGTCTGCACCCATTTTCACGAGGGTTCAATAGAATAAACCCTTATCATATACCTCAACAAAGCATTAAAAATTGTTATTGATAGCGTTTACTTTGCATCACTCTTTTCTATTCCTCCCTTCTATTTCTTTCATTGAATTTCTTAGAAAAATTCAAGATTCTTCAATAATAACGTCGTGTTGGTGATACCTTGCATACTGAATGACGTCGTTAAGAATAACTCCTAAAGAAAAGGTGAAAGATTGTTCAAGTGGAAGATGGAAAGTTCGGTTTAGAATAAGAATTTCTAAAAATATAAAACCGAAAGGTGTAGGTAACACCTAGATAAAAGCTATCAGATCAAACGAAATTTTCAAGGAAATAGCAAGATTACACCAAGAATTCTCCAAAATACGAGCACCACCATTGCTTCCACGCGCGCTACAACAGCTCTTGTTCAATATGCCTCCCACCAAATCACATTCCTTCCACCATTTCCTTGTCCTGATTTTACCGATCCTTCTCTCTTCACTCCATTCAAATAACTTGAAAAATTCCAAACAGAAAGATTGCTTTCATCTAACACGAGACCGTGTGAATCGATGGCGAGGGAGAAATAGGAATGAAGCTGTGAAGGGAGATATGAAGGAAAAAGTGAAAGGGCCGATACCAAGAATAATACTCTTAGTTCATATGAAAAGGAAATACGATGACGAAACGTTCGACGTGTATAACTTCCATCTATTACTTCCATGTCATGGCGGTTGCGATTAATCTATTCTGCGGGTCCTTGTCGTCTACATTGTTCTCGCACTTTCGGAGCCAGAGTACTAAACTGGTACAACATGAGTCAGAGCTTGGGAAGGGGGTTGGTAGTAGATTCAGCAAAATCACATGAATAAATGTTGGGCTAGATGGATGAGTGACACGAAGATTTTAGTTGGTTTTTATCTGTTTTCCGGATACAAATCATCCACTTTGTTCGATCGCGTTTTGCCAGGAATGTCCTTCCTGGTTTGGAGCGGAGCGGAGAGATTTCCACCAAAGGAATTTTCCATCAACCTTAAAAATGGCTAAAGGATGGCAGAAGGAAGCCACAAAATAGAAGGAAATAGTTGTACAGGTCTATGATAGCACAGCCACAAGCCTGCAACATCTGACTGTAGAAGAAGGATGAAAGCGCTATCCTTGTATCTTTGCCTTCAAGGCTCACTTATCCAAGCATCACAGAAACGTGTCCTTCGTGCTTACATTTTCTCAACAATTCTGGCGCTATCTTGCCTGCAAGTGAACCAGCTCTAAGAGAATGAGGAAATAGTTTTGCCGAAAGTCATTTCGGATGGAAACGAACCGCTCGATTGGAAAATTGGGAAAATGAATACATTCATGGATATAAGATTGTGTAAGCCGATATACTCGTACTCGTAAGATGGTGCTCGGTTAAGGATATGTAGTAAGGATTAAGATGTTGTCTTTTTTGTGCGACATAGAAACATTCATGTTTAGTCACTGGGGTAGCGGTTGGTTGGGGTTTTCAAAGAAAAGATCTTTATCATGGTAGTTATATTTTACGTTGTCTTTCCAGATCTTTCACAGCGACTCGGGTTCTAAAAAGACGAAATTTACCACTCTTCGATAACCTTTCTCCTCCTTAACGGTCTGACCGACCCACACTGAATTTAGGTTAAGGGATGCTAAAACTCAACCAAGATTTTTTTCTGGCATCCTGAAAAGTTTAATTAGCATCAAGGACTCAATTGAACTTTTGAATCAACAACTAACTCAATTAAAAGCAGGAAAAGCAATTCTCAATAGATTAAATTCAATTCACTCTCTGACTTTGTGGGTCCTGGATTGTAGAGAAACGCATTTTGATTTTCTTTTCATTAGAAACAAACTCAAACTAAAGTTATCCCTGAAAATTAGAGAAAACTTGATGAAACTTTTAACTTCCGTCGACCTTTTCATAAACAGAAGAGAAGAATCTTTCCTGTAGTTTTTTCTTTTCTATCAACGAAAAAAATGCTAAAATTCCAAAAGGATCGCAGGCGAATAAATAAGAAAAATCTTAATTTACAAAGAATAAGAGAAGCAGAGAGAAGTAGAGAGAGATGGAGAGAAGAAGAAGTGGCAGAATTTTGAATGTGCGTATAAATTTTCCTGTTTCATGCAAATGTACATGTTAGAGCATTTCCTACTTTGGGATTTTTCTTTTTCTTCCTTTTCATGAATAATTTATGATGATTGCTTGGCCCATTTTAATTGGCCATTAAATTAAATTCGAAGCCAATTTAGATTGCTCTTTATTCAGTTGTTAAGTGGTGTATGAGCGCGCCATGTTGGTGACCTTTAATGTTCTCACTGATTTTTATTGGGGTCGGAGTGGAATCATTAAGAATGTTGGTTTTATTGCTTTCGTAGCGGATGTGGAAATTAAATTGAGAACTCAAGGAAGGATATGGGGAGATTGTATGTAAGCTTTGCAAATTCACTGCAAACAATTCATAATGAATGTTTTTCGAATTGAATTTAGAAGTCAGAGTTACTAAGATGATGTCTTGTCTTGAACTCTATAAGAATGGGTGCAGTAGCCTTGACTTATTTTCACGTTCTTTTAATGATTCGATCCGATTTATAGTCTAATGGGTCGGGTTTAAGAAGGTGAGTAGCCACTTGTTGCGACCACGGTGCTCTTGAATGTGCGAATATTTTTTTCATGCGTGTCTAGTTTTCACTGCATGCTATATAGACAGTCTTTGCACATGGTAATTTTCTATAAAACTATTTGACAGGGTGTCGTAAAGGCCACCTCCTCCTGGATAACGCTACGTCGGTTGGCGGAGTTTGATCTTGCAACGATCTCTAAACTGCAATTTGAATTAACGCCTTGAGCTGGCGGATATGATATTTTGGATCAATTTGCATACCACGGCACCGCCGAAAGACACTAGCATATCAACGGCTTTAGTCGGAGAACTATACCGTCTCCATCCCGGTGAAACTTAGGGTGGCCTTGGGGAGTTCATTTCATTGAGTTTGTAGGATAGGGTCGATTGAGAAGGGCTCTCAGTTAGCGCTGGTCTGAATCTATATGCCCAATAACGCGACATATGCAAAAAGAAAGCAAAACAAGATTTGACTCGAAATAGCTCAAATGGCAGAACAGACGGATGACGACACTCTATGGCAATCACTCCAGACTGTGGCAGATGTCTCGATCAAGAATTTGGCTTTCGAAAGAGAGCGAGGGGATATTTGGAACCCTCTTTTGCAAAGCAATTTCGAGCGACACGAGGCAGCGAATGTTATCAGAAGAACTGTAGATACACGGGAAGCATAACACTGCTTCCTGCCGTAGCAAGCTAGTGACTCCGAGAAGCCAACTAGGAAACCGAAGAAGGTTCAGTAGGCTTTGAACAGACACTCGTATGCGTCTCCCCCAGGAGGCAATACGTCAACAATCAATAACGTACTGAGAAATATATTCTGCAAAAGGTTGCTGATATGGAAAAACCCCACGAAGCCAATGAAAGATGACAGAATCAAGTTGGAGATGATGCTGGAAGTCGTCTTCGACTGCCGGTCGAGTTGTTTGAAGAAAGAGGTGTAGTCTTAGTCGTTGTTTGAGGAACAATCTGTTAACGCAGTTCTCCAGTTGCCCAACCACGACAAAATAAGCAAACAGCTAAATGAAGTCATGAAGCTACTCAAAAATTTCACGTAGGGAAGGAATTTCTGGCCTCTGACCTCAGGAACTGGGTTAAAGTCACCCACAAGAAGAAGAAAGAAGATAATGACTCAAAGTAGTCGTAAAACTACTGAAGCACCATACAAACGATCAGCAATGACTGACTCTAATGGAAAACCATGCTTCAGACATAACGAAAAAGAACAAGAGGAGCTGCAGACGGAGACTGCGAAAGTAAAACTTAGATACTCTCTCCGTCAAACCAGCTTCAGGGATAATATTTGCGGGTATTTTAAGGAAACAACACTACATGCCTTCCAAAAGGCCCTATAAGAGCAGAGCGTGTAAAACACCGAGGCAAAATTTAAAAAAACGCGACAGAAAAAGAAAAGGGAGACCAACGAAATGCTAACGCCGAATGTGTAACTGAAGCATTGTATCTACAAACGGAAGCAAGGCACCAGAGAGACGGTTGGAAGCAAAATAGCTTTTGAGCGCTATCATAAAGGAAGGTAAAATAACGAGCAAAGGTGTAAGGAATGGGCTCTTGTAGCTAGACCGAATGGAGCATTACTGGCGCGGCTTGTTGACGACCAGAAGGTTGAAGGAGACCAGAAGGCTGAAGAAGAGCAGAAGGCTAAAGACGAGCTCAGGGCTAAGTAAACTAAGGAAGCGTAGAAAGCCCCCGCAGGAGAAAGCTGGCCGACAGGAATACTCTTGGAGGCGCCGTGAGAAATAACAGGCAACGAAGCTGACTAAATCTGGACTACTTTTTGGACAACAAACTAAAATGGATACTTTGAGCTGGCGGATATCGTTGTTTAGATTTTGTTACTTTGCACGGTAGCGCTGAGGTGACACTCGTGCGTGTACGGTTCCAATTCAACTTTCATACCGTCTCCGTCCCGGTAAAACCTTGGCAGGCCTCGGAGTACGTTCGAAGTTCGCACCATTGGGTTGGTTGTGTAGGTTCGGTTGAGATGGACTCCCGTTTAGCACTGGTCTGGCTCTGAGCACTTGGCCCCAAAAGGGCTTGTGCCAACCCCCACATAGCCTTCCTGCTCTGCAAAGATAACCGTAGGATGAAAAAGGCGAAAAGATAACTATAGGATGAAAAAGGCGACTACACACAAATAAATAGCAATAGCGGATCCTAGGGGGGACCCAATAAAATTGTAGCAACTGAAACCACAAAAATAAGCTCAAAGAGATTAAAACAAAATATTAAAAATAATGATGCGAACGCCAGAGTGTCGCAAAAAGGACGAGCGGGAAACTTTGCACGACGCGATAGATTTCCGAGCATTGGTGGAAAATATAAAGAAGATCGAAAGCCTGATGGCCACTGCTGCGATCGCTGCCGAGGCGAAAGAAGCGAGGGTCGTAAATCCTGAAATAATAACGAAACAAAGGAGTGACCAGACAAATAAACCACCGTTGTGTGATTTCATCGCCAGGGTCGAAAATGTGCCAGAAGTGCTGAACTCGTAAAACGAATCCGATAACCTCTCCAAAGAAAGGTGGTCGCAAATTAGTATTGCCGCCCAGCGACATGAAGGAGAAACGCTAATCTAGAGGAGCTCCTAGACCGCGTAGGGCATCACCGGAGGAGCTGATTACTGGCCAAAGAGCAACAGAAGCCCGAAGAAGAACAGAAAGCCGAAGAAGGGCAGATGGCTACAGAAGCGCTTAGGGCTAAAACTAAAGGGCACGCGTGGATACGCGTAGATACCTCCACCATCAAACATCAATAAAAGAATGGCGTCTAGCCCAATCGACGGAGGTCAGGATAAAAGAAGGAAGAAAGAGGCACTTGATGGGAGTGGAACTCTTGGTCAGGGGTTCCAGACAGTGCTGACAAAGGGAACGAAGAAAGCCGCAGAAACACTACTTCAAAAAGTGCCAGAAAGCAAAGTTCGCATCGACGCCCAACAAGAAAAAGACCTGATGTCAAACAGGACAAAAAGAAGCCCGGACGAAGACCCCGGCAGCAGGCACTCCTTGTAAAGCCCCAAGATGGCCGATCACATACAGAAATACTACGGAATATCGGGGGAAATGCAAGGCCCGAAGATAACAACCCTGCCATTAAAGCAGTACGACCAACGCGGGCGGTTCACATACTAGTCGAATTCGGAACAGAGACCAACATTAAAGAAGCATTTTACGACGCAGTAAAGAAAGACCTCAGCAAAAGCGCAACTATAGCCTTGCTCAAGCCGATGGCAATGATCGAAATAAGAGACATTGACTGCGTCACGGACCTGGTCGAGGTAGAAGAGGCCATCAACAAGGAGCTCCCTAGCGTGGACAGGATCATAGCGAGGCTGATACCAGAAAACCATAAGCGACAACGCATGGCCATCATTGACTCGACCGAAAAGCACACTGAACTATTTCTAAATAAGGACAAAGTACGAAAGGAGGGGGTCTGCAGAATACGGCGAAGAGCACCGCCTCTTCAATGTTTTAAATGCCTTGGTTATGGTCACCCCGCACAAGTATAAAAAAAAGACCCGGTCAGAGTTCCCTATGTTACAAATGCGGTGAAATGGGACAGAAAAGAAAAGAGTGTACAACGGAGGCATACTGTATCTCTTACAAGGATGCTGATCTCAAACTGGATTTTGGGCACGTCTTGGGATCAGGAAAATCTTGAGTTGTTTAAGGAAGCCCTAGTGAAGGCAAATTTAGAGCTTCAATGACCCGCATCCTGCAACTAAGCCCAAAATATACTTGGGCAGTTTGCGAGATACATGAAAGTCAGCTTTTTGCTGCTAAATGGGCAGTACCATGAAAAAAGTTTGCCGGCTTTCTGCCGTAATGGCTGCGTGGGAACTATACCTAACGTGACATTCGCCTCGCAATCCATAGTGCGGAGGATAAATAATTGGAAAGTATTAGCGAATTACTCAGTCAGTGATCATCAGTGCATTCTGCTTGAGAACAGTGATATTGTCTCCCAAAGTCCGTGTTCTCGACCTTGGGTGGAACATCGGAAGGATGGACGTCGAGGGATTTGTCGAGGTGCTCCGCTCGAGGGGCTTCGCAGGAGACGGAAGAACTGGCCACGTCTTGAACTCAACTATGAGTATCATCACGACTACTTGCAACGCTTCTATGCTATGTCGAAACCGCGGCACGGCAAGCCCTCAGTGTACTGGTGGTCGACTGAAATCGCTGAAAAACGAAGGGAGTGGCACAAGCTTCGACGTCAGGTTCAACTGGCGTCGACCCGTGAAGAAGCATGCAAGCGGATATTAGCAAATAAAAGCTTGGCGCCATACGGAACCCTGGCATATACGATGCGGGAAAAATGGACGAGATAGTGCGGGCACTCTTCCCTGCCTATATAGTTCGTGTTTACGCCACCCTCTACACAGCGGGAACTGGAAGAGGCAGTACTCTCACTGTAAGCGAGGAAGGCTCCAGGTCCACAAGGTGTTCCAGCTGAGGTGTTGCAACTCGTCTATCACCATTGTCCTGAATTACTGCTCCGCACATTAAATGCTTGCCTACGGGATGGGGGTTTCCCGGTACGATGGAAGGTGGCGAGGCTCGTACTGATCAGCAAGGAAAAGGGAAATCCCTGAGCGCCGTTTTTATAAAGTCCGTTCTGCATGCTATACACTGCTGGTAAGTGCTAGAGAAGCTCGTCAAGGGAAGACTCACTGATACGATTAATGCTGCTGGGGACCTATCTGTTCGGTAGTACGGCTTTAGAGCAGGGCGTTCCTTCATTGATGCGTTTGTAGAGATTGTGAGCACGGTCCAAAAGGCAGAGACATATACTCGTACCAAGCGACGGAGCGTCTTGTTAGTGACACTTGACGTTAGGTTCTCCTTCAACTCCGCTAGATGGGTGGATATTCTGGTAACGCTGAAAACCCCCTTTTCATGTTCCAGAATATCTAATCCAGCTTCTAACGGACTACCTAAGGGACGAAAGCCTGCTTTACGACACGACACAGGGCAAACGAAGGATAGAAGCTACATCAGATGTTGCCCAGGGATCTATGCTTGGTCCAGATCTGTGGAACATTTCTTAGGACGGGTTACTGAGACTGGAGATGCGAGATAAGTCGCGTTCGATCGGCTATCTGGACAATGCTAGGGCTCTGGTCGCTGGGGGCACCGTTGAACAAGCGCAACTTAGGCTAGGTATGCTAATGCGCCGAGTGAGAGACTGGATGACTGCTCGCGGGTTCAGTGTATCACTGGAGAAAACCGAAGTGGCTATCTCCACAGAAAAGAGAATCGATAGAATAAGGATGATCAGTACTGGAGATATACTAATCGAATCGAGGCCATCGGTGAATAACTAGGGCTACTGATCGACTCGAAGATGAGTTTGTCTGTGCAAATTAGGGCAACGGTCGAGAAGGCTGCTTTGAGAGTATCGGCTCTGAGTCGACTTATGGCCAACGTAGGCGACCCAACCCGTCAAGATTATGCCTCTTGATGAGTGCTGTAGAGTCAGTAGAAATCAGAGTCTACAGTCTCAGTAAGGAGGTATACCGAAAACGTTTGGCCCAAGTACAGAGCAGAGGAGCACTGAGAATCGCATCCTCATATCCGACAGTGACTGAGATTTACTTGCATCGAAACGAGGACGCTAGGGATACGGTTTCCCGCGAGGAGAGACAGAGCTCACTCAATTATTGATAGCAGTCTTAGGTGAATTGCGCGGAGGGAAGATGGACTGCATGCCTCACCACGGATGTGAAACCGGGGCTAAATCGAAGGCACGGTGAGACTGTCTTCTATCTGACCCAGCTTTTGAAAAGGCATGGATCACGGTCAGAGTCCCCCTATTGTCGGATTTGCCTAGGAGAGGAGACAATGCCTGCCACACATTTTTTGGCCTGCACAAAATGGGATAGGCTGCGAAGGGACCTAAACAGGGAGACGGAAGAGCTTAGCCTCGATAGTAAAGTCACGCTGATGCTCGAATCGGTTGACAAATGGAACCAGGTGACACATTATGTTCGGGCAGTCTTTAAAGATAAAAGAGACTCACAGCAGCCGGGGGCGATGGGATTGTGGGATCGCTTGTCTGGCAATCCTTCTCCCCTTCGGCTAGAAGAGGGATCCCCAGCCCGACGACGTCTCACGGTTAACAAAACGAGCCCTGGAAGGAAGTAATGTGTCAAACTGTTCCAGTCTGGGAGCTCGGGCAGACAGGTCTGGTGTCTAGTGGGTAGTCCAGTCGCTTGTGAGCATAGGTATGCCACACTCAGTTCGTAAAAGACATAGACCTTCAAACCACAAAGAAAAAAACAAAGGACTCTTTTGGAAAACAGTGCTTCATACATGAAAAAGAACAAGGATACCTGGACACGGAGACTGCGAAAACTAAACATAGATGCTCTCTGCATCAAAGTAGCCTCGGGGATAATATTTGCGGAGATTTTAAGGAAAGAACACTACACGCATACCAGAACGCCCTATAAGGGATGAGCGCGTAATGTACCAACCCGGAGTCAAAAAACAAGTCGCGGCAGAAAAAGAAAAAAGAAGGGAGACCAAACGAAATACCATCGCCGAATATGTAAAATATGGTTGCAGCGGTGTTCCGAAAGCCATCCTTAAAATCATCCAGCACATTTGAGAACAAGTACAGATGACGAACGAGTGGGACCAATTAATTATATTCCCTATCCACAAAAAGGATGACAAGCTACAGTGCGAAAAGTATAAAGCCATATCATTACTCTGTACGGCGCACAAAATATTTTCAAAGATCTTAGAAAATAAAATCGGATCATACGCCAATATTATTATTAGGGAGTATCAAGGTGGTTTTAGAGCAGGTAGATCGACGATAGACCAATTGTTTACAGTCAAGTAGGTACTTGAAAAATGCTGGGAGTTCAACATCGACGTTCACTAAATTTTCGTTGACTAAGCAAGTACACGTGCTTTAGCAAATAATGCTTTGCTTTGGTATCCCAGCCAAATTAGTCAGATTTACCAAAATGATACTGACTATGAAAACCTCCCAAGTCCGCATCAATAACCTTTGACACAAATATCGGACTAAAACAGGGAGATGGGCTGGCCCTATTGCTATTCAATTTGACTCTGAAACAGATCATTAGAAAGCTACCTGTCGATACAAGAGGTATGTTATTAGTCGAACCAAGGAGTAGCTTATCCAGGCGACATCAACATTCTGTCACGGTCATCAACAAACGCTAAAGAACTTTTCCTGAAACTGACAGCGAAGCAAAACTAGCAGGGCTACAAACCAATGAGAATTAAAAGCTCATGACGTAGTCGGGGAAAAATACCTCCAACACTCAAAATATCACACTTCGCGAATACAATACCGAAAATGTTGGCGAATTTGTGTATTAAGGTGCCTCAAATAACGAGAACCGATAATGAAAGAGAAAAAAATAGTGTTTTCAGTTCACTTCAGACGATCTTTAAGACTAGCTGCATACACACGAAAACAAGCTCGAAGTATTCAAATCTGTGATAAGACCTGCGTTATGCTATGGGTGTGAAACATGGAACGTAGCCCAAGGATCCGCCTTCGAAAGACAGGTCCTGAGGCGAATAATCGGAGCGAGGCTGGACGGGGATCAATGACGAATTCGATACAACGATGAGCTGTATGAACTTTTGGACTAGCTAGAGGTCGCAACGATTATATGACTGCGGAAGCTGGCACATGAACCGTACTGATGAACAACGAATACCCAAAAAGGTACTCGTTCGGAGACCTGAAGGCCGGAGAACACATGGGAAACCGAGGAAACGCTGGTCTGACTCGGTCGACGAAGACAGTTCATCGCTGCTCGGTTGTCGAAATTGGATGACGCGTTCAATAGGCCGAGACAGTTGGAGGTGCTTGTTGCGGAAAGCAAATGCCTTAGAGGGGCTATAGTTCTACGAAGAAGAAGAGGAGTGAAGCATTATAACCACAAACGGAAATAAAGAAACAGAGAGTAGGTTGGAAACATAAAAGCTGGTGCGCGCTATTATAAAATAAGATTTATCCTACAAGCAGGAAGCATGTGAATGTGACTCGGAAAGAAACATGAGCAAAGGTGTAAGGAATGGGCTCTTGGTGCTAGAGGAGCGCCAAGACCGCGTGGGGCACTAGAGGCTATGAAGGCTGAAGAGAAGAAGACGGTTAAAGAAGAGCTAAAGGCTGCCTTTTGAGGCAGTGCAGATAGCTTCACCATCAAATCCCGTCAATGGAACATCCCCTAGTCTAATCGAAGGAGACCGGGATGAAAGGAGGAAACATAAGGTCCTTAATTGGCACGGAAAGTTAGATCAGACAGTTCAGACAAAAGCAGCCAATAGCGCCTACAAATAAACCGCTACATAATGTCTCAGAAAACAAAGTTCTCATAGATAACTAATAATACGAAGCACCTCATATTAGATAGAAAAAGAAAGGGAAAAATGCCAGGATGAAGACCCCGATGTCAGTCACTGCTCGTGAAAGCCAACGATTGCCGACCTTACACAGATGAAGTGCGGGAGATCAGAGGAGGTGTAAAGCATAAAGACCGCAGAACTGCTATTAAAGTCTCGCGACCAGCCTGGTCTGGCTTTACATTGATCCAATTTGGAGCAGAGGTTAATAATAAAGAAGCAGGCTCTCAGCAAAAGAGCTAACGTAGGCAATCGTAATCCAGAATATTGACTGCATCACGGAGTTGGCTAAGGTACGGGTCATCAAAAAGGAGCTTCCTAGCTTAAGCAGGGTTAAAGCAAGGCTGACACTACCAAACGATAGGGGAGAGCGAACAGCCATCATCGACCTGACCAAAAAGGACAACAAGCAACTTCTGAGTAAGGGAAAAGTAAGAATATGGTGGGTCCTTATCGGCAGGGTACGACGAAAAGCATTATCTCCTGAATGTTTTAAGTGCCTTGATTATGGTCTTACCGCAGAGTTGCAAGAGACTCGATAGGCTAGGCAATTAGTTTGTTTATTTGATATCTGCAGTCAATTTTTTTTTTCTTGAAAAGTCGTCGGGCCTTGCTTTATTCAGTAAGTAGACGTGTTTCGACCCCTTTGAGTCACCACAAGAAAAATGTGGAGACACTTTTTTTAAGAAAAAAAGGAAGAGACATGAAAGTTCACTATGTTATAAATGTGTCGATATGGAACATAAAAGAAGGGAACGTAAGGAGACACACTGCATCTTTTGCAAAGATGCTGACCCGACCGAATTTCAAGCATGCCTTAGGTCAAGAAAGGTGCAAGGTTTCTAGCCAAAGTGAAAGCAGAACTTTGATTACCTGTATCCGTCAGGTAAACCTACACCGCAATACAACTGCCCAAAACCTGCCTGATGTGTTAGCGAGGGATACGAAAGCCGAATTTTTGCTGCGGAATGAGCAACATTACGACAAAAGTTTGCAATCATGTTCCCTTGACGAAACTGGTACTGCCGCCATCTGGGCATGGAACAGAATCGATTCTCTGGTGGAGGCTATGGAGAGAGGGATGGTTTTATGTGGATTTAGAGTTTACAAGCCAAGCTTAATGCTTTAGAGGACGCTGTCTCGGACGTAGATGGCCACGTGCTCTTTGGGGTAGACTTCAATACTAAGGGGATCAAATGGAGCATGCTTTCAACTGATCCGCGGGGAAACGAGTTTTAGAGATGGCGACTGGTAGAAGACTTGTCCGTCGTGCTAGATATTGGCGATAAGCCTAGTTTCCGCTACATGGGCTGAAAAGGAAGCATATCCGAAGTTACATTCGCCTCGCAGTCCCTGTACGGATGGTACACAATTAGAGAGTATGAGAGAACCGCTTAGCCAGCGATCATCGTTGCTTTTTACTCAAAATCCGTGATGTCGTCTCCCATTGCCCATACTCTCGATTTTCCACGATTAGGTGTAACATTGGAAGGATGGATGTCGAGAGGCTCACGGCATGAGCAATGTTGCTGGATGATTCGCAGGGCACAGAAGGGCTAACACCTCAAGAGAAGATGAACTTATCTGTGAGCATCATCACGTTTGCTTGCAGCGCCTCTATGCCTCATCGGAGACCCCCGCACGGCAAGCCTTCAGTGTTTTGGTGGTTGACTGAAATCCCTGAAAAGCGAAGGGAGTGTCACAAGCTTCAACGTGAAACTCAACGGGCACGGAACCCGAATAAGGCATGCAAGCAACTAGCAGCATATATGTAAGTCAGCCAGGAAATGCCTTCGCAAAATGATTAACAGGATTAAGGCTCGCTACTCCTAAGATCGACCGGACAATGTGAACAGGGATTCATGGGACCTTGGCTATAAACTAGTTATGCTCGCTACTCCTAAGATCGACCGGACAATGTGAACAGGGATTCATGGGACCTTGGCTATAAACTAGTTATGCGGAAGCTTGGCGCCTACGCAAGCCCTGCATACATAAAGTAGAAAAATGAACGAGATAGTGCGGGTGCATTTCCCTGCCCGTCCCGTCCGTGTTGACACTGTTAATGACGAAACAGCAGCCGAATGCCCATTCTTTACGCGGCTGGAGCTGGATGAGGCAGATCTGTCATTGAAATAAAGGAATGCTCCAGGTCCAGATGGTATCCAAGGTAAGGTATTGCAGCTCGTCTATCACCATTGTCCTAGCTTGTCCCTTAGTAGATTTAACGCTTGTCTGCGAAAAGGGGAGTTCCTGGAGCATTGGAAAGCAGCGAGGCTCGTGCTGATCAGCAAAAAAACTGTATCACGAGTAGTGGTCTGAATATTGCACGCTGGCTAAGACTGGGGAAGTGTCAGAGAAACTTATCAAGGGAAGACTCACTGACGCGATTTGTGCTGCAATCTCGTTAGCAGTATAGCTTTAGAGCAAGACGCTCCGCCAATGATGTAATTGCAGACGTGGCGAGCGTAATCTAAAAGACGGAGGCACATAATCGTACTAAGCAACAGGTAGTTATGTTGCTGACACTTATTGTTCGGAAGGCCCTCAACTCCGCTAGACGCGTGGTTGTTCTGGATACGTTGAAAGCCCCTTTCAAGTTTAAGCTATGCGGCTTCCGAAGGACTACCTGAAGGACCTAGGCCTAATTTATGATACGATGCGGGGCCGACAAAGATTGGGAGTTACATCGGGTGTCGTTCAAGGATCTGTCCTTGGTCCAGACCTGTGGAACATATCGTGCGACGGTCTACTGAGACTAGAGCTGCCGGATGAGTCGCACCTAATCGGCTTTGCGGATGGTGTAGCGGCTTTAGTTGCAGGAAGCACCATTGAACAGGCGTAACTTAGACTAAGTATGCTAACGCGCCAGGTGAGAAACTGGATGAATGCTCTCGGACTCGGTCTAGCACTGGAGAAAACCAAAGTGATGATCCGGACAAAAAGAGAATCCCTAGAGTAAGAACAATCAGTATTAGGGAAGTACTGGTTGAATCGAAACCATCCGTTAAGTACCTGGGGTTGCTTTTTGGCTCGAAGAGAAGTTTCGCTGAGCAAATTAAGGGCAACGGCTGATTAACCTGTTTCAGACGTATCAGCTCTGCCTGATGAAGGAAGAATCAACCCATCCAGAGGGCGACTTTTGATGACGATTTGCAGCAGTCTTGGCTGGTTGAAGGAAGCGAGATAAATTGCATGCATTATCGCTGATCTGAGGCCGTGACTCAATAGAACGCACGACGAGACTGACGTCTACCTGGCCCAACCCTTGAACAGACACGGGTGCTTTCAGTCTAGCCTGGTGAATCGCGGTGCTCCAACTGTATGTTTTGCGTAGGAGAGGAGGACAATGGCTGCCACAAACATTTCGCATGCAAAAATGGAACAGGCTGCGACGGGGCCTCTACAAGGAAGCAAGAGAGGTTTCCTCGGATAATCTGACCAAGGAGATGCTTGGATCGGTTGATAAACGGAACCATCTGGCAAATTATGTTCAGGCAGTCCTTAAAAATAAAAAGGGCTTAGAGCAGCCGGAGATTTCGGGTTCCCTCTTCCTGCCTTCCCCCTGTTGGAGGGATTCCCAACTTGGAAGTCCCACCGGCGTTATAGAACGAGGCTTACTCCGAAGTAACGAATTCTCAGGTTGACAGGGGAGGTGTTTAGTGGGTGGTCCAGATATCTTGCGTGTCTGAGGGCCCACACTCAGGGCAGAAATAACCTTCACCTCCCAGCTACACAACCAAACGCATAATTATAAAATGTTGTGCTCATGCAGTTGCTTGATCAGTAAATATTGTCAAGTACGATTATGTTAGCCCGTCAAAAGAATTTGAAGAAAAGCGAGAACTTGTTGAATATCAGTAACACAACGAACGTTTAAGGAGAATCGTTACAGATGAAATTATTCGTGCGGATCGAAATATTGTTGAAGATGATCGATCGGTTAGAGTATCAGAAAACGCTGAACAGATCGGAATAAGTTAGGCCAGCTGTTAAGTGATCATCAAAAGTAATATACAGTTTTGTGAAGTGTGTACCAGATGGCCCATTCGTTTTTGACTGAAATTCAGAAGATGAAACGTTTGGAGGTGTGTCAGTGGCTAAATGTGAGGTTTGCGGAAAAATAAGATGCATTCGTCATTTGCAAGGAAACTTTTGCGTACCCTCACACTCCAAAGTTCAAACAAACATGCTAGTTTAATAGGAGTGGCGTAGGGAAAAAGGCAGCTCCAGTGAAATCTGGCAAGATTTTTCAATGCAATTTTGCTGGTTGGCAATTGTTCGCACAAGCGATGCAAAATTAGTGTAGTTTCTACTAAAACAGGCTATTGAATGATTTAAGGGATGCATATCGCTGCAAAACGAGACAAACCAATGGTTCTAACGACCTCCAAGTTACATGAGATGCACTGGACTCAACTTGAATGTCCTCATTACTGCCTGAACATCTCACCCTGCAATTTTTTTTAACCACCTAGAGAAGCTCTTGGAGGGTGATGATTTTAAAATGATGCGGGCATGGAGGAATTTGTCTGTAATTGACTCTTACGCAATTAGTTGCATTCTACGAGACCTCGATAGAAATCCCTCTCTTGCGCCGGAAAAAAGACATTTTTAGCGAGGAAAATTAATTTTGAAAGCTTTTGAGATTTGCAGAGGTCTGCGGTCTTACAAGTCACTCTGTAAACCTGTTTGACTGTTGAGAAATGAAGCATAAATCTTTACAAGTAAGTCCGCAGAGACGATGGACGTATTAAAATTCTATAAGGTTTTACAACTCATTTTGGTGTTTCTTCTTGTGTCGAACAGAAGCGTTGAAAAAACAGATGCACTTGCGTTAATTGCATTCTGGTAACCAGTGCAAAATATAACTGAAATAGCAAAACATGCTAACGAAACGTACTAGCCATTTTGTCGTCATTTGGAGGATTTGCGTTGGGCAAGAGCATAGGGTTTTCCATTAGGGACACAACAATTTTGTATCTTTATATTAACACACCCTTCAATTTTTTAATGAACTGTCATCGTTTGCTAAAGTGTACTTTTTTATCATGGTAAAGTTCACGATTCGCGTGGTCTAGTGGCTAGAGCACTAAGCCCGTAAGCCGAAGGTCTCTGGTTCGAGTTTCGTTGGCGTCAAGGAGATTTTGTTCGAGTGATTCTTCGGACGGACTATAAGCCCTTTCAGTTATGATACGTGCTGGTTTAAAATCAGAACGTATCGCAGCTGGGTGGAAGGACACATGGCCAAAGCGCGATAATGATCATATCACCAGTGGAGTACCGATACATTCGATCATGACAATGAGATACTCTAACTATCTCTAAGCGAAGCCCCAAAAGGGGCTGTAGTGCTACGAAAAGAAAGTTCACGATCCAGAAAGGTCTGGAAATTATTTAAATTACTGCCAAAATTCTGAGTCGGTGGTCGAAACTTTAAGAGCGCTTACTTCAATTTTTGGGCGTAATAATCGTCCTACCCGACAGGCTGTGCGTGCTTTAGTGGATAAGTTCGCGTACAAGTTTTCACTATTGGAAGTCCCGTGCCAAAAATACGTCCTACCGCTTGAAGCGGAGGAAATATCGTAGCTGTAAATGCATCCATTCAAAATGACCCAAATCAGTGTATTCCACGTCGTTCTCAAGAATCGGGCATCGCTCAAACGACAGTATGGCGTGTTTTGGGAACAGATCTTGGCATACATGGTTACATGAGCAAATTGACTCAAGAACTAAAGCCACTTGATCAGCTTGAAGAAAGATAAAAATTTCATAGAAAAATCTTCTTCAGCAATGAAGCTCACTGTGAATAAGCAAAGTATGCGATATTGGTCAGTAACAAACCCACAGGTGCTTCTTGAGACACCGTTGCATCCGCGAAAAATTGTTATTTGGTACGGTTTTCATGCCGGAGCTGTGAATGGGCCGTATTTTTTCTGGATGAAAACAACCAGGATGTTACCGTCAATGGAGAGCGCTATCGTGTTATGTTGGGAGATTATTTGTGACCGAAAATAAATGAACTTGACATCAACGATATGTGGTTGGCATCGTCTAATTACTTTGCTTTTTAAAATGAAGCGCAACATTGGGCTCAAGAATGCTACAAGTGCTGGTGGGGATAGTTTATTCATGGAGATCTCGAAGAGGGCTTGGAAAATGCTGTCAGAACTGTTTGAAGGGATGCATGAAAGAACAGTTTGAAATTTTCTTTTTGATTTTTCAAGCAACATAAAAAAACCTTCATTGTTTCTTCTATTTTAACCCAGTTATAGTCTACTGTTGAATTTAAGATTTTGATCACACAGTAAGGTTTATTTTTAACGCAGTTTTTCAAGGCTAGTTATTAAGTTTATAGTTTTTATATAATTTAAATGTTCATTGCTAGATTTTTTAAAAAATTGGAACATAATCACGTTTCAAAATGAATGATATAATTAGAGCATGATTGAAAGATTAACGACTTGTATGAATAGATGATTACTGATTTCATTTCGTCCATAATTTTTCTAAAATGAAACTAGAACAAATATTACCTGTGGGCTATCCAAACGATCCAGTGACGCTCGCCGCGAATAGTCATCCTGCGGGCACATTTGATTCGGCGGCGGTGGCTGTTGCATTTGGGCACATTGAGCTAAAGATGGAGGTGCAGGCAAAGGTGGACTAACCGATTGGCAAGGACTATCAGGACAAGGACTATGACATGGACTGGTACACCGACTGCGACACGTTGGACTGTAGCAAGTTGCGACAGGTGGTGGTGGTTCAGCTTGTGGGACCGTATTCACTGGCATTGCGACACATTGTGTATTCCGACGCGGCGAACGTCCTCGGTCCACTGTTGTAGCACTCCAGTACCCCCATGCCATTTTTACTCGCTATTAAATCAGTTTATTACCACAACCAGATTTAAACTTGTTCACTTAAAAATTAAATTAACTTTTAACCACTACTACCAACACTTTCCGATAAAACTTTTCACTCTTAGATATCCTTCCCGGACGAGGGAATGCAATAACGAAAAAACTTTTTTACACGTCGCTGAATTTTCAGTTTGTTGAAGACGTCCTTGCTGCTGCTACGCAATCTGAAAGAACACAAATTTCATTCTAAAGCACTTTTGACCAGCACTTGAAACCCTTTCGTACTACTCGCCATCAAGAAACAAGTGCACGTATGCGAAACGATTGCCTACATTTGATTCCGGTACTTCACGGCAGGGACGAGTAGATACAACATGCAAGGATGAGAACATATAGATATACATATCTGCATTGCATGCGAAGATTCTTTTAACTTCCGCTATTTGCTTAAGCTGATGAGTTCCGTATGGAGATATTTGCTCCTGCTTACATTTAGCCAGCGGCTCGTTTCATTTCATGCTCCAGAGTGGAAGGGCCTATTTTTAAATCATTTAAAATGCAACTTCCTTGTACATACCACGGAAAAACTAGCAAGGATGAGGGCAAAGGATCACAATTCTTTGGTCGTCTTTTTATCGTCGATGAATGAGAGGTTGTAGAATGAAAGGATTGGACGACTACGGAAGAGGTAATGGGAAACAAGGCAGTCGAAGCTTTGATCAAACTTTATTGAGTTCGCAGGATCAGGATACTGTTATACATACATTCTGTGGATTCGTTTCATAACAATTCAATTTAAAAGACAGAAGAACGTGAGGAGGAAATAATTCGCAACACCTTCTGCAGCTTACTAAACTGTTGCAAGTCCTTTTCGATAATTAACCTAATCCGGTGGAAAACGTTTTGTATCTAAACTTACTTTCAAAAGCATCTTTTTACCTGTCTTCAGAATGAAACTCATTATCTTCTCTTTTTGTTCGCTGATAATTACTTTTCATCACTTCTTTTTAAAAGAGAGAACACACATACGAGTACTATACACGTAGCCTCATCTACGAGTATTCCAGTTATGTCCACCCTCGCATGTATGTCCAGGGATACCAAAAAGAGACTGTATGATTTAGGGATGCGACTATCACGAAATCTATACCGAACTACTTTTGTACAGAATGAAACGCTTTTCAACACACAAAAACCAGTGAAGCTTGTTTTGGAAAATTAGGGCTTTAGGTCTGCTCGAGGGCACGTACAACAGTTGTTTTACTTCCCCATTTAACCGCACATCTTTGCTTAAATACGTGGTCCTTTCACAGAGTTATGCTTTTCCTCTTGAATAATTTCGTACGATTCACACAGTCCACATATGTGTGTAGTGTATGAAAGATGTTCTTTGTAAAGGATGACCCATTCAAGTCATTCAGCGTTGTGGGTGAATGATGCTGAATAGGGAGCTGAATGGTCGAGTTGGCGATGTTTCATTGCTTTCCAGGGAAATTACATATGTAAGACCGAAACTATTGCGGATTATTAACTTTTAACAAGCTTCAATTCAAGCGGTTTTTAATGTTTATGGACATTAGGTCAAGAAATGAGGAATTCTGTTGAATGTGTGGATGGGAATATGCAAATTGGGAAGGACTTCAGAGTGTATTCAGAAAAGGCTTGAAGGGTATTCAAAGTCTTATGGGTTGCTGGCGACTTTTCATTGGTTGCAGATTGCGAGAGTAAAGAGAAATTACAGAAATTCAAAGCTAATAGCTATGCGATTGAACGTTACTTAATCGAGAATGTGAGATATTTTACAAGAAGGAGCATGAGCTGTTTTAGTACGGTTACTGTTGGGTCACCAGAATTTGAAAAGAAGAAGCTTATAGTCTGTAAAAAAAAATTAAGAATTTCTTGCTACCTAAATTTTTCAGAGCAGAAACGGCAAACTCTCGATGTAACGGACATTTTTTAAAAAAAGCAATAAACACCGGATTCAATTCTGTAAGTACTATGTACAGGGTTATCCATTTCGTGTTAGGAAAGTATAACCCTGCCATTTGACATCTGTCAGAATTAAATGTCATCAATCCATCATCCATTTTTTTAGTTGAAGGTTTGCCATTTAGAAATATGGATCGTTTAACAGTCGAAGAACGCGTTAAAATTATTAAATTTTATTATAAAAATGGTGATTCTGCGGTATCAACACTTAGGGCTCTACGAGGCGATTACGGTCGACATAATCGACCTACACAGCAATCAATTTCGAGCACAGTGAGAAAATTTGAAGAGACTGGATCGGTTATTGATATTGCAAGGCCTGTGCATCATCGCAACATTCGTTCTGCTGAAAATATCGCTGTCGTTGCTCAAAGTGTGGAGGAAGACCCGAATTTGTCGATTCCTCGATGTGCTCAACATTTGGGCTTGTCTTACGGCTCATTGTGGCGGATTTTGCATTTGGATTGGCATCTCCGTCCGTACAAAATCCAACTCACTCAAGAACTTAAGCCTCAAGACCATACAGAACGCAGAATGTATGCGAATTGGGTGATTGAACGACAAGCTATTGATAACGATTTTTCGAATAAAATTTTCTTTAGTGATGAGGCTCATTTTTCACTCAGTGGTTACGTAAATAAACAGAATTGCCGCATATGGGGCTCTCAAAATTTTCAGGTGATCGCAGAAAGGCCTTTGCATCCGGAAAAAGTGACCGTTTGGTGTGCATTATGGTGGGTGGTGTTATTGGCCCGTATTTTTTGAAAACGATCAAGGAAGAGCCATTACACTCAATTCTGACCGCTATGGACGGATGTTAAACGATTATTTTTGGAGAGAAATTCAAGATTATGTTCTGGAGAACATGTGATTGCAACAGGACGGAGCCACAAGCCACACAACACAGGCCAATCAAGCACTTTTGCAAGAGAAAATTTCCAGGACGCGTAATTTCGAGATTGAGTGATGTCAATTGGCCCGCAAGATCCTGCGACCTAACACCTTTGGATTTCTTTTTATGGGGCTATGCGAAAGATCGTGTTTACGCGAACAATCCTCAAAATCTTGATCAATTGAAAAACAATATTCGTGAAGTTATGGCCGAGATATTGCCGGAAATGTGCCGAAAAGTCATTGAAAATTACCTTAAAAGGATTGAGGCCTGTAAGAGGTCCCATGGAGGGTATTTGAATGATATTGTGTTTCCTGTATAATGGCAAGGTTCAATCTTTATAATGAAAAATTTCGTTTCCATCTGAATATTTTATGTGTTTTCTTTAGCTTTACTTTCCCAAGCTGAAATGGATAACCCTATATTATACTAATTAATGGATAGGCTAGGCCCTATATTATACTAATTAATGGATGGCGGCGGTGATGTTCACGGTCTGATCGATCTGTCCGAATTCTATTTTTAGACTGCCTCGTATAAAAATGAATTCATTGTTAAGAGAAAAGATAATGAGAGAGCATAAGAGCAAACAGTTAAAATGCAAGAGAAAAATAGGCAGAATAGTTTCAACATCCTCCCGCCGCCGAATTCGTAGAATAAAAATTTAACAACGGATACAAGTGCGGCACAGGTCGCCTGAGGATTGTGCATTTATGCAGTCTAACAGCACAAGACCTTATTCGAAGATCCCATCCAGAAAATGTTTCTTGTACAACAGCTAACCTCCAGAAAAGAATTACGACATCGCCTCCTTTTAATTAACATGAGAATTGGTCCGGAGTATGGTGGTCTGATCTGAGCGATTGTACGTATTCGGTTCGGAAGCGTTTAAAGAATTAGTTTGCGTATCGAAATCTTGACAGCCACTAAGTGCGTATCTGTTGATCGGCTCCTCGTAAAGATGATGGAGATAAGCTTGAAGGAAAGGCTCCGATTATAAAATGAACCGGTGTTAGAGCCGATAGATCCTGAAGATCATCGCCTACATACGTCAAAGGATAAGGACAAATTCTGCTTCTATGCTGTAAGTGTTTAGCTGATCAAAGGTTAGCGTAGTTCGTTGAATCGAAACTTTAAGGATTTCCTTGACGCCTTTTAATAATCACTCATAAAAGTCGCACCACCAGGCAGCTCTTTCAACAATAAACTTCCACGAAATGCGCTCATTGACCAAAAAGTTTCGGAAGCTTTCGGATTATATGATAATTTCTAACTCCTTGAATTCCTTAGCAGATCAAGCATGATTCCGTTGTGAGGTCGAGCGGCAGTTCTAAATGAACTACCTGAATTACTGCGCATGTTACGAGAAGAATATAAAGGGTGCGTCAGCAAAATCCGGAGAAACTTCACATTAATTTGTCGCCGTAGTGGACCTCAGCGACAGCAGTCATTTGTTGTCATTTCAACTGAGTAGACATGTATGTATTCGTGCGTGAATTCTAAATGGCAGAGTTAATGCAATCGAGTGCGGAATATAATCAAAGAGCGGCGGTTATTGAAAGTTTTCACGCTGGACGGTCGTCAACAAAAATTATCAGGTGTTTCGGGTATCCGAAATCCACAGTTTCCGATATTGTTCAGAAGTAAGCGACAGTTAGAAATTGTGAAGGAGGTTCTCGTAGTCCAGCAAGGAAAACTCATGCGACGGAGAAGACGTCAAGGAAGGTGTTCAAGGGGCCCAAAGCCTCTTTTCGATGGATCCTGGGAGTTCGCTCAGAAAAATGACGGCCATCTTTGGTGTAAGTGAGGCTTCCATGCGTCGAATCGTCGAAGAAGTCTTGCGGTACACGTCTTACGTAATAAAGGTGCGACAGATTCTATCTGAAGTTGCTAAAACAAAAAGAATTTCTCGCTGTCATTTGCTTCTGTGTTCGCCGAAGAACGAAGCTGCGTCTTGCATCCAGTTTTTCTCTTCAAACAGCTCAGCTTTAAACCCCCTGGACTAAAACGTGTGGAGCGTTATTGAGCGGGTTACTAATAAGTCCAGATATCCTAATGTGGCATCCCTACTGGCCGCTGTTGAAGCAGCGTTTATCAATTTACAACGAGAGCAGTTAAAGAAGGCGTGCTCGCGATTCAGGCGGAGAATTGAAGTGGTGATTGAAGTAAGCAGGGGTTGCATTGAGTTATAAAATTTAATAAAAATACCTAGAATTAAGATATAATAACCTTGTGGTAAATATTAGTATATAAGTAATAAATAATTATTATAATAAACTGCATGTTTTTTCCGGATTTTATTGACGCCCCCCTTTATACTTTTCGAATCGTTTATTCATTTGATCCTGATCGATCGTATACCGGCCCACAAAATCGATCCCCACTGTTTTGAAGGGACGTGTTGCAAGTAATCGCTCCTTAGGTATTTGAGCAACGGGCTGGTCTGCGAACGACACATCGATTTAACATACATTTCACCGCTTGACGAGCACTGATGACCCAAAATCGTTTACGAAGAAAGACTAGAGTAACGTTTGTTCCTCCATGCGTTGCCTTTTCGTGCGCGTACATAATAAGCAAATTCGTTAATTGTGATTTTTTTTTTTTTTTTTAAATACCTCCTTCCCTTCCACTCTCTGCATCACACTTTCTTCGTCGCACAACGCTCGTGCGATCTGCACTTCACATTTAGGCATTAAAATCGGATAAATTTCGTCAAAATTGAACCCTGATTTTCGAAGTCGACTGCCAACTCTTAAAACCCTATCCTCGTCAATAAAGGGGATTAGCGGTAATATTCGAGAACTTTTCGGGCAGGTTTGATTGCTAGAGAATGCAGTCACCTCCCTCTTATATGCGTAGATTTTCACTCGTCGAACTTCGGAAGCAGTTAAATATTTTCTGGTTAGAGGAATTTTACGAAGACGATCAATAAAACGAAACATATAAGTAGTTAATCGTAACAACCTTCGATGAATGCTAAAATTCCCAACCGTTAGCAAACTTTCTTTGTCAGGAATTTCGTTTCTTACCGCTAACAGAAAACAACGATTAAAAGGCTCTACGTGTAATATTTCGTCTTCACCAGGTGGCCAATCTAATTCGTTTGACAGCCAACTGGGTCCATTAAACCAATTCGTTGCCTTAAGGAGTGCAGCAACGTTGATTCTTTGAGGTAGAAAGTCTACTGGATCTACAGATCCTGGACAGTGCCGCCAATTATTTACTTCCGTTGTTTGCCTTATTTCTCGCACACGATTGTTGACGAAAACGTCGCGTTGAGGTTTTTCATTTCGAATCCAGTGCAAAGCTATCATGGAATCTATTTAGAGATACTCCCCTTCGAACTTTATTTGAATATTACCCTTCAAATACAAGGTTTTCGAATAAGAGGTGTTATTTTGATATTAAAAGAAAAACGCCATTTTTTAATACAAATGATCGGATGTTTATTTTATTGTAAACAGGAAGGTATGCCGTTAATAGTGGAAAATAACATCAGGTAAATGACAACCACGACTACGCTTACAGGACCATATCCTTTTCATGAAATTTTCCATAACCAAATCGCAAAGTGGCTGCCCTATGTCCTCGATAGCCTCACGAATTCCACGATTGAGGTCTTGAATCGACGCTGGGCGGTTGGCGTAGACCTTCTCTGTTACGTGGCCTCAAAGGAAGAAGTCGCAAGGTGTTAAATCACAAGATCTCGGTGGCCAATTCTGATCACCTCTTCGAGAGATAACACGGTCCGGAAACTTTTCCCGAAAAAGATCAATGGTTACGTTGCTTGTGTGGCATGTAGCGCTGTCTTGTTGAAAGTAAACGTTGTCCAGATCAATACCATCCCATTCGAGCCAGAATAAAATCATCAATCATCTCTCGATAGAGCAATCCATTCACCGTACTGTTGCTCCAGCCTCATTTTCGAAAAAATAAGGTCCAATGACTCCGCCGGACCATAAACCGCACCAAACACTCACACGTTGAGCATAGAGAGGCTTTTGAACAATAACTTTTGGGTTTTCCGAGCCCCAAATGCGACAATTTGCTTTTTGACGAAGCCACCGAGGTGGAAATGGGCCTCATCACTCAAGATGATTTTTCGATGGAATTCCGGATCATTTTCATGCACTTCAAGGACCTAATCAGATACGACGTTACTGATGATCGACCGGCATGATTTCTTGTGTTAACTGAAGTTTATAAGCCTTAAGACCCAAATCTTTATGCAAAATACGGTGTAATGACGTTTGTGGAATGCCTAATTCCATAAAACGACGAGGAATGGACAAACCTGGGTTTTCTTCAACACTTTCGGCTACAGCAGCAATATTCTCGGCTGTTCTAGAGTTACGTGCACGGGTTTTATTTTTCACATTACTAAGTTGTCCCAACAGCTCAAATTTTTCCACCAATTTCTGTATTGCGGTCTGACAAGGTGCTTCACGACGACCCAAAAATGTTCGAGTTTTACGAACCGTCTCTGCCAAATTTTCACTATTTTTATAATGAATTTTAATAACTTCAGTGCGTTGTTGAAGCGTGAATCGGTCCATTTTTATTAACGGTGTACTTTCTGCTTGTCAAATGCCAAAAAATGATAGCTTCAAAAGTGAAAACTACCGAAATAGCGGGCTATTCAGAATAACATCTCTTTTTGGATAACCCTTTAGTTTAAGAGTTTAGCTGAGTGTAAGGCAGCAGTAAGTTCAAGCGTCGGAAGAGTAATAGCCGTGGATTGTCTACTTCTGAGAGGAGAAATCAGATTTTTAGCACATAGAAAAGAGACAAAAGTGTGCCCATCAGGATATGTACTTTGAACATACGCAACAGTACCATAAGCCTTCGGACTTGCGTCTGCGAAGATATGTAGTCGTCGTTCCATTGGTGACTCGAGGTCGAAGATATAGCGTTGAATTGATAGCTCTTGTAATAAGTGGAAATGGGTAGTGTGTTTACACCATTCGCTCCACAATTCAGGAGGAAGAGGTTGATCTCATGGTAACTTCATTCGCCAAATCTCTTGAAAGATGATTTTCATTTTTGCCACATAGGGCGATAGCAATCCTATGGGGTTGTAGATAGTTGCAAATACTTGTAATACCTCTCGTTTAGTGACGTTGACCGTTAGTAAACTGCGGGTCTTCTCCAAATTGGCCGCTAATTCATCCGTTTCCAAATACCACAAAAGGCCTAGTACCTTTTGTTTAGCGTAAACTTTAGGCTGGAAATTAAAGATTTCGTTCAATCGCCTGTCGTTTGACCGCAATTTGTGAATATGCATAGAGGCACGGTTCAAAATTTTGCATGTTTCATAAAATAAGCTCAGTGCATCCTCAAATTCATTCAAACTGACTATTAAGTATTGCATAAGTTTTTGGAAAATTTATGGACTCTTCTGCTTCTTCAACGCGGCACAAAGAGCAAACGGGCTGCACTTAACGCCAAAGGTCACACGCATCATTTCCAAAATAATAATTTTTTTCCAATCGCCTAACGTTTCGAACCACAAAAAACGGTGAACTGAACGGTCTTCAAAGGCAAGGTTAACCTGCCAAAAAGCCTGTTCAACGTCTGCAATGATCGTATAATTTCCGACTTGCAAGTACAGCTGCATAGTTAAAATTTCAGGCAGTAAGTTCGGCCCTGACCATAGTAAATGATTTAATGAAACGTTATCTCCCGTTCTAGCCGAAGCGTCGTTTCTTTATCCTTGCGATATACTGGTCGGTGAGGCATGAAATAGGAGCGAGATTCGTTATAGTCACCGCAGCGTCGTGCAATGCCTGTATAATACCGCGGTATTTTTCTAAATTCTCTTTCGGTTAACGACTAAAGCGATCCTTTCTCAAACGCGCAAAGGGTCCCTCACGATTATAATCCTTATTTACCCATAATAAAGAGGCTTCATACCGAGTTTCCCTTTTGTAAATATGTTCGTTGATCAGGCTGCCAAAATCGGTCTGCATCTTCGTTTCGCCAGAAGGAGTAGACTCCAGCTTCCAAAGGTTTTCGATTTGATCTGTCACCTCTTGTAGATTGAGTGAGAGATTGGTAAGGACTTCACAGGAAGCATCTGGAGCAAAATTTGCCGATATTGGACCTTGTCTACCCGAAAACGGTGCTAATGGCGACCGACTTTTCGTTTATCTGTTTAAATCAATCAATTCGAGCAGTGTCAATAAAAACATCAGGGCAAATGTCCGGTACCACTACTGAGAGAACGTCAATGAACCGTTTGTCATGTAAACTACGTAATGTCACTTTGACCCGATTAATTTTTTTCCCTTGGAAATTTGTAACTTTACCGTATCGTATGTATTCAGGTTCAATGCTTGAACGACTCTCTTTTTAATATAAGTTTGTTGCGACCCGCCATCCAACAACACGCGTAAAGTAACAGACCAATTATTTTTTAAAGCAAATACGTGCTTGGGAAATTTCATGGATGGACTTTTCAGATTTTGCACAAATGCGTTATACGCGGGGTCGCACATTGAAGTTGCGGTTATTGTTACATGAAATGCACTTTAATCGCTTGTTATGACAGCTCTTCGCGTTGTGACCTCGCCTAGTACATTTTAAGCAACAACCAGAGTTCTTCAAAATACTTTTCTCCTTCGATAAACTGAAAGAGCCATCACAGCATACGGCAGTTGGAGTATTCTTCTTACAAAACAGACATGGCATCGCGTTAGTGGTGGTTACAAGCCCTGCAGCAGTTTTGTACTTTGGCCTAACTGTGAATGTTCCTAGGCGTATTCTGGAGCTACTTGCGACCAAAGAGACTTTCTCCAAAGAATTTATTTCTGTTTTAAGAAATGACAAGATCTCTCTTAATTTGTACAATGCACATTACATAAAGAACAAATTTTACTGTTACCGGCGGAGCTACTATTATCATTGTCTAGTTTATCAACGTCACTTATGTTATCGGAATGTTCTCGATTCGCGGATTCCGTCGGTGGAACTCGAACACAAGCTCACGAGGGAGAGATTTCAGAATAAAGCTCTTTAAGATTAAAGAGTATTGAGATGAAGGGACGTTTAAAGCTGTTAACGATCTAGTATGTGAAACAATATTGTAGTACAGTTTCCGTAGGTGCGTTAGGTTGTCACGAGAATGTATGTGTGGAAGGCACATAAATTGTTGCATAGCATGGACGATCAGACGAGAGGGATCACCATATTGCTCCAACAATAAAGAGACTGCCGAATCGTAGTTATCGTTGGTAGATGTGAAGCCGGCAATAGATTCTGCAGCCTTTCCACTTAAATGGTTCGCAAGATAATTACGTTTGTCGGCGCCATTTATATCTGATCGATCATGAACAGCTGTCCAGAAGCGTTCCCAAAAGGGAAGCCAGTCGTGAAGTTCACCACTGAAAACCTTTAGTGTTAATTTAGGAAGCTTCGTGACATTTACAGCACGTTCCGGCATAATGAAGGTCCGAAGATGACCCGTCCCCGACTGCTGCTTTATCTTCGTACTGGACTATGGACTCGTATTCGTTTTGCGCCACTTCAGGTTTTATTAAAGGCTTTAACTCGGTATTTAAGCGTTTGAGATTATCACTAGTGACTGTTATTGGTTCGATATAGGAAACTAATTCCTGTGCGACCTCACCCAAAGTATTTGGTCATTGTTGGCAACAACAATTTCCATCAGCTGGCTGCTGTCGTGGAGACGGCACGGAATGTCGCTAAGCGCACAGCTGAGAAGAACTAACCAAACAACTACTATGGAGCATATGCTGTGCCCTTTCCGAACGGGACGCTGCGACAACGGCAGTTGCCGGCTGTTGAACTTTTGACCGGGCAGAGTTTTTGGCGGAATTGAGTCAGCCTAGATTTAGTTTTGGGGTTGAAAGGTTTTTTTGGTGGGCTTAGACATCGACCAGTTCTTGTTTCGAGCCACCACGTTGCCTAAAAACTACAACATTCCCTGAAGGGACCAGCAGAAGAATAATATTGGTTATTCCGGCAGCTCAACCCTAATTTTACGTCGCTTGGTTTGGAAGTCGCGTTGAAGGAGGGCTTTAGGTCTCATTGGAGCGACATAGATGTGCGGCGAGCAATCGATGTACGTTTCCAAAAGCCAAATGAATCTTTCCGTGAGTTTCATGGCTCCATAATAGGATGGTATTGCGTCTTAATTATCGGTTACCCGATATTGACATGCAGGCCAGCCTATTGCGGATCATTAACGAACGAATGAGGAATCATTTGGCAGTCTTGGAAGTCGCATCGGTAACAGAGTTAGTTCGTCACTGCACTCGAGTTGAAGCTGTGTGCTGCCTTTCAGGTAGACCAATGGTTGACCATTGCAGTAGGCATCCTTCCAACATTGATGCTGTTGATAAGCTGGAGAATGCCTAGTGTGATCCTCAAGGAAGATCTGCAGCAGGATAAAATGCACGCTTTTAGAGTCGGCCTCCAAGCGATAACCCTTCGTCCTTCCTGATGAATAACCAGATACAAGAGCAGTACCCATCCACAAGTTTCTTCGCTTCACCTCATATGTTCGTTTAACCATCATTTTCTAGCAATTTGACTATTCCAAGTAGAATACCGAACTATGTCGAAAGCAATGAAACGGCGGGTAATGATCGAAAATCACCCGCCTGTTTCAGAGCACGTCCCCACCGGGATCGCTTTCGGAGATCCTGGACGCTAGGCGTTTCTTGAAGCGTAGCTTCGTGGAGTCGATTGTGGCAACTCCTGGCGACAATAGACCCTACGCAGAGATTTTTGTCAAGGGTCGCAAATTGATGGGCTTGCTTGATAGCGGAGCCATCGTCAGTACCCTCGGAACCAGAGCCTTGAACTTACTGTCGGGGCTTGCATATGCATGCTATGCATGCGCATGTCAGACTGCATCAGGGCACTAGGATCTAGTTCTGGGATATGTCCCCATATTGGTGCGATTTAACAACATCACTAAATCGATGAGATTCCTGGTCATCTCTTCCTTGGCGCACGCAGTGTATCTTGGAATTGACTTATGGGATCTCTTCAAAATAGCACTAATCCAGTCGATACTATCCAACCAGCCAAAGGGCCTTCAATCCCTGAATTTCATCTATTGACTCCAGAGAACCTGCAACGACTGAGCTCCGTCAAGCAAAACTTTGCGTTGTATAATGCGAAAGGCTTGAGTAGGACTTGCGTCGTGTCTCATCACATTGACAGAGGTTCTGCTCGACCCATTAAGCAGGGGCATTATGCTGTCTCGCCCGTTGTAAAGAAACTGTTGTATGACCAACTCGACCGTATGTTGTCTTTTGGGGTAATAGAGGAAAGTCAGTGCTCGTGGAGTTCTCCTGTGACTCCTGTCAGAAAACCCGGCAAGGTAAGGGAAGTTTATGTCTTGCTGCTAGACGCCTCAACGAGGTGACTATTAAGGATGTCTATCGGTTATAGCTTATTGAAGGTCTATTGGCATGTCTGCAGAGCACCAGGCTTATCACCAGCTTGGACCTGTAGAATGCCTTTTGGCAAATTCAAGTAAGGAACAAACGGTCTTTACTGTACCTGGCAGCCCTTGCACCATTTCAACGTCATGCCGTTGGGGTTATGCAATGCTCTCCAAACGATATGTCGGTTGATGCATATAATAATACCGCATGAGCTGCAAGGCAAGATATTTGTTTACCTGGATGACCTGCTTGTTACGAGTTCAATCTTTGATGAGCACTTCGAGCTCCTGAGTACTGTTACCAAACGGCTCAAAGACGCCAATTTGACCGTCAATCTTGAAAAAAGCAAGTTAGCATCTTGGCTTCGTAGAAAGTGATGGTATCCTGCGCACCGATCTGGCGAAGGTTTCGGGCATAGTTTGCCACTCTGAATCCCTAACGGTCAAAGACGTGAGACGGTTTATAGGCATGGGAGTGTGGTGCACACGCATTACTCCGAGCTTGCGTCGGTTACCCTTCATTAACGTATTTTGCGAAGGGGAAACGCTCCTTCAAGTGGTCTGTTACCACCAACAACGTCTTCAATAAAGTTGTTTCTTGTTATCGGTTCAGTGTTGGCCAATCGCGATTTTACAAGGCACTACTATACTCAATGTTACGCAAGTGTAGTGAGTATTAGACGTATTTTGTTCCAGAAAGACGATGAGGGTGGAGGGCATCTAATCGCGTATATATGTCAATGAAGCTCAACGCTGGGCAACGCAACTATAGGATTACTGAATCAGAATATTTAGCTGCGGTAGAAAGCGTGCAGAGATTCAGGGCGTATATCGACGAGTTGCCGTTCACCAGCATTACCGACCATGCTAGCCTTAAATAGCTCATGCAGCAGTCGGACCTTTCTGGTCGATTAGCTCACTTTAGCCTGAAATTGCAAGGGTTCAATTTACAAGAACACCAGAAAGGCGCCGTTGACGCTACACCGGGTACTCGTCTTCCGGAGCACAATCACATCGACGGTTTGATTCCGAAGTCTGCGTTTGAGGAGCCCGAATATGAGCATCTCAAGCAGCGAATTTTGAAGCAAACTGATAAGTTTCAGAATTTGCAGCAGGCTGGTTACCGAGTGTATATCAGTACCGGTTTTTCTGTAACGGATATTCTCCGAACAAAGTCATGAGTTCTTGAGGATCACCAACAGGCTCTTGAAGTACGTGCTTATGATGATCCCCGGGGCTCGCTTAATGGAATTTGTAAGACAACTTAAGTCTTACAAAGATACTACTATTGGCCTCGTTTGCATCAAGATGTGATTCAGCACATCTAAAGCTGTTCGACATGCAAAAAGGTCAAGCCTTCGAATTCCACTTTCAGACCCCCATGGGGGCATCACGAAACTCGGTGAGACCTATGTAGTTCCAGTTGATGGACTTCATGGGTCCATACCCCCGTTGGAAACCGGGAAACACCCAATTATTTGTGAAACCTGGACCATTACACTAAGTTTATATGGCTTAAGCCCATGGCTGAAGCCACTGCGGTATCAGTTGTGCGATATTCGGAGCGCGAGATCTTTTAGACTTTCGGAGTCCCCGAATGAATTCATTCGGATAACGGTGTGCAGTTCGTCTCTAAAGTAGTCACTAAGCTTATGAATGACTATGGGGTGCAGCATTGCCTCACTCCATATCATTCACCGGATTCAGCGGATGCGGAGAGGTCAAACCAGTCGAAATTGAATGCCATTAGGACTTACATAGGGTCAGATGATAGCAGGTGGGACCAGAATCTTTCGCAATTATGTTTTGCTTACCGCAAGGTGATACATGAGTCCACGGGGTTCTCACCACCCTATCTAGTTTGGCTTCTGAGTATGCTCTCCTTAGAAGCTTGAATGCTTTCAGGATGGAGAAATACAGTTAGGTGCGAGCAGTGACCACCTGCGAGCTGTACAGGACCGCGTACGAGCCAAGCTGGAAAAGCCTACCAAAAGGAAGCTCAACGTTACAACCTTCGGGCTCACCCCCATGAGCTACTCCAGGGTCAGAAAGTGTTCGTGCGGAGTTTCGCTGTGAGCAATGCAGCCAATCGAATCGCGGTTAAATTTGCTCCACGATTTGTGCCTACAGTGGTTCGTCACCGTGTTGGGCAATTGTTATATGAGCTTGAAGATGAGCCCGGCAAACTATTCAGGGCCTTCGGCGCTAAGAATATTCGATCAGACTCCTAATTATTCCTGTCGACGTTCCTTATTTACCCGGCTGAATGAGACATTCAGGTTCTGGGTCGTCTCCCCGAATGTTGCAATCAACAAGGGTCGCATGTTGGGAATTTATTCTCATCTGGCTGAATTGTTCATCATGAACAATCGAAGGCTAAAAATTCAAACGCCCAAAGTTTCTAATGAATGAATTTCCAGCCGGTAGTCATTTCTCTTTAATATGCGACAATAACAACAGCGACCATTTGTTCGCGTCATTCAACAGTGCTTCAATAGTAATGAATGGTGCGAGCATCTGGTCGTTGTTGGCAACAACAATTTCAATCAGCTGATTGCTGCTGTTGCGACGGCATGGAATGTCGCTAAGCGCACAGCTGTAAAGAACCAGCCAAACAAGTGCTATGGAGAATCAGCTGTGCGTTTTCCGAACGGGATGCCGCGACAACGGCAGTTGCCGGCTATTGAACTTTTGACCGGGCAACGTTTTTGGCGGAATTGATTCAGTCTGCATTTGATTTTGGGGCTGAAAAGTGTATTTGGTCGGTAACGAAAAGTGCGTCAAAGTATAAAAAGAAAAGTTAGTGACGGAAGCTTTTGAGGCAACAAAAAGTCAAGAATGATTTGAAAGTTTAAGTCCTAATTTGACGAGCAATTTCCAAGAACAAAGAATACGGATTTTATGTTCCGAGCAAGATAAATTATCGGCAAAACAAACAAGTGAACCAAATATTAAATATTTAGGTTATGACTTATGGTTAAGTGAAAAGTGGTAGAAGTGTAGACACGTTGAACCAAATGCAAAAAGAGAGCCCTATGAAGAAGTAATAGGAAGGGACAAAAAAGTTCAATGGTCGGTGCAGGGACACCATCATAATTAGATGCTCGAATGACGGAAGTGTTAAACCTAAAACGAAATTTTTAAATACACAAAAAATATCTCTCATTTCTCGTAATGACCCTCTCCTCTTCCATCCTTTCCCCTTAATATTAAGTTTTTATGTGTAGGGTGACTCACCACGAGCAGAGGATGCCCCGGACGCCCCGCGACACGACTGGGCACTAACCGGCCTCAGCGTACCACCCGGGTCATGCACTTCTCTGCTACAAATTAGTGTATGCAGCTGCAGTGACTTCTGTGTAACACTGTCATCCATGCAACATTATAGAACGTACTATGGCGACTTCCCCTACATTCATACTTGCCATGTGACATACAATAGATCTCGCATATCAATCGCCGCCGTATCAGGGCGCATGATATATAATATTTTGTTAAATACATTGTTAAATCTGAACACTGATGGGCGCGAAACGGAGAGGTGAAAGGAGCCCCTCGACAACCAGGTAGCTCACATCCTATCTGACACATCGTTGAATACAAACAACGAGCTATGGGTGGAAGTGAAATCGACAAATAAGGTCGTAACAGAACACACGATCGGACATCATGCCCGGCACAAAATAAATGATTGGTTCAATGATGAGTGCCAGAATGCGTTAGATAAAAATAATTCAGGCATTCAAAGAATATTTAGGTGTGAAAACCGGGATGAAGAGAGAACATTTTGAAAATCACAGATGAGTAGCGAATAAGATCTTTAGAATTAAGAAAATTCTTTGACGACCAATTGAGAAGTATGGATGTAAGTCTAGCGAGCAACAACACAAGACAAGCATACAAAGTAGTGAAAAGCCTGAAACGAGGATATCAGCCCAAAACCACGCTCTGTCGTGATAACATCGGCAACATCATCGCTGATGAAACCAAGATTAAGGAAAGATGGGCATCAAATTTCAAGAACCTCCTCAATCCTCTACACAGCTCCAGAGAATCGGAGCCTATAGATGGCCTCATCAAATCTGGCTGAAGTTTGTTCCATCATCATAGCCTAAAAGGAATCCCTTATCTAGTGGGAGGGAATCCTTTATCTAGTAAGGAATCACTTTTCTAGTGGGAAGGAAGGGATGGCGGGAGGGATAAAAAAGAGGCCTTCGCTCTCGATGCCTGCCGACGCTCTAGTGTGCCTGTTTTGATTGTGAGGATACACCGAGCATAATGTGTCACGCGGTTCTATTTGTCAATGAATACAAGTATTTTTTCGATTATGGCCTTCGGAGGAGGAGGGCCTATGACTTTGCTGGAGAGGTCACCATGCAGACTGTCCCATCTTTTGCAGGCAAAAAATGTGTGGCAGACATCGCCGAGCTCTCCAGCGCAGCTGGGAGAACGCGACTGAGCAATTGGTAGTAAGACCAAAAACATTAATGCCCAGTGAGGAGCTGGATAAGGTCGAAACCAGTCTCACCACGTCCTTGATTGAGCCAAGACCTCCGGTCAGTTATTAGGCGCGCAGCCCATTTTTCCTTTGTGTTACCCTCTCAGAATTTTAAATCATTGCTGAGATAGCGCTTTTTCTCCTCCTTAGTGACCGCCTTCCTGTCGCCTTCGCTTCTCCGTAGATCGATATTTTTGCGCTCTCTAAGAAGGAGAGCGATGGGTGTCACCCTTAATATTACCAAGCTGCCACCCCAGAGAATTTTCGGTATGTGCGTGCGATTTTCAGCGCTTTTGTCTCTACACATGCGCCAAACACTGACATTGCAACTTCTTGTTGAGAGTGTCGCCCCCATAGCTCTGGCTTGTAGAGTGGCATAGACTACACCGCGATCATCAGAAGTCGTCTCTTTGATGAGATAGGTTCTTTTCTGTTCGCTATAAGTCGAGTCAGTGCCGTTACACGTGCTGCAGCCCTATTAGCTGTAGCCGTGAAACACTCAGAAAAACTTATCTTTGAATGTACCAATATACCTGGGTGGTTTTGATTCTAGTAGCATTTCCCAGATACTGAAAGTCCTCGCTTTGGGGATTCTCTTCTTTGGCAGGATGCCCACTTCGGTTTTCCCCAGTGTAATGCGGAAGCCATTGCTTACGGCTTCCGCATAACACTGGGGAAAACCGAACTGGACAGTCCCTCACTCGCTGCATCAGCATACCTCGTCTGAGTTGTGCAATTTCAACTGAGCATCAGATGACCAGCACCGCAATATTATTCGCAAAGCCAATCAAGCGTGAGTCATCTAGCAGCTCAAGCTACAAGATCCCGTCATACTTGTATGTGATGTTGAACGAATCAGGGCCGAGGATCGTGCCCTGAGCGACACTCAATATAACTACCATCATTCATGTTGTAGAGCAGACTGCGGTTCTTTAGCTAGTTTCTCAAGATTCGCATCAGGTTTTCTGGTACAAAGTAACGATTTTCGAGCGGTATTAGGAAATCCACCTTTATCACAGATTTGAAAGTGAGGGCGGGTGTTTAGTGGTTAGTCTAAAAGAATTGTGTGCTTGGAAGCTTCACCTTCTTACCTGGAAAAAAGAAAAATGTATTAACTCAATAAGCACGCTCCTAGACGCCTATTTGTGGCAAAGCAAAAGTAAGTCATTAGAATGATGTGTCATAGAGGAATAGAGTATCATCTAATTATTGAGTAATCCTGGCGCACCATTGATAATTCTTGTCAAGAAATGAGTGGCCTGAGATTTTATGTGGACCATCAGAAGCTTAAAAAAATGTGACAAAGTAGTTATCTACTTCCAAGAACTGACGACATTATTGATACTCTGACAGGAGTCTATTGACTGGACTTTAAAGGCAAGTAGAGATAGCCAAAATCTGAAAGAAAAATTTTAATGCTAGATTGACTGTGCAATGCTTTTAGCGACTTATAGATGTTATTTTAAGGTTTCACTGCTGGAAAACGTACAAATCATTGGCCAAAGGTTTCTGTACCAGATACAGAACGTACATGGCGTAGACTCCGAGCATTAAGTTTCAAGGATAGTCGCAAGAAATGCATTTAATTCGGGCAAGTAGCTAAGTGCATGCAGGTGTTTAAACTGATTTCTAGAAAATATGAGCGGTGGAAAATTGACCGGCCCCGAAAATTTGCATTGAACGGCTGATGCACTTTCCCGTCGGCATGTCGCTGCCAGAGTGCAGTTGGCAAAGTATCGTCACCTGAGAGATAGGCACAATCGGAATTCGTAGCCAAACAGAGGTACGCTGAAGATATGAGCACATTGTCTCCTGGATGAAGGCGAGTCATCGAACAGAACGAAAGAGCATCTGGCAATACAGCTCAACGGCGAAAAGTACTGCGTGCAATGAGCTTAACTACACTTCAAGGGAGAAATGCTGCGGCAGAAACTGAAGTCAACTAATGGAAACACCTATTGGATGCAGACTGTGATTCCGGGGAAGAGGATACCTGAAATCCTGAAAGTGATGCACGTAGAACATTTGGAGGTCACCTTTGAGGTAAGGGAACTTTGGGCAAGGTAGTTGGAAGTTTTCATTGGATGCGTTCGTGAGAGATTGTAGATATCTGCTGGCGGTATTGTGCATTATGTGCACCCCTCAAAAGCCCAAAGACATGTCACGGGATGAAGCAAAACCTTCATAATGTGGAAGCGTTTTTTGAGAGGGTTATTATTAATACCACCGGACCTCTTTCTAGGCCAGTCATGGGAACAAAGTATATACTTGGTGTGGTAGAGTACTTCAGCAATTTAACAGAAGTGTATTCAATTCCAAATCAGGAGGTATGTTTTGAGGTTACAGATACACAAAAAGACAGTAAACTTGAAAAACAAGCCCCAAAGTGACTGGCAGTAGCAACTTCTGACGAGGGAGAAGCCGGTTATTCTGCCAGAAACTGCTTACGTTCAGGGAAAAATTGGTTTTATAATTGAGACAGCTACGTTAAGTTTTTTAAGTTAGGTAGAAATGAGTGGTTGACTTTAGCGGCTTTTAACATATTTCGGCTTGACACCAGGTATTTTCTCTCTTTTCTCAGTGCAATGCAATGACCTTCTTCGGAGAAGGAACAGAGGTTTTTGTTCGATGTTTGCATTCGTCTCAAGCTTCCAACTCCGCTAACTTTGGTGGGACAAAATTTTTACAAACTTGTAGAGTAGCTTGATTGACACTTATTAAACGAAAATTTTAAAGATAATGGAAATGTAGAGTACGCATGATGAATATTTTGTAGTGCAGCTTCGTGGTGCGACAAGAACCCGCCCCATATGATCCCGCAAATGGCTAGCCGACAAGCACGCGTATGCAGTCGTAAAGCGAAGCCAGTCAGCTGAGCTTGGTCTTCTTTATACTTCGCTGACATTGTGCCAAACCATTGGCACCTATGTCTGGCTTGGACTTACCCATACAAATTACTACAGGTATTAACGTAGCGGGGCAAATTATCAACTGAGTGAGTCCATATTGATTGTCGGCCAAATCACACTCCGAATAAGGCAGCGATTTTGGCTCGCAGCTGGCTAGCAACATGAATTTGATTGGAATCCATACAACCAAACAAATATATATTTTTTTTTTTACAATCATAAACTGATTCCAAACCCACTCAAGATTTCTACAAACCAGGAATTGTTCACATGAAACGCGAATTCACTTCATAAATTGTATACAAGTCAGTCATTTCAATACAACTTTCTATTTTACATTTTCTACTATTTTCACCAAAACTTTTCTTTTCATCAATTTTCCCTCAACTTCATCGCAAAATAAACAGAATATTTCCTACACTATTATCGCATGGAATCCTTTTAGGAATATTTAATTTGTGCATCCTACAGGTCTTCGTTTTCACATGCCCTAACCTCCATCCTTGAAATGTTTTGCGCAAAAAAATACAATAAAAGAAAATCAAATGAAAATTCAACGACTACGCTTTTCTTTCATTCTTATTTCACGTATCGCATGAAAATTTTACAGCGCAAAAATAATTTTAAGAACAATTACATGGTGTGCGGTGAATATTTTACAGATGTGCATGGGCACGTAATGAAATTTCAAGGAGATTCAAATTTGAGAGAAAGAAGACGAGAAAATCTCAAATTAGAGAAAAATGTAAGTTAACAATTTCTTTAAAAAAAAAATTTACAAAATTGAAATACAATGAAAAGTACTCCCCAAGTAGACAACATAAAAGAAAAATTGTATAAGCATAAACAAACAACCGGGAAAATTTCGTTTATTTTAATTTTTTTTTCTTTTCTATTTTGTTTTGTTTTCGCAGAAATAGAGTTAAGAAATTTCGTACAGGATAAGAGAAAACAAGTATGAGAATTTGCTGGCAAAGTAAGTAAATGTGAAAACAAATTTGTTTTCCTTTCTTCTTATTTTATATAACCTCAGGGGGCGAGAGTGGGATGAATGTGTAAATGTTGATGGACCGTAAGAGAGGAGAGGATGGAGTAGACTTTTTCATGAAATGGAAAATGCTGAAAAGCAGTTTTCAACACGTGCCAAGGCAAGAAGTTGATTAAAGATGAAAAGAAATGTTCAATCCATGGAAAACTTAGTCAGGATTAAATCAATGAATTTCGAGTTGCAAAAGAAAGATGGATATTAAAAACAATTTTAAGAAGAATTGGTGGTATAAATACATACGCAATTGATTAATACAACTTTTAAGGATCTTCTAAGGATCACAATGATGATTTTCTTTCAATGGATTGCAAAGAAATTAGCGTAATTTGGAAATTGAAATGCAGATAATCTAATTCTGGATACTTTTAAGGTTTGTATATGTATTGAAAATGTTTTAAAAATTAATCAATAAAAGAAAACCTCTTTTGAAGATCACGTATCTATAGATATCTATTAACTCTATCAAAGACCAATTTAACACGGTTGACGAAGAAGAAATTATAGATTAAGCAAGTTGGGTAAGTATGAGAGTGCTCTTACCAGAAAAACTTTTATGATGGCATGAAGCAATGACTTGAATTATGGATCCATTGACCTTATAAGATATCGTTTAATTATATATGAAGGATCCAGGGTTTCTTTCATACATACAAACCAGCCGCCATATTGTACCATCTGAGACAAATTTTCTGAGGATGGATCGTAGTAGTCTTTGCGTATAGACGTCTTTTAAATCGCTCCTGTCAAAAGTTTTCAAAAATTAAATTAATTTTTTAAAAACGTTAGTCCGAAGTTAATTTTTATCGGAAAAAATCTTATATTGTCGAAGTAATCGACTCAGGAAATTTCTATCGAATATTTTTACTTCGATTGGTAACGAAAAACAAATTCACAAAGAAAATTTCGCCGCTGGTATGGAGGAGCTCGACGGCTTCCCACCGTTGGGGCAACCTGGTGAAACGACGAATACGAAACTGGCGACAATCACCAAAAGAAAACATAACGAAGGAAACTCCGTAGATGGAGAGTGCAAGCTGCAAATAATAGCGGACAATCAACAAATGGCCAAATTGCAGAAAGAAAATGATGAACTAAGGCAAGAGATACAGTCTCTCAAGGATCTTTTCAAGAAAGGGATGAACCCTCAAAAGACGCAGCCACAAAATCAATGGCAACATGTAACAAAGCCGAAGAAAAGTACAAAGCAAGCAATTCCAGAGGAAGTTCTAAGTGCTGGTAGCAACAACGAGAGCCAAAATTATTTTGCAGCGCTGGAGGGATTAACCGAAGATATGGAAATCGAAGAAAACATCGGAGGTAATTTTAATCACGTTAATTTTATTCAATATTTAAAGAACAAAAATAAGGAGAAAAAACCAGCCCGCAGTTCTGCTGGTTCCTCTGAAAAAGCTTCCAACAAGACAGAAAAAGTTCCGCCAATCAACGTGTTCGGACAAACCGGGAAAGATATGGTTCGGCTATTGGCAGCCGAAAATAAACTGGCCAATTTCGAAATCAAAAGAGTTAATGCCGAAAAATTAACTATAAGGACGAAATCACTGGTTGATTTCAAGTCAGCCAAAGATGCGTTGATTTCTGGGGAGGTTCCACACTTCACCTATCCCCCCAAAAAGTGAAAAGAATTAGACCTTCTTGTTGAAGGGTTTGGACAGCGGAGAGGATACGGTCGATCTTCTTCAGGTGCTCAAGGAGGCTGCACCAGATATTGATTTTGTTTCAGTCAAAGCCTTTACGACAAGAAGGTCGACCATAGAAAGGAAGAATTTACCACTTCACCTGGTGCAAATTGCAAATAAGAGCAGTCCACGTGCCCTTCAACAAATAAGGTACTTGAATTTCAAAGTGGTGAGGTGGGAACGCCTCCAGAAAAGAGAAGTCAACTAGTGTTACCGGTGTCAAAGATTTGGACATTCGGCTGCCAATTGTGCCATGCACTATCGTTGCGTTAAATGCAAAGACGTTCATGCTCCCGGTGAGCGCAAATTGGCTCAGACGGAGCCTAAAGAAAAATTATACTGCGTTAACTGCGGTGTTTTTGGTCACCCAGCATCATATCGAGGATGCTCCCGATATCAAGATGCAAAAGTTAAATTTGCTACGAAGCAAACACAAGTACACCGTAATATCATACCTTCCAACTTCGTCAAGCCCGGAGTATCATTTGCACTCGCCGCTAGAGGACCAGCAGAAAATGCTGGAAATAATGTAAATAATGTAAGTGGCAATAATAAGCTGCTTCTCAAAATTTACCAGCAACTTAATTCTTTATCGGAGAGAATCGACAAACAAGATTCAAAAATTAGCGTTGCTGTTCAGCGTTTAGGTCTTTCAAATGCCTAATAATAACTTGTCATCCAGTCATATTCCCATGGGTAGGCTTCGCCTCATATCGATCAACGTCAACTCTATCGTTGCTATACATCGACGTGATTATCTCCTTGAATTTGTTGTTAAGCAAAAGCCTGACATCATACTTCTCACTGAAACCCACCTCAATTCATGGCATTCCATGGAATTCAAAGATTTTTTATTCGTAAGAAACGATAGGGTAATAGGTGATGGGGGAGGTGGCACCTGGATATTGGTTAGAAAACCCTATTGTTTCCAAAATATTGAAAAATTCGAATTCAAAAACTTTGAATTTTTTGAAGCGTTCGTCATCAAAATTTCACTGCCAGGTGGGGATAACCTCTTCGTTATCTCTGCCTATGCAACTGGTCAAAATGTTCTCAAGCTCAAGGAGGAACTCAATTCCTTGTTTGAAATACTCGAATTGAACAGGCTGCATAGTTATTATATTTTTGCCGGTGACCTGAATGCCAAGCATACATCATGGCTAAACGCCACCAATAATCCAAGAGGTGTATTCCTGAAATCATGGATAACAGAGAACCAAATTGAATACAGGTGCAACATATATGGGTAGGAGTTCCCAACATACCCTAGGACAAATTCATATTTGGACCTCTGCATTGCTGACGCAAGACTTGAATTCAGCTTTAATAGTCCTCAACGGAAACTGCAGGTGCTTCCTTATGATAGCGATCATAATGCAATCGTAATGGAAATCAATCATCAAAGGGATGATGTCTTCCTCATTCCAGTTCAACATGAAAACCATCGGTTGAATTTCAAAAAAACAGGCTGGGGAAAGTTTCAAAAAAAGTTTAATCGGGAGTACCAGAGGTAATGTCCCTCTTCTGATGATGGCAACGCTTGCTCAATGGTTCCTAATAACAGAAATCTAACTGACGATGAAATAGTGCTCTATTTGTCGAAGTTAGAGAAGCTGACGTTGGAAACGATTGAGAAAGTCGTTCCCAAGATTAAACATCGAAACAATATGGAAGGATATGAAACACCAACCATCACAAGGTTGAAAAGATTGAAAAGCCTTCTTCTCACCCGCGTCAACAATATTTATCGACGATTTTTTGACTACAACCATCCCTCGTTGGCTTTGTTGAAATTACACCTGAAGAATGTCCGGAACTTAATCCGTTCATACTTCAGGAGTGAGGTCAGCAATCAATGGGCGGAAAAACTGACGGATATGAGCCCACAGGACCCAGATGGCGTTTACGCGAAAGTGAATAGCTTATTCCGCAGGAAGTCTCGAGTGAAGGTATCGAATCTTGAAGTCGCTAGTGATGAGATAAATCTTCTCGATAGAGCTGGTATCGAAATTGATAGTACGACTCCGGATAGAAATGGAAACAGGATGATATGTGAGAGATTGCACAAACTTGCCCTGATTGGAACACATTTTGAATTGGTTCATCTGCCAAACCCAGAGAGAAGGAATGCAATATTTCCGGAGGTCGTTGAAGCAAAAGTCTCCGACTTCAAATCAACCCTGAACTGCCAATCAATTCTTCATTTCGATGAAACATTAACATCTGACCGCATACCAAGCTTGAATCTTATTGATTATTTTGTCAGCTATGAAGACTTGTGTTTCATATTTCGCAGAATAAACAACAAAAAATCATGTGGTACTGACGGTATTCCAAATATAGTTCTCCGACATTTGCCTGAGGCTGCTATTAGGAATTACTGCATATTGTTCAACAACATGTTGAGCAATTCATATTTCCCAAATGAGTGGAAAAAGGCTAAGGTATTTCCGATCTTGAAGAAAGGAAAAGAATCTTCATGCCCTAAAAGCTATCGCCCAATTGGCTTGCTGCCCAACATCAGCAAGGTGTTTGAAGTGATATTCAACAGAGCATTAAACGCCCACATTGAGAAATATGAGTTGATGACGAATTGCCAATTTGGTTTTCGTGCCAGGCATTCGACCATACATGCAATAACGAAAGTAACCTCAGACATCTGTTGGAAACTAAATAACAAAGAATGTGTTGGAGCATGTCTCATTGATATGGAGAAAGCCTTCGATACGGTGTGGTTAGATTGACTAGTTTTCAAACTTCTTCAGGACAGGTTCCCCAGACACCTTGTGATGATGGGAATCTGACAACAATGCGCGAATTCAAGGTCTTGAATGGTCTACAGCAGGGAACAGTTACTGCGCCCCTGCTTTTCTCAATATTCATTCGCAAGCTATTGAACAGCTTTGATTTTAATGTCTCGCCAACGCGATCATTGGTAGCGTCCGCTGATGATCTGATCATCTATACGGCAGACCGAAAAGCTACAATAGTTCAGAGCAATCTTCAAAAAATGTTTAATGATGTGCAGCTCTAGACCGACAATTGGCGAATGAAAATCAATGCGCAGAAGTGCGAAACAATTTATTTTCGGACAACGCTGCAGGGGGGCAGTCAAGACCTGAAACGTAATTGGAAGGATTTCCACATTATGGCTGGTGAGGGTAGTTCAGAACGGGTTCCACATAAATCCTGTGTTCGATACCTCGGTGTTCATCTCGATCAGTATCTGTACTATACTGAACATGTCAAAATCATGCTCAGTAAAGCACTAAAAGTAGTCATGGCCCTTCGGCGACTCTTTCATTCCAGATACATTGGTCAAAAAGTCAAAGTTATTTGCTACAAGACCCTGGTTAGGCCAGTTTTGACATACGGATGCCAGATCTGGTGCAACCAGAGTGCTAGTACAATGGAAAGATTACGAGTTTTCGAAAGGAAATGTCTTCGTGCATGTACTGGTTTATACAGAAAGCCTGAGAGGGATTGGAAGCACTATATATCGAATAGAAGAATTTATCAAACTGCTAAAGTGACAAGAGTCGATATCTTCATATTGAAACTACTTCGGAAGCATATTGCAAGATCTATAACTGTGAGTGAAAACCATTGGATTTCACAGCCGTTTCACCCTACAGACGGGTATATTGAGACTTATTTGACTACTGGCTTCATTCCTCCGGAAGTGTTCGTGTATTTGGACATGAATCGATATGTTTTCAATTCTGACGGTGCCCCAATCATACGAGTATATCACATATATAGACGGGCCACCGATAAAAAGATAAAATATGCTCCAAATTTGAGTTCACGAGACCAACAATTCTAATGGAGATACTCATTTGCTAAATTTGTTGAGGCTGGTCGAGTTGGGACGGAGCGATCTAAGTAATGGTGGCTGAATGACAACGTCTAAATTATTCGTGTTTATTTTGTTGTTTTGTGTTTTCCGTTGCATAGTTTTGCTATATATAGTGTGGACAGAAGAATTTCCTTCGGGAAATTGCGGGCGAGACGAGTTAAAAACATTACAAAAGGACCTGATTTAGGTCTCTAAGTTATCTTGTAGCTATAGTTAAGAGAGGGCATATGGATACCATCAAAGGAACTTAAACATATCAGATATGAAGTGGTCTTTAACAAGGGGGAGACCGAACAAAAGATGCTGAATGATCACAGTATTTTTGCACGCTAGCACTCTTTGGAGAGGGACACCTCCACGTACCTGGGGAAGCAAATGGCAACGATCTCTGAATTACAAACGGGATATAGAATTGGAACTTTGGTTTTGGACTAGTGGATGATATTTGATCGACGGTACCGCTGAGATGACACTCGTGCATGAACGGCTTCAATTTACGTATCATACAGTCTCTGTCACGATTAATCCTTGGGAGGCTTCGGACTACGTTCGAAGTTCGCGCTGTTGAGTTGTTGGTGAAGGTTCAGTTAAGACAGACTCCTGATCAGCGCTGGTCTAGCTCTGAGCACCTGTCCTCATAAGAATTCGTGGCAATTCTCGCATGATCTTCCTGCTCTGCAAAATAAGCCATGGGACCAAAAAACCAACTACAGATACGAAGGGAGATAGCGGTTTGATGGGGAGCCCAACAGATATGGCATCTCGGAATCTACCAAAAACAACAACATCAAACGTTTTACTAGATTCAAGGAGCGGAGACAGACTGATGAGTGAACGAAAAGGCTCATAGAGTACATACCAGGAGGACGTAATCACAGCGCTCGGACGAAGTGAAAAAACCGGCCACTACAGAATACCCTACAAAAGAATAGCGCGTAATGTCCAAAAAGAAATCACAACAGAAAAAAAAGAGTCAGAAGGCAAACAAATTGCCGTTACGCGAAGTTGCTCGTATCGCCGAAAATTTAACTGAAACATTGTACCCACAAACTGAAACAGATAACTTTTCTTCAAACAAAAGGTTGGAAAACACAATTACCGTTCAGCGCTATTAGGAAAAAAGGCTAATCCGAAAAGCGGGAAGCATTCTGAAGCGACTAGAATCTGGATGTGACTGGCGAAAAACGTTAGCAAAGGAGTAAGGAAGGGGCTTTTCGAGCTAGTGCAGCTGTTAGACTGCATTTGCTTTATCAGTGCAACTGGTTGAAATTAGAAAAAGAGTAAAAGGCTAACGAAGGGATAAGTGCTAAGTCTACCGAGGTAGTACAGAAGGCTCCATCACCAACCACCACCAAATGAATGGCATTTAGTTTTATGAAAGCAGACCGGGTCAAAAGGAGGAGAGAGGATCCACTTAATGAGTACAAAACGATAGATCTAGGGTTTCAGAAAATGGTAACAAAGGTAGTCAAGAAAGCCAACAAAAAACGTCTCCAAAATGTTCGGGAGTGCAAAGTTCTCAAAGAAGCTCAACAAAATGAAGTAGCTGATGCGAAGCAGATGAGATAAAAGCTACGATGTAAACCCTGGCAATAGGCACTGTTCATGAAACCTAAGGATGGCCGATCGTATGCAGATATGTTGCGGGAGATCAGGGGAGTTATAAGGACTAAAGATACCAAAACTGCGACTAAAGCAATGCCACTAACCCGGCTTGGCCACAACTGATCGAATTTGGAGCTGGGGCCAATAAGAAGGAGCATCCTGTGATGCAATCAAGAAGGTTCTGGATAAAAGAGCAACTAAACATCACTCGAACCGACGGCAACGATCGAACCAGGGACATTGACTGCATTACGAATCTGGCTAAGATAGGCGAAGCCATCAAAAGGCAGCTTTCTAGCGTAAGCAGGCTTCAAGCGATGCTGACACCAGGAAACCATAGGGAACAGCGTATGGTCATCATCAACTTAATCTTAAAGGACACCGAACAACTTCTGAGTAAATTAAGTATCGGTTGGGCAAACTGCAGGCTGCGGCAAACAACACTACCTCTCCACTGCTTTAAGTGCCTTGGTTATGGTCATAATGCACAAGGATGCAAGGGACTTAATAGGAGTTCTCTATACTACAGAGTGTCTGGAAGAGATACACTGCATCTGCTGGTGAGTGAGTAACACCACGATAAAAGTTCGGAATCATGGTCCCTAGAAAAGCTGGTACTACTGCTGTTCGGGCTCGGAACAGTGCTGATTGCCTAGTAGAGGGCTATGGACGGAGGGATGGTTCCATGTGGGTTCAGTGTTCAGGGACTAAATTTTTAAGTGTGGACCTGACGCCGAACGAACCAATATTTTTCAAAGCAAAGCTTAATGTTTTGGAGGACGCTATATCGAATGCAGATGGCAGGTGGGGGAGACTGCGCTAAAGCAATCAAATGGAGTATGCCCTAAACTAATCCGTGGGGAAAACGAGTCCTAGAGATGGCGAAAAGGACGGGGCTCGCGTCATGCTGAATACCGGTCATATGCCGACTTCCCGCCGTGTGGGCTGTGAAGGAACTATACCCGACGTGATATTCAGCCCGAGTCCCTAGTACAGAGGGTACACAATTGGAGAGTATTAGAGGCCTACTCATCCAGTGAGCATCAGTACATTTTGCATGAGATCCCCGATGCACAACTTTCCAGGATTGGGTGGAACATTGGGAGAATGGACGTTGAGAGGCTCGTCGAGATGCTGACGGAAGGTGCGCCGTTGCTGGGAGATTCACAGGGGACTGAGGGGCTAGCAGCTCAAGACATGTGTTACCGGTAAATTTTCACGCTCTACTGATAGGAGTAGATGTCATCCCCAAAAACTTTCTGGAGCGAGCGTTCAATGAAACGACGGTAAAACAACACCAACTTTCCGAGCCGGGCTATGCTGAAGAGTCAGTTAATAAAGTACTTCCTGAAAAATGTAGAGTTTAGTTCTACATGTAAAATGTAGAGATAGTGTAAAAACTAAGTAAATATCCATACACATGATTCTACGTTCACACAGCAGATAGCCAGCTTTTGCTCTCCGTTCAAGATTTAATTGATTGGTTCACTTAACGACCGCGAGACAGGCTGATATCAGGAAAAAAACTGGGAGCGTATTTTAAAAGAAAAACTGGTAGCCACGAATGGAGGGTATTACCAATTCGAAGCTGACAGCTGCAATAGTGAAACATCAGCATAAAAATTATATTGCCGGCGTAATCCCAACAATTGACATCTAGTTCAGTTCGACAAGGGGATGGAAAACTTCAAAGCTGCGATCGCATTGATGGCAATCAAATCGAGAAAGTTACAATGTTACAAAGTTATAATGGTTCGGCATACCATTTCCTGTAACACCAAATGGGGCGACCGGTTCGTCTCCCGGTAAACTGGTCCGGTTCCATTTTAGCATATATTATCAATTCAAACACTAACATTGAGTTATATATTAACAACAAACGCGTACAACTTAGTTCACGCCGAGCAAACATAAAATAACCTGCGTTTTGGAGAAAACTGAAGTTTTCCATCGGAATCATGTGTCAAATATTTTATTTGCAAGTAAATAAACACTTATGACCAACAAAAATAAAAACAAAGTAACTAATCATAGCAAAAGACAATTCAACGACTCCGAAGTTTGCCGTAATCGGCCATGAGTTAATTTCAGCACGATTACCGCGTAGAATGGAGCAAAAGAGAAACTAAAGACTTTGAATTTGGGATAGTGGAGAAACATTGACTCGGATGTTATCAAACCCCGAGAACAAAGGAAATTCTCTTTGTTTTTGTACAAGGTGCGCGAGTTATCGTGGTTTTTTAAGGTTTTGTAAAATAATTTTACAAAACCCTACTAAAATCGCGACCTGTCTATCCGTCCGCCCGTCCGTGTGTCACAGCACTTTTTCTCGTAAACTACTTAAGCTAGAAACATCAAATTTTCTATGCAGGTGTAAAGTGGTGATCTCTTCAAAGTTCAACTAAAAAAAATTTTATAAGGCATTTAAGGGAGAGTCTACCCATATAGGGAAGTGGCCCCCGAAAAAAAAATATCATCAAAGGTAGCCGATATGGGTATCAAATGAAAGGGCTTGATAAGAACTTTACAAAACAGATCTTAATTTGATACTTTTTGCTTCGAGGGACGCGCAGGGAGGGGAAATACACGAAAAATGTGTGTCCCCCCCTTCGCGATTGGACACCTGTGATCCGAGAAATCTGAAAAAAATTATGGTGGTAGGTATTTATGAGTACAACAATAGCAAATACATTTCGCATTTTCCACAATAAAATAACATCGGTACTCTTGAACTGAACGAAATTCGATATTTACGTAGTCCTACTAAGGGTTCTTAAACTTTGTAAGTTTGATGAAAATCGAATAATATACACGGAAGTTATAGCCGTTTGAAATTTCTCCAATTACAACAACAATAACACATGATTTTGGTATTTTACGGACTTTTCATAGAATCAGTCACTGCAGTTTTGACTTGATCTTCTTGAAATTTTCGAATCAGGTCAATAACATTAATATTTTTGAGAATTGATGATTTGAGTGACTTTTGTCGGTTTACAACAATATGGAGACCGTTGAAAGTAGAAAAACAATGAGTTTTCTTTTGAACGTGCACATCTCTTTGACATATTTCTTGACGTTATTCATTGCTGGTGACTGCATTTCTGAGAAGTTGGGTACAAAACCCTTCTGACATGAGTGTAGGTCTGTTTACCCAACTTGTTTTTTGTTTTAAATTTGGAGTTTTTCTTTTGAAGAAAGAAATTGTTAGCGGCTAAGAGGGAGCCTCGAAATTCTAGTCGACTGTGAGAGTGTCCAGCATGGCGACTTTGACGTAAAATTTTCAGACAATATGAAGAGCATAACTATTTGTTATGAGCAATAATGGATTTCCTTTAAAACATTTCGATTTCTTTGCCGCGTTTCTTGCCTTTATTCTTTTCTTGGTAACTACATACCCTTTTGACAGGAGCATAGGTCTGTCTACCGAACTTGTTTCATTTTAGCTCTAAAATCCTTTTGAGTCGCATTTATGAACTCTTTGATTTGAATTACACTTAAATACCTCACAACCAATTCATCCATTAACTAATTCAATCAATCGAAAAGAATTGGATTGCTTTCCGTTACTTGGTAATGGCTTTAGCAATTGATTTTACAAAGAAATAACAGAATCCTATTAAAATTTTCTCTCCCAGGTTCTTCTTCTTTCTTTCAATATCCTCTTCATTCATTCGCATATCCGTGTAAGGCAGCATTTCCGTAGCTCCAAGTAGTATCCAATATTGCATTGTCTTTTTTCATTTCAAAAGCAATTATCAGAATTAGCTTAAGGATGGAAATTGAATTATGTTAATGGCTTTAGGTTAGAAAAAATAAAGTGAAAAGACACAAGGAATCGATAGCAAATGTATATGAGGAATTCTGCTCTATCAATTGATTTAAATGTTTGCATTGTTTTATGCTTTTTATATACGTATCTGAAAGAAGAAATGAAAAAAAAAATACTTTTCCAAAGGTAGCTCTTGCTTCGATCCTTTTTAGTTTAGAGATTAAACCGAATTTTATTAAACGGTTAGAAGGGTTGTATAGAGGAATTTCTGCAAAATTTTATTTTTGGCCCCGATGAAATGAAATCCAATTTAATTTTAAATTGGTTGAATTCAAATTTTGAATTGATCAAATACTATTTTAAGGCTTTGGAAAACGAATTTTTCAAAGGCCCACTAGTTTCACGTCCTGTCTGAGCGTCTGTCTGTCAGAGTTTATGCGTTTGATTTTAGATTATTTCAAACGATGTCTGCCTTAGAGTATAGTCAAATATTGTGCCAAATCTCGTTCAAATCGTATTTTTACTGTATTTCACCGCCACTGTCGAAAATGTGGCGGAAGTACTGAACTCAGGAACGGAAGCCGATAACCTCTCCTAAGAAAGGTGGTGGCAAAATGCAATATCCGCCAAACGACATCACGAAGAATGGCTTATCCTAAAAGCGAAAGATGTCCTGAAAAGAATAAAATCTAGATACGACTCGCCAAAAATCAGCAAACGTATTAAAAATGGGCTGCTTGGACTAGAGGAGCTCCTGGACCGTATAGGGAATTATCGGAGGAGTTGGTTAAAGGCCGAAGAGGACCGGAGGGCCACAGAAGAGCAGAAGGCTAAAAAAAAACCTGAAGGCTACGCCCAAAGGCATGTGCAAACAGCTCCACCATCAAACATCAATAAGAGAATGCGTCTAGCCCGAATGAAGGAGGGCGGGATAGAAGAAGAAAGGAAGAGGCACTTCATGGGCATGGAATGCTAGATCAGGGGTAGCTGAGTGAAGAAAGCCACAAAGAAATTCCTTAAAAAAGTGCATGGACGCTCAACAAGGAAGAAGACCTGACGCGAAACAGGAGAGTAAAAAACTCCGATAAAAAACGCGCCAGCAGGCACTGCTCGTACAACCCTAAGATTGCCGATCCTACGCAGAAGTGTTGCACGATATCACGGGAAACGTAAGGGTCGAAGACACCAACATTACCATTAAAGCAATACGACCAACGCGGTCCGGCCACATACTGGTCGAATTCGGAGCAGAGGCTGACAAGAAAGGTGCACTCTGCGACGCTGTGAAGAAACTTCTCGGCAAAAGCGCAACTATAGCCTATAGACGTGAAATTCGACTTTATGCTGCCAAGTGAGCGGCACAACGATAATAGTTCTGCATCATGGTATCCTGACACAACTGGTACAGCCATCATCTGATTTCCAGGCGGAGAGCTGTGGATGGTGGTATGGTTTCGTATGGGGTTGGTGCTCAAGGACCAAATCCTTTAGTGTGAACCTAACGCAAAACGTATTGATATCATCTTGCCAAGCCAAGCTTACTGCTTTGGAGAGCGCTGTCCCGAAAGCAGACGGAAACGTGCTCGTTGGGGGAGACTTCAACGCTAAACCAATCGAATGGGGCATGCCTCTAACAGATTCGCGGGGAAAAGAATACTGGAAATGGCGGCCAGGACGGCGCTCGTCGTACTAAGCCCCGGAAGTACGCCAACTTCCTGCCGTGTTGGCTGCAAATGAAACCACACCGGACGTGACATTTGCCTCGGAGTCCATAATAGACACACAATTGGAGAGTATTAGAGGACTACTCAGCCAGTGATCATCACTGCATTCTGCTTGAAATGAGTGATGTTGTCTCCCGATGTGCGTGCTCTCGACCTTCTACAATTGGGTGGAACATCAGAAGGATGATGTTGACAGGTTCGTTGAGGTGCTCACGACAGGTACTTTGCTGCAGGGTGATTCGCAGGGGATAGAAAAACTAGCAGCTCATTTCGTGATGAACTTAACCACGAGCATCATTATGACCGCTTGCAGCGCTTCTATGTCGCATCGAAAACCCTGGCACGGCAAGCCGTCAGTGTACCGGTTGGTCGCCTAAAATCCCTCAAAAGCGAAAGGTGTCTCACAAGCTACGACGTGAGGTTCAGCGAAAATTGATAAAGGATCTAGGGGACAACGTAAATAAGGATCCTTATGGCCCTGGCTACAAGCTTATTCGGGAGCTTGGTATCCCACGGACGCCTTGCATACATGATGCGGAAAAGATGGACGAGATATTGCGGGCACTCTTTCCCGCCCATCCCGCCTGTGTTGACGCTGTCCATGGTGAAACAGCAGTCGAGTGTCCACTGTTCACACAGCCGGAACTGGAGAGGCATTCATTGAAAGCGAGGAAGGCTGAGGTGTTGCAATTTGTCTATCACCATTATCCTGACTTGCTGCTCAGCATATTCAACGCTTGTCTACGGGGCGGGATTTTCCCGGTACGATCGAAGGGGCGAGGTTCGTGCTGATCAGCAAGGGGAAGAGAAGTTTCTATCGCCTGTTATGCATGCTAGATACGGCTAGGAAAGTGCTAGAGAAACTCATCAAGGGAAGACTCACTGACGCGACTCGTACTGCTGGGACCTATGCCCTGGGCAGTATGGTTTTAGAGCAGGACGCTCCACCATGGATGCGATTGCCGAGGTAGTAAGCACGATCTAACTGGCAGGGGTAGATAGCCGCACCAAGCGACGGATCGTTATGCTGGTGGCACTCGCCGGTAGGAACGCCTTTAACTCCGCTAGATGGGTGGATATTCTGGAAGAACAGGAAAAACCTTTAAAAGTTCCAGAATATGTAATGCGGCTTTAGAGGGACTACCTGAAGGACCGAAGTCTGCTTTACGATATGACACAAAGGTAATCGAGGATGAGAGTTACAACGGGTGTTGCCCAGGGATCTATCCTAGGTCTAGATCTGTGAAATGCGTGTGGCTACCGAGACTGGAGATGCCAGATTGGTCACGCTTGACTGGCTATGCGGATGATGTTGTGGCTCTAGTCGCTGAGCGCGAAGTTGAACATGCGCAACTGAGGCTAGGCATGCTTATTCGCCGAGTGAGAGACTGGATGACTGTTCGTGGGTTCAGCCTGGCACTGGAGAAACCCCAAGTGGTTATCTTGACAAAAAGAGAATCCCTAGAGTAAGGATGATTAATATTGGAGACATACTAATCGAAGCGAAGCGGCTACTGATCGACTTGAAGATGTTTGAGCAAATCAGGACAACCGCTGAAAAAGCTGATTCAGGCGTATCGGCTTTGAGTCGACTTATGGCTAACGTAGGGGGACCGACACCGTCAAAAAGACTCCTTTTGAAGAGTGCTCTAGGGTCAGTGCTATTGTATTGAGAAGACGTTCTCAGTAAGGAGGTGTAACGAAAACTTTCAGGCACAGAGAAGAGGAGCACTGAGGTTGCATCTTCATATCTAACAGTCTCTGATTCGGCGGTGAGAGTTATCGCAGGTGTGATATCTGTTGCCCCTTGCTTGCGTAAGGGAGACGATTGCCCGCGAGGAGCGACAGCGCTCATTGAACGATTAGCAGCAGTCTTGGGTGAATTGCATGAAGGGAAGCCGATTTTTTTCTGACCCAGCTTTTGAGCGGGCATGAGTGTTTTCAGTCTTACCTTCACATGATTGGTAAGTCACAGTCCCCCGACTGTCGGTTTTTTCTAGGAGTGGAAGTCGATGCCTTCCACACATTTTTCGCGTGCAAAAATAGGACTAGCTGCGATTAGCTACAGGGACACGAGAGCAGTCACCCCGGATAGAAAAGTCACGGTGGTGCTTGGATCGGTTGACAAATGGAACCATGTGGCACATTGTGTTTGGGCAGTCCTAAAAGATAAAAGGAACTCACAGCAGTCGGGGCTGGAGGGTCGCTTTTTTGGTCGTTCCTTTTCTCTTTTCCCGTTAGAGCAGGGATCCTCTAGCTTGAAAGCGCCTCACAGCGTAGCAAAACGCGACTTTTCCCGAAGTAATGTGTCTAACGATTCCAGGCTAGTTTCTGAGGTTGACAGGGGAGGCGTTTAGTCGGTATTCTAGTCGCTCGCGAGCGCGGGTGCCTCACACTCAGTACGTAAATGGTATTCACCTTGCAACCGCAAAACAAAAGAGCTGTCAACAAGGAAGATCCACTGCTCCAAGGTACTAGACACATGTGTCAAACGTAAACGCCAGAGCTGGAAAATAGTACAGGGTTATCCATTTCGTAGTTGGGAAGGTATAATCCTGCCATTTGACATTTGTAAAAACTAAATGTCATCCAAAGCGTGTTTTTTTTTAGTTGAAGGTTTGCCATTAAAATATGGATCGTTTAACAGTCGAAGAACACGTTAAAACTATTAAACTTTATAATAAAAATGGGGGTTCTGCTGTATCAACATTTAGGGCTTTATGAGTCGATTACGGCCGACAGAATCGACCTACACAGCAAACAATTTCGAACACAGTGAGAAAATTTGAGGAGACTGGATCAGTTATTAATATTGCAAGGCCTGTGCATCATCGCAACATTCGTTCTGCTGAAAATATCGCTGTCGCTGCTCAAAGTGTGGAGGAAGACCCGAATTTGTCGATTCCTCGACGTGCTTATCATTTGGGCTTGTCTTACGGCTCAAAGTGGCGAATTTTGCACTTGGATTTGCATCTCCATCCGTACAAAATCCAACTCACTCAAGAACTTAAGCCTCAAGACCATACACAGCGCCGAATGTATGCGAATTGGGCGATTGAACAACAAGCCATTGATAACGATTTTTCGAACAAAATTTTCTTTAGTGACGAGGCTCATTTTTCGCTCAGTGGTTACGTAAATAAACAGAATTGCCGCATATGGGGCCCTCAAAATCCTCAGGTGATCGCAGAAAGGCCTTTCCATCTGGAAAAAGTGACCGTTTGGTGTGCATTATGGTCTGGTGGTTCGATTGGCCCGTATTTTTCGGAAAACGATCAAGGAAGAGCCATTGCAGTCAATTCTGACCGCTATGGACAGATGTTAACCGATTATTTTTGGAGAGAAATTGAAGATAATGATCTGGAGAACATGTGGTTCTAACAGGACGGAGCCACAAGACACACGACACAGGCTAATCGAGCACTTTTGCAAGAGAAATTTCCAGGACGCGCTATTTCGAGATTGAGTGATGTCAATTGGCCCGCAAGATCCTGCGACCTAACACCTTTGGATTTCTTTTAATGGGGCTATGCGAAAGATCGTGCTAACACGAACAATCCTCAAAATCTTGAGCAATTGAAAACCAATATTCGTGAAGATATGGTCGAGATATTGCCGGAAATGTGCCGAAAAGTCATTGGAAATCACCTCAAAAGGATTGAGGCCTGTAAGAGGTCCCGTGGAGGACATTTAAATGATGTTGTATTTCACGTATAATGGCAAGGTTCAATCTTTATATTGAATAGAAAAATTTCGTTTCCATCTGAATATTTTATGTGTTTTCTTCAGTTTTACTTTCCCAAGCGTAAAATCGATAACACTATATCAACAGGTTCCTGCAGGCGGAAAAAGTAGTTATGACATCAAGACTTTGTAGAGGAGATGTGGTAACAGAAGCTGCCAAAGAGGTCTTGGGGCATCGACCGAAGAAAGGTAGGAACGATTTGTACTATGTAGAATTCAAGGAACGCGGTTGAAAAAGGAACCAGGCGTACAAAGAATACAGCAGGCACACAAAAAACACATCCAACAGCCAACTAGGCCCAAAGAAGAGCACTGTAACACCTTCCAAGAAAAAGCTAAACATGTGTACCGAAGAAAGAAATGGGTAAGTATGAACAACAAGAACCAACAGATAATAAAGCATGACTCTACATGAAGTCAAATCTTCACATGCTTCTAGTAAAAAACTTAGAGAGGGGTACAATATACGGGCAAGTCTTTGCAAAAGGGCTTAACGAGCAATCACAGGTAACTTAGTCAAAATAAGAAGCAGATGGCTGCGATATCTCCAGAAGCCATTCGCGCCGCTCCCAATTTCTAAACATTTCAGAAGTAGAATGAGAGGTCCCTGTTTCACCACCAACCAGAGACGACAACAACAACTACTACTGAAACTTTGAACGTACCAAAAACAGAACAAGATGTTCCAATTCTACCATCAACCAGAGGTGAGGCACCGGCAGCAATAAGTTACTTCAGAAAAAACAGGGCTCCACAATAGATGGCATGCTAACAGAACTGCACCAGAAGGGGGTCTTCATCTTACAATAGCAACCTCTTGCATCGGTTAATATGCGGAATATGGTCAGAGTTGTAGTTACGAACTGCTGAAAAGTATAGTATTTCCTGTACACAACAAGGGACATAAGTTACGGTGTTAAAATTAAAGAGGCATCACTTTACTGTGATCATCATTATGTCTGGCATAGCTCCGATTCAGGCTCTCGGTTCCAGTAGTCGTCGCCTCTAATCGTCGCGGTTTCGCAGCATCGTTCGGTAATGGGGAATCGCCAGCAGGGATCTGCTGTCAGCAGCTTTCGACCGTTTCCTTGGTTTGTCAACTGGTTGTTTCCCTTGTTCTCCACCTTTCAAAGTTCGTCTGGAGGGGCTGTGTTTTCACCGTTGTAGTTTGCACAGCTTTACGCATGCGGATACAGCCTGATCGTCATAAAGATTATACAACACATTGTTGTATCGAAGTCTTCATTCTGCTCCATGATTTACTAGGCTACAGGTCCTCCTGGTACGAATGCATTCAGGGCCTTTTTGGAAACATTTGTAGGAGCCAAAGTTTCACATCCATATAGCAGCATAGGTCTTATTAGTGACTTGTATGTGTGAATTTTAATTGTTCTGTGAACATCTCTAGATCTTGCATAGGGAGTACTGAGAACCAGACTATGCTTGCTGCGTTTATACTTTTTCATATTTCGTTTTTTTTCGGTGCCTTATCAATCAAGATAGAATCCAAAGTATTGTCGCGTGTTATTGGTTCGCAGCCTATAACTTTAACGTTCCGGGAAAGTGAAAGTGTTGGCGATCAATAGCGGCTATGATTCTCAGGATACTATTGTGAAATTAACGGAAGAAGATCGTCTAAATCCAGATCCGATTGGACTGGATTTGTCTACAGGTGAACCCATGAAACCGGTCGATATGGGTGTCTATGATAATTACATTGTGAAAAAGCAAATTCGCCTTTATATAGGGTCTCTACCTATTCACCCATTTCTCGTTTGTTGGCGAATGTTCTACCGAGAGGTAGCTGGTAGATTCGAGAAAATTTAATGAATGGAGTGACGTCACTTGCAGATGTTGATCATGCTTGTTGGGTTCTCGTGTCTTCGAGTGAATTCGTGTTCTTCATTGTTGTGAAAACAATTGCGACAGTAGCTCGCAAAATTATTTGTACATGTAACACTGCCCCCACCTCAGTTCTTTTCGCCCCGAAAAGATGTGTCGCCAGTTGTAGTCAATTCTCCCTGGGTGTAATATGGGGCAAGACGGTCCAGATGCACGATTTTCATTTTAGCTCTCGGCTTACGATGTTCCTGTATTCGGTATACGACGTCGTTGATTCGCTTTGTAACTCGGTATGGTCCCTCCCAATTATGTTGCAACTTTGGAGACCTACCCTTTCGCCGTTGCGGGTTATAAAGCCACACCAAGTCATCTTGCTGGAAGCCAGTAGAATTTGCCTTTAGATCATACCTGGTCTTCATGCGGTCAGTAGCCGATTCGAGGTGTTTTCGCACTGTCCGATGTATCTGGTTCAACCGTTGTCTTAGATCACTTGCGTACTCCGAGACCGTTTGGGGTTTCTCAGGGGGTGTTCCGAACTTTATATCGGCTGGCAAACGAATAGTCTTTCCAAAAATGACTTTGGCTGGGGCTTGGCCCGTCGACGCATGTTCAGCGGCTCTATATGCCATTAAAAATAGTGGGATATGTCGGTCCCAGTCCCTTTGGTTCTCGTCAACCATCTTGGCAAGGTGTTTATTGAGCGTGCCGTTGAAACGTTCGACCATTCCATCGGATTGGGGATGCAGCGGTGTTGTCCTCGTTTTCCGTATTCCCAGCTGCTCGCACATTTCGCTAAAAACTAGTGACTCAAAGTTTCGGCCTTGATCCGAATGTAGTTCACAAGGCACGCCGTACCTGCTGACCCAATTTAACACTAGCTGTTCGGCTACAGTAGTTGCTTCCTGGTTGGGAATGGGGTAGACCTCGGGCCACTTGCTGAAATAATCAGCTACAACCAGCGTGCAATAAACTTATTGCTGACATTTTCTGCACTATATTTTTAGTATTTCTCTTATAAAAATCGATTAGAAAACACTGATTTGGAACGTTCCAGCAATTCTACACACCCGCGATGGTTAAGAACTGTCGAAGGATGACGAATAGCCGCACAAAATCAAATGTGATTTTCGTTGTAATCAACCAAAAAGGAATCGATCCAATGTCGTTGGATATGTTGGCAAAGGAAGGCATCATGGCGTTGCGTAGAGCTAAGAGAAGGAACATGGAGCGCTTGGCTTTAGCTTGTGGCGGCACAGCCATGAACTCGGTTGAAGATTTGAATGAATCGCATCTGGGTTATGCTGGCCTTGTCTACGAGCACGTTCTCGGTGAAACCAAATACACGTTCGTCGAAGAATGCAAAAACCCCCAATCCGTCACAATTCTTATGAAGGGACCCAATAAACATACTCTTGTTCAAATCAAGGATGCTATTCGTGATGGACTTCGTGCCATCAATAACGCAATTGAAGACAAAAGTATAGTACCTGGTGCCGGTGCTTTTGAAATTCGTGCATACAACCAATTGATGAAATACAAAGATGTGTCGCCAGTTGTAGTCAATTCTCCCTGGGTGTAATATGGGGCAAGACGGTCCAGATGCACGATTTTCATTTTAGCTCTCGGCTTACGATGTTCCTGTATTCGGTATACGACGTCGTTGATTCGCTTTGTAACTCGGTATGGTCCCTCCCAATTATGTTGCAACTTTGGAGACCTACCCTTTCGCCGTTGCGGGTTATAAAGCCACACCAAGTCATCTTGCTGGAAGCCAGTAGAATTTGCCTTTAGATCATACCTGGTCTTCATGCGGTCAGTAGCCGATTCGAGGTGTTTTCGCACTGTCCGATGTATCTGGTTCAACCGTTGTCTTAGATCACTTGCGTACTCCGAGACCGTTTGGGGTTTCTCAGGGGGTGTTCCGAACTTTATATCGGCTGGCAAACGAATAGTCTTTCCAAAAATGACTTTGGCTGGGGCTTGGCCCGTCGACGCATGTTCAGCGGCTCTATATGCCATTAAAAATAGTGGGATATGTCGGTCCCAGTCCCTTTGGTTCTCGTCAACCATCTTGGCAAGGTGTTTATTGAGCGTGCCGTTGAAACGTTCGACCATTCCATCGGATTGGGGATGCAGCGGTGTTGTCCTCGTTTTCCGTATTCCCAGCTGCTCGCACATTTCGCTAAAAACTAGTGACTCAAAGTTTCGGCCTTGATCCGAATGTAGTTCACAAGGCACGCCGTACCTGCTGACCCAATTTAACACTAGCTGTTCGGCTACAGTAGTTGCTTCCTGGTTGGGAATGGGGTAGACCTCGGGCCACTTGCTGAAATAATCAGCTACAACCAGCGTGTATCGATTTCCCCATTCAGATTCAGGAAAGGGTCCAGCGATGTCAACAGCAATCCTTTCGAATGGCACGCCTACGTTATAGGTTTGCATTTGTCCTCTCAGTCGTCGTTTTGGGCCTTTGACGGAAGCGCAAATGGTGCATCTGCGACACCAGTCCTCTACGTCTTCTCGAGCGTGGAGCCAGTAGAATCTTTCCCGCAATTTCGCTAAGGTTTTGTTAACACCAAGATGGCCTCCCGAGGATCCTTCATGCATTTCCTTAATCACATCGTGGATTCGGCTTTTGGGTAGTATAGTTTGCATCCTATAGGAGCTGCCATCCACCGTTTCCCATTTCCGCTTGAGTACACCACCCTCCACCTGAAGGGAGTTCCATTGTGCCCAATAGCTTTTCAGGGTTGCGCCATGCATTGAAACGTCTTTCCACTCAGGTCGCCCAGTCGTCTCCTTCCATACGAGCAATGGTCCGATGTCTTCATCGGCTAACTGGGCGTTTCGAATCTCCTCCGATGACCAACCTTCATCGAATTCCGCCGTTATCAATCGCAGATCAACGGGCGGTTCCTTTTCCTCAATCCGTCGGCAATGCTTGCAGTTAGCTGGACATGGACGGCGGGATAGGGCGTCAGCATTTCCATGAACTCCGCCCTTCCGATGGACAATTTCGTAGTCGTATGACTGCAATCTTTCGATCCATCTCGCAACTTGTCCCTCGGGGTTTTTGAAGTTGAGCAACCATCTCAGTGATGCATGGTCCGTTCGAAGAACAAATTTCTGGCCATATAGATACTTGTGGAACTGCTTGGTGGCCTCTATTATAGCCAATAGCTCCTTCCTGGTCACGCAGTAATTCCTCTCACTTTTTGAGAGAACTCGACTGTAATAAGAGAGGACTCTTTCTTCGCCATTGATCTGCTGGGAGAGTACAGCTCCAATACCGCCGTTGCTTGCATCGGTGTCAACTACAAACATTTTTCCGGGTTTCGGATACGCCAGCACGGGTGATTCACACAGCTTTTCCTTCAGGGTCTCAAAGGCTGTCTGGCATTGTTCATTCCAGACATACGGACGATTTTTCTCGGTTAGCTGATGGAGACACTTAGCTATTTTGGCAAAGTCTTTGACGAATCTTCGATAGTAGGTCGCCAGACCCAGAAAACTTCGTAGTTGGCGCTTGTTGTTTGGTGTTGGCCAGCTTTTCACGGCTTCAATCTTCTCAGGGTCTGTTTTGACCCCTTCTGCTGATACGACGTGTCCCAGGTATTTTACTTCATCTGCAAAAAGAGTACACTTCTCGGGACTAAGTTTCAAATTTGCCAGTCGTAATCGGGAGAAAACCTCTTCTAAGTTCCGCACATGCTCTTCGAACGTTCTACCGATGACGATGATGTCATCTAGGTATACCAAGCAGGTTTTCCAGGTTAGACCACGTAGCACATATTCCATCAAGCGTTCGAAAGTGGCTGGGGCATTGCAAAGCCCAAACGGCATCACAACAAATTGCCACAATCCGGTCCCAACTGAAAATGCGGTCTTCTCTCGGTCCTTCTTGTCAATTTCTACCTGCCAGTAGCCACTCTTGAGATCGAGTGTAGAAAACCATTTTGCGTCGGCTAAAGTGTCCATAATGTCATCGATGCGTGGGAGTGGGTAACTATCTTTCTTAGTGACGTCGTTAAGCTGCCTATAGTCGACACAAAAGCGAGTGCTACCATCCTTTTTCTTGACTAGAACGACAGGCGCGGCCCATGGACTGACAGAAGGTTCAATAACGCCTTGTTTTTCCATGTCCGAGATCAGCGCGCTCACTTCTCCTTGTTTGGCTATAGGGAGACGTCTCGGTGCTTGTCGAATCGGCTTGGCTCCCTGTGTATCTATGACGTGAGTTACCATACTCGTTCGGCCTTGGTCATCCGGGCTTGTTGAGAAGATGTCACTGTACTTGGTGACCAGATGAGAGGCTCGTTTGAATAGCTGCACTGGCAATTTGACCTGCTTCAATATTGCAGACGTGGATTCCCGGGCTTTGTCTGTGTCTTGCCTCCTTTTCCAATGATGGTCGTGAGTAGCTTCCAAAGAGGTGATGGTGGAAACAGGCTGGCAGCTGCCGATGACTTCTCCCGCTTTGATGCTCGCAGTTGAGTCTGCGGTGTTAAGGACTCTAACCGGCACATATCCGTTCCTTAAAGATCTTACAAGGCATCGTCCTACAATCAAACTGCGTAATGCAGACGTCGTCGTTGGCTCTACCAGATAAGATCGGTGGTCTCCAGAATCACCATCAAGCTTGGCCCATACAATGCTTTCGGAAGAATTCGGTACATCAGTGTCAGTACATACCACTACATTCATCTTGGGAATTCGGACGCTGGGATCCTCCATCAGTACTTCTACATTCTGCCATTTCAATACACGTTTGCCCAAATCCAACGTGATTCCATGTGGTCGCAGAAAATCCATTCCGAGAATGCAGTCATCCATAATGTTCGCGACCAGAAAATTATGTCGGAACACAAGGTCTCCCAACTGTATCTGGAGGTTGACCTCTCCATGAACAGGTGCAGTTTCTCCCGTAGCTGTCCGTAGTGAGAAAATTCTGCCCTTGTGAAGTTGTTGCTGTCTAACTAGGTCTGGTCGGATAATCGATCGGGTTGCACCAGTGTCGATTGTTATGGTGCAGTGTTCTCCGTCAGCTTGACCCGGAAGGCATAAGTCCGCTTCTCCACGATGTAGTCTTGACACGGTGATGGTGGTGCTGGGGACGTCGATCTTCCTAGCCAACCTCTGCCCCACGAAGTTGGCTCTTACATGTTTCCCGACCCCTCTGTTTGAAGGGCTTCCATTCTGGGCTCCTGACTCGGTCTGGATCTCCTTCTAGCTGCACACCCTGGACAATAGCTCGGTTTTCTTCGCTTCTTGCAGTCTCTTTGCAGGTGCCCCTTCTCTCCGCAATTCCAGCATCTAGGCGCACCATTTACATGCGGGTCTCGCTCAATTTCCACGCGCTCACACCTGCACTCGTCTGTCACTACCTCACGAACCCGGGCAGTGGTACGAGTCACATTTTTCGCTGCCTCAAAGTTCAGACTATAAGCCAGTGCGTCCTTAACCGTTTGCTTTTGAGCTAACCGCACGGCTTGTTGCAATTCCGGGTCCTTTAGTGCGCTGATGAATGCTTCTGTCGCTGCATCATCTCGATGTTCTGGGTCGTAGGCTGGATAAGCCAAAAGTGCCAGTCGCTCAATGTCTTGGGCTAGCTGCTGTAGGGTTTCACCAGACTTCTGCATTCGATGCCTTAGCTGTGACCGATAAATCTGCTTCAGATGATCGTCTCCATAACGCATGTCGAGCGCATTCATTATAGCATTCGGGTTTGAGTGCAATTCAACGGGGATCGTCTGCAAAAGCTCGGCAGCTGGGCCTCTTAGAGCAAGAATCAATGCAGTTGCTCGTTCCTGCTCATTCCAGTGATTTATGCGAGCGGCTGCTTCGAACTGGGTTTTGTAAATAGTCCAGACCGTTTGCCCATCGAATATTGGTGCTTGCACATTTCTAGATGAGCTTTGCGCTGCGGTTATAATTGGGGCTGGTGAGGCGGTTATTACTGCCTTCGCTGCTTCCAAGTCCTTTTTCACTTTTTCCATCTCATGGTTTACCTGGCTGATCTCAAGGTTGATTCTCTCCTCGACCTGGTATACCTTCTCCTCGACGCATTTAATTTGGCTGTTGAGACTACTGAGCTCCGCTTTTATTTCGGTTGACTGTTTTTCCAGCTTCTGAGCGATGTCTGCCTTGATTTCGATCGCTTGTTGATCCAGCTTCACTGATTGTTCATTAAGCTTCGCTGATTGTTCATTAAGCTTCGCTGATTGTTCATCTAGCTTCGTGGTTAAATTGGACGACTGTTCATTGAGCTTCGCAGTTAAATTGGATGACTGTTGTCGCTGCTCCTGCTGCATCAGCATTAACATTTGCATCAGCGCGTTTTCTGGCTCCTTTGATTTTGGCGTGTCTACTTCTCCACCTTCTGCGCCTTTTTCCGCATCTGAGAGCTCACCCGAATCCAGATTCACGCCTTCCGATTCGATCGCGTCACGCAAGCGTGCAATCAGTATGGCCTTTGTACCTTGTGTGGCCAGATTCCGCTGTTCCAACTCCTCCTTGAGCTCCGATATGGTCAATTCATTAATTTTTAAGTTTAAGCTTCGTGGCATTTTTAATGTTTCTTTAAATTTTACTATTGTGCACTATAAAAATGTTCAAATTTTCACTTTCAAAATTTTTCTTTCGCACTTCTTGACACCACTGTCGCGTGTTATTGGTTCGCAGCCTATAACTTTAACGTTCCGGGAAAGTGAAAACGCAATGTCTTTTAATTTAAGTTAAAAGAGTTTATTTAATTCAAGAAAATGCACAATAATCAGTTTAACACTTTCACTAATTTTAATTTTCACTATAAAAATAAATCTAACACTTGTCCATAAATTTCTTATCGCAATTGTCTTCTAAATCACTTCACTATTACGAAACACACTTCCCACACACTTTCGCAGTTCTTATCGCGGTCGAATGATGATCCCCCCATTTATTCAGCTCGCCTTTATATAGGGTCTCTACCTATTCACCCATTTCTCGTTTGTTGGCGAATGTTCTACCGAGAGGTAGCTGGTAGATTCGAGAAAATTTAATGAATGGAGTGACGTCACTTGCAGATGTTGATCATGCTTGTTGGGTTCTCGTGTCTTCGAGTGAATTCGTGTTCTTCATTGTTGTGAAAACAATTGCGACAGTAGCTCGCAAAATTATTTGTACATGTAACAGTATGTATAGTATCCTCACTTTGCACCTGCAAGTAGTCTCCCACGGTCAAATTTTGTCGGACTGGCAAGTCCTTCCTTGTTTCGGTTATGAGTTCACGCGTCGTTTAAGTAGTATCAGGGAGGCTTTCAAAGTGGACGGTCTGCAATGGACCAAAGTGAAACTTCAAATAAGCATCTGACAGAGTCAACAGAAATGCAACAAGATTATCCTGAACTATAAAAAGGACGCGACTTTTCGAAAGTAAGGGGCAGACAGGAGCGACGTCGGCGGCTCGAGTACGTATGGGGACGAATTTGAGAGGATTTACAGTCAACTAGGGCATCACCAGATGTGCCGCTGTCGCATCGCTACTTTACAAGTCAGATGTATGAGACAAAGCAGGCCAATTTCATCGACTTTCAGTGACAATTTTCTGAGCGAATGTCACCACTGAGGCACTCCAAAGAGGATACTGGTGACCCGTCCGAGCGGATAAGTGTGCATTCCACGGAGGATGTCAGCTGATTGAAACTGACAGATATGTAATCACAGAGTTATCCTGTCATCCAGATTCTTCGACAGCGGCCACTCTTCTCTGTTTGGTCTTCCGCTTTGATCGCCCGCAGCGCTTACGCTAGTGGTAAAAGGCCAAGATTATGTCGGTCCATCGAAGCTGGGCTCAATTGGAGAGCAATATTATCAGCTTTGCGAGCTCAGTGATGATCTTGAAGAATTGGGCTTCGACTAGGAGCAGCATACCACCAGCTTAGAAAAAGTTGCTCAGGACTGGCTGGAGACCGGATTAGATTGATGCGACACCACTCCCGGAACACCTAAGCCCAAGTTGACGAGCCCGAAACTATGTTTGCCCAAAATCACGCTTCCGAGATTGGATGGAGAATGCTTGTGGTGACGGAATTTTCAGGATTTTTTTGAACAAATGGTGCTCAATTAGGCTAACCTCACTGGAGAAGCTGAGCGTATGATAGTTAATTTCACCACATCGGAAGAGAATCACGAAGCAGGATTGACGACATTAAAGGAGCGTTATGACAATCGACGGCTCTTGGTCGCTGCTTTCAGCGATATATTGTTGGGACAGTCCTCCTATTTTGGCAAGAAGCCGTCGGCAACCGCTGTGAAATCTTTACTCGACATGACTTAAGAATGCGCCCGGGTACTGGAAAATCTTAAAGTTGCTACCAGTGATTGGCATCCGCTGCTTTGCACGTGCTGACAATAAGGCTAGACGCGACCACTCAACGCGCTTCATGAGCAGTCCTTGCCCAGTCCTCAAGAACTGCCATCACTCAAGGGTTTTCTTGCAATTCTTGAAGACGCACTGCCAGGCCCTCAAAACACTTCGACACCAGTCAAAAGCACAGGACAACCGAAAGAAGGTACTTAACACCACAGTAGCTGCCGTTGCGGCCTCTTCGTGCTTTATGTACCAGCAGACGCATCCGCTTTTCTGCTGTCCAGAATTTTTGAAGATCAATGCTGCTCGACGATTGAAATTTGTCCAGGCCAAAAAACTTTGTGACACCTGCGCTCTCTCTGACTATAGGCACTATAGTCAATCTGCGTTCAAAGGGATATGTACTCCTGGGCACAGCTGTTGTCAGGCTGATTAACATCAATAGAAAGGCAACGGAATGTCGAGCTGTGCTGGATCCAGGCTCCCAGATTAATTTAATAACAATGCATACCGTTTGAAGACTGGGGTTGAGTCCTATACACATTTCAACGCTCATTGAAAGGGTCGGTGGCACAACAGAGAGAGCCCAGGGAACAGTGAGTATTGGTCTGCGGTCTCGACTGATTGAATACGCCAGGTAACTGGAGGTCCATGTGCTGGACAAGTTAATTTCACCGCAACCAGCTCAACAGCTGAACGTGTCAGAATAGCCCATTCTCAAAAATATTGAGCTGGTAAATCTAAGCTTTCACAAGACCAACGGGCGAAAAGAAACGGGGCCCGACCTTCCAGTGCTCCAGAGCACACTGCTCGGCTGGATTGCAGCAAGAAAGGTCAGCACACTCTAAACTTCATCAGTAATATGTTGAATCCTGGCAGAAGACACCAAATTGTGCGAGACCATTAAAAGATTTCGGAAGGTAGGCGAAGTGCCAGACTCAACACACACTGAAAGGGCTTGCGAAGCACAGTTTACTTAGATAACGCAATGGGAGTGTGGCGCTCGTTTCTTGGTTTGACTTCCTTTTAACGAGAATACCGGAAGGCTGGGCGAATCGCAGGACGTTGCGATATGTAGATTGCTTGCGATCAAATGCAGACTCGAAAGGAATCCTGAACTGAAGCTGCAGTACGCGGAATTTACGGACGAGTTCGATCGACTTGATCACATGGAAGAAATCACGTAGTCAGCAAACAAGTAAGCACATTATTTTCTGCCGCATCATTGTGTTCTGAAGCCGGATAGTAGTAGCGCTTAACCCACCAGATGTCTTCCATACCTTGAAGTCTGATGCTGAAATTGTATTAGCGTGGATCAACTCTACTGCCTCGTCCTACAACATCTTCGTTGCCAATCGCGTCTCGACTATTCAATTGCTGTCGAGATCGAGCCAATAGCGACACGTTGCTTCACGAGACAACCCTGCCGGCATCTTATCACGTGGTTTGGCCTCAGCTGAACTAGGTGGTTGCGAGCTATGGTTACATTAGATATCTTTCCTGCGCAAACCGGAAGCGGACCAGCTGCTCGAGTACAAGAATGAAAGATCCTGTGAATTGGAGGAAAAGTGAATCAAGGCATTAGCAGTAACGACAGCTGAGGCAAACATTCATTTCTTACGCGAGGTTCAACACTGCAACTCATTCAGAAGGCTTCAACGAGTGGTAGCATGCGTGCTGCGTTTTGGGGATCGTTGCGGACCAAGTTCCCAGCGTCTCCTAGTGCGCAGTCCAGTAGTCACCATTCAAGAACTCTCCAGAGCCCTGGGAGTCATCGCGAAATCCATTCAACAATACGACTTCCGCGACGACCTACAGGATATTCAACTTAAGGCAGGTCAACAAAAATAGCCCCCTGGTCGGGCTGGCTCCTTTTCTGGATTCGGAAGGAATCCTACGCGTTAGCGGGAGGTTGGACGCTTTGCAGCTCTCTTTCGAGACCAAGCATCTGATGTTGCTGCCTTGCACGAATCTGTTTACAATGTTGCTGATAACGGACATCCATCGCAATAACTGCTATCTTGGAGCTCAGGCGCTGCTCGCCACGACGAAACAACGTTTCCGGTCTAACAAAGAGAAGCAACTGGCAAGATCAATTGTGCGACAATGCCTGCGATGTGTTCGAGCGAGGCCACAGCTTTTCGATGAAATTATGGGAAATTTACCTGGTGCTCGTATACGACCTGCCCGATATTTCATTGCTGTGGGAGGCCCATTATCGGATTGCTCCGTTACCAGTGCTGGAAAGCACACTATCCGAAGAAAACGTACTCGAACGGTTTTCTTGAGTGGAATCTCAAGCCGCTGGCCCCAGCAATCGCCAACCAAATAATCATCCGGGAAGAAAGAGGACTTCAATTTTGTCACTGCTGTTGATTTGTCTGCTGATTCTTCTATCAAGGCGACGTGTTCTGCCACAACCAGGCCTGGACTTTCAGTCACTAGACCACGCTTTTTGGCCATCAAGCGTGGTATATTATGGTATATTATGATCTGGCACCGTATTGGACGATGTTTGGCATGCTGCAGAAGGGTACGGCTTTGTTGCGACAGCTTTGCGATCATGAACCCCGTTAGACTGACTGCTCGCAATTGATTAATTATTTCCATCACTGGAGAGATCAGCTGTTCAACGTAAACTAGATCTTGAAGATCAGAACCACGAGAGATGCGATAAATGCAGTGGAGGACTAAATCCTTATTTGACATCCTGGATAATGATTACGCCAAGCAGATGTCCCAAACAGTCAAGGCTGTAGAGGGGGATCAAAATTTGCTGCACTCCTTGCTTAAGAATCAAACTTCGATTATAGGATCAACATTGAACATCCTCGGAAAAGCCAAACAAAAGATCCAGAAGAGATTTATAGCGAAAGAACAGGAGCTGGCTTAACTCTACTATGAGGTGAGGGATCCTCAGTCAGCGGAAGGTAAGGGAGGAGTCAAAAGCTCGAGCACGGCATTGTAATTCCACATGAAATTAACTATTCTCGAGCGGCGGCGAATTCAGCCATCCATCATGGACATTGTCACGGATACCCTGCATGGGCATTCCAATCCGCTGCTGCTATCACAACATCAGCTGAGTACGGAGACGACATACGAGGTGTGTTCAAAAAGTATCGCGAATTTTGAATTTTCGCGGGTTACGTAAATTCGAATTTCGATTTTTTTGTGGCGTTATGTTGGTACTCATGTCTGCCACTTATGCCGACAAGCTCGACCATTTTGAATGTTCACTTAATTGGTGATAGCTGCTTTACTTGCACGTGTTTTCAATCGTCTTCGATTTTTACTTATTCAAAAAATGGATCAAAGAACGTGTATCAAATTTTGTGTGAAAAACGAAATTAAGTGCGCGGATGCATTCCGAATGTTGACTGTGGCATACGGAGAAGCTACCTTGGACCAAAGCAACGTTTATCTGTGGTACAAAATGTTTTTAGAAGGCCGAGAAGATGTGAACGACGAAGAGCGTGCCGGACGCCCGAGCTGACAGTTTTCTTCGATTGCAGGGGCGTGGTGCATCATGAGTTCTTGCCACAGGGAAGAACGGTCAATAAGGAATATTACCTGCAAGTAATGCGCAATTTGCGCGAAGCAATCCGCCAGAAACGCCCGGATTTGTGGGAGAACAAAAATTGGCTTTTGCACCACGATAACGCCCCTGCTCACACATCGTTGCTTGTGCGCGACTTTTTGGCCAAAAACAACACACTAATGATGCCGCAGCCACCGTATTCCCCAGATCTGGCTCCCTGTGACTTTTTCTTGTTTCCTAAACTGAAGAGGCCCATGAAGGGACGACGTTACGCTACGCTTGACGAGATAAAGACGGCATCGAAGGAGGAGCTGAACAAGATTAAAATAAATGATTTTTTGAAGTGCTTCGAAGATTGGAAAAACCGTTGGTACAAGTGTATAATATCTCATGGGGATTACTTTGAAGGGGACAAAATAGATATTCATGAATAAATAAATAATTTTTGAAAAAAAAAAACAAAATTCGCGATATTTTTTGAACACACCTCGTATATCAGGGACCATCTGAATAAGAATCAACGCCTGCCGATGTTCCGGGGAGTTTTTAAAAGTTATTTAAATGGACATCCACCAAGGCTAAGGTAAAGGCCGACTTTACTCTGTTTGAACTCAGGACTCCGCTCGTTGGTGCATCAACATTTGAGCGGTTTAAAGTGCTGCCAATATTAATTGAAAGACACAATCGCCCCATCACTCTACTGCCTACCAAGTCATATCTCACCATCAGTCCATATCGCGATTCATACTATCTGTTGAGGCGGCGTATGTGGCTTGTAGCTGGATGGAGCCGAACAACCACATCCGCCGACAGTCTCATCCACTGTAAAACAAGCAGGCCAACATGAGACTGATGCTCATAACATCCATCAATAAGCCGTAGGATATTTGAATCTTATTGTGCTTGCCGCGCTCGTCGTCTACCTCTGGCGCAGATCGAGAAAAGGACGATGTCGAACACGAACCAGGAAACCTATATCTCTTGCCAGAGGTCACAACTTACCACAAACACTGAAGGAGTTGTAACTGAGCGTCTAACGGGTGTGGATGCTGATAACTACATTGGTTTTTTTTTCCAATAAACCAACCGCTAATCGCCAATAAAATAAAACCGCATTCTCTACCCAGCAGCTTAATAGAGATATACATATTGTGAAGTTGACTAAAAACATATTCGGAGAACCACGTTAGAAGATTTCGATTTCGGCATTTCATATTTTTCTTCCAGTTTCATTTTATCGGAAGATCAAAAAACAATTAACTAACGAGACTGATTTTATTGCCGCGTTTGTGGTAAACTTGCGACCTTGAAATTTCCTTCCCGTTCCCCGGCATCCTTCCCTTCTCCATTGATATACTTACCATCGCTCTAGCTTGTTTAGTTCGCCTACTGTGTTGCGTTGAGTAGACGTGTGTTGGTGGTGCTCGTCACGAAAAGAGAGACATGAAATCAAGAGCAACGCGTCGCCATAAAATTTTGCACCAGATTGAGCGAAACAGCTTCGGAAACGTACGCAAAAATTGTAAAAGTGCATGGTGATAGTGCTCTTAGTTGTGCCCAGGTGTTTCGATGGCATAAAGAGTTTAGGGAGGGCGTGAAAGCGTGGAAGGCGAGGCGCGAAGCGGGAGACCAGTCGAGGTGCGGACTGACGCGGATGCGCAGCGTGTGCCCGCCCTAATCTGTGAACATCGGCGTTTAACAGTTGGAATGTTGGCTTCGGAAGTGGGTATGAATCGTGAAACAGTCAGACAAATTTTAACCGACAATTTTGGGTTGAAAAAGTTGGGCCCGAAGATGGTTCCAAAGAACCTTTCTGAGGAGCAAAAGCAGCATCAAATGACCGTCGCAGAAGACTGTTTGGGACAAGTGGAAAACGATCCCACACTGTTACAGGCGATGAGAGCTGGTTTTTCCAATACGCCGTGGAAACCAAACGCAAAAGATCACAGTGGTTGTCTCCACCCGAAAAAAATTTGCATGACGAAGTCCAAGGTGAAAACGATGATTTTTGCCTTTTTTGATAGCCGTGGAATCGTCCACAAAGAATTTGCTCCATTGGGGCAAACCGTAAATCAAGTCTACTACCGCCAAGTACTCGAAAGATTGCGAAAACGAGACAACAGAATGCGCCCAGACATCGCTCGTAACTGGATCCTTTACCACGACAACGCGCCGTGCCACACCACCCCCAGCGTGTCCCAGTATATAGCCTCTAAAGGGATCGCCGTGTTGCAACAATCGCTTTATTCGCCCGATATGTCACCTTATGACCTTTTTCTGCTCCCAAGAACAAAATCTGTGGTCAAAGGAACCCATTTTGAGTCGATTACGGACATCCAGGCGGCCGTGACGAAGGTACTTGCGGACATCCCAGTCGAAGCGTTCCAGAAATGTTACGAAGCATGGAAAACGCGCTGGAATCGTTGTATAGCCGCCTTTGAAGGGGATGACAGAGTTGTTGAATAATTTTCAAACATAAGATTTTCATGGAATCAGTCCCATTACATAATTGTCACACATCGTATGTAGCATACCAAAATTTTTATATGATGCGCGTTTATAGAGCTTTTGAAGCAAATACAATGAACTCGGACCAGTTTGAATATTGTTGCGGATACGATAGTTGAAATTCGGAATTTAATGCTTCATAGCTTGGATTTTATTTTCTCACCCAAGAATTTATTCTTGATCACGTGAAACATACTTTTGATTAGAAAGAGAGAGAGAGAGAGAGAGAGAGACTTATTGGAAAAGCGTTTCTTGTTCAGGGCAGTCATTCAGTGAGTGCTGAAAAAAATTTCAATGCATGAAACATAATTTGAGATGGGGGAGTGTGAATTCGAGTGATTTGAAGAGGAAAGAGGTTTACTGTGTTGTGGAAGAACCAGGTCCTGATCGAGTGAGTATAAACTGACCGTTTTACAGTGGATAGAAGAAGCAGAAAGTTTGCTTTATTTGAGCGGAAACTGTTGACTAGTTTCGCCAATAATTTTGCTGATCAATTTAAAACGAAAGTGTTCAGACTAATGTCAATGCTGCACTGTGGAAATAGAGGTGCTGGAAAGTTATTAGTTATGAAGTGTGAATTTGAAGTCGTGATACAAACTTTTTCGAAACTCTCGCATAAAGTGTACAGGAGTTGTACACTAACATTTTCTAATAGGGTATAGGATTTTCGACTAAAATCCTTTTTATTTTAAGACAAATTTATCAGTTATTCATGCGTCATTGCTATGCTACAATAACGGAAAGTGAATAAAAGTCGAGGCTGAGGACTTTATACATGTCTAGAGATATGCTACATCCACTGAATATATAATACTATAAAATCTCACCAGACAAAATTAACTCATCAGTTTCACAGCATTCAACATCATTTAGACCTCATTTTTTTACCCAATAAAAATCAATTTTCAAACTTTCTAAAAATATTCATCTACTTTCGTACTCAAACTTATTTCAATAGAATTTCTCACCATTCACAATGGCTTAATATTCGTAGTCGAACCTCATCATATGGAACATCACATACTCATATTCTCCTTGATTCCCACCACCTCCAACCTGACTCCCCACTTCATCCCGACTCACGACTACCAGCATATTTAAAAATAAAGCAATCTTTGGATTGTCACCTTGTTCTTTAGAATTCATTTCATACTATCCAGAATATGCACCTATTCAACCCCGTCTCTTATTCCTACCCTTCTCATCTTCTCACATGAACAATATTTGCGAATATATGAATTCGCAAATACCAGCGACAAACTTCATAACCATAGGTGTCAATATTGTGTGATACTTGTTTCTAGGTGAACAGATGCGAGCCAGGTAAAATTGGGTGTCTTTCCCATCAGAGTCTGGAATGGGAAACGAGAAAAGAGAACAAGGAAGTTATATTTTATCAAGCTGCCTTTTCTGTTGTGAGAGAATATTTGATTTTTGAAATTTTAAATTTTTCCCACTACATAGGAAATGAAATGGAAGAGGAAGTTTTTGAGGTAGAATTTTCCCAGCAAGAGTACAGTTTATCAGAAGTTTTAAGGTAATCCAGCTTTCTTGTTTTTCAGGATGATTATAAAGTTTAGCGTGAAAATTAAGTATGCTATGTTTTCCGGTTTTAATATTTGAGGGTATTTTTTGGAAAGTTTTGACTGTTTTTTTTATTTATTCGAATTTTAATGATCGGATGGAGCTTTATTTGATATGCTTTAGAACCTGATTTCAGAGTTAAGGGAAGCCTGTTAATTGAAGACTCTTAACGTAATGATAATTTTCGAAATTTTAAACTTCTAAGCTATAAATACAATCAGATACAACACAATTTCGATTGGTGAATATGTTTTATAGGAAGCAACGTTACCAAAAGAACAATCGAAGCATCGAAATCGTTCCAACTTTTCCCAAAAAAATCGTAATTTAGACGCTAAATTAACATTTGTGGCTATGGGTGTGGGTCGTCTCCAGGATTGTTGCGTCAAAGCAAAAAAAAATGAAAGCTATGGAAATTTAAAAATATAAATAATGAGCTGATCATGGTTTGAAAAGATTGGAGTTTCAGTTTGATGAAAGAGCAACACTTACAAGTAGATATGAAATTTCATTTGCCACTTTACATAAGGTTAAACATTTTTATATCTACTTGAAAATTTTACACTACATACATATTTGATTTATGAACATGGACAGGGTTTTCCATGACTGCAATAATCTCTCGTAAAAAATAAGCATAAATCTTTAGTAGTACACGTAAACTTATGTTTACAATGTTGTATCGCCTCCCTTTTTGTTCCATTGTTGGCCCCTTCCAACCACTGACCACTTCAATTTGTAAATCGCGAGAATTTCATATTTTATTAAGGCAACATATTCGACATACAACCTTCAAATGCCTGCAGCATACAGTCCTTTAATAAATATGAATATGAAATAACTGCGAACGCTGCGAGTGTATAAAAGGAAAAACAAGTCGAAAAGGATTTGTCCAAACATATAAACACATTTTGTTTTATAGCCTCTACACATATACGCATGAAGCTTTTTCCCGAAATCTTGAAAAGAAATTATACTGGGAGGAGTTGATATATATTTTATTAATGTATATTTGATTTTTCAGGTGCGTGTGTGGGAAATTGGGTGGAATTGAAGGGAGGTATGTGCAGGCAAAAAAAATATTGGAAAATTTTTCGATGGACTTTAAAGAAATTTTCACTTGATGATGGAATAACAAGTGGTGTTGAATATGAGATGATTGCAATAAGTATTATATTCTGAAAAATTGAGTTCACGGAATATAATAATAAAAAACAACCAGGATATACAATGGAAGGAATATTTTCCATGTGCAAATTATGCCGTAGGCAATGGGCGAATTTTCCCGAATGAAGGACATTAGCTTTTATTTTTTATTCTGGAATATCCATTGTAAAACGCAATGGCGTTCAAAAGTATTAGATTCACTGCTATTTTTGGTATTTTTCTAGAACACAATAAAAATACAACAAAAAGCCAATTTGAATCACGAACTCTGGATGTTTGCCATATTATATAGAGCAATGTCAATAACGATATACCTTGATTGATGCTATTATGGTGAATTTGGATTTACTGTGTGGTGTCGCACAGCGAGTAAAATTCAGTTTAACGACCTGGCTACGGTAAACTTCAAATAAAATTTTGCAAAAAGCTTTATTTAAAAAAAAATTGAGGTGAGAATTATATAAAAACTGGAGATCTTTTTTTTACAAATGGAGCTTTGGATCTGAGTGTTCGTGTCAAAAGGGGTATGAATATATTTTTAAAGGTTGAAACGGACACCGATCAAGTGTCTTAAATACCGAAATAAATACTGTACAGAGAAAACTACCTTTGACCGCTAGGAAGAAACGCTTTGATTGTGAAATGGAACTTTGAAGCCGGAGGGGCCCTAACCTCGTGCAGATGGCTCAAGGCAGAAGGAGAGAATAAGATCAAGCTCTCTGAACGTACGGTAGTTTTCCAATGCCTTATCACAGCAAAATGTTGGCTTGCAACCAAATTATAGGGGATCAGGAAAAGCGAAAAAGCGACAAGGACGAGCCAGCGAAGGTTCCGGTTTCATTGGAGGAGGGCTTCTAGGCAGCACTACTTAAAGTAGCTAAAAAAGTCACCGAAATCGCTACCCTAGAAGCAGAAGAAAGTGAGCCTAAACATTCAAAAAACATAGAATCTCTGGATGCAGCTCGGGAGAAGAAGAGTAGCATGCACCAAAAAGCTTTAACACGGGCATACTGGTCAAATCCACCGACGGTAAATTGTATGCGGATGTTCTGCGAGAGATTTAGGGCGCGGAAAGACCGGAAAATTCAAACTGCAAACAAAACTATTTCACGGTACATTCAATAATATCCTGGTAGAGAAACAGCCGTAGCTTCGCTTGAACCTAGGGCTGCCCGGATCTGGAACGGATTTACCAGAGATAAAAGATGCCTTAAAGCGAGATTTTCCCATCTTGTAAGGAGCAAAATTTAGGCTGGCCAATCCAAATAATCTGTGTCTGTGTGGTCTAGTGGTTAAATCATGAGACGCATAAGCCGAAAGTCCCAGGTTCAAATCTCGTTGGGAGCAACGTGATTTAGTTCAGGGGATTTTTCGGACAGACTATGAGTGTTTACTCAGTGATAATATGTACTGATTTGATCAGATCATATCATAGCTGAGCAGGTACACGGGAGCATGGCACTGACCAAACCAACTTCCGAAAAAATCAATACGGTCATGAAAATGAGATACTCTAACTATCTCTAAGCGAAGGCCCGAGAGGGGCTGTAGTGCTACAAAAAAGGAGAATGCAAATAACATAGGTCAGTGGTTGGCCACTGTCTACACCTCAGAAACATATACATAACAGATGATAGCAAAATGGAAAATTGGACTCGGTTGGGTTGTTTGTAGGCTAAGGCGAAGAGCGATCCCTGTGTGGTGCTCTGAATATAGGTATCCTGCAAGGTGCTCTAAAGCGTTCAACAGGCACTCTCTGTGCTATAATTGCGGAAAAACATGACATAAAAAGAAGGCACAAGAGACACAATGCTTCCTCTGCCAAGACGCTGACGAAAGGCCAGTTGATTTGAAACACGTGCCAGATATAGGCAAATGCTGGGTTTTTCAGGAACCAAAGCCAAAGCACTTCTGCAATGAGTAGTATTCTGCAGATAAGTCTACGAGTTCTTCTTGAGCAGTTTGCGGGAGACAGTCAACGTGACTAGCTATTCCTCACCGAGCATCACCACAACCGAAGCTCCGACAAGGTATAATGTCAAATTTGGTACTGCTACAATCTGGGCTCAGAACAGCGCTGATTTCTTAATGGATAGCTATGGATGGAGAGATGGTTTTGTATGGACTCAATGTATAAGCACTACATTAGTTAGTGTGTGCCAAACGCCGAACAAAACAATATCATTTTTCCATGCCAAGCTCTATGCTTTGGAGGACGCTGTCTTGAACGTAGATGGCTACACATTCGGTGGGGGAGACTTCGATGCTAAAGCGACCGAATGGGGCATGCCTTAAACTGATCCGTGGGAAATATGATCCCTAGAGATAGCGGCCGGGATAGGATCCGTCAAGCTGAACACTGGCAATACGCCGACTTCCTGTGATGTGGGCTATGAAGGAGCCGTACTCAACGTGACATCCGCCTCAGAGTCCGTAGTAGGAAAGGTACGCAATTCAAGAGTATTAAAGGACTACTCAGCTAGTGGTTAAAAGTAAATACTGCTTGAGATCCATGATGCTAATTCCAAATGTCCATGCTCTCGACTTTCCACAATCTGGAGAAACATTGGGAATATGGACGTCGAGAGGCCCGCCGAGGTGTTCACGACAGGTTGGCCGTTGTTGAAAGATTCCCAGGGGACTGAATAACTAGAAGCTCAAGATGTGATGAACTCAACGATGTGCATCATCACGTCTGCTTGCAGCACTTTTATGCCATGTTGGAGACCCCAGCGGAGCTGGTATTTCACATGAGCATGATGATGTTCGAGACCCCAGCACGGCAAGCATCCCGTGTACTGATGGTCGATTGAAATTACTGAAAAGCGAAGGGAGTGTCACAAACTTTGACTAAAGCTCAACGGGCACGAAACTGCGACGAGGCATGCAACCGGTTAGTAGCATATAAGTTGGCTAGGAAATTCCTCGAAAAGTGATTGACAGCAGTAAGGCTCGCTTCTGGCAAGATATAGTTGACAATGTGAACAGGAATGTATGGAGCCTTGGCTACAAAATAGTTATGGGGAAGCTTGGTATATCTCGCAATTCCCGCTTATGTGAAGCAGAAAGGATGGACGAGATAGTGTGAGCACTTTTTCTACCCATCTCGTCCGTGTTGACGCTATCCAATATAAAGTAATAGTCGAATGCCCACTCTTCACACGGCTGTAACTGGGAGGGGACTGTCCCTCCCAGTTTAAACTAAGGAAGGCTCCAGGTCTAGACCGCGTCCCAGCTAAGTTGTTGTATCTCGTCTTTCATCATTATCCTGACTTGCTGCTCAACACATGCAGCGCATGCTTTTGCGACGGGGTTTTCTAGAAACGTTGAAAGGTAGCGAGGCTCGTACTAATTAACAAAGGAAAGGGAGTTCTGGGTCGCCATCTGTATACTACCCGGTATGCATGCTAGATACGGCTGGGAAAGTTCTAGAAAAACTTATCAAGGGAAGACTCACTGATATGATTCGTGCTGCTGGCAGTGCGGTATTTTATTTTAGCAGGACACTCTACCATTGATGCTATCGCAGAGGTTGTAAGTGCCGTCCAAAAGGAGGAGGCACATAGTCGTACCAAGCAACGGGTGGTTCTGTTAGTGACAGTCGATGTTCAGAACGTCTTCAACTTCGCTGGATGGGTGGTTATCCCGGATAAACTGAAAACCAGAATATTTTATACGGCTTTTGAGGGATTAATTTAGGACCGGAGCCTGCTTTATTATACAATGCATGGCCAACGAAGGATGGAAGTTACATCGGATATTTCTCAAGAATACTCGTATATCCTTGGTTAAGACCTATGTAACATATCCTACGATGGGCTAATGAGACTACAGCTGCGGAGGAGACGCGCCTGATCAGCTATGCGGGTTTGTTGCGTAATAGGTGCAGCTTAGATTAGGTATGCTTATTTATCGGGTAAGGGACTGGATGACTGCTTGCAAGTTCAGTTTAGCACTGGAGAAAACCGAAGTGGTCATTCTGCTAAAGAAGATTGCCAGAGGAAGGATGATCAGGGTTGGCGAAGTGCTGGTTGAATCGTAATTTTCAATATAGTAAAATACTTGGGATTACTGATTGACTCGAAGATGAGTTTCTCTGAACAAATCAGGGCAAAGGCTGATAAATCTGCTTCAAACGTATCGGCTCTGAGTGGACTTAGGGTCAACGTAGGGGGACCTTACTTGTCAAAAGGCAATTTTTGATGAAACCCGTAGATTGGGTGCTACAGTACGGGGCAGAAATATGGGGAGAAGCTTTCTACAAGAAACTGTACCGAACACGCTTCGCACAGGTACAGAGAAAACCAGCACAAGGATTGCATATTCATACCCAAAAGTCTTTGATTCGGTGGTGGGAGTAACCGCAGGCATGATACTTATCGCTTTCCTTGCTAGGGAGCGCCGTGCTATTTACGTGCACCAAACGAAGACATAAGGGAGACAGTTGCCTACGAGAAGAGACAATGCTCACTTAATTATTGGCAAGTTCTGGGTGAGGAGCACGAAGGGAAGATGTACTGCACGTTTCATCTCTGATTCGAAACCGTGGCTCAATCGAAAGCACGGTGAGACTGACTTCGACATGACCCAGCTCTTTAGTGGGCATGGGTGTTATCAGTCTTGCACAAGATTGGTAAGTCGCGTTCACGCTACTGTAGGTTGTGCGTAGAGAGGAAGACGATGCTTGCCTTTTTATTGTAAGCAGAAGATGGGACAGGTTGCACCGGGACCCCTACAAGAACCCAGGAGAACTCTCTCCGGACATTCTGATCGGGGAGATGCTTAGATCGATTTGCGAAACGAACCGTGTGGTATATTATGTTCGGTCAGTCCTAAAAGATAAAAAGAGCTCACATCATCCGGGACGTCGAGGTTGGGAGATTACTTCTCAATCAATTCCTGATTCTTCCTCCCCTTCCGATAGAGGAGGGACGCCCTAACTTGAAGACGCCCTACAGCACAGCAAAAAGAAGCTTAGCCTGAAGTAATGCGTCAAACGGTTCCAGACTAAGTTCCCAGGCTGAGGGAGGTGTTTAAAGTGTAGTCTAGATGTCTTGCGCGTCTAGGAGCCCCACACTCAGGGCGTGAATTGCTTTAAACTCTCAAACATAAAACAGAATGGATGCCGAGATGCGTTAGATACCGGATTTTTTAATAAGTTCGGTGTTCAGGACTGACTTGGCTTATAAGTTGCTATGTGGAAGCAAGTAAATGACGCAGTAAAGAAGAGGAAAAGAACTCTTCAGATGGCGTTAAGAGCGGAGCTGGTTTTTCACACGAGCATGATGAATTTCGGAGATTACCTTTTCCTTTCCAAAAAGCTTGTAAGCGGTCAAGGAAAAACTGGAAATTATGCTAGATTTGGAACACTAATTTGAGGGAGAAATGGATTTCCGCGATTTTATAAAACATAAACCGAAAATAAATTTCTGTTGTCGGTTTCAAGTACAGGTAAAACAGCATAGGGAAGTTTTTACTGAAAAAAGGTTGCAATTCCAGCCAACAAAATTGAAAATAGGAGTTTTTATTATTTCTTCGATAAAACCAGGACTTATAAATCGTGAAGTAATGGAGGTGGGAGTAAAACTGCTCTATTGATTCAACAAAAGGCCAATAGATAGTCTAGTGAATGTGAAGGATTTATCGGATTTCGGAGTTCGGATAAGGTTCCGGAAACAACTAGATTTACTTAAGGGGGGATGGGGGCTTAGAATTTACAATTAATAGCTCTGGATTGGTATGCCCACGGCTTGGGAAATAGAGGAAGATTTAATAACGTTAAAGTAAGTCTAATATTAGACTGATTTTTTGCATGTACAAAATGGGTCAGGCTGCGAAGGGAACTCTACAGGGAGACGGGAGAGCTCACCCCGGATAATATAGTCACGATGATGCTCGAATCGGTTGACAAATGGAACCAGTTGGCACATTATGCTCGGGCAGTCCTAAAAGATAGAAGGGACTCACAGCAGCCGGGGGCGCTGGGGCTGGGGGATTGCTTTTCTGGCACTTCCTCTTCCCCTCTCCCCTCCCGCTAGGAAAAGGGCTCCTCAGCTTGAAGGCGCCCCACGGCGTAACAGAATGAGACCTGGCCCGAAGTAATGTGTCAAACGGTTCCAGGCTGGGCTCTCAGGTTGACAGGAGTGTTTAGTGGGTAGTCCAGTCGCGCATGGAAGTCCCACACTCTGTGCATGAATGGCATTCACCTCCCTACCACAAAAAAATATTAGACTGATTTAGATAGCTGCCAAATCATTAGAGGGATAGGCGCTGGTGTAGTTTCAGTTTGTTTGTGAGTTGAGCTATATCTGGAAGGAGCTGTTTTTAGAGCTGTTAGAAAGGCTTGTGCTACTAGATTATAACAACATATTGTGCAAGGAAATATGCTACTGTGCGTTGTAAGCACAGCAAGGATATATTAATGTCATAATGGAAGGCCTTATCCAACAATTAAGTGAACACTGCCCCAAGATTCCAAAAAAACTTGCGGTTCTGTGGCAATCACATTACATAAGTCTGTTCTATCAAATGCAGTTTGCATTGCGGGTCGCTTCATTTGTAGCAGAGCCGATTCAACTCAGAGATGAAGGGAACCTACGAGAGCGACAATGGAAGTATTTAATACACTACCCACTTGCAGGACACCAGGGCTGATTGAGTTGGACTAGGTGTATCATGATTCTGTTTGATAGATGCAATGTTTTTTTTAGGGTGGTGAGGAGGGCCTCCTGGAAATTGTATGGCCAACTTATTTTTTAAAAGAATGCAAGGAACATAGACCATGTTTCGGATGTGGCTACCGTGGCACTTAGCAGATTTAGGCCTTCATGGTGCTTTCGCCAAACTCGTCTGAAAAAGCGTCCAAGGAATCAACCTTACTTTAATTTCAAAAGGTGGATACTATATACGGTTAATGAATGTTATAATAATAATTTGCTTATCCTTCGTAGCACTACAGCCCCCCCCACAGCTCGGGCCTTCGCTTCCTGCAAATAGCGCCTCCAACTGTCTCGGTTCATTAACCGCATCTTTGAATTTCGAAATCCGAGCAGGGATGAACTGTCTCCGTTTACCGAGTCACACCAGCATTTTCTCGGTTCCCTCACTGATCTCCGGCCTTCACTTCTCCCGAATAATACAATTTTGGGTATCCGTTGTTGGTCCATACGATCCATGTGTCCAGCCTATTGCAGCTTCCGCTGTCTTACAATCGTTGAGCCCTTCGGTCCGTCAAAAATTTCATACAGCTCATGGTTGTATTGAATTCGCCATTGGTCTCCGTCTAGCTTTGCTTCGATTATTTGCCTCAGGACCCATCGCTCAAAGGCGTTCAATATATTTGCGGATGCTTGGGTTAGGGTCCATGTTTCACACCCATAGCATAACATAGGTCTTATCACAGATTTGCATACTTGGAGCTTTGTTTTCCTGTGTATGCAGCTGGTCTTCAAGATCGTGTTTCGTCTCTTTTATTGCCGATTTTCGTTATTTTGGCAACTAAATACACAAATTCGCCCACATCTTCGATACTGTATTCACCAAAGTGTGACATTTTGGGTGTTTGAGGTATTTCTCCTCGCTTTGTTTTATTTTCATTGGTCTGTAGCTCTACTAGCCTTGCTTTACTGTCGAGTTTCAGGAAAAGTTCTTTGGCAGTTATTAATGACCGTGACAAAATGTTGATGTCGTCTGCATAGGCTACTACTTGGCTCGACTTGTATGGTAATGTGCCTCGCGTATCAACAGGTAGCTTCCTTATGACGTACTCTAGAGCCAAATTCAATAGCAATGGGGCCAGCCCATCTCCCTGCTTTAGTCCGATATTTGTGTCAAAGGCATCGGTGAGTTGGTTATTGATGCGGACTTGGGAGGTCGTCGATTTCATTGTTACTCTGGTACGACGGACTGATTTGGCTGGGATGCCAAAGCAAAGCATTAATTAGTACAGTATGTTACAATCAATACTGTAGTATGCTTGCTTAAAGTCAAGGAAAATTCAGTGCACGTCTATGTTGATCCCCAGCATTTTTCAAATACCTGCTTGACTGTGAACAATTGGTTTATATTCGATCCATCTGCTCTAAAACCACCTTCATACTCCCCAATAATACTGATGGCGTATGATCCGATTTGATTTTCTAAGATTTTTGATAATACAATATTTTATATGCCGTACAAAGTAGTGATGTGTCTCTGTATTTTTCGCACTGTAACTTGTCACCTTTTTTTGCAAATAGGCAATATAACTGATTGGCTCCACTCTTTCGGCATATGTTCTTCTTTCCAAATGTACTGGATGACTTTCTGAATAGCTTTATGAACACTGCTTCCACCATATATCATGAGCTCCACTGGAATCTCATCGATGCCCGGCGCTTTATTATTCTTTTGGGGTTTGATGATGGAACAAACTTCATCCATAGTTGGTGGGGCCAATCGAAGCTCTCCGCAGACATCTATAGGCACCGATGTTCTGGAGCTGTCTGGCGGATTAAGGCGATTCTTGAAAAATGATGTCCATCTTCCCTTAATCGTGGTTTCACCAGCAATGATGTTGCCAATGTCATCACTACAGAGCGTGTTTTTGGGCTGATTACCACGTTTTGGGCTTTTCACTACTTTGTATGCTTGTCTTGTGTTGTTACTCGCTAAACTTACAGCTATAATTCTCAATTGGTCGTCACAGTTTCTTCTTTTCTTAATTCTAATTATCTAATTCGCTACTCTTTTGAGATTTTCATAGTATTCTCTCTTCGTCGTGGTTTTCCTACCTACGTATTCTTTGTACGCCTGATTCTTTTTGTCAAAAGCATTCTGGCACTCACCATCGAACCATTCATTTCTCTTGCGCCGGGCTTTCCGATCGTCTATTCAGCCACGGTCTTAATAGCCGTTTTAACTTCTTTCCAGAGCTCGTTGCTTGTATTTAACGATGCGTCTGATAGGATGGGAGCCAGCTGGTTGTCGAGGGTCTCCGTGAAATTTTTGGCCAAAGACGCCGTTTGGAACCGTTCGATGTCAAATTTTCGTAGCGGGCTGGTTTTTGGCGAATATGCCTATGATATACGACATTGATAGGTTAAATCAATCGGGCGCTGGCCATTGTCATTTGTTTCATCGTGGGGGCTATATTCTCCAGTCGTTCCCTGATGGCATATCTCATTGCCAATCTTAGCGTTGAAATCACCCAGAATAATTTTTGTGTCATTTGTAACCAATGAGTCTACCAGTCTTTCCAGGTGATTGTAGAACAATTCCTTCGGTTCTTTGTCCTTTTCTTCGGCCAGGTCGTGAAAATTTGTCAGCCGCTTTTAAACAGATCGCACATAACCGATCGCTCATTGCCTTAAAATCAATCACGTGCGATTTGAACTCCGTATCCACAATGAAGGCCACTCCGAATTCGCGTTTTCCAAAAGGCTTCCCACTTTTGAATATTGTGTGGGATCTCATGTCTTGAATGTATTTTCTAGTCCAGTTCGTTTCCTGGATTGCCATTATTTTTAATTTATATTGATGGGCCTGTTGTAAAAGGTCCTTAAAAGCGCCAGAGTAGTTGAGTGATCTGACATTCCAGGATTCAATGCTATAATCCTTTTCCGATTGTGAGGTCACAGCCGCGAGTCCAATCCATTCCGAGGCCCACCTGCAGGTTTCGAAACATTGGAGGGTTTTCCAGGGTCGGGGAGATAGCCCGTCGCTCAACCTTCATTCTATCGGCATGGTTATTACTTTGATTCTGTTTTCAGATGCAAAAGATTCGCCTTCACACTCACTTCACCCTTGTAAGTAGGATTTAGTAGCAGAGCTGTAGATGCATTTACAGTTATTAGCATTTCTCGGCATTTAATGTCCCATAATTGGGGGGTTCCGAATGAAAGCTGTGGGTTGAGGAAACAAGGAGTTCCCGCCTCCTTTCTCAAACGGGCTTGGGATCGTCTACAGCGGAGTTGGATTGAAGATCACATAATTTCAAATATACATTGAATTCTACTCTTTACGATTATTCTTATAAAGTAATTGAATTTGCAAATATTTGATTAGCGAATATCAATGTCTGAATTATATTTGTTGATATTTAATGTTTTTACTCATATTAATTCTGAAAATTGATGTAATTTAAATTTGTTTGTTTTGAAACGTAAATTCAGTGGGAATGTTGTCAATTCACTTATACGTTTAAAAAGGTCAGCACTACCAACTGTATCGCAGACTATGAATCATCATAATCAGCTATGGCGCGACAGCCTTGGCCTTCAGAATTTATCTGCTCCAATCATCACGGTTCCGCGACCTTATCCGGCAGTTGGTTACTCCCAACAAGATTCTGCTTTCAGGTTCTCTTCCCATCGAGTCCTCGGTCTTCCCACTGGACGTCTACCTTATACTCTACCCGTCAAAGTTTTTTTGAGTAGCCGGTTTTCCCCCCTTTCTTTCTACATGGCTCGTCATGGCAATTTGCGTAACTTAACGCAAGAGAAAACAGGTGGATCGGCAAAAAGTTCATACAACTCATTGTTGTAACGTAATATCCACACTCTGTTCTTTATTCCACTGGAACGTAGATTTTCCGGAGCACTTTGCGGTCAAATACGTCCACTGCCTTTTCGGATTCGCTCGTCAGGCTCCATATTTCACTTCCATATTACAGCTCAGGTTTGACTAGTGTTGTGGAAATGCAGAGCTCATTTCGTCTGTGCACCACTCTGGACCTTGGAATGGGAAGCACGGAGAGATACGTTGTATTTGTGGCGTTTAAATGGCGTCCTTTTCGGCGCCTCTTCTATTCAGGCTGGCTCCAAAGTACATTAAGTTATCCACAATTTCGAGGTTGTAGTCGCCTACGGTCAGGCTTTGCCGAACAGGCGTTTGCTTCTTCGTTTGAGTCATGAATTTAGTTTTCGTTTCATTAACTCATAGGCCAATTCGGTTTGCTTCAGATTCTATGTTCACCAATGCTCCTTTGGCATGTAAGATTGAACATGCCATAATATTGACGTCATCAGCATATTAACCGTGGTCCAAGCATAATGCACGATGTTGATTGTGAGTCACACCTTAATTTCGAGTTTTTCGACTAACTTATTTTGAAATTTCTTTGTTTCAGTGTTTGAAAAATTCAACCATGGATAGGTTCATAATTAAGCAGCGCGTTAAGGTTGTTGAAGCCTTTTACGAAAATGGGCGTTCAAATCAAAATGCATTTCGTGCACTTCGTGATTTTTTTGGTCGGCATAATCGCCCGAATGTGTCCACAATCGGGAGAATTGTGCGCGAATTTCAACAAACCGGATCTGTAGGAAATGCACAATCACCTGTGCATGCTCGCCCAGTTCGTTTTGCGGCAAGCATTGCTGTTGTTCGCGATAGTGGGGCAGAAGAGTCGTCAACTTTGACTATTCGTCGTGCCCAACAATTGAACATCTCACCAACATCACTGATACGAATTTTGAATAAAGATTTGAATTTACACCCTGACAAGGTTCAACTGACTCAAGAGCTGAAGCCCACTGATCAGTGCAAGCGTCGGCAATGCGCCGAATGGTTGGTTGAACAGACAGAAGGGAATGGTGACTTTACAAAGAAAATCATCTTCAGCGACGAGGCACACTTTCACCTCAATGGATTCGTTAACAAGCAGAATTGCCGCATTTGGGCAAATGAGAAGCCACGAGTGATTGTTGAAAAGCCAATGTATCCGCAAAGAGGGACTGTTTGGTGCGGTCTATGGGCTGGCCGCGACATCGTACTTCTTCGAAAATGCGGACGACCAAGCAGTTACCGTGAATGGTGTTCGCTATTGAGAGATGATAACGGACTTCTTGTGGCTAAAAATTGAGGTTATGAACCTGGATCTGGTTCCAACAGGATGATGCCAACTTGCCACATAGCCAACGAAACCAATGGCTCTTTTAAGTGAGAAATTGGCCGCCACGATCTTGTGATTTGACACCGTTGGATATATTTCTCTGGGGATATTTAAAAGAAAATGTGGACATCAATAAGCAACGAACAATTGAAGAGCTGAAGGATGAGATAATTCAGTACATTAAAGACATTGAACTTCAATTATATCTCAGAGTCATTGAAAATATTGATCATCGGATAGAAGTATGCCACCGTAGACGTGGCGAGCATTTGGGCGATATTTTGTTTCACACATAATTGTCATAGAATGTTATATTATAATAAAAATATTAACATAATTCTCTGAAAACTTTTTGTTTTATTTACAATTAACATCGTGCGTTTTAGTTGCACCCCGCGTTATTACCAATTGTGTGGACTTGAACATTAGTGTACCACAGGTTTCAGCTGATGGCTATAAATAGAGCTTCAGTAAATGTACTCCTCCTTCTTACTTGGATTACGACTATGAAAGCATCATTGGTTGGTTTATTTTTGCAACAGAAGCATCAATTTAAATATAACAAATAAAATATTTTTTTTTGTCCAAACTTTTAATAGGCTGTCACTTTACACCCACCTACCAAGTTTGGTCTTTTTGTACTATAGTTGCGGAGGAAATCCACTGTGCCGACGGAGGGATGGACGCACAGACAAGTTGCACTTTCAATACGGTTTTGTAAGTTAGTACAAAACCTTAAAGGCAATTATTAATTTTTTTTTTGGAGACAGTTTACCATTTTTTTTTATCTTCGTTGATGTAGCATGATTATGATAACCAATGACTCCCCTACCACATTACAAATTGTTAAGTTCTATTTTTTTTATTTTTTAATGTTGGGTGTATTGACAGCATAAAAGACACACAGGCTTGACTGAAATTATGTTACAGATGCAGATCAAGCGCGGACGATTGATTATCTTGACAGTTATTATGCGTAAAAATAATTGTTTTACTTTTTTAATAAAATTTACGCAGTTTTCTTGAACATTTGGTCAAGCATGGTATCATTTAATTTGGAACCACCTATTATTTTGAATGTACTTTGATATTGATAAAAAAAATTCAAATGTCGCCGTAGGTACTACTGCTAAAATTTCCTCGAGTTATTAAATTAGAAGCTCAAAAGGCTATAATTCTATTGAACATTGACCGATTTCCATAAAACTCTTCTGGGAATGCCGATGCAGAGTTGGGATTGATATTATTTTATTACCTTGAGTAAATTTTCTCATCTTCATATCATTTGGTTGCTCTTCATGATTTCTAATGCAACATTCTTACCTAGTCAGTGAAGTGAGCTGGAAGGCGAATATTTTGGCATAAGAGAAGATAAATTAAAATATCAGGAAACCTGCTGATATTTCCTCCTTCTTTGATTTTATTTTGCTCTCTAAGCTTCCAATAATCTTTAAATACTCTTCCCTACAGGAAATATTACCAAGAAATTATTCGACAAAAGTATTGAAAATAGAATGGGCAATGGAACCTACTCACGAATAGAGCATCATTTATAAAATCAACAATGTCGTGTCAAAGTTCATGATAAATGAGGTGATCTGGCTTCTTATCATTGAAGGCAAAGTAGCAATTAACTAAAATTGTTGAACTTCTTCAGAAATAACAACTCTGAAAGCTACTTCTACACACCAAAATTCTTCATTCCCAATTTGATCCTTCAATGAAATTGTTCGACTTAAACCATTCACACAAAAATGGATCATAAAGTTGACACTCCAATTAAAAGTTCACCAAATAGAATACATTCATCCGCCTCCTAGACAAATAAATAAAAAAAAAGAAACATAAAAGGACTCTACGATATTATCGTCTCCCTACTTTGTACGCTTTCATAAAACCCCGTCATCAACAGCAAGAACAATAAATAAAGAAGAATGATACTAAACAATTCGACCTATAAAATATCGTCGCTCCAAAGCCAGTCTAACTCTACTAATATGACCGACTACCCAACCCAGCAACCAACAACGAAAAGGACAACATACAAAAATCGTACGAAATGTGATTGTAAATCCTCACCATCATAATCCGCCTTGTAACACACAACAAGGTCAATCCTATTACATCGTTCTTGAAAATATACACCGAACAGGACAACGAAAGCAGGGAACAGGAGCTCTAGAGCCTGCACGAAAATTCGTACCAAAATATCCTGCCTGGCTGTATCCCGGGCATGAAATAGAATCGAGCGTCTCGCTTCAGTTAAGCGTGAATTTGTTTTTGAATCTTCTCGACCCGAGAGCTCTCAAAGCTCACGAAACAAAAATTCGAGAACGCCACAAGCAAGGGCAGAACTCCCTGTCGTCGGAGAGCTACGACAGATGTTGACCTATGAGGCAACTGTCACTACGTTGCTCCATGGTGCTCACTGAGGCAAGCAAGCAAGCGATGAAATCTTGAGAATTGACGAAGCATCAACCGCAACCTGAGTCAGCTATCAGTCAATCGAGCCGGCGACGTTAGCAAGGACGAAAAAAATATGCCTGAGCTTTTACATGTATTCATGTAACATAAAATCGAGTCTTTGTAGCAAATGAAACAAACAGGGAATACATATGAAAAATGCTGTGGCTGCAGAGACCTTTCAAGGAATCTAATATTAGCTTCATTCTGGCAAAACCCAGTAAGTTCTGGCGTCCTGATGACGCCGCAGCCACAACCAACACGTTCACTCGGTTCATAACGTATTGACTCAATGATACAGACCCAGAATAAATGGAATGCTTTTGTCTATGTGCACAATGGAAAGGAATCCCTTATTATGTAGACAAGCACCGAGACCGAAATTAGGACAATTTTTGGGTATCATAACGCGGGGAATACACCGTCGCAAACGCACTGGCTACGCAGCCAACATACCACTCTAACTTATGTTCACATTTTCCAACCCTTATTACTATTCTATAGCTATTTCACTACATTTTAGGGATCGTCTTTCTTATGAATTATCCAGGAGCGTATTAGCAAAGTGAGCCTTGTTTAGCGAGTGCCAAGTCAAGGACACTTTAATTCAATACCCACACCTGTACCCGTGTCGCCCTTACATTGGAATCAGGGCACGCCAGGATGAAATGTTGTTTGCAGTAGACTCTGTGGCGCAGCACATGTTCGCTGGAAGTTGTGTCCTTTCTATGCAGGTTCATAGCTTACCAAGCCACGTCAATATCATGCACTATTCAAACCGAGAAAATCGCTTCGCATATATGCACAGCTACATTAGAGACGACCGTCAAAAAACAAATTTTGACAACATACGTCACTCGCGACGAGGTTCTCTCTGGTATATTTTCACATTACTTTAGCCAATGTTTATCACTGGGTAGTAGCACTGAAAGGATTTCGGGCTGCGTATTGACAAAACTAATATCGATATGGAGCACCACTCACTGACAGATGATAGGAGGTTTTACTGAATTTTCGCGATACTGTGCCAGAGGCCAACGTCAAGAACCTCTTCTGCAACACATCATATAAATCACCATCAGATTAGAAACCGCATTACAAAATTCACTTCGCGTATCCTTTTCTCCAAATTGATTTAATCTGCTCAAGGATTTTTAAGCGGACAGACGAAATAACACTTTTGCTGCACTATGAAGGATGTTGGATCAACTATTTTCTAATTGCAATGGATTTCCTTAGGAATTCTCTCAACAATTTCATAACTAATATGGAAAAAAGGATACGAAAGCTCAGAAGAGCTGGATATCACTAAAGTCCCCGCCGCGTACTGGCGAAATTTTACAAGGGATTCTCCCAGCACTTCTTTCAAAAGTCATACAACTAACAAAAGAAGGGATATACGATGCCGGTATTCATGTGTTAGTGAGAACGATGGAGTGTCCTAGCGGGTCCTGGAGGTAGCTTTACTGTGGAGCAAATGAAGGTGAGACAGAGAGCCACTTGATATTGTATTTTAATCAATCGAAAACGCTCACGAAACACCAGAACTTTAAAGACGATTGAAATTTTCGAAATTGTTTTCTTTTACCACAGAAAGGACACTCCATAGAAACTATATTGTTCACTAATATCGACACAAAATTATTTATCCCGGAGAATGTCTCCCGCGGTGAGTTTATGTCGTCATCGTGACTGTTGGAATAAATGCGCATAGCTCATGTACGCATGTTCCATCTAACAAGTATTCCTTCTCCACTGTCCTGGGGAGCCAGCAATGGCGGTTGAAATACATGAGCAAAAAGGATATATGTATTAGTATTTAAATTTATGAACTCTCCTCTAGACCTGTTAATGACAAGTGCAGCGCAGCTGTATATTTATAAATGCCAGCATTTTTACTTGGAAATGTTGGCAGCCTGTTACGCCTGCTAAAATATCCTGGCAACGATATTTAAGGGTTATGTCATGCATACTTTATCCTAGTAACTTTAATTTCAAGTTCAAATGAAATGAGATAATGTTCAACTTTACGGTTATGTACTTTCTAGCGAAGTAGTAATCTTTAAAAATATTCCAGATGACTTGAAAACTCTTTTTGCAAAGAGGATATTCATAGTACTGAGCATATTGTCTTTTTCAAACAGCATTTTGACGCTCGAGCCAAAAGCAACGACCCAAATCAGGCATATTGACGTATCACGGACCTGACACAGGTAAAAGGGTCCACCAAAAGGGAGCTCCTTAGAATAAGCTGGGCTGACCCCAAAAACAATGTATGGCCATCATCAACCTGATTGGGAAGGATGCCGAAAAACTTTTGACTGAGAGATAATAAGACCCGGGTTGATCATCTGCAGGGTAGGGCGCAGAGCAGTACCTCTCCCCTGCTGAAAAAACTTTGGTTATGGTCATAGCGCACAGGAAGCGAGGACTCTAATGGGAATTGCCTAGGCTGCAAATGTGGGGACATGGGACATAATAGAAAACAAGTTACGAGGGAGGCACAATACATCCTTTGCAAGGATGCCGATCTAAAACTGGATTTCAAGTGTCAAACTTTCCAGAAATCCCTTGCAAAGATATAAGCTGTACGTCGTATCCTGAAGATACATCTGCACCGCAGTATAAACCCGAAACTTACTTGAGCCATTTGCGAGGGACGTGAAAGCCGACGTTTTGCTGCGAAGTGATCAACGTCATGACAAAAGTTCATCAGCAAAGTACCCTGACGTAACTGGTACATCTGGACTCAGAACAGTGCTGATTTCCTGGAGGAGAGGTAAGGGCGGAGGGATGATTTTGTGTGAGTTCAGTGCTCAGGGACTACTTGCTTTAGTGTGTGCCTATAGTAGGGATGACGGTTTTTGGTAAAAAAAAACCGGTTCTCGGTTTTCCGTTTTTTTTTCATCTTCGGTTTAACCAAGCGGTTTTCACAGTTAAAAATAAACCGGTTTTGAAGAAGAACCAGGCTTTAGCAATTTATTTAAATAAAAAAAACCTCGAATCAAAATTCAGCACGCATTTTATGCATTTTCGATGTTTTACTCACAAAACTATTTAAATCAAAATGAACTGAAGGATATTTCATCTTTGTGCTAAAAATAAGAGACTAAAGTATTGAAATCTAAGCTGACAGCTTACTCTTAAGCTTAGTCATTCATTTCAAATCCTTCAGTTGAGACCCCAAACGTTAGGCATTTAATGTGTATTGTGTGCTATTGTAGCTTCATTTCGCACTCCGACTGAAGTCCCCCGCATTGAAACTAACCAAACATCTAATACCAAGAACCAATCAAACGTAGAAACTTGCTGTGCTCTGCTGACTGTGTTCATTCATTTTTCCTAGGTAGAAATGGCGAAGTGACTGTTTTTCGGTTTTTGTTTCCGGTTTTTATCCGGTTCATGAATTTGAAAGAAAAAATACAGGGTTTTCCAATAAGAGGTGTTATTTTGATATTAAAAGAAAAGTGCCACTTTTTAATATAAATGATCGGATGTTCATTTTTCATTATAAAAAGGAAGGTATGCTGTTAATAGTGGTAACTAACATCAGGCAAATGACCACCACGACTACGCTTACAGGACCATATCCTTTTCATGAAATTTTCCAGAACCAAATCGCAAAGTGGCTGCCCTATGTCCTCAATAGCCTCACGAATTCCATCTTTGAGGTCTTGAACCGACGCTGGGCTGTTGGCGTGGACCTTCTCTTTCACGTGGCCCCAAAGAAAGAAGTCGCAAAGTGTTAAAGCACAAGATCTCGGTGGCCAATTGTAATCACCTGTGATCACCGGTCCGGAAACTTTTCCCGTAAAAGATCAATGGTTTCGTTCATCGTGTGGCACCTAGTGCCATCTTGTTGAAAGTAAACGTTGTCCAGATTAATACCATTCAATTCCGGCCATAAAAAATCATTAGTCATCTCTCGATAGCGCAATCCATTCACCGTAACTGTTGCTCCAGCCTCATTTTCGAAACAGTAAGGTCCAATGACTCTGTCGGACCATTAACCACACCAAAGAGTCACACGTTGAGAAAAGAGAGGCTTTTCAACATTAACTCTTGGGTTTTCCGAGCCCCAGATGTGACAACTTTGCTTGTTGATGAATCCACCGAGGTGGAAATGAGCCTCATCACTCAAGATGATTTTTCGATGAAATTCCGGATCATTTTCATGCATTTCAAGGACCCAATCAGCAAAGACACGACGTTGTTGATGATCGACCGGCTTGAGTTCTTGTGTAAACTGAATTCTATAAGCCTTAAGACCCAAATATTTATGCAAAATACGGGTTAATGACTTTTGTGGAATGCCTAATTCCAAAGAACGACAAGAAATGGACAAACCTGGGTTTTCTTCAACACTTTCGGCTACAGCAGCAATATTCTCAGCTATTCTTGAGTGACGTGCACGGGTTTTATTCTTCACATCACTAAGTTGTCCCAACAGCTTGAATTTTTCCATAAATTTTTTTATTGCGATCCGATAAGGTGCTTCACGACGGCCCAAAAATGTTCGAGTTTGACGGACCGTATCAGCCAAATTTTTACCATTTTTATAGTGAATTTTAATACTTTTATTGCGTTATTGAAGCGTTTATCGTTCCATTTTTATTAATGGCGTAGTTTCTACTAATCAAATGTCAAAAAATGGCAGCTTCAAAAGTGACATCTACCGAAATAGCGGGCTATTCAAAATAGCACTTGTTATTGGAACCCTTTAGGTATTAACCGGGAGGAAAATCCTCTGAAAATAACCGGTTTTTCAAACCAAAAAAAGCCGGTTTTCGGGTAAACCGGTGCGGTTTCTCCAATCCCTAGCCTATCGCCGCTCGTTCCAACTCTCACATGGCCTCTTTGCTCTGCAAAGATAACTATGTGGCCAAAAAGGCGACTACACACACGAACAGAGTAAGTTGCTCCGAGGAAAGACCCAATCAAACTGTACTCTACCCAACATAAAAAACATAAAAATAAATTAAATCATTAAAAATACCACCAACGACGACGGAACCAACGGTTACAGCCAAAAAGATAAAAGCACATCGAGGACGGTATCATCGACGATGAATCCAACGATAGTAAAAACAGACGAAAAGCGGAGAACAACGGACAGCTTTTTCCAAACAGAGATTCTTATGGAGTTCGGGCGCAGTAGAAAAACGATGCAGATGGCGAGCGTTCTAAAGAAGAAAAGTGGGGAGTTTCGCAGGCCGCAGCAGATGTGCGATCGGTACAAGCAAATGTAAAGAAGATCGAGAAATCAATAGCCGGTGTTGCGATCACTACTGAAGCTAAATAAACCCTATAGAGAAAACGCCGAGCAATGCGATCATCTTCGACCGCTTGGAAGAACAGCAAGGGTACCGTAAAGTGGAATGGATTGTGAAATACATCTTTGTCACCTGCAATACACAACTGCACCTTTGGATGGAAAATGAAGCGTTGAAGCTGGAAGACCTCTTAACTCGAATAGGCCATGACAAGCGCAGATGGCTTAAGACAGAGGAAGAGTAAAAGATCAAGCTCTCTGAAGGCGCAATATTCTTTCTAACGCCTACTAATAGAAAAAGGTTGTCTTGCAGCGTAATTAAAGAGGATCGGTAAAAACATAGGGACGGAGAGGAGTAAATAAAGGTTAAGGTTCTATTGGAGAAGGTCTTCTCGGCAGCACTTTCTAATGGAACGAAAAAAACAGCCAAAAAAGCAGCAAAAATGGCTACCCCAGAAACAGAAAAAAGTTGTACTTAACATTTGAAAAAAAAATCCTTACATGCGGCTCGAAAGAAGAAAAATAACAAGGAGTGCAAAACTATTGGACAGGCAATACTAGCCAAAGCTTCCGACGCTAGACCGTATGCGAATGTTTTGCAAAAGATTAAGGAAGCGATTAAACCGGAAGAAATACAAGCTGCCATATCCGTACGGGCGACATGTTGCTGGAGTTGAAAAACAATAAAGCCAGTAAGGTGGAATCTCCTAATCGAATTTCATAACAACAGATGTTGGGATCCCCTATCGTAGTAAACAATTGAAATGCTGACATAATTTTATGGCCGAGGTGGAATGAGGAACGTAATGCAAATGCATACTGTGCAGAAAAGTTATATTGAGTTATTGGACTGCGGTGTTTGAACTTATGGAATTGGGTTTTTGTCTAGCAGTCAGATTCCACAACAATTTCTTGTACGAAATCGGGGTTTCGGTCCGCAGGGTTGGCGAACCTTATGGAATAATTGGATTGAGGTCCACGCAGCGTCGGCTTTTTTTACCCAATAAAAGCAACGGTTCGTGATAGAGAAGTCAGTAATTTGTAGTAGTAGTAGTCTACGTAGTGCAATCATTTCTACTAGCCTTTTGTACACGTCGGTGTCACTAGGCATTGGGTCGAGGACACAGTGCAGTCATTTCTACGAGACTTTTATACGCGTCGGTGTCACTAGGCATTGGGCCGAGGACACAGCGCAGTCATTTCTACGAGACTTTTATACGCATCGGTGTAACTAAGTATTGAGCCGAGGACACAGTTCAGTTATTTTCAGGGTAGATGTAGGCGAGTCCTCGCAATACAAAAGCTAGGGAACATCCGCCGGCTAGCATGCTTGGCGGTGACCGAGGACGAGCGCAGCCGTTTCAGAGAAGAGGCCCGCGTAATCGAACGTCAGTTCAGGTGGGAGGTCAAGGTGAAGGCTCTCAGGAGGCGTTGAAAAAAGAACACGGCTGCTGGCATTGAGAATCAACGAGTAGACATAATTGTAATTACATTGTGAAATCTTTAAAACCTTCTGAAATACATTGTAGAATCGTTGCGTACAGTTGGTGTTTCATTCCGAAAGGTGGAGGTTAAAGGGCTTGGTTGTGTAGGGTAAAGTGGAGTCCAGGGTACCATTGGAAGAGGCCAGGGATACACCGGGAACAGGTTATAACAGCCCCAACCAAAACCAAAGCACTTCTGCAATGAGCCGTATTCTGCAGTGCAATCACTTCACATCTACTTGAGTAGTTTGCGAGGAATAGTCAAGCTGACTTGCTACTGGTCAGCAGGCACCACCGCAACCGAAGTTTTTTACCATAGTATCCTGACGCTGTGTCGAATGCAAATGGGTGCGTACTTGTTGGGGGAGACTTCAATGCTAAAGCGGTCGAATAGGGCATGCCTCAAACTGATCCGCGGGAAAAATATGGCGGCCTGGACAAGGTTCGTCGTGCTGAGCACCAGGGATACGCTGGCTGCCCACCGTGTGGGCAGCAAAAGAACCATACTTGACGTGACATTCATCACAGAGTCCCTAGTACGAAGAGTTCACAAATGGAGGGTATTAGAGGACTACGCAGCCAGTGACCATCACTATCACTTGCGATCCGTGATGCTTTCTCCAACGTCCATACTGTTGGCCTTACATGATTGGGTGGAATACTGGAAGGATTGGGATTGAGAGTTTCGTCGAGGTGCTCAAGACAGGTGCGCCGTTGCAGGAAGATTCGCAGGGGGCTGAAGCTATAGCAGTTAAAGACGTGGCGAACTCAACTATTGGCATCATCACGTCTACGTGGAACAGTTCTATGCCTCATCGAACACTCCGATGTAGCAAGCCTTTAGTGTGCTGGTGGTCGACTGAAGCCTCTAACAAGCGAAGGGAGTACCACAAGCTATGAGGAGAAGCTCAACGCACAGGGAACTGCGAAGAGACGTGTAACCGGTTAGCAGCATATAGGCCAGCCAGTGAGTATCTTCGCGAAATGATGAACAGCAGCAAGGCTCGTTGCTGGCGAAATTTAGTGGACAAAGTGAACAGGAATCCAAGGGGTCTTGGCTTCAGGCTAGTTTTGCGGATGCTTAATGCCCTACGCATATATGAAGCAGAAAAGATGGACGAGGTCGTGTGGGTATTTTTCCCTACCTATCTTGCCCATGTTGATACTATCCACGGCAAAATGGCAGTCGAATCCTTACTCTTTACATGGCTCGAACTGAAGTCCTATCATTGAAACCACGTAAGGCCCTGGGTCCAGACGGTATCCCAGCTGAGGTGTTGCAGCTCATCTTTCACCATTGTCCTAGCTTGCTGCTCAGTATATTCAACGCTTGCCTGGGGGAAGACGTGGTCCTAAAACGATGGAAGGTACCAAGGCTCATATAGATCACAAAGAGGAAGGGGAGTCCCGGGTCGCCGTCTGCATGCCGATCGTTGTACATGCTAGACACGGCTAGGAAAGTGTTGGGAAATTTATCAAGGGAAGGTTCAATGACAGGATTCGTATTGCTGCGAACATACCTCTTTGGCAGTACGGCTTTAGAGCAGGACGCTATACTATTGATGCAATAGCAGAGGCCCTAAAGGCGGAAGCATATACGCAGATCCAAGCGACGGGTGGAATAGTCGCGCCTGATCGGCTATGTGAATAATGTTGGGGCACTGGTTTCTGAACGCACCATCAACCAGGCGCAGGTTAGACTAGGCATATTAATACGCCGGGTGAGAGACTGGACGACTGCCCGCAGGTTCAGCCTAACACTGGAGAAAACCGAAATGTTTATCCTGACAAAGAAGAAAATCCCCAGAGCAAGTACTGGTTGAATCGAAACCATCAGTGAAATACCTGGGGTTGCTGATCAACTCGTAATTGATTTTCTCTGAACATATCCGGGCGTATGGGCTCTTAGTCCACTTTGGCTAACTTATTGGGAGATAGCGTATCAAGAAGGCAACTTTTGATGAGATCCGTAGAGTCTTTGCTACTATATGGAGCAGAAATGTGGGGCGACGCTCTCAGAAAGGGGCTGTACCGAAAACGTTTGGCATTACTGAGGATTGCAGCTTCATATCCGACCGTTCTTGATTCGGCCGTGCTAGTCATCGCAGGTGTGAAACATATCGCCGTCCTTACTAGACAGCGCCGTGCTATCTACCTTCGTCGAAATGAAGTCACAAGGGAGACAGTTGTCTGCGAGGGGAGGCAACGCTCACTCAATGATTGGCAGCAGTCCAGGGTGAACAGCATGAAGGGTAGATGGATCACTCGCTTCATTCCTGATTTGAGACCGTAGCTCAATTGAATGCATGGTGAGAATGAATTCTACCTGACCCAGCACTTGAACGGGCATGCGGTTTTCAATCTTATTTTCACCAGATTGGCAAGTTGCGGCTCAAATTGTTTGCATCCAAAAGATGGAACAGGCTGCACCGGGGTCTCTACATGGAAATAGGAGTTCTCTCTTAGGATAGTCTAATCGGGGAGATGCTTGCATCGGTTGACAAATGGAATCATGTAGCACATGTTGCTCGGGCTGTCTTAAAAGGTAAAATGGACTCACAGCAGCCGGGGACGACGCGATTGGGGGGCCGATTTTTCAGCAATCAATTTTCCTCCCTCTAGAGGAGAAACCCCACAACTTAAAGGCGTCTCAGGGCGTAGCAAAACGAGGCTTAGCCCGAAATAATGTGTCAAACAGTTCCAGGCCAGATTCTCAGATTGACAAGGGAAGTACTTAGTGGGTAGTCCCGACGTCTTGTTTGCCTAGGAACCCCACATTCAGGGCGTAAATATCCCTCACCTCCCAACTACAAAAAAAGTATAGATCTTGAAATCATAACTGCATCGAGTTAGCGTGAACGTTACATTAGCAAGTATTTGATAGTATTGGTGCCTAAATTTAAGTATTGGTGAAATAGGAAGAAGTTAGGACAGAAAATATGTTAAGTGTCTTTTCTAAAGTACTATACCTCTATGGATACATACCAACTTAGCAAAAATGAGACATGATCTAAAGTTTGCATTTTTATCAGAAAGTTTTATTTTGGGCTCTAGTGAAAACGTAAGGTGGATGTCATCTTTTGGAATTGAAGCAAAGAATTGCATTTTTTCATTTATGTGCAATCAAAGCTCTAAAAGTATGTGACTATTCTCAAAGCTCAACAATCAAGAACAATTGTAAAATCATTTTTTTTGACAGCTGCTGTACGAGAGGAGTTCTGTGACCGATCTGCCGTTGCCAAGATTCATGTCGATATTATAAGTAACCTATTCAGTAGAGTACGCCATTGGAGAATAAAGCGTTTTTCATTTTGTCACGTAGCTCCTCGTTTTATTTCTGCGTAAACCTACTTTTATATCCAAGAGCGAGGAAGGCTCCAGGTCCAGATGGTGTTCCAGCTGAGGTGTTGCGGCTCGTCTATCACCATTGTCCTGACTTGCTGCTCAGCACATTCAACGCTTGCCTACGGGACGGGGTTTTCCCGGTACGATGGAAGGTATGCATGCTAGACACGGCTGGGAAAGTGCAAGGGAAGACTCACTGACGCGACTCGTGCTGCTGGGGACCTATCTCCTCGGCAGTACGGCTTTAGAGCAGGACGTTCTACCACTGATGCGATTGCAAAGGTGGTGAACGCGGTCCAAAAGGCAGAGGCATATAGTCACACCAAGCGACGGATCGTCCTGTTAGTGACACTCGACGTCAGGAATGCCTTCAACTCCGCTAGATGGGTGGATATTCTGGACACGCTGGAAAACTCCTTTCAAGTTCCAGAATATCTAATGCGGCTTTTGAGGAACTACCTAAAGGACCGAAGCCTGCTTTACGACACGACACAGGGCCAACGAAGGATGGAAATTACGTCGGGTGTTGCTCAGGGATCTATCCTTGGTCCGGACCTGTGGAACGTGTCTTACGACGGGCAACTGAGACTTGAGATGCCAGATGAGTCACGCTTGGTCGGCTATGCGGATGATGTTGCGGCTCTGGTCGCTGGACGCACCGTTGAACAAGCGCAACATAGGCTAGGTATGCTAATGCGCCGAGTGAGGGACTGGATGACTGCTCGCGGGCTGAGTTTAGCACTGGAGAAAACCGAAGTGCTCATCTTGAGAAAAAAGAGAATCCCTAGAGTAAGGATGATCAGTATTGGAGACATACAAATCGAATCGAAGCCAGCGGTGAAGTACCTGGGGCTACTGATCGACTCGAAGATGAGTTTCTCTGAGCAAATCAGGGCAACGGCTGAGAAGGCTGCTTCGGGAATATCGGCCCTGAGTCGACTTATGGCCAACGTAGGGGGACCCAGCCCATCAAGAAGACGCCTCTTGATGAGTGCTGTAGGGTCAGTGCTACTGTACGGAGCAGAGGTATGGGGCGACGCTCTCAGCAAGGAGGTATACCGAAGATGTTTGGCACAGGTACAGAGAAGAGGAGCACTGAGAATTGCATCTTCGTATCCAACAGTCTCCGACTCCGCGGTGAGAATTATTGCAGGCGTGATACCGGTCGCCCTCCTTGCTAGAGAGCGCCGCGCTATTTACCTGCGTCGAAACGAGGATGCGAGGGAGATAGTTGTCCGCGAGGAGAGACAGCGCTCGCTCAACGATTGGCAGCAGTCTTGGGTAAATTGCACGAAAGGAAGGTGGACTGCGCGCCTCATCCTGGATATGAGACCGTGGCTAAATCGAAGGCATGGTGAGACTGACTTCTATCTGACCCAGCTTTTGAGCGGGCACGGGTGTTTTCAGTCTTACCTGCACAAGATCGGTAAGTCACGGTTTCCCGACTGTCGGTTTTGCCCAGGAGAGGAGGACAATGCCTGTCACACATTTTTTGCGTGTACGAAATGGGTCAGGCTGCGAAGAGAACTCTACAGGGAGACAAGAGGGCTCACCCCGGATAATATAGTTGCGGTGATGCTCGAATCGGTTGACAAATGGAACCAGGTGGCACATTATGCTCGGGCAGTCCTAAAATATAAAAGGGACTCACAGCAGCCGGGGGCGCTGCGGCTGGGGGATCGCTCTTCTGGCATTTCCTCTTCCCATCTCCCCTCCCGCTAGAGAATAGACTCCCCAGCTTGAAGGCGCCTCACGGCGTAACAAAAAGAGACCTGGCCCGAAGTAATGTGTCAAACGGTTCCAGGCTGGGTTCTCAGGTTGACAGGGGAGGTGTTTAGTGGTTAGTCCAGTCGCGATAGAAGTCCCACACTCCGCGCATAAATAGCATTCACCTCCCGACCACAAAAAAAGGGGTTATAGGCCCTGGTATCGCGTTTGTATAAACTAGAGAGAAATCTGCGAGATCGCGAAGGCACCGTGAAAAAATTTTCGCGCTACCCAGGAATCACCATCGACACGAACAAACAAAATGTCGGACGAGATTTCGGCGACATACGTCACGAAGCTCGACGGAAAGAATTTCCAGGCGTGGTAACTTCAAATGACTGCGATCTTGACGTTGTCGATGGATCTCGCGTAAAACCCGAAGGAGATGTTGCGAACGCGAATGAATCCAGAAAATGGATCAAGGACAATGCGAAAGCTATGTACATGATCTCGACTGCAATGGATCCAGTCATTATGCAGGCTCTTTTTGTGTGCAATACGTCGAAAGACATGTAGGAAAAGCTCGACACAATCCATGAAAAAAAATCGGAGTCGAGCAAGTTAATCCTGGTGTGACGGTTCCATGAGTAAAGAATGGCACCATACGACTCGATGGTGACGCACACAACCTAAGTCCAAAACTTTGGCGATGCAACTCAAAGATGTCGGGGAAGCAGTCTCGGACCTCACTATAATGGCAAAAATCATCGCCTCGCTTCCGTCAAAATACAAGGCATTGAAAATGACCTGGGACAGCGTGTTCGCAGTCGATCTAACAGTTCAGAAACTGATCGAACGTTTGATAAACGAGGAGCTGAGAATGACTGCAGACGACGAGGAGGTTGGTGCTTTTGCCCCTATGACTATCGGAAAACGCGATGCGAGTGCGAGAAATATGACTAAATCGTCAAGTGCTCAAGGACAGTCTAGGAAGCGAGAGCTACGAGACTGTTTTTACTGCCATAAAAAAGGGCACATTGCGCGACAGTGCTAGAAGAAAAAGAGAGACCTCGTCGAAAAAGGGGCGAAAGACAGTGCGAACGGTTTATTCGCGGTGTCGAATAAGCTGCGCACGATCCGAAAGAAATCTGAACGAAATGTGCCTGGCGAGTGGTTGAAAAGCAATTTTACCGACTTGTGGCTATTGGACAGTGGAGCCTCCCGTCACATTACGTATCGTCGAGAGTGATTCATGGAGTTCCGATCGGTGGTGGGGAAGAGCGTGTTGCTCGGCAACAACAAGCAGTCTCCAGTTACTGGCATTGGGATCGTCGAAGTATGTAAGTTTGTTAATGGAGTGAAGTGCGACTCAAAAATGTATGGTGTGTACCCGAATCGAAGAAAAATCTGTTTAGCGTCGGAGCGTGCACTTCGAAAAATATCGATGTTGTTTTCAATGGCGAGGGAGAAGTTTTAGCGCGAGGAATCAGACAGAGGAACAATATTTACCAGTTGTGTTTTGAGACGGAACCGATTTCGAACATGGCATCGAGTAGTTTGAAACGGTGGCATGAGCGATTCGGGCACGTTAATACCGACACGATCGGTCAAATGTCAAAAGCGAAAATTGTGACGGGATTGAATTTGACCTCGAACGGGGATTTCTTTTGCGAGCCCTGTCAATTAGGGAAATCACACAGACTTCCGTTTAAGGAAGATGGCAATATTCGTGATACCGAACTCTGCAAATTTATTCATTCGGACGTTGAGGGACCCATGTCATCACCCACGATAAAAAGCGCGAGGGTTTTCGTGAATTTTAAGGACGACGCATTGGGCGACAGAAACGTTTATTTTGTGAAACACAAGTCGAAGATACCCGATCGCTTCCGTGTCTTTATAACGTGGATCTCGAATAAGTTTAACCGGAATGTGAAAGTACTTCGAGTAGATAATGGTCGCGAATATATAAACTCTGAATTGAAGACAGCGGCACCGTACAATCTGGAGCAGAATGGCCGAGGCGGACGAGATAGTCGATGATCGTCGAGAGCGCTTGAACGATGTTGCAGGCAGCATCCCTCCCCACTTATCTTTGGGCAGAAGCCGTGAATTCTGCGGTATACGTCCTCAACAGGACTCCCGCGAGACACCATCTTGAGAAAACTCCATATGAATTGTGGACAGGTCGAAAGCCAGATTTGAGGCATCTTCGCGTTTTTGGGTGCGATGCTTATACGCATGTCCCCACTCAACTTCGAAGAAAGCTTGACTCAAAGACCAAGAAAATGATTCTGGTTGGGCACGAGGGACAATCTACTAACTACCGGTCGTACAATCCGGAAAAACAAGCTCTCTTTGTATCTCACAATGTAATTTTCAACGAGAATTGTCGGAACGCATCTGAAAACGACAAAGCGAATGAAGTACTTGTAATTTCCGATTTGACGAGAGAGAATCTGAACTAACTCGAAGCACCTAATCTTGCTGAGAACGAGAGAGAACCTGCATTGCAGCCCGATCAGAATGAGAACGACCCCGTGGGCTTTCCAGAAATTCAAAACGAGCCGAGAATTCTGAGGAATCGAGATGAAATCAGAAGAGCGTCCAGATACAACGCTGTCTTCGCTCAAGTCGACACTTCCAGCAGTTTTGACGAACCTGTCTCATGCGCTGAGGCAGGCAGTCGATTAAGTAAGAGGAACTTTCAAGCGTAAAGCATAACAAATATGTTAAGATTTGTTAGGAAGGAAGTCATATAATCGGAATGATGAGAACCTCCCCAAAGGCTAAGGCGCGATCTTAAAGGTAGTTCAATCAACGGAGCGATTAAATTAGGTCGTCAAACACAGTTAATATATTGTAAAACAGCCATAACACCAGGCTAATATTATTGGATGATTTCAAACTAATCTAAATGTATTTGATTAGATGAATTGAAAAAATTTTTTTCATGTAAAGCCGTCGGGCCTTGCTTTGTTGAGTGCGTAGACGCGTTTCGACTCCTTTGAGTCATCTTCAGGGTCTGACACGGGAGATGACTGAAAGGAGTGGAAACGCGTCTACTCATTCAATGATGCAGGGCCCGAAGGCCTTTCAAGAAAAAATAGATTTGGTCTGCGGGTATCAAATAAACAAAACAATTGACTAAAAAATAATTCACTAAAAAATTCGATTCTTCGAATGGATAGAATAATTAAAAATTATTGAAAATGTGATCGAACAGAGAAAAAAATACTGAACGTTGTATAACTCATTTTATAAGATTCAAACAATCTGAAACCATACAAATTCAAACAATGCAATAGTAAAACAAAGGAAAAAGCGTTTACCTTATGTGAGATATCCTTACATACAAAATACTTAATTCTTAGTGAATAGACATATTGACGTAAGTCTAAGCTTTCCTTTTTCTACCAATCCTTTCCTACCATACAAACATGCATTAAAACATTATACTTAAAAGAAAAACAACAAATATCATTTGTTGATTGTTTTCAATTATTGATTTTATTGTTACTGTACTAAAGCTTATTTGAGTTTTCGAATTCTACTCGTGCTGTTTTTGTATAGGTGTATTGTGTGTGCTTTTGTGTATTGAAACATTGGCAAGGAATGGAATTAGGTCGAAAATGCAGGCAGAACAATAACGAAACTATGCACTTTTCTATTAGATACTTAACGGGGTGCTCTTTTCGTAATAGTTTGCTATTTTTAAAGCTTGTCCAAGTGAAAGCTTATTGAAAACGGAATGGCATGTTGGCTAGTTAAGTTGAAAGGGTAATTATATCAGAGAATTCGATGGAATTTCAATGGGGTTCCATGTTGAAAGGAGAATTTTAATGCGTTGTAGTTTGAATAATGGAAAATTGTTGTTTTAAGGTTGTGAAATATCTTTTGGCAAAAGCTTGATTTTGTATTGATTGTCGGATGATTTGCTGTTGTACGTGATTATGTAGAACAATAAAAGACAAAGTTTTCGTTTTACCATAGATTGTTTTCATTTTGCAGGCACGCATATCGGACACTATCTTGGGTTCTCCCTCACTGATGACTGACTCATAACAACATCCTATTAATACCTTTAAAGTTCAATTTACGTTCCTAATTAATAAAATGACTTTAAAAAAAGTCATAAAATTACAACTCCATTCAAACGGACTGTTTCGGTGTCATTGGGCATCAAGCCGAGGACACAGGCCAGAACAGTTGTGCAGTCGTTAGCCGAACTTTCAGTGTCATCGGGAGTCAAGCCGAGGACACGGGCCACTTCCTCTACGAACTTCGCCCCACATAGAAAGTGCGACCAATCCAAAGTCAAAAGCGCTTCGTTCAATTTCAATCGTTATAAGTTCAAAAAGAATGCAAAGAATTTCCACAAATGACAACATTAAAAAACTAAAGCAACTTGTACATGTACAACGAAACTAACACAATTAAATAGAATTAATCCTTTCAATTAAACTCGTCTTTGTTGATCTAGTTTAGATCTATGCAGTAGGAGGCAAGTGCCATGCAGGAGGATCTCTCTCCCTCCGGGAGCTTTGATGGTGTATAAAGGATACACATCAAATCAAGCTCCCAGTTCATGCCAGTATACATAGGGTATACTGGTATTGTAACACTGTTAATAAAAGGATTCACACATTAAAAACTAATGAAGAGTCATAAAAGTTTGAACACAGCCGAAAACATATTGTCTAAATCATTCTTTATCCTATTCATTTCTGTGATTTTGTAAATTTCGAGATTTTCTAATTTATCTAATTGGTGTGTTGAAGATACCTGCCGAATAACCTTCGAGTTCTCAGTCCACTAAGTGTCTCGCTACAGATGATTTAGCGTCGTGGTTTTTTCATTGCTTCCCGTTTGTGTTTTCAGCTTCACTCAAGTCCATAACTGAGCGCTCTGTTTCGCTGATATTCCACATATTACGTCAATAAAAGAATGGCGTCTAGTCCAAACGGAGGAAATCGAGACAAAAGCAAGAAGAAAAAGGCACTTGATGGGTGCGGAACGCTAGATCAGGGGTTCCAGACAGTGCTGACAAAAATACTGAAAAAAGCTGCAACGGAAATATTTCAAAAAGCACCAGAAAATAAAGTTCGCACGACCACCCAACAAAAATAAGACCTGATGCGAAACAGGAGAGAAAGAAGCCCTGACGAAGATCCCGGCAGCAGGGACTGCTCGTAAAACCCCAAGATGGCCGATCCTATGCAGAAGTGCTACGGGATATCAGGGGAAATGTAAGACCCGAAGACACCAACACTGCCATTAAAGCAGAACGACCAACACGGTCGGGCGACATACTGCTCAGATTAGTAGCAGAGGCCAACAACAAAGAAGCATTCTGCGCCGCAGTAAAGGAAGTCCTCGGCAAAAGCGCAACTATAGCTCGCTCGGGCCGATGGCAACGATCGAAATAAGAGACAACCACTGCGTCACCGATCTGGCCGAGGTAGAGGAGGCCATCAAAAGGGAGTTCCTTAGCGTGGGCAGGATCAAAGCGAGGCTGACAACAGACAGGCATAGGGAACAACGCATGGGCATAATTGACTTTACCGAAAAGGACGCTGAACAATTCTGAATAAGGGCAAAGTTTAAACCGGGTGGGTTATCTGCAGGATACGGCAAAGAGCAGTGCCTCTTTAATGTTTCAAATGCCTTGGCTATGGTCACACCGTACAAGAATGTAAAGTACTCGATAGGAGTTCCCTACGGAGCAAATGCAATGAAATCTTGACATGAAAGAAAAGAGTATACAAAGGCGGCGCACAGTATTCGTCGCAAGAATGCTAATCCAGCACAATATTTTGGACACGTGTTGGAATCAAGACAATGTCGGGCTTTCCAGGAAGCCCTAGCCGAGGCAAAATCAGAACTTCGATGACTTGCATCCTGCAGCTTAACTTACACTGCAGTTCAACCGCCCAAAATCTGCTTGATTAGTTTAGGAGGAACATGAAAGCCGACTTTAGTTAGTTAGTTCTGTATTGGCTGTGAAGGAACCATACAGGACATGATATTCGCCTCGCAGTCCTTAGTACGGAGCACACACAATTGGAAAGTATTAGAGGACTAATCAGCCAGTGATCATGAGTACATTCTGCCTGAGATCCGTGATGTTGTCTCCCAATGTCCGTGCTCTCGACCCTCTACAATTGGGTGGAACATCGGAAGGATGGACGTTGAGAGATTCGTCGAGGTGCTCACAGCAGACGCTCCGTTGCAGGGAGATTCGCAGGGGATGGGGAGACTTGGAGCTCAAGATGTGGTGAACTCAACTATGACCATCATCACGACTGCTTGCAATGCTTTTATGCCCCATCAAAAACCCCGGCAAGGCCCGAGTGTACTAGTGGTCGACTGAAATCGCTGAAAAGCGAAGAGGGTGTCACAAGCTTCGGCGTGAGCTCAACGGGCACCGAACCGTGATGAGGCACGCAACCGAGTGGCAGCATATAAGTCGTCCAGAAAACGCCTTCGCAAATTGATTAATACCAGCAAGGCTCACTTCTTGCAATATTTAGTGGACAATGCAAACAACTAACCCTGGGGCCTTGGCAACAAGCTAGTTATGCCGAAGCTTGGTGTCATACGGACCTGCCTGCTTTGCGACACCACACAGGGCCAACGAGGGATGGATCTTACATCGGGTGTTGCCCAGAGATCTATCCTTAGTTCAGACCTGTGGAATGTGCCTTACGACGATCTACTGAGACTGGAGATGAAAGATAAGTCGCGGTTCATCGGCCATGCAGATGATGTTGCGGCTCTGGTCACTGGAAGCACCGTTGTACAAGCGTAACTTAGGCTCATGCTTGGAGTGACCTATTGGATGACTGCTCGTGGGTTCAGCCTAGCACTGGAGAAAACCGAAGTGGTTATCTTAACAAAAAGGAGATTACCTAGAGTACGGATGATCAGAATTGGAGACATATTAATCGAATCGAAGCCAGTGAAATACCTGGGGATACTGATCGACTCAAAGATGAGTTTGTTTCAGAAAATCAGGGTAACGGCTGAGAAGACTGCTTCGGGAGTATTGGCTCTGAGTCGACTAACGACCAACGTAGGGGGACTCAACCCATTAAGAAGATGCCTCTTGATAAGTGCTGTAGGATCAGTGCTACTGTATGGAGCAGAAATATAGGGCGACGCTCTTAGCAAGAGGTATACCGAAAACACTTGGCACAGGCACAGGGAAGAGGAGCACTGAGGATTGCATTTTCATGGCTGACAGTCTCTGATTCGGCGGTGCGAGTTATTGCAGGCGTGGATCCTGTCACCCTCTTTACTAGAGAGCGCCGCGCTATTTACCTGCGAAGAAGCGAGGACGTGAAGGAGACGGTTGCTCGGGAGGAGAGCAAGCGCTTACTCGACGATTGACATATGTCTTGGGTGATTTACACGAAGGGCAGGTGGACTGCACCTTATCCTGGATCTGGCACCGTGGCTCAATCGAAGGCATAGTAAGACTGACTTCTATCTGACCCAGCTTTTGAGCATGCATGAGTGGTTTCAGTCTTACCTGCACACGATTGGTGAGTCACGGTCCCCCAATTGTCGGTTGTTCCCAGGAGAGGAGGACGATGCCAGCCACACATATTTTGCGGGCAAAATATGGGACAGGCTGGACGCGACTTCTACAGTGAGACGGAAGATCTCACCCCGGCTAGTATAGTTGTGGCGATTCTTGAATCAGTTGACAAATGGAACCATTTTGCAGAATATGTTCGAGCAGTCCTAAAAAATAAAAGGAATTAACAGCAGCCGGGAACGTTGGGGCTGAGGAATCGCTTGTCCTGCAACTCCTCTTCCCATCTTCTCTGCCGCTAGAGGAGGGATCCTCAAGGTTGAAGATGCCTTGCGGCGTCGCAAAACAAGACCTGATCCGAAGTAATGTGTCAAACAACTCCAGGCTGGGTTCTCAAGTTGACAGGGGAGGCGCTCAGTGGGTAGTTCAATCACTTGCGAGCATGGGAGCTCCATACAGTGCGTGAGAGGCATTCACCTCCTAACGGCAAATTAAAAAAAGTCCAGAGTTGTGCACAGGGCTTCATATTTATAGATGACTAGTGAAACCCTTGCTGGTATATGGATGTGAAACATGGAGCCAACGAGCGAATCTGAAGTCAGTTGACAAAAATTGAACGCAAAGTGCTCCCAGTGAAACAAGTTGCAACGCTGTGTTGTAAGAATTATTTACGCAGATTGCAATGGGCGAGCCATGTAGAAAGAATGGAAGAAAATCGGCTATCCAAAAGAAGATGTTTTCTCGTAGTGATCAACTGGTGGGCGAGGTTACAGAACCGCAATGGTTGGATGAGGTTAATGCAAGAGGCCAAGGCCTGGCTTAGGCTGTCGTACCATAGGTGATGATGATGAAAAATTACCCTAACTGATCGCGTTTTGGATATTTCATGATTATTTTTTGTGACCCTTGTAAATGTGTCGCATGCTAATAACTCGGGGCTGGTAACCTGTTATGGCTTATGTGAGCGATCGTTGTATCCAAAATGCGTTGAATTAACAGGCGGGGGTGTACTGGTACTACGGATCATGCAGTAAGAATACTATTTTGCCAGTGTTTTGGAGCTGCGGGCCGCTAAAGATATGAGTTCCTCCTTCTCGCCTGCGTTCAATAGCATGAACGAGTAATGCCATACGGTACAGTCGGAAATAATGTTGTTACTCAAAGCAGGCGATGATACCTCGCCTACGTCACACGTCACTAATTGTAACGACTCTTCTACATTTCAAGCGCTCGAATTTGGTTTTCCTTCAAACTCAGCAAAATCAATATATGCTAACGGAGTATCTGTAAGTGCACCGGTTCCTACTACGGTTGATGTGAAAATAAACCTGACAGAAGTTCCTATAACGCGATCTCCTGTGTACCAAATTGTTACCAGCAGTATGACTTATGGAAGCCACTTTTCAGATACGGCTGCGTTATGTTCTTACTAGCGTGTCAGCTTCAGAGGTCAATCTCGACAGTAATCAAAAGGGGAAACCGGTAGGATTGATGCTCTCTCGATAAAAAAACCCTAAGGCAATTCCTGAAAATGCAACTCATGCATCCAAACATGAGACGTATATTCGTATCCAACTCTCAGAGTTTCCGGATTCTCTTGAGGTAGCGCCATGTGCTGCTTTAGTTGGGCCAAGCGTAAGCGGTCAGAAATTAAGAGTATTATCCAGCTTACCTTAGCCTCAGGGTAGTAACATCACTTCTTCAACATCGTTTCACGATTGGCATTAAATATATCTATAGATGAACTTAAAAACTACGTTGTATCTAAGTTGGGCTTCTCCACCATGTCCGAAAATCAAAGCCTGCTGAACTCAAACTTTTGGCCAGCGGGTATTTTTGCAGAACGTTTTAACGGGCATTTCGGACAAATGTTTGCTCAACCGGAACATCGAAAGTGCGGCTGTAATAAATCAATATTTCATCAAATCATCTAGCTTCAGATACGAAAATTTTTGTGGCATAAGAAACGAGCTGAATTCTCTTAGGCTGGCGTTTCATCTTGCGAATGACAATATAATTCGTCTAAGTGACACCGGACTCATTCCTAAGATTGTGATGCAAAATTCTTTAACATACAATTTACAGCCAAAATCGAAATCGACTTACTACTGGCAAATCTAGGGGGGGGGGGAGGAGTTCTGATTTCTGTGAACTTGAGTTGAATGAGTTGTGTGTGCCTTAATTTCATACGCCTTCTATTGGTTGAGTGTGTTACGAAAAAGATTCACTTGCAATACGCCTGCTTTTTGTTATCTGTATTTATATTTCTCTCAGAATCTTTGAAAGACTTTTCAGACTTTACTAATAGCACACATTACTAAAGAACTTTGTGTTTCAACCCTTATGTATTCTGACGGGTTAGTTTTAATATTTGGACCAAGAAAACTTTTTTTTCAGTAACCGTTATTTATTTACTCTATTTTACAGACACGTGTTTCGTCCGTAACTCTCGGACTTCTTCAGTGTACTACCTAACTTATCCTACTCCTTAACTATTTATATGTTACATCTAATTACATTCCATCTCACTTAACTATTTATTAGTTACTTTTCAAAAACTTATCTACTAACCTCTACTTAATGAACTTCAGAAGCATTTCTGACCCATTTCCTAAATCCAAGTTTAACCTTTTTTCGACAGGTATCCCACTTATTTCCATTGTTTCCCTAATGTCTAACTCGTTGATTTTTCTAACCTTTTTTACAACTTCTAATTTCTCGATACCTATTTTGTGTTTACTGTCGATTATATGCTTCGCCACCGCTGACCTGACCAGAGAAGGTTAACAGCAATCTGAGGTCGGCGGGGCACACTTCGAGTCAAGTGTTGTCCATCTAGCAGTAATTGTACTATTTTTTCCAGATGTGGGTCTTTCTTCGTTTTTTTTGGCGATAAGTTAGAATTGTACAGGAAGTTGATTTATTTGACGTAGGATGAATATGTCCACTGAAGGCCGGAGACTAGTAGAGAAACCGAGGAAACGTTGATCTGACTCGGTCCGCGAAGACAGTTCATCGCTGCTCGGATTTCGAAATAGGAGGAAGTGGCCAAAGGACCGAGACAGTTCGAGACGCTTGTTGCAGGAAGCGAAGGCCCGAGAGGGGCTGTAGCGCTACGAAGAAAAAGAAGAACATGCCCATGCCATCCAGATCCATAATTTCTATCTCCCTTTGTGAATTAATTTTATGAACAAAATGTGACTTATGAAGGGCTCTAGAACAGAAGTCTGCGTGAGCATTAGCTTTTCTATTTTTGAACTCTACAGAGTAATTCAAGTAAGCCAAGCAATCTACGTAGCTAACCATTCTACTTATGCATAAAATTTAAAGTGACTTCTCTGGATGAAGAATCTGCGTAAATCGTTTGTCGTCTGTTCTAAGAAAAGAATGCCGTACATAAGTAAAAGCACTTTTGACAACGCCAGACTATAGAAAATGCCACTCTGGCGATCTGCGGATATTTTTGTTGTGGAGGTCGTAATTGTCCGGAGTAAGAACGAAATCGTCTCACGTCCCGCGCGCGTTAATCGAACATCGGCGACGTTTTCTAATTGTCAATTCCTTTAGTAGGTTACCTCGGCGTCGACACCTTCGAAGCGTTATCTTTCTAACGTACAAGTCGTGAATGCGAAATGTTTTTGTAGTGGGCCTTGTGCTGGGCAAAACAATTCCACCCCACCACACCACAACGCTAGCCTGCAAGCGCATTCATGCGTCCTCTGACAAGGCCAATTCCGGCGAACGTTAATATCTTCGCTCGCTGAGGCAGCATACCATCGCTGCAGTTCAACATGGACATTTTGAACATCTTGAAACCATTACATGGGGGATCGCCTGTCTGACGATTCCTCTACCTCCCTCCCCTCTCGGTAGCAGAGGGATTTTCCAGCTTGAGGAGCCTCACGGGGTAGCAAAACGAGACCTTGCCCAAAATGATGTGTCAAACGGTTCCAAGTTCAGTTTTCATGTTGACAAGGGAGTTATATTTTTTGTGGTTGGGAGGTGAATGTCATTTATGCACAGAGTGTGGAACTCCCATGCTCGCAAGCGACAGGATTACCCACTAAACAGCATTCCGAACCCAGATTGTGAGAGTACCGGTTTCATAATACTGAGCTTTTAACCATGGTGTTGCTGACTCAGCAGCATGAACTCGGCTTTCATGTCCCTCGCAGACTGCTCAAGTAGATTTTGGGTGGTTGAAATGCGGTGCAGGTTAAGCTGCAGGATCCGGGTCATCGAAGTTATGATTTTGCCTTGGCTAGGCCTTCTTGAAAAGCTGGCATTGCCTTGATCCCAAGACATGCCTAAGCTCCGATCTTGGAACAGCATCCTTGCAACGAATATATACAGTTTCGCTTGTATGTCTTTTTACAATATATTTTCATATTACAAGAAAGGCTTTCTGTTGAAACTTTTGTATGTTTTTTTTAATGCTTATTTTTCTATTAACTACTATGTGTTATTTAAATTACTTTAGTCTACTAAATTTTTTCTTTCGCATTTGTTAAGGTTTTGTATGATTTTCAATTTGAAAGAAAAAATCCTTCATTTCTCCTCTTTTCTTTTATGTCCCATTTCACCGCATTTGTAACAAAGGCATCTTTTATCGAGTCGTTTCCATACTTGCACGGTGTGACCATAGCCAAAACATTTCAAACATTGAAGAGGCGCTGCTCTTCGACGTATCCTGCAGATAACCCACCCTATTCTTACTTTGCCCTTATTCAAAAATTATTTGGCGTCCTTTTCGGTCAAGTCAATGATGGCCATGCGTTGTCCCCTATGGTTTTTTGGTATCAGCCTTGTTTTAATCCTGTCCACGCTAGGGAACTCCCTTTTGATGGCTTCTCCTACCTTGGCCAGATCTGTGACGCAGTCAATGTCTCCTATTTCAATCGTTTCCATCGACTCGAGCGAGGCTATAGTTGCACTTTTGCGAGGACTTTCTTTACTGCGTCACAGAATGCTTCTTTCTTGTTGGCCTAATCTCCGAATTCAAACAGTATGTGGCCCGACCGCGTTGCTTGTACTGGTTTAATGGCAGTGGTTGTGTCTTCGCGGCTTACATTTCCCCTGATATCCCGCAGCACTTCTGCGTAGGATCGACCATCTTGGGGTTTTACGAGTAGTGCCTGCTGCTGGGGTCTTCGCCTGAGCTTCTTTCTCTGCTGTTTCGCATCAGGTCTTTCTTCTTGATGGGCGTTCGTGCGAAGTTTATTTTCTGGCAATTTTTGAAGGTGTTTCTTTGCGGCTTTTTTTTTCTTCTTTTGTCAGCACTGTCTGGAACCCCTGATCTTGCGTTCGACGCCCATCACATGCTTTTTCCTTCCTTCTCTTGTCCCGAGCACCTCCGATTGGGCTAGACACCATTCTTTTATTGTTATTTGATGAAGAAGCTATCTGTGCGTGGTCTTTAGACTAAACCCTCCGCTTTTAGCTCTTCTTCGGCCTTCTGGTCCTCTTCGATCTTTAACCAGCCCCTCTGATAATGCCTTATGCGGTCAAGGAGCTCCTCTAGTTCAAGGAGCCCAATCTTTACTCCTTTGTTGATTTTTGGCGAGTTGCGTGCAGATTATATTTTTTTAAGAAGATTACCCGCTTTTTGGATTAACCTTTCTTCTTCATGTCCAGGGGAGGTGTTTAGTTCGCAGTGCAGTCGCATGAGAGACCTACGCTCACTGCGTAACTAGCATTCACCTACCAACCACAAAAAAATTGGAAGCTTTAGGTATATTATTAGATTTAAGGGTCCCAAATTTCACGGACCAGAAAGAAGTCTTAGGATTTTTTGGTAATTACTGGTAAAAGTTCGCTAAAATCCTCAACATATTAGATAACTTATTGCTCTACTTAAACCATTTAATTTACGTAATCATTGCTTTTCCAGCTCTTAAGTGAGTGAAATAGTCCCTTTAAACACGTAAATTTAATCGTTGGAATGCTAGGAACCCGTTCTTTCTACAAGTGGTTTCGGATTCTTGTTTTGTTTCCTGTCATAACCTTCTACTTCTTCAAACCTTTGAAATATTCGTGCGACTTATGATGATTGCTTTTATTTTATTTTCTGCTTGTAAAAATCAATATATTTATTTTGACAAGCACCATTAAAAGCAGAATAGATGTATAGGGTTATCCATTTTACGCTTGGGAGAGTAAAGCTAAAGAAAACACATAAGGTATTCAGATGGAAATGAAATTTTTTATTCAATAAAAAGATTGAACCTTGCCATTATACGTGAAATACAACTTCACTCAAATGCCCTCCACGGGACCTCTTACAGGCCTCCATCCTTTTGAGGTAATTTTCAATGACTTTTCGGCACATTTCCGGCAATATCACGGCCATAACTTCACGAATATTGGTTTTCAATTGCTCAAGGTTTTGCGAATTGTTCGTGTTAACACGATCTTTCGCATAGCCCCATAAAAAGAAATCCAAAGGTGTTAAGTCGCAGGATCTTGCGGGCCAATTGACATCACTCAATCTCGAAATTACGCGTCCTGGAAATTTCTCTTGCAAAAGTGCTCGATTAGCCTGTGCTGTGTGGCTTGTGGCTCCGTCCTGTTGGAACCACATGTTTTCCAGATCATAACCTTCAATTTCTCTCCAAAAATAATCGGTTAACATCCGTCCATAACGGTCAGAATTGACTGTAATTGCTCTTCCTTGATCGTTTTCAAAAAACTACGGACCAATAACACCACCAGACCATAATGCACACCAAACGGTCACTTTTTCCAGATGCAAAGGCCTTTCTACGATCACCTGAGCAATTCTGTTTATTTACCGCAACCACTGAGCGAAAAATGAGCCTCATCACTAAGAACATTTTGTTCCAAAAATCGTTATCAATGGCTTGTTGTTCAATCACCCAATTCGCATACATTCTGCGTTGTGTATGGTCTTGAGACTTAAGTTCTTGAGTGAGTTGGATTTTGTACAGATGGAAATGCAAATCCAAGTGCAAAATCCGCCATAATGAGCCGTAAAACAAGCCCAAATGTTGAGCACATCGAGGAATCGACAATTTCGGGTCTTCCTTCACTCTTTGAGCAACGACTGCGACACTTTCAGCAGAGCGAATGTTGCGATGATGCACAGGCCTTGCAATATCAATAAACGATCTAGTCTCTTCAAATTTTCTCACTGTGTTCGAAATTGTTTGCTTTGTAGGTCGATTATATCGACCGTAATCGGCTCGTAAAGCCCTAAATGTTGATACAGCAGAATCACAAATTGAATAATTTTAACCGTTCTTCGACTGTTAAACGATCCATATTTCTAAATGGCAAACTTTCAACTACAAAAAAACATGCTTTAGGTGACATTTAATTCTGACAGATTTCAAATGGCAGGGTTATACTTTCCCAACCACGAAATGGATAACCCGGTATATGCACTTAAAACCAATTTTTATTCCAAAAAACAGAACAACAGAACTTTTCGATATTTTCTTCAAAGAATAGTTGAACTTAAGGTAGAATTAGATGCAAAGCAGACATTTTGCTAAGATGACTTCAGAACTTTTCTCTACTATTAAAGAACTTAATGCTCCGCATGGCAACTTAATTGCCTGCGCCAATTTGTTGTAATGATTTCCAGTGAGTGTTCAGGAAGATTACAGTTCAAAATAGAAAATTCAACAGCCGTTACCAGTGTTCAAAATTGTGACAATTTTATTTTATTCAAAATTTGAGTTGCATCATTAAGACGAAAGTTAATTTACATCTAATGTTAGGTTAGCGTCAATATTGTAACATGTCCACACAATTCTGTGCACTACGACCACAATTGCTTTCGCAACTGTTAATAACATCATGATCAACATTGATTGGAAAGAAGCAACTAAGAAAAGTAAACAAATGACGTCAAAAACGTGTACTCAAATGAACAAGAATGAGCCAAGTAGATCCATGATCAATATCTGAAAGTAAACAAGCGACGTCACTGCGTGTATTCAGAATTTCAGGAATATCCTAGGTAGTTGTCGTTAGAATATTCGCCAATATACGATAAATGGATTGAATGACTAGAGACCCTATATAAAGTCAAGCTGAATGAATGGAAGATATAGTGAAACTACGATAAGATTTAGAGCGAATTGAAGGCGATATTGATTGATAGTGAAGTAAAGGATTTTCGTGATATATTTGAAGACAGTTGAAACATAAATTGAAAGTAAAAGTGAAAAGTGAAATAATGTGCGATTTTTAAAATAGTGAAATTAATTCTTGTGTATTCTTAGTAAATAAGCTCTTTTAATTTAATTTATAAGACAGTGTCTGTTCACTATCCCGGGACATTTAACTTATCCGTCGCGACCATAACACGCGACAATATTAACATAACATGGTGTATTTTTTTTAAATTTTATTTTCAATGCAGATTTAGCATTTAATTTTCACAGAAATTCATCAGCACACCAAATAATCAGGTACGGAATTTTTTTCTTCCAACTTTTTTACATTTAATTAACTACCCAAAATTTACATTCCCTGATGACTGACCCCAAACTCAACGATTTACTTACCCATTTCACCAGGTAACATGGCAAATGAGAAAATTAAATATTAAACGTATTTTCAACTTGACAAAATATCAACCCCCCACATATCAACGTCCGTATAGAGACCCACCTTTTAATTTCCCACTTCTAATCATCGTTCACTTACACGTACTCGTTTACGTGAATGAGTGCATTGCATTATATAGCCGTGTGTGACTCGATTAAATTTTAATTTATGCCAGAAATTCAACTTACTAATTAGTTTCTCTCTGCATGCACCGACTTCAAAATCAAATCTGCATGGCTAGCTTAGTTGGTCGTATAAATTTGATGACTTACCTGTAAAGATAAAATATAAAGAGTTAAAATTAAATACGTGCACATGTGAGTGTAAAGTTAAAGAATGAAATTTTCATAAACGAGTTGTATGTTAAGTCTAGGGAAAAGGATAAAATAATGCAAGGGAAATCTGGGTTAGAATTTATTTTTTCTCATTTTACACACCCCCAAAACAAAACACTCGTAAATTATGAAAATGCTATGTCGTATGTTCCATAAATTATTCTTTTATAGTCAATTTATGCCGTTTGTAGATGTCGCAAAAAATTCCCCTCTTCTATTTTGGTCCTGTTTTCATGGCGAGCATTCACTCATTTCTTGTTTTTTACATTTTGTTTTTCACAGCTCGTCATTTTGTCGCGTCCCATGACAATGATGTGATATGAAAATTGTCGCCATACAACGAGAGCTATCTCCATTAAATCTCAATCCAACATTCAATCCTAATTTGATAATATGTCTCCCTCTGCTAAACAACTCGGAGAAAGTCATGTGCCAATGGTAACAGTACCAGCAAAGAATGAACAAAATACTCGCGCAAAGGAATATTGCGTTAACGATGCAGAATAGATGATATATGATACAAAATGAGATTTTTTGCTTTGTGCTGTAAAAAGTCGGTAAATAAAAGTATGTTTTGAGCAGGATTATATTTTCCGCGACGCTTTTTATCTGATTTGATGATTTGAAAATAAATTTAAGCAATCTACGAGTATATCTCTCGGTGATTTTTTTTCGATGGGGAAAAAGCAGTCTTCTTAGGATTTTGTATATATTTTGTGATTGCCTTACGGAGTTTTTTTTTCTGTGGTACGGAGGTGAGTGCTATTTATACACAGAGTGTGGGACTCCCATGCGCGACTGGACTACCCACTAAATACCTCCCCTGTCAACCTGAGAACCCAGCCTGGAACCGTTTGACACATTACTTCGGGCCAGGTCTCGTTTTGTTACGCCGTGGGGCGCCTTCAAGCTGGGGAGTCTATTCTCTAGCGGAAGGGGACATGGGAAGAGGAAATGCCAGAAGAGCGATCCTCCAGCCCCAGCGCCTCCGGCTGCTGTGAGTCCTTTTTATATTTTAGGACTGCCCGAGCATAATGTGCCACCTGGTTCCATTTGTCAACCGATTCGAGCATCACCGCAACTATATTATCCGGGGTGAGCTCTCCCGTCTCCCTGTAGAGTTCCCTTCGCAGCCTGACCCATTTTGTACACGCAAAAAGTGTGTGACAGGCATTGTCCTCCTCTCCAGGGCAAAACCGACAATCGGGAGACCGTGACTTGCCGATCTTGTGCAGGTAAGACTGAAAACACCCGTGCCCGCTCAAAAGCTGGGTCAGATAGAAGTCAGTCTCACCATGCCTTCGATTTAGCCACGGTCTCACATCCGGGATGAGGGGCGCAGTCCACCTTCCCTTCGTGCAATTCACCCAAGACTGCTGCCAATCGTTGAGCGAGCGTTGTCTCTCCTCGCGGACAACTATCTCCCTCGCATCCTCGTTTCGGCGCAGGTAAATAGCGCGGCGCTCTCTAGCAAGGAGGGCGACAGGTATCACGCCTGCAATCACTCTCACCGCCGATTCGGAGACTGTTGGATACGAAGATGCAATTCTCAGTGCTCCTCTTCTCTGTACCTGTGCCAATCGTTTTCGGTATACCTCCTTGCTGAGAGCGTCGCCCCATACCTCTGCTCCGTACAGTAGCACTGACCCTACAGCACTCATCAAGAGGCGTCTTCTTGATGGGCTGGGTCCCCCTACGTTGGCCATAAGTCGACTCAGGGCCGATATTCCCGAAGCAGCCTTCTCAGCCGTTGCCCTGATTTGCTCAGAGAAACTCATCTTCGAGTCGATCAGTAGCCCCAGGTACTTCACCGCTGGCTTCGATTCGATCTGTATATCTCCAATACTGATCATCCTTACTCTAGGGATTCTCGTTTTTGTCAAGATGACCACTTCGGTTTTCTCCAGTGCTAAACTGAGCCCGCGAGCAGTCATCCAGTCCCTCACTCGGCGCATTAGCATACCTAGCCTAAGTTGCGCTTGTTCAACGGTGCGTCCGGCGACCAGAGCCGCAACATCATCCGCATAGCCGACCAAGCGCAACTCATCTGGCATCTCAAGTCTCAGTAGCCCGTCGTAAGACACGTTCCACAGGTCCGGACCAAGGATAGATCCCTGGGCAACACCCGATGTAATTTCCATCCTTCGTTGGCCCTGTGTCGTGACGTAGAGCAGGCTTCGATTCTTAAGGTAGTTCCTCAAAACCCGCATTAGATATTCTGGAACTTGAAAAGAGGTTTCCAGCGTATCCAGAATATCCACCCATCTAGCGGAGTTGAAGGCATTCCTGACGTCGAGTGTCACCAACAGGACGATCCGTCGCTTGGTGCGACTATGTGCCTCTGCCTTTTGGACCGCGTTCACCACCTCTGCAATCGTATTAATGGTAGAACGTCCTGCTCTAAACCCGTACTGCCGAGGAAATAGGTTCCCAGCAGCACGAGTCGCGTCAGTGAGTCTTCCCTTGATGAGTTTCTCTAGCACTTTCCCAGCCGTGTCTAGCATGCATAACGGGCGGTATGCAGACGGCGATTCGGGATTTCCCTTCCCCTTGCTGATCAGCACGAGCCTCGCCACCTTCCATCGTACCGGGAAAACCTCGTCCCGTAGGCAAGCATTGAATGTGCTGAGCAGCAAGTCAGGACAATGGTGATAGACGAGACGCAACACCTCAGCTGGAACACCATCTGGACCTGGAGCCTTCCTCGCTTTCAAGGAGGGGACTGCCTCCTCCAGTTCCAGCTGTATGAAGAGTGGGCACTCTACTGCTGTTTCACCATGGACAGCGTCAACACGGATGGGATGGGAGGGGAAGAGTCCCCGCACTATCGGGTCCATCTTTTCCGTGTCATGTATACAAGGCTTCCGTAGAGCACCAAGTTTCCGCATGACCAGCTTGTAGCCAAGACCCACTAAGTCTTGCCAGCAGTGAGCCTTGCTACTGTTGATCAGTTTGCGAAGGCATTTCCTGGCCGACTTATATGCTGCCACCTGGTTGCATGCCTCTTCTCGGCTCCGCGCCCCTTGAGCCTCACGCCGAAGCTTGTGACACTCCGTCCGCTTTTCAGCGATTTCAGTAGACCACCAGTACACTGGGGGCTTGCCGTGCCGGGGTCTTCGACGGGGCATAGAAGCGCAGCAAGCAGTCGGTATTATGCTCGTAGTAGAGTTCACCACGTCTTGAGCTGCCAGTTCTTCCGTCCCCTCCGAGGCTCCCTGCAGCGGATCACCTGGTGTGTGAACGTCTCGACGAACCTCTCGACGTCCATTCTTCCGATGTTCCATCCAGTTGTAGAAGGCCGAGAGCACGGACTTCGGGTTACAGCATCACTTATCTCAAGCAGAATGCACTGATGATCACTGGCTGAGTAGTCCTCTAATACTTTCCACTTGTGTATCCTCCGTACTAAGGACTCCGAGGCGAACGTCACGTCCGGTATGGTTCCCTCACAGCCAATACGGCGGAAATCCGGCGTGTTTCCGGAGTTAAGTACGACGAGGGCCGCCCTGGCCGCCATTTCCAGGATTCGTTTTCCCCGCGGATCCGTCTGAGGCATGCCCCATTCGATTGCTTTAGCATTTAAGTCGCCCCCAACGAGCACTTTGCCCTCTGCGTTCGAGACAGCACCCCCCAAAGCATTAAGCTTGGCTTGGAAAGATGATATCGACTCGTTAAGCGTTAGGTACACACTAAAGAAGGTGATCCCTGAGCACCGAACCCACACGAAGCCATCCCCCGTCCACAATTCTCCGCTTGAAAGTCACTGTTCCGAACCCAGATAGCGGCAGTACCAGTTTCATCAGAGTACCATAATGCAGGACTTTTATTATGGTGTTGCTCACTCAGCAGCAAGAAGTCGGCTATCATGTCCCTCGCAAACTGCTCAAGCAGATTCTGAGCGGTTGAACTGCGGTGTAGGTTTAGCTGCAGGATGCGGGTCGTCGAAGCTCTGATTTTGCCTTGGCTAGGGCTTCCAGGAACACACGGCATTTTCCTGATCCCAAGACGTGTCCAAAATCAAGTTTTGGATCAGCATCCTTGCAAAGAATACAGTGTGCCTCCTTCGTACCCTCTTTTCTTTTATGTCCCATTTCACCGCATTTGTAACAAAGGGAACTCCTTTCGGGTCCTTTGCATACTTGTGTGGTGTGACCATAACCAAGGCATTTGAAACATTGAAGCGGCGTTGCTCTTCACCGTATCTTACAGACAACCCACCCAATTCGTACTTTGCCCTTGTTCAGGAATTGTTCGGCGTCCTTTTCGGTGAAGTCAACTATGGCCATGCGTTGTCCCCTGTTGTTTTCTGGTGTCAGTCTCGCTTTGATCCTTCCCACGCTAGGGAACTTCTTTTTGATGGCCTCTTCTACCTCGGCCAGATCCGTCACGCAGTCTATATCTCGTATTTCAATCGTTGCCATCGGCTCGAGCGGGGCTATAGTTGCGCTTTTGCCGAGGACTTTCTTTACTGCGTCACAGAATGCTTCTTTATTGCCGGCCTCTGCTTCGAATTCCACCAGTATGTGGCCCGACCGCATTGGTCGTACTACTTTAATGGTAGTATTGGTGTCTTCGGGCCTTACGTTTCCCCTGATGTCCCGCAGTACCTCCGCGTAGGATCGGTCATTTTGGGGCTTTACAAGCAGTGCCTGCTGCCGGGGTCTTCGTCGGGGCTTCTGCCTCTCCTGTTTTGCATCAGGTCCTTTTTCTAATTGGGCGTCCGAAAACTTACTTTCTGGCTTTTTTTGAAGGAGTTTTTTTGTGGCTTTCTTCGCCCCTTTTGTAAGCACTGTCTGGAACCCCTGATCTAGTGCTCCACACCCTTCAAGTGCCTCTTCCTTCCTTCTTTTATCCCGATCTCCTTCAATTGGGCTAGACGCAATTCTTTTATTGACGTTTAATGGTGGAGCTATCTGCGTGTCGCCTTTAGATTTTGCCCCAAGCGCCTCTTTAGCCTTCTCTTCGTCTTCGGCCCTTAACCAGCTCCTCCGATAGTGCACTATGCGATCTAGGAGCTCCTCTAGTTCAAGGAGCCCTGCCTTTGCTGCTTTGCTGATTTTTTGGGAGTCGCATGCAGCTTGTATTCTTTTCAGAACACCTCCCGCTTTTCGGAGTAGTCTTTCTTCTTCGTATCGCTGGGCCGCAATTGTACCTTGCAACCATCCTTGGGAGAGGTTATCGCGTTCCGTTTTCGAGTGCAGTACTTCCGCCACATTTTCAACTTTGGCGGTGCATTCACGCGGTGTCTGGTCACTCTTTGCTTTTCGTGCCGTAATCTCCTCGTTGGCTTCTGGATTTTTCGTTGCAATGTCGGGATTTGTGACCCTTGTATCGGTCGCTTCGGTAACGATCGCAGCAGTGACAATCGAATTTTCGGTGCTCTTTATGTTATCTTCAGTGTCATTGTGTTAGTCTTCGTTTTTGTCGCGGTTAGTATCGCTCCCGATGTACTGTTAACATCGTGGCTGCAACCGCTGGTTGCGTCGTCGTTATTATTGTTTGTTTCGTTTTTTGGATGTTTTTGATCTTTTGATTTTGTTTGCTCCAGTTTTGTTGTGTCCCCCCTCGGAGCCGCTATCTGCGTTCGTGTGTGTAGTCGCCTTTTTAGTCCCATGGTTATCTTTGCAGAGCAGGGAGGCCATGCGAAGGTTGGCACAAGCCCTTATGGGGACAAGTTCTCAGAGCCAGACCAGCGCTAATCGGGAGTCCGTCTCAACCGAACCTACACCACCAACCCAATGGTGCGAACTTCGAACGTATTCCGAGGCCTGCCAAGGTTTTACCGGGACGAAGACGGTATGTTAGTTGAATTGGAGCCGTTCACACACGAGGTTTACCTCGGCACTACTGTGCAAAGCAACTAGGTCGAAACCATCACATCCGCCAGCCCAAAGCGTCAATTCCCGTTTGTTGTCCAAAGCGTAGTCCAGATCCAATCAAGGTCGTTACCTTTCATCCCAGGAGGGAACCTCACGGCGCCCCCTATTTCCTCGGGTCCGTGGGGGTGGCGCTCCCCAAAGAATGCTAGCCTCAAAGAGTGCTCTTGTCGACCCGCATTCCTCCTGCGGGAATTTCCTCGGGTACGTGGGGGCGGAACTCCCTAAAGAATGCTAGCCTCCAAGAGTGCTCTTGTCGACCAGCATTCCCCCTGCGGAGTTTAATGGTAGAAGTTGCAAAAGTATTCATTCTAATTATATCAATATTTCAAAGACGTCGAAACACAAATAGCGTTCAAGCTTTAGACATCATTTTCTTTAACCAATTAACAAATGAGAAAGTTGAAGAAAAAACATGTCTTAAGGAATAGGTGATTAAGGCCCATTTTATGCATCATTTGCTGCAAGCTGGAAAATTTACAAATTTGACTCTCTGAACCTAGCACACAAGATCTTCACACCAGTGATGTGCGCGGGGGATAATCTTACTCTGTTTTGCTTTCAAAATTCACAAAGTCTGGTTCGTCCCCACGATTGTTGCGACCACTACGGCATTGAGAAATAAACTCGTAGAGCATTTTAAATCGTTTTCTTTTGTTATTCCGGGAACAAAATGGTTAAAAGTTTAAAGTCAATTAAATATTTTGAAAATCAAAAATATTATAAGTGGTAAAAATTTTTCCGGTGGAAATTTGCTTTGAATAAACGTCTTATTGTTTATATTTTTATTGTTGGGGTTTTCTGAAATTAAAATTCATGGGTTAATTTTTATGCATAAAAACTTTAAGTACTTGGTAATTTTCTATATTAAATTTAAGTAAAAAACGATTTTATCTTTTAATTTGATTGAGTGAATTTTGACTATTTCTGAAAATGCATTTTTTAGGACAATTGAAAATTTATGTAATTTTTTTATAGATATTACGTTTTAATTCATGGGTAGCCTCTTACATTTTGCGGCTTGTTGGTGCCTAGCTTATTCTAGTTGGAGCCGGCGAATGCTCCCTAAGAAGTAGGGCACAAACACACCCCTCAGTAGCCACGCTACCTCCTACCTGCCAACAACTTTGAGTCCTTCAGTAGACAAAGAAAACACCTGAGGTAAATTCAAATATTTATTGATAGCCCCCACGTGGTCCTCTAACAAAATATTGGATCTATTAACAACAGCTTGCCTCGCAGCTCATGCCGACCGGGTGATCACATCCGGTGGATCTGTTCTTAGTGCGTCCGTGTGGCCATACTTACGGGATGGGCGCTATCGCTTCCCCCTCCGCTCCTTGGTGCAGAGAAACTCGACCCGCTTGGTAATAATGAAACTATCTGCTGGAGCCTTGGCTACAGACACCTGGCGACGTAGTTGGGCAAGTTCTCGTCGCACTACTGCGTGCGCATCACCTCGGAGACATTTGGCTGTTTCTGCTGAGGGGGCAGATAAGCTCGCCCAGGGGCTGTTGGCGTCTTCACTCCACAGGTAGTCCAGGAGGGCCTCATAATCGCTGGAATCCGTGTATGGGAGAACGGTTGTAGGCTGGACGGGACGACGGGCGACGAGGGTCTAGTCTGGTTTTGGCGTCACTGACTATGGGAGGAGGCTGGTTGTACTCCGGTGGGGTAGCGAATGTCAATGCCTATGCCGGTAGGCTTCCAGGGAGATTGGACGCGGCCTTGCGCATAGTTCTGATTCTAATACTTCTCCACTATCAATTTTAGCGAGAGTAATAGAAAATATTGGGTGTATAACTTATAACCGGAATTTGACGCTAGATGTCCGTACTAACAAATATCGTGAAAGCTCGAACTTTATATATATGTCATTTTGAAGGTACATTTGACAGCTATCAAAATCAGTCAACAAAACAATTTTATCTTGTGTGCATCATTATTATTTTTCACGATGAATAACATCGAAAATTGGAGCAAAAGACAGCATTTGCGGGAGGTTCTGTTGGGTCATTTATGGCGACGATACTTTAGCGAAAACACAGTGTTTTGAATGGTTTCAACGCTTCAAAAGTGCCAATTTTGACATCAAAGACAAAGAACGCCCACGACAGCCAAAAAAGTTTGGAGACGCTACTCGATGAGGATTCATGTGAAACGCATGACGAACTTGCCAAATCGTTGGGAGTGACTCAGCAAGCGATTTCGAAACGTTTGAAAGCCACCGGATACATTCAGAAGCAAGTTAATTGGATCCCCTATGAGTTGAAGCCAAGAGACGTGAACGGCGCTTCTGTATGTCTGAAATGCTGCTTGAGCGCCATAAAAAGAAATCATTTTGCATCGGATCGTGACTGGGGATGAAAAATGGATCCATTATGACAATCCCAAGCGCAAAAAGTCATACGTGAAGCCCGGCCAACCAGCCAAATCAACGGCGAAGCCAAATACCCATGGCGCTAAGGTTATGCTGTGTATTTGGTGGGATCAGAAGGGGTCGTTATATTATGAGTTGTTGAAATCGGGCCAGACAATCACAGGCGACCTGTACCGAACACAATTAATATGTTTGAAGCGTGCCACCATCAAAAAACACCCGGAATATGCGACCAGACACGAGGCTATAATTTTTCATCATGACAACGCTCGGCCACATGTTGCAAGACTCGTGAAAAACTATTTGGAAAAAGTTGATGGGAAGTTTTGGTCCACCCGCCTTATAGTCCGGAATACGCTTCACTTCAGAGCAAGGCATCCGAAATTAGATAGATTTTTTTTGGCCGCCAAGCCGGCTTAATTTTTTCCGGATGAAATTCATAAATTGCCTGAACGATGTGGAAAAGTTGTAGCTTCCGATGGACAATACTTTGAATAAAATATATTGTAAGATTTTTCCACAATAAAGCATCAAATTTCGCTAAAAAATTCCGGTTAAGTTTTACACCCAATAGGACGTCATTTTTCCGCATTACCTGGGTGAATTCATTCAATTTTAAAGAATGCCAAAGAGTGGTACCAGTTAATTTAGATCTCATTTGTTTGAAGATTAGCGTTGATCTCTCTGGTGGTAACTGCCGCAAATTCCCGATAAGAATGATATCAAGCCCAAAATACTTGTTTGCGCCGGGTATCTTTTGGCCCGAACTTTGATTTTATTATTTTTATTTTCATATAAATTTTACATCTAAATACTCGTAACAGCTCAACAATTTGATTAATTACAGACAAAGAATTCGCGGAATATATAACGACCCAACCAACAATCGAACAAAGAAGAAACTGTTGTGCGTCGTCGAGTACTGGTAACGAGGCCAGTTTGTGTATCGCCCTTTTCAATGTTCCGGAGGTGGTTTTGACATCAGCGACTCGTACGAAACCATCGGCGCCTTCGTACATTTTGACAATTTGCCCCAGTGACTACTTCATCGATGGGGTGTTATCTTCGCTTATGATGACCACTCCACTTGACACGATGCTGCCCCTGCGCCAAGTACTCGTACGACCATCGTCTCCAGAATTCGAGTTTGAGGTGATTGATTAGCTTCCACCGGGTATGGAGACCTCCGGTGACTGACTCTGCGCGAACATCCACCATGGCTGTGAGGGGTTCTCCGATGAGAAAGTGTGCTGGAGTTAAGGCTGCCAAATCATTGGGATCGTTTGACATCGGAGTCAGTGGTCTGGAATTGAGGATAGCCTCCACCTCAAACACCCAGGTATGTACCTCCTCGTAAGTGAGAACCGCCGACGAAACGCCTCGATGGATCAAATTTTTGGCTGATTTGACCGCCGCCTCCCACAAGCCTCCAAAATGAGGCACGCGGGGAAGAGTGGTAGCTCGCGCGGGTTGGATAACGATTATTAGTATGATGCGTGAGTCGCTGGATCCAATTTTCGGATAAGCACATGAAGCAGCAACGGATCTCAGTCCCTTGTGGACACTTGAGCGTTGATGAGCGTCGCTACCAATAGTCGCCGGTTGTCGTACCTTTCCTTCAAGGTTGTCCAAGCCACCTCGTAGTTGTCATCCGACAATGTAAAATTTCGAATCAAAAGCTCCGGAAAGACCGGCCTTGAGGTACCATAGCTTCTGGCGCTTGGAATTCGGTTGGCTATGCACCATTTGCGTGAACAATTCGGGGAATGGTTGCCAATGTTAATAGTTCCCATGAAGGTGGGGAGTTTCATTTTCGGCAGAGGCATGGTTAGAGGAGTCACAGGCAGAGTCGTTGAGGCAGGCGTGGCACTGGGTTCATCCATTTTCGATTGCAAACGTATGACCCAATCTTGGGTAAGCTCTTCCAAATGAGTGTGCTGTTGCATGTTGAAACCATACGCTTCAGGATCGTCATGGAGCTCGACGATCTGCAGGTGATGTACATTCAGCTGTTGCCAACCTCGTTGGAGGGTCATGAGTTTACTCCTGCACCGGGTCCGAGTGACCTCCTTTTGATCCAAACGGTCGATGATCCTCCTCAACGAGCGTTCCATGACTTTGTAGCAACGCAGCATCTCGACCACACGGGCATCTCTTGGTGCTGAGACTTCTGCGGTGTAGTCCTTGTCCTCGCTATCCTGAATTTCGAGCCCTTTTGGTGACTGTTCCCCGGTTGGCATCTCCATGTGTGTTTTTGCATGCATTTGATCGCGGAAGTACTGCTGGTAACGGAGGTAGTTGCCTTTGGTAGTGTCGTAAAATACTCGTGCAACAGAGCTACCTCCGGTAGGGATCGGATGTGACTATCGCCTAGTTCAAAATCCTCCCACGCGGCCTACAGTCGCCGCAGTCGCTCCATATAATACCCGGCTTCCTGCGTTCTTGAGGGCGAATTCTTCTTGTAGTTTGAAATGACGCCTTCGACGATTCGAGGAACTCCTTTTAGGTCCTCCATCAGGCGATCCACATTCGCCATCGCGTAGAAAATTGGAAAGCGGCAGGAAGCGGAAAGCGCGGATACGCCATGGCACTACACAAAACACCACACAGCACTTCACGACCTGTTTACCGGGGAAAAAACAATTATTTAGTTATGCACGGCAAAATAAATCCGAGTGTATCTCGCCGGGGCCTCCAAATGTTTGCGCTGGGACTCCTTTGTCTCGAACTTTGATTTTATTATTTTTATGTTCATATGAATTTTACATCTAAACAACAGCTCAACAATTTGATTAATTAAGGACACAGAATTCGCAGAATACATAACGAACCCAACCAACAATTGAACAAAGAAGAAAGTTGATTGAAGCGTTGATGTTGCCGGATCAGGCTGTGGTGGGCGCTGAGGGGTGTCAGGAACTCAACAATATTGTTCTCATATTGTCCACGATGAAATATATATTTTACGAATTTTTCCTGCATTTATCTATATAAAACTTTTTAACCTTTACATTCTCATCTGCAAAACGAAGCCACCGGACACTTTTTTATCTTTTTTTAGGGGGTTTAGTTCCTACAGGTTCCGTTCGTGTATGTAGTCGGTTTTTTGGTCCCATGGTTTTCTTTGCAGAGCAGGAAGGCCATGCGAGAGTGGGCACAAATCTTTACCGGGACAAGTGCTCAAGGCCAGGCTAGCGCTTATCGGGAGACCGTCTCAACCGAACCTACACCACCAATCAAATGGTGCGAGCTTCAAACGTACGCCGAGGCCTGCGAAAGTTTTACCGGGACGGAGACGGTAGGATAGTTGAATTAGAGCCACTCGCGTGCGAGTCACTTTGGCGCTAACGTTGAAAAGCAACCAGCTCCAAACCATCATATCTGCCAGCCCAAAGCATGAATTCCAGTTCGTTGTCTAAAGCGTAGTCCAGATTCAGTCAAACCCGTTGCCTGTCATCCCAGGAGTATCCCTACGGTGCTCCTCAAAGAATTTTAGCCTCTAAGAGTACTCTTGTCGACCGGCATTCTCCTGCGGGAATTTCCTCGGGTACATAGGGGCGGCTGATCAGCGCGAGCCTTGCTCGCCTCCAAAAATGTTCCTTCATGCAGGCAAGACAGTATCCAGATGGCTACGCTAGGGTTTCAATGCGGGCTCAAACAAAAAGAACGGGGTGTGTAAGGAAAGAGCTTGCGCAGTCTCTTCCATCTTAGCCGCCTATTATGCGCAAGGCAAACGTTGGGCTCCAAGTTTCCGCATAACCCAGGCACTATGGGTCACTGTTCACGTCATCCACGAGGTGTTTTTCAGCAGCTGAGTTGATATTGTTAATAAATTTCCGAAGACACTTTCTGACCGACTTGTATGCTGCGAGCTTTGTGCATACCTCTTCCGAAGTCTGTGGCTACTGAATCTCTGAACAGAGTTCGCGACATTAACTTAGCTGTTCAGCTATCTCAGATGACCACCAGCGCAGTGGAGGCTTGCCATCTCGTAGTCTCCGACGGACATGGAAGGCTTCCGGGAAAGCGTGACAATATTCATAGTTTAGCTCCTAGCATCGATGTCGGCCGGGAGGCTAGCATGGGGATGACGTTGCGGTACTTGTCCATAATATGCAATTTAGGCTAGGTATGCTAATGGGCCGAGTGAGGGACTGAATGAATACTCGCGAGTTTAACTTAGCACTAGCGAAAACCGAAGTGGTCTTTCTGTCAAGGAAAAAATCCCTGTAGTGATGACTATAAGTGTCGAAAAATCATCTATTGAGTCCATAACAGCAGAGAAATACATGAGCATACTGATAGACTCGAAGATGAACTCTCCTGAACAAATCTTCAGCACGTGTAACGGTGCTCACCCAATCGATGGTTAACATAGGGAGACCAACCTTATCAAGGCGACGACTAATAGGGACTGTTTACAGTTCTACTCTACGGATCAGAACTATGGGCGGAAGCTCTCGGCAAGGAGCTTTACCGAAAGCCGTTGACATAGGTACATAGACAAGGTCACTTCAAATTACAAAAGCGTATCGAATGATCTCTGGATCGGCAGTGTTCGTAATCACAGGAGTAATAAACATTGCGCTTCTTGTCAGTAACCGCAGAAATATACATCTTCATAGGAGGAGAAGCCACTAAGATGGAAAAACTACGCTCTTTCAGCGACTGGTGACAGTCCTGCGAGAGCAATACGAAAAAAATGGGAACGGTAAGGCTAATTCTAGACCTGAGACGGTGAGACTGGCTTCTACCTGACCCAGCTCTTGAGCGGTCACGGTTCTTTCGGTCTTACCTGCTCAAGCTTGATATGAACGGTCCCCGTACTGCATGTTTTGTGCAGGAGAGATGGATGAGCCTACGACACAGTTTTCATTTGCAAATGATGGGAAAGGCTGCAGCGTGATCTCTCCATTGAACTTGAGAGCTGTTTTCAGAAATTATAGTAGAACAGATGCTTGGATCGTTCGGCAATTGGAACTGATTAGCACATTATGCTCGGGCACTCTTTATAGGTAAGCCGAGCATACCGCAGCGCCAGGAGTTAGGGGTATCTTTCCTAACAATCTCTTCTTTTCCCTCCCTTTCCGCTGGAAAGGATACTCCTGTAACCCGAAAGTGCTTCACGACGTAAAAAAACGAGGCCTATCCCGAAATGATGTGTCAACCGGTTCCAGGCTAGGTTCTTTTATTTTCATTTTTAAGCCCCTTATAGCGTTTCATTTGATAGCCCACACAGCCATGGTATGTGTTTTTTTATAGAGGCATCTACTTAAAGACTTTGAAAATTTTATTTTGGATACTTTTGAGAGGCTACTACTTCAGTCAAACGCGTATTTTGATGACTGTAGGTGCTTCAGTTTCGAAATATAATAGCTATGATAAACGAACCAAAGTAAAGGATGGAAAAATTAGCAGGTAAAAATCGAAAGGCCTTTGAAAGCTGGTACTATAAATCGTAAATTTACAAAGAACTACGTAAATCATCGACTGTCCTCGCGTTATTTAATTATTGAAGTGTTTGAATTTTGACTAAACGTTTATATAAACGATTTTTTTTTTTGCGACGCGTTTACTTCGAATTTTGACATTTTCATATTTGAATGGTTCAAGTTGATTTCGAATGTTTAAACATTCAAATTTTATATACGGAGCACAAACATTTAAGCTGCATGCTGAGCTTTTGAAGGGCGTTTCTACAAATCACTATTGCTAAAAAGTTTACCAAATGTTGACCTTGAAATAAAAAAGACCAACATCAAGGATTTTTTTTAATTTTTTCGGGTCAAAGATGTCTAAACGCGAGGGGGAGGCAGAAACAAATTTTTCAAATATTTTTACTCCCCCGGCTCCCCTCGATACCCCTACCACATTTTCGATATTCGATCTTAGATGTTCACGTCCTTAAAGAAATTATTAAGGGGTCATTTCCACATATGGGGGATTCCCCTCATAAACACACATCCACTTTTGGTTCATTGCCTCTTCGATATGTTTACTCAGATGATACACTTTCAATCAATACCAGTGAACAATGAACAATGTTACTGGAGGGGCAGAAAAGCTCATTCGACATCTGCCATTGACAGAAGCTAATTACAATTCAGCCTGCAATTTGATCCAAAGCCGATACAATAACAAACGGATTTTAACGCCGGCCATCATATCAAAGATCATGAGCTCACCAGTTATAACTAATGAAACAACAACATCATCAGTAGTTAAAAACCTCCATGATAACGTCCACGAAGACCTATTGGCTTTAAACAATCTGGGGTGGATGTCTTAACATGGGTACCATTTCTTCTCGATTTCATTGTAAAAAAAAATGAATAGGCAGAGCCATACGCTGTATGAACAATCCATAACAAAGCCAATGGAGAACCAATCAGTGAGAGTGTTTTTGGAATTTCTGGAGTTTCGGTTCCAGTTGCTTGAGTCCATTGGTCAGAGAGACAAACCAAGCTCGGCGCGATCACTTACATTTACTGTCCCAGATAAGCGGACCACGTTCTGCAAAGTCTGCAAGCGATCAGCGTATCCCTTGTTTTCATGCGAGTAGCTTTTGCAAATGTCTATGCAAACACGGCTTTAGTGCATCCAAAGGAATTAACTATGTGAAATCTGCCTTTGAATAAGGCATAAGGCCAGCGCATGCAACCAAATACAACAATAAGCACAACACGCTTCTTCATCTTGATACCACTTCCCGAGACACAATAAACGTGATAACATGAAGGGTACTCAGCCATAAATCCCACAATCTGGCTCGTCGTCACTTGCAGCTTCATCTTCTAACCATGACTAATGTCACTATATTCTTCTTGGTACACGAGGGTCATTACAAAGATGCAGAATGGACAACCCGTGATCTGCAGAGCATTACTGGACTCTGGGTTACAAATAAATCTGGTGACTGATAGGCTGGTCAAACGATTGGGTTTGTCATGGCAACGAGCAGGCTTACGCATTGAGGGAGCATCAGGTAATGCTAATCAAAGAATCGGGCTTGACATTCAGTCAGCACCACTCGAGGCTTTTGTGCTTCCGGAGATTGTCTCCACGCAGCCAGCACAATATGTCAACGTCATTTCATGGCCGATACCATCAACACTGTCACTTGCTGATCCCACGTTCAATCAACCTGACCGCGTGTATATCCTAGTTGGAGCTGGCAGAAAATTTACCCATCTTTCAAAACACATCATTTGATTGGATAGTTTCTGAACGGGTTGACTCGGCCCAGATGTCTCGTGCTACTTGTGGTGTCCTCACTGCAGCGGAGCGAATGACTAATGAGCTGTTGGAACAGTTCTGAAAAATTGGCAACTTCTCTGAGAGTTAACAATTGATGTCAGTGGCCGAGAAACAATGTGGAAGTTATTTTGTGGAGAACACGAAGAGATTGCAGGACGGTCGCCTTGTGGTCCGATTGCTCTTTTTAGACAGACCCACTACTTTGGGTGAATCCAGGAGGATAGCGTTTAATCGTCTCTTCGCACTGGAAAGACGACTTGCGAATGACTTTGCTATGCGCGAATAATATCATGAGTTCATGAAAGAATATGAAGCATCGGAACATATGTCCGAAATAAACTCCTTTGATGTACCAGACAACCACTACGTCAACCCACACCATTATGTGCTCAAACCAGAGAGCACATCTACGAAGCTTCGCGTGGTCTTTGACGTATCGTTTAAGACTAATTCGGGATTATCACTAAATGATAAATTGCATACTGGCCCCAGGATACAACTTGAATCATTCAAGATTTTGCAATGATTTCGTCTTCTCACTTACGTATTCACTGCCGACATCCAAAAAATGCATCGACAGATACTCTTACATCCAGAAGATAGTGTACCAGTTCATTCAATGGCGTGACCATCCGCTTCAGCCCACTCGCAATTACCAGCATATCACCGTACACGTGCTGCACCAGACTGGGTGTCTCGAAAGGCTGGCACAGGACAATAAGCCCAAATACGCACTAGAATCTATCACACTAAGTGAGCATTTCTACGTGGACGACGGGTTGGTTGATTGTGATCCCTAGGTCGTAACCATGGGAATGCAGAGGCAATTGACCGAGTTGTAAGGCATCGCTGTTTTTAATCTGCGCAAATGGTGCGCAAACAACCGGAGACTTTTGGATGGCATACCCGCAGATCACCAGGAGGTCGACTTGGATCTTGAAGGAGCACAGGCTGGTTTAATTAGAACACTAGGCCTGATGTGGCGACCGAGTGATGATCAGTTCTTCACGAAAGTCAGCCAATCGGTGGAAGGGAAGATTACAAGGCGCACCGTTATCTCACGGCTTACCAAAATATTTGATCCCCTGGGAATATTGTCACCAATAGTCGTCACCGTAAAAATATTCATCCGAAAATGATGGCAGTTAAATGGTTCTTGGGATGATATATTACCCGTAGATCTAAAAAAAACTTGGAAATCATTTCGTGATCATCTTCAGAGCTTGCAGAATATATACTTTCTACGGCACATATCCTCACAGTTAACGCCACGATCAGTCCAGGTCCATGTGTTTACAGATGCATCTATGAAGGCATACGGTGCAGCAGTCTATGGATCATCTATTCTTCAGAATGGACAGTCGATCGGTAGACTCTTATGTGCCAAGTCTCGGGTGATTCCTATCAAGAGCGCAACATAACCTCGTTTGGAGCTGTGCGTAGCCCTTCTAGGCGTCCAGCTGGCAACCAAAGCCAGACGAGATCTGCGCTACAAAAATCATCCGACATACTTTTGGACCGACTTTGAAATTGTCCTGGCTTGGATGAATTCCTCAGCATCTTCATTCCACACGTTCGTCGCCAATCGTGTAGCCAAAATTCAGGAAGGTTCACTAGCTTCCCGATGGCGCCATGTTCGATCCAACGACAATCTAGCCGACATCCTCTCCCGCGGAATACCACCACCGAAGTTTGCGTCATCAAACCTTTGGTTCCGCTCTTTCTGCATGGGAATGAAAAATTATTGCCAAGTCATTTCAACAAAAACATCAACCAAATCAAGCCCAGTCAGTCATCAGAATTAAGACAAAAGGTGCCAGAAGCTACAGTTCTGCTCATCACTGAACCAGGTGACACAATATACCATATTAATCGTCATAATGCTTTCACGACCTTCCAAAGAACAGTTGCTTACATGCTGCTTTTTGGCCGTCACGCCAGACCACCTAAAACTGACAGGACTTCATATCTCGCACTAGCACCAGAAGAGTTGCAGATTGCACTGATGTCTATAATTCGATCGATTCAAGAGAATGATTTCAAAGATGACTTGCACAACGTGAAAAAACACGAGAAGGTCAAAACAGGGAGCTCTCTTTGGGATATGACACCAATCATCAACAAAGATGGAGTTATGAGAATTTCTGGCCACCATGGGAATTCATCTGGCCCCTACGATGCGAAACATCCTATAATACTTTCGTACAACTAACTAATAGTCGAACTAATCATGCGAAACATGCATGATCGACATCTCCACTATGGCCCACAGGCGCTACTCAATCATACCAGGCAGACATTCTGGCCCATCAAGGTGCAACCAGCAAGACCATGCGTAAATGCCGGAGTGGACTTCTGTGGCCCATTTTGGATTCATTACAAAACTCGAGGTTAAAAACCGCAGAATGCGGTCCACTTTGAGCTGGCCACCGATCTGACAACGGGTGCATTCATCGGCGCACTCATACGTTTCCTGGGCAGGAGAGGAGATTGTGAAAAACTCTACTGCTCAAATCTGAACTCAAATCATCAATATATTCCCAGCCTGCTCAAGTGTCCATTATTGGCGCATGAAGTTCGAGGGGAATGCAGTTTAGTTTCATTCCTCCGAGAGCACCTTATTTTGGTGGGCTATGGGAGGTGGCAGTTAAGTCAGCAAGGCATCATCTACTGGGCAGTGTTTCATCAGCCTCACTTACTTACGAGGAGCTGGAGACTGTTGTGGTTGTAGTGGAGGCGAATTTGAACTCCAGGCCGATTTGCCCCATGTCCTCCGATCCAAGGGATTTGGAAGCCTTGACACCAGCACACTTCTTGATTGGGGAACCATTGATGGCTCAAGTTGATATCAATGCAAAGCCCAACGCTTGCAGCTTGACACAGATGGCAGGAGGTTAAACGCCTGCGGCTGAACTTCTGGCAGCAGTGGTCTCTTGAACACCTTAACCATCTCCAGAGCAAACAGAAATAGCGTAGTCCATCGGCTAATGTACAATCTGGAACGATGGTAATACTGAAGGAAGATAATTGTCCAATACAGCAGTGGCCTTTGGGACGTATTATCAAAATATTCAAGGGTGACGATGGACTGGTGCGTGTGGTGGAGGGGCAAACAGAATCTGGTGTTCGTAAGAGATCGGTTGTCAAGTGAAATTTAACTGTCACGTTGTCTCAATCCAAGTGTTGATTGAGATCCTTTTATTATCAATTGGATCCAACAGCGACGCTTGTGTTTTTTGTTGGGTATCCATCCATATCGCGACACCACCTATATGACTTTTGAAAAAAAAATTTGACACTCCAAGTTTCAAAAGGCTATCACTTTACATCCACATACCAAGTTTGATGTTTTTAGCTACAATAGTTTTGGAGAAAAACTGCTGTGACAGACGGACTTGCGGATAAAAAGGCAGGCATGCGGCGATTTGAAAGGGGTTTGTAACGTAGTACAAAGCCCTAAAAATATGTAGGAGCCTTTTGGCGTCAAGCACTGGTCTATCGATAGCATTTGTTTAACCGGTAAATTTGTAAAATGTTAGTACTGTTCAATTCGAATGGTACTCACCATTACTATTTGCAGATATCCTTTTATCTGGTAGTTTAATATTGTCCAAACTGTAGGATACCTTAAGAGCAATCCATTTTTCAAGCCTCAAGAGATTCATCTTTTGTATTCAATTATACCCGGATCGAGTTGAATTTTCCTCTTTAAAAACGTAGAGAGGGAGTTCAATGTATTTATTTACTCTACAATAATGCTACACAAGTATCATAAACAACTCCACTAAATAACAGAAATATGTATTCACGAGTTAAACACACACACACGTGATAATCATTTAGGGCAATATTTTTAAGATTAGATTGCAATTTGTATTTCACTGGTATTTACTATACATAACTGATCACTTTGTCAAATTGTTAAATTCGCTTATGGCATTTCACATGCTTAAGTTTAAAAATATTTTGACCAGCCGGAATTAAATATTTTCTTGAAATATTTTCACTAACTTCAGTTTATCTTAGAACAATAAAAATACCAACAACAAAGCGAAAACTTTATTTATCGAATATGAACTCTACTATCAAGAAAAGATTAGTATCACATTCTTATCTCGCGGTAACAATACGACCCCGAAAAAATTCAGATATGTGTATCTATTCCGCGAGTAAAACGGTATTAATCACATTCGTGCAATTATTCTGTTTGGAAGCGAACAGAGAAGATACTTAAGTCGTTGAATACGCTATACAGGACTCGATTCAGATACTTTTCTTTGAGGGATTTTGCTTACCTAACATTGACGTTGAATCCGAAGAAAGTTCATGTAACGTACAATACATCGATTTACACTTTCCCGAAACACCGAAACATTGCAACATGTTAATTGAAAGGCTATAATTCGAAATAATCCCGCGAATTGATCTTGGCTAAATAGCGTGTACGAGTATGTGGTAGAAAGCAATTAGGACTTTAGATACGATAATAAATATAGAAGTTTGCGGTAAATGTGCCATAACGTAACTGAATGAAGCGTGCATAGACCTTTTAGATAGATTAGTAGATTTAGATATGGTTCAGTCGATTTTTATCACCAATTTTAAAAACTATCTTGAAATGGGAATATGGCGAGCCTTTCGATCATATTCGCTAAATAAACTGATTGTCATATTTGCAATCGATCAAAAATATTTGACCAACGGAAGAAGGCATGATAACCGGAGCAATGTGGAACGATTCGTATAGATGATCTGGTTTTAGGGTATTTGCAGGCTATTTTGTATCTTATTGAATGAATGCAGTTAGAGTTAGAGTTATTTATTAAACTTTTCGGGAACAAAGCTGGAGTACCATTTGTTTATTGGCTGCGACAATACGTTGCACATGTCTTATCAACGTGTTGTATTCAAATAAATTTCTATAATATATTGTAGTATTTTTATAGGCTTATGAAATGTTCAGCTCATTGCAAAGATTTTTAACGGCTTCATCTCTACTTTATGGAAGGCATTTGTAAAGATTCGGTTCGCCGAGTTGTGTAAACATCTTCCTGCTTTAATCATCATCATCTATGGCGCGACAGCGTAATCCGAGCATTGGCCTCCAGGATTAGTTTGCTTCAATCATCTTGGTTTCACGACCTTGTCCGCAGTTGTTTACTCCCAACAGGGATCTACTGTCAGCTTCTATTATGTCTTTTCATTGAGTCCTTGGTCTTCCCACTGGACATCTATCTCGTGCTCTACCCTTCAATGTTCTTTTATGTAGGCGGGTTTTCTTCCATTCTTTCTACATGGCCCGCCCATTGCAACTTACGTAACTTTACCCAAGAGGAAACAGGGTGATCGTCAAATGGTTCATACAACTCATCGTTGAAACGTATGTTAGTCTCCGCTCTGTTCCTTGCTTCACTGGGCCGTAGATTTTAAGGAGCACTTTGCGTTCAAATATGTCCACTACTTTTTCAGATTAGCTCGTCAGGGTCTTTGTTTCACTTCGATATAACAGCACAGGTTTGACTAGTGTTTTCTAAATGCGGAGCTTATTTTGCCGATGCACAACTCTGTACCTTAGAATGGGAAGCACGGAGTAAAAAGCTTTATCAGCGCCTCTTCTAATCAGGTTGGCTCCAAGATACGCAAAATTCTCCACACTTTCAAGATTGTATTCGCCTACGGTCAGGTTTTGTCGAGCTAGAGTTTTCTTAATAGTTTGAGTCATTAATTTAGTTTTAGTTTCATTAACTCGTATGCCAATTTCATTTGCTTCAGATTCTACGCTCAGAAACACTCATTTGACATTTAAGGTTGAACGTGCCACAATATTGACGTCATCAGCATATGCTAATAATTGTGCGGAATTGAACATTAGAGCACCCGAGGTTTCAGCTGATGTCTTCCTGATTGGGGAAAGCCCATCCCCTTGTTTTAAGCCTGATTTCGTTATAAAGCTATCCGTTAGTTCACCGTTTACCTTGACCTAGCACTTGTTGCGAATTCCGGCGTACCGGCTTTCTCCCATTCGCAACTTCAATTTGTAATGATTTTCAACTTTTCAAGTTCGAACGCGGAACCGACCTCTCATCGGTTCTAGACGTTAAGTCTGAGTAGTGCCAACGGATGGTACCAACAAGTCAACCAATCCGTGCACCGTAACCCATTCACGCGGTGGCTGCTTGTCGGCCAGCTAGTTCGGAGAGGATTTCGGTCGCGGGTCTCCGAATGGGTTACGCTCCTTTACAAAATAAAGCCACCTATACACGCCCGTTTTCAAAACGCGTTACAAAACAAAACTATACGGAGAAGAAACCTACTTTACGTTACTCCGTATTTTTTTTCATTCATCCAGTTAAAGTACAAAAATCTAATTTCCGTTTCGCGTTCCCGAATTTCCGACGCGGTACCGAAAAGTATGCTACTTTAAATTAACCCGACGAAACCTACTCTAAATAAACGACAAAACAACAAAGGTACCGCGTACCGCGCGCGACGCGAAACCGACCTCAGCTGATTTGTCGAAACCCTACCCTCGCGACGGCATACCTACCCTGCACTCGCTTTCCCGCTGAAACAGAAAGAACCACTGAAAAGGAAAGTCTTTAGTTAATTAGCATTTCATACTTTTATTCATAATTTTAGCAAACATGGGTCTGGATACCGAGGATATCATAATTTTAGTTAGACCATATCGTATTTAAAAAAAAAATATAACAAAATAATTCCGAACAAATAAATATACATATGTACTTAATAAATGTCTAAAGTAAGAAGACGATAAAGCTCTAGCAAAATATAACGAGAGTAGGCTATATTATTTTCAATTGAATTTGCTTATTACGTCTATTATTAAGAAAGATAAGTTGGATCGCGTAAATTATTGAATTTCAAAATAGAAGCCAATTAAAATGATAGGATTTCCAAAAAAGGAGGTTTATTAAGATGCTTTTGGAATTGATAATGCATTGAATGGAATTGAAAAATGAAAATGCAAGAACTTTATCGGTTTCATCAAACAGGATTTACTTAAATTGAAATCTATCTTAATCGGAAATCTGATTTTATTTAGTTTGACTGTAGTGAGTGCGTTATTTAAAAAATTTACGAATATATCAAAGTTTAACAAAAATGATATCCAAAGTGCACTCTATTTCTATCTTTTCTTCACCTAGATTTTCTTTTTTTCTCGGATTTTCTTTTCCTTTTTATTTTCTAATTGTGCAAACGGTGCATCGACTAATAATAATATGAATACTGAGCATAAAAACAATCAACAATTCTAAACACATTAAAGGCAACTCATTGTTTGATCACATTTATATCTGCATGGGATAAACCTCTCCATTCCTTTTTTATTATTCTGTGTTGTCTTTAACTGTAGCAATAGAGTTCAGATGCAAATATGGTCGACAATATACAACATAAAACTAGCGGGATATATCGCAGCCAAAGACTGATCAACTTTTTTCGTTACACGGCGCGCTCTCCAATGCGTCGTGATTTCAAACGACTTATTGAGAACCCGTTAAATGAACTCATTAGGTTCGAAAACGTTAACGATCGTTTTATATAAAATTAATTAAGTTCATTTTCTCAAATTCCTACATTGTACACAATAATTGTACAATTTTATCGGAAAGACTTCTAGTCAATATTTTGGTAATACTCTAACCCTAGTAAGGCACTTAGTGACTACCTTATGTGAGTTTCGTAAGAAATTAACAATTAACAAAATTTTCAATAGCAACATAAGAAAATAGTTACGAGTTGCATAATTTGGCGATTAAATATTAGGCATGCAATTATGTCAACACATTGTCTACAATATTTAAATGTGTTTCTTTTTGTTTTATATATGTCTATAAGAAAAGGTTAGAGTGCATAGACGGCAAAATCGTTATAAAGAGAATTAATTTTCTTTTGTTGGGCCCAACAAGTCTACTTCTGATATTTTCATTGTGGTTGGAATTTTTTTTTCTATTATTTTAGTAACGTTGCGTTTCAATTGCTTTTCTCAAGAGTTTCCGTTTCCAACCTTTAACTTTAAAATCGACTACTACGAGATTTCGTATTTTCTAGTCTGAGATCTACGAAATTGTCACGCAACTAGGCGTGAAGTTAACTATAAATGAATATTAATTGAAATAATTATAAATCCCATGCCAGATGCGTTAATGCCAAATTAGTTATACACTTCGGCCTTAAACTAAAATACTAGAATTTTGTGTTTCAGATTCTTTCAATGTCCATAAGATTCTCTATTCGGTGGCCAGCACAGAAAAACTCATCAATGCGTTCTTAACTCCTCATCTGCATACTGATCTATTAGGACTATGTTATGGGCCAGTTTCTTTGCTAACTTTTTGAAGATGTATCGGTTCGCTATGAGACCCTCCTTTAGGGGATGCATCAAACACTTAACGATTACCGGCGCGATGCGTTTCATACAACTCGACATTAAAATTTCATTTAATTCTAGACTAGGACTGTACGGGCGAATTCACCTTCACGATCCTCCCCGAACAGCTGCTCGAACCGAAAACGAACAATTTCATGCTGACGGATATCCAATTCAGCCAATGATCCCAAAATATCGCGTAGTCTTTGTTTCTGCATGTGGAGCTCGCAAGGCCATAAACTTTGTCTCAGATCACAGCTCACTGGAGTTAATTTGTATCGTTTTCTTTTCTTACCTATACCAGCAGGAGTATCTTGTGTAGTTTTTGATTTGATGACACTCGATGCCTTCGCAACACATTCACCTGGTACTATCGAATTTCCAATTGTGCGCAAAATCTGTTCGTTTTCCGGGTTGTAAGAACCGTCACCGAAAATCTCTTCAATATCGTCCTTAGGTAAGTGCCGTAACTGATCAAAACGTTGTTGTGGGACTTCTGTCAGGTCGTTGGCCGGAGGATTCGTCTTGCTATCTTGTTCCCACCATGCTTTCTTTGGATTCCTGCCTTGAAACACAATCGCTCTTCAATAATATATATCTTGCAATCAAAACACCCGTGTTGCTCACCTTGAAAAATCCATTTGCAAATCAGCAGCAGCAGGAAATCCGTTTCGCATCTACAAATCCGCTTTAAATCTGATTTTTCCGAAGGGCGCATAGAAAATCACTGCAGAACTTTTGTTGGGGATCACTTTTTTAGCACAATAGACGTTGAGAAAAAATCACTGGCAACAGTTTCAGATCTTGAGAAAATACGCACCTGCTTTCCCGCGTTTTCTCTCCCACGTTGCGTCGGACTGTCAATCTGACAACATCCGACAAAACAGATGTGCGGAATGGAACGCCACATGGCGGCAATGTGCATTTTTATTGGTCGCCAGTGGCATAGTGTTTTGATGGCAACGGTGGGGGGGCATTACCAGATGGATATGTCTCGAAATGTATCGGTGTTGGATTGAATTTATGTTGCAAATATTTATAACCACAGATCTAAATATTTGGAAATAAAAAAAATATTTTCTGCGCAACGATATCCGCACGAAAGATGAAGTCCGCTTGCATTTCGAGGTCACACCCATCCGGCCGGGTGCAAGGGTTCGGGATCGGAATCACTTCGATTCCCGAGCGTAGGCGTCACATTACAAATTGCCGCCGTAAAATCTCCACCTTTCTTTGGGCACTTATACCTTTTCCTCTGTATATTTATTTTATTAACATTTTTCCATTTTCCTTATAATTTTTAATTCCCCATCATCTTAATCTTACCCTGTTATCCTATTTTTAACTACGAAACAAGTTGGATAGACAGACCTATGCTCATGTCAGAAGGGTTTTGTACTCTACTTACAAAATGCAGTAACCAGTAACGAATAAAATTAAGAAACATGTCATGGTCGAGGATCATACTATTATTAGCAAAGTTGAAAGAATTTTAACTTCTGAGGTATTTGTTATAGTTATACCCATAAATATCTCCCTTGATAATTTTTTTCAGATTTTTTAGATCACGGGTGTCCATTCGCGAGGGAAGAAACACATTTTTCGTGTATTTCTCCCCCTGTGCCCCCACTGAAGCAAAAACTGTCAGTTTAAGAACTGTTTTGAAAAGCTCTCATAGAGAACTTTCAGTTGATACTCATATCGACTACCTTTCATGAAATTTCTTTTCAGGGGCCACTCCTCTGTACTGTAATCATCGATTCATGGCCTGTATTTTCGAATCTTAAAATGGTTACAAAGCCCTTTTGCTAGGAGCTCTCTCCTGCCTCTTCGACTTGTTTCAATTGTATGTACTCATCTTCATGATACCTATCATTCCTGAAATTTTCATCAAATCCTAGCAAAGCTGTAGTCGCTAAGTCGGTAAAAAGCGCATATGGCTCCATAGCCATATGTTTCCATAGTAATACAGGGCATATTGTTCCATAGGAATACAGGAAAATTCAAATCGCTATAACTTCGTTAAATACTATATGATCTTTATGAAAAGATCAATCGTATAAATAGTCATCTGTTTGCTAAATTTTATTGAATTTAAGGGTACCGTTTAGATTTTATTCAAGAAAACATAAAATCGATAAATCATACTATTACTAACAAAGTTGAGTGAATTTCGACTTCTCATGTATTTGTTGTTGTTGTACTCATTAAGGACTACATTCATGATTTTTTTCAGATTTTTCGGATGGAAGGTGTCCAATCGCGAGGGGGGGTACGCGAAAAGTTCGTACATTTCCACTTCCCCTGCCTCCCTCGGTACCCATAAGGCAGTTTTAAGACTCGTTTTGAAAAGATCTCATTGAGACCTTTCCAACGACACCCTACTCGACTACCAATGGTGAAAATTTTTTTTTGAGGGGTCTCCTCACTATATGGGGAGACGCCCCTTAAACCCCTTTGAAAAATTTTTCACCCTTGAACTTTCAAGAAGTCACCACTTCTGACCTTTCCAGAAAGTTTCATGGCTGTAGCCTCTATAGTTTCAGAGAAAAAGTGCTGTGACATACAGACGGACGGACGGACAGACAGACATAGGTCGTGATTGCAATAGGGTTTTGTATTTTAGTACAAAACCCTAAAAAAAAGGAATATAATAATCATTTTAATTTTCCCACTAAAAGCACTCAATTCAATAATTCCGATTAAAAAAATTTCATTCGACACATTTTTCCTAACAAAACCTAATTCTTTCTTTCATACTAGCTAATTTTATTCATAAGCTCTCACTAACAAATTTTATTTTTCATGCTAACAAAAATTCATTCACGTTTCCCTACTAATAAATTTCATTCCCACGTCCATCAACAAAGAGTTGAAGTTGCTAATTTGATAAATGGGAAATCAACAAACGGTAGCTCCGTTGGAGCGTCGTGGATTCTCGACCGGGGGTCTTTGGAGTATCGGCAAAAGCAATAGTTCCCGTATATATACACTTTGCATCTAATCAAACACTTTCCTTGGTTATGCAAATTGCCATATATGCAAAATGGAAATTATTGCTTTTGTCGGTACGAAAAAGAGGTGTGGGTAGCGAAATCGGAGTGTAATGAACTTCGATTACCTTACCCAGATGTGGCAGCGGTAATGGAAAATGAAAGGATTGCGGGATTGGGGATTGGGTTCTTGGGTTTGGGGCATTCGGTATTTGACTTCGGGAAGAACAATAAGGATTGTTTTTGGCGGTACATTAATTTTTGATTCGGGGAGGAAAGAATTCGTTATTTGATCGTGAAAGCAAGAGTGTGTATTTTCGCGTTTATTTGTGGAGGTGATTTGCGGAATGAATTGTTCGGCATGTGGTTTGGAAGAAAAAAGGAGTTTTTGCATTTTATTCGTCAAAGTGATTTTGGGAATTAACAATTCGAAGAAGAAGATATCATTAGAGATTTTTAAGGAAGAAAAAAAGGGGGGTCTTTGGAGTATCGGCAAAAGCAATAGTACCCGTATATATACACTTTGCATCTAATCAAACACTTTCCTTGGTTATGCAAATTGCCATATATGCAAAATGGAAATTATTGCTTTTGTCGGTACGAAAAAGAGGTGTGGGTAGCGGAATCGGAGTGTAATGAACTTCGATTACCTTACCCAGATGTGGCAGCGGTAATGGAAAATGAAAGGATTGCGGGATTGGGGATTGAGTTCTTGGGTTTGGGGCATACGGTATTTGACTTGGGGAAGAACAATAAGGATTGTTTTTGGCGGTGCATTAATTTTTGATTCGGGGAGGAAAGAATTCGTTATTTGATCTTGAAAGCAAGAGTGTGTGTTTTTGCGTTTATTTGTGGAGGTGATTTGCGGAATGAATTGTTCGGCATGTGGTTTTGAAGAAAAAAGGAGTTTTTGCATTTTATTCGTCAAAGTGATTTTGGGAATTAACAATTCGAGGAAGAAGATATCATTAGAGATTTTTGAGGAAGAAAAAAAGGGAAAATTTGTGTGTCAGTGGTGACGAAGATAAAGTTTGGTTGAAGTGACTAAAAGGGATTAATGACCCAAAGTGATTAGCGGGCGTGAAGGTGAACAAAATACTTAGAAACGAATTGCAATTCATTGTGATAGAAGTGATTTCGTGCAGCATAAGATTTGGCGATTCGAGTGGGTTTTGTAAATAAAAAAAAAGTGGGCAGAAAGTGTATAAAATCGTTAACGAGGAAATCCCCTTTTGTTTTTTTTTACTATCCTTAATTAATGTGTATAACGCTGGTTGTGTCCCTTTGTGGAGTGGCATCTACATCAACTCGTGATCAAACGTCCCTTAATAGACATAGACAATAGTAATAAAAGAATTAAAGTAATTTATTAATTTTTCAATATTTTAGTAGTTGGCCAGTTCCCCTTCTGTTGCAGAGCGCTTCGCAGCCGTAAAAGAAGGGTGAGTAGTTTTGAATTCCGTTTTTTTTTTCTTGGTTTCTCTCATTATATGACGACGAGAATCCATTCAATAATTGTTTTCCTTGTGTAAATTCTTGAAGTAGTATTTAATTGAAAGTAAATTTCCATTAATTAGTAATATTTTTTTCGAATCAAATTAAAATTTGTTAAAAGAAGAAAACGGGCTTATTGAATCGAATTTTTTTTTGTATATTATTTCTATTGGATAAATTGGTGCTTTGTGAACAAATTGAAAAAAAATATAAGACATGAAGTGCTAGAGTGAGTATTTTTCATTTTTTGAAATGACCTCCTTCTTTCCCATCCTTTTCTCTTCGTGTTAGTGTTTTTATGTAGGGTAGCTCAGCACAAGCAGAGGGTGTCCCGAAAGTCTTACGACACGACTGAGCGCTAGCCGGCCTCAGTATGCCACCCCGGGCTACGCACCTCTCTGCCGAAACTTAATGTCTGAAACTGCGGTGCCTTCCGCAGTTGTAACAGATGGCGCTCAAGATGGTTTTCTAATGGTTTTGGTTGATTTTATTAGTTTTTAATTGTAGTTTAACTTTTTCAATTTTAGATTTATTGGGCTGAGTACCTGGAATGCCTAACTTGAATAGTGGTTTGTGCATTCCAGGGAATTTTTTTTTTCTTTTATTTGCAACGATTTTTATAATCTTCGATTTGATATTTCGGTTATGTTTCAAATGATGAACTTGTAGTTTATTCATGATTTCATTGGTTGTTTTGAGTTTAGTCTTGCGTTTGATTTTAATTTATAGATATTTGATCTCGGAGTTCGCCGCAGTTGCAGTGGCGCCCACCGTGCTGAATTTGGTATTTAACAGTCTCCACCGGCTATGACAGTGGATAAGCTGTGGCAATGTTGGTTGGAATCAACCGAATTTCAAGTCGTTAGTTGTATCTCCCTGCACGGGATAGTTGGACTTGGATCCAACACTTTGAATTAGCCAACGCTTTTGGCCCTTCCATCATCGATCTGGTTTTAGCTTGGGGATTTGTGCGGCTCTTGTCCGAGCCATGATGAAGTCCGTTGAGTTTCATAATGGTTTCATAATGGTCGACCCTTGTGGTGACATTAGAGCGGAGTCCGCCTTCAAGCTCCATAGCTATACCAGGTATTGTTGCGGTTTGTCGGCTTTGTGTTGTCTAAACTTTAACCCAACTTCCCATTTAAATTCCTTTTGCTAGGTCCTATTCCCACTCAAGAAGGATCATTTTTGAGAAATGAAAAATGTCGATTATATTCATCCTTTATTAATAAACATCGCATTGAATCTTTTATTTAATCACGCGCTGGTAGATTGCTTTTGTTGACGGAATTGTACGAGCTTTGCTGTACGCCGTATTTGATATAATATCTTACTTTTAATATCCTCTTGCTATTAGCGATTCATTAAAAAAACATAAAACATACACTAGTCGCCGGCAAATTACGTGTCATAATGCCAAACACGGTAAGACGCTCAGATGATTCTGGGCTGGCGCGTCTTACACGAGGTCTAGATCGCCTGACTCTGTCACCACCACGTCCTACAGGACACCTTACAGATTTAGGGGACAATCTCGCACCTTCTTCACCATTGGGATTGCACCCAGCTACTGACGCAATTCCTAGACCATCACCACATAGTATCCAGGTTATCGAGTACCCATAGGGAAACAGCCGTGCCTCAGAGACAGCCTTCGAGATACTTGCCGGTGAACAAATGGACGGTGAGTTTTGACGGTACCTCGCGAGGGTTGGATGCAGAGCGGTTTCTGCTCAGAGTGGAGACTCTAGCCCATCATCACGGGATATCCTCCGAAACTTTGGCCATGAATTTCCATCTTCTCATCAAGGGACCCGCTGAGGATTGGTATTGGAACTCCTACCAAAGCTGCTCCATAATGCTATGGTCCTCTTTGGTAGACGCGTTTAAAGAAAGATTCGCTGGCCATTACATGGATCTAGATATTCGTCGCGAAATAGACGCCCGTAAACAAAAACCCGGAGAGTCTTTTCAAACCTTTTTCGACGATATTATGGCCAAGGAGGTACGACTGCATAATTGCCTCTCCGACTGTGACCTTCAGCTCATACTCAGTCTGAACATGAGCCAGTGTCTGCGGGATCACTTGACGGGCATTGATTTCTCTTCGGTAAGGGGGCTTTCCCGTCGGTGTCGAGCTATAGAGGCTGTCTGATACCCTGATGGAATCTCAGAGCCAGGAGGAGGATAGTTGGCCTTCGGAAAATATGACGGGAAGGCCAAGACCAGCGCAACCGTACAACCCTTATTCACCTGATATACCACAAACTCGGCAGTATACCGAACATGCTGAGTTCACACCCCGTGGACAATACCCCGAATTATTCGCGGTGGAATCGCAATTATACGCAAGGAGTGCAGGGTAGCAAATACCCACGGTACCTCAAAGATTTCTCACTCCACTGGCAGTAATCAAACACCGCCACCCTTCCATAACGCTGACCTGTATGTCTCAGTTCCGATACTGGCGCAGTCTGAATTAGCAGCAGTAGGGCCTCCGATGACGCCAAAGGTTACCTGGTCAAGCAAGACAAACGTGAAACTGCCCCCAGCAGCTGCTCAAGCTCGTTCTTCAGCCCCTCCGCGGCCCGGATACGAATTTAGCGTCTGCTGGAATTGCCTAGACCTTGGACATACTTACCGGAATTGCCCTCAAGTAGTCCAGCGCATATTCTGTTTTGAATGCGGAGCTCAAAATATCCTTCGTCCCAGCTGCCCTCATTGCCGAATGTCGGGAAACATCAAACGGGGTGTGCCAAATCAGGGGAACCAACCACACCCTCCGACGCCTGTGATTACCTACGAGACCAGCGCCACCAAAACAGACCCCAAGTCTATCGAAGTTCGTGAACTTGCTTCCTCTATCGGTCCGAGCACCTCTAACGCTAGTCCCAACTTCGTCCGAAATAATGAAATGGCAGGCAATGCACAAGAATCACTCGCTAGTTTTAGAGCACGACCTTTGCGAGATCGCTTCCGGAGATCCTGGGGATATTTCTTTGCCAGGCGTACTGGCGTGGAGTCAATTGTTGCAACTCCTGGTGGCAATAGGCCCTACGCAGAGATTTCCGTCAAGAGTCGCAAATTGATGGGCTTGCTTGATAGCGGAGCCAGTGTCAGTATCCTCGGAGCCGTAGCCTTGGACCTGCTGTCAGGCTTGGGCTTGCATATGCATTCCATGCATGCTCATGTCCAGACTGCATCAGGGCACAAGGATCCAGTTCTGGGATACCTCACCACATTGGTGCGACTTAACAACGCACCAATTTGGTGAGATTTCAGGTTCTTCTTTCCTTGAGGCACACAGTGTATCTTGGAATTGACTTCAGGGATCTCTTCAAAATAACATCAATCCAAGTCAATACTATCGAAGCAGCCGCAGAGCCTCCGAGTCCTGAATTCTATCTGCTGTCCCCAAAAGATCAGCAACGACTGGACTTCGTCAAACAACAGTTTCCGTCGTATAATGCGAAAGGCTTGGGTAGGACCAGGCTCGTGTCTCATCACATTGACACTGGTTCTGCTCGACCCATTAAGCAGCGGCATTATGCTGTCTCGCCTGTCATACAGAAACTGTTGTATGACGAACTCGATCGTACGTTGTCTTTGGGGGTAATAGAGAGTTCGTGGAGTTCTCCTGTGACCCTTGTCAGAAAACCCGGTAGGATGCGTTTATGCATTGACGCTAGACGCCTCAACGAGGTGACCGTTAAGGACGCCTATCCGTTGCCGCTAATAGAAGGTCTATTGGCACGGTTGCACCAGGTTCATTACCAGTTTTGACCTGAAGGATGCCTTTTGGCAAATATCGTTGGATGACGCAAGTAAGGAGACAACGGCCTTTAGTGTCCCTGGCAGGCCCTTGTACCATTCCAAGGTCATGCCGTTCGGTTTATGTAATGTTCCCCAAACGATGTGTCGGTTGATGCATAAAGTAATACCGCATGAGCTGCAGTACAGTATTTGTTTACCTCGATGACCTGCTTGTTATGAGTCCAACATTTGATGAGCACTTGGTGCTCCTGAGTACCGTTGCAAAACTGCTCAGGGACGCCAATTTGACCATCAACGTTGAAAAGAGCAAGTTCGTCAAGAAGTAAGTTAAATATCTAGGCTTTGTAGTAAGTGATGGTATCCTGCGCACCGACCCGGAGAAGGTTTCAGGTATAGTCTCCTATTCTGAACCCCGAACGACAAAAGACGTGAGACGGTTCATGGGCATGGCAGGATGGTACAGGCGTTTTATTCCAAACTTCGCATCGGTTACGGCCCCTCTAACAGATTTGCTAAAGGGCAAACGTGCCTTCAAGTGGTCTGCTTCCGCCAATAGTGCCTTCAATAAAGTGAAGCAATTGTTGATTTCTGCTCCAGTGCTGGCTAACCCCGACTTGAAGCACTTTTATATCCAGTGTGACGCAAGTAAAGTAGGTATTGGAAGTGTTTTGTTCCAGAAGGATAATGAGAGTGGAGAGCATCCAATCGCATATATGTCTATGAAGCTCAACGCTTCGCAACATAACTATAGTATTACAGAATTGGAATGCTAAGCTGGTGCAGAGCGTAAAGTGATTCAGGGCATATATCGAAGGGTTGCTATTCACCATTATAACCGACCATGCCAGCCTTAAATGGCTGGTGCAACAGCCGGGCCTTCCTGGTTGATTGGCTCGCTGGAGCCTGAAACTGTAAGGGTTCAACTTCCAAATTGAACACCGGAAAGGTGCCCCTCATGTTGTACTGGATGCGTTATCGAGATCTTGCTCGCAGGACGAGCGGGTGGCCTCGCTCATTGCTTACCTCTCGGAGCACAAACAAATTGATGGTTGATACCTCAGTCTGCGTTCCAGGAGCCCGAGTACGAACATCTCAAGGAGCAAATCCTGAGGCAACCTGGTACGTTTCAGAATTAGCACCTTGCTGATGGGCGAGTGTACATCAGTACTGGTTGTCTTGTAACGCTGGCTTCGGATATTCCCCGAACAAAATTATGGGTTCCTGAAGGCCACCAACAGGCTCTTATGGTACGAGCTAGAATTCGTAAGACAACCGAAGTCTTACAAAGGAATTATTATTGGCCTCGTTTGCGTCAATACGTTATTCAGCACATCCAGAGCTGTTCAATATGCAAACAGGTCAAGGCTTCGAATTCCACTTTGAGACCTCCTATGGGCGCATCTCGAGACTCGGCGGGGCCTATGCAGCGCCTGTTTGTGGACTTCATGGGTCAATACCCCCATTCAAAATCAGTGGTCAGTGGTCCTGGACCATTATAGCAAGTTCATATGGCTCAAGCCATGCGATACTTGGAGCGCGAAATCTTTTTGACCTTCGGAGTTCCCGAATGGCTTCACTCGGACAATGCTATTCGCTAAGCTTATGAGCGACTATGGGGTGCAGCACTGCTTCACTCCATATATAATTCACCGCAAGCGAATGCCTTGGAAAGGTCAAACCAGTCGACATTGAACGCCATCAGAGCCTACATAGGGTCCGATCATAGCAGGTGGAACGAGAATCTTCCGGAATTGTGTTTTGCCTTCCGCTAGGTGATTCATGAGTCCACAGGATTTTCGCCCTATTTCTTCATGTTCGAGTACCACCCTATCCAGCATGGTTCTGAGAACACTTTCCTTAGAAGCTTGAATGCTTTTGGGGATGGAGAAGTACAGTTAGGTGTAAACAGTGATCGTCTGCGAGCCGTACAAGACCGCGTCCGAGCTAAGCTGGAAGAAGCCTATCACGAGGGAGCTCAATGTTACAACTTTCGGGCTCCCTCCCGTGAGCTACTCCAGGGTCTGAAAGTTTTCGTACAAAATTTCGCCGTGAGCAATGCAGCCAATCGTTTTGCTGCTAAATTTGTTCCACGATTTGTTCCTGCAGTGGTTCGCCGCCGTACTGGGCAAGTTTCTTATGAGCTTGAGGATGAATCCGGTAAGCTGCTAGGTACTTTTCACGCTAAGGACATCCGATCCAACTCATATTTACCCCTGTCGACATTCCTTGTTTGCCCAGCTGAATGACGCACTCAGGGTCTGGGTCGTCCCCACGATTGTTGCGAATTCCGGCATACCGGCATTCTCCCATTCGCAACGTCAAATTGCCTCCGTAACATCTCCACCTTCTTTTTGGGCACTTATAACTTTTCCTCGACACATTTATTTATTTTATTAACATTTTTCCATTTTCCTTATAATTTTTAATTCCCCATCATCTCAGTCCTATCCTCTTACCCTATTTTTAATTACAAAAAAAAAAAAAATTGAAATATAATAATCATTTTAATTTTCCCACTAACAACACTCCATTCAATAATTCCCATTAAAAAAATTTCATTCGACATATTTTTCCTAACAAAATCTAATTCCTTCCTTCATACTCATTAATTTTATTCATTAGCTCCCACTTGCAAATTTTATTTTTCATGCTAACACAAATTCATTCACGTTTCCCTACTAATAAATTTCATTCCCACGTCCATCAAGAAAGAGTTGAAGTTGCTAATTTGATGAATGGGTAATCAACAAAAGGTGGCTCTGTTGGTGGCGTCGTGGATTCTCGACCAGGGGTCTGCTGGGACCCTGGGTTCAAGTTTTCCGAGTGCAGGAAAGCACTCTTTTTGGAGTATCGGCAAAAGCAATAGTTTCCGTATATATACGACACTTTGCATCTAATCAAACGCTTTCCTTGGTTATGCAAATTGTCATATATGCAGAATGGGAATTATTGCTTTTGTCGGTACGAAAAAGATGTGTGGGTAGCGGAATCGAAATGTAATAAACCTCTATTCGATCTGCTATAAATATACAATGCAAGTAAGTTGGAATCTCTCTATCGAATTTCATAACAGATGTTGGGATCCCCGGTCGTAGTGAATAGTTGTAATCCTGCATGATTTTATGACCGAGGTAGAATGAGGAAAGTGATGCAAATGCATATTGTGCAGAAAAATTGTATTGAGGTATTGGGCGTGCAGTGGTTGAACTTATGGAATCGGGTTTTTGCTCAGCATGCGGATTTGACAACAATTTCTTGTACGAAATTGGGATTTCGGTCAGCAGGGTTGGCAAACCTTATGGAATAATTGGATTGAGGTCTACGCAGTGTCGGCTTTTTTACCCAACAAAAGCAAAGGTTTCGTGGTAGAGGAGAGTTCAGTATTTTTCTGGAGAGTTCAATATTTTTCTACAGTGCAGTGATTTCCACAAGTCTTCTATACGCGTCGGTATCACTAGGCATTGAGCCGAGTACATAGTGCAGTCATTTCTACGAGTCTTCTATACGCGTCGGTGTCACTAGGCATTGAGCCGAGAACACAGTGATTAGTTGGTTTTCGCGTGATCCTGCGTTGCAGATTTTTTTACGCATCGGTGTCACTAGGCATATGATCGAGGACACGTTCTCGCTTCCAAGGTCTGAAGTTGTACACACTGCCGTGGAGATACCAAAACGCGCCCCAAGGACTCCACGCACACTACACACGATGGTGAAAAACCTTTAACTGGATAGGGTGAAGGCTCTCCGGAGGCGATGGAAAAGGAACACGGCTGCTGGCGTTGAAGATAAACTTCTACATTATGAAATCTTTTAATACCTTGTGAAATACGTTGTAGAATCGTTGCGGACAATTGGTGTTTCATTCCCAAACGTGGAGGTTAAAGGACTTGGTTGTGTAGGGTAAAGTGAAGTCTAGGGTACCACTGGAAGAGGCCAGGGGTACACCGAGGACAGGTTATAACAAAGGCACACCCAGCGATTGGCAAAAATTCTGGGTGAATGACATGAAGCGAAGACGGATTGCGTACATGATTCTAACCTGACGCCCTGGCTCAATCGAACGCACGTAGAGACTAACTTCTATCTGACCCAGCTCTTGGACAAGCATGAATGTTTCAATTTTTCAGTCTTATCCTAACAAGGTCGATATGTCATTATCATCGAACTGCATGTTTTGTGTAGGGAATGAATGATTACGCTTCCATACACAAGAGATGGAGCTAGCTGTGCTGTGATAGGAGGCTTTACCCAGATAGTTTAATCGAAGATATGCTTAGATCAGTTGACAAATGGAACCAATTGGTACACCACATTCAGGTTGTGCTGTCAATTAAAAATGTCATTTTTGAGCATTCGATGATGTCAACGTTTCGTGGGTTATTTTCAAGCATTCTTTTTTTTCCTCTTTTTTTTTTACTAGAAAAGGGAGTCCTGTAACTTGATAGTGTCTTAAGGTGAAAGAAAAATGGAACCCAGTCTGAGGTAATGTATTTGGCAGTTCCAGGGTAAATTTTTAGCGGGTAGTACAGAAGCTATGCACGTCCAGGAGTCCACACACAGGGCGGGAATAGTATTCACTCCTTAACCACAAAAATATAAACTATCGTTAGAGTAATATGGTTACCTTAAACTTTTTTCGAAGGTCATACAGCCTTAAAGTTGATTACATTGAGTCACATTTATGTCTCGAAGGAGAAGTACTTTCCTGGCTTTTGCGAGGAAATTTCAAACTATGTGGGAACTCCAAAAAATTATTATTCCACCTATAAAATTACTAATAAGAAATTGACGGGTTTTTTCTTGGCATATCGGTTCTATGTTGCTGACTTTTATGAACTTTCGTTCCTTGTCAACACACCGAACATTGTATAAAAATGTTAGTCTCCCAAAAAACGACCACATGCAGAAAAATAGAAAGAATAATATCAACTTTTCCTCAACTCATGTAGGAACTTCCACAAGTAACATAGAATGATTCTAAAAACTTCTAGAAACTTTCTGCAAGTGTTGAAGAGATGTACAAGAAAAACTTCCAATATTTTTTCTTTGAATCAATCTGTAAAGTTGTCATTACATTATCCTGGTGCTGCTCCTGTTTTCACTCCAAGGCATGATAAAGTATTGAAAAGACAAATTGATGAGCATGTGTCTGTTCCAATAATATAAATCATTTAATAAAAACACAATCGCTAAGCAATTGGTATATTTGCTTAGCCTGAATGTCCTTGAGGTCAACAAAAAGCATTCATCAACAGTCCCGAGTCCTTGTTCTTTTTCTACTCAGAGATTTAATTGTATGCTCGTTACAGACCGATGATTTTTTCATTGTTCTCCAACGAAACGTAACATCAACAGGACGATTTGCCAAGCCCAACCATCTTCTGCAGACACACAATCAATCAAACCACAGTTCAAATTACTCTATGGATACATGTCTAAGGATATCACCGAAAAATCTGTCGTCTTAATTAACAACGAAATGTTTCATCAACATGTAGTAAATTTCTCCCTGTTTCGCCATAAATTCGCACTCATACATATGCATGAAGATTCGTATGTGCAAGTATCTCATTTAACTTCATCAGCAAATCCACAAGAATGAGCAGCATCCATTCGACAGGACCATATTTCAATGATTCCACTAGATTCGGCTAATAATGATGACGTCAAAGAAACCGATATGTTTACCACATCATTAAACATGGAACTTTTACTCGCTCATAGTCCTTTGTTGATATGTGGAGAATGGTATGTAATTAAGCAAAGATTCATGCTGTGTGTGAATCAATAGTATACCCGCAAGGCATCTCCGACGTATGCGAGGCTGGGGTTGGGGGATTGTAGATACTTCACCTGCCGACAGAACTAGTGGCACGAGCTTTTGTGTAATTACAACACCATCCTGCCAAAAGGAAAACAATCAGGAACCAGCGGAAGTTGAGAGCAGGCATGAAAGCGAGGCATGGCAAATGAGCGTCGTCAAATAATCAGATCTGTTCAGTCCTTGATAGGATCGAGGATAAATGGTGAAATCATAATGCAAACGTTTCCTTTGGCACTTAGAGTTAAACTCAACTCCCCCCTCTCTCTCTTACTCCCTCTCTTGTGTCTACACTCTATTTGCACGGACTGTGAGTTGAACTTTGATAAACGTTCTTATTGTTAACATCCCTTGTACAATTTCTCACATCCTTAACTCTGGTTGCCATCTTTCCTATCTTAACCGTCACAATCTTGTGATGCTGATCATTAATTTGTTGGAAAATTAAATGCTGTGTGGAGTGGGTCATTTGTTATCATGACCCAATAAACTCGAGATGGGTTAAAATAGTTTACACACGCGATGGTAAAGCAATCAGGATTCAGGGTGGAATAGAGTGGGCATAGACGGGGAGAGAGAGCGAATCTTTTATTCTCGGTGCCTAGTCAGGAGTGTGATGTGATAGAGCCGACAACTAACAAACGGGAAATAGGATCAATGCGGTTCTATTGCCACCAGAGAATGTGTTAGGTGCAGAGTTGAGTGATTGTAAAGGATGTGTTTGCAAAAGGTCAATGAGAAACGTTAAATTAATGATCGGATTATGGTGGATTATAAGGCTGTGTTTATGGTCAGTGTGCCGTGTAGAATGTTGATTAGAAAATGTGCAGTTGATTGATTTTAAAGTTGAGCAGAAATTTCAATTAAATAGTCAAATAAGTTCGACGGTTCTTCAACGATGAATTATTACTGAGGATTCCAAAGAAATGGCAGAAAATAGGAGGTTTTAGAACATTAACTATCCAATTCACCCTTGAAATCTGGTAGCGAAATCAGGCATTTTCGGCGACTCCGGTCCAGTATTTCGTGAATTGTCTATTTAGTTCCCTTTCATTAATTTTAGACACGAAATCCAGTTTTCATTCTTGTATCGAGAACCTCACTCCTGGTTTGGACTAGAGTTCAATAGCCTTAAATTGGAAAGCGGTGGAGAAAGAACTTAAAGTTCAGTTTGCTGTCAAAGCAGCCCTATTAATATCAGTACTGAATACCACTAAAAAGACTGGTCTGAAGCCTAATCAAAATAGTATTAAATGGGACGAATTAGGTTAGACTGAGGGTTTTAGCTGGTACGACGTAAAGCAGCCAAAAACCGGCTTCAAAGCTCCCGACTAGAAATATGCACGAACACAAGCCTCCAAGAGAAACCCAGAGAATTTCTTAAACCATTCAGAGGACAAGAAGTGAACCACGGCGTAGACTCTTAAGGTAAGCACTGCTTGAAAAACCTACAGATTGTAAATTGTACGCAGATGCCCTACAACAGACCAAAGGAGCTTTCAAATCAGAAGATACCTTAACTGCTATTAAAGTAGTAGAACGAATTCGGTCTGGCCACTTATTGGTTATATTTGCCGCAGATACCTCAAATAAAGAATCTGCAGCAAACACTTTGAACTACAAATGATCGACCTCACCGCTGCAGCGCTACAAACGTTAGGATGATATACGAGAATATTCGACTTTCTTCTTTTCGGCGGATCAGAAGAGAGTGCTGTTAAAAAGTGAATATCGAATTGAGTATTTAAGTTGTACGCATTGTACTGTCAAAAATTATTTGTGAATTTGTAATTAAAGTTGTTGTGCGCGATTTTCCACTCAAGCGAAAAGGTGACCTCTATGATCAGTATGGTGTAGTGGTTAGACCACTCACGCCATATAACGAAGGTCCCAGGTTTGCTTCTCGTTGGCGACAACGAGACTTAGTTCGAGTGATTCTTGGGACGGACTATAAGTCCGTTCAGTTATGATACGTACTGATTTAAAATCAGAGCATATCACAGCTGGGTGGACGGACACACGGCCAAAGCGTGGTACTAAACATATTTTTTTTTTGTGGTAGGGAGGTGAAGGCATTTACGCCCCCCGAGTCTCGCAGTGTGGGACTCCCATGGAGGATACCCTTGGACTACCCACGAAACACTTCCCCTGTCAATCTGAGAGCCTAGCCTGGAACCGTTTGACACATTACTTCGGGCCAGGTTTCGTTTTGTTACGCCGTGGGGCGCCTTCAAGCTGGGGAGTCCCTTTCCTAGCGGGAGGGGAGAGGGGAAGAGGAAATGCCAGAAAAGCGATCCCCCAGCCCCAGCGCCCCCGGCTGCTGTGAGTCCCTTTTATATTTTAGGACTGGCCGAGCATAATGTGCCACCTGGTTCCATTTGTCAACCGATTCGAGCATCACCGCGACTATATTATCCAGGGTGAGCTCTCCCGTCTCCCTGTAGAGTTCGCTTCGCAGCCTGACCCATTTTGTACCCGGAAAAAATGTGTGACAGGCATTGTCCTCCTCTCCTGGGCAAAACCGACAATCGGGAGACCGTGACTTACCGACCTTGTGCACGTAAGACTGAAAACACCCGTGCCCGCTCAAAAGCTGGGTCAGATAGAAGTCAGTCTCACCATGCCTTCGATTTACCCACGGTCTCACATCCGGGATGAGGCGCGCAGTCCACCTTCCCTTCCTGCAATTCCCCCAAGACTGCTGCCAATCGTTGAGCGAGCGCTGTCTTTCCTCGCGGACAACCATCTCCCTCGCATCCTCGTTTCGGCGCAGGTAAATAGTGCGGCGCTCTCTAGCAAGGAGGGCGACAGGTATCACGCCTGCAATCACTCTCACCGCCGAGTCGGAGACTGTTGGATACGAAGATGCAATTCTCAGTGCTCCTCTTCTCTGTACCTGTGCCAATCGTTTTCGGTATACCTCCTTGCTGAGAGCGTCGCCCCATACCTCTGCTCCGTACAGAAACAATGACCCTACAGCACTCATCAAGAGGCGTCTTCTTGATGGGCTGGGTCTCTTACGTTGGCCATAATTCGACTCAGGGCCGATATTCCCGAAGCAGCCTTCTCAGCCGTTGCCCTGATTTGACAGAGAAACTCATCTTTGAGTCGATCAGTAGCCCCAGGTACTTCACCGCTGGCTTCGATTCGATTTGTATGTCTCAAATACTGATCATCCTTACTCTAGGGATTCTCTTTTTGTCAAGATGACTACTTCGGTTTTCTCCAGTTCTAAACTGAGCCCGCGAGCAGTCATCCAGTCCCTCACTCGGCGCATTAGCATACCTAGCCTAAATTGCGCTTGTTCAACGGTGCGTCCGGCGACCAGAGCCGCAGCATCATCCGCATAGCCGACCAAGCGCGACTCCTCTGGCATCTTAAGTCTCAGTAGCCCGTCGTGAGACACGTTCCACAGGTCCGGACCAAGGATAGACCCCTGGGCAACACCCGATGTAATTTCCATCCTTCGTTGGCCCTGTGTCGTGTCGTAGAGCAGGCTTTGGTCTTTTAGGTAGTTCCCCAAAAGCCGCATTAGATATTCTGGAACTTGAAATGAGTTTTCCAGCGTATCCAGAATATCCACCCATCTAGCGGAGTTGAAGGCATTCCTGACGTCGAGTGTCACCAACAGCACGATCCGTCGCTTGGTGCGACTATATGCATCTGCCTTTTGGACCGCGTTCACCACCTCTGCAATCGCATCAATGGTAGGACGTCCTGCTCTAAAGCCGTACTGCCGAGGAGATAGGCCCCAGCAGCACGAATCTCGTCAGTGAGTCTTCCCTTGATGAGTTCCTCTAGCACTTTCCCAGCCGTGTCTAGCATGCATAGCGGGCGGTATGCAGACGGTGATTCGGGATTTTCCTTCCCCTTGCTGATCAGCACGAGCCTTGCCACCTTCCATCGTACCGGGAAAACCCCGTCTCGTAGGCAAGCGTTAAATGTGCTGAGCAGCAAGTCAGGACAATGGTGATAGACGAGACGCAACACCTCAGCTGGAACACCATCTGGACCTGGAGCCTTCCTCGCTTTCAAGGAGCGGACTGCCTCCTCCAGTTCCAGCTGTGTGAAGAGTGGGCACTCTACTGCTGTTTCACCATGGACAGCGTCAACACGGATGGGACGGGTGGGGAAGAGTCCCCGCACTATCGCGTCCATCTTTTCCGCGTCATGTATACAAGGCTTCCGTAGGGCACCAAGTTTCCCCATGACCAGCTTGTAGCCAAGGCCCCACGGATCCTTGTTCACATTGTCCACTAGGTCATGCCAGCAGCGAGCCTTGCTACTGTTGATCAGTTTGCGAAGGCATTTCCTGGCCGACTTATATGCTGCCACCCAGTTGCATGCCTGGTCACGGTTCCGCGCCCGTTGCGCCTCACGTCGAAGCTTGTGACACTCCGTCCGCTTTTCAGCGATTTCAGTAGACCACCAGTACACTGGGGGCTTGCCGTGCCGGGGTCTTTGACGGGGCATAGAAGCGCAGCAAGCAGTCGGTATTATGCTCGTAGTAGAGTTCACCACGTCTTGAGCTGCCAGTTCTTCCGTCCCCTCCGGAGCTCCCTGCAGCGGCTCACCTGCTGTGAGAACGTCTCGACGAACCTCTCGACGTCCATTCTTCCAATGTTCCATCCAGTTGTAGAAGGCCGAGAGCACGGACGTCGGGAGATAGCATCACTTACCTCAAGCAGAATGCACTGATGATCACTGGCTGAGTAGTCCTCTAAAACTTTCCAGTTGTGTATCCTCCGTACTAAGGACTCCGAGGCGAATGTCACGTCCGGTATGGTTCCCTCAAAGCCAATACGGCGGAAAGTCGGCGTGTTTCCGGAGTTTAGTACGACGAGGGCCGTCCTGGCCACCATTTTCAGGATTCGTTTTCCCCGCGGATCCGTCTGAGGCATGCCCCATTCGATTGCTTTAGCATTGAAGTCGCCCCCAACGAGCACTTTACCCTCTGCGTTCGAGACAGCGCCCTCCAGAGCATTAAGCTTGGCTTGGAAAGATGATATCGACTCGTTAGGCGTTAGGTACACACTAAAGAAGGTGATCCCTGAGCACCGAACCCACAGGAAACCATCCCCCCGTTCACAACCCTCCGCTTGAAAGTCACTGATCCAAACCCAGATAGCGGCAGTACCAGTTTCATCAGAGTACCATAATGCAGGACTTTTATTATGGTGTTGCTCACTCAGCAGCAAGAAGTCGGCTTTCATGTCCCTCGCAAACTGCTCAAGCAGATTTTGGGCGGTTGAACTGCGGTGTAGGTTTAGCTGCAGGATGCGGGTCATCGAAGCTCTGATTTTGCCTTGGCTAGGGCTTCCTGGAACACCCGGCATTTTCCTGATCCCAAGACGTGTCCAAAATCAGATTTTGGATCAGCATCCTTGGAAAGGATACTGTGTGCCTCCTCCGCACACTTTTCTTTTATGACCCGTTTCACCGCATTTGTAACAAAGGGAACTCCTTTCGGGTCCTTTGCATACTTGTGTGGTGTGACCATAACCAAGGCATTTGAAACATTGAAGAGGCGTTGCTCTTCGCCGTATCCTACAGACAACCCACCCAATTGGTACTTTGCCCTTGTTCAGGAATTGTTCGGCGTCCTTTTCGGTCAAGTCAACTACGGCCATGCGTTGTCCCCTGTTGTTTTCTGGTGTCAGTCTCGCTTTGATCCTTCCTACGCTAGGGAACTCCTTTTTGATGGCCTCTTCTACCTCGGCCAGATCCGTCACGCAGTCTATGTCTCGTATTTCGATCGTTTCCATCGGCTCGAGCGGGGCTATAGTTGCGCTTTTTTACTGCGTCACAGAATGCATCTTTATTGCCGGCCTCTGCTCCAAATTCGACCAGTATGTGGCCCGACCGCGTTGGTCATACTACTTTAATGGTAGTATTGGTGTCTTCGGGCCTTACGTTTCCCCTGATGTCCTGCAGTACTTCCGCGTAGGATCGGCCATCTTTGGGCTTTACAAGCAGTGCCTGCTGCCGGGGTCTTTGTCGGGGCTTCTGCCTCTCCTGCTTTGCATCAGGTCCTTTTTGTAATTGGGCGTCCGTACGAACTTTACTTTCTGGCTTTTTTGAAGGAGTTTCTTTGCAGCTTTCTTCGCTCCTTTTGTAAGCACTGTCTGGAACCCCTGATCTAGTGCTCCACGCCCTTCAAGTGCCTCTTCCTTCCTTCTTTTATCCCGATCTCCTTCGATTGGGCTAGACGCCAACCTTTTATTGACGTTTAATGGTGGAGCTATCTGCGTGTCGCCTTTAGATTTCGCCCCAAGCGCCTCTTTAGCCTTCTCTTCGTCTTCGGCCCTTAACCAGCTTCTCCGATAGTGCCCTATGTGATCTAGGAGCTCCTCTAGTTCAAGGAGCCCTTCCTTTGCTGCTTTGCTGATTTTTGGGGAGTCGCATGCAGCTTGTATTCTTTTCAGAACATCTCCCACTTTTCGGAGTAGTCTTTCTTCTTCATATCGCTGGGCCGCAATTGTACCATCCTTGGGAGAGGTTATCGCGTTCCGTTTCTGAGTGCAGTACTTCCGCCACATTTTCAACTTTGGCGGTGCATTCACGCGGTGTCTGGTCACTCTTTGCTTTTAGTGCCGCAATCTCCTCGTTGGCTTCTGGATTTTTCGTTGCAATGTCGGGATTTGCGACCCTTGCATCAGTCGCTACGGTAACGATCGCAGCAGTGACAATCGGATTTTCGGTGTTCTTTATGTTATCTCCCACCGCTCGAACACCTTAAGTGTCCTGCAGAATTTCCCGTTTCTCCTTAATAGGACGCTCGGGCGTTCGCATCATTTTTTTGCTGCGCCCGAACGCCGCAGGAATCTCAGTCTGTATTCTCCGTTTTTTCGTCCGTCTTCACTGTCGTTGTGTTAGTCTTCGTCGTTGTTAGTACCGTTCGCGATGTACTGTTGACATTGTGGCTGCAACCGCTGGTTGCGTCGTCGTTATTATTCTTCGTTTCTTTTTCTGGGTATTTGTGGTCTTTTGATTTTGTGTGCTCCAGTTTTGTTGGGTCCCCCCTCGGAGCCGCTATCTCCGTTCGTGTGTGTAGTCGCCTTTTTGGTCCCATGGTTATCTTTGCAGAGCAGGGAGGCCATGCGAGGATTGGCACAAGCCCTTATGGGGACAAGTGCTCAAAGCCAGACCAGCGCTAATCGGGAGTCCGTCTCAACCGAACCTACACCACCAACCCAATGGGGCGAACTTCGAACGTACTCTGAGGCCTGCCAAGGTTTTACCGGGACGGAGACGGTATGATAGTTGAATTGGAGCCGTTCACACACGAGTTTCACCTCGGCGCTACTGTGCAAAGCAACTAGGTCCAAACCATCACATCCGCCAGCCCAAAGCGTCATTTGCAGTTCGTTGTCCAAAGCGTAGTCCAGATCCAATCAGAGTCGTTACCTGTCATCCCAGGAGGGAACCTCACGGCGCCCCCCATATCCTCGGGTCCGTGGGGGCGGAACTTCCCAAAGAATGCTAGCCTCCAAGGGTACTCTTGTCGACCGGCATTCGCCCTGGTACTAACCATATCACCTTCTCGAGTCCCGATACATTCGATCAAGATAATGAGATACTCTAATTATCTCTCAGCGTAGAAGGGGCTGCAGTGTTAAAGCAAAAAAATCAAATGATCAGGACATACAAAAGCTTAAATGCAATGAAGTAATATTCAATAAGCAACCAACCTATATCCAGCGTTTCTCTATATTAACCTTTATACCAGCGTTTATCGCTCGGTCAACACTGCCCAGTTCAAAAGTGTAGAGCCCGGAAAAATGTCGCACCAAAGTACACCACACAGAATGACAGTAAACACTTCATTGGCTCTTGCTAACTAAACATCGGACGCCAAAAAGGACTCAGTAGTATTGAAACTAGAAGGGATTTTAGACTCGGAGGTAAACCAAATCAGTGTGGCTACGATACATCGAATAAAACTGCCACCTTTCTGGCAAAACGACCCAAGTGCATGGTTGTTGTAGGCAGAATCGTAGCATGAATGATAATGGTAAGTAAAAGTAAGTAATATATTTATTAATACTTTCATTTTGTACAATTTCGGATCTTATGTTAGGGGTCCTGAATACAATTCATAACATCCTTAAGTCAAATTTAAGCCTAGCTATTAATATTTCGTTAAAAATGGTTTGTTTATCTGAAGGAAAAATTTTTAATCAAAAACCCCTTACTTGAGCCTATAACCAGCTTATCCTATCTTTGAAAACTAACTTAAGCTACCCTAGCTTAAATGTGCTAACTAGACTAAGAACGCATGATAGCTAAGCAATAATTCTACCCGAGTGTGATACAACTAGGGGATTGGATGAAATGGCTGATTGGGCCATCAATTTTTCTCTTCGTGTACGAAAAACGATAATTAATTGAAATCAAATCTAAGTCTTCTAATAATATTAAAATTTTATTCAACAAAATTCCGACCAAACCTAGCTACCAATCAGAAGAGTCTGTGTGGTCGAGTGGTTAGAGCATGAACGCATAAGCCGAGGGTCCCAGGTTCAAACCTCGTTGTGAGCAACGTGATTTAATTCAGGGGATTTTTCGGACAGACTATGAGTGTTCACTCAGTGGTAATATGTACTGATTTAATCAGATCATATCATAGCTGAGCAAGCACACGGGAGCATGGTACTGACCAAACCAACTTCCGAATAAATCAATACGGTCATGAAAATGAGATACTCTAACTATCTCTAAGCGAAGGCCCGAGAAGGGCTGCAGTGCTACAAATAAGAAGGATCAGAAGAGCATTTATGCAAACCAGCAAACGCACACATCGCAAAGCCATTGCATTCATCTCATCGTAAGGCCATAGCATACATCTAATCGCAGTCATAACATTGAATCAGTTCCTCGAATTCAGTCTGGCACCGTATATTTCACATCGTGAGAAGCGCTGACTTGCTGTACGTGGCGTGGCTGCGTCTAGCGCTTATCGCATGTGCACATTGGAATGTGCTGATGATGATGATGGACTCCATGGATCGGCAATGCTGACTGTCTAGAGATGATGATTTAGATTCAAAAGGGTAAGTACTCGTACTTAGATTATCCAGCATCCCGCCGGCCAAAAAGACAGGACGATGGGGAGTCTCTGCCGTTTCTGGATTCCGTGGTATCGTCCTCTTCCGGTCGGGTAAGTATTCGTCTGTGCGACATTTTTGATGATACTGTCGCCTGCTTGCGGGCTCAGAGTACGCCGCTGCCAATGATTAGCATGCATAAAACTCTGAGACGCCTCCATGCAAGCAAGCCTTCGTACTTCGCTGGGAGCGAATGTAGTGATTTGACAGATCGATGTCTCTCTGTGGTATCACGTGTCCGACTGCAATAACTGCGCTTGGACCTCGCACAGAGTTTCGGATTATGAGTGTTTGATGCCTGAGCGAGCAACCTAGTGCCATCGTGAAAGTACCCTGCCCTGTTAATTGTAAGTGGAGGGTAGTAGCTTGGCAATCCAATTCATAGACCGATGACTGGTTCAGAATGAATATCCACATGTTCTGCAATGTTATCCAGAGAGGTCTCGGGGTCATCGCAGCCAGCACACAATTGTCTTTGTCGATAGTTTTACGCAGATACATGTTCATTTCACATGCGTTTTTCCGAGAATTCAAACTATGAATAGGTCCTCTGAATTCACATAAAAGTTTGTCGGTCGAAGGCCTGCATGCTCTAATATCTTGATCAGTTAACGTGAAGTATCTATCTCGAACTCATTGAAGATTTGGTTGTCTATTCCAGGTGTGATTCAGCAGGTTTGGCAGCACGAATTCTTCACCATCAACGATGGGCAATCGAATTTCAAGTATGATGGTGTCATTTTAAGCCACCACCTTAGTCACCATTGCTTTGTAAAGGTCTTTCCAGTTCATTTACGCTGCATGTAAGCCATGCTCCTTGATAACGTGAACCGGCAAAACGCCCGGATTAAGTACGTTATGTTGCGCGTCTAGTATTATAGCCAGCAATCTTTCCTGACGCTTTTGAAACGTGTTTATGTCTCATGTCAATAACGTGATGAGTTTTTTCAAACCCACCTGCGTATCCGTAGATAATTCCGCACGACTGACACTGTTGACGTTGCTAGACAGCCTATCATTTACAGCTTTGGTTAAGTTTTGGATTTGCTCGTCTTACTGCCGTAATAAATTCTGAGTTAGATCTAACACGGATATCCGTCTCCTGCTGAGATTTGCTAGGTGCGATTGATCGCGTTTGGTTGCAGCTATGTCTTTTCAGTAATTCTCTGTAAATTCTTCATCTATCACGCCAAAGAATTTGTTGGCAATTCCATTTACGACGTTAAGCAGTCCGCGTTTTATCCTTTGATGTAGAGCACCATGACGGTTTCCTAGAAGTGAATTATTGTAAATGATCTGTTCCAATGTTTTCCGTAGTCGGGCGTTGACTGCTCTGGAATAATGATCATCTGCTTTTTTTTTATCACACAATTATCTGATCTAGATGAGGAATGCTTCGATTCAGCCGATTTCTAGTTGGTACGCCGTCTGTTTACAGTATGCCAACAGGGTCCAATGACTGGTCACCCATTTCAAACCGAAATTGTGCTCAAACAACAATCCCGTTTGGGTTATGAATTGCGATACGTTGAACCAGCTGCTGTAGTTTTGACGGCTTTGTGCCTGCCCAAAGTTGGAGGCACAAATAACGATTGTTAACAGGATCCACCACCATCTCTATCCAGGTCCAGCAATAATCTGATAAGACGATCTTTAAGGCCTTAAATCCAGTTGCTGCATGAGCATGCCTTCGAGCAATTGACGAATCGCCCCGGCGGTTGATTTTCTCCGATTCTACTAGCAGCAAGTATATCTTCATGATTGAACGCTGGAACACTCCACTGGCCGTTTTCAGTGTCACCACCCTAACGAGGCCATCAGCTCATTTAGTCGCTGCAGTTATTACGCCTTTGTTCCACTGTGATGGAGAAAGATCATCATTCCTTAGAAGCACCAGCTGCTTACTAGAACGTCGTTCGTCATTCTTTGCCATTTCGACCTCGTCATGAGTGTGCTCAAGTACTCGCGTGACCATTCGTCCTATGTTATGATGTTGTGACTCAACACTCTTTCCAAGCTCCTCAAGGTGATTCGCTGCCCTCACCATGTTTCAGCCGTTGTCACTGTATATGTGATCGCATCGACCGCCTCTTGCCACAAATCTGCGTGTGGTGGCTATGAGAGCTGAGGCTGACAAGTCAGTGACCAGCTTCAAATGTACAGCTTTTGTCGCAAAACACAAAAGACAGCTATATACGATTCTATCGTTGGTGGTCTTCTGCCCCTGTGTCACATCGATCGGCGCAGCGTAGTCTATTCTCACCACTTGAAATGGGTTGGTGGGTTTTACTCTCGTAGGCGACAAGTCTCCCATGAGTTGTTGACGCGCCATTTGCTCGTATCGAACGCATGTATGGCACGTATGAACTATTCGCTTCACGGTTGGTCTACCTCAGCATATCCAATATCGTCGGCGCAAGTGTGACAATGTCAATTGGACTCCCTCATGCAACGTTTGATGGTGTACTTGGCGCACTGTCAAATCCGTGAAATGTCCAATGGATGGCAAGATTATGGGAAGGTTTTTTGCTGAAACTCAAATCTGAGTTTGTCAAACGTCCTTTCACTCGCAAAATTCCGTTTGGATTGAGGAATGGCGTTAATCCCTTGATTCTGCTGCTCGTTGGAACCTTCCTGTTGGTTTTCAATTTCATGATTTCCCTTTCGAAAGATTCTGCTTGCACTACTTTGACCTAGACATCCTCTGCGTTTTCCAGTTCGCCAACGGTAATATAAGGCTCCTTGGCTGATCTTGACTTTAAGAAATTCATATATTTTTTCCGAAATTATATTCTAGTTTGGTTCGCCCCATCTTTCGAGTACTGTTCGCCAGTTTGGCTGCTTCATTTGAAGTGTTTGGAGATCGTCTGGATCGTCTTCTTGAAGTTCCGGATTCCCTACATTTTTTATGAATTACGCTTATCCATCCTCAGTATTCCTTCGCTGAAAAAGCGTCGACTCTACCTTGATAAATGTTTCCTTTACAGACATTTCCCTGGTCTGCTCGATACTCGCCCAGTCAACAAGGCTCCAGTAAGGCGTGTTACGCGTTTTACAAGATCGTGTAATATCTTCTTCGCACACAACATGGTGCATTTTCAATCATCCAGGCTCAAAATATCTCGTAACCATGATGACGTTTAGCTTTGGCCTTTCCCCCTTTCATATTTACAAGTAGTTTATAAAAAATATGTCAACTCTCTTCTTCTCAATTCTTAATAATGTGTTATGCATATTGCAGTCATTGGCGGTGTTGCGTTGCGAACTTGGGGGGTCGTGTCGGGTGATACTGCTGACAATGGTTGCATTTTGGACGTTGATTTTGCTGAGTCATAGCTGCGATTTTCGGATGAAGAGACTAGGTCTGCCTCAATCAACGCGGGCTTGAGTCTCTCTGTCGACACGTTGGCTTTACGGCCGCTGATGTCGATTGTGTAAACCACGTTTGAAACTCCTTACAGCACTTTATGAGGGCCGCAGTAGGGCTGCGTAAGCGGCTTTTTGACGACATCCATTCTTAAGAAAACATGAGTGCAGATACCCAGGTGTCTGTTGGCGAAAGTCGTTTGCAGGTTACGATGTAGTGGAGGTACAGGGCGTAGTTGGCTCATTAAGTTGCGCAAGCCGATGAGGAATTCTTTGGGGGTCGACGCCGGGGAGTAAAAACTCCATCGAAAACTGCGACGAAGCCCAAACGACAAATAGCTTATATGTGGATAATCTACGGGTACGTTGTAATGTCGAGGCGGGAACGACGTACATGTCTGCACCAGTGTTAACTAGGAACGTTAATTTAGTTTTTGGATCATGAATTAGCAGGCGATTTATGGAAAAACCCCACGCTATTGCCTGCAATGCTAATGGTTCAATGAGTTTTCCGATGGTGAAACGCGAAATGCGCAGGCGGGGGTCGGCAGCGTCAAGCTGCGGCACCGGAATTCTTGTAGAAATAACACCAATCGTTAGTTGGTTTCTGCGGGGCTGATACTTCCTGTCGTCAAGAGCAATGACATGCGTTGCACTTCGCGCCGATTCCCTTGAAAGAGCTGGACTGAATGCGATTAACTGAGCTCCGCAATCTATTTTGTAGCGAACTTGGTAGATATAAAACTCCGTAAAGGACTGCAGCGATGGTTTGCTGCCTCGGCGAAAGAGGATGGTGGGATCCGTCTTGATACATACTGTTTTATGGATAACTTTAGCATGGTATCATTAAAACAATAATACAGATAACCGAACTATGGAAAGTTCACACGTGAGCTGAACATTAGAAGTGAAAATATTCCGATTCAAAGCAACACACACGGCTATACAAAATTTTTCAGTTTTTTGAACTTAGGGGGAAAACCAAAACCGCGACTGAACAACGACGGCCTCTCCTCGACGTCTCCAACTCGACTCCCCCGTTTGGTTGTTAGTAGTCCTTTGATGTATTTGTCAAACCGACACTTCACAAGCAACCGTTCATTCAGCCGCATAGATTGCCTTCGCCAATGGAATACGTGAATGTGCAGCGGGAAAAGGTGTTGCCATGTCCAAATTTTAATTGCAGATTTGAATAATAAAAGTAATATAAGATAATAACCTAGAAAAATTCAAATAAAAATGACAAAAAAGATAAATATCATGTATAATATAAAAAATATAAAAAAAATTAAATTTAATACATGCAAAAATAACATAAAATTTATATTTATAATAACAAAAATATAATTTATAAAAGTATAAGTCTAAATAACTGAATTTTTCAAATCTGTAATTAAAATTTGGATCGGTGTTATGCCAGTTTAGGAGCAGTTTGCTTAGGCGACTGCTCGATTACTGTCTGTCCGACGTTGCACGTTGGCGATGACATCCGATGTGTCAGAACTCGCAATGCTATCTGCGGCGCACGCCAATTTTTCGTGGTTATCGGTTTCTAATACCACCAGGATGGTGCGAATGTTCACGGGAAGGTATGCGATTTAATCACTGACTCCGGCACATTAAAACCTGCTACCGACTGCATCCTTCGAAGAAATTGCGATGGACGTTGATCATCCGATTCCAGGCAATATAAAAGCTGGTGCAGCCTGTCGTGCTTTTTGAGCATAAACACGGACAACAACCTTGACTTTAGCGTTGCATATTTACCTACATTGGGTGGCGTTCGAATTACATCAGCCACCTGAGAAATGATTGCCACGTTTAATTCTGCCACAACTCCGTCAAAACGAAAATGATCGCCTGATATATTACTTGACCGAAACTTAAACTTTAATTTCAGAAATTAAGTATTGTCAGTGTAAGCACACCGAGCATGACATACACCACGATACTGTCATTCGACATGAGTCAGTCGAGGTCCGCCATCCGCCGTGAATTGATTGCCAAATAAATTGTTTAATTGATATTTTCGTTCTTTTTGTTATTATTCACATCCATTGTTCCTCCCCACTGAATCATCCTGACAGTTCAGGAGTGGGATGATGGATTTGATAACCGAATTAAATGGATTGACGGTGAAAGTGCTGCGCGAGAAGTGCCGATATCATGGATTGGCGACCGCCGGGAACAAGTCCATGCTTGTTCAACGCCTCGCCGAATTGGGTGTTAAAAGTGCGACAGGGATAGATAGTGATCTCTTGCCGAGAGGCCGCGAACTCGAAGAAACAGTCCGTCAGCTGCAAAATTTGAGTGTTGGTGTGCCACAAAGCGTTTCGACGCCAGTAACACAAACAGTTTCACAACGCGTGGACGAAAACGTTCAATCGTTCATAAGTGGAAGTGTAAACACGAACGCACACACACAACCGTTTGTGCCACCGCAGTTGCCGTCGTCGACCAGTATGACTCAACCACTCGCATACACGATGCCTACGCATATACATGGACTGATGATGAGTAATGTTTCGTTTGCTTCACATCACCAGCCGCGCATGCAGGTCACAAATGCCTCCGCTCCGACGGGTCCGCATCTCGCTCAACCGCCAACAGGCATGTACCCGTATGTATATCAACCGACGAGCGAGATCGGGTCTGTGAATGTTCACGACATTGTCGATGTGTTGCCGGAGTTTCACCCGTTTGCCGCCGATTCTTTAACGTCCGAACAGTTTGTGTGTCGTATCACACAACTAAAGGAAGCCTACCGATGGAGTGACCGTCTTGTGCTGCTTTCAATGTTTTCGAAGTTGAAGGGTGCTGCTAAAACATGGATCGACATGTCGCCAGTTTTTAATTCTTGGACAGAGTTTGTAGGAAAATTTCTTACAGATTTTCCGTGTCACATGAACATAGCCGATATTCATCTCCGTATGGCTGAAACGAAACGCAATTTTACCGAATCGATGGAGGAATATTATTATCGTGTTCTAGCGTTAGGCCGGAAAGGTGGATTGTCTGACGCAGCAATCATAAAATACGTGATAAATGGTTGCAACGATATCGATTTCGGGAAAATATCATCGGCACAACAATTTAATTTTTGCCACGAATTATTATCAGCAATTCAACGCTATACCGACACTTGCCGTTCAAAAAAATCTTTCCAACCGAAACCCCGATCATACGACATGCGTCCGCCGAGTCCTACGAGTAAGCCTGAAACACCGTCATTACCGAGAAAACCGAAAGAACCCGTCTGCTATAATTGTTTCAAGCCCGGACATATCTCCGTCCGTTGTCCACAACCGCAACGCCGTGCAAGATGCGCAACATGCAATCGTACCACTCATCAAACCACCGATTGCCCGCATATGAGATCTGCGGCGGATAGCGCGAAAACGTACGAAATCCAGACGAATGAAAATGGAAAGGAAATCATCAAAGTGGTGTCAATACGAGGTCGTGAGATTCGAGCATTCGTGGATCCGGGGAGCAATAGAACGTTGATGAGAGCGTCGTTGGCGAACACTATAGGTGATATCGTTCCTTGCAATGTTGTTCTGTGCGGATTTGCGGGTGGTAAATACGAATGTACGAGCAAAGTAATCGTCTCAATGAACATTGATCACAAGACGTACGACGTAGATGTGTTAGTTGTCGAGGATGATTGTATCGAATACGAAATGCTATTAGGTCGGGACGTGCTATGTAGAGACGGACAATCGCTGGTAATTCGAGGGAAAGAATGCTGGTTGGAAAATGACGAGGCATTAAAATTGGGAACATCCTTAAAAGCCAAGGAACAAAACCAAGTAAAAACGTCTGAGTTCCGTACACTTTTTGCAACAAATTTACACGTATTGGGAAAATGTTCGGCTGTAAAGATGGCAATATCGTTGAACACACGCGAACCGGTTACACAACGACCATATCGACTCCCATATGCAAAACGACAAGCCGTCGAAAACATCATAGACGAACTACTCGCCTCCGATATGATACGTCCATCGGAATCCACATATGCTTCGCCTATCGTTCTCATAGAGAAGAAAAACGGCGAAAATCGTTTATGCGTGGACTATCGCCAATTAAATGGAAAAACGATTAAGCAACCTTTCCCTATGCCGAATATCGAGGATCAGTTTGTTAAATTAGCAGGCAACAAATATTACACCACGCTTGATCTAAGGATGGGCTACCATCAAATCGAAGTGGACGAAACGTCGAAACCGTACACCACTTTCGTTACTCATAATGGACATTATGAGTACAATCGCATGCCTTTTGGTCTGGTGAACGCACCGGGAGTTTTTCGAAGCTTAATAAACAAGATCATTTCAAAAATGGGGCCCGGAGAGGCGATTGCGTATTTGGACGATATAGTTCTACCGAGCAAAGACAAAGAGACTAGTCTATAGTCGCTCCGAAAATTTTTAGAACTTTTGAAATCTTACGGATTAACAATGAGACTTGATAAGTGCAGTTTTCTTGCCGACGAAATCGAGTACTTGGGACATATTGTCAACGATGAAGGCATAAAACCAGGAGAACAAAAGGTTAGCGCGATAAAGAACTTTGAAGCGTCGAGGAATGTAACCGAAGTGAGACGATTTCTCGGACTCACAGGATTTTTCCGAAAATTCGTACCCAATTATTCGCTGATTTCGAAACCGATCACTCAACTTCTGAGAAAATACACGGAGGGATCGAAACGCTTTCTATGGGGAAATGACCAATCCGAATCGTTCCAGAAACTCAAGGAGATTCTATGCAACGAACCAGTGTTGGCGCTGTTCGATATCAACGCACGACACGAAATACACACTGACGCCAGTACAGTCGGACTTGCTGGTGTATTACTGCAGTCGATGGATGGAAAGAATTGGAAACCCGTCTTTTACTATAGCCGCCATTGTTCCGAAGCCGAAAGCCGTTATCACAGCTACGAGCTTGAGGTGCTCGCTGTGGTCGAGAGTCTAGACAGATTTCGTGTTTATGTTCTAGGCAGACCCATCCGTGTAGTTACCGATTGTTCAGCGATAACGCATATGAAGACGAAAACCGAAATGATCTCTCGTATTGCCAGGTGGATGTTACGATTGACTGAAAACGATGCTGAGCTTGTGCACCGACCTGGACGACGACTTGCACATGTCGATGCGCTCAGCCGAGCTCCCGAGCTGCCGCCCGAAGATCCTGAAGTTGCAGGACTCGTCATGGCTATAACAAGTGGATCAGACGATTGGATTTATACTATGCAGTTGAAAGACGATCAACTCCGGCACATAGTGAACATTATTCAAAATAAAATAAAAGATGAACGTGTTAAACAAATCAAAAGTGAATATGAACTAGAAGATTTCCGTTTGTATCGAAAGGTTAACGAGCAGCTAACATTAGTGATACCAAAATCCGTCAGACTACGCGTAGTGCAAAATTTTCACGATAATTACGGACATTTCGGGGTTGAAAAGATAATGGGGCGCATCCAACAAAATTATTGGTTTACTAAAATGCGGAAAGTGGTAAAAGACTATATAGACTCGTGTGTTAATTGCTGCTATAATAAATCGCGTTCAGGAAAGCCTGAAGGACGTTTATATATGGAATTGATGTTACCGATACCATTTCGTCAATTGCATATCGACCACCTTGGACCGTTCAAACGTAGCAAAAGGGGCAATATGTATATAGTTGCGATTTCCGATCCTTTTTCGAAATATCTAGTGGCAAAACCCCTCCGCAATACCTCTACGCAACCCGTGATTAATATTTGAATTGATCTAACGAGCTATTTCGGTTTGCCTACGCGAATTATAACCGACCGTTGTTCCTCATTTGTGTCGCGAAAATTTGCTGCGTTCTGCAAGTCACATGAAATTACTCATATCAAAACTGCCGTCCGTACTCCGCATGGAAACGGACAAGTGGAGCGTGCAAACCAAACCATATTGTCTTATTTACGTACGACCACCGAAAATAAAAACGATTGGGACGATTTACTACCCGCGCTGCAATGGAGTATAAATACGCAGAGAAATAATACTACTGGATTCAATCCGAACGAAATCATATTCGATTTTACACTCAGAGATGTGACAAATAATAATCTTATCTCAGTTCTGCAAGACGAGTTTATTAACAAAACGAATCAGAACCAGTACTCCTGGACCTAGAAACTAAACGAAATACAGCTTTGGAGAATATTGAAAATCAGCGGCTGCGTTGGAAGGAACGTTTCGACAAAAAGCATTCTTCGCCCAAAGAATATATGATTAACGATATTGTACTCATTGAGAAGGAAGCTGTTTCGACTGGGGAGAGTCGAAAGTTGGAACCCAAATTTAAGGGACCCTATATGATCGCCCGCATTCTTGGCAAGGACCGGTACCTTATCGAGGATATACCAGGTTTGCGAATTTCACAAAAGCCGTTCTGTTCAGTTTACGCCGTTGACAAGATCCGACCGTGGTGTTCAAAACCACCGGAAATCGAAACCGACGAAGAAACCAATGACGAAGACAGCAGTGACGAAATCGAGGACGATTCCGATGCAGGAATGGCCGAGTTGTCAGTGTAAGCACACCGAACATGACATACACCACGATACTGTCATTCGACATGAGTCAGTCGAGGTCCGCCATCCGCCGTGAATTGATTGCCAAATAAATTGTTTAATTGATATTTTTGTTCTTTTTGTTATTATTCACATCCATTGTTCCTCCCCACTGAATCATCCTGACAGAATGAACAGCTACATTAGATGTGCTCACGTCAAGTTGTCGTAGAAGAAGAAGAAATGAATTTCGTTTTCCCTCAGCTGTTAACATATCAGGTAAGTTCACGTAAAAAAGTTGGTAGCGAAGGTGGCGCTACTGACTTAAGCGTTTAAGTTGTAATCGAAAAGTTGGTGTTCAAGCTAATCTTACATGTGCAGGCTATAATTTTAAGTTTTCGCAAGGATAAAAACTTTCTTTTAAATCAAACAAAATGTTAATTTTTGATTTGAGCATTAAAACAGAAAACGTTTACCGATTTTGCTACTTCTATCACTTCACATGTACTGTCGCCGTTTAAATCGCGAAACTACCAATCATCATGTGTGTGTCATGGCGCTTTATATAGGGTAACCAATATACGAGTACATCCACCATTTTAAAGTATTCCCATACTGTTATGTAATGACATAAGCTCGGATGCCGTCATCAGTGTTTTTAATTAGCAATACTATACATTTTGTTATTGTAATGGCGTGTTTTCAAATTCCCAGTTATTCACGTATGCTCTTGAGCCTTCCAACGATGTTTCATTGCTTTCCAGATAATTTGTTACTTTGTTGATACTGTAGTTATACTGTCAACACGCTATGGCAACTGTAGCTTGCGAGCTTATACGGACATGTAACACAATTTTCACTCATATACCAGTTTGACCGATGACAAAATCATTTATTTGATTAAAATCAAAGTAATCTTCAAAATATCGCCAGATTGTTTTGCCTCCCTGGAAAATGTCCACAATAATCCGTGAAATCTCTTCATTCCTTCTCCTTTGGAAATAACTGATATTGCCAAAACAAGCGACGAACGCCTTCCCCATTCGCTTCACAATATCCTTCATTTTGCTTCCGCCTGCCTTCTTCCCCTAAACTTGGTTAGTTAGCGCTGTATACAAAACTTTTCTGGCAACGAAACTACCAAAGTTTTCTTCAGAGAAAAATGTTATTAAAGAAAAAGAATTTGGTCGAAAGAAAAGCGAAAATTGCCACAGTTTAACCGCGTGCTATGGAGAATCTCCATTAAAACTGAAAAGAGAGACGACCAACCATTATTTGTGGGGGGTAAAGATGAAAAACAACTGGGCAAAATGCATTTCGATGGAGTGGGGTTTCGTAGTAGTGCAAGAACGGGCTGAACTAGATGAGTGTGATGGCATTGGTAGTTTGGAGAACTTTTGCAATAATAATTTATGATGGTTGCAGCATGCTTTGGATTTTTACTGGCATCTGTAAGTTGAGAAATGCATTTTCGTGGGTTAAACTGCGGTGATTCGAATAAGAGTTTCGCTATAAATTTTTGCTGGAATTATCGCAGATGCATTCGATAACATTCAAAATCCTAACATTTTTACTTCTTCCACGAAACATTTTCCGTCACAAAATATTTTTCAATGAAGTAAAACTCGGAACGTTGCAAGGAATAAAAAGAAACCAAGAACGCGATGCATTTTACGATTTGTAGTGGAAGAAATGCATGCACTACAACATTATTAACATTCGTATTTCATCCTTAACTTCCTGCGAACTGCAACCAATCATACCAGGCGCATATTTGTCGGTGAATTTTTCATTTTATTTCATTTTCATGTGAAAATGCAATAAAATGTTATAAATGTTACAAGGAAGATGAATAGCCGCTACATGAAGCACGATAAACAGATTTTCAAGAAAGTTAATCCTGAAAAATATTCTCCAAGGTATTTATTGGAGCTACTTTGGCTTTTGTTCGTTCTTCACTCTACTCCCGAGTATGCTACGCGTGGATAAATCCTTTCGCAGCAGATAAGATAGCTAAGAGACGGCCCTATTCACATGAAAGAAAATGCACTGGTCGTTTATAACGATTTGTAGACATAAAATTACCGCATCACTAAGGACATGGTATAAGTCACAATTGTGAATTTATGATGTGATCGTTACATGGATTTAAATTTAGACTTATAACGGAGGAACATGGAAAGATAATCGTAAATATGTTTTAAGCTCCAGAACACCAGTTGCAATAGTGTTTGCTTTATGATCGATTGTTCACAAATGCTTTCTCTTGTCATGAAAATTACTGGGCCATTTCATATTAGTTCGACCAAAGATATGACCTCACCACCGCCGATTTCAATGAAATTTTGCAAGCTTGTAAAATTTATCGAAAGATAAAAATTTGTTCAATGTTTTCTGATAATTTTTTTTTTTTTGTTAACTTATACATAGTGTGTATTAGGTTTGTAACGACACGATGTACACTGAAGTTAAGCTGCAGTCGTGCGGCGTGCGGTCCCACGTACACTCCCGAAATCGGTGATTTTGAGAGTGTACCTGGGAGTCCACACCGAGGCTTGCGATCCCATCCTACTCTTCTTGTTTCGGCAAAAACTGGATCGGACAATTCTGGTTTTGTACGAGCAAAGGAACGGTGATTCGATGAGAAATTTCCTTGCATTCGTCGAACTGCGTTTCTGAAGTCTGGAATTCATCGATGTAAAGCAATCAAGCACAAAACCAACACGATCCGCTGCACTCACTGCCACAAAGGACCAACAATGTGCGGTATGTTCACTCAACCATCCTGTATACCGCTCCAAAAAACTAATTGGGCAGTCACATCGAGATCGAGTGAATACCGTCAGAAAGCTCATGTTGTGTATTAACTGTTTGGGGACTGGTTATTTCGCCCTGCAGTCGACGCAACCAACAACATTATACCCTCCTCCATGCGGAAGAATAAAAAACGACGAAACTAGCGCCGGTCACTCCAAGGATACCAGCATCATCCGTCCAACCGGCAACTAGCCTTCCAACTAGCACCACCCTAGATCCCAGGAATTCGAGGAAGAGCTACATCCTTCTGGGTACCGTCCGCCTTAAGGTCCAGGCAGGTCAACTTTATCACAAAACGCAAATGAAGAGCATAATACGTATAAGCTCCAGGACGACCAACTATGAGGCTCAACTAGAGGCTTTTTTGCTTCCCAAAATAGCAAGCCATCCACCTAGCAGACGATTGGATGTTTCATTATGGCAAGTTCCTAATAATGTTAAGTTGGCCGATCCAAACTTCAACGAGCCGGGACCAATCGACCTCCTTATTGGAGCAAAAAATTTCCTCCAGCTGCTATCAATAGGAAAGATCCAATTAGGAGAAGGCTTACTTGCCTTACATAATACCGTGATCGGTTGGGTGGTCTGCGGTAAAGCGACAAATACTCCTATAGGTAACCTTGGGTGTTTGTGGTGTGTGCGCCGAGGAGGTGGATCAAATTGAGAATCAGGTGCAAGAGTTCTGACGATTATATGGAGCGATGCCCACCATCCTTCTTACTGCTCAAAGACAAGAAATGCGAAGGTTTTTCTTAAGAGCCACCATACGAGATTCAGATAGTCATTTTGTAGTCCGGCTGCCATTCTCGTAGGACCTCACTTCACTTGGTGAATCCAAGGACATGGCCTTGCAGCGATTCATATCACTCGAGCGCAAACTCAAGAAGAACAATTCTCTACGTCGTCAATACGTAGAATTTACGCATGAATATCTCAAGCTTGAGCATATGAAGGCGATTGACAATCAGGATTTACAACGACCATACTGTTTTTTACCTCAGCACTGCGTTGCGAAGCACGACAGCACCACCACTAAATTAAGAGTCGTTTTCGACACCTCGGCTAAAACCCCTACGAACATTTCCTTGAACTCCGTGCTTCACACTGGACCGGCGCTTCAACAAGACGTTTTTTTAGTGCTCCTGCAGTTCTGATTGCCAAAATTTGTTCTCACGGCGGACTTGGGAAGGATGTACTGTCGGGCGAGAGTTGACAAAAGGGACCAACCCTATCAACAAATTATTTGGAGCGACTCACCTGAGAAACCCCTTATAACTTCAGGCTCACCTGAGTCACATATGGTATGATTTCCGCTCCTTATCTAGCCATCAAATGCCTGCACAGGCTCGCCACAGAAGCACATGGTTCCTGTCCTTTAGGCGTAGCAGCAATAAAACATAACATCTACGTCGATATCATGGTCGGGGCGGACAGCTTGCGAGATCTTGAAACACTAAAATAGCAAGTGATAGACTGCTGAGGTCCGGTGGATTCCATCAAAGAAAATAGTGCTCAAACACACCTACTATACAACGGGAGGTGTCCATCTACAACCAGACCCTGTACCTCGAGATCGAGGATCGCCACGTCAGGACATTAGAACTAATGTGGCTTCCTGCCACTGGCGAATTTTGTATATAAGCCTCAGTGAAGTCTCGAATTAGAAGGTGACCAAACAAACCGTGTGGTCGGATATATCTCACTTGTTCGATTCCCTCGGCTTCTTGAGTCCGGTGACCATACAAGCCAAGATTCTGCTTCAGTCTTTGTGGCGACTGAAATTGGATTGGGATGCAGCAACGCTCATGGAAACCAATACGCGCTGGTTGCAGTTTCACGAAGAGCTCAAGCTTTTGCGTACCATTAAGTTCCCAAGACATATTTTCTCCAGACGAGCATTCAAATTCACGTATTCTGCGACGCTTTTGAGAAGGGCTATTGCGCTGCGGACAACCTGCGTACGCAACAACCTGGTGACTCCATCGTCGTTCGGTTGTTGTGTGCATAGCCGAAGGTCACCCTAACAGCGGCGACTACATCGACGCGTTTGGAGTTGCAAGCGGAAACTTTGGCAGGTTAGATCAGACCTGGATTGGCAAGCGGTACCCTGTTTCTTCTGGTATGACTCGGAGATAGTACTTGTGTGGCTGCGGGAGGAATCCTCCTACTGGTGCACTTTTGTGGCCAACTGTGTAGCGAGTATCCAGGAATTGACCACTAACTCTCAATGGCATTATATGCCTTCGAAGCAGAACGTTGCGGACATCATCAGTCGCGGACTATCTCTAGCTTAACTGCTAAAAGCAACTACTCGTCCTTGGTTTAACGGCCCGGTCTTTTTTCAGGAGTGATCAGATGCATGGCCGCCACAACCATCCGAATTCGAGACGGGCACCGAAAAACGGCCGCAGAGGGCGGCACTCATTGTTTCGGGCCAAATTGAGGACGTTGTTGCAATTCATTCAACCATCTACAACGGATAGTGAGGCAGTCGTAGCGTTTTGCCAACGTCACACGGAAACTCAACTGACCAGCCTCATTACATTTGACAGTAGTAGAACTGGAATTATGACGATTCTGTAACAATGTCAGGCTCACTCGTTCGGAGACGACATCCGGAAGCATCAGGGCTGTGGACAGGTGGGCAATCGAAGCCATCTTGGATCCCTTTTTCCAATCTGGATGAAAAGAGCGTAGTTCGAGTGGGTAGTCGACTGAAGGAGGCTCATATAAGCTGTGAAGCGAAGCACCCTGCCTTATTATCGTACGCAAATTCTATCACTAAACTTCTCATGGCAATTCCGAAAAACGGGAGATGTTCTGAAAAGAAAACAATCTGCACGCGACCCCGCAAAAATCAACAAAGAAGTAAAGATTGGGCTCCTTGGACTAGAGGAGCTCCTAGACCGCATAGGGTATTATCGGAGGAGCTGGCTAAAGGCCGAAGGCGAGCAAAAGCCTAAAGAAGCGCTGGGGCCGAAATCTAAAGGCTACATGCAGATAGCTCCCCTATTAAAAATCAATAAAAGAATGGCGTCTAGCCCAATCGAAGCAGATCGGGATAAAAGAAGGAAGAAAGAGGCACTTGATGGGCGTGGAATACCAGATCATGGGTTCCAGACAGTGCATACGAAAGAAGCGAAGAAAGCCGCAAAAAAACTCCTTCAAAAGAAGCCTGAAAGTAAAATTCGCACGGACGCCTAACAAGAAAAAAGACCTGATGCAAAACAGGAGAGACACAAGCCCCGACGAAGACCCCGGCAGCAGGCACTGCTCGCAAAACCCCAAGATGGCAGATCCTACGCGGAGGTACTGCGAGACATCAGGGGAAACGTAAGGCCCGAAGACAACATTACTACCATTAAAGTGGTACGACTAACGCGGTCGGGCCACATACTGGTCGAATTCGGAGCAGAGGCTGACAATAAGGAAACATTCTGCGTAAAAAAAAGTCCTCGGCAAAAGCGCAACTATAGCCCCGCTCGAGCCGATAGCAACGATCGAAATAAGAGACATTGTCTGCGTTACGGATCTGGCCGCGGTAGAAGAGGCCATCAAAAGGGAATTTCCTAGCGTGGGAAGGATCAAAGCGAGACTAACGCCAGAAAACAACAGGGAACATCGCATGGCCGTAGTTGACTTGAACAAAAAGGACACCGAACCATTCCTGAACAAGTGCAAAGCACGAATAGGATGGGTTGTACGTAAGATACGCCGAAGAGCAATGCCTCTTCAATGTTTCAAATGCGGCCACACCGCACAAGTATGCAAAGGACTCGATAGGCGTTCCCTATGTTACAAATGCGGTGAAATGGGACATAAAGAAAAGAGTGTAAGAAGGAGGCACACTGTATTCTTTGCAAGGATGCTGATCCACGACCTAATTTGGGACACGTCTTGGGATCAGGAAAATGCCGGGTTTTGCAGGAAGCCCTAGCCAAGGCAAAATCAGAACTTCGATGACCCGCATCCTACAGCTTAGCCTATACCGCAGTTCAATCGCCCAAAATCTGCTTGAGCAGTTTGCGAGAGACATGAAAGCGTACTTTTTGCTGCTGAGTGAGCAGCACCATGAAAAAAGTTTGGCATCATGGTATCCTGATGAAACTGGTACTGCTCCCATTTGGGTTCGGGACAATGATTCCCAAGCGGAGAGTTGTGGACGGGGGGATGGCTTCGTGTGGGTTCGGCGCTCAGGGACCACCTTCTTTAGTGTGTATCTAACGCCACACGAATCGATAACATCATGCTAAGCCAGGCTTAATGCCCTGCAGGGCGCTGTCTCGAATGCAGAGGGCAAAGTGCTCGTTGGGGGAGACTTCAACGCTAAGCCAATCGAATGGGGCATGCCTCAAACAGATCCGCGGGAAAACGAATCCTGAAAATGGTGGCCAAGACGGCGCTTGTCGTACCAAAAACCGGAAATGCGCCGACTTTTCGCCCTATTGGCTGTGAGGGAACCATACAAGACGTAACATCTGCCTCGGAGTCCTTAATACGGAGGATACACAATTGGAAAGTATTAGAGGACTCCTCAGCCAGTGATCATCAGTGCATTCTGGTTGAGATCAGTGATGTTGTCTCCCGACGTCCGTGCTCTCGGCCTTCTACAACTGGATGCAACATCGGAAGCATGGACGTCGAGAGGTTCGTCGAGGTGCTCACAGCAGATGAGCCGCTGCAGGGAGCTTTGGAGGGGACGGAAAAATTGGCAGCTCAAGATGTGGTGAACTCTACTATGAGCATCATTACGACTGCTTGCTGCGCTTCTATGCCCCGTCGAAGACCCCGGCACGGCAAGCCCCCAGTGTACTGGTGGTCAACTGAAATCGCTGAAAAGCGAAGGGAGTGTCACAAGCTTCGACGTGAGGCTCAACGGACGCGGAACCGTGACGAGGCATGCAACCGGATGGCAGCATATAAGTCGGCAAGGAAATGCCTTCGCAAACTGATCAACAACAGCAAGGCTCACTGCTGGCAAACCAAGTGGACAATGTGAACAAGGATCCGTAGGGCCTTGGCTACAAGCTTGGCACCCTACGGAACCCTTGCATTCATTATGCGGAAAAGATGGACGAGATAGTGCGGGCACTCTTCTCCGCCCATCCCGTTCGTGTTGACGCTGTCCATGGTGAAACAGAAGTCGAGTATCCACTCTTCACACAGCCGGAACTGGAGGGGGCAGTCCTTTCATTCAAAGCGAGGAAGGCTCTAGTTCCAGATGGTGTTCCGGCTGAGATGTTGTGGCTCGTCTATCACCATTGTCCTGACTTGCTGCTCAGCACATTCAACGCTTGTCTACGGGACGGGGTTTTCCCGGTACAATGGAAGGTGGCGAGGCTCGTACTGATCAGCAAGTGGAAGGGAAATCCCGAATCGCCATCTGCATACCGCCCGTTATACATGCTAGACACGGCTGGGAAAGTGCTAGAGAAACTCATCAAGGCAAGACTCACTGACGAGATTCGTGCTGCTGGGGACCTATCTCCACGGCAGTATGGCTTTAGAGCAGGACGTTCTACCATCGATGCGATTGCAGAGGTGATGAGTGCGGTCCAAAAGGCAGAGGCACATAGTCGCATCAAGCGACGGATCGTCCTGTTGGTGACACTCGACGTCAGGAACGCCTCCAACTCCACTAGATGGGTGGATATTCTGGATACGCTGGGAAATCCTTTTCAAGTTCCAGAATATCTAATGCGGCTTTTGACGGACTACCTAAAAGACCAAAGCCTGCTCTACGACACGACGCAGGGCCTACCAAAGATGGCTGTTACATCGGGTCTTGCCCAGGGATCCATCCTTGGTCCAGATCTGTGGAACGTGTCTTACGATGGGCTACTCAGACTGGAGATGCCAGAAGAGTCGCGCTCGATCGGCTATGCGGCTTCGGTCGCGGGACGCACCGTTAAACAAGCGCAACTTAGGCTAGGTATGCTAATGCGCCGCATGAGAAACTGGATGACTGCTCCTGGGTTCAGTTTAGAACTGGAGAAAACCGAAGTGGTCATCTTGGCAACAATGAGAATCCCTATAGTAAGGATGATCAGTATTGGAGATATGTGAATCGAATCGAAGCCAGCGGTGAAGTACCTGGGGCTACTGATCGACTCGAGGATAAATTTCTCTGAGCAAATCAAGGCAACGGCTGAGAAGGCTGCTTCGGGATAATCGGCCCTGAGTCGACTTATGGCCAATGTAGGGGGACCCAGCCCATCAAGAAGACGCCTCTTGATGAGTGGTGTAGGGTCAGTGCTACTGTACGGAGCAGAGGTATGGGGCGACGCTCTAAGTAAGGAGGTTTACCGAAAACGCCTGGCACAGGTATAGAGAAGATGAGCGCTGAGGATTGCATCTTCGAATTAGCGAGGTCGAGGCAAACGGTCGCAGAAGACCTGCATACCACTCTTCATCTGCTTCTCTACGAAGGTAGTTTACCTCGCCGAGATATCTTTTGCGACAATACGACGAATTTCGTGGGAATCTACAACCAGCTCCGTAAACTTTCCAACATACTGTATTCAACCAGGTCAACGGAGTCTATCACTAGATTTTGCACGACGAGATGCATGGACTTCCATTTCATTTTTCCGCGCTCCTCACATTTTAGAAGTATATGGGAGGCTGTCATCAAATCGACCAAGTAGCTGCTACCTACCGTATTGTGTGACATCACATTGACATCCGCGGAGTTGGCTATAGGTGCAGCGGAGGTTGAGGCCATTTTGAGCTTACACCCGTTAACACCTCTATTGTCCATTCCGAACGACGTAACGGCACTGACTCCTGGACATTTCTTGATGGAAGAGCCCTTGACCAGCATCTCCAATTCTGCAGGACGGCCACCTAGAGCCAGTCTTCATCAGCAATAAAAACGGCTTGTCACCATTAAATCCAACTTTTGGCAACGTTCGATATGAGGTTTTCTGTCACAACTTCAGCACCGCGTTTAATGGAAGCATACTGTTCCGAGCTTGGAGATGGGAGCCATGGTCGTTCTAAAAGAGAGCAATACTCCAGTTCTGCAATGGCCGCTTGGTCGCATCGTAAACGTCATCTGGGGGAGCGATGGCATCGTACGAGTGGCTGACGTGAATATCAGCTCGTACGTACTGCGACGAGCTATAACTAACAAAGCACCACTTCCCATCGAGCCAACCAAGTAAGATGATAAGTGCCCCACCGACCAAGAGTCTCCTTTCAAGGACCTGCAACGTGCTCACAGTGCATCCAATATCGATCACGAGCCTTCAGTCGAAAGAGGCCCCGCAAAACCATAGCAAGGTCGATGCACAACATTTTGCTGGTGCTACTTGCGAAAATCGCACCCACTAAGCCTAGTTCCTTCGTAACAATGACCTCATTGGACCACAATTCAGAAACCTATTTCGAGAAGATAGGCGAGAGCCACCTAAGATTCAACGAATGGAGCCTAATTGTCTACTACAACCTGTCAACCTATTGGGCAGAGCCCAGCGTCGTTTCTCATGGAGTCGACCAACTAGAACACCGTTGCAATGCAATCAAGTCACCTCGGATATGCGCCACCACACTGTCGCAACTGAAAGAAATCTTCAAAAACATTCACGAACGAAAGGAATTGCTGCAAGAACAGCGAACCAAGCGCCACAGGCGAGGAGCGATCCACATAATTAGCAATATCGCTCATTTGGCCGAGACTATCCAGAGAATCGAGGGCAATGAACAGCGTATAATGTTGCTCATTCAGAATGGCCGAAATAATGCAAAAGACTCATCACTTCCTTTTTCAGCAAATCCAGGATTTAAACACCAATATGAACAAAACACTGGAAGCCATATCGGTTTTGACTTTCAATGAGGAGCAAACCAAGACCATGGACTTCTCCAATGCGCTCGCCATGAACGTCTTGGTAATGCTATCAGGCTATGAAACCACTCAAATCACGTTGCTTGAAGTTATTGTCGATTCGCACCATGGCAGATTTATCCCAAAGCTATTAACACCAAACCAGCCCCTGGAACAATTAGCGGTCATTAAGGACAACCAGCAACGCTCAAGCTCCCAGCTGATTATCGCGATCTCCACAAATTTTTCAGTTTTTTTACGGTCGAAGGCCGGATCCGGTTTAATCAAGTGATGTTCAGACTCCGGCTCCGGCTGCTGTCTTCTGAGCACTATAAGATCATGCAAGTGCATGAAATCTGTATATCAACTAACCATGGATTCATCAAAATCATTTTATATTCCAACTACCTCATAGTCAACCTCGCCTGTGATTTATTCTGCCAGATGTCAAACACTGAACTAGCCAGGTGTATCGTAACCGACCATACAAACTATGTGTGCAAGCAAACTTATCCAGTCGTCCGCAAGGGGTCAGCTGTATTTACTAATTGTTCCACCTATATTTTTGATTTTTTCACTAGCCATCTCATTATCCTGCTTTTAGGCGTATTGGGTTTTGGTTTGTGGTTCTTATACTCGCTAGGTTTTCAAATAGACTCCTGCATTTATTCAGAACCTTTTCCGTTCTTTTTATTGCCTCTGAAAGGGGATTTTTCCTTAATTCGATGTTAAATAAATAAACCCATGTATAAGCAGGAAATCCTGTTTTGATTTATTTATTTTGAATCAAATTGATCAATAATCATTAAGAAATATTTCGAGGAAATCATGACGTCATCATTATTAACAACAAACAGTAGCAAAAAGTACTGATGAGTAATCTTCGTTCGATCGGGGTATATGAATAGGGTCATAAATTTGATTACTATTAGATTTACTATATGGTTAGGTGTTGAATGAAGCAGTACCTCTACTCTTGGTACATGAAAGCGATAACGACGAAAGGAGAAAGTTATCAAGCTATTAAAATGAGGAAAAAATCATGTCTTATGTTTTTTTAGTCTATTCAGTGGTATAAAAGTCCGTTTTTTTCGTTGAAAAGACAGTACATACTTTCGTGGAAAATCTTGATTAAAAAGTGTGCATTAAAAACACCGAACATTTCGTAGTTTAGTGTTTTAAAAAAAATGAACATTAGCTTCCGAATATGGCTCACTCAGTATTACATGCATAAGTTTTCCCAATCTCCGACTGGATAAATACAGAAACCATATCAAATGCTATATATCTATTCTAGCGCATAAAAAGTTTAAATATTTAAATGTGAGACTTGTAAAAAAGTAAATGGACTGCCCACGTTACCCACCACTAATTACTTCCAAACACTGCAAGGACTATGTCTCACAGCCTTAAAAATTCCTTGCATATACCAGCCCACAGAGCTACTCCACAAAAACTACGGCAAACCTTGTTTGTATGTAGATGTATGAGGATACTTTATCGTGACCGAGCATTCTATAGCCTTTAGAAAGGATGATTCATACTGAAAAGGACGAGCTTACGGTCGCTATTAACATTTAAAATATTTTGCACATGTACAACTTCCGCTCATCGGAAGTAAATTAAATTATAGTTTTGCAGATAGTTTTTATTTCTAAATGCTTTTTAAATGCCGTTTACGAATCACTACTCACTTCCTGCCACACTCATTCGTGGTAGCAGTTAAAAAATGTGGTTTGTAATGCAAATTTGAAAATATGGTGAGAAAAACGTTGGAAGAAAATTAATGCTATGAATATGTTTTGTGGCTGCAGTGTGAGTTTCGGATTTTTCCTCTATCAATTGCAATGAAAGTAATTCGAGGAATACGTTGTTCAAAGAGAATACTAATTTTCCCAAGTGGATTCAGGGATTCGTATGAATTTTGGAATTAGCCTGTGACGATAGCATTTGATGGATTTACGAAATAGTCTTCGAGGCATAGAATTTTCCCTGATTTGAATTTTTATTTGAGAAAGAAAAAGTGTCCTTGGGGTACGCAAAGCCTTACTTTATATTACTCGTACCTGGTGGTACTCATGTTAGTCTGGCATCCGTCTGTATCTCAAGTATCACGTCGCATGTCCTTGCATACGAAATCGCCCCTCAAATGTCGTATGTCAGACATTTCCGACCCCCAGGCAAGCATAAGTACGTGTGCATAATTTTTCATCTGCTGCTGATTGAAATCGTTTGGGGAAAATTTGGTACTGAAAATTAAATTCGCTTGCAGTGAAACTTTTCGGCTGAAGAGTCTAAGGAGAAAATACCGACACTGGCTAGACTGGACGCCAAAATGGTAAATGGACAGGAGATGGGTGCATTCACATATTCTGGTATAAAGGAAAGAGGATCCAGGTTGGTGATGATAGAAATGCATATTTTAATGGAAGTCCTAGAATTGCTGAAAATGGTTGAGTGAAATTAATTTTTTAGAGTGCTGTTACCGCGGTGTTGGTGTTACTTGCACGTGCTGCAGAATTTGCTTCTATTTTTGTTGGCGATGCATAGGTTGCATGGAAAGGACGTAGTTCTGCCATATTATTGGTGTTTTTCTTTTAGGTGCGAAAATATGAAAATGGTTGGTGGTTTGCCGTTAGCTGTCTTAGCAAGAATGAGGTGGATTTCATTGTTTCATATGCAAATGAACGTTGGAAATGTTTTAATATGGAAGTAAACGAGTCATGTTTATGTTAGGTCCATTGTTGCAAGGACTTTGAATTATGTAGCTGAAAGATCAAAAAGCTCATTGTTCAAAATTCAATGTAGAAATGTTATTTGTTTCGTTGTCGGTTGTGGTTATTCTGTAGACTTTCGAAATATTATGTAATGGAGAGGTCGTTGTCTTCTGTATACGATCACTTTTTTCTATTGAAAAACATATAATTAACAATCTTTTATGCAACTTTTAAAATATTTTTGGATTTTGCTACTTTGTAACTCGCTTTAAAATGTCTAATAACCATGCAATATGCAGTAATTGCTCACTTTGAATTTTCCTTATAAATATCTCTCTTCTTAAAGTTTTAAAAATCGTCTTAATTGTTTCCATTTTCTGTCTACTTATTCTTGAATAAATTTAATATTTTGTTCCTCTTTCGATTTTTGCTGGAACTTTCAAGATACCTGCGGTGACCTTTATTCAAACTTCGCAATGTTTTTTAATGAGCTCATTTCTTGCAGCGGGAATGAAAGAGCGGAAGAGAGAGAGAGAGAGAGACAAAGTGAGAGCAGATATTGTAACAAATTACAATGTCAAGTGATATCTACGAGAATCTACATCAGATATATTGGTCAGCAACTATTCATCACAAAATTCACATATGCTGATTCTCATAGGCATCCCCACATAAAGCTTGTGGCGACGAACGTTTTAGGCGTTGTTGGGAGAACGACGCTTACCACACACAACGAAACACATGCGATGCAACACAGTCAGTCGAACATTACTGCTTCAACGAGTAAGACAACGAGAAACGCATACGACAAACGCGAAGCGAATTTTTTGTTACTCTATAGTTAATAGGAAATACACTGTAGTAAACTCTAATCTAACCGTACCTGCATTATTTCCTAAATTGGTGGCCCGACGATGCCGGACAAATTACTCAACGTAAATGGAAGTGAAGTCAGCAAGTCCATAGTAGTGGGACATGACGCGCAAGTTGTGCAGTTACATTCAAATTGCCACCCTTTTGGTATAGCAAGCCAGACCTTTGGTTCGCGCCCATCGAAGCCCAATTTCGCCTTCACAAAGTATATACCGACGGGGCCCAGTCTGACAGGGTAATTGCGGAATTGAAAATGCAGGCATTACTGCATGTCGCCGATATTATTGAATCGCCGCCTGAATACGCCAAATATGACACGTTAAAGAAAAGGCTTTTGGCTACGGTCGGAGTTTCGGACGAGGAAAGAACGCGCTAGGTGTTGTTTGACATGGAGATGGAAGACCTCCGACCCTCCCAGTTCCTGTGCTGATTACAGTGCGCGGCAGACAAGTCTGTTCCAGACCAATTGTTGAAAACGCTGTGGCTACAGCAACTGCCACTCAATGCGCGAGCCATTCTGGCGGCTAATGATAGCGGTAATTTCGAAGAACTGGCAGCAGCTGCGGATCGATTAACTAGCGTCGCCGCCTCAGACGTAGCATGCATTCAAAATAGTGCAACGTCACACTCAACACCAGAGTATGAGCAATTAGCGAAAAATATTGCGGAGGTAGGGGCAGAGCTTAGCCAAATTCAAGCGCCTTCAAGACAAAGCGTTGCTTCCACGTGTAGTTCGTGCTACTCATTATACCGGTTGGCTACTCCGTCCAAGGTAAGTCAAATTTGTTTCTACTACCAGCGATTCGGCGCCAAAGCAAAGCGTTGCAGACCGCCATGTGTATTCTTCAAGCGACAGACGGGAAACGGATCGAGCCGCTAGCCCAACAGGCGACAGCTAGTGGCACATCCAAAACTCGATTCGAAATTTTTGACAATACAACAAAGCTGAGATTCCTCATCGATACGGGAGCAGACATATCTGTCGTTCCAGTATCCCGAAAATACTCCGCTCATTCATCACCAGCCTTCATGTTTTTTGCAGCGAACGGAACCACCACCGACGCATACGGTGACCGAGCTCTAACCCTCTCGTTGGGTATACCGCGAATTTTCCAGTGGCGATTCACCGTGGCCAAAGTATCACGACCTATTGTAGGCGCAGACTTTATTCGGTATTTCGGGCGAGTGGTAGATCTCAAAAATGGTAAATTATCAGATTCCAGTAAGAACGCCTCTGCCAAAGGAAAAGTCGAGGAATATAACCAAAAAGATATTTCTACCGTGAATGCAACTTTAACGTATGCCTCACTCCTCAGAGAGTTTCCGGGACTCATAAATCCTGCATAAGCTGCACATGCTCCGACTCATGGCAAGAAGCATTAAATTACAACGACAGGGTCCTCATTGGTAGACCGGCCTCGGCGGCTAAATCAGGAAAAGCTACAAGTGCCACGGCAAGAGTTTCAATTCCTGCTTGACAATGGATTTTGTCGACCTGCCAAAAGTCCTTGGGCAAGCCCTTTGCACCTCGTTCCGAAGAAAAATGGTGGCTAGCGCCCATGCAGGCACTACCGTCAACTGGACACCGTGACTTTGCCAGATAATTACCCAATGCAACACATTGAGGACATCTCACTGAATTTAGGCGGCGCACTGTATTTTTTTAAGATCGATTTGTTCCGAGCATTTCACAAGATTCCGATAGCTGAAGAGGGTATTCCAAAAATTGCAATCACTACGCCATTTGGCCTTTATGAATTCACAGTAATGACATTCGGTCTTCGAAACGCTCCACAGACGTTCCAGCGATTCATGGACGAGGTGCTTCGTGGACTAGATTTTTGCGTGTGCTATGTTGATGATTTATTAATCGCCTCAAAAACGAAGGAAGAGCATGTGCCGCACCCACGGCTTGTATTTCAGCGTCTATCGAAATACGGAATCGTTATCAATTGAGCCAAATGCGAGCTGGGAGCCAGCCGGTTAGAGTATTTGGGGCACGATATCGACGAAAAAGGTATAATTCCCCCAGTGTTACGTGTGGACGCCATTCGAAATTTTTAAAAACCAACTACGGTTAAGGAACTTCGACGGTTTTTAGGAACAATAAATTTCTACAGGTGGTTTGTTCGCAATGCTGCAGTACTATAGGCTCCGCTCAATGACTTGTGTTCTGGACGTAACAAGAATGACAAAACCGTCATCGAATGGACCCCAGAAACTAGTGATGCATTTATAAACTGTAAAAACAGTCTTTCGAGCTAATGAACCTCTCAGACTCACAACTGATGCATCGGACGTTGCAGTAGGCGCCGTTTTAGAGCAGAAACAGAATAATAATTGGCTACCATTGGCGTTTTTTCATAAAAAGTTGTCCGCTCCCGAAAGTAAATATAGTGTATATGATCGCGAACTTCTAGCTATATATTCCAGCGTCAGACATTTTCAGCACTATTTAGAAGGTTCTAGTTTCTACCTCCTCACGGATCACAAACCGCGAACGTATGCATTCGCTCAGTCTGCAAGCAAAGCGTCGCCGCGCCAGATCAGACGTCCCGATTACATCTCGCAGTTTTCAACGATGCGCTCTCGCGGCTGGAAGAGATAACGATGCCTACAGTAATCGACAAATCTGAACTGATGAATGAGCAAGAACGAGATGTCGAACTGCAAGGACTACATCGTTCTAATACTACATCCCTTAAACTTGTCCGCCAGCCTATAGGCTCAAGCGATGGAATAGTATACGACAAGTCACTGCAACGATTAGGGCCCTTCGTTCCACTGACATTACGAAGGAAAGTATTTGACATGTTTCATCAGGTAGCGCATCCCAGTGCACATGCCACAGGCAAGGCTATAGCTCAGAGATACGTGTGGACAAACATGAAGAAAGACATCCGCGTTTGGGCTCGTTCATGCGTTCCATGCCAGCGCTTCAAAGTTGCTCGCCATCAAAAGAACCCAGTACAGCCTTTTCCGATGCCCGATGCTCGTTTTCGACATATCCACGTCGATATAATGGGGTCGCTTGTCCGTCACAGGGTTATAAATATTGCTTGACAGTCATCGACCGATTGTCTGGGTGGGCAGAGGTATTCCCCATCGCGCATCAGACCGCAGCTACCGTCGCAAAAACACTGTTTAACAATTGGGTTGCTCGTTTCGGTACGCCTCAAATAATCACCACCAATCAAGGTGCACAGCCAGGATGATTTTATTGTTCACCTTCAGGATATCAAGTCATCAATCAGGCCCGTGCACACACATCGTCATGGCGACAGACCTGATTTCATCAACAAAAAGCTGAGTGCTTACACACATGTTTTTATGCGCGTCGATGCCGTTCGCAAGCCACTTTCGCCACCGTATACGGGACCACATTTTATAATGCATCGCCTGTCGAACGTCATTTACACGATCGAAGTAAACGGCCAACAAGTCAACGTGTCGATAGAGCGCCTCAAACCCGCGTTCATTGAAGCTTCAGCAGACGAATATCCTCGCTATCATACATCGGAGCCGATAAGCGTAAATTCGACACTCTATACGTCAGTAGCTACGCAGCCAGGCCTAGGCCAGGCGACAGCCAAACAGGGTATTCCTGCTCATAAACACTTGCAACCGACCTCGCAGCGACCGCCTCGTGTGTATATAAAGCATCATCCAACACCAATCAATACGTCGCCCGCAGGAACAAGAACGTACCCACCAAGCAAAAACCACGTATGTTCGAGGAACCATGCAGATCATGACATTATTACTACCTCACCAATGTCACTCGGGAGGGAGTAGTGTGGCGACGAACGTTTCAGGCGTTGTTGGGAGAACGACCACGCACAACGAAACACATTGTGTGGTCGCCAGGCCGTTAACGTACAATGCGACGCAACACAGTCAGTCGATCGTTACTGCTTCAACGAGTAAGACAACGAGAAACGAATACGACAAACCTAAAGCGAATCTTTTGTTACTCTTGTATAGTTAATAGGAAATAAACGATAGTAAACTCTAATCTAACCGTACTTGCATTATTTCCTGAAAGGTCATCATCATGAATTCATTTTATCAAATTCTTTTTTACAAACAGTAAGTGTATATAGTCGTCAAAATTTACAATTCTCAAATATTGTTCAAAGATAATTGTACGTGCGTCGTGGAGCGCGCTTCGACACATCTTGTCGATGCGCGCTGGATAGAGTCAGATGCGGATGCAACGTAATCTACTTATAATCGACTTGCAGTTTTTGGCGTGGGAATTGCAAATACACGATGCACTAAGTTTAGTGCATAAAACGACTTGATGCGCAAATAAACTTTCGCTTGTAATCAATTAGTCAAGGCGTGTGTTTTAATTTTATATTATCTGCGCAGCAATTATTGTGTACAATTTTATGCACTTGTGCAAATTTAAAACCAATTTTGTCCTAGTACAAGAACTGCGATAAGTTTTTATTGGCATAAGGTCAATAATCACGAGTAACATTACACTAGTAGATGCACTGGAGGAATAGAATTAGGCATAAGGACCAATTCTAAACGGAATCAAGTCAAAGCAAAGGAGTCTTGATCCAACATTTGGTGACCCCGACGTGATCAGGATCGTAGCAGGAGTTAATCAATCGTTTTGAGACACGTCATTTTCGAGCAACATGGATCTCTCGGCCGAGCAGCAGACGCGTGTAGCTGCCGAAATCGATGCAGTCATTGCTAACTATAAAAAGGATCTCGCTGCACGAAACCAAAGAGCGGATTATTTTGAAGAGAGGCTTGGAAGAATTGAGGCATCTTGGGATATCTCCGAGGAAGCGGATTCCAAAATTCGAGCGTTGAAGGATGTGCCCATGTCTCACGATTATTTTTTGAATGAGTTATATGAGACAACGCAAGCAAACTGGCGTCGAGGCATGCGGCTGAAGACGCGTACGAGCAACCAACTGAAATGGCTCGCGCAGATACTCCTATAGGTATAAAATGACTAATAAGCCATTGCCAGTCGATGATGAAGAGGTCCTGAAGCATAAGGCACTAGCTGACTCGCTACGAAGATTGGTCACCGGGCTAGATGTAGCTGAACAACCTCGCCCGTTCTATAAGCTGAAAATGGAGTCGATCAACAAATATTGGACACAGCTAGAGGGCTATCATCAAGAAATATTGGAGCGCACCGATGACCCATGATGCTTAGATACATTCTCAACCAACCCATAAAACTTGAAGAGATCACTTAGGATTGGTTGATTCGACTTGAAATTAAATTCGAAGAGCTGATACTTACACCTACGCTAGCCCCATTAGCATCATCAAATCATGGAATAAACCTCCCGAAAATTGCGCTCTCTAGATTTGATGGCGACTATCTCCAATGGGGACAGTTCCACGACCTACAGGTGGTGCACAATCAAACGATGTCAAACAGCCAGAAGATGTGGTACAACAAGGCTATCCTAATATAAGAAGCTGAAAAACTCCTAAGGAATTTGGCATTATCAGACGATAATTACGAGTCAGCATGGAAGACGCTCAATGTCAGATACGATAATCGGAGATTATTGGTTGCTGCTTTTATCAACAAACTACTGGGTCAACCATCTTGTACAAGCGATAAGCCATCAGCCGTAACCGTAAAGTCACTGCATGATACGATTCAAGAATGCATCAGAGGTCGAGAAAATATGAACATTAGTACTGAAGAGTGGAACCCAATGCTTCTAGACATCCCGATAAAGAAACAGGACACTACTACTGATTTGTTGTATAAGTAATCATTGACAAATTCGCGCAGTCTGCAACCAATAAAAGGGTTTTTATCATTCTTGGAAATGCTTTTTCAAGCACTGGAGGCTTTAGGCAACAAAACCAAAGGCATTGAGGAGACTCGGAAGAAAACCACAAAGGCTACAGCTGCAGCAGTGGCAACATCAATATGCTTAATTTGCAATCGAACCCATCCGGTCTATTGCTGCCCAGAATTTTTGAAGCCTACTCTATCAAGAAGGCTGAAAGTAGTCCAGACCAAGGGGATATGTGTTAACTGCTTCAAGGAAGGCCATCGAGCTGCTGCCTATGCATCGCAAGGATGTAAAGAATGCTCAAGAAAACATAACAGCCTGTTGAACCTGCGCAGCGAATCTAAGCAGAAAATGGATGTACCCAAGACCTCCAGTGATACAAAACCAGAAGCCAAACAACGTCAGGATACCACCTCATTATCTCTGACTACTCCCCATAACAAAAATACGCCCGGTTATACACTTCTCAGTACTGCTATTGTAAAGCTTATAAGCAGCAACGGAAGAGCATAGATACCGAGCCATCTTGGATCCCGGATCATGTCAATCTAATAACTGAATGCATTGTAAGGAAACTAGGTTTGTCCTCTCGGCCTGACTCTATTTTCATTGAAAAGGTTGGAGGTACTACTCAAAAAACTCAGAAAAGGGTAAACATTGTATTGCAACCACGATTAAATGCACACATCACACACTAAGAGGCATATGTACTCGGCAAAATAATATCTCTTCAGCCATCGATGGAACTGAACATATCGCAGTAGCCCATACCAAAAAACTTGAAGCTGGCTGATCCAAACTTCCATCATACGGAACGCATCGATCTTCTGTTGCGCTTAACATTTCTATGACTTGCTATCCATTGGCCAAATAAAGCTAGGCAGCGAATTACCAGTATTGCAAAATACGCTTCTCGGATGGATTTTTGGCCGGCAAGGTTGACACTGACCATCCCACTTCTGTTACCTGTGGAGTTGTTAAAGAAGATCAACGGCTGAATAACACAATTGAAAGGTTCTGGAACCTAGGGGAAGCGACGAAGAACAAACCGCAGTATACTTCAGCGGAGATATCTTGAGAAACATATTTCTGCCAGACGACGCAAAGAACCCATGAAGGTCGATTACTGGTGAGACTGCCGTTCAATAACGACCCCGAAAAGTTAGGCGAATCAAAGAATATTGCCACTTGCAAATTCTTCGAAATGGAAGGAAGGCTTCAAAAAAACTCCGAGCTGCAGGGGCACTATAAGGAGTTCATAAATGAATACATCAACCTCGGTCATATGCAAGAGATAGCCTTGCAATCGTGTGAAGGCCCACATTATTTTCTTCCAGGTCATTGTGTCCTAGAACCCGAAATCAGCAACACCAAACTCAAGGTAGTCTTCAATACCTCCTGCAAGATATCTACAAATATCTCTTTGAACGACATACTGCATACTGTGCCAACAATCCAAGACGACTTGTTTAAAATCTTGCTCTGTTTCCAACTGCCTCGATATGTTTTTGCAGCTGATATACAAAAGATGTATCGGCAGATAGTGCTACATCCTGATGACCGTAAATATCAACTGTTGATCTGGAGGAATGAACTAAATCAGCCACTACGTTACTACCAGTTAAACACCGTAACATATGGAACGATGTGTACTCCATATTTGGCAACTAAATGTCCCCAGAGACCTGCTCAAGGAGAAATTAAAACGCTCGGCCTAACTTGGCTTCCTAAGGTTGATTATTTTTAAATACGGATCAATATAACCAGGAGGGACATAAAAATAATGAAGAGGACGGTTTCTTCCGACATCGCTAGGATGTTTGATCCACTAGATATCATGCCCTGTATCTGCAAGACACTTGGTGCTTAGAGTTGGATTGGGATGCTGCCTTGCCAGAAAGAATGTACACTAACATATGTAGGTGGCTCAACTTTTACAAGCACTTGCAAATTTTAGAGAAGGTACAGTTCGTACAGAATCGTAGTTCGACTTCTATCCCTCAAAATCACGTTTGGCCCGATTCGTCCGATAACGATTCTACGGTTGGAGCTCTGCGCTGAAAAATTGAGTACGGAGCTTGCCCAAAGACTCAAAGCTGCTCTACAAATGGAGGAGATCCTAAATTACTTCTAGACTGACTCAGTAATTGTTTCAGGTTGGATCAACGCAACAGCTTCAGCATTCAATACCTTTGTTGCTAATAGGGTCTCATGCATTCAAACACTTTTGATAACAAAACAATGGCGAAATGTGGACTCAAAAAATAACCCCGCAGACATTCTCTCTCGTGGTATCGTACCTACAGAATTGGCAAGATGTAACATTTGGTTTTATGGACCACCCTTTTTGCATGGAGCTCAGATACTATAGCCGCCAGAATATACAAAGTGACAATCATGTGACTTAGAAACAAGGGCAAAACTGACAACGATGAGAACACTTGTCAAGGCAGCCAATTTCATTGACAATATTCATCATGGGAATTCCTTCAAAATGTTACAGTGGATTATCGCATATGTGCTAAGATTCCCAGAGCGCATTAGGAAGAAATTCTCGTCGAATACACCATTGGCAAAATCACTCGCAAGTCATGAGAGGATTAGAGGTCATTACAAAGTGTATCCAACAAGATGAATTTCGTGATGACATAAAGGACTTGTTTCATCAAAGAGAGCTCCACAAAAATAATCCTTTGATTGACCTGACACCTTATCTTAACGAAAAGGGAATACTGCGTGTTGAAGGTAGACTAGGGGGGTTAAACCTGTCATTCGATGCAAAACATCCAATGCTACTACGGTACAAACATCTGCAGCGCAACCAACTTCGTGGGGACCCATCATCAGCTCAAACAGCTCCCCCAGTCCTTGTACTCCGATAAAGCCCAAGAAAAAACTGCAGCTGTTTTTAATAACCGGAGCGCTTCCGCAGCAACTTTAACTTATGAGGAATTACACACACACTAATGGTAGGAATCGAAGCCATTCTCAACTCAAGGCCATTACCACCACTGCCGACAGACGCATCCGCTCTCACAGCGCTCACACCGGGATATTTCCTCATAGGAGAGCCTTTCACCGCTACTGTAGATACCTTAGCAGAACCACTGAAGGGCGGGTTGCTTATCAGATAGAACTTGTCTGCCATATTAAACAAGAATTTTGGCGGCGCTGGTCAGAAGAATATTTAAACAAACAACAACACCATTCAAAGTTGAAGCAGAGCAGCCAAAATTTTCAACCAGATTTAATCGTTATTCTCAAGAAAGATACCAGGCCTGTGATGATGTGGCAATTATATTCCCTATCCACAAAAAAAGTGACAAATTACAGTTCAAAACTTATAGAGGCATATCACTACTTTGTACGGCGTGCAAAATATTTTCAAAAATGTTAGAAATAATGTAAAATCGGAGCATACGCCAACAGTATTATTGGGGAGTATCAGGGTGGTTTTAGAATAGGTAGATCGACAATAGACCAATTGTTCACAGTCAAGCAGGTACTTGAAAAATGCTGGAGGTTAAACATAAGCAAGCATACGACAGTATTGATCGTAACGTCCAGTATCAAATAATGCTTTGCATTGTCATTCCAGCCAAATTGGTCCGCCTTACCAAAATGACAATGACGTCAACGACCTCCTGAGTTCGCCTCAATAACCAACTCACCGATGCCTTTCACACAAATATCAGACTAAAGCAGGGAGATGAACTGGCCCCATTCCTATTCAATTTGGCTCTGGAGTACGTCATCAGAAAGCTACCTGTCGATACAGGAGGTAAATTACTATACAAGCCGAGCCAAGTAGAAGCCTATACGGACATCAACATTTTGTCAGGATCATTAACAACTGCCAAAGAACTCTTCCTGAAACTCAACAGCGAAGCAAAACTAGTACTGCTAGCTATCAATCAATGAGAACAAAACAAAGCTCATGACAAAGTCGAGAAAAAATACCTCAAATGCACAAGATATCATACTCGGCGAATACAGTATTGAAAATGTGATCGAATTTCTGTATTTAGGCGCTAAAATAACGAAAACGGGCAATGCAAGAGACGAAATACGCCGAAGAATACAGCTCGCAAATAAAATATTTTTTTTCAGTTTTGATGATCTCTAAGACCAGCTGCATACACAGGAAAACAAAGCTCCAGGTATACTAATCTGTGATAAGACCTGTGTTATGCTATGGGTGTGAAACATGGATCCTAACCCAAACATCCGCAAATATATTGAGTGCCTTTGAGCGACAGGTCCTGAGACGAATCATCGGAGCGAAGTTAGACGGGGACCAATGGCGAATTCGATACAACCATGAGCTGTGTGAAATTTTCTCCGTACCGGAGGTTTCAGCGATTGTAAGACTACGAAGGCACCAACGGGATACCAAGTTAATCGTATGGATGAACAATGGATACCGAAAAAGGTATTCCTTGGGAGAACTGAAGGCCGGAGACCAGTAGGGAAACCGAGGAAACGCTGATCTGACTCGGTTGACGAAGACAGTTCATCACTGCTCGGGTTTGAAAATTGGAGGACGCGGTTAATGGACCGAGGCAGTTGGAGGCGCTGTTTGCAGGAAGCGAAGGCCCGATAGGGGCTGAAGTGCTTCGTAGAAGAAGAAGAAGGAATCACAACACCGCTAGCTAGAAACTTAAACCAGATGCACTATTACTTGAAAAGTTTTATAGGATGTACATATGTTTCTTATGTTGGAGTATGTAATGGTTTTTTGAATATCGCCGTTGCAATCTCTGTTTTGCGCATACGCCTATCTTTTCGATTATTTGATGTTGTTTCCCATTTAATCTTCTCATTGCGTTGCGATTACACGTTTAATTACTGTTTGGTGTTTTGCTTTCAATTGTGCAGTGTTTCCTATCGTTTTTTTTTTCTGATTTAAACGCATTTGTAGTGCGAAATTATGTTTCTTTTGTGCTCTCCCTGTTGGCTAGGGTTTTGATTTTGTACCATATTGAGGATATGCTGGTATTTAGAGTGGGTGTAAAATATGTTAAATACAGATGTGCTATTTCGGATTTTGTACTCGTAACCTGCAACGCCGGGAATTTTCAGCGAGGTGTCGCATACATCTTCGATGTAAGGAAATTTTCCGCTAAAACATTGTTGCTACATCCTTAGCTTGCGAAGGGAAAGTACTGCGATTAATTGCATCAAACGGAACTTGACCCTTGACAAATTATTTACTGACTTTTCTGATGCACGGCTACAATCGGCCACGATAGCATTTCTGACTAATTATAAATATTTGAAATATTAGTGAACTCCAAAGAATGGAAGACGATTTTAATAGTCACATATTCACCGCTTTTCTTTTCTCTTCTACTCCTACTGTCCTTTTTGTGAAGGTTCCTCGAGCAGTCTGCCTAGGCGGACTGCTCGATTACTACAGCAACCAACAAAAAACGATATTACAGCTGAGGGATTTGCCCTGTCGTCCACAAGAGCGAAAGCCGTTTCCTACTGATCGCTATCTGATGACAGAAAACAGCGCAGTGGAAGACGGGAAGGGAAGATGTGCCAGAGTTCACCTGGAGTTGGCACTACCAGAAAGCGAAAAAGTCATATAGGTACGATGCAATCCAAGCACTCACTATAGCGAAGATATGATTCTCCCATTTATTAGAGCCCAAGCGAGATCAGCAACATCCTTGCAGAAATCACAATCTATTACAACGTCATTTTGTTAAAAACTGTAACGACGAGCCATCTTTGGTTGAAGAATTTTTTTGTTTGAGGTTAGGAGGTGGAGGATATTTACGCCCTCAGTTTGGGGCTCCCAGACGTGCAAGACGTTTGAACTACCCACTAGACACCTCCCCTGTCAACCTAAGAGCCTGGCCTGGAACCGTTTGACACATTACTTTGGGGTACGCCTCAACTTGCTACGCTGTGGGCGCCTTCAAGTTAGAGGATTCCTCCTCTGGCGGGAGGGGAGGAAGAGGAATTGCTAGAAAAGTAGCTCCCAACCCCAAACTCTTCGACTGATGTGAGTCCTTTTTATCTTTTAGAACCGAACATAATGTACCGCATGGTTTTATTTGTCAAGCGATGGAAGCATCCCTAGATTAGAGTATCCGGGGAAAGCTCTTCTGTTTTTCTGTAGAGGATTCGGCGCAGCCTGTCCTATTTTTTGCGTACAATAAATATGTGACAAGCATCGTTTTCCTATGATGCACAAAACCTACAGTCGGGGGACCGCAGCTTACCAATCGTTTGCAAGTAAGACTGAAAACAGCCTTGCCCGCTCAAGAGCTGGGTCAGATAGATGGCCATCTCACCATGCGTTCAATTAACCCATGGTCTCAGATCAGGGATGAGGCGTGCAGTCCATCTTCCCTTCGTGCTGTTCACCCAAGACTGTTGCCAATCGTTGAGTGGGCGCAGTCTTTCATCGCGGGTAACTGTCTGCCCATGTCTTCGTTTCGACACAGGTAGATAGTACGGCACTCTCTAGCAAGGAGGGCGATAGGTATCAGCCTACAAGGAATAGCACCACCCAATCAGACACTGTCGGGTATGAAGATACGATTCTCAGTGCTCCTCTTCTCAGTACCAGTGCCAAGCATTTTTGGTAGAGCTCCTGGCTTAGAGCGTCACTATGTGTATATGTTACCCTTGCACTCATAAAGATCTATATTTCATATTGTTTTTCAGCTTTTTCGGATCCTAAGGGTCAAATTTTTCGTACATTTTCTCCCTTCCTGCACCCTTTGAAGCAAAAGGTGTCAGTTTAAAACCTGTTTTGAAAAGTTCTATCAAGACCTTTTGATGCTTATTTTGGCTACATTTAGTGAAAAAAAAATGTTGGAGATCATCCCCTATATAAGGAGATGCCCTAGAAAGACCTTATATGTTTCTGTTTGTAGGACAGAATTTCATGTTTTAAGCTTATGCATTTTACAAGAAAACTTGCTATGACGCAAGAAAGGATGGACAGACAAGTTGCAATTTTAGTAAGGCTTTGTAAAATTATTTTATAAAACCCTAAAATGGAGCGGAAATCACAATAATGCAGATCTTGAAACATACAGTGTCTCTTCTCAATTAATTGAGCAAATTTTATTGAACAGGATAGTGGGTAGGTAAGTTTTCATGCCACAGCTAACAAAAGCTTGCCAAAACAAAGCTATGAATGAAATAAGAGATGTATCAATTGTAACATTACTGAATGCTATAAACGAGGAGTTACAAATGACAAGTGATATTGTTATCCTCACTGAATAGCCAAGGACTTAACACATGCCAAGAGATATACGTTCGTATATCGTATGTCTTTTTGGCTTAATTGAATTACGAGATGGATGTTAAATAGAGCATCTAGTACTCGCCATTAAGCCATCGCAAATTTTTTTTTTGGATTTGGACTTAAAGGTTTGTACATCGTAGTCGGGTGATCTTTGTGTGATGATGTATGCGCTACAAGCATACATACCAACGTGCGGAGCTCATGCATGGTGGAGGTAAGGATGGATGGATGCCGTCACCTAAGGACTTTGAGCTAAGAAGCTATTGCGCAAACGGTCAGCGCCCTTCACTTTTTAGTTTTTTGCATGGTATAGAATAATTCGTTGCTTTATCGTCCTTAGTTAGTCTATCATGCTGTTAGCAACATCTTAATCCTCTCTTCCTTTTATCCGTTTAATGCCCCATTCCACCCCCTTTTAGTTTCGTTCTTGTTAATTGGATGACTGGTCAGCCTTTTCTCATACTAAGCGTTGGAACTGTTGCTACTTTGTTAGGAGCGCGGCATGGACAGACAACTTGTTATATAGGTGATCGATTGTTTATGGTGCTTTTTTATTTGCCTGATCCCAATTCGAAAATTGATCATCGAACAGATACCCAGATCGGTTGACATATGAAACCATGTTGTCACTTAGTAAAGAAAGGCATCTTCGATTGACAAGAAGCGTCAAGGGCTTGGGGGATCCTTTTTCTAGTAAACCCTTTTTGCTCCTTCTTTTCCAATGAAAAAGGAACTTCTGGAATAGCTCCATAAGCAATAGACAAGAGTAGAATAGGAAAAATTAATACATCAGACGGTTCTAGTCTAGGCTCTTAGGTTAACAACGGAAGTATTTAGTGGGTAGTCCAGAAGCCTTTCGATATTAGTGGGAGTTTTGCGCATCGGGCAAAAAGGTACATCTATGCTACAAAAAATCAAATGTTATGAAACCAGGGCAAGAGCTTTGGATTAAAATGGTAAAACGACAATAACACTCACAACGGGTAGTGAATATCCCTTTTGCAATAAAGAACGCTCGATCATTATGTATCCCTGATGCACTGAGACAATAGCGGAAAGGAAGATCAAAAGAAAAATTCTAAATAAGAAGCTTGAACTTGCAGGAAATATTCAAATTCTCAAATAACCTAGAAGCAGTTGAATATAACGAAATAAAGCCGCGCAACAATTTTAACCAAAATTATCACTTCCCACATAGCAACCGAAGCAAATGAATCTATTACAGTCGTTTACGTTTCAAAAACCTTATCTCCGTTACGTAAATCCTTCTTCCTTTCCCACACGCTATTTAATTATTCTGGTTTCATTATCCTATTACATGCAAAACTTTATCACAATTCATTCATTCACATGATATGATGCCATCGCCGCTTGCTTCTCCTCTTCCATCCATCACTTGATGTTCAGCTACTATTCATCCTTTTCACCTGTTTGGATCTTCTTCATCACTTGCCTTTTATTAACACTTTCACTTGGATCCCTCCCTGGATTTTACTAATTCACTACAACTGACTTGTGTTTATGCATTCGAAGGAAGCAGTCAAGGATATTTGCCAAGGTGTGTGTGTATTTGTTGGAATTGCTCGAGAATGAGAAGAAAAACAAGGATAAAACTTTCCCAATTTAATGGTTACAGGTAGGATGTTGGTTGTTTTATGACTTGAATGATGCCGTAGTAAGATTTTGTATGGATTAGGTTACATGGATACAACCGAGTTTTATCATGAATTATAATTTGTATCGATGATGTGTGATGCATGATACACGTTGAGATTGGAAGGAAAAATGTAAATATGCAGGAATTATTAATTTTTTTATGCCTTTAATGTATTTAATTGGGAAAGAAATAAAGTTTCGAAGATTGGCGTCTCTGAATCATAGGAACTTGATTTAGTTCTATCGGTATCTTTACTGAATAGGAATTCATCAAGTCAAAAATTGTTTAGGACTGGCGGTATGCTTTGCAGTCATAGACATTTGAAATAGTGAGGAGTTTTGTTTCTCGTGCCGGGCTACCTACATCAATAAAGGAAAGAATCACTTATTCATTCTCCACTTGAATTAAAAGCTCACCAAAAACTTGCAAAATATTTGCTAGTGTGATTTTATGATCATTATTATCACTGAAGATGACTCATCATAGTCGAAACGCGTCTGCTCACACAACAATGCAAGGCCCGACAGCTTTTCAAGAAAAAAGAGAATTGGTCTGCGGATATCAAATAAACAAAATAATTGACTATTTCTTTTAGCTCAGCACTATGTTCCAAAGGTAAGTAACAAATATTTAAGTAAATTTAGCAATTCTCAATTTAATTACAACAAGCAAAATTGAGACCTTAGCTCAAATATTTTTATGCTTTGGTAACGCAGAAAACCACTGTTTTAATAACGACATCCGACCTAAAATCTGAAGTCGATATTACCGCAACCAAATAATCATTTCCACCGAAACAAAATCCATCTCGTTTGACAATGGATCGTTGCAGGGATCCTCGATTCAGCTTTGAGTTCAACAACTGCAATGGGAAATCTAAATCCATTGGCATAAACGTATTGGAGCTAATTGCAAAACGCATTAAGAATGGCCAAACCGTTACACATCCCATCGCTAAAGCGATCAATGTTTTTCGTTCTAATAACACCTCCATCGTGTAGGCACTTAGTGTTTGAAGTACGATCAAAATTATATCTAAAATGATGAAAGTACACCATATCATACGAAAGGACAACAGCAACGAGAACTATGAGATTTGTCACTATAATCGCACGCAACAAATATGTGGCAGGCATTATCTTCCTCTCCGGGACAAAACTCACAATCGGGGGACCCTGACTTACCCACCTTGTGCAGGAAAGACTGAAAAAACCCATCCAGACTCAAAAGCTGGGTCAGATAGAAGTCAGTCTCATTATGCCTTCGATTTAGCCACGGTCTCATATCCGGAATAAGGCGCGCAATCCACCTTCCCTTCGTGCAATTCACCCAAGACTGCTGCCAATCGTTGAGTGAGCGCTGTCTCTCCTCGCGGACAACCATCGTCCTCGTTTCGACGCAGGCCTTCTCTAGCAAGGAGGGTAACTGGTATCACGCCTCCAATATCTCTCACCGCCGAATGAGAGACTGTCGGCTTCTCTGTATCTGTGCCAGGCTGTTTTGGTAAACCTCCTTACTGAGAGCGTCATCACATATTTCTGCTTTGTTCAGTAGCACTGACGCTACAGTAATCATCCAGAGGCGTCTTCTTGATGGGCTGGGCTACCCTACGTTGGCCATAAGTCGAATCATAGCCGATACTACTGAAGCAGCTTTCTCAGCTGTCGGCCTGATTTGCACAGAGAAACTCATCTTCAAGTCAACCGGTAGCCCCAGGTGCTTCACCGGTGGCTTGGATTCGATTAGTATGTCTCCAATGCTGATTATCCTTACTCTTCGGATATACTTTTTTATCAAGATGACCACACCGGCTTTCTACAGCGCTAAACTAAACCCACGACCAGTCATCCAGTCTTTCAGTTAGCGCATTAGCATACCTAGCCTAAGTTGGGCTTGTACAACGGTGCGTCCAGAGACCAGAGCCACAAAATCATATGCATAGCCAAAGAAGCGCGACTCATCTGGCATCTTCAGTCTTAGTAGCCCGTCTTGAGACACGTTCCATAGGTCTGGACCGAACATAGATCCCTGGGCAACACCCGATGTGACTTCCATCTTTCGTTGGCCCTGTGTCGTGTCGTAGAGCAGGCTTCGGTCCTTCAGTTAGTCCCTTGAACGCCACATTAGATATTCTGGAACTTGAAAAAGGGTATTCAAGCTTATCCAGGATATTCACCTATCTAGCGGAGTTGAAGGCGTTTCTAACGTCGAGTGTCACCAACAGGACGATTCGTCACTTGGTGCGACTATAGGCCTCTGCCTTTTGGACCGCGCTCACCACCTACGCAATAACACCAATGGTGGTAGCGTCCTGCTCTAAATCCGTACTGCCGAGGAGATAGGTCCCCAGCGCGTCAGTGAATCCTCCTTTGATGAGTTTCTCTAGCACTTACCCAGCAGTTTCTAGCATACATAACGGGCAGTATTCAGACGGCGATCCGAGATTTCCCTTCCCTTTACTGATCAGCACGAGTCTCGCCACCTTCAATCGTATCGGGAAAACTTCGTCCCGTAGGCAAGCGTTGAATGTGCTGAGCAATAAGTATGGATAATGGTAATAAATAACACCTCAGCTAGAACACCATCTGGACCTGAAGCCTTTCTCGATTCCAGTTCCGGCTGAGTGAAAAGTGAACACTGGATTGATGTTTCACCATGGGCAGCGTCAATGCAGACAGAATGGGCGGGGAAGATTGCCCACATTATCTCGTTCATCTTTCCCGCACCATGTCTGCAAGTCATCCGTACGGCACTAACCTTCTCCATAACTCCCTTGTAGCCAAGGCCCCACGGACCCCTGTTCACATTATCTACTAGATGTTGATAGCAGCGAGCCTTGCTGTTGTTAATCAATTTAAAAAGGCATTCCTTAGCCGACTTATATGCTGCCACCCGGTTGCATACCTCGTCACGGTTCCGTGCCCGTTGAGTCTCACGCCGAAGCTTATGACATTCTCTTCGCTTTTCAGCGATTTGAATCGACCACCAGTACACTGGTGGCTTCACAGGTCGGGGTTTTCGACGGGCAAAGAAGCGTTGCATACAGTCGTGATAATGCTCATAGTTGAGTTCACCACGTCTCGAGCTGTCAATTCCTCTGTCCCCTGCGAATCTCTCTGCATCGGAGTACCTGTCGTGAGCACCTCGACGAACCTCTCGGCGTCCATCCTTTCGATGTTACACCTAATTGTAGAAAGTCGAGAGCACCTATGTTGGGAGACAATATCACTAATCTCAACCAGAATGCACTGATGATCACAGCAGTCCTCTAATACTCTCCAATTTTGTATCCTCCGTACTAAGGACTTCGAGGCGAATGTCACGACCGGTATGGCTCCTTCACAGGCGATACGGCGGCAAATGGGCGTATTTCAGGTGTTTAGTACGACGAGCGTCGTCCTGGCCACCATTTCTAGGATTCGTTTTTCCCGCGGATCTGTTTGAGGTATGCCCCATTTTATTGCTTTAGCGTTGAAGTCTCCCCAACAAGCACGTCGTTTCCGTCTGCGTTCGAGATAGCATCTCCAAAGCATTAAGCTTGGCTTGGAAAAATTATATCGATTTGTTCGGCGTTAGTTATACATTAAAGAAGGTGGTCCTTGAGCACCAAAACCCACACGGAACCATCCCCCGCCTACTGCCCCCCGCCTGAAAATCACTGTTCCGGACCTAGATGATGGCAGTACCATTTTTATCAGGATACCATGATGCAAAACTTTTATCATGGTGTTACTCACTCAATAGCATTAAGTCGACTTTCATGTCTCTCGCAAACTGCTTGAGCAAGTGTTAGGCGGTTGAACTGCGTTGTTGGTTTAGCTGCAGGATACGGGTCATCGTAGAACTGATTTTGCCTTGGCTAGGGCATCCTGCGAAACCCGTCATTTCCCTGATACTAAGACGTACCCAATACCCGGTCTTGGATTACCATCCTTGCAAAAAATACAGTGTACCTCATGCGTGCACTCTTTTCATTTGTCTCATTTCACTGCATTTGTAACATAGAGAACTCCTATCCGGTGCTTTGCATACTTCTGCGGTGTGACCATAGCCAAGGCATTTGAAACATTGAAAAGGCGCCGCTTTTCGCCGTATCTTGCAGAAAACCCACCATATTCGTACTTTGCCCTTATTGAGAAATTATTCGGCGTCCTTTTCGGTCGTCAATGATGGCCATGCGTTTTTCCTATGGTTTTCTGGTGTCATCCTCGCTTTGATCCTGCCCACGGTAGGGAATCGCCTTTTGATGGCCTCTTCTATCTCAGCCAGGTCCGTGACGCAGTCAATGTCTCTTATTTCGAACGTTGCCATCGGCTTGAGCGAGGCTATAGTTGCCCTTTTGCCGAGAGCTTTCTTTGTTGCGTCGCTTAATGCTTTTTTATTGTCGGCTTCTGCTCCGAGTTCGACTAGCATGGAGCCCTACCGCATTGGTCGTACTGCTTTAATGGCCGTGCTGGTGTCTTCGGGCCTTATATATCCCCTGATATCAAGCAATGTTTCTGCGTAGGATCGGCCATCTTGGGGTTTTACGAGCAATGCCTTTTGCCGGGGTCTTTGTCGAGGCTTCTTTCTCTCCTGTTTAGTCTCAGCTCTTTTTTCTTGGCGTCCGTGCGAACTTTATTTTCTGGCACTTATTGAAGGGGTTTCTTTGCGGCGTTCTTCGCTCCTTTTGTCAGCACTGTTTTACGGGAGCCGCAGTCCAAATTTTGCTTGGTCCGTGTTCCGTCGTTTCTCTCTGTGTACTATAAATGACAACATACATATACGAAAAGCTGCGAATTGTAATCAAAGCATCTGTGGGCCCGGCGTCGTATTAAGGATTAGCAGATGTGGGTGTATATCCATCTCGTGTTAAGTATCAAACATATACACACAAGATTTCGCAATCGAACGTATCGCCTCCGTGGACGAATTGGTTACACGCATTTGCAATGAGGCAAATTGAGCGAAAGCTTGAGCTTTGTGGTTGCACCAGTCACCGAGAGATGGCATATCCCAGTTGAACTTTGATGATTAAATTGTTAAACTGTCTTCGTTATTTTAGTTTGTAAGCAATTAAGTCAGCATAATTATAGTATAAAAGAAAATTATAGAAGCAAGGAAATCGAGAAGTATTTCTCCATTCGCTGGTTCAAGGCGTGCACCCGAGCTTATTCTATTTCAAGGCATTTAACACGGGATAAGCGAATCAAGAATGCATTCAACTGCATACTCAAGGCATCCGCCCGTGTATAAGTGCCCCAAGACAGTTATGCCCGGGGCCTGCAGGTGAACTAATAATTGATTGATTTATCAATCTGACTGCATACTCAAGGCGTTAGCCCGAGTATTAGCGTCCCAAGGCTTTGCACCTGGGGCTAGCAGTTAGATTATTAATCAATCGATTCGTAAATATAACTGCGTGCTCATGGCGTCAGCCCGAGTACCAGTTCAAACTTTAATAAATAGATTGGATTTTCGAATTTCCTTTTCCCTCTGAATGACTCACAAAAATAAAGTAAACATAAATTGAGTAAATTAACTGTTCTATTAATATTTTAAATATATACTTATGTAGGCACAAGGCCACAATATCTTGTTCTGTTATAAATTAATTAGCTTCGAAGAATTCATTGTAATTGTATAACCAAACAAAGAAGGAAATAAAACTTAACTCATTAAATAAACGAACACCTTTTCCATGATCTAATTGACAAATATAAAGTAGCAGGTAAGTGTTATATGGGAATATCTCTCTCTCGCCGGGAGCCTTGATGTGTATATAGGATACACATCATATCAAGCTCCCAGCGCATGCCAGTATACATAGGGTGTACTGGTATTGCAACAACTATCTGGAAGCCCTGACCTGGTGTTCCATTCCCATCAAGTGCCTCTTCCTTCCTGCTTTCATCCCTATATCCTTCGATTGGGCTAGGAGTCATTCTTTTATCGCGCGTGCCCTTTAGGTTTAGCCCTCAGCGCTTCCCTAATCTGCTGCTCTTCTTCGGCCTTCTGGTCCTCTTCGGCCCTTAACTAGCTCCTCCGATAATGCCTTATGTGGTGTAGGAGCTCCTCTAGTTTCAGGAGCCCAATCTTCACTGATTTGTTGATTTTTGTCGAGTCATAAGCAGATTGTATTCCCAATCCCAATCTTTACTCGTTTGCTGATTTTTGGCGAGTCGCATGCAACTTTTATTCTTTTAAGAACGCCAACCGCTTTTCGGATTAACCTTTTTCATATCGCTGGGCGGCAATTGTTTTTTGCGACCATCTTTCTTCCGAGAGGTTATCGGCTTCCGTTTTCGAGTATAGTACTTCCGCCACATTTTCGACGGTGGTGATGAAATTACACAACAGCGCTTTAGTTGTCTGGTCCTCCTGTCTTTGCCCGCCGTAATTCCCCTTTGTGGACTTCAGGATAATTTGTTATTATTTTGAGCTTTATGACCTTTGCATCGGTCGCTTCTTTGGCGGTTGCAGCAACCCTCATTGTCTGAACATCTGGCGCGTCCTGCAGTTTCCTGCTCTTCCTTTTTAAGGCGCTCTGGCGTTCGTATCATTTTTTGCTACGCCCAAACGTCGCAGGAATCTCAGTCGGAACAAGAGTGTGTGTTAATCTCCGTTTTTCGTCCGTCTTCACTGTCATTTCATTCATCGTCGTTTTTGACATCGTTAGTACCGCTCCCGATGTGCTGTAAACATCGTGGCTGAAGCCGCTGGTTGCGTCGTCAGTGTTGTTATTGTTGCTTCCTTGCCCCGAAGCCGCTATCTCCGTTCGTGGAGACCTGGCCCGAAGTAATGTGTCAAACGGTTCTAGGTTGGGTTTTCGGTATAACTGGGGAGGTGTTTAGTGGATAGTCCAATCGCTTGCTAGCGTGGGAGTCCTACACTTTTTGCGTAAATGACTCCCGACCACAAAAAAAAAGTTTGGATGAAGTTCTTGGTACGAGCATCCTACCTGCTAAGTAGCACTATTTTCTTTTTTGTGGCTAGGAAAGGAAGGCCTCAGTGTGGGGCTCCCAGAATTCTTCTGGACTGTCCACTAAAGCTTCCCTTGCCAACGTGAGAACCTAGCCTGGAATTGTTTGACACATTACTTTGGGCTAAATCTCATTTTTTTATGCCTCAAGTCGGGTTGCAAGGATCCCTCTCCTAGTGGGAGAGAAGGAAGAGAGAAAAAGCGCTAGAAAAGAGACCCCTTCAACCGTAACGCGCCCAGGCGCTCCTTTTTTGCAGTTACAACAGCCCGAACGTATATGCTACCTGGTTCCATTTGTCAACTGATCTTAGCATCTCCCTGATTAGATTATCTGGGAAAAGTGACCCTAAATCTTTAAGAGGTCACCGCGCAGCCTGTCCCATTCCTTGCACGCATAAAATGTGTGGCAGGCATCATCCACCCCTCGGGCGCAGAACACAAAGTCGGTTCAGGGGTAACACCATTAACAATGTTTTTGAGACCGGTACATGGGATTGGGATCGTTTTTTATCCCGTCCTAATAACGGTACTTAGGACTACCAGTATTTGAAAATTGGTATCGGCTTATGACGAAAAAATCGCTGCTGGAAAAAAATCGGTATCAACATCGGTACTCAAAAATTCGATACCAATCACGGAAGTGAAAAAAATGGTTTAAGTGTACTAGTACTAGTAACAAGGTTTTAGTACTGGAAAAATCTGATTCAAGATTTAAAAAGAATACTAGAAGGAATACCGGCAGATATCGGTTAACAGAGTTCAATTTCGGTATGTGAAAAAAACCTATAAACAATACTGAAATCTCAGTACCAAATTGGCCTAATTACGATGGTGCGTCGGAATTATGGCGTTGCGATGCACCAGATTCGCTACATCCAAATAATTTTAGACAGTTTTGCAATGCAATATGCAACACGGACGGCCGTAATGACTGGCTATGAAGGTAATTATGGAATACATTAGGGGAACAATTAACCATCGTATTGTGTGGAGACGTCTTGACTGGGTCTTTTAATGGAGACTACGCATCGGATGGGGAAGAACGTCATTCATGTACTGGGTATATGTTGCCGCTGGGTGACAGCGCAATTTCATGGGCCAGTAGCGGCAATCCGCCGTCATCAGTTGAACTGTTGTATATGGCTTTTTTGGTTGGAACCAAGGAGGTGCTGTGGCTGCGAATTACTCACGCCGTAATTCACGTCATTTCTACGTAGCAAACGAGTTCAATTTTTCTCACATGGAATATCTTGACTAATCCTGTAATTTTAGAGTAATTTAAATGATTAAAATGGAATTCTCTGAAAGGAAAAAGATCGTAACGTTTTACGAAAAACATAATTGACGAGACTACGAATTAAGGAATTGCGTCTTGTGGAAAGATCGATTCATGAATCAGCAGTCAAAACTAAAGCACTCCATAAGTTATCAGAATTCAAAACTTGACAGGGAAAATGATCAAAGATACCATACCTACAATGCATTTTCCAAATCATAGAAAATCCTTTAGACTATTCTCATTCTCAATAAATCTATCGAATCGAAGCCGAGCTGTCTGCATCGGAAAATGGATACCCTTATATTCTCCACCAATTCTTTCTCATGTTCAGTCGTACTCAATATCCAGTCCATGATCTGTTCTATGCATTTTAGAAAATGGTAAATTCTACTAGTATGTCCATTTGGACTAGGACACATTGAATCCTTTTCGATTCCATTCAAGGCTACCGAAAAGCTCACTGTTTCTGGCGTGAATTATATCCTAAGAGCCAACTAAGAGAAAAATCCAGCCTAAGCACTTAGACTACTATTGTTATACATAGTCGATTGCCATTGTCTTCTGTCGCTACGCTTCCTGCATCGACTGTCCTGTAGATTAGAGTGAAGTGGTGAATGTGTCAATAGAATACGAGGAAAAGACTGTAATCTTTCAGATTGATGGCATAATCGATGCATTTCAATCAGATCCACTGCAAAATGTTTTAGGCTGAGACCAATTAGGGGTCGAATTTATTTATAACTCACTATTTCATCTCTATTCAACGAAAGATCGAGGATAGCCAGCAAAGATAACTTTCTTTCCTAATTACATGCTAATTTTATTCTAATTTGCATTTTAACTCTTACGTCCGTCCAAGTTCCAACACAAACTTATAAAATCCATAAAATATTATCCATCTTGTTCTTATTCTTAAGATCCCTATCCGAATGAAGTAGCATCTTCCGCTCGTTCTCATTATCATGAAAATAGAATTTCCGAAAGGACAATATGTTAGTCAAGATGAGTTGAAATATCAGGATGCCATTGTATGAGGAAACGAATAAAAGCGGAAAAAGCGATTGTGAGTAGTCCTTAAACTGACTCAGAGGTAATTTCCTAGTTCTTATGCATTGTTCCTGCCACTTACTTGAATACTACTTAAATTTAGAGTGAGAGAAAAAGAGGCAGGTGAAGACGAGGAGAGGCAGATTGAAAGATAGTGAAAAGTGATTTTGGAGATAGTTTCTTTTCTTTTCTGTCCGGTGTGAATTGTACGTCTCTAGGTGAATTGAATTCAATTTAAAATTGAAAAAGATCAATGTCAATGGATTCGGTTTGAGATAGCAAACAGCAAATTTGAGTACGCAAGGTATTATTTCAGTAAAAATATGGGTTTCAATTTAAGAATCGAAATCAAAATTTTATTGATAACATCAAGGAAGATACTTCTATCGTGAAAAGATGGTCGCGAGGTTCCGGGTTATATATACTGTTACATGTACAACTAATTCTGCGAGCTACTGTCGTAATTGTTTTCACAACATCATGATCAACAAAAGAATGACTCGAAAACCCGCCAAGCATGATCAACAGTGACGTCACTGCCCCACATTCATTAAGCTGCTCGAATATTCCAGTTAGTTCGCCAATGTGCGAGAAATGAATTGAATGACTAGAGACACTATATAAAGCCGAGCTAAATGAATGGGGGGCATTCATTACAACCGCAATATAGTAAAACTGCGATAGTGTGGAGTGCGAATTGGAAAGCGATATTGATCGAGTAATAGTAAAGTGATTTTCGTTGATAGATAAGACGGTTAAAGTAAAAATTTATAGACGAAGTGAAAAGTAAAATAGTGAAATCAATAATTGTGCATTTTTAGTAAATAAACTCTTTTAACTTAATTTAAAAGACAACATTAAAATTATTGGCCGCGAACCATATCGCGCGACAATACATTACATTATGATTTTCCATTTCTCAAAGTATTTAGTATTTTCGATAGCTTTAACAATTTTTTAGGTAAAACTAAGCAAACGTTTAAAGGGCTATGAGCTTTATTTGCACATCGGCTGAAGTTACTGCTGCATTAAAATTTTTAAGGAGGTGACAGCAGGAGCAATGGCGAGACGACTCTTTAACAGGCTGCTTATCACATAGAAGAATGGAAGATCCAAGGCCGTGGATCTCAAACAAGAGAGCTTCTAAATTGGTTGACTGGTAAAAATTCGAGGGAGGCAAAGAGGTTGGGAGTAACCCAGTCTAAAGATTAAATAAAGTTGAAACAACAAAGTCGAGACCGAACTCATACTTGGATAAAGAATATTTCACGTGAGTGTTAGTCATCGGAGAAAGCATAATTGGCGTATAATGAAAAAAACAAAAACACAACCTAACTCTACTTTATTACGAAAGGAAACTCTTCAACAAGAGGCGCAATATAGGCTGCCTTCTTATGGTACACCCCAAAGTATGTTAGTTGACCTAGCAAGCTACTAAGACCGCTCAATAGGACAACCGTATTACGGGAGGCTGGAAGCGCAGTATGAGCTAAAATCCCGGACTTTTGAGTTCAAGGAAGGAGACGAGGTAGTACGGAAATGTTTGACAAAGCAACACAGCAGACCATTACAATGTTGTATTAGACAAACGATTCCTAAAAGGCAGCTTCAGTAAGATATCATGATGGACTTACCTGGCAAAAAACTGGCCGTGTACGACCTTTGCTGATGAAGCACATAACAGATCGGTTCTTTCAGGCCCGGGACGGTATTTAAGAAACTGCCCTATACAAAGACAGATAGAACGAGCAAAACGTGGCTTCTGAAAATTAACTCAATTTTAACGACAATGATAATGGCACCTACTCCAAGGTTTGCGTCCTCTATCAAAGTGGAACATCTTTCACCACTATTCGAACTCCGACTGAAAGATGCATACTGGGAAGTAAAATTGAATAAAATTTTAGATTTGGACTGCTTATATCAAGTGGTTTGCGTTCAGCAATTATTGAATCGATGACCTGTCTTCGTCGACCAAATGAGACCAGCGTTTAGTTCTCCCAACGAATACCTTTTTGGGTATCCGTTGTTCATATATTATTAAAACTCGTCAATATTTATCTCACTATTAAGCTTCATAGAAATCGAATGAAAATTGTGAACTCTAGAAGCCTTTGAATTTTCGAACTTTGACTAGTTGGCATTCTGAAATTTGAGACCTGACCTTCAAATTACTTTATTGTTCTTTGAATATTTTCAGTGTCTATCACACTGCCAAGTTGCATCAACTTGCGTGGAAAGATTTGCTTACAAATATACGTTTGTACGTTTTCGATATTTGAACGGCCACCATTTTGTTCTTAACTGTTCGACGTAAGATTTTCATGATGCAGTCCAATGAATCCCGGAACCGAATTTCGTCAAAATCGGAGCTTTGCTTTGGTCAGAACAGTAAACATGGATTTTCACTGAAAAAATCCACAATTTCATCTTCGCTAAGTCAATTTGACTTCTAAAAATTTTATGAAAATCGAAACAAATTTCCTCCAGAAATTCACTCAAAAACTACAAAAAGGCTGGACAAGCAAATTTACTCTGTCCGGATCGTTTTTTCTAGAGGGCTTGTATGCATTTATTTAAAGAAGACAGTGTGCTTTGGACTTTGGAATGAGCGTTATTTCTTATATACGACTATGATAACCATGGTTTTCCCAATCAATTGAAAAGCAAACAGAAAAGCCGATAGCACTGCCGGCTTCCATACTGCTTTCCATGTGTGGTACTAGACAAAAACTTCGTCGATAAAATACAAATGCAATCTTTAGTACTGCCGACAGAGGTAATACTAACTCTACGTTAAAGAAGACAAGCCGATAGAATTTTCGGCTTATAAATGCGATACGATGTTTCTTGCCTTTTTGTATACGATTGCTTATTTGATTTCTGGAAGTGTTACTATGCATCGGAGTGATTGAATGTGATGCTCATGCACACAATCTATTGTAGGCAACACAGATACTAAAAACAGAGGTAGGGGACTATTCGAATTGATATGAAGTCGAACTTGAACGTCCTCAATGTAGGGAGTACACTCACTTTAATCTAGAGAGCAACAGAGGAAGTACTGGATATGAACATTTCTTTCATCATAAAGAGTTGTATGATGTCGGCTGAGAATTCAATGTTTGACTATACAATTTGTTGGTACGAGGTGGAAGGGCTGACAATGAAGGAAACCTCACTCCCAATCCAGGAAGAGCAAGCTGGGCCTTATACCAATCGCTTTTGGAAGACAACCAACAACAAGTTTCAATAAAGAGCACTCGAAAAGATCCTCTGAAGCTGGACCATGCTATAGAAGAACTTAAGGAGTCGATAATTACCACCTTTGAACAAAACTGTCCATTTCATATCATAAGGAGAGAGAACGAAGAGTCAGCAAAACTCAGATTGGAAGTGCGGAAGCTTATAATACAGCAACATTCACTTACAACTGCGATGCTTACTATAGGGCTCTAACCCAAAAACTTATTATAATAATAACAATAATCCATCGATAACAGTCCAAATCCGAACCTTGGCGTTAAGATTTATTGTTAGGGGATCTCATTCCATGACCGTGACGGAATTCGAGGTGATATGGTCAATATCACGCTCAGCAATGTGATTATTACCTAATTTTTCAATAAGCACCTATCACAGCTGAATGGGTTGATAGTCCGACAGCAGCATCAGAAGCTCAAACTGCATGGCGCCATTGAGGTTTGAACTTGGGAGCCGCTGTGCAAGCGGAGTGTGCCCTATTTTACTGCTCCATACAAACAAACTACCAAACGAAAATGTGCAAGGCAAAACGCTGCATCTTCAGATTTTGTGAGAATCTCAAGAAAACCCCCGCCGCAGCAAGACTTCATAAAGCCTCGGATAAACAGGGAAACAGCCAAAACATTGCACTAAAGGGGTCTGACAGCAGCTACACGGAAGCTAGTGAAAAGAGAACTCGCTTCTAATAAAAACCCACTTCTCAGTAGAGGGGACGTGAAGTTATAAATGAAGGGATTGATAATTCGGATTCATTAGTGGGACCAAATCGCAGAAAACCGAAAGAAAGCTGTACCCAACTGTACAAAACAGTGTACTCGTATAAGATGGCCATTAAACTATTTCTATCCCTTTAAATCACCAGATGAAGATGGAGTATATCCAGTTTTTATTCGAACAGGACAACATATACTTATACCTTATTTAAAATGGATGTACATATAACAATAGTCTTGCTTCACGAAGCATACCAAAGCTGTGAAAGAAGGCAAAACTTACCTTCATTTCGAAGGTGGATAGGGATGATGCTACCAACCCAAAAGCATGCAGACCAATAAGCCTAAAATCGGTTATATTTAAAACAATGATGAAAGTAGTAGACAATTATCCGGCGCACTCCATCAACATACATACAGAACGGACGAATCTACGGAGACCGCACCAAAATGCACGAACAAGGAAGACTAAAGAATCCATGGAGCACATAGAAATGATACTAGGGGCATTCCTTGATATTGAAGGGGCCGTGCAACAATGCAAGCCATACGGCGGTGAGGAGAGCACTAGTGAATAAATAGGTAAGCTCTATTGTAATCCACTAGGGGTCACAATCTCTCCCTATAAGAACAATTCTTAAAAGTTAGGGACATAAATAGTAAATTTTAGGCTGATTTTTTTTGAAAAGCCGGCGCGTTTGACTGCTTTGAGTTATCTTCAGTGTCAAAACTGTTTTTGCGTAGCTAAGTAACCCTGCAGGTTGTGCTGAAAAAAAACAATATAATGACGTAAGCCGCTTGAATTCGAGATATATATAGATTGAGGCAAATTCATTTTAAGAAGCAGTTTGCCTAACCAGTCATCAAACCGAAGAGAAAATTTTCTCTTTTCCGTCGACCAAATACGACCAGCAGGAGCTGCATATCCTTATGGTCGAAGATCTTATGATTGAACGTCAAAGCCAAAATTGAGCTGCCGTTTTTGAAGAATGTGGTAAGCTCATCATCATCCTATCTTTTCCAATCAGCGAACTTAACCTCATGGGATGTTCTATGGGCCAATCTGAGGAAAAAACTGGACTCTTTATTTTGAACATATGCAAATAATTGGAAGAATAAAGATATAAAACTCCTTATCATTGCCCATTAGCAGGGCACCAAGAGACAGTGGAAGCTTGCACAAAATTTGCTAGAGCAGCTATATTGCGCAGTAATGTAGGCCTGTTTTTACATTTGGCGCCTTGGCCTGGAGGCAAAAAGGCGACCTAATAAAAGATGCTACCAAACGCAACTCCATCTAAGGCACAGAAGGCCACTTTACTAGAGTTTCTTCACACTCTCTCATGCATTGACGATCGATAACGAAGAATGTAAAACAACCAAGTAAATCTGGTGAAGTTTTAGGGATCGAAGCCGAAAGCAAAATATAAGTCTTCACCTATCTGCCAAAAATAGAATACAAGCCTTAAAGACTGAATTTTTTTATTTATATATATATATTTTTTTTGTAACACCTACTTTGATCCTGAAAGTACAAGCACAAGTACAAAAAAAAGAAAAGGGGATCCCCCTGCAAACCAATTCTAGAGGAGCTGGAGAAAATACGATGCATTAAAAGAAAATAATGCTTTAGGGAGAGAGTTCCGGGCGGTAGTATCAAAAACAGCCAAAAAACGGCCAAAAAGCTGCTCTTGCCATAGGCTGACGACGAGCGTTTCCACCAAGGTGAAACCAGAGATACGTTCTACATATCCCTGGTTTCCCCTTGGTGTAAGGCCGAAAAATAAATAAACCCCAGCGAGAATCATTGCTTGTTGAATCAAACGATGGAAAAACTTATGCAGAGATATTACGTAAAACCAAAGGGGCCGTTAAATCAGATGACACCCAAACTGCCATAAGAGTACTACGGTCAACTCGGTCCGGTACCATTCGTAGGAGTTTGGACCAGAGGCAACCAACAAAGAAGCATTCTGTGGCGTAGTCAAGAAGGTCTTTTGAGAGGAGGCAGCCATAGCCTCATTTGAGCCCATAGCAACTCCCGAAATCAGAAACCTTGACGGTATCACGGATTTGGCTGAAGTAGAAGAGCCCATCAGAGAGGAGTTCTCTAGTTATAGGGAATCAAAATAAAAAGAACTCAGGAAAACAACCAGGGACAACGTATGGCCATGCTCGACCTGGCCGAAAAAGATACTGAACAAGAACGAAGGGGAACATCAAGATTCTATGAAAGTCTCAGTGGCATAATTACAAATCATTTACCTATCTGCCGTTCCCCGCGAAAAAAAGAGCCCCAGCTGGTTTTCTGCTGAAGTCTCAGACGCTCTTTATTTGAAGGACCAGGCGCACAAAAAATTTCAGTATTCCAACACTGACCTCGCCAACTACCGACTGCTTCGTAGAGAAGCCTAAAAAGCGGTTAAGAACGCAACGCGCTCTTATTATTATGTGATTGTAACATCACTGAAATCTAATAGGCCTTTTGGACATACATCCGTTCCCTGAAAATAACATCCCTTAACTCTAATATCTTCTCATGGCATAACTGCAACTTTCTGATGGGCAAGCTATCTGTGACCCGCTTGTTCAATTTTTTTCCTCCACATTTAAGGTTTCAAACCCCACTATATACTCATCGTGTCCTTCTCCTTCCCTTATTTTGCATTTTATCGTGACCTCTTCATCGGGAATTGAAAATGTACTGCTCACTTTTGACATTAATGGTGGTCGGGGTCGTGATGGAATACCAAATCTGTTCTTAAAGTCATTATCTTCTTCATTATTTACCCCACCATCAATTTTTTTCAATATTAGCTTTTCTTCTTCCTGCTTTCCCGACGTCTGGAGCATGGTTCCGATCCATGAGCCGAAGATCGTAGTGAAATCTCGAACTATCGTCCGATTTCTTTGCTGTCTTGTTTTGGCAAGCTCCTTGAGCGCATTGTGCATAACAGAATATACGATGCCATCAGTATCCTGTTTGCCAATGAGCAACATGGCTTCATTGAAGGTCGTTCGACAATAACTAATTTGTTACAATTTACGAATACCATCTCTCTTGCGTTTGACAAGATTGTTGATGTTATATATAGTACACCGGTTTTGGTAAAGCCTTTGACAGTGTTGATCATGGTCTTCTAGCTAGTTTTTTTCCTCGGCCTTATTTAGACCAAAATTTGGTGTTCCTTAAGGATCAATTTTAGGCCCCTTGCTATTCAACATTTTCATTAATGATCTTCCCTAATGCTTTTCCTCTAATTGTCTGCTGCTTCTATCTTCAAAATGGTTTTGACAATCTGCAAAATTGGTGTCAAGGTAATTTACTTCCTGTTAATATTTCAAAATGTTGTCACATGAGATTCACCAACAAAATTCATCCAGTAGTATATGAATACCAGATTGATGGATCGCTGCTCGCATTTGTGGACAAATTTAAAGATTTGGGAGAAGTATTTGACCCAGACTTGAAATTTAACATGCATATTTCACGCATAACCACTAGAGCTTTGCGTGTCGCTGGTTTTATTTTACGATCCTCCTGCAAGTCTTTTAACATTTCAACCAGCGTGCATCTATTTGTACTCTAAGCCCAGCCAATCCTTGAGTATGCCTTCCGAGTATGGTCTCTTCACTATTCCAATCCATCGGATGCTGTTGAAACTGTACAGTGTAAATTCGCACATTCTCTATTCTACAAATAAAAGGTTTTCCAATAGGAGGTGTTATTTTGAATAGCCCGCTATTTCGGTAGATGTCACTTTTGAAGCTGTCAATTTTTGACATTTGACAAGTAGAAACCATTAATCAAAATGGAACGATACACGCTTCAACAACGCATTGAAATTATTAAAATTCACTATAAAAATGGTGAATATTTGGCAGAGACGGTTCGTAAAATTTAAACAAAACTTGTCGTCGTGAAGCACCTTGACGGAGCGCAATACAGAAATTGGTTAAAAAATGCACGTCACTCAAGAACAGCCGAGAATATTGCTGCTGTAGCCGAAAGTGTTGAAGAAAACCCGGGTTTGTCCATTCCTCTTCGTTCTTTGGAATTAGGCATTCCACAAACGTCATTACACCGTACTTTGCATAAAGATTTGGGTATTAAGGCTTACAAAGTTCAGTTAACACAAGAACTCAAGCCGGTCGGTCATCAGCAACGTCGTGTCTTTGCTGATTGGGTCCTTGAAATGCATGAAAATGATCCGGAATTCCATCGAAAAATCATCTTGAGTGAGGATGCCCATTTCCACCTCGATGGCTTCGTCAACAAGCAAAACTGTCGCATCTGGGAATCGGAAAACCCAAGAGTTATTGTTGAAAAGCCACTCTATCCTCAACGTAAGACTGTTTGGTGCAGTTTTTGGTCCGGCGGAGTCATTGGACAAAAATGAGGCTGGAGCAACAGTTACGGTGAATGGATTGCGCTATCGAGAGATGATTAATGATTTTTTATGGCCGGAATTGGATGGTATTGATCTGGACTACGTTTATTTTCAACAAGACGGCGCTACGTGCAACACAAGCAACGAAACCATTGATCTTTTACGGGAAAAGTTTCCGGACCGTGTTTTCTCTCAAAGAGGTGATCACAATTGGCCACCGAGATCTTGTGATTTAACACCTTGCGACTTCTTCCTTTGGGGCCACGTGAAAGAGAAGGTCTACGCCAACAGCCCAGCGTCGATTCAAGACCTCAAAGATGGAATTCGTGAGGCTATCGAGGACATAGGGCAGCCATTTTGCGATTTGGTTATGTAAAATTTCATGGAAAGGATATGGTCCAGTAAGCGTGGTCGTGGTGGTAATTTGCCTTATGTTATTTTCCACTTTTAACGGCATACCTTCCTCTTTATAATGAAATAAACATCCGATCATTTGTATTAAAAAATGGCATTTTTCTTTTAATATCAAAATAACACAGCCTGTACGATGAGCGCTTACAGATCCTCAACATTCCATCACTCAAAAAAAGGAGAGAATTCTTAGACATGTGTTGCTTATTTATATTATATCACGGTATTCTTTCATCCAACCTTCGGGAAAGGCTTTATATTACGTCCTATCTCAAGAACGCATTCAACTGACATATTCTTTATGCCCTTTGCTCGTACAGATATTTATTTTTTAATACTTTTTAGTACGTGTATCACGTTGTTACAAGGAGCTCCAGCTGGGTCCCCTGCCGCATTCTTTAAACGCTTTAAAAGCATATTACATAATACACTCCTTAGCTTCTAATAGTTTATTAGTATTTTATATTCTTGTTTTCTTTTCTATTTTAAGTTGCTCACTTTATTTTTGATCTGGAAAATAGCGTAAATGAATAAATAAGATAGGATGGGTAATCTGCAGGCTATGAAGAAGAGCGGTTTCGTTACGCTGCTACAAATGCTTGGCAGGGATGTAAGGAGATTGATAGGAATTCCCTCTGCTATAATTAGGGCAGAACGGGACACCAACGTAAAGATTGCACGAACGTGGGGCTTTGTATTCTTTATAAGGATGAGGACCAAAAATTCGATGATGACAAACACATTCTAGGAAGCGGAAAGTGTCAAGTCTTACAAGAAGCCTTAGCCTAGACCAAAGCGGAACTGCTATGATATGTATTTACGTCAACTTACACCTAAGCGTAAATGCTCAAGGCCCACTTGAAAAGTTTTCGAGGGACACGGAAGCCGATCTGCTGTTGCTCAGCCAACAGCATCATGACAGGAACTCGCAAGCCTGGTATCGCGACGAATCTCACACCTACGCTATTTGAGTTCAGAACAGTGCTAACCCTCTGGTGCAGAGCCATGGGAAATGAGATGATTTTGTGTAGATTCGGTGCTCAAAAACAACACCTTTTAGTGTTTACCTAACCCCAAACGATCCAATAGCATCATTTCAAGCCAAACTCAATTTCTTGAAAGACGCTGTCTCGAATACAGAGACTAGGTTTTCATCGGAAAGACCTCAATGCTAAAGCCATTGAATGGAGCATGCCTCAATCTGATTAGAGAGAAAACGAGTCCTGGGAATGGCCGCTAGAACAACACTTCTTGTACGAATTGTTGGCAACATGCAAAGCGGATGTAATATTCACTTTGAAGTCTCTAGTTCTAAGCGTACACAATGGCGAGTACTAGAGGACTACTCGATCAGTGACCACCAGTATATTGCGCTCAAGATTTGCGATAGTGGCTTTCGGCGTAAACATATCCAGATTTCCACATTTGGGCGGGATACTGGGAAAGTGGAGAGGTTCGTTAAAGTACACAAAGCGGGCATACTGCTATTGTAAGCTTCTCCGAGGAGCAGACTTCTATGCCCTGTCGGAGACCCCAATATGGTAAGCCAAGTAAGTTCCACAAGCTTAGACGAGAAGCCCAATGGGCGCTGACACAGGAGGAGGTGGACACCAGGCTTGCAGCATACAGCTCAGCCGAGAAATGCCTTCCTAAGCTTATCAATAGGAGAAAGGCCCGATGGTAGCATCTTGTGGACAACGTAAGCAGGATTTTGTGGGACCTAATTTATACGCTAGTAATGCGGCAGCTTGGTGCCCTCTGGATGCCTTGCTTGCATGAAGCAGAAAAGTTGAACGAAATCGTAGAGGAGCTTTTCCCTATACATCTTGTTCGTTTTGATGCCATTCACGACAGAACATCGGTGGAGTGCCCGCCTTTTACGAGGATGAAACAAAAGGAGGCAGTTTTCAATGAAAATCAGAAAAGCGGCAGGACCAGATAATGCTTCAGCTCATGTGTTGCAGCATCTTTGCCTTGATTTGCTGCTCAGTGCGTTCAACGTATGCCAGCTACCAAGAACCCTGCAAGGTGGCGCAACTTGCACTGATTAGCAAGGGGAAGAGCAACCCGAGTCAGCATCTGCATACCGCCTGTTATGTATGCTCGACATGGTCGGGAGAGTACTTGGGAAGCTCATTAAGGGAAAGCTCGCTGACGCAGCCCATTCTACTGAGGACCTATCTCCACGACAATACGGCAGCGCTGTCCAAAAAACGGAGGCTTTCAGCCGCCCTAACCGAAGGGCTGTCCTGCTGATGTCAGAAACGCTTTGAATTCCCCTGGATGGGCGGATATTCTGGTAGCACCGGAAGCCCTTTTCCAAGTTTCGGAATATTTGATGCGGCTTCTGAGGGACTAACTGAATGATCAAAGCCTGCCCTATCACTCAAAGTAAGGTCTGCGAAGGTGGAAGTTACATCGGGTATCACTCAGGGCTCCATTTTCACTCCTGATTTATGGAACATCTCGTTTGAAGGGCTACTAAGACTGGAGCTGCCAGGTGAGTCGTGCTTAATTGGCTACGCGGATGATGTTGCGGCGCTAGTCAATGGACGCACAGTTGAACATGGGCAACTAGGTATGCTAATGCGCCGAGTGAGGGGCTGGATGACTGCTCGATGGAGAAAATCGAAGTAGTCATTTTGACTAAGAATAAAATTTCCAAGAGCAAGGACGATCAGCATTGAAGAAAAACTAGTTGAGACGAAATCTAGCTTTGAATAAATACCTGGGCATTCTGATCGACTCGAAAATGAGTTTCTCTTAGCAAATCAGGGCAATGGCGGATAAGGCTGGAACAGGCATGTTGACACTCAGAAGACTTATGGTCAACGTATGATGGACCTACCTCACCAAGAAGGTGATTCATGATGAGTGTGGTACAGTCTGTGCTACTGTAAAGATAGGAAATATGGAGTAGCACTCTCAGCAAGGAGCTGTACAAAAAAAGCCTCACACAGGTAAAGCGACGACGTGCGCTTAGGATAGCACATGCATATCGGACAGTCTCTGATGGCAGTGCTGGTTATTGAAAGCATTATACCCCTTCATATACGTGCTAAAGAGCACCATTAAACTTACTTGTACAAATACGAAGATAATAGGGAAGCAGCTGCACCCGAAGAGACACAAAGATGCTGGGTGAATTACACGAAGGAGAGATGCTCTGCGTGCCTCATTCCTGGCCTGAGGCCACCCCAGTATTAGTCATGGTGAGACTGACTTGTATCCGACACAACTCTTGAGTAGGCATGGATACTTTTAGTCTTACCTACACACGATTGGCAAGTCACGGCCTCACGATTGTGTTTTCTGCACTGGAGAGATCGATGGCGTCAGCCACACTTTTATTGTGTGAAATGGATGGGACCTGGTTAAGAAATTAGGAGAGTTTAGAAATTAGGAGAGCTTTCTCCGGATAATCTAATGCGCAAATCAGTTGACAAATGGGATCAGATGGCACATTACGTTATGGCTACTCTAACTGCTGAAAACGAAGAAGGGTCTCTTTTCAACCGTTCTCTTTCTCCCCTCTTGCTAGGAGTGGGGTTTCAGCAAACCGATGACGCCTTGACTGATAAAAAAACGAGGCCTAGCCCGAAGTAGTGTGTCAAACTGTTTCAAGTTAGGTACTCAAGTTGACAGGGACAGGGACGTCCAGAGGTAGTCTGGGAGCCCCACACCCAAGGCGTAAATGACCTTCAGCTGCCAGCCACAAAAAAGAAAAGAAACAATTAATTTCAGATAAAGTTCTTCTTCTTCTTGTTTGTAGCCCTACAGCCCCTTTCGGGCCTACGCTTAGAGATAGTTAGAGTATCTCATTGTCATGATCGAATGTATCGGCACTCCACAAGGTAATATGATCATTATCACGCTTTGGCCGTGTGTCCGTCTACCCAGCTGCGATACGTTCTGATTTTAAACCAGCACTTATCATAACTGAACAGGCTTATAGTCCGTCCAAAGAACCATTCCAACTAAATCTTGTTGATGCCAACGAGACTTGAACCAGAGACCTTCGGCTTACGGGCATAGTGCTCTAATCACTAAACCATGCGGACTAGATAAATTTAGCCACAATAAAATATCCACCTTTTAATCTTACCCTCCTCGGCCAGGATATGGGGTATACACTACGACCACGAATTATCTAACTCTAAAGCCTTTTTTAAGAAATCTTATTTTCAATAATCATTTTTTTTTTGCTGACTTTTTGAACGTGACCTGTTTAAAAAATGTAATCTGTATAAGCTAACGTCTGCAAAATACCTCACGTATCCTCACATTACCTTTATCTGCTAGGGACACTCTTGACGGTCATTACTAACTCGTTTTGAAAAGAGCAGCTAACATTTCGATTGGATTGCCAAGTACTATCAACTGAAATGGCATAAACTAATATTTATGCAAATTTTAAGCCAATCTTTGGACTACCTTGCAAATTTTAGCACCGATTTCACCCACAACTTTCTAACCAAACACATCATACCAGAAAAAAAATTTAGAAGTCAATTGAGTTTTAACTGAAAAGGACAAACGACGAAAATTCAGGAAAAATATTTGAAGAAAACTTCATTCTATCTGATTTTATTCTATTTTGTCCACAATCCCCCCCCAAGGACTTCTTCAAATTCACCGACAAATATTGTGAACGATGCAAAACGTTTCCTACCCGGAATCATACTCAAAATAGAGGAAACTACTTGTGTTATACCGCAAAGAAAACTCTCTAGTAACTATAGAGGCCGAGCTATTTCTCTTTTTTCAGTTGTGTGTGTTCAATTTCCATAAAAAATTCTACTTCTTTTGAAAATAAGCAAAGAAAAGCTTGCATGAAATCCGTATGATGGAAAAGATGAAATTTTACCTTCAGCAATTCCGGAGGATAGAGAAAAAGGATTCATCTATAAGAGTGCCTATTGAAACGGCTCAACACAGGGACTAGCAGAGGTACCGAAATACAGAATATCCAGTTGATTGTCACTACGTGAAGAAAATGGAAATCGTTATTGGCGAAGGTTTCATCTCAGTTCGTATGCAATGGGTCAGGCCAGGACATATAATTTCAATGGCCAGGAAGTCCTTCTTTCGTCGAAAATGCTGGCAATGCGGTATGGAACTAGTCGGCCTCCCTATAATCAGGGACAATTGATTGCAATCATTTTCCTAAAGCAGATGTAAGCTGGAAATCATTGATGTGCATCAGGAATGCAACAAAGGATTAAAGGGCTCGTTGAAACTCCTCACGTTTTCATTAAATCTTCTTGAGGTCTATTGGGCATACATAGCCTCACACATATTTCGAAATCCTCCACATCCTTCGATTTAACACACATCACGTTATGATATGAATAACCAAGCACATCTTCAAAAAAAACAAGTTGGGTAAACAGACCTACGCTCATGTCAGAAGGGTTTTGTATTCAATTTTCAAAATGCAGTCACCAGATTGAATAAAGTCAAGAAGCATATCAATGACGATTTTATTGGAGAAACTATGAAATTCGAAGACCATACTATTATTAACAAAGTTGAAAGAATTTCGACTTCTGAGGTTTTTTTTTATTGTTCTACTCATAAATATCTCCCTTGATAATTATTTCAGATGTCCATTCGCGACGGAGGAAACACATTTTTTATGTATTTCCCCCCTGTGCCCCCACTGAAGCAAAAACTGACAGTTTAAGAACTGTTTTGAAAAGCTCCCATGAAAGCTATCATTTCATACTCATATCGGCTACGTTTGATGAATTTTTTTTCAGGGGCCACTCTCCTGTACTGTTATCATCGATTAATAGCCAATTTTTTCGAATCCTAGAGTTGTTACAAAGCCCTTTTGTTAGAAGCTCCCTCCCGCCTCCTTGACTTGTTTCACTTATGAGTATTAATTGTAGGTACTCAGCTTCAGTCATTCATTAAATTGAATCAAGTGTTCAAAGCATGCGCCTTAAACGTTGAAGTTGGGAAAAAATAACTCAAAGTTATTCAATCTTCGCATTTAAAACAGCCACTATTTTGTTTTACGATTACTGATACCACTAGCTGAACTGATTCTCAAAGATATTCATGACACCTATCATTCCTGAAATTTTCATGCAAATCCTAGCAAAACTGTAGTGTCTGAGTCGGTAAAAAGCGCATGTTGTTCCATAGCCATATGTTGCCATAGTAATAAATGCAGCGCATATTGTTCCATAGTAATACAGGAAAATTCAAACCGCTATAACTTCGCTAAATATGATGCAATCTTTATGAAACTTGCAGGGTTGATCAATCTTATCAGTAGTCATCTGTGTACTGAATTTCATTGAATTTAAGGGTACCGTCAAGATTTTATTCAAGAAAACATAAAATCGATAAATCATACTATTACTAACAAAGTTGAGTGAATTGCGACTTCTCATGTATTTGTTGTTGTTGTACTCATCAAGGCCTACATTCGTGATTTTTTTCAGATTTTTCGGATCACAGGTGTCCAATCGCGAGGGGGGGGGACACAAATTTTTCGTGTATTTCCCCTCCCTGTGCGCCCCTCGAAGCAAACTTTGCCAAATTAAGACCTGTTTTGAAAAGTTCTCATCAATACCTTTCATTTGATACCCATATCGGCTACCTTCAATGAAATTTTTTTTTCGGGGGGTCACTCCCCTACATGGGGAGACCCCCCTTAAATACCTTATAAAATTTTTTAGTAGTTGAACTTTGAAGAGATCACCACTTTACACCTATATACAAAATTTGATGCTTCTAGCTTAAGTAGTTTCCGAGAAAAACTGCTGTGACACACGGACGGACGGACGGACGGACGGACGGACAGACAGACGGACAGACAGGACGCGATTTTAGAAGGGTTTTGTAAAATTATTTTACAAAATCCTAAAAACTAACGGATTCATTCTCTGCAATCTAGTTTCTACGAGTAGTTCTCTCTATCCTATCACGATATATCGGACGGAATAGGTAGCGATGCTCTCAGGTATTGGGAAATTTCCCTCCGCCACTTTACGAATATCTGTCTCTTCCATACTAAACACGATAGCAAGGTCGTTTTGGTAAAAGCAAAACGAATAAGGAAAGAAAGGACATTTACGTTCAAAAACTGCCAAGTAGCGTATTTTCATTCCGGGCAGGTGTTATGACTGTAAATAGGTTGCTATCAGCTTGTTTCCTCCAAATTGCGGAAATCTAGGCGCAGATAGATCTCTAGGACGAGGGAAATAGAGAGGGAGAGAGAAAAGGAACTAGAGATAAAGTAGTTTTAGAGTGCACACGTTTGCAATATGATGAGGATGTGGGAAGATAACAGTTCTAGTTTTGCTTAGGCTAAAACTACTAACGGAATCGAAAACGAGACATCGTAGAAAGATTTGAACGCGATTTTGGAGGAATATACGAGTATATGTAGGGAATGCAAAGTTAAATTTTTTCCTAATAAGTGAGTTTGAAGCATTTTGGTGTTATCTTAACCATTAGTTTCTATTATTGTTACGGGAATAGAATATTTAAGTATATTTTTATGAAGTAGAGCTTATTCGACTAACAAAGATATGCGGTAGTTTAGTGGATGGAAGCAGTTGGATCAGAACAGTTTGGGTTGTAGTTTTCATGAGTACAAAATTTAGAAACTTTAAACTTTATGTTTTCAGTTATATTTTCTATTAATTATTTTCATTTTTCTGGTTAACTCTACAAAAGGTCATACTTTTTGCTTTAGTACTACAGCTCCTTTCGGGCCTTCGCTCAGAGAAAGGTAGAGCATCTCATTACCTTGATCGAAGAATGTATCAGCACTCGAGAAGGTGATATGTCCAGTACCACGCTTTGGCCGTATGTCCGTCTACCCAGCTGTGATACATTCTGGTTTTAAACCTTGTATGTGTCATAGTGAACGGCCTTATAGTCCATCCGAAAAATCTTGTTGTTACCAACGAGATTCGAACCAGAGACCAATGTTATACTACTTTTTGTTATAAACTTACAAGCTGCATCATCAACTGTTCCTTGCGAAATATAGAGTACTACTAAATCGTTAAAGGACCTCACAAATAATTATTCTTAATATATCCTACATTGCCCAGGCTACACTGAGAAAAAAAAACTACAATAATGTCATCTAAGCTCGCTTGGGTAAATTTTTCCAAATGAACAGGGTACGGGAGCATAACTTGACGGACGGTTTTGTAAAATTATTTTACAAAACCCTAAAAAAAAAGTTATGGTATCGCACCCGTTTCGATGAAAATAACTTTCGATGAAAATAAATTACATTACACTACATTGGGGCAATTATATTAGAAACATTATGCATATAACCGCTGTAACTATCGAGCATCGAATGACCTTTATGCTCATGATTGAGTTGAAGGGTTATATATGATGTTCCGCAGCTCAAGCAAGCGCTTGTTTCTCATGATCCGTGATACGTGGGTTCGATTCTAGTCGCAAGTCTTTGATGGGGTTTGATTTAAAAAAGTAAAATCAATATATGAATGATTATTTTTTCATCAATAAATTAAACGAAAATTTCAGATGACTAAATTTAGCGAAATACTTTGAAAGTATGTATTATAAATTTAAGATTACTTTTTTGAATTAACGATTGGACATTAATTTGAGTGATTTAACTAAGCGTCCAGCATGAAATAAATTTCAAACAATTATCAGAAATTCGCCGTAGATTTTCGTAGACCTTAAAAAAATTTGCTTGGTATTTACACGATTGTTGTGGAATTTCACACAATTTTGTCTCTGTGTATATAAATCTTAAGTTCGATTTCAGCCGGCGACAATGATTTTTATATGAAGTTTACATTTTTTTCATGCGAGTAAACGTAAGATACCGGTGGCAACATGAATCGTAGCTTTGGAAGTGGCGGCGGTATTATTATTCAAAAATATGTTTCTTGTTAGATGTTAATGGTGAGCGCATTGCATTGTATTGGGCTTATATGATTTTCATGAACCGAAAAAAGCCTAAGTATAGTTAGCGAGAGTGACGGTTGAGTGGATAAAGGAGAAGATAAGAAGTGCAAGTCTGTCACAGATAGAACAAATCGCCGCTTTTGAAGTGCAAAGCTTTTGCTTGGTAATCAACGAAAATAAGTCCATTTGTGAAAAAACATATCGATGAAAAAGATGAGATATTTTGAATTTGGTTTGATTTTAAGTAAAAAAACATAAGCAAGATATTGCATGTTTTCTTCAGCAAACGTAATAAGAAACTAGCAATGATGACATCGAAAATTTGGCTTTGAAGCAAGTTATGTCAACAATCAACACATAAAACTGGTCCATAAAAGAGCTAACTGCAAACCTGAAGTTTTGTTAGAGATAAACAAGTTGAGTTAGCAGGAGAGATGATATGGTCCGTATCACGCTTTGGCCGTGTGTTCGTTCATCCAGTTGCGATACGTTCTGATTTTAAGCCAGCACGTATCATAACTGAACGGGCTTACAATCTGTCCGAAGAATCACTCGTTAGCGGCAACGAGACTCGAACCAGAGAAATTCGGCTAACGAGTTGAGTGCTCTAGCCACTACACTATGCGGACTACTGACCATTTTACCGTTTCGAATACCGTTATGGTCATTAAATGAGAATCCCTAGCAAATCTCAACGTTGACGCTCAAATTTAACTAGTGCGCAATTATTAAAAATAAATTATCTGATTTCATTGAACTTTTGTGAGCACTAGGGTCTTATGTTATCCTAGATAATAATGAAATTTTAATGAGTTTAACAGTACCGTTGGATGGATGTTTTGGATACGTTGAAAGCCCCTCTTCAAATTTCAGAATATCTTATGCGGCTTTTGAGAGACTGCCTGAACAACCTGCGCCTACTTTATGATACGATGCAGGGCCGAAGAATAGTGGAAGTTACATCGGGTGTAGCTCGAGTATCTACCCTTGGTCAAATATCATGGAATATATACGACAGACTACGGATATAAGAGCCGCCGGATCAGTCACACCTGTTAGGCTAAGCGGATGATATCCATTGAACAGGTGCAAGTTAGACTAAGAATGCTAGTCCGGCGGGCGAGAGACTGGTTGACAACTTGCGGGTTCAGCGAAGCATTGAAGAAAACGTAAGTGGTCATCCTGACAAAGAAGAGAGTCTCCTGAAGAAGGACAATCAGTATTGGGGAAGTACTGGTTGAATCATAACCATCAGTAATGCACGTGGGGTTGCTGATCCACTCGAAGATGGGTTTCTCTGACCAAATCAGCGCAACGACGGATAAGGTTTTGAGTCGATTTATGGCCAATGTAGGGCGGGCACCCAACTCATTAAGAAGGGGACTTTTGATGAGTTCCGTAGAGGGAGCGCCACTGTGTAGAGCTGAAATATGTGGTGAAGGTTTCAGCAAGGCGCAGTATCGAAAAAAGTTGACACAGAAACGGGGAGCACGGAGGACTGTATCTCCGACCGTCTCTGATTCGGCGGAGCTCCTTGCTAGAGAGCGACGTACTTTCTACCTGCGTCGAAACGAAGACACAAGAGAGACAGTTGCCCGCGAGGAGAGACAACGCTCACTCAATGGTTTGCAGTAGTCCTTGGTGAAAAGCATGAAGGGAAGATGGATTGTGCGCCTCATTCCTGTTCTGAGCCCGTACCTCAATCGAACACACGGTGAGACTGACATCTAACTAACCCGGCTCTTGAGCGGGCATGGAATTTTCAGTTTTACTTGCACATGATTGGTAAGTCGCGGTAGGTTTTGCGCAGGGGAGGAAGACGATGACTCCCACACATTTTTTACTTGCAAAATATGGGACAGGCTGCGCCGGGATCTCTACAAGGAAACAGGAGAGCTCTCCACACAAAGTCTTACCGGGCAGCTGTTTGCATCCGTTGAAAATGAAACCATGTGGCACATGTTTGGGCAGTCCTAAAAGATAAAAGGGGCTCACAACAGCCGGGGATGTCGGTATTGGGGATCACTTTGCTAGGAATCCCTCTTTCTCTATCTCCTGCCGCTAGAGGAGGGACTGCACAACCTGAAGGCCCTTCACGGTGGAGCAAAACCATCAGTTTAGCCCGTAGTAATGTGTCAACCGGTTCCAAGCTAGGTTCTCAGATTGACAAGGGTGATGTTTAGTGGGAAGTCTAGCCATGTTGCGCGGCTAGCAGCCTCAAACTCAGGGCGTAAAACGCCTTCACCTTCCAACCACACAAAAAAAATTCGAATTCTTAGAATTCTAATCAAGGCTTATCATTGGATATACGACGAATTAGGATAGAAAAAAAAATGTTTAATAGACAATTCAGCATAAGGGACACCGCCTATTTACACATTTCAAATTTTCCATAAGGTCTTGACTTTTGAGAGACTACCACTTCTGACGTTTTCACAAAGTTTGAGTTCTTCATATTTCATAGTTTTTCATAGCTGTGGCTTACGAACAGATGCACAGACGCACAGATCGACAAATGGATGAACATATGGCCGGGCAGGTGGCAAAACTAGTAGGTCTTTGTAAAATTCATTTTAAAAAAGCCCTGAAAATTATAATATTTCCTTAGAAATGGCAGAAACAAGCCTTCCTATTCCAAACTAAGTCTAATTAAAACAAAGGAATAACGAATCAATCGTGTTGAGGATCCAAATTTTACGTTTTCAAATGAAAGTTTATCGTCTATGACAACTACCTATGCATATCTTGCGACAACGACATGTTACATAACCTGTATAACCTATGGATACTGGAATGAACTGAGAGCTCGATCTGATGTGTAATCCTATATACATCATCAAGGCTTCCGGGGAGAGAGAGACTAATTATTTTATTTTAACTGTTCATTTTTAAAACATTTATATTATGAGCAAATTGATTAATTGCATTGCATTGCATATTATTGAAAACCTCTATCAGTATTGAGTGAAACGCTTTTCACTTTCACCTTGACTTGTCGCGCTTCAAGGTGAGCGCCAGCCTGTAGAGGGAATCAACTAGACGAGCTAATGGATGGGGATGGCCACACGGCGTGAAACGCGAAAAGGCCGATTAAGGTTCCCGACTCAAGCCAACACCTCATCCCTCACCATTTAGTTGAACACTAAACAACACCTCACTCTTAAACTTTAGTTGCGAAATTACTCATACGTTTTAATTAATGAATGGGTAGGAGCGAGCTGCCTTGTAGACTCAAACACAAACTGCCTTCCATAGTTCGCCCAAGAACTTTAAATATCGTTCTTTCGTAAGCTTTTAGCCTCAATTCTCCTGAAAAATACCGAGTAGTCGAACACGTGCGCCCTCGTTCTATACAAGCTTTTCCTCCCCGCTCCGTCTCGCTTGCTAGGATGGTGAGAATCAGTAGACGAATATGCGAAACTGGGGAAATGGAGCGGAGGAGTGCTTTTCGCTTAAGCTTTCGGCTTTCCCACGATCTTTTGGGATATTGAGCGAGAGAGCGTTTTCGCCTGAACTTTTAGCTTTCCCTTCAGCTTTACTCTATTGGAAGCACACCCAAAGCTTGTCGTCAACGATGTTATAGCTTGTGTGAAGCACATTGCGGGTTGATCTCCTGCTAATGGGCGTATGTGCTTACTTGCCTAATTTCATTACCGAAGCGCGAGTATACAGGCAGTGTTTGGTCGCTCTCAATCACTTCAGTGAATAAGCGTAATTACATAGGTGGTATTTGTTCGCTCGCAACAGGCACGTTTGCTAATTAACTACTAGCATTCTACCATTATGAGCTCGAAAAAAATTCGGAGATGGGGGCACCTTGAAATTCTTCAACATTTAAATAGCAATTCAATATTTGCATAAGAAAGAGCGCACCTTACTTTAGAGATAGAAGGTAAGGCCATCTCTTCGACAAGCTTCATTCTAGTACCTATCGCAATTCTTGAGTTTTTGTAAGTTGATTCGATAACTTGGGTTCGGAGTGCTTAATTAAAGTATTTAATATAGTTTTCCTATCAAAATTTTTGTAAATAATGTTACTAATTTCTTTTGTTTTTCTGGAGTGGAAAATCGGTGATATTCTCCGGAGTCTCAAAGTTTTATGCTTTGCTACGTTTTCATGTAATCTTAAATATAATTATTTTAAAACGCCAGACATCGACACAAAATGGGTAAAATTTTTGAAAGGCGCAAATTGTAAAACGTGTCTTCAACTTACTACTTTACAGGATGACTACCAAATGTTTGCCATCCATACCAAGTGTTACGAAGGGCAAGCATTTGTGTGGCACTTTCCGAAGAGAAGAGAGGAGTGAGTTGTACCAAGATTGTTAGGTAGAGTTTTTACAATGGCCAATTATAGGATGTTGCCAGAGGTTACTGTAGGGGGAGTGCCGTATCTTTGATAACTCTTCTGACACTAGGAGGAACAATGCATCGAAGAGCAAAAATTAAGCGCAGACATAAGCTTATTGAAGCAGATTTAGTTGCCACTGTACGATATTACGCCCGAGACGAAAGTCATCATCGTCTATGGCGCGACAGGCCAAGCCGGGCTTTGGCTTTAATCTCCTCCAATCATCACGGTTCTGCGACCTCTCTCGCCAGTTGAAAGCTACTCTCTACATCTAAAAATTGCAGGTGATATCACAGGAAGAAAAGGACACACTTGACAAAATACAAAGCGCGAAGGAGTTTGAAAAGGCTGGAAAGACGAAAACCTTGGAGAAGAAGCTACAAACGTTGAGAAATTATAATAACGTAAAACGGGTCTAGACTTCATTAACATTTCCTATGAAAATTTCAAACAGAGCCAGATTGAACTTTTGAACGAGGAACTGAAATATGCAGTTAGCAGCAGAAAGTTTCAAGCAGAGTTAATAGTTGATATTGAGAGCGGTATACGTTTTATGGGAGCCGAAGATAAACAGATAGTACGAAAGAGTAGGTATGGCAAAAGATGGGTGCGTTCAATTCAATGATACATTGCATGATCTTAGTGCCGATAAATAATGAGCATTTGCAGCAAAAAAAAAATATGGTGGAACCGGCTAAGAAACTCTAGTTGAACAAAGGAGGCAGAAAATGGAAAAAAAAACAAAGGAAAAATAGGTTAAGATCGCTCTCTCTACAGAAGAAAAGACAACTACAACAACTGGATCACACACTCGTCATTGAAAAGACGGTTTGAGCGGTTATTGAGGAAGCAGGGGTACAATGCGGCGGTTACAAGCAGAAAATACTGTATGGAATCAATTCTAAGATCCACTGAAGAAAACAAGATTAAATAGGAGAAAAGCAGAATTTACAGGATTCCCTGTCCAGAGTGCAATAAAGTATACATTGGACAAACAAAAAGCTTGGGTGGTGATGCCATTTACCCACTGAATGGTGGGCTTCAGTTCTCGCGAGTGTCTGGGCTACGTACTAAAAACCTCTCCTGTCACCCTAAGGACTTAGCCTGGAACCATTTGGCACATTACTTCTGGCCAGGTCTAACATCTAAAATGATTCAAGAATGTTGTACAAAACTCAATCAGCTGGGTGCGAATAACAAGCTAACTGTGTACTGAGTCCTAGGGCACGTGAGAGTGCTGGGTAACGAACAAGCAGACTTCCTAGCAAGGGAAGCGTCAAACGTGGCATTAATCAGTCCTGAACTTTAAATACGGTCGAAGAGCACCTTTTTGGAGACAACTGAAGGAATTTGTTGATGTAAAACCAATTGAAAGATCTTGGCAATATATAAAAATGCAAACTGTTTTTCGGTTATTAAATTACGACTTTCTTCACACCGAGTTAGATTGAGACTAGCGAAAAGAAAAATAAAGAGCACAAGAAAATATGACGGCTATAAGTAGTTATAGTTACTTGATTACAAATTATTAAATTGATTGCAGTGTCGTTAAGAAGCTGTTTTTGACAATAGTGTTTTCAGGGTCCGATCTTTCACGGGCTTTTATTGCAGCAAGGTGCTTGCAAGGGCACGATCCTCCTCAGACAGAATTAGAGGTTAAGAAACGAGACAAACGTAGTGCAGTTATACAGGGTTCCTTAAGTTCTACAATGAGAAACGATTTAAATCATGCGTCTAACTAGGAAAGAATCAGCTTAGGATTTTTACAGGATTTCTTACGCGGCATTTTAAACTCGAAGGACATCTTAAGAAAATGGGGCTCAAAGATAATTCCGAGTACAGGTTCTGCAGGTTTGGCGATGAAACACTAGAACATCTTTAAAAGTACTGCGAAGCTCTGTTTGGAGGAGAAGAGACAGTCTGGGAACTCACTGCCAGCTGAGGAGCATCTTGGATACCTGGAGCCAGCGAACTTTTTACAAGAGGTGGGACTGATGGAGGAGCTCTAGGTATTCAATGAGAACGGTGGTACAATAAATCTTAAAAGGTTAAAATGCAAAGTACCCAATTCATCTTTCAATCTACAATAGGTAGTAGATATAATTTAAATACTAAAACCAATGGAAAAAGTTAAAGATGGAGCAATAAAAAGACTTTTTATTGAATCAAGATAAGGGAAAATAACTTCTAGGTGGCATAGCGAAGAGCACATATGCCTTTAGAGGTGGAAAGCAAGACCGACCTATTCTGACCGCTTTCTCCGAGCATCTTTTACTTCAAATAGTTACTGGCGATCAAGTTACAGGTTTGTAGTGTTTATGATGAACAAGAAGATTGCATCTTAGAAGTAAGTCATGATTTCCTGTAGCCGAAACTTGGTGAATTTTGATGCCTTTCACTAACACGCACTAGCTTAGCAAACTGAATTGAAGATTAATTGGGAAGAATTTCATGATTTCCATATTCATTCAATTACTTTTCCTTACATTCCAGTACAAATATCATGGCCAAATTTAGAAGCCTCAAAATATCTTTCAATGCAAAACATCTCTCTTCTTACGATTCCACGAGCACCTATTTTCTGCATCACACCTACTAAAGAAGACACTGTTGACAGTCATATTGAACGACAAATTTTTGCATAAATCCATCATCATTCAAAAGAAATATTACACTGAATGACCTCCTTGAAATTGTGTTGAAAACATGTATTACACAAAAGTGGATGATAACTACGACGACGAGCGATGGAGAAATAGTAACGACATTCACACTCGCCATGGATACTAGCAATAATAATGCAAATGACAGCGCTAACCAATGCTACTTGAAATTTGCATATTTTAGTCCTTTCCCACTGAAGTTAGTCATTGAGTCAGTCAGTCAGGATTTCGTTGCAACAGTGAAATTCATCTTATGTCCTTGGATGACGGATTCAAAAATGATGGTTGAGGATACTATACAAGTGTCCTTGTCATTGTCGGTGCAGTGAAAGCTACGACTCGTCTCGTCTCATTATTACCATCGGCATCATCATCATTATTGCTGTCCTTGTCAATGGTGTCGTTTGAACAATAGTTAGTATCAAGTTTTGTGAATAGATATCATACTGGTTATAATCATTGCCATCATTATAACTCCGAAGGAAGTTGGCTTAATGTTAGATATGAGAAGTTAAGTTAGATTGGTCGTAATATTTCAATCGTGAGATAAAATTAATTTCTCTTGTTTACAGAATATTTCGTTTCTTTACAACAACCTTTAACATTAAGAGGACTTTGTTTAGTTCCCTTAGAAGGATTGTAACTCCATCTTTAGCGTAAACATTTTTTGAATTTTCTAATTTTCCATCAGCAATTTAGCTTAAATATGTATAAATAATCAGAAGGATTAAGCAGGAAACAAAGAGGACAGAATAGATATAGTCATAAAGAAAACTTCAAACAAATCTGCGCTAATCAATTTGAGACCTTGAAATCGCTAAGATTTCGCGGTCCCATACAAAAAACTGGCTTAAACTAAAACAAGCAAAGTGAGTGCATTTATAGTATCCAAAGCCACGTGGTTGAATTGAGTGAAATACGAAGCTTATCTTTCAGCTGCATCTATTCTGTGACAAAGATCATGTGGCAGTTACATTTACATTCATACCAACCGAAAATAAATAACATTAAGCACACATATACACACAGAACGATAACCGCACTCTCGCTTGCCTGAGGCAGAATGGGTAGACAGAAGCACTTGCACATGAACCACAGAGAGAAACAGATGCAATTATCGCCTTCTGCAAAACGAATCCATTTCGGATCAATAAATGAAACAAAACAAAATTACAAAAGAAATTGAAACGTTAAAATTAAAGTTTGAAATAAGAAATTACTCAATCCATTTATTCTGAACGACAAATAATTTTAGATCTTAATCCCCACAAGTAACGAAATCAAAATTAAATCAAATAGACAGCTTCGTGAGCATACGAGTAGGTTATGGTTGCTGCTTTGGAAAAAAAACAGAAGTTGTGTCTGGTTATATAACATTATGTTAATGTTAAGGTTTGTGACGCTAAAAATGTTTGCTTTAAAATCAGGATAAGGTTATGGTTAGATCTATAGTCGAAGCTCCTCAAGTGAAAAATATTTTTCTACTTTCCCATACCCGTGTTTGGGTATATTAGTGTCAAAAAATCAATCCTCCTAGAACTAATCGTTTGGCCGGATTATGAGAAATTATTTTCCCGAGGGGCGCAAAATTGTTCACTCTATTGGAAGATGTTATAACATTTGCCAATGGTGTCGTAAGTGAGTCATATTAGATATTTGCGAACTAGACAGCTGCAGTATACAAACAGACGAGCAATGGAGCGCTATACTTTACAAGAGCGTGGAATAATTGCGTCGATTTTTTGACCAATAATCGGTCGATGGTGTTGGCGCAGTGTGAATTCGATGTTGATTTCCGAATCGTGTCGCGCCAACCGGGTAAACAATCCGGCGCTTAGCTGCTCGAACAGACTGAAATCACACGAGACCTCGTAGGGCATAGCCGCTATCAGACTGGTCGTTCAACCAGAGCTTACAGACTAAGATGCTGACGCACTACAAAGTACTCGCCTAACGCTAGTTTGTTTTGGTTCCGCCGCCATGAGTTAGTATAAGTGTACGCGCGTATTTGCGAGAAAATCCGCTAGAAACAAGGTCAGACAAGGAAGAGAATACCATATGCATTTCACCCCATAAGAGTGAAAGAGATATAAAATCGAATTTAATTTAACGATTTCGTTAAAATGAGCTGAGTACACTTAACGAAGCAAAATGTCTCTCCACATTGAACTGTCAATCTGACAAACGTCATTGCAGTTAGCAAGTTTTATTGTTGACCTCATGGTATCGCTTCTAGTTACGTGTTACAATTGCCGGAAAATACAAATTTCGGGCCAATAATGTTAAGAAAGTACGCCCAGTTCGTGTTCATATTGTTAATCATACCATTCTTTATCGATGGCGCACAATCTTTGGGTAAAAAATGCAAACGCAAAAAGAAACGGTCCATAGATATCAAGCCGGGTCCTGTCGATAAAAATGTCTTCTGTCGAGAGTTGGTAATGTTTTAGTTTACTGCTGAAAACTACAAACATAAATTTCCAGAGGTCTTTAGAAAACCAAAAATATTCAGGTATCATACGCCTAATGTAGTTTGTATTAAAACAGAAGATCCAGATTTGCCTGCATTCTACTTCGATCCCCTTATCAATCCTATTTCGCATCGACACGCAGTTAAAGTAAGGCATGATGAATAAGTTGCTAACTACTTTCTTCACTTTTTAAAACATTTTAGATCGTTGACCCATTACCGGACGATGACGAAGAGTATACGCTACCTAAAGAAGTACAAGCGATCCTTCAAGACACCCCTCTGTATACATTCACAACAGCCAATGGAATTGCACTTTTGTGGGCACCACGACCATTTGATCTACGATCAGGGCGGACACGATGCGCTATCGGTATTCCATTAGTCAAGTCCTGGTACAAAGAACATTTTCCTCTTGGCCATCCAGTGAAGGTTATTATATTATGTATTGAATGCGCTCAAGCATCACAAACCGAAACCACAGAAGAAACGGTAGGAGTGTTTAAAAATAAGTTCAATCTCGTATTAACCCTCCGAGTACACATGGGGTCAATTTGACCCCAGACGCTACGTTGACCGATTGTAGCGCCTAGGCCTGCGGGAGAGTGGGGGTATTATGGGCTTCTATGTATATTTTAGTGTCTTGACTATAAGTTTACATAGTTTGGTTACCTTTCGCAGACGTTAGTTATTGTTGAGAAACCTTTGAAATCAGCCTGGGGTCAATTCGACCCCATTGTGTACTCAACGTCAATTTTGAGGTAAAAATTGAATTTTTTTTCACTTTATAAATGGATAGATTAATTCAAAAAGACAAAAAAAAGATTGAAAGTATTTTTTTTTTGAAAGCAATATGGAATATAATCTGCGATCTAGTGTGCGTAATCGTTTGTTGGCTGAAGACAGCGGTGATGATTTTGGCGGCAGTGGTTCCTCTGAAGACGACCACGTCTCTGAGCAATTAGTATCTGATTATGAACTTTCTGAATGTTAAGAAAATGATGATGTGGAGAATGCAATTCTCAGTGAACGCCTTTTACAACAGCGTGAAAATTCAGCTGCACGAGGGAGACCAACATCAACATTGATCAGTAAAAATAAGACAAAGTGGAAAATGGGAGCTCGTGAAAGATTATCAGGTTGGTTGGTTGGTCAGCGTAAATATGCAAAATAAATACCTTCTTTTTAAGGGACACTATAGGGCTCATTTTTTCTTTATTCTGTTATGTCTTGAGAGTTTCCACGCAAATTCTTAGCCAAAAATACTATAAATTGAAAAAGTTACGATATTTTATGTAAAAATGCTAATTTTCGTTTTTTCAGGGTGTTCGCGAATTTTCTTAGGTAGGCTAAGGACATTTAAGGCCTCTTTAATGTATGAGAATTACTAAAAGAGCTTTCAAACTATTTCTGAAACTTTCAAACTAATATTTGTATAGTGGGGGCGATACTGTATACGTTCAAAGAAGGTTGGGGTCAAATTGACCCCATATGTACTCGATGATCGAAAAAATAGGTGTGTGCTCGGAGGGTTAAACATTTTATTTTTGTTTGAAGGTATTTGTTCCGATCGTTCAAAGCCACTAAATTTTTCCAAACTACAACACTTAATTGGGTGGAGGCGGGATTACAAGTTTGCCGGCAGGGATATAACATGCTGAACTTATTATCCATCAAAAAAATTTAAACTATCTTCATTTGGACTACAATTTTCATCTGAAGCCTGTAAAAACACTGACAACGAAAGAAAGAAAGAAATCTCGTAGAATATGTTTCATGACATTGTTAACATGATTCCCGAAGGAATCAAACAAAATAAAGCGCGTACAATATTACAGCATTTATCAGAAGCGTGGAGATGTTGGAAAGCTAATATCCCCTGGAAAGTTCTTGGATTACCTATCCCTATGGAAAATATGATTTTCGGATATGTTAAAATGAAAGCTGACTCGTGGACAAACACCGCACATTATAATCGAGAGAGAATTCGCCGTGGTGCCACCGTTGATAAGACTGTGTGCAAGAAAAATTTGGGCTGCTTGACTCGTTTGTATTTGAAGGCCGAACAAGAAAGGTAACATAATTATCTGAAGGATGGCCCATATAAATCGCCCGAAGAAGCTGTGGCGAACTATACAATAACCGTGCATTGGTTTGTTGGTAAATTAACTAATAGCACAGCATACAAATAGCAGTAAAAGTAATAAAAAATGCAAAAACTAGGAGAAAATAAATAAGAAAAATTACTAAGAGTTGAGGAGAAGACAGTTGACAAATCTTTTATAAACTAAATACGAGAGTGGAAAGGGCCCAAGCTGAAGGTCATCATGGCTACTAGGTAATCTGAGCATGGGTAAGTGAAAATACACCAAACTACGTGCGAATGGAACATCAAAGATACTCGACGATCTTGCAGAACGCATAACGCGCCTCACTGGAACCTGGTTGACAAGGCGAGTATCGAGCAAACCACGGCAAAGCCTGTAAAGGAAACATTCATCAAGGTAGAGTCGACACATTTCCAGAGAAGGAATATTGGGGATAGCTAAGCGTAATTCATAAAAAATGTAGGGAATCTGGAATTTCAAGAAGACGATCCTGGTAAATCTTTTTTTGTACAGCTCCTAGAGTGAACTTCAAATACTTCAAATGAGGCGGCCAAACTGGCGAACAGTACTCAAGGAAGGGACGAACCAAACTAGAATATAATTTACCACACGACAACGGATCGGAAAAAATATAGGAATTTCTTAAGATCAAGCCCGAAATGCGAGAGGCTTTAGAAGTCATTCCAGAAATATGAACGTCGAACTTTCATTTAGAGTCGAAAGTGACACCCAAGTCCCTGGAGTGTTTCACCGTACATAGGTTACGGAAATTGAAAGCTAATAGGGCAAGGGTTATTAGAAATTGAAAGATGGATGCACTTAGAAACATTAAGTATGAGTTGGTTATAAGAACTCCAAAATAAAATGGTATTCAAATCTTCTTGAAGCAAGTCATCACTAGACGACACTACTTTGAAAACTTTGATGTCATCTGCATAAAGAAGGCAGAAGTCGATGACAACGGATGGTAAGTCATTTATAAACAGAGTGAACAATAGTGGGCCAAGAATGGAACCTTCAGGAACACCAGAAGACGGATGGAAGGGAGTAGAAAGACAGCCTTGAGAAGATACCTGATTGACACGATTGGATAAGTAAAATATAACCAGTGGTGCAAATATTCAGGAACGTTAAGAAATTTAGGTTTGCGAAACAAAATATTGTGATTTATTGAGTCGAAGGCTTTAGAGAAATCCAAATACAAGGTTTCGACTTGTAAACGGTCCTCCATCGCTTTTGAGGTAACGGTCATGAATTCTAACAAATTCGTTAAGGTTGATCGCCCTTTGATAAAACCATGTTGTTCAGGAATGAACAAATCATGAGTAAGTGAAAAAAGGTGCAAGTACACGATTTTCTCCAGTCGTTTGGAGAAACGGGGTAATAAAGAGATAGGCCGATAATTGGCAACGTCTGATATACTACCTTTTTGAAAAATAGGAGTAACATAGGATCTTTAACAACTCGAAGGAAAAGAGTCTGAAGATAAGCTAGAGTTGAAGAGAAAGGAAAGGGGGAAACAAATAGAAGTAGCTAATGATTTCACAAAATGATTAGGAATACCATCGGGACCTGAACTAACAGAGTCACCAAGTTCTAAAATAAGCTTCATAGCATCTTCTGGATAGCAAGTAAAAGAAAATGAAGGTGGCGTGTGTATGATTGGCAACAAGGAGCTATTGCTGGGAGTAGCATTAAAAATAGAAGAAAATTGAGTTCTAAAAATTTCACAAATCTCAAGAGGTGAAGTTGCTAAGCAGCCGCCATTCAAATGAAGCGAGGATGGGAAACTGGAAGAGGATTTAGAGAGCCTTCAGTACTATGAAAATAAGAAGCTTTAACGATCTGCATAGTTTTCTTAGCTATCGAACTCAGATGACAAAAAGCTTTACGTGACTGTCTGTCACGTGAAAAACGTTCACGAGCTCGATCTTTAGCTTTCAAGGATCGTCTCACATCGAGAGTTAGCGAGGGACAGTCAGAAGAGTTTCTTATACTGCCAAGTGGAGTCCAGTTAGAAATAGCAGCGTTTAAAAAGTCATAGAAATTGTTGCAACAAGTATCCGAGCCAAGACCGCGAAAGAAGGAGGACGAATCAACAGAGCGAATTGTTTCAGAAAGTTGCTCATAATAAGTTTTATAAAAGTTATAGCGCTGACGCTCTTTCCGACGATAACAGACAGGCGCAGTATAGGAAATTTCAAAGCGTAAGTGGGGATGATCGGGATCAGGAGAAAGATAAGGAAAGAGAACTGGAGGTGAGCAAAACAACGATTGTTCCATACTACAAAAGAATAATTCAAGAAAATGATTATTAACGTTAAGAAAATCATTAAATTGAGCCAGGGAACACATGGACATAAAAGAAGAAATTAAAGACCAAATTTGAGATGAGTCAGCATCAACTTGATTGTCATCCCATGAGGGTCTAGGAAGCTTGAAATCTCCACAAAGAACAAGGTGACAATTTGAAAAACACGATAAGAAAATACTAGATATTTCGGTGAAGAAAGTATTGTAGACCATAAAAGGAGAGTAATAAGGTATGTAAGTGCAAAAGACAAGAAGAGAAAGGGAAGACGAAATTTCTATTTTCGCCCCCACACATTCTACAGGAGCAGTGAAAAGTAAACTTGATAGAGGGAAGCCAGTAAAGGTATTCTTATAGGCGACTAGGACACCTTCTCCGTCTAACTTGTTGGAGATTGACCTTTCACGATCACGCCTAACAATTGTGTGAATAGGAAAAATTTCAGAGTCAAATATATTATCAGTCAACCAGGATTCAGAAATACAGATTATATCATCGTTAGAGAGAGAATAGGACAAAGCTAGATCCTTCAGCTTGGATCTAAAACCCCGAGCATTTTGATAATAAATACAAAATTTAGTGCTAGAAAATTTACTATTAAGAGTGCTATTCTGAAATTATTAGGAAGAACGGATGTTACAGCTTTGGTAGGGAGCTCGGTGGAGAACGAAAATTTTTTTTTCCTTGAAGTTATGAAAGATTTAACAAGCACTCCAGGCGGCCAGCAATCAGGGTTTAAGATGTAATCGGAACAGTCAGTTTGAAAGAAGCTATAACTCTGTTGATCAAGTTGTCCTTCGTCAGCTTCTGGCAGCTAATTATTTTCAGAGATGAGCCAAATTTCTTATTTACATAATCCAAAATGTCTTCCGTGGATGTGCTATACGCAAGCCTTGATATGAAGATTTGTTTCGGTGGCGCTACAACTTGGAGGGATGGCAATTCCTCAGGAACATGCCGCGATTCGAAATTTTTTGGAATGGCTCCCCGATGAGAGGAAGATCTCTGCGCCATACTTCTTTTATTGATAGACGAAGAAGGCTGAGAAGTAGGCAAAGCGTTTGCAACACCGCTAACCATTAGCGTTGCGTCACTTGATGACGAAGAGGGTATATACTCTGCGGTAGATACCCTGGCGTGATGAGCAGATTCGCACCTCTTGACGAAATATTTTCGTTGTTTGATAACGATGTTGATGATGATAATGGCTTACTCAGGCTCTCTGTTGTAGAGGATGAAGTCTCAGATCCCACCACCGATGGAGGCCGATCGCAAGAGAGAGGAAGCTTAGGTTTCTCGGAAGAGAATGCCTCAGTAGGCCGTAACAAAGAATCGATATCCAAAAACGCGCTTGAACACTTTGTTTGCAAGCAGCTATGATGGGCTTGTTCAGTGATCAGACTTTCCAGGATCCAATAGTTTTGTCCTTTTTTTTGTGAGCCGTTGCGGAAGATCCAATCCATTTCGAGGCTCAGTTGCAGGTTTCGAAGCAATGTGGCTTTATCCAGCGATGATGAGGTAGCCCGTCGGCCGACGCCCATTCTGGCTGTATGGTCATTAACTTACAAGGTGCGGAAGACTTGCCTTCACCCTCTAGCGTCACCATAAAGGAGGTGTAGGGAAGATTAAGTAGCAGAGCTGTATTTGCAACTATTGGGATTTCACGGTTCTTAATGCCCCATCATTGAACCATTAAAATCAATTTGCGGCCCGGATCCATTTACTTCTATTTGTTCGTGGAATTTAGGATGAGAGATCATGGAAGCTGGGGATTAGGGAAACAAGGGGATCCTTCTATATTTTTCAACTTGGCTTGGGACCGACTACGGCGGAATCAAGTGGATGGCCTAGATCATAATTTTTTTTTATGTGACACATACAAAATAATTACGAGACGAGTTTGGTTTCTTCATTAATTCAAAGGGTTTATCACAGTAAGGGATATCCTGATAAAAAATGACCAAAATTCGATCGTTGAGTTCAGAACCGATATTGAATTTGCTGAGATTAAGATTTGAAAACCGAATGGTATTGGGTATCCGGATTAAGGAACAAAAGATGAATAGCTCATGGAGAATATTTGGGTTTTTTATTTTCTTCTATGGGTACTACCCTCACTGTCTACATTACAGATTAACTTTTTGACAGAAAAATTGCCATGCCCTGCAGCTGCAGGGAGGTTCTGCCTTTTTATCGGAAACAAGTCACATCAATATGTAGGGGATACGGAAGTGTGCTGCGTTTTATAGGCTTTTCAAGTGTAGGTTCACAATATATTGGATATTCTAAAAAGTATTGAGCCTTTATTGTCACCAGATTTTGTTCGATGTCATATATCGGGCAATACTAATCACATTGAGTCAAACTGACATGCGTTTGAAAGGTGACATTTCAGTCTACAATTTTTATATGGACAGTTTAGTATTTCGTCATTCGTGCCAAAGTTGTATTCATTCAAAAATGAGTGAAAGTTATGAAAAAAATACGTTATATTTTCCAAGAGCACTACGATCACGGTGAGAATGCATCGTACGTTTGTTGTGGTGTCTACGGTCAAGATACTTTATCAAAAGCCACAGCCAAGAGATGCTTCGCTCGCTTTCATTCTGGAAATTTTGATGTCAAAGATGCACCTCGCTCAGGTCGACTAATCACTGAAAAAGTCTATAAAATTTTACAAAAAATTGAAGAAGACCGACACATAAGCTGCCATGACATTGCTGAGGAACTGAATATCCATCATAAACATTTTTGAACCATTTGCGTAAGGCTGGATACACAAAGAGGCTCGACGTTTGGGTGCCGCATGAATTAACACAAAAAAAATTTGATCGACCGCATTCCCATTTGCGAAATACTAATAAAACGCAACGAAATCGAGCCATTTTTGAAGCAAATCATTACGGGCGATGTAAAATGGGTAAGATACGGGAATGTCGTTCGAAAAAGATCATGGTCGAAAAAAGGTGAATCACCACAAACGACTTCAAAGCCAGGATTGACATCAAATAAGGTTATGCTGCGTGTATGGTGCGATTGGAAGGGAATTGTTTATCATGAGATGCTAGAACCTGCCCAAACACTCGATTCTGTACTGTCAGCAATTAACCAGATTGCAACAAGCAATTCAAAATAACCGGCCAGAATTGATCAATCGAAAGGGCGTTGTCTTTCATCATGAAAATGCCAGACCACACACATCTTTGATGACCCGGCAAAAATTTACAGAGCTTGGCTGGGAAGTTTTGATGCATCCACCGTATAGTCCAGACCTTGTTTCGGTCTCTGCCAAATTTCCTTGATGAAAAAAATTCACTTGAAAAAGGGACTATGAAAATCACTTGGCCAAGTTTTTCGCCGATAAACCACAGAAGTTCTATACAGATGGAATAATGGCTCTACCCAAAAAAATGGCAAAAGGTCATAGATAATAATGGACAATATGTACTTAAGTAAAATCCATTTTAAATAAAAGAAATATTCAATCGAAAAATGACAAAAAAGGCTCAATACTTTTTAGACTTACCAATACTTTTTAACTCGATTCGCCTACATAACGTTTAGTTATGATGGTTTACAATACTATGGCTCACATTTTAGCATATATTTCACCCTAGTTTTTTCGCTGAGATAATTATATTTGTTTGATCTATATACCCTTAAAAAAAGAGTCACGGTCCTCTCTTTTTCTGGTCCTCCAAATCTAATACTTAAATCACCCGAGCCCCTCTCGTTAATTAACAAGTTTCTATGCGCGCATGTTTGGGCTCAGTATGTGAACTAGTCCCGCACTATTTAGGACAAAATATCGAACCCGCTAGCAAGTTCCTTTAACTTAGCTCAGGCTATTTCACAGACCGGAACATTATCTGGTCAACAACACTATAAAAAATATAAATAAAAAAGCAGTATATTCATTAGGCTGAATTTATGGGATTGAATATCTTTGGTATTTCTTAGATAGTTGACTTGGCCTGTTTTTGAACATAATTGCAAATAAATTTTCTGTTCAATGAAATCTCCGAGCATTTAAAGTATTTTCATAAATTGTTGGCTTTTATTTATGGGCGACCTTACTTAAGACTCTGTTCAGTATAACTTCTGAGATATGCAAAAATTTTTGAACCACTCATTTTCATACAATTTGACTAGTAATTTATCAATTCTACTCAACTCGCTCAACTTTTAACCATATTTTCTCTGCAGAACAAGTGACAAAAGATTTTGTTTGAAGCGTGATTGGCAATTTCGTCTTGGGAGAAATCGAATATCGATACTGCCGCAATGCATTTATAGTTCCCATCTTGGTCTGCATAATCCCTAATTTCATTCCGATGCAATTTCTTGGACCATTTCCCAAAACTCAAGAACGTTGCTGGGAGGCCTGGGTCGAATATTTTCTTCCAAAAATCCATCTAGATCAAACACTTCAGGATCAGGATGTATTGCATGTGTACGAGTAACTAGAACTAAGGAAAATAAAAGTCATTTACCTTTTGAATCCAATCAATTATGTAAAGATTTGCTAACATAAAGTAGTGCAATTACCTTAAGTTTATACACCTGTAATTTGCAATTGTTCAATTAATATTGAAATGTGAAATTACTGCCACTTCAAGCAAATATTGAGTCAATCAAAGTTCAATTGAAAAATATTGAACTCGCTTGAACTGGCAATAATTCTTTCCACGCGCCAGCTAAGAATTTATGCAGTTAAAGCGAAATGTAGGTATAAATTAAAACAGAGCGGCAACAATAAACCATTGCTAGTCAATCAATTAATAATCGTGTTTCATTGCTTTTTTCACGCAGGAGCATTTGGTCCCGCGAGCCGGATAGGAAGCGAGAAGAAATCAAATCTCATGGGAATCAGGATTTTTGGACTTAGCAGCCAACGGAGCTTCTAGAAGATGTCTTCAGCTATACCGGGATACAATCGGAGGAGATTTTTGAAATCATCTGGTCAAAACAAGGGAATTCAAGGCAACAAAGTGGCGTTGGAATCTGTACGACAATTACAACAGCAACAAGGTTTGTGCATTTTAAGGATTGCATAACGAGTGCAAAGTAGGAAAGACTGTATTGGAGCACCCAAGCAGTGGAAAAAAAGGACGTAGGCGTTTGGGAGAAGCATCATCGAGACATTTCGGCTTAACCGAGTCAGAACAGGCTAACCGGAAGGAAGGTGACAAGCGGACACGTAGGTTTGGTCATCACATCAGTTTTAAATAGCAGTGTGAGGTTGGGAAGTCATCATGAGTGGTCAAGAGGCAATTGTGAAGCAAATCTAAAGATTTTAAAAAAGACAGCGAGTCGCGGCACAGCCTGGCATATTTTGAAACCAGGATTGAGAAATTGAAGACGCTATGGGAAAAGTGTGAGGAACAGCATGAGGCTGAATGTATTAGCCTTAAAGATAAAGCGGATCAACTAACGCAGTGTACTAGAGTTCGAGCAGCTAGAGGAACTGGTTTTGGATTACCTCACCGTTTTCCAATCCAAAATCAACGTATATTCAGGTTTAGTCACAACATCAGCCCCCCCTGATTCCGTTAAGCTGGAGAGGGTTAGGATACCATCATTTAGTGGTAGGTACACCGATTGGTTATCATTCCATGACTTGTTTGAAAGCATGGTGCACAAAAACGCTCAGCTGACGAAGGTGCATAAGTTCCAGTATCTTAGGAGCGCTCTTCGTGGAGAAGCCGAGCAGCTTATAAATCATCTGAGCGTCACTGAAGGCAATTACGATCCTGCATGGACTTTGCTTAACGAGCGGTACAACAACCACCGCATTATAGCCCAAGAAATGATGCAGCGCCTTTTCAGCATAGAGCATTGTACACGTAACGAACCTTCGGGTCTTAGGCAAATGCTGGACACTATGAACCAGCTTCTTGCAGGCATCAATAATTTGAAAGCAGATTCGTTTTCTCTGTCTGTCTCTGGCTTCATGCACAATCAAAAACTTGACGAAGACTCGAGGAAGGAATGGGAGCGATCAATTTCAGAATCGAATGAAATTCCGACATTAAAACAATTTTTGGAGTTCCTGAAGCAAAGGTTTTCGATGCTGGAGGCCCTGACAACTGGAAAGGCAAAATTGAAAACCGTTAAAGCCAACACCACCCATGTCAACATGAAGGCTTCCTGTTCAATGTGCAAAGCGTCACATAAGCTGTTTGAGTGCAACTTATTCAGACAAGCAAATACTCAAAAGAGACGAGAAGTGATCAAGGCATCTAACCTTCGTTTCAATTGCTTTGGTCTACACAGAGCAAACAAAAGCACATCTGTGCATGGATGTAAGGTCTGCGGGAAAAAACACAATACACTATTACACACAGAGACTATAGCGAGCAACAACATGCAAGCAAGGCCATCAATTACGTCAATTGTACAGGGTCACGGAGCTTACACAAGACAAAATTACGTGTTGCTTGCGACGGCATACATTCAAATACGCCGTCTGGATGGAAGCTCTGTAACTTTTCGGGCATTGTTGGATTCTGGAGCCCAACGATCATTCATAAGTGAAGCAGCAATTCAACTTTTACAGGCTTCCTGTACAGGCGCAAAATTCAGGATAAGTAGCATTGGTGCAGTTGAAAACGTGACATCAAGAGGAGAGGCTAATATGCGTGCCATAGTTCGATCTGAATCAGGGCGCAATGAGGAAATTATTTTCTCGCTACTCATCCTCACAACAATAACTTCAGCATTACCGTCCACTGAAATCCCTCTAACCATTCCACAGGGATTGACAGTTGAAGACTTAGCTGATCCACGATTCAACGTACCGTCAACTATAGATGTTCTTATTGGAGCAGATATTTACGACCAGCTTTTGCTGCTAGGACTTCTGCCCGGGAAACCATGCGCACAAAGGACCAAACTTGGATGGGTCTTATTTCGAACAGTACCTACTAAATTAGCTACATCAGTACGCGTGTTTGTTGCTAATCAAGGTCTGGAGGAAACTCTACGGCAGTTTTGGGAAACAGAAGAACTTCCAGCTATCAATCATCTTACAAATGAAGAGAAAGAGATGGAATCCCATTACACAGACCGTTTATCGGCAGCCAACAGGAAGATATTCTGTTAGCCTTCCTTTCAAAAGCACTCAAGATCCCATCTCGGACATTGACGACACGCGAAAAATTGCGTACATAAGGTTCAGACAACTGGAACGTCGGCTGGCACAAAATCCAGCTCTGCATGAACAATATCGAAGCTTTATGCAGGAGTACATCGATTTGGGTCACATGTCTAGAGTACCGGCAGATCGAACACAGATGACTACAGCATATTATCTACCGCATCATGCTGTCGTAAAGGAAAGCAGTAGCAAAACAAAATTAAGGGTAGTGTTCAATGCATCGCAAAAGAGTTCCAAGAGAAAATCCTTAAATGACCTCCTCCATTCCGGCCACATGATCCAGGGAAGCTTATTGCATCTTCTCATGCGGTGGAACAACAAAAGATGTTTCGACAAATTTATGTCCACGAGAAAGATCAGTATTTTCAACGAATCCTGTGGCGGTTCAACCAAAATGGTCCCATTGAACATTATCAGTGAAGGACAGTTACATATGGGACTGCATGTGCCCCATATTTCGCGATTCGAACATTACACCAACTAGCTGCAGATGAGCATGATACATTTCCTCAAGCCGCACAAACGTTAAGCTAGAAGATCTCCTACAGTTACAGACCGGTCTTCGAAATCTTTTAAGGAACGGAGGATTCCGTTCCAGAAAATGGTCATCAAACCACGCACAATTATTGGAAAGTATTCCAGTATCAGAAAGGGAGACACAGCTGCCTTTTAACATAGCGGCAACCGAACAGATTAAAACACTCGGCATTTAATGGCACCCAGCCACCGATGAGTTCTCATTTTGCATTGCAAGACCAAGCAAAGAGGAAAACCTTACAAAACGCACCCTACTGGCAGAAGTGGCAAAGCTGTTCGATCCTATAGGATGGTTGCAGCCCTGTATCATCATCGGTAAAACAACAATGCAGAAGCTGTGGCTTGCAGGAAAGAGTTGGGATGACCCACTAGACACAAATTTAACTAAGGAGTGGACACAACTGCGACACCAGCTTCCGGTTTTAGAAAATCTCAAAATAAAACGGTGGATAGAATTTAGCCCATCTAAACCATTTGAGCTTCATGGATTTTGTGACGCTTCGTCATCGGCGTATGCTGCTGCTGTTTACATTCGAATTGTAACTGAAACCTCAGTCAAGGTTGCACTCTTAGCAGCGAAATCAAAAGTAGCTCCAGTAAAGGTACAATCAATACCAAGGTTGGAGCTTAACGGAGCAGTTTTACTAGTCAAATTGATGGCGGAAGTTATTAAGGCGCATAATTGGGACTATTTTCATAGATTTTACTGGACAGACTCGACTGTAGTTCTTTTGTGGATACGGAGCCCCGCTGCCAAGTGGAAGGTCTACGTTGCTAACCGAGTGAGTGTAATTCAGCAACACAGTACAGTCGAACGATGGAATCATGTCAGCACTCATAATAATCCAGCTGATATAGCATCGAGGGGGATGCAACCGAGTGATCTTATCACATCATCTCTGTGGTGGAATGGAGCAACGTGGCTCAACACACGAGTTATCAGGATACCTCCTATGATACAATCAACAAGTAGTGGAGATAAATAGGCAAAATTCACATCTTTAATTGCCACAAACGAAGAACTGCCAACTATATTAAACAAGTATTCGTCTTTCCATAAGTTAAAGAGGATTGTTGCGATGTGCCAACGTTTTGCCTTTAACACCAAACATCCCAACATGAAACGAACAGGGCATTTGTCAGAAGCTGAGTTTAGAGTAGCTCATAACACTTGCGTTAGGATAACGCAGAACCATACATTTAAGGAGGACATACAACACATATCTTCACGTGGTAGTGTTCCAAAAAGCAGTCGGATTCGATCCTTATCACCATGGATTGATGCAGATGGAATCCTCAGGGTGGGCGGTCGCATACACCAGGCACTCATCGAAAATGGAGCTGAGCACGCTGCCATCATTCCAAAAGGCCCATTAGCAACGTTATTGATACGACAAGCCCACCAGCAAACCTTACATGGAGGTAGCCCACTGACATCATCGAGTCTGCCTCTAAAGTACTGGATAATATCAGGACAGACGGCCGTGAAAAAGATATTGTGAGAGTGCATCACGTGCTGTAAGATGAGGGCTAAGCCCATGACGCAATTAATGGGAAACTTGCCAGCCTGTAGAGTAAGACTCGAAAAGCTGTTCCTAGAAACAGGTATTGACTACGCTGGGCTAATCACGATCAAATGGAATAGGGGCAGAGGTGCTAAAACATCTAAGGCATATATTGCAATCTTTGTGTGCATGGCAACAAAGGCTTTTCACCTAGAACTAGTCTCGGATCTGACTACAAACGCGTGCATAGCAGCTATTAAACGATTCATCGCAAGACGTGGGAAATGCAGAGTACTCTACAGCGATTGTGGTTCTAATTTCTTGGGAGCGAACAAACAGTTACAAGCCGCATACAAAACATCTCTTCAAGCATATAGCTCTGAAGTTGCGAATCATGGAATCCAGTGGAAATTCATTCCTCCTAGTAGTCCACATTTTTGTGGACTCTGGGAAGCCGGCGTGAAAACGATGAAGGCACATATGTACAAAACAATCGGACATCAGGTATTAAACATTGAAGAGATGAACACACTTTTAGCCCAAATCGAAGCATGTATGAATTCGCGTCCACTAACCCAAGTAAGCGATGATCCCAACGATATAGCTGCACTAACCCCAAGTCATTTCCTAACGGGAGACAATTTATTTGAAGGTAAGGACGATCCCAGCGAAACTAGCTACACTTTATTAAAACGATGGCACTTGGTTCAGCAGATGAAGCACTCTTTCTGGAGAAGGTGGACACAAGGGTATATGCAACGCTTGCAGCAACGTTCCAAATAGCTTGAAAAACAAGACAATCCAAAAGTAGGCGACTCGGTGCTAGTGAAAAAAGACAACATCCCTTCTATGCAATTGGCACTAGCAAGAATAACAGCAACTAATCCAGGGCTAGATGGATTGGTTCGAACGGTGTCAGTCAAATTAAACGGTACTATCAAATTACGCCCCATAGCCAAAATTTGTAAACTCCCGTATACCATGGAAGAACAATAACCATCAGAATTAAACAGGAAACCAACCAACACAGAAAGCCTATCACCAGATCTTGCTAGTCGATCAATTAATAATCGTGTTTCGTTGCTTTTACACGCAGGAACAGCATGTGCTGATATAAAAACGATTGTGCCTTTCTTAAATGTGTAGTTCGTGTTACGAACGGTGTAGTCATTTGTAGCTTCTCGCGTGAGGTTCGAAAGAGAAGTGCATAATCGCATTGTTTCTGTAAAGACACGGTTAAGTGATACTCAGAAAAATAACAAGACATTTACCACAAAGCAATTAATCAATGTATGTATGTCATTTCCATCACAACTTCGAAAGTTGACTCGTTGTTATGCTTTTCTAAAAATTGTTGTGTACAATTTCTACTTTTCTCCTAAATCATTGGATTCCTTGCCAACTAGAAAAGGCAAAAGTGCATAGTTGACGCTGAAGTCTCGTAGCCAGCAATCAGAAATCCAAAAGATTGAGCAAGGACAGCGTTCAAAGTCAGCTGTCCATTTTTGTAAGCCTCTACTAACGTGTCCATCATATAGACACGACGTTCATTTTTGCTTAGGCATAGTTTCAAAAATTGCTTTACAAGTTTTGTGATGTATTCCAAAACGTCATCACTAAATACTATCAGCCTTAATGTTTCTGCATACTTGTGCAGTGCGAGATGGATCAAAAATACTTGCGTACTGTGCCTAGGATTGCTGGAAAATTGTGAATTGAATCAAAAGAACTCACTGTCTTGGTTTTCAAGGTACTTGCTGTCGATACCGAAAACACAATTCCATACATAATCCACAATGAACATATGACTTTTGCATCTGATTCCTCTCCTCGCGTACATGCTGTTTTGATTTTACTACCGAACCTTCCGCGATGTCCTCAATTAATGGAAACATTCCTTTGATTTTGGCTATTGTGAACGCAGGAGCAAGTATTGTGCGAATTACTTTGGGATGTGAGCAGATATGGGCTCATGTTTTTCGTTCATAAAGAAACTTCGATTCGATCAGAGCTTGCTGTCTCAAAACCGACGTAAGATGTTCCATCATCTGATTATAGGTTTACTGCCGCCATCTGTTGAACTTTCGACACAATTTTTCGTTGAGTTTCTTCAACGGAAATTGCACAACTAACAAAAAAGAATAGTTTTTCTTCGCGCTACACTTCAAAATAGCAAGTGACCATTCTTCAATATGTAAAAACCGATATTTACACATAAATTGCCTATTCCTATTCATTTTGCAGTTAAATGAATATGCAACTTTATAAATTCAAATTATTTAAGCGCCATTTTGCAAATGTTATCCGATTTATGATTTCGATCAAAGCGAAAAAAATTTCCATATGACAACATTAACATCTGCTTTCATTTTGTGTTCGTACACAACACATACATCTAATGTGGAGAAGTTTCTCACGCACACATATGAATGACGGGCTATTTCTCACGCACACATATGAATGACGGGCTATTTCTCACGCACACACATGCAAGTCGACGGAGCCGATTTGTCGCTATCGACTTTTTCCACAGGGTACCAATCGTTTGAATTTTTTGTCTCTTTCACACCCTGGCATCAAAAATTTTTCGATCCGCAATAAAAATACTTCGCTAAATCATGCTCTTTCACTGTTTTGGCTCTAACAGAAGCCTCGTTGAATGACTGCTTTCGTAATGAAGAGATTCTCGAATTATCGAGACTATATTAGTACCGGGCTGAAGCGAGGTGGTAGTGTCCTAATCGCTGAACACCACTCGCTGTTGAGTGAACCCGTCAATCCTACCGCACATAATAATTTCCAGCATACAATAGTCTGAATCAAACATATCAAATTTTTCTTGTACATTTGTGTTTTCTAAATGTTGTAGTTAATCAAACTATACTATACCCTTCACTATTCCGCACTGTCTTTTGAATTTTTCACTGCTGAAGCTTCCAACTCTCTCTCGTACAATAACTCCATTGTATTCGTTTCCGCAATGCTGATTACGAGAGCATATTTTTAATATAGACTGGACTACCATGCTTTCAACGTTAGATATAAATAATGCAGTAAATTTGTTCTATCAGCACATCCTTGACGCCGTTGAAAGGTGTGTACCCAAAATTAAGAATAAGGACAAACTATCCGAAACTTGGTTGGATAGTGATCTTCGATTTATAAGGAACAGAAGAAATAAGCTGTATAAAATTATGCAAAAGAGGTCTGATGTGAACAATGAAATGAAAAAGGAGTATGATGAACTGTCGAAATCGCGCGAGGCCTATGAAGCCTATACTAATGTTATGGGTGAAAATATAATCAAAAACCCCAAGAATTTTTTTGGATTTCTCAACATTGAGCGCAAAGCTCACGGCTATCTTAAGCAAATGACATACAAAGACTGCAGTTCCACTCTCCCAGAAGAAATCGTCAATTATTTTGCAGACCATTTTCAAACAGTTTATTGTTCAACAAACGATTCACCTCATTTTTCACTACTGGACACAGATCTCGGGACCTTACTTCAAGAAATTTTAGTCTCAGAAGGTGAAATTTTCAACGCAATCGAAACTCTTGATTTGAATTATGGACCTGGCCCTGATTTACTTCCACTATATTTTTTATTACAATGCAGCGAACAATTCGTTTCACCTTTTCATATTATTTCGAACAAATCGCTCTCAAGTGGCGTGTTTCCAACGTACTGGAAATCTTCCCACTTAACTCCCATCCATAAAAACAAAACTAAAGCGGATGTTCAAAATTATAGAGGGATAGCTATACTATCTGCTACCTCAGAATTATTTCAGAAAATTGTTTGTTTCGAAATATATCCCATCATAGAACAACGTCTCAATGAGCAACAGCATGGCTTAAGAAAAAATCGATCCACAATCACCAATCTAACATTGATAGTCTCTACCATTCTTTGTGCAACGGAAAAGGGATACCAAGTTGATGCGATTTATATTGAGTTTAGTAAAGCCTTCGATCATGTAAATCATGCAATTTTGTCTCATAAATTGCATAGATTTGGAATCACTTGGCTTAATTGGCTGGACCCGTATCTTAAAAATCGAACACAAACCCTTGAATTTCAGGGATATGTGTCCAATAAAATTCATGTATATTCCGGTGTACCTCAAGGCAGTCACCTCGGACCACTTCTCTTCAAAATTTTTATATCAGACCTTTTTGAAGTGTTATCCGATACACCACATTTATTTCACGTGATGATTTCAAATTAAATCATGTGGTAACATACCAAAAAGATTCGTTGTTCCTACAAGACAAAAAAAATACTCTGTTAGAGTGGTCCAACTGAAATCACCTATATCTAAATTTTGAAAAATGTCATGTCATAAGTTTTTCCCAGAAAAGTACAGTGTGCGATTGTCATCTCAACAATGCAAAGCTTTCAAGGATGGAGAGTGCAGTACATCTTGGGGTCCACTTGGATAAGAAACTGCGCTTTTTTTTATGTGTGTTCGGGAGGTGAATGCCATTTACGCACAGCGTGTGAGACTCCCATGCTCGCAAGAAGGCGACTGGACTACCCACTAAACACCACCCCTGTCAACCTGAGAACCTAGCCTGGAACCATTTGACACATTACTTCAGGCCAAATCTCGTTTATTTACGCCGTGAGGCACCTTCAAGCTGAGGAGAGGGGGGAAGAGGAAGTGCTAGAAAAGGGATCCCCCAGCCCCAACGCCCCTTGCTGCAGTGAGTCCTTTTGATCTTTTCGGACTGCCCGAACATAATGTGCCACCTGGCTCTATTTGTCAACCGATTCGAGCATCACCGCGACTATTTTATCCGGGGTGAGCTCTCCCGTCTAGCTGTAGAGATCTCTTCGCAGCCTGACCCATTTTGTGCACGGAAAAAATGTGTGGTAGACATTGTCTTCCTCCTTTGGGCAAAACTGACAATCAGGGGACCGTGACTTACCAAATTTGTGCATGTAAGACACCCATGCCCGCTCAAAAGCTGCGTCAGATAGAAGTCAGTCTCACCATGCCTTCGATTTAGCCACGGTCTCACATCCAGGATGAGTCGTGCAGTCCACCTTCCCTTCATGCAATTCACCCAAGAATGCTGCCAATCGTTGAGCGAGCGCTGTCTCTCCTCGCGGACAAACATCTCCCTTGCATCCTCGTTTCACCGCAGGTAAATAGCGCAGCGCTCTCTAGTAAGGAGAGCGACAGGTATCACGCCTGCAATAACTCTCACCACCGAATCAGAGACTGTCGGATGTAAAGATGCTATCCTCAGTGCTCCTCTTTTCTGTACCTGTGCCAAACGTTTTCGGTATACCTCCTTACTGAGAGCATCGCCCCATACTTCTGCTCCGTACAGTAGCACTGCGCCTACAGCACTCATCGAGAGGCGTCTTCTTGATGGGCTGAGTCCCCCTACGACTCAGAGCAGATACTCCTGAAGCAGCCTTCTCAGTCGTTGCCCTGATTTGCTCACAGAAACTCATCTTCGAGTCGATCAGTAACCTCAGGTACTTCACCGACGGCTTCGATGCGATTCGTAAGTCTTCACCACCGATGATCCCTACTCTAGGGATTCTCTTTTTTGTCATGATGACCACTTCGGTTTCCTCCAGTGCTAAACTGATTCCACGAGCAGTCATCCAGTCTCTCACTCGGCGCATTACCATATCTAGCCTAAGTTGCGCTTGTTCACGTTCCACGGGTCCGGACCAAGGATAGATCCCTGGGCAACACTCGATGTGATTTCCATCATTTGTTGGCCCAGTGTCGTGTCGTAGAGCAGGCTTCGGTCCTTCAAGTAGTCCCTCAAAAGTCGCATTAGATATTCTGGAACTTGAAAAGGCTTTTCCAGCGTATCCAGAATATCCATCAATCTAGCGGAATTGAAGGCGTTCCTGACGTCGAGAGTCACCAACAGGACGATCCGTTGCTTGGTGCGTCTGCACCGGGAAAACCCCGTTCCGTAGGCAAACGTTGAATGTGCTGAGCCGGAAGTCAGGACAATGGTGACCTGGAGCCTTCCTCGCTTTCAGCGAAAGGACTGCGTCTTCCAGTTCCGGCTGTGTGAAGAGTGGACACTCGACTGCTATATCACCATGGTCAGCGTCAACAAGGACGGGATGGGCGGGGAAGAGTGCCTATACTATCTCGTCCATCTTTTCCGCATCATGTATACAGGGTTTTCGTAGGGCACCAAGCTTCCGCATAACTAGCTTGTAGCCAAGATCCTACGGTTCCTTGTTCATATTGTCCACTAGATCTTGCCAGCAGCGAACCTTGCTGTTGTTGATCAATTTGCAAAGGCATTTCCTGGCTGACTTATATGCTGTCACCCGATTGCTTGCCTTGTCGCGGTTCCGTGCCCGTCAAGCCTCACGCCGAAACTTGTAGCACTCCCTTCGTTATTCGGCGATTTCAGTTGACCACCAGTACACTGTGGGCTCGCCGTGCCGGGGTTTTCGACGGGGCATACAAGCTTTGCAAGCAGTCGTAATGATGCTCACTGTTGAGTTCACCACGTCTTGAGCTGCCAGTTCTTCCATCCCCCCGAATCACCCTGCGGCGTTGCACCTGCTGTGAGCATCTTGACGAACCTCTCGACGTCCATTCTTCCGATGTTCCATCCAATTGTAGAAAGCCGAGAGCACGGACGTCGGGAGACAACATCACTGATCTCAAGCAGAATGCACTTATGGTCACTGACTGAGTAGTCCTCTAATACTCTCCAATTGCGTATCCTCAGTACTTAGGGACTCCGAGAAGAATGTCACGTCCGGTATAGTTCCTTCACAGCCAATACGACGAGGGTCGTCTTGGCCACCATTTCCAGGACTCGTTTTCCCCGCGGATCCGTCTGAGGCATGTCCCATTCGATTGCTTTAGCGTTCAAGTCGCGCTCAACGAGCACATTCCCGTCTGCGTTCGAGATAGCGCCCCCCAAAGCCTGAAGCTTGGTTTGAAAAGATTACATCGATTCGTTCGGCGTTATGTACATACTAAAGAAAGTGGTCCCTGAGCCTCGAACTCACACTAAACCATCCCTACGTCCACAGCTCTCCGCCTGGAAATCACTATTTTGAAACCTGATGGCGGCAGTACCAGTTTCATCAGGATACCATGATGCAGAACTCTTATCATGGTGTTGCTCACTCATCAACAAAAAGTCCGCTTTCATATCCCTCGCAAACTGCTCAAGCAGATTTTGTGTGGTTGAACTGCGGTGTATCTTTAGCTGCAGGATGCGGGTCATTTAAGTTCTAATTTTGCCTTGGCTAGGGCTTCCTGGGAAATCCGGCATTTTCCTGATCCCAAGACATGTCCAAAATCATGTCTTGGATCAACATCCTTGCAAAGAATACAGTGTACCACCTTGGTACACTCTTTTCTTTTATGTCCCATTTCACCGCATTTGTAACATAGAGAACTCCTATCGGGTCCTTTGCATAAATGTGCGGTGTGACCATAGCCAAGGCATTTGAAACATTGAAGAGGCGTTGCTCTTCGCCTTATCCTACAGACAATCCACCCTATTCGTACTTTGCCCTTATTCAAAAATTGGACGACGTCCTTTCCGGTCAAGTCAATTACGGTCATGCGTTGTCCTCTATGGTTTTCTGGTGTCAGCGTCGCTTTGATCCTGCCCACGCAAGGGAACTTCTTTTTGATGGCCTCCTCTACCTTGGCCAGATCCGTGACGTATTTCGATCGTTGCCAGCGGCTTGAGCGAGGCTATAGCTGCGCTTTTGCCGAGGACTGCGTTGTAGAATGCTTCCCTATTCTCGGCCTCTGCTCCAAATTCGACAAGTATGATGCCCGACCGCGTTGGTCGTACTGCGTTAGTGTCTTCGGGCCTTACGTTTCCCCTGATGTCGCACAGCACCTCCACGTAAGATCGACCATCTTGGGGTTTCACGAGCAATGCCTGCTGCCGGGGTGTTCGTCGGGGCTTCTTTCTCTCCTGTTTCGCATCGGGTCTTTTTTCTTGTTGGGCGTCCGTGCGAACTTTATTTTCTGGCACTTTTTGAAGGAGTTTCTTTTTTCGGTTTTCTTTGCTGCTTTTGTAAGCACTGTCTGGAACCTCTGATCTGGTGTTCTGCGCTCATCAAGTGCCTCTGCCTTCCTTCTTTTATCCCGATTTCCTTCGAGTGGGCTAGACGCCATTCTTTTATTGATTTTTGATTGTGGACCTACCTGCACGTGCCCTTTAGATTTCGCCCCAAGCGCTTCTTTAGCCTTTTGCTCCTCTACGACTTTCTAGTGCTTTTCGGCCTCTAACCAGCTCCTCCGATAATGCCCTATGCGGTCTAGGATCTGATCTAGTTTAAGTAGCCCAATCTTTACTGCTTTGGTGATTTTTGGCGAGTCGCATGTAGATTGTATTCTTTTTAGAACAGCTCCCGCTTTTCGGAATAGCCTTTCTTTTGCAGGTCGCTGGGCGAAAATTGTACTGCGCTTTAATTTGTATTACGATGAGGTTTTCTGCAAAGCCAATAAACTATTAGGTTTCATCAAACGACGACCAAAAGAATTTAAAAATTTGTGGGTAATAAAAACCCTGTACACATCATCAGTGCCCCCAAATCTCGAATACGCTTATATCGTTTGGAATCCGGTCTTTGACGTTGACTCAGAAAGGTTCGAGTCAGCTCAGAAACAATTTTTAATGCTTTGAGATCACTCTATAATCCAACAAATCTTCATAATTTGTCATCATATGATAATCGGCTGTCTTTACTTAATATGACATCACTTGCCGCCTATAGGACCATATTGTGCTCTTGCTATGCATTTTATGTCCTAAGAGGAACCGTTACTGTCCAATATTTAAACAACAAAATAATATTGAATGAGCATATAAGACTTACGAGACATTCACGTTTGCTGGTAGAAGGTAATCATCTTACTGTCTATGGTGATAATGAGCCAGTAAATCGGTGTGTCAAAATTTTTAACAGCCTGAACCAACTCTACTCTGCAACTATCTCTAGGTCCCAATTTAAAACCAATTTATCCAAGTCGCTCAAAATTAATTACCTTATCAGAAGATGTTATAACATTTGCCAATGGCGTCGTAATTGAATCATATTTGATATTTGTGAACTAGACAGCTGCAGTATACAAACCAACAAGAAATGGAGCTCTATACTCTACAAGAGCGTGGAATAATTGTGTCGATTTTATTGACCAATAATCGGTCGGTGGTGTTGGCGCAGTGTGAATTTCAACCTCGGTTTTCGAATCGCGTCGCACCAACTGGGCAAACAATGCGGCGCTTAGCTGCTCGACCCGAACAGACATGAACCATGCAAGACCTTGCAGGGCGTACCCGCCACCGGACTGGTTGTTCGACGGAGAATGTCGCGGCTGTTGCTGCCGATGTCGCTGAGAACGAACATCAACTAGACTACGGGCAACGCAATTGGGCATCATCAGACGGACCCTACAGCGAATTTGAGTGAAAGACTTACAGACGTTTCCGTATAAAATGCAAATAGTGCATCTTTTAATGCCTTCTGACCGTCAGTCGCGTGTGAATTACTGTCAAGCCATCCTCAATCCCAACAACGAAGTGGACGATTTTGTATCGAAAATCATCATGAGCGAGGAGGCGCATTTCCACTTAAGCGGTTACGTCAACAAGCGAGATCTTCGTTTCAGGGGCACTGAAAGCCACTATGTGTTGCGGTTTTCACGAGGAAGATGTGATCGGGCCGTAGTTTTTGAGGACGCCGGCGGAAATATGGTCACTGATACTGGCGAACGCTACAGGGCCATGATAAACGACTTCTTACTGCTGGGACCGCATGAGCGGGGCTTGGTGAACATGTGATTTCAACAAGATAGTGCAACCACACAGCACGAGTCACAATGGATATTGTGAAGGAAGCGGTTCCTGATCGCGTAATCTCCCATTTTGGCGATTTGGCGTGACCAGCAAGATCGCCCGATTTAAACATCCCAGACTTCCTTCTTTAGGGCTATTTGAAGTCGCCAACAAGTCTCAGACAATTGTCGACCTTAAGGAGAATATTCGACAGGAATACGAACAGTTACCACTGGAAATCTTGCGAAAAGTCATGGAAAATGCGATAAAATGGGCACAAATGTGTATCAACACTGGCGGCAGCCACTTAATGGATATAATCTTTTGCACTTAACAGCAAATCCAAATAAATATTTCCATCAGTCGAAACTATTTTTTTTATTTAGTAAAAAGGTTATTCAAATACAAAATTGTCTGATGAATTTTGCCCAACCAAACGGTGCATCGTAAGAATTTAGCCAGCTTAAAGACTGACAATCATCGTCTTTGAAGACTGTATGCTTCTAAGACAACGCCTGCCGGCATTGTTCTTTTTATCAAAATCTGGGTATTAGTCCTCATTACCGCCAGCTATAATTCCTCAACTTCTTTGTATTCCACTAGACTAATCAACCGTATTTTTTCACCAATTCGCCTTAAATGTAATTCAATTAAGTGATCAACGCGTTTGCAACGATAACTTCCGTTTTTTGTCACCTCCTTCTACGCGCTAAATGCAATAAAGACCATTTTGGCTGCTTCTACAGCTACTACTGCTGATAATGATGATGACGATGATGATATTACATAGCCTCCGGTATAGCCTTGTTTCGTGTAAAAAAATTTCTTAGAAAATGCTTTGGTAGCCACCGAACGATGGAAAAATCATCTTGTCTGGGCAATAATGATGGTCATGGCAAAAATGTTTACTCTAGGGAGCAGTCAAACTTACATAGCAGTTTCTTGTACGTTGTCGAGCATTAACTCTGCAGCTTTCAGAGCAGCCGTACAGGATACAAGCCTAGATATAGTTGTTACTTCTTCCAAACCATCGCCCCGAGGTACAATCAACCTTCATTACAGAGGCAATCACAAGAAACAAGATAGGCGGCGGGAGCAACTTCATTTATGCTTTTCCTACTTCCTTCCTGCCTTTTCTCTCATTCTCCACCGTCGAACCTGTCAGCGGCTCTTTCTCACTACCATCACCGCGCCGTCATCATCAAATGAAATGGCTATAAAAAGTGTAAAAACTGAAAATGTAAATTAATTGAAGAAGATAGGAAAATACTCTTTCTAAGGAAACATTTTCAGTTTCCGCCTTCCAGCCTCTCTCATATTCTTCCTTCACTTCGATCTTTTCACTAAAATTAAGTCGGGTCAAATTTTCCATTCCAACCTATCATTGAGCATAAATGTTTCGTTTTTCTTAACGGATCCTTTTTCATTGGAAAATTTCACCCAAGTCTTCCATTACAAAATACAAACAGCATTTTCATTTGTTTCGCTCGAATACTACACAGTGCTGAGAACAGCGCCCTTGAGGGTATGAGTTAAGGGGCGAGGAAACGGAGGTGGAATATTACTTCACGTCAGAAACATTTGTTAATGGAGGAAGGAACAAGATGCCTCAAGAAGAAAATATTAAGATTGGCGAAAAAGGTTTGAGGTTTGAATAATGTGTCGGTTGGTTTGGAAAAATGTAAGAGAAAGGGCTAATGCCTTTTGAACTTGTTTTTATAATACCTTTGCCGCCTTGTTCGAGAGCTTACGTCATTTTTGGGTAATTAAAGTAATTACAAACAGGAGCGTAAATATTTTCATTTGTTGCTTGTATTTATAGGATACAAGGGTATTTCGAGAATTCAGGATGATTTGCTTTGGTGTCTGAAAAATGTGAAATGTTCTTTATGATAGGGGATGGATTTTACTATCTAGATGAGAATTTAAAAGGAATATTTAGAATGCTATTCTGAATAACTGAGTGGCATAAGAAGTTGTTTTTCACTTCAGATGATAAAAACAACATAGTAAAATGAAGTGAAAATTTAAGCAATAATTTGTTGATGAGTATGGTCGAGGGTATTTGCCAATATACCGTATTTGAACTCATATATTGAATTGCTAATTCTATGCGATAGACATTCACTTGAATTCTTTTCCTTCCTGTTTTAATGATTGAAATAAAAATCTTCCCTGAATCTATCAATAATTTTTTTCTTATAAATTGATCAATTTTAAAATTTTGAACCATTTTACTATATTCCAATAACTTATTCTCAACGGAGCCCAACCCAACTGCCTTAATGGGGCCTCTAGAAGCCAAGGTGTATAAAAATTTGCCCACTCCAATATCTATTGCAAAGTGCATTAGAATTCATTACAATCAATTAGATCTTAATCTTCTAAATCGGACATGCAGAGGACAGACAGCAAATTTTCCGATCTTGCATCTTTACACTCTTAAACAGCGGTGTATGTTAGTTTAGGAGATTGCACTCGAGTCCGCAAAACTTGGGCTGGCTCCTGATCGTGGATTGCTTTTGAGCTTTTTGCGTGCTGGTAACTGTAGTAATCGAGCAGTCCGCCTAGGCAAACTACCTTCACGAAAAACAAATAAAATACAAACAGCAATTTATTGTATACAAACAAACACAATATTAAGTATATACAAGACACTTGCAAAGAAGCGAGAAACAAAAACTAAAAAAAATAAAATACAAAGCTACAAATGAAAGGAGTGTCATCAACCAGTTTCTCAAATGGGAGTTGTGCTCCAGTGTAGTAATTTGCTCAAGATACGTCGAAACAAATTAAAAAACCCAAATATAATATGGTGTTAACTTCGTCGCTGTCTTAACAAAAAACACAATTCCAATGCAAATGAAAACGGTGTCATTGCAAGGCGTAAAACTCTTACCTTCAAACAAATTCTATTTATCAATTTTTTTTTTTTTTTGGTAGGGAGGTGAATGCTATTTATGCACAGTGTGGGACTCCCATGCGCGACTGAACCACCCACTAAACACCTCCCTTGTCAACCTGAGAACCCAATTACCATTAAAGGTTGTAACTTCGACCAGCAAATTTTATTTCAGATTGATACAAAAAAAAATCCGGTGCTATATATGATATACAAATGCCATTGCCGGTGGTCAACAAATTGTGCAACTATCACCAACTGGCTTACCGACCTCCATAACACTTACTCGATAACAACCTCAACAACTGACCAACCGCCTCAACAACAAACACAGATTTATCAACAATCCTTGCATCGACATCTGCCATTGAAAAGTTCATATAAATAACCCTCCCAAAACCACTATAAGCAGCCAGCAAGCATATGTTAACAATCTAGCAAGTCTAGTCGCAACAAAAAACTGTCCAATTAATGTTAAAGCAAATAGTGATGAAGCAAGCGGTAAACTTGAAAGATATTTGAGGAAAAGAGACCAAATATAAATGAGTCGTTGTATGCTGCCCGGCTCGTGTGTTTACTTTTGAAACAAGAATTGAGTGCGATCATTATCCAATCGATTTCCTGTTCGCAAGAGGCAATAATATAAAACGTAATCAAAGAAATAACATGAGCTGTTCCGGGCAAAACTGAAGCTACTTTGACCTGCTCCCTATATCGATTTGTCGTTTTGAAAGTGTAGTATTTTTATATTGATGTTCTGTAAAGTCCTGACTTAAAATATTTTTTTATTGATACTTAATCATGTCACAGTGAAATAAATTCGACATTTATGCACTAGAAAACACTACATGGTTTAACGTATTCATACGTATCAAATGTTTATAATAAAGAGCATTGGACAAGATTCCAATGAATTCGAACAAAAATACGGGGCGTGCTTTAGTAATTAGTTTTCGGAAAAGTTTCAAAAGGCTAACGGATGATTCTATTTGCGCGCATTTTCAAAGTGTATCAAGACTGTGTCAAGAAAGCTAGGAACGATAAAAATATTGAATTCAAGGAAATTGATACCGACCTACAAATAAATTTAACGAAGGCCTATTTAATGTCCGATTAACAATAAATTAAAGTCTGCAGGCACTCTTTCCCCCCCTCAACCACGAGCGCTCATCGAAGGAGTGAGTAAGTACCCTTTTGTTTGTACGTTCGAATAAAGAGAGCAAGATTGTAGATTCTTACAACATAACTGCGTATGATGCCGCCTGGCGGTCAAAGTTCAAAATGATGACGAGTGTACTCCCTACCATGCGTCAATCAGATGAAACTGATCATTCGCATCTCGCAACGTACTCGCTTCTTACTCGACCGGTTAGTCCTCGTCCCGCGAATGGGGGGTTCACAGTTGTCAGGCGTTGTTTAAATGACGGGAGGAGTACGCTAGGGAAAGAATGCTGTAGCGCCAGTGCTCATATGCTTCACTTCAGCAGGGGTTACACTAGGCGCTCCGGATGCTGCGGAAATCTTCGGTGGATAAACGGCTTTCGATGTACCAGTGATATTCGTCGGGTCAGCGGCCTGATGCAAATCCCGCTGAAGCTCTTTGAAAGCCGGCTTAAGTCGTTCCGTCGACACATTTACCTGGCGCCCATCTACATCGGTTTCGTTCAGCACTTTCAACAGCCGCTGGAGAACAGGATGTGGTCCTGAGTAAGGCGGCGACAGGGGTTTACGAGCTGCATCCACACGCAGGAAAACATTTATTTATTTATTTGTTCCATCTTACAATCCAATAACAAAATGGAACGCAAAGAATAAATACAGGAATATTTAAATGAAAAAATAATAAAATGTCGATGATTGAAAGTTAAACTAGTAGTAAGTCTCTTAGTTTTTTCTCAAATGCTATGTAAGAAGAGAGGAAAGGACAAAGCTCGAGATTATTATGATTTCGTACGATTCTTGAAATTGGTGAATGGAAATATAAATCAGTTCTAGCATATGGGATAACGAAATAAGAGCTCATCTGAGATGAACGAGATGTTTGTCGGAAACGCAGCACAGAAAAAATATTTAAGGGGACTTGATGGTAGCAGAGTTTATACAAGAAACATTGGTCTAAATAAGTCCGTCGGGATATTAGAGATGGAAGAGATAGGAAGGATAAACGACTTTCATAGGACTGATACGGCAAATTAAACTTAAGGAAAAGAAAACGCGTAAACTTTCTTTGGACAGTTTCTGAAGAAGACACGAGATAAGACTGTCAGGGGGACCAGATAACAGAACAGTATTCAAGCAAAGGGCGAACAAGACAAACAAATAGGCGGATAGAAGAAAAGATGCTATTGGATTAATGTACATGTCTAAGGATAAACCCGGAAAATATGTGCATCAAATTTGAGTTTTGGATCAAAATTTATTCCAAGGTCTTTATGACTGAACATTTCAGAGAGCAAAGCATCATTTAATATATAATTAAAATTAATAGGAGAGTCCTTGAGAGAAAAAATCATTTTATGACATTTAGTTGTGTTAAGTCATAAATAGTTTGAAGCACACCATTTATTTAGAGCGTTCAGATCAGTTTGGAGGAGCTGACAGTCTGAATGGGATTTAACTGCTCGAAATACTATGAAGTCATCAGCATACAAGAGGCAAGAGGAATGAATTACAAAGGGAAGATCATTTATGAACAACAGAAAGAGAAGAGGCCCAAGAATTGAACCTTGTGGCACGCCAGATGAAGGATAAAAAGGACTAGACGTAGTACCAGAGAGACTTACTCGACAGGGACGACACGATAGATAAGATGATATCCAAAATAGAAAAGCATCTGAGATGCCAAGAGCTTCAAGCTTACGACAAAGAAGTAAATGATTTACAGTGTCAAAGGCCTTGGAGAAATATGTGAAGATCACATCAAATTGCAGTTGGTTATCCAAAGCTCTTGCAATACTGTTAGTGAACTCCATTAAATTAGAGGTAGTGGAGTATCCTTTGTGAAAGCCATGCTGCTTTGGAGCAATAATAAGAGCTAATGAGTTTGAGAGTCGATTATGAACCAACCGTTCAAGTTACTTTCGAGAGCAGGAAAGAAGGAAATAGGGCGATAATTAGAAACTGACGTAGGATCACCACTTTTAAAAATAGGCGCAATATTAGCTGTTTTCCAAGGGTTAGGGAAAGTACCAGTACTCAAAGGAAAACTTAGAGATGAGGCTAACGTCTTTACAAATATGTTTGGCAAACCATCCGGCCCAGGGCTGATATTAGGATCAAGAGCATTGATCAAAGACTCGACTTCAGGTGCATCTGTACAAATAAAAGAAATTGGGAAGGGAAGATGATTGGGTAAGACAACAGGATGGACAGCTGCAGCGGGAGGAACATGTATGTAGCTACTGAGCCTTTTGTTAATGAAGATCGTGCGATCATTTCAGTGAGCCGTCAACACTGGCTGGACTTGCGACATATGCTCTTGCAGATTGACGAGAAAATCATACGGGCTGAGCGTTTCACTGCCGGGACTGATGAATTCACCTGGAGTAGACATCGTGGTTCCGTACAGCAGCTTTGCATACGATGCATTGACATTCACTCTGTAGCTGGTGGCTAGCCTCAATAAGACAGCGGGGAGAATATTCGGCGCGGAAGGGCCGCCTTCTAATACACGATTGCGGTCTTTAACGTACAGTGCCAGCGCTCGATAATTCCGTTGGATACAGGGTGATATGGTGACGTTCTAAGTCTGGCAGTTCCAGAGGAAGCAGCGAGGGACTTGAATAGCGGCGATTCGAACTGGATGCCCTGATCTGTTGTGATGAGGCGAGGTATAACGAAATGGGCGATCCAGTTATTGAAAAACGCTCTCACCACGGCTGTCTGATCAGCGATGGAGGCGGCCTCTGGCTATCTCAAAAAACGATTGATCAACGTGGAGGCGGCCTTTGGCTATCTCGAAAAACGATTGATCAACGTTAGGCAATAACTAAAACCCTCCGACGGGAGGTGAGCGGGCTCACGATGTCAAAATTAACGTGTTGAAAACCACCGTCGGGTATCGGATTCCTCTGGCGACGCGCAACCTTCGAGCGCTGGTACAGCATACACGAACGAGCCAAAACACGGATGTTTCTCCTCATGTTTGTCTAAACAAACTTTTTTGCGATGGCCTTGTAGGCAGCACTGGGATGTGCCAGTATGTGAAAAATTTCGAAAACTTTCTTGCGCAGCGAAACCGGGAAGAAAAATCTCGGCCGGTCTTGAGACTCGTCGTAAACCAACTTCTGATTCAAACTGCAGGAACGAGGGATAAGTTTCAGCGAGGTGTTGTTGCTTCAGAGCTGGCTGCTTTTGAGCCTCGCTGATATGAGTCGGCAACGTACTTACACGAGAGAGTGCATCCGCGACGTCGCCGCTGGCCCCAGATATGAAACGGAAATCTGTCGTGAATTGGGACATTTTATTGAGATGACTGAGTTGGCTCGTGAGCGGTTTGTATGATGTGTCAGGTCGAAAAACGTAGAGCCTGCTAGCTAGTGCCGGAAATGACGAGCTGCAACATATATAGCGAGCTATTCGCGATCACACATGCTATACTTAGACTCGGACGTGGAAAGCTTTCTTTGAAAAAACGCCAACAGGAGGCCATGTACCGTCCTATTTTGGGACAAAGTGCAGGGGACTTTCCAAGGGGCTCTTGGACGACCGACAAAAAATTCTATCTAGCAAAAACTTGAACTCTTCCCATGCTATGCGTAGCTTGATTTGGTTCAGTCGGCGTGGGCGATCTGCCGTAGTCGTTATAAAGCACTAAGTTTATGTATCGGAGGGCGTGCGGAGACTGCAGGACTGGTAAGGAACGGAAATTCATTGAGCAACAACGAGTACGGTGAACTTCCAACGACGGTTAAAACGGACACTTGCTGATGCTGCTTGTTTTTCCCTCCTTAGGTCGACGAGTAGAGCGAAACGTCTGAGGAAATCGGCGCCTAGAATGAGGCGCGACACTTTGGCGACACAAAAATGCCAGCGGAACACGCACGGCAGGCAAAGTGAAACCGAGAGAACTTTCTTACCAAATGTATTAATTATAGTTCCATTCGCCGCGAACAATTTGTATAGGAACACATCTTGGATTGAATCCAGGTGAGAAACTGGAATAATAGAGATATCCACTCCTGTGTCGACGAGGGATTCGAATTTCGATATTGAGTCAAAAATTTCATGGCGCATTCCCGAGGAACCACCAGCTGTCGCCTGCTGGGCTGGCGAATCAATCGGTTTCCCGATTGCTTATAAATAAAAGAGCATGGCAGCCGACACTGTCTTGCAGCGGCACCAAAACGGCGATGAAAGTAACACGTCTGCGTGTAATTTCTACGTGACGTCGACTGCTGAAACGAGGATCGACAAGAGCTGCAGCCGGAAGACGCTTGGATGCGGTTAACCTCCGTTCAAGCGCAGCAAAAAAATGATGCGAACGCCAGCACGTGCTAAAAAGGAAGAACGGGATACTCTACAGAACAAGCTAGATGTTCGAGCGATGAAGAAAATATAAAGAATAATGAGAATTCGATGGTTACTGCTGCGATCGCTATCCAAGCAACTGAAGCAAGAGTCTTAAATCTTGAAATGATAATGAACCATTCTGAAACCCACAAAGTGATCACGGCAGGAAAAGAAAGGAGTGACCATGTGATTCACCGTCACCGTCGAAAATGTGGCGGAAGTTTTGTACTCAGCATTGGAAGCCGATAACCTCTCTCAACAAAGGTGGTCGCAAAGTGCTATTGCCGTCTAGCGACATGTAGAAGAAACACTAATCCGAAAAGCGGGAGATGTTCTAAAAAGAACCAAATCTGCAGGCGACTCTCCAAAAATCAGCAAAGAAGTAAAAATGGGCTCCTTGAACTAGAGGAGCTCCTAGAGCGCATAGGGCATTGCCGGAGGAGCTGGTCAGACGCCGAAGATGACCAGAAGGCCGAAGAAGAGCAGAAGACTAAAGAAGCGCTGAGGAGTAAGCCTAAAGGGCACGCGCAGCTAGCTTCCCCATCAAACATCAATTAAAGAATAGCGTCTAGCTCATTCGAAGGAAATCGGGCACTTGATGGGCGACAGTGCTGACAAAAGCGGCAAAACTCTTTCAAAAAGTGCCAGAAAACAAAGTTCGCATGGACGTCCAACAAGAAACAAGACATCATGCAAAATAAGAGAGAAAGAAGCGCCGACGAAGACCCCGACAGCTCGTGAAACTCGAAGATGGCCGATCCAGCGCAGAAGAGCTGCGGGATATCAGGGGAAATGTAAGGTCCAAAGACATCAACATGTGTTGGTGATGAAAATAGGAAATCAATTTTTTCACCCATGAACGATTTGTAAAGCTTTGTTCGACACGCGTTGCAAAATAATTGTGGCACCCATTGCTTTTCTGTTCCGCTCACACTAAATCCGAAGAAGTGCAAATACGAATTTCTCAGCGATTCAGTTATGACTTTCCCCTTCTTTGAGATAATTTAAATCCCTCCAAACATAGCAAAAATACTTTGGATTGACTTTGAAAATGAGATACTCTAACTATCTTTAAGCGAAGGCCCGAGAGGGGCTGTGGTGCTACAAAGAAGAGAAAAAGAAAAATTACTTGAAAAAACATGTTTACCTACCTTGGGCAAAAAATTTACTGAAGTTTGTAAGCCTGTTTAATGAATTAAATTTTGTTAGTGGGAAATAAAGAATGGAATTTTGTTATTAGGAAGGAAGGAATGAGTTTTTGTTAGTAAATGGCAAGAATTCCAACCACAGCTGCGCCCGCCACACAGGCATCGGTCAGCTTGCCAAAAATAACACACCTGCCGTTTGATGGCGACTAGCTTAAATGGAAACAGTTCCACGATTTGTGCAAACAAATGATCCGCGACCAAGCACTTGGGAATACCCAGAAAATGTGGTATCTAAAAAAAAATGTGACCGGTGAAGCTGAACCCCTCATTCGTCACCTCCACCTTTCTGACGGTAACTATGCCATCGCATGTGCACTACAGGCACAACAACCAGCGAATCTTGGTTTCGTTACTCATCGACAAATTGGTATTACAGCCAGTAGTTGTCAGTGAATCCGCTGCATCAATAAAAGGATTCCACGACAATACCAAAGAGTGCTAGTTAGGACTAGCAACCTCGGGCATCTCAACAGGAGGCTGGGATCCCATCATACTTCACCTCCTACTCAAAAAACTCGACAGAAGAACACATACGCTGTAGGAGCAAACGCGTCAACGACCTCGTGAAGTAAAAACCATCGACGCCTTTCTCGCACTTGTGGAAACTAGATTTCAGTCGCTGGAGGCGTTAGGCAAGGAGAGACATTCGCATCCACGAGCGAAACCACCATCTCTCGTCTTATCTAGTTCGGACGAAAGCTGCAAAGTATGCACTGGGAACCACAAGGTTTTTAAGTGCGACCAACTACTCAAACTAAGTCCACACGATCGACTTGCGAAAATCAAGGGGATTCAGCTGTGCATCAACTGTCTCAAAGCGGGCCACGGTGCTCTAAGTGTCAAGGCAGGCACAATACATTGCTCCACCATGAGAAGGCACTTAACAAGACAAAGAGACCAGCCATGACAAACAGCAACATCCAATCTGTTACTCCTAGCGATACCGCTTTAGCAGCCCTTACCAAGAAGACATCTGGTAGCAAGTACGTTTTATTGGGCGCAGCATCAGTCAACATCATGAATTATGCTGGTTGAACCGAAGTTTGTACAGCCGTTTTAGATTCCGGATCTCAGCTCAATTTTATTGTGTCGCAAGAGGCGAAACATCCGAGTATTTTTGTGGAATAACCATGAAAAAAGATTCTGGGCCATAGAAGAAGCACCGTTGGCAACGACCTCTAATACATAAAAGCTTGCAATCAATCTTCGACAAAACGATGACGGACGATTTGAAGTGAAACTTCCTCTGTGTCAGAATCCATCTGTGCTTGGCCAATGGAAAGATCTAGCAATTAGCCGCTTCCTTGTTTTCGAAAGGAAGTTAAAAAACACCCAGATGTCAAAAGGGAGTGCACGCAATTCATCTAGGAATACCCCACTTTGGGTCACATGGAAGAAGTTAAGTCACCGGTACCAGAGCTTAACTGTTTCTTGCCTCACCATTGTGTACTCAAGCCATCCAGCAGCACCACTAAGTTACGAGTCATATTCGATGCTTCAGCAAAGGCATCAAACGACATCTCACTCAACGATATTATGTTGAAAAGCCCTGTAATACAGGATGACTTATTTTCAATCCTTCTACGTTTCAGGAAACACAAATTTGCCTTTTCAGCGGACATTGAGAAAATTTACCACCAAGTGAATGTGACAACGGAAGACAGCCGTGTACAGTTCATCGTCTGCTGAGACAACCCTACGGATGACATAAGGTATTATCGCTTAAAGACGGTAACGCACGAGACCACTGCCGCACCAGACTTAGCGACTCGTTGTCTGATGGAATTGGCCAATACATTAACGAAGCCACATCCACTAGCGTCCAAGGCTATCAAAGACTTCTATGTGGACGACCTAATGACTAGAAGCAACAGCCTCAAAGAAGCCGTAAAGATTTAGCACGAACTGAGAACGCTTTTGGAGTCAGCAGAGTTCGATCTGCGTAAATGATGTGCGAATCACGAAAAACTCCTCGCATCAATGCCAAGGGAAGGTAGGGAAATAGAGCTCTCGGTCGATGGAGATACTTAGGACACCGGGAAAACATTAGGATTAACATGGAATCTCAGGCTAGAACATTTCCGCATAACTACCATTTGGAACAGGCCAACTAAGGTGACAAAGCGGACGATTTTGAGAGACGTTTCGCGGTTTTTCGATCCATTGGGATTCGTGAATCCAGCAATAACATTGGCCAAGATGTTTCTACAGGAGTTATGGTCACTAAAACTCGACTGGGATGAAGGCATACCTATCGAACCCCACACTCAATGGCTTCAATTGCGCAAGGAGCTTACAGACCTGGACAGAATCCGTATACCCATATATTTGGAAACGAAAAATGCCACACTCAGTTTGCATGCCTTTTCCGATGCAAGTGAAAGGGATTACGGTGCAGTAATATATCTAAGTAGCGCAAACAGCCAGGGAGATGTAAAGACGATATTTCACTGTTCCAAATCTAAGGTCGCCCCAGTGAAAATCATCAGCTTACCAAGACTGGAATTGTGTGCTGCAACTCTAATGGCCCACTTAACGATTCGTGTTAAGAAAATCCTCAACATAGACATGAACACTACACATTACTGGACAGATTTACAGATCGTATTGGCCTGGATCCGATCCAGACCGTCATCTTTTCACACCTTTGTGGCCAACAGGGTATCATCAATGCAAGATTTACAAACATATCAGACTGGCGACATGTGAATTCTAAACTCAATCCTGCAGACTTGGTTTTTAGAGGACCACGACCTAGCGTAGTCATCAGCTCTACGTTCTGGTACCAGGGACCTGAATTCCTGCGGCAACATGAGACTCATAGGCAATGTGAAGTTATCGGAGATCCGGGCGAGCTTCCAGAGCGAAAGACAATTCACACCGTCCTCACAACTAGCACTACCCAGGAGCATTTTATCGGCAGAATCACACATCTTAAGCGAATCGTAACAGTTTTGCGGGTCCAAGTCATAGAGGGACTGTCAATAAAATGTCCGAATATATTTCAACATTAACATCTCGTTCATTTGCAGTAGTTGACCATCAATCATTAATCAGTATTATCGACACCAAATTACGTAGCAGTAAAATTGTTGCTACTGTTCATGCCTGCAATAAAACTCTATCATCGCCAACCAATTCACCAAGGAAATTCCAAGGTTGGCACCCAACCAGTAAACAGGACCGCGGAGTATTCGACGCCGATTTAGCGGATATCGATATACAGTGGGCACAAGCCGAGCGAAATAATTTCTCGTGTCCACCTACCACCGAATCGGGTGCTGAAATACAAAAACGGAACCAATTCCGCAAGAAGATCGGAGAATACATTTCTAAAGGTCCTGTATCTGCTATTCTTTCTCCGAATGTCTTCGATCAGAGAAAGTTTCAATACTATAAATGATCAATATTTCTCTACAAACCCTTCAAATTTAAAAAAAAAATTCAAACACTTACCGTGTATTACGAGTTCCGAGTCCCGATTCAGCTCATACAGACGAATTGCTTCATCTAGTTCCATCTGGGTAGAAAGAATGCATGGATCGCTCTCTTCATCGACCCACTTCATGGTGAACTCCTGAAGAAAAACGTTTTAAGTTAGATATCGGAACAATTTATTCCGTTCAGATGAAAAATTTTTTTACCTGATCCGGTGAAAATCGACATATTCCACGAATTTCACGACATAACTGCTCAAATGTGATATTTTCTTCGATATAAGTTATCATAACTTCGCCGTTGTATGCCGTTTTAACTTTAATTTCATTAGCGTTTCCGCCATCGTTAACTGGTTGCGAGGGCATATTTAGATGATATGTTTAAATTGATATGAAAAACTGCGAAAGAAAAGGAAAGAATGTTTTTAGAAAAAAGCGTCCCTTATCAAATTTTCATGGCGCAAACTGTCATTCAAGACAAAACAGTACAGAAAAGTGCGTACCGTCTTTTATTCGTATGGATTATTTTTTCAAACATTTTTATTCAGATATTTTCTTTAGGATTATAGATAACTTGACGGCATTCAAACGAAAACCAAATAAAATTATTAAATTATATGCAAATTTGTAGAGAAGGGTATAATACGGGTAGGCGTAGGTTTTACTGAGAAGCTAAAATTTGATAGACCTATATACAAATCCCAACTGAAAGAAACAAATATACCCTTCATTCACCCTTTGCACACATTATCCTCACACTTAGAAGCAAACTTAAAACCCTACAAAAAGTCTACCTTTTACCAAGCGTTAATAATCCTATATTTTCCATTCTGCTGGAAGAAAAGATGGCGAAAAAGCAAAAAAGAAAATTTTAAGGCAATTGGAAGTTGAAATCTTTCTATTCAAGTACTTCAAAACTCGTCTTTTTTCAATCGTCAATAGAGCAGTTAAGAAGTGAGTGCGGTAAAGTCAATGCAAGATGGAGCGAAAGAGAAAAGCCCCAAAAGGAGCAGATTACCAACAGTATTATGGACATGACATGAAGCCAGCAATGGCACAGCAATGCAAAGAAAATGGGTCGTCGTCGATTGTTCATATTTCATTATTTATTTTACTCGCCGCCATTTCATTTATGTGCTTCGATGAGCACGAACCAAAGGAGCTTTTATCCTTCTTCTTTGGCTCTTTCATTCGTCTTAAGAAAAGCCGCCAACAGCAACGCTGCAGCAGCGGTCACAGCTAACTCTGCCTGCCATACCATCATTCCGGACTGGATGTCCTTTGGCAGGATATCACACAAAGAGCACCTCTGCCGACCACCGACACCACCAACAGTAGCTGCACAGCATCCTTGGCTCCAGCAAATATTCTCCATGTCCTATTCTCATTTTTAAGATATTTTTAAGTATCTTCAAGAGGAAGGAAATATAAATGGAAGAATGATTTGGTTCCGGCCATACCGAGAACAGCGAACAGCTTAGAGCCGGTTATGTCAATTGCACTTTAATGATAAATGCGATTTTAATGCAGCAGAAACAGCTGTAGCGATGTAGTAGTGGTATCAGCAAAGATAAATGCAACGAAAAAGAGAGAGAAGAGAAAAAAAGCGCCAGATACTGTCAACGGAAAAATGACTCAAGTGGAAGGGATAGAGAATGAAAAAGAAAACTTTAGGGAGAACAATGAGAAAATTATTTTTTAAAAATCAGAAAAACGATAAATTGGAATGGTGCAATATTAACAGGAAGAGAAATTGGTCGGTTAATTTATTGACAAGAATTGTAAACAATAATTCCCAAGGAAGAAGGACAAAACGTATTAGCAAAAGATTTTAGATTAAATATGTATTGTAATATTTGTCTGAACACGTCAACATTAAACTTTACCTTTACAAAATGTTCTTTATTTTATAAATTTTTTTCCAAAATAACGTTACAATTGGAGATAATGTTCTTTTTTTGGGAGGTGAATGCCATTTGCGCACAGTGTGTGGGACTACCATGCTCGCAAGAAGGCGACTGGACCATCCACTAAACGCCTCACCTGTCAACCTGAGAATCTAGCCTGGAACCGTTTGACACAATACTTCGGGCCAGGTCTCGTTCAAGCTGAGGGATCCCTATATTATCCGGGGTGAGCTATCCCGTTTGGCTATAGAGGCCCCTTTGCAGCCTGACCCACTTTGTGCACGCAAAAAATGTGTGGAAGGCATTGTTCTCCTCTCCTGGGCAAAACCGACAATCGGGGGACCGTGACTTACCAATCTTGTGCAGGTAAAACTGAAAAAACCCATGCCCGCTCAAAACCTGGGTCAGATAGTAATCAGTCTCACAATGCCTTCAATTTAGCCACGGTCTAAATCCGCGATGAGGCGCGCAGTCCACCTTCCCTTTGTGCAATTCACCCATGACTGCTGCCAATCGTTGACCAAGCGCTGTCTCTCCTCGCGGACTATCATCTCCCTCGCATCCTCCTCAAAAGCCGCATTAGATATTCCGGAACTTGAAAAGGGGTTTCCAGCGTATCCAGAATATCCAGGACGATCCGTCGCTTGGTGCGACAATATGCCTCTGCCTTTTGGACCGCGCTGATCACCTCTGCAAACGCATCAATGGTAGAACCTCCTGCTCTAAAGCCGTACTGCCTAGGAGATAGGTCCTCAGCAGTATGAATCGCGTCAGTGAGTCTTCCCTTAATGAGTTTCTCTAGCCATGTCTAGCATGCATAACGGGCGGTATGCAGACGGCAATTCGGGATTTCTCTTCCCCTTGCTGATCAGCACGAGTCTCGCCATCGTACCGGGAAAACCCCGTCCCGTAGGCAAGCGTTGAATGTACTGAGCATCAAGTCAGGATAAAGCTGCAACACCTCAGCCGGAACACCACCTGGACCTAGAGCCTTCCTCGCTTTCAGTGAAAAGAGTACCTCATCCAGTTCCGACGGTGTGAAGACTTGGCACTCGACTGCTGTTTCACCATGGACAGCGTCAACACGGACGGGATGGGCGGGGAAGACTGCCCACACTATCTCGTCCATCTTCTCCGCATCATGTATACAAGGTTTCCGTAGGGCACCAAGCTTCCGCATAACTAGCTTGTAGCTAAGGCCCCACGGATCCTTGTTCACTTTGTCCACTAGATCTTGCCAGCAGCGAGCCTTTTTATTGTTAATCAATATGCGAAGGGATTTCCTGGCCGACTTACGAGGTGTGACAACTCTGCCATCCCCTTCAAAGTAGTCCCCTTGGGCAGCTATACAACGATTCCAGCGCGTTTTCCATGCTTCGCAACATTTCTGGAACGCTTTGACTGGCATGTCCGCGAGTACTCTCGCCACGGCCGCCTGGATGTCCGTAATCGACTCAAAATGGGTTCCTTTGACCACCGATTTTGTTCTAGGGAACAAAAGAAGTCACCGGGTGACATATCGGGCGAATAAGGCGACTGTTGCAACACGGCGATCCCTTTAGAGGCCAAATACTGGGACACGCTGAGGGCGGTGTGGCACGGCGCGTTGTCGTGATGAACGTGCACAACTTTGTCATCCCAAAATCTTCGGTTAAAAATTGGTATGACATTCGAACGCCGATCTTCATCAATTAGGACCCGCACACGCTGCGCATTCGCGTCAGTCCGCCCCTCGACTGATCTCCCGCTCCACGCCTCGTCTTCCACGCTTTCACGCCCTTCCTTAAACTCTTTCTGCCATCGAAACACCTGGGCACGACTAAGAGCACTATCACTATCACCATGCCCTCTAACAATTTTAGCGTATGTTTCCGAAGCTGTTTCGCCCAATCTGGCGCAAAATTTTATCGCGACGCGTTGCTCTTGATTTCGTTTCTCCATTTTCGTGACGAGCACCACCAACACACGTCTACTCAACACGGTACAGCAGACGAACTAAACAAGCTAGAGCGATGGTAAATATATCAATGGAGAGGGGAAGGGTGGCGGGTAAGGGGAAAGGAATTTCAAGGTCGCAGGTTTACAACAAGCGCGGCAATAAAATCAGTCTCATTACTTAATTGACACACCTCGTATATACTATCTTCGATTCTTTCAGGTTTTCTGAAATTTGTGGTTTGTGTAGACTACGGTCATATTTTTGTGTTTAGCAAATTTCACACAATTATTTATAATTTTGGTTATTTATTCTTTCAAGCAGGGGAAGTAATAATTTCTTTTATGGTTTTGGGTCGTTTCACTTATGCCTCGATGGTCATAGTTTAGGTAATATTTGTTGATGAGCCTATCGTGCTCATCGGAGTCGATTACATCTTGTAACATTTCAATGCAGCGAATTAATTTGAAGATTTTGGATCGAGAGAAGAATTTAGAATAAACTGTTTGGTCAATTTTGAAGATTTCGTCTGATTAAGAAATTGCTTTGAGTTTATATGGGGTCAGGAATTTTTTAAACAGGTCTAAAAGGGTGTTCTCCGTATGATCAAGCATACGAATAGTTCTTCTTTGGCGGTTTTTAAAAAGCATCTGAAGCGAGGTTTGAGGTGTTCTCGTAGATTTCTCAAGAACGATTTGGAGGGTGAATTCGTTTAACGGTCTCTCAGATATGGGAATACCGTCATCCAAATTTTCTTCTGCGGAGTGAATAGTAGAACCATTGTCGGCAAATACTGACGAATTGTCCGGAATTGCTTCGCGAGCATTCAGTTCGACAAGTTTATTGGAAGTGTTGAGGCGGCCGCGTTTGAGTTCTGGCACCCCTTTTTATATACTACTTCGTAGTCAAATTCTTCCAGTTTCAATCGCCATCTCACTACCTTTGTGTTCGGGTCTTTGAGACTCGTAAGCCATGTTAGGAGTCAATGGTCGGTTACAATTTGAAATTTACGACCAAATAGGTAGGGCCTGAAACACTTTACCACCCAGACTATTGCCAGGAATTCCTTTTCAATCGTAGAATAATTAATTTCGGGGTCTGATAGTGTTCTACTGGCATAACAGATGGGGTTGTCGTTTCCGATAGTGCCTTGGGAAAGGAGTGCCCCAATTGCAAAATTGCCAGCGTCTGTAGTTAAGATAAATGGTTTACCGAAACCCGGGTATTGCAGGATGCGATCATTAATTCAATAAGTCCTTACAATTGTCGAAGGTTTTTATGTATTCCTCCGTAAGTTTATACGTCTGCCCTTTTTCAGGCATTCAGTGAGCGGCTTGGTCAGTGTTGCGAAGTCTCGGATGAATTTCCTGTAATACCCCAACAATCCCAAAAAGGATTTGATCTCCTCTTGGCTTCGGGGAATTTGGAATTTGATCTCCTTTTGGCTTCGGGGAATTTGGACTTCCTTTATCGCTCTGACCTTTTCTGGGTTTGGTTTAACTCCACTTGTCGTAACTATATGCCCTCGGAAGGCTAATTCTTTGTGGAGAAATTCCGATTTGTCGAGCTGCACCTTAAGATTGGCCTCACGTAGCTTTTCGAAGACTCCCCTCCAGTTTTCTCCGTGTTCCTGGAGTGAGATGGAGAAGGTAGACTAGACATATCTTTCCTTGTAAACCTTGGAGAACGTTGTCCATCACTCGTTGGAAGGTGGATGGAGCGTTCTTCCGGCATCCGAACATACTCGTAATGTCCCCCTTCTACTATGAAGGCGGTTTTTTGTATGTATTTGGGGTTAATCTCGATTTGATACAACCCGCTGGCGAAGTTTATAGTTGAAAAATACAGACTTTTGCTCCATTTGTCGAGTATGTTGGAGATGTTAGGGATGGGGTAGCGATCGGTTGCTGTTTTCTCGTTGAGCTTACGATAATCGATAACTAGTCTGCATTTCTTTTTGCCGCTTGCGTCCGGTTTTTTCGGCACAATCCAAACCGGAGAGCTCCAAGGTGAGTAGCTTGGCCAGATGACCCAGCATATCATCGATTTGTCTTCTAACTTCTTCTTTATGCACATGAAGATACCGGGGTATCATGAGTTTAGATGAAGTTAGGTTGGGTTTAAAAGAGAGGGGGTTTTCACATTGTTCGTCATTAAAACCCTTTGAGCTAAGTCTACTTTAGCATTGAGTGCAGTCAAAATGTCAAATCCCAATAAGCCATCAAAGTAAAGTAAGCATACTTGACGTCCGTACATACCGATGAACCAATTGTAACTCAGATCATTACTTGATCAAATTAACCTATCGATGTCGTATGTCAAATGCAGATTCGGTGTAGACGAGTCCGCTACGAAAATTTGACATCGAAAGACTCCAAACAGCTTTGGTGGCCAAAATTTTCACTGAGACCCTCGACAACCAGCTGGCTCGCATCTATCAGACGCATCGTAAACGACAAGCCACGAGCTATGGATGGTTATCAAGACCGTGGCAGGACAGACGATCGGACATCAAGCCCGACGCAAGAGAAACTATTAGTTCGAAAGAATCAGGCGTACAAAATTTAGGAAAAAAGAAGAGGGAACACGATGAAAATTTCAGAAGAGTAGCGAATAAGATAATTAGGATTAAGAAAAGAAAATACTATGACGACCAATTGAGAAATATAGATGTGTGGCGCCATGGAACACTCCAACGTCAGCGCATTCTATTCATGTCCGCATGAAGTGTATCCGAGTGTTGGGATTCGGATTTATTTCGTGGGCACATGAATATCAATCTTTGCATCGCGTGCACATGAGATGTATCCGAATGTTTTGATTCGGATCCATTTCATGAGCACACAAATTAAGCATTGCATTTTGGGGAGTTTTTGGCGTTGGTGGACTTTTAATTTTAGTCTCGGTCAGTCAGTAACATTGCAAAGAACGAGTTGTATTCATTTGTATTTTTTGTTGTTTTATTTATTGTATTCATTTGTAAATTTTTATATTCAAAAATAAACTGCCAGGGCAAAAGAGCGCTGACATCAACAATCATCATCAATAACAACATCATCAACAGCGACGACATCATCATCATTCATCATCCTCGTAAAAGATAGACCCAGACTTTTAAAGTGGTGATCACGAAGTAAGTCAAGCAAGAACATGGTCCTTGGACGACACGACGACGATGATGTTGCCTGCTCCACCGCACTGCGAAACCCAGAGCTCTTGCTCTCACTAGAAGAGCCGCTCAGTAAGCCAGCAACAGAAGGTCAAAGCCAACCGCCTCTGCCTACAAGAGCGACACCGTCCGACCTACTACAACAGCCATTAGCTCAACAGGTCAACGGTGTTAGCTATTGCAAGCTGCCATCCTTCTGGCGAGCTAGCCCGAAGTTTTGGTTCTTCCAGGTTGAGTTCCAATTTTAAGTGCACCAGGTCACAAGGGACTCAACCAGGTACCACCTCACGGTCTCCTCACTGGACCACGATACCAGCGCGGAGGTGGCCGACATCATCCGTGCGCCGCTTGAGCTCGACAAATATAAGAGCCTCAAGGCAGCTTTCATCTCGCGCTTCACGGGTTCCCCCGACGCCCAGTTACACAAGCTCCTCATAGGCGTCAAGCTTGGGGAAAGACGACCGTCACAGCTGCTGCGTCACATGCGTTCTCTTGCTGGCACGCGAGTCAGTGACGACGTTCTGCGGGTCAAATGGCTCGACCTGCTGCGGCAGCAGACACGGCGCATGCTGCTGTTAATTAGGAATCAGACGCTGGAGGAGCTCGCCGCGGTCGTCACGTCCATGGACCCAACCACGTGCTCATCTGGCCTCACCTCAACGCGCAGTTCTACGGACCCCGTCGCCGTTGAGTTAGCCGCCCTGCGCTTAGCAATTACGCAGCTGACAAGTTTGACCCATGATGCACTTAAGCAACTATACACCAATGCCAACATGCAACGCGGGCGCTCCTCGCTACCAGACGGTCATCAAGAAAGGGCACGCTCCGCCACCCCAGGGCCAGACCCACGCTCGGGATATTGCTGGTATCACAGCAAGCATGCAGCCTTAGCTATCCCCTGCAGGCAGCCCTGCACCATTCCAGTGCAAGACACCACTGCAAGACTCTCGGAAAAATAACTTCACTGGCGCTGTACTCGGCGGACACCGCCGGCAATATCTCGGAGAAACGCCTCCATATCTCCGACCGTAGCACCAAGACTCGGTTCCTAGTGGACTCCGGCTCTGCTCTGTCTATCGTTCCGAGGTACCTCATTAACTGGCCTCTTCAGGAGCAGAGCTTCGTGTTACAGGCAGCCAATGGCACGCCTATCACCACTTCGGCATCCAGCAACTCACGCTGGACCTTGGGTTACGCCGCCCATTCTAGTGGCCTTTCATCATTGCAGACGGCCATCCTGGGAGCCGATGCCCTCAATCACCATGGCCTGCTCATCGACCTCTTCTTGGTGCACACCATCGGAGACCCGTACAAGCAGATCATCGCCAAACACGAAGACACACCCATCAAACCCGGCGAATTCACATCGATCGCTGGCCTACTCGTTCATCATCAAATAGTGACACACGGCCCACCTTTTTTCGCACGACCGCGCCGCATCATGGGAGAACGCCTCTTCGCAGCGAAAGCCGAATTCGATCTCCTGCCGGAACGAGGTGTTATCCAACCTTCATCGAGCCAATGGGCTAGCCCCCTGCGCAGGGTTCCCAAGGACGGAGACTGTTGGTGAGCTACTGGGGACGACCGGCAACTCAACGCCCACACCCGGCCAGACCGCAACCCGTTGCCTATCATCCAAGATCTGATCCAGGAGGCCAATGGTTCGATTTTCTTGGGCATTTTACCAAATTCCGGTCGCGCCGGAGGATATCTGCGAAACGGCAGTCGCCACGCCTTTCAGCCTTTTTGAATTTGTAGGGATGCTTTTCGGCCTACGCAACATGGCCCAAACAATGCAGCGGACACTCAACTATCTACTGAGGAAGCTCGACTTCGTTCGCGTTTACCAAGATGACATCCTAGTTTTTTCTCTCAGCCACCACCACCACCAACGTCACCTCGAGCAGCTTCTCTCTGTGCTTCAAGCTGCCAAGCTCGAGGTCAACTGGGAGAAATGCCAAATCGGCCTGTCCGAAGTCACATTTGCCGGATACCATATTTGTCAAATAGGATTTCGACCACCAGCCCCCAAGACGGAAGTCATTGCATCTTTTCCCAAACCGGTCGATCCATCCCAGCTGAGGCGTCTCGGGATGCTGAATTTTTACCGCCGGTGCATGCCACACGCTGCCGAGCCAAAACACCACTCCCGAAACTACTAAATGGCTGTACAACCAAGAGAGCACCACTCAGTTGGTCGCCTGATGCTGAAGTCGCTTTTGTACGCTGCAAACAAAGAATCGCCCAGGCAGCCACGTCGGCTTTCCTTTCGCCCTCACATCCGCTGACACTACGCACCGATGCGTCCAACACCGCCATTGGCGCAGCCTTGGACCAGCAACGCGATGATGGTACTTGGGTACCCTTCGGCTTCTTCTCGAGGAAGCTTTCTGAGACAAAACAGCGCTACGCCACCTACGACCGTGAGGTTCTGGCCATCTTCGCTGCCATCAAATTTTTTCAACACATGCTTGAAGAAAGGCACTTCGTCGTCCACACCGACCACTGACCTTTGCTTTGATACAGCGCTCGGACAAAGTTTCATCAGCCAGCTCAACACACGGCTGCAGTACACCCGAGGCGAAGACAACGTCGTCGCTGATGCGGTTTCACGAGTAGAGACAGTCACAGTGCCCCCTGCACTTTCCGCCCGAGCAATCAGCGAGGCCCAGGCCACAGACACTCGGTTGCGGCATCTCCTGGCAAACTCCGGCCTCAAGCTGCATCAATTGGATTTAGAAGGCTACACATCACACTACGTTGAATTCAACGGCACCATCGAGCCCTACTTGCCGGTCACACTCCGCCGCCAAGCATTTGACGTCGTTCATCAGCTCTCGCACCCCAGCGGGCGTGCAACTGCAAAGCGTGTTGCGCTCAAATACTTCTGGCCGAGCTTGCGAAAGGATGTGTACCGATGGGCAAAGCAGTGTGTACCATGCCAATGTTCAAAGGTTCACTGGCACAATCGCGCCGAGCTAGGTAGCTCCAAGACGTCGGACGGGCATTTTGAGAACATCCACGTTGACCTAATCAAACTTCCGCTGTGTGATGGCTACGAAAGCTGCCTCAACATCATTGATCGTTATACGCGCTGGCGATAGCAAGGCCAGCACCATCGCCAGAGCGTTATTCGACCATTGGATCGCTATATTTGGCACACTATGGAAATCACGTCAGACCAGGGCCGTCAATTTGAGGCTGTCCTCCTAAAGCAACTCTGCCGCCTCCTGGGGGCCAACCACGTTCATACCACGCCATACCACCTGTTGTTGTCAGGGCTCTTTTGTCCTGGCAGTTTATTATTTCCTTTGATAAAATTCCGTTTCTTAATATCTCAAAGACGCTTCTTTATAATTAAGAAAGAATTGAATCAATCCGATTTTATTGATGTCCGGCAAATTCAACTACACCTTGGTTGTTACAATACAAAACTGAATGACCTTAACAAATTGTGATACAGATTAGGTTTTGCAAATATGCTACTTAACGCGTTCAACAAAATTATTCGACTGAAATGATCAATTCGCCGAGCATTTCAACCACGTTCAAACTGCCAACGCGATTTGCTGACCAGACAAAAACACGCCAGAGAAAGAACGCTGAGTTTGCGAATCTTCGCCGGCATGTCTGCCTTTGTCCATGAAATGTAACCTAATCTCTTCGATTACTGATCCACTTCACGGACAAATGCACTGGCTGAATGTGCATGGGTCAGCAATTTGGCTGGGAATTGAAAATAGCAATTCGAATTATAGTGTGTGGCAAAATTTAGGATTCATGAATATTGAATTGAATTAAAATATTTGAATGGAATAAAATTATTGAATTTGGGTGAAATGCTGGCGAAAGGCAAATTCAGTTGTTCTTAAATTGAACAGTGAATGATTGATCAATCGATTGGTGAATTGAGCTAAAATGATCGACCAATTGATAAATCAATCGAATTGATTACAAATGAGCTAATTACAACGGTGAATTAACTTGAATAACTAAGCGTTGATGTTGCCGGATCAGGCCGTGATGGGCGCTCAGGAGTGTCAGGAACTCAACACTACCCACAGGTCAATCGCATGGTAGAACGCTGCATTAAAATGAGCTCCCGAGACACCTTGGCTGCAAGCACTTCCAGCTACCTTGTTAGGCCTGCGCACCAGATTTAAGGCAGATCTGCAAAACTTCCCAGCAGAAATGGTTTTCGGCACGTCGCTATCAATCCCTGACGAGTTCATTGCGCCTCAGGCAGCACCACCTAGCGACCCGCAGAGTATCACCAATGTGCTACGTCGCCTATTCAATGCGATTCGTCCGATTCTGCCAGCCAGACACGCAAAGCACCATCCTTTCATACACAAAGACCTGGCCAGCTGCGAATATGTTTCCCACCGCATCGACGCAGTCAAAAAGCCGCTCGACCAACCGTAATCCGGACCACACCGAGTCATCGAAAGGTTCGGCGACCGCACCTACGTTATAGATGTAGGCGGCGTCGCCACGACCCTCTCCACCGATAACTTGAAGCCAGCATACTTGGAGAACTTTGATGCCCAGCCATCAACACGGACGTTACCACTGACGCAGCCAGCCTCACCACAATCGCCCACACCAACGCCCTTGCTGCCATCAGAGGCAATTCAACCGGCCGATGTCATTCTGATACAGCAGCCACCGCCTACTACTACCAGGAGGAAGGTAACATTTTCACTCCCTTCGACGAACACGAAGGTCATTGGGGAGGGAGTGACTGTGACCCCACGGAAAAGTCCCAGGTCAGCGCATTCTTCGCGGTGCAAGCAGGCCTTCGTTCCCCGAAAGATTTTCGCCTGCCGGCTGATTTCCCATATCAGCGGCGCGAGCAATTCCCTCGAAAAAAGGGAATATTGGATTGAGCCACCTTTCTAGGTTCTCATGAATTAATACTTGTATACATGCGAGAACCTACGCAAATCCATCCAGTTCGCCATCGGAACAGCAATAACATCATCAACATCATCATCATCAACATCACAACATCATCATCAGCACCAAGAACATCATCAATAACAACATCATCATCAACAACGACAACATCATCATCATTCATCATCCTCGTCGTCGTCCTACATCTTGCTATTATCAAAGAGTAAAACATTCATTAAGATTAAAATATAAATATACATTGTTAAAAGTTAAGACCCAGACTTTTAAAGATGTAAGTTTAGCGAGCAACAACACAAGATAAGCATACAAAGTAGTGAAAAGCCTGAAACGTGGTTATCAGCCCAAAGCCACGCTCTTTCGTATGAATCGGCAATATAATCGCTGATGAAACCAAGATTAAGGAAAGATGGGCATCATATTTTAAGACCCTCCTTAATCCTCCATACAGCTCCAGAATATCGGAGCCTATAGATGTTTGCGGAGAGCTTCCATTGGCCCCACTAACTCTGGATGAAGTGTGTTCCACCATCAAAGCCCAATAGAATAATAAAGCGTCGCGCATCGATGAGATTCCAGTAGAGCTCTTTAAATATGCTGGCAGTAGTGTTCATAAAGCTATTCGCAAAGTCATCCAGCACTTTTGGAAACAAGAACATATGCGGAAAGAGTGGAGCCAATCAATTATATTCCCTATCCACAAAAAAGGTGACAAGTTACAGTGCAAAAATTATAGAGGCATATCACTACTTTGTACGGCGTACAAAATATTTTCAAAGATCTTAAAATATAAAATTGGATCATAGCAGGTAGATCGACAATAGACCAATTGTTCACAGTCAAGTAGATACATGAAAAATGCTGGGAGTTCAACATAGACGTGCACCAAATTTTCGTTGACTTTAAGCAAGCATACGACAGTATTGATCGTAACGTACTTTACCAAGTAATGCTTTGCTCTGCCATCCCAGCCAAATTAGTCCGTCTTACCAAAATAACAGTGACGTCGACGATCTCCTAAGTCCGCATTAAGAAACAACTTACCGATGCCTTTGACACAAATATCGGACTAAAACAGGGAGATGGGCCGGCCCCATTGCTATTCAATTTGGCTTTGGAGTATGTCATAAGAAAGCTACCTGTCAATACATGAGGCACATTACTATACAAGTCGAGCCAAATAGTAGCCTATGCAGACGACACCAACATTTTGTCACGGTCATTAACAACTGCCAAAGAACTCTTCCTGAAACTCGGCAGCGAAGCAAAACTAGCAGGGCTACAAATCAATGAAAATAAAACAAAGCTGATGAAGACCAGCTACATACACAGGAAAACAAAGCTTATTTGTTTATTTAAATTCCATTTAAGAGATAAAACATAATCGAATTACAAAATGGGACAAAACAAACAGAAAAGAAAATTAATGAAAATTAGAATTAAGTGTTCAAGTTAATATAAAAAGAAATGCAATGATATTAACAATAATAAATATGCATGTAAAATTAAATTAAAGCACAAAACAACGTCTAATATTTACTCCAGTTGAGTTGTAAGAATCAGGCTTCTTAATCTCAATTTGAAAACTAGGTATGAGTCGGAAAAAGGGCCAAGCTCAAGCTTATTATGATTCCTGACCATTCGTATAATGGGAGAATGAAAATATAAATTTGTACGGGCATACGGTGGCACGAAAAAATTGTTTGCCCGAGAAGAACGTGATGATTGACGAAAACGTAAGTCTGCAAACAATGTTCATGAAATTTGATTGTGGCAGAGTTGATATAGAAAACATTGATCTAAAAACATGCGACGGGACGACAGAGTAGGCAAACGTAAGAAGGATAAACGACAGTCATAGGGTTGATATGGGACTTTAAATTTGTAAAACAAGACACGAGTAAATTTACGTTGGACATTCTCTAACGAGTTAATGAGGTAGGAATGTCGGGGAGACCAAACTACAGAGCAATATTCGAGGATAGGATGGACAAGACAGATAAACAATCGGACGGGGGTAGATATATTGTTCAATTTATGAGCATGCCTGAAAATAAGTCCTAATATTTTCGAGGCCCTAGTAGTCACGATTAGAATGTGTGCATCAAAATTGAGCTTAGGGTCAAAAGTAACGCGAAGATCCTTAGCAGAGCTCACAGCAGCGAGTGGATGATGAGAATGATTTAGTTTAAAAGTCATTTTATAGCATTTGGCAACATTAAGACAGAGGTAGTTAGACGAACACCAGTTACTTAGTGCAATCAGGTCCATCTGAAGATATTGACAAACTTGTACCGACCTGATAGCTCGAAAGACTTTGAAATCATCGGCATACAGTAGGCAATTGGAGGCAATAACTGAAGGAAGATCATTTATAAACAATAGGGGTAGCAGGAGACCTAAAATGGAACCTTGAGGAACACCAGAGGACGGTTAAATGGAATAGAGGTAGTTCCACAGTAACTAACGCAATATATACGAGAAGACAGGTAGGAGTCCATCCATGATAAGAGACGGCCAGCAACCCCAAGAGCTTTTAGTTTGTAACAGAGAAGTTGATGGTTGACCGTATCAAACGCCTTCGAGAAGTCAGTGAAGATGATATCAACCTGGAATCAATTGTCTAGGGCCTTAGCAATGTAATCGGTGAATTCAATTGAATTTGATGTCGTAGAGCAACCTTTGAGAAACCCATGTTGTTCCTTCGACAAGATAGGGGTCAATGAAACTGAAAGCCGGTTATGTACCAGACTCTCGTGTAATTTCGGGAAACAGGAAATTAAGGAGATAGGACGAAAATTGGACACAGAAGAAGGATTACCGCTTTTAAGAATAGGAACAACGTTTGCTCTTTTCCAATAAGTAGGGATAATACCAGTCTTTAGACTGAGATTGAAGAGAAAAGCCAGAGGGATACAAAGTGAAGACGCTAATGACTTGACAAAAATATTCGGTAAGCCATCAGGACCATGTGAAGTATGGGTGTATTAACGCGATCGGAGACATGAGAAGAAGGAATAAAAGTTGACGAGAAGAACTGAGAGAACAAGTTGGAAATATTCTGTGGAGAAGAGCTAACTATATTATTCTATTGGACTGTAGGAGGGACAGAAGAGGAGGACTTGAAGGATCTAATGTATGACCAGAATAGTTTCGCATTATTCGCCAAGAGGGAATTCTCCAAGCTACTGAAGTAGTTTTTCATTGCAATCTTTAGTTCTTTTTTTGCTACAAGACGCAGATCACAAAAGCGGGCTCTAGATTCTTCAGTACAAGAACGCTTGAAACGGCAGTGTACTTTACTTTTAGCATTCAAGGCACAAAGTACTTGTTTAGTTAGCCATGGTTTCTGCTTTACTTTGCGAAGAGCTTGTAAAGGTGTGAAGTGTTTAATCAACTCATAGAGGTGATTATAAAACTTACTCAGAGCTTCCTCACACTCCAAGTTATCAAAAAACTCCTGCCAGTCAACCAAGCTCAGATCGGAGGCTAGAGCTTCGTAGTATGCTTTGAAGAAGTTGAATTTTGGAGAAGAAGCAAAAGTACGATTTGACAAAGGTGCAATGGAGAGCTCGAGCGATGATGGCGGGTGATGACTATCAATAATCAATGCAATGGAAACAGACAGACAGTAAAGGGGAAAGTAAGAAAGAACAAGGTCAAGTACCCGACCATTAGCATTAGGGATATTATTGAATTGCGATAGTGAACGAGGAGAGAGATAAAGAGCATGTATTGGTTGATGAAACAGAGAAAGGAAGATTCTTCGTCCATTGCATTGATCTCAAATTAAAATCACCGCATACTAGAGTTAAAGATTGCAGATGATGCAATAAGACATAAGAAAAAAACTCGTCAAAGATTGTCTCATACACATACAAACGAGAGTTACTGGGTATGTAGACAGAGGAAACTAATAAAGATATATTGTAAGGAAGGAAGATCTTGAAATCACACAATCCACAACACGGGAAAAGCAAAATCAGCACAAGGAGAGCTAAGTACTGTATTGCTAACAGCTACAAGAACACCACCTCCACTTTCTTTATTTGCAGAGGCCAAGTCCCGATCACAACGGTAAATATCAAAATCAAAGGAAGTTTCCGAGTTTAAGATGTTACTATTCAGCCAGGTTTCCGTAAGACATATAAATACATCTTCGCTGAGTTATAACGATAAAAAGAGCTTATCAAGCTTGATCCTCTTACATTTTGGTAATATGCTGAAATATTAGAAGTTAGGCTACAGTCATGAAATCTTATCTAGTTTGTAGATTGCGGTCTTCCCGGTGCACGAAAGGACTTCCTTCTTCTTGAGCTGAATGGTTTAATAAGTACTCCAGATGGCCAAACTTCAGGATTCAAAATAGTATCACGATTTGAGGGCACTGTAAGCTTGAAAGAAGCTACCACTCTGTCCTCCAGATTGTCCTTAGTTAATTTGTTAGCAACTAATAACTTTAACAGCTGGCCCAAATTTTTTGCAAACGTAGTTTTTTGGGTTAGCTTCAAGTATACAAATCTGTTATAAGACCTGTTTTATGCTATGGGTGTGAAATATGGACCCTAACCCAAGCATCCGCAAATATATTGAACGCCTTTGAGCGACGGATCCTGAGGCGAGTAATCGGAACAATGCTAGACGGGGACCAATTTTATGAAATTTTTGACGAGCCGGAGGCCTTCAAGATTGTAAGACTGCGGAAGCTGCAATGGGCGGGACACATGAATCGTATGGATGAACAACGGATACCCAAGAAGGTATTCGTTAGGAGAACTGAAGGCCAAATATCAGTGGGGAAACCGAGGAAACACTGGTCTGACTCGGTCGACGAAGACAGTTCATCGCTGGTCGGATTTCGAAATTGGAGGACGCGGTCAATGGACCGAGACAATTGGAGGTGCTATTTGCAGGAAGCGAAGGCCCGAGTGTGGCTGTAGTGCTACGAAGCAGAAGATTAAGACAATAGAGCCCTGATGAATTTCATGGTAATCTACAGGTAAAGAACTATTTGCCGTATTTTTTTCAAAATTTTAGGCTAATAGTTTCGGAAGTGAATTTTCATCGACTTTTTTAAAGAACTATTAGCTCGAGAATTATAAAAAAAAATTACATTTGAGCCTGCTATAACAAAACTATTCATTTCATATGTGACAGAGTACACTTTGCAAACTTTTTTTCGTATCGCCTCGCTAAAAAGTGACCCTCAGTTTTAAAAGCTATTTATATATTTCATTTATGCGTGCATGTTTGGGTCATAAGGATTAATAGTGATTCATAACAAGTGTACACATTTTTGTCGAAAAAAACATAGTTTTTGTGAAGATTGAGCTGTAATGTTTATTTATTATGAAAATTTGGTTCCTTACAACTAAATATGAAACATTACTTCGGGCATATATGCACCTTGTGCTGCTCAAACGATGATTGTAATTTTCGATGACATTTTCGCACATTTCCGGCGTTATTAGGCGTATGTTGGCTCGAATATTGTTTTTTAATGCTTCAGTTGTCTGGGGAGCATCAGCGTAAACACGATCCATCAGAAATCTCCAAAGGAAGAAGTCACAAGGAGTCAAATCACACGATCTCGCCGGCGAATTTATGGGTGGACCAAAAAATTCACGTAGAGTGCGAAATTTTTGCACTGACGATTCATTATTTTTGTAAAAAGTTTTAACAATAATAAAACGTTCGGCTGATGTGTATGACGCCATGATTAGAATTGTAAAAGACTGTCATAATCTGTCAATATATGGACCTGAAGTTGGTGATAAATAAGAGTTAAGGCCCATTCACATGTGTACACTTGTTATGAATCACCCTTTATGTGCACCAAACTTGAACTTGGTCGGCGCAGGAGGTTCAGAGTGAATTGGCTGTAACAGAAAGACAGACACTAATGATCCTACAAGGGTTCTATTTAGCATTTGGATGTACGGAACACTAAAATGGTGTAAATTAGTATCCAAATCAGTTCCCCAGTCTTGAAAATATAATTGGAAATTACTCTAATTAATCAATTGTAACAAATCCGTGGCAAAAGTTATTAGGTTTAGATTCCATAAAATTTATTCCCTCCCTTTTAGGGTGCTAACATGAATAATGCTAATGCGGAGAGTTTTCGATGAGCGTAAATTCTTGTTTTATACAAATACAACAACATAATTAGCCTCGAAACCTAACATCGTAATGAAAATAAAACTCTCTAGAGCACACAAAAATAAATAAAAAAAATTTCCTGATTAGATAAACGTTTAGAAGATAATTCAAGTGATTCATCATCATTATTATGATACATCAAAAACTTCTTCCTCTGACTTTCCGTTTATCTATTCACTTCGAATTTCTTTCCGCAAAAACACTGAATCAAGTCATGTGCAATGAAAACAAATTTAAATTTCAAGACCAAAAGAAATTCCCTCTAAGCATAGTCTGGAGCCATTGAATGCAAACTATTTACTCCGAGTATGGAAATCAAACAGCATGACTTTGGGGGTCTTAGCGAAACTTGAAATCTCTTGGTCATGATCACCATCAGGTTCAGATTCTTCAGCTGGCTGAGCTCGTTTCTAGATCGGCTAGAGCAACAGCTTTAGAATTTCGTATGGCATAAACCATAGAAGAATCAATTTTTTACAGTTACCGCGAGTTATTATCCGCGCTAAGGTACCAACTCATTCGCGACCGTGCTCTAACGAAGTGTGGTATGCATGATAGGTGCAAATCCCCGGCCGACCCGTGGGTTCGCCGAGCAGGGAAGACGTGCGAGTGGCAGAGACAATGGTCTACGGTGTATTGGCGGAAGATTAACCCGCGAAGTGACCTGGTCGAGGAACGATTATACTCGCGTTAGAGCAGCGACGAGTGTTCAATGTTTTGCTGGTTTGGTTTCCAAGTGCAACGAGCTGGAAATTGTACGCACTGCAATCGATACGCGTGCACACGAGTTCGGTGCAGAACAATTAATGCGGAGGCACTGACAGGGCCGCGAGTTACCTGACCACTACCTGTTTGGCGCTTACCAAACGGCCTCGCCACACCGGTGACTCACCCGCAACGGCAGTCGGTGGGCTGCCCGCTGTATAGTATTGTGTTGTTCCACACATCACCGAGCTCTGATAGAGTCGAAGCTTCGACTTCCAATTCATTTAGAATGACAAAACTTGCAGCAGAATGGAATTCAATCCGTAATAACCGTGCTCCGAAGGTGAATAGAATGCTCTTATCTTAGAATTAGAATGCATTTATGGGCAATGGCGCGGAAGCACTGAACCGTGCCCCGTAGACCACAATACTAACTCACGAGGTGAGGAAGCATGTAAACAAATGTAATAGAGACAAATCGTGATAAAAAACAAGCAGCAAATTAAGATAAGCATTGGCGCACAACGCCCCTCGCTAGTAGATAAGAACGATCGATGGCTAAACGTTCTGCAGAGAGCTCCAACGGGTAAACAATACTTACATGGACGGGCGGAAGCTTTAAATCCGTACTTCTAATTGACTTCTTGCGCCAACCGGCACGATGAGCAACTTCCAATTGGGTGCAATGAACGGAGCGCTGCAAGCACAAGGCACAAGTGTTGAGGCACTGAATCATAAACTTTATCCGAAACACTAAAATCTGCACTTATTCATCGACATACGCACTTGGTACTCGGCACGTCTTATCACCCGTCAGATGCACTTTCTTTATTTTCCGCGGTTTCCTCACGTTTTCACCGGTAAATTAGCACCAATCCACCTTGACTGAATCACTCGCGATGCATGTACACAAAAGGTGAGGGTTGATTCGCACTGCGATGTTTCGAGAGAATTTCCATGTAAATAACACTTTGAAGGGAACGTAAGTCACAACCGAATGGAATGTAAACGATAATTTCGAATAAGGGAATGAAATTTCGGATGAATAACCAAAAAAACCGAAAGGAAACCGAAAAAAAACTTGCGAGCCAGCTAAAAAACTTGTTCAGCATACAACGGCACACACGGAAATCGCTATTTGGACATGCTGAGAAATGTCAAAATATGTCAAATTGACAATGTGTGTGTGCGTTTTGACAGATTTCTGTATGGGAATTTTAACGGAATCCCCCTATTTGACGTCAGTTGGTGATAGTTGAAATGTAGGTAGCGCTGAAGATTGTTTGGAGGAATAGGTGGAAGCTGCTCTGGCTAAACAGCAGCAACGTAAAACCACTTGTTGCTATTAACAGAAAAATGTTTGGTCGATTGAATGTTCGACAATTTAACACTTGTTGTAATTGATTGGAAGGTCGTTAAGTTAGCGCAACAAATTGCTTACAATATTTTCTGTACTTTTGGGTTTTTGATGAGTTTAACAGAATATGGCGCAAAGGAGGCAGTGAACTTTTTGTGATATATAAATTCCTGTGGTTATTTGAGCTTGTTAGACATTTATGAATAAATTAATTGTGAATAAATAGTTGTTTATATCAACAAAGAAATTTCTGTAACTTATCCACCACATGAAATGGATATCTCGGGTATGCTGATTTTCGATTTAAGCACAAATTTGGATGCACATATGACAGAATATTCAATGTCTATAGAATTTAAGTTTTCTTCATGATTGTCCTTTATTTATTTATTTATTTTATGTTTTCTAACACTACAGCCCCTTTCATGCCTTCGCTTTGGTATATTTATAGTATCTTATTATCTTGATTACATGTATCGGTACTGGAGAAGTGATATGGTCAGTACCACGCTTTGCCCGCCTGCTTTGGTATGTTCTCAGTACCAGCTGTAATACCTTCTGATTTAAAACCAGTACGTTTTGTAATAACTTAATTTTAATTTTTGACATTTTGTTTATGTAGACCTGAGACATAATACAATTACCAATAAGTACCGTCAGTTAATACAAATTTTCGAACAACTGGATCTAACACTGTATGACATAACAATAAATAAATAAATGTCAATAAATCGATTGTGAGGCGTGCTGTTCGGCTAGTGGCACTGTTTGCTGAAACCACATATCGTTGATGTCAAGTTCATCCAATCCTGGCCACAAATAATCTTCCAACATAACACGATAGCCCTCTCCATTGACAATAACATAACGATCGTTTTCATCCACGAAAAAATACGGCCCAACTACTCCGGCACGAAAACAATAATTTTTTACGAAACGCAACGGCGCCTCAAGAAGCACATGTGCGTTTGTTGCTGACCAATAACGCATATTTTGCTTATTAACAAAGCGATTGAGCCAGAAATGAGCTTCATCGCTGAAGTTAATTTTTCGATAGCAGTAATTAATAGTAATGTTTCATAATTTCGAAACGTTGCTGGTCCGTGAACTTTACATGATAAAACTGTTGACTTTAACTAACGTTTTGACATTGACAGCTCATTAAAAAAGTTTAAGGGTGCCTTTGCCAAACTTTAAATTGATCATTACACCCTTATTACATCAATTTAATGTAAATTGATACGATAACTTTTTACTCTACAGTGAGCTTTTATTGCTTCGTCCGGATATCAATCTCGTTTTCGGCTGACTCCGATAGCTTAAAATTACTTATGAAATGATTGAGTTGCTTATTTAATAATTTTTTCTGAAAAATTATTAGAGAAGAAAAATGTTAGAAGAAGGTGGTTTCGACTTATGTACTCATTCTCTTCGGGCCATCACTCTTATTGGATACGCACCGGTGATGACGCCCACCATGCTTAGATATTTAATTTTCCTACTTGCGCGAACTCAATATGTTTTTGTAACAACGAATAATGTTCAGGCATTTTGTATATATTTGATAGTGATGACATCGTAACGAACGTTTTAACTCCACATTAGGAGAACCCATGCTTCTGGTGACGCATTGTAGTGAATAGTTAGATTTCAAAGTCCGTGAAGGACTGCAGCGATGGTCTACTTCCTCGGCAGAGGAAGGTGAAGATATCCGCAGTGGATGCCCTTGTCTGGGGACTCGTGAATGCGCTGGCAGGCTAGCATTGCGGTGTCGTAGGGTGGGTCCATTCCCCCCGCACAAGGACCCACTACAAAAGAATTTCGCATTCACGAATTTCTGGGGTCAAAAAAGAAAGGCGACCGAAGTCGCAAAAATTGTAGGCAACCATACAGAGGGGAAATGACTTGTTCAGAGAACAAGTGAAACAAGTAAAAATGGGCGGACTTAGGGTAACTTCGTCGTTACCCGACGAGGCTCATGGTCCACAAATAAGAGAGGGGCAACCGGGTAGTGATGGTGCCCCCTCGCACCCGCCCAAAAGGATCAAAATCCATACATGTTGCAGTAGCCAGGTATTTCTCTTCTGAGTGGAAAACTCGTACATTTTAACTTGCATGAGCCTTTCCATCAGAAGAGAAGTACCCCGGTGACCAATTTATGTCATACAGTTATGCAATTCGATCACATAACCCTATGCCATAAAGAGGCACCTTGCTCGGGCCACTCATCCGCGAATTCACCAGAAACAAAAGGAGGTTAGTCGGTGCCCGATGGTTAGTTCATATCTGGTGGTGAGAGCCTGCCACCGTACCAGTTCCTATACCCGGTTAGAAGGGTAAAAATGGAGAGACCGAAGAATCCATTTAACTCAACATTTCCTTATTCCAAACAAAAAAATATATATATTAAAATAAGCCAAAACAATAAATTTAATAAATTCAACTAAGGAAATTTGTTGGAAAACTAAGCTATAATAACGATAATATATATAACTATAATTTTTACTAGTTTCAAAACGGTAAATTTCGGTTGTTTTTACGTTCGCGACAGGGTTGAAAAAAAAGATGTAAATTGTAACTTCGAAAATGTTACGAATACTTTTTGGCCAAAAAGAGAGAACCGGATGATTGCTCCTTCGTCAGAAGTATTTAGTATGGGAATTATTCCGGTGAGAGCAACGATCAATTTTACAGAGGACGCTCTTATCAGAAACATACTCTTAAGATGCAAAACCTGTATGTGATTAACTTTTTAACAAGGATTATATAATCAAATTTAAAGACTAAAAATTTAAAAAAAAAGAATAACGAGAACTGAATTGTTTTAATAAAATCAAGAAAAACAAAAATGTAATCTTTTTCTTACTTCCTACAAGGAGTGCAAGTTCTTCTCCAACAAATTTGATGGAGATTGGTGAATACTCTGCGCCACCAAAAATGTGAGTTTGTGAACGTATTGGCGAACGGCCGGAACATGAGTTGTACCCGATCAATTATTATACAAATGTGTCATCTTATAAGTGAGAACCTGCATTTTATCGGGATCCAGCCCAATATTATCATCCACAATGCTATAGTGAGTTGGAGTTACAGTACCTTGGCGAACTGATTGAGATACTGAGACGAAATTATATCTCCCCGGAAGAGTGATAATATCATTAACAACTGTCCTCAGAGGCGGATTGTTTTGATTCAGGAAATATTGAGTCTTAATACGCTCGGAAACGATTACAAAAGCAAAATTTGAGGCTTTCCGCAACTCCAGCTTGGGTACAAATTTCCGTGGGACGTTTCCGGATTGTATAACTTTCAATCTTGACTACTTGATGGAATTGACCTTCACCAACACCATCTCTATAGAAAGGAATACGAGATGGCAAAGGTCCGCGCACATTACGATATTCTTCAAGGGCTTTAACCACGTTCAAGGCAAATTCAGAAGGTCCAGCACTTGCGAAACATGAACCGGAAATAATTGCTGCCGATAACTTCCGCGGAACCAAACTCCGAACACATTTTCTTGTGGTGGAAACTCTCTGACTTGTAAATTATTACTGATTATTTAAATCAATTTTATCAAATTTTCATTTATCCATCACTTCTGATCTTGACGCAAAATTATATGATCGCAGTCTTTATATCGGAATTTCTGAGAAAACAATTGCAGCCGTGCACGAACAGATTTGCGTTTTATCAAATCATTTCCACGAAACTTCGGAGCGTTACCCTTTAAAGTAACTGTATTACCTTAATTAAGATCAAATAATCGCAGTTTTAAAACTTGTTCACGTGTACATCCACAAAATAAACGGAAATTGTTTCCCATGGATCTTGAATTAGATGATTATGAGTAGAGAAAAGTTCCACATGAAGAAACGAAAATTGCTCCTCATTTGGCTGAGCGTAAAGTGGTGCTGTTGAGAGTTCCTGTTTTATAGTTGGAGCTACTTCTAGTGGAAGTTTGTAGCCTTCGAAGTTGGACTGGATAAAACTCCGATCTTGCCATAACTCTATAAACTTTAGTGGCATTTAAACTTATTTTGATTCTTCTTGCAAACAGTGTTCGCAAAGTTAGCAATATTTTTCAGAAAGGAACTTAAATAACACATTATAGTCCCCAGATTGTCTTGAAGATATTGATGGTAATTTGTAAACAGGACTGAGAGGCTTAAGTTGACCGGGTTCCAGGCAGTAGGAGCTTTTCTGAATGTTCCCGTGTCTAGGTAGAAGCAGATCTCACCATGTATTCACTGAAACTCGACCGACGCTAAAATAAATCGACACCCTTTTGAACACGAACCGATTATTTTCTTTCGTGCATTCCCTCGAATTAACATTTTTTCTCGCGCACTGACAGCTAACGATATGCTCATCCAGGTTGAGCCCACGAGTCGCGATCGAGGCGATACAAATTTATGCACTGCTAAAGCACACTTATCGACCTGCGAGCTGCCAATCACAACCTAAGATTAATAAGAACTGGATGGGCTAAGCTCATATAAAATGCATGAGAGAGCATGCGACCGGTTTCTGCTCTCCTCCAAGTGAACAGTCTGTCATTTCCTCCCCGTCTGCCTCTTGCTGGTCACTTTCTTGTTCCAAAAGCTGACTAGGTGTGAACAGACTGTCAAGTTGACTGATGCAAATTGGCCAATTTGCAAGTTTCGTCGCGAATTTTATCCGATATTAAAACTGTGGAAAGTGTTCGCGATCTAAATTCGCTCCAAGTGTTTAAACATTCGATTGGAGTTTGTGATTCAAGTTACTTTAACGTGTGACACTGTGTAATTAACTTAGAATTTCAAAATGAAATGTGTAGTGCCTTCGTGAAAAAATCATAGTGGAAAAGGATCTGTACGTGTTTCCTTTCACAAGTGAGTAGTTATTATATTAATGTTTTGCATGTTTTTCATACAATGCTGAAGGTTTTTCAAATAGAAAGCAAATTTTTGGTATTGTATGAAAATTTGTTTACATTGAGCAGCAGCCATGTTTGCTTGTGCAATTTGGCTCTCTCTAAGGTTGTAAACAAGAGCGTAGCAGTAGGAAAAGTGGTCGCAGGGGTTGTTGCAACCATATTGTCACGTGGTTGTCCACTCCAGTATTATTTAATTACTCAATGATCACAACCACCCACGTGCGTCCATTCACTGACGTTTGCCCTTCGACTCCATGCATCGAGGAACATCGCAACACCTCACACCCACCTTTTGATGCAAGCCTCAATGTAGGTTGCATACGATTTTTTCCCATGTGTGGGTGTGCACAACTTATGGATACTGCGTAATAATATATCGTAGTTTTTCTTTGGCATCACGTTGATTGGAAACAAAAAAGGTGTGCGAGGCGTTTATTAGTTTTGGATTATTTAAAAAAAAGAAGACGTTAGATATTTAGAAAAGAAGACATTAGATATTTAGAAAAGCAAAATTCTACGCTGAATAATCATTAATGTCTTCTTGTCGCCGCCTATCGCAATATGCGTTTAATCGAACTGTCTTCCTTTTTCTAGTAATAATCTCAACCTTCCGGATCACCATGCTGTAGAGGTGATGGAGATAGGAAAATTTTAGAGCAGTTTGACAGGGTAATTGCTCTATTACTACAGCATCTATCCCTGGTAAATGTCTGAGGTGAAATATTTTTATTGAAAATCCAATCCAAATACAGAGACTTTTAAAACTGCTTTGAAAGTGGATATGAACTTTGAGATATTTGATGTACATATATCAACGTATTTGCAAATCCAAGCGAATGAATTATGAATGGATGGATGTACGAGGTGTGCTCAAAAAGTATCGCGAATTTTGAAAATTTTGAATTTTCGCGGGTTACGTATAGTCGAATTTCGATTTTTTTGTGGCGTTATGTTGGTACTCATGTCTGTCACATATGCCGACAAGCTCGGCCATTTTGAATGTTCACTTGATTGGTGATAGCTGTTTTACTTGCACGTGTTTTCAATCGTCTTCGATTTTTACTTATTCAAAAAAATGGATCAAAGAACGTGTATCAAATTTTGTGTGAAAAACGAAATTAAGTGCGCGGATGCATTCCGAATGTTGACTGTGGCATACGGAGAAGCTACCTTGGACCGAAGCAACGTTTATCGGTGGTACAAAATGTTTTTAGAAGGCCGAGAAGATGTGAATGACGAAGAGCGTGCCGGACGCCCGAGCACTTCAACAACAGACGAAAAAATTAATGAAGTGGAGAAAATGGTATTGGCCAATCGTCGAATCACCGTTAGAGAAGTTGCTGAGGACCTAAACATATCGATTGGCTCGTGCCATTCGATTTTTATCAACGATTTGGGCATGAGACGGGTCGCCGCGAAATTCGTACCAAAATTGCTCAATTGCGACCAAAAACAGCAACGCATGAACATTGCTAATGAGATGTTAAACTCTGTCCACGACGAACCAAATTTGCTCCAGAGGGTCATAACTGGTGACGAATCGTGGGTTTATGGTTATGACGTAGAAACCAAAGCTCAATCATCTCAATGGAAGCTGCCGCATGAACCAAGACCGAAAAAAGCGCGCCAAGTTCGGTCGAATGTGAAAGTTTTGCTGACAGTTTTCTTCGATTGCAGGGGCGTGGTGCATCATGAGTTCTTGCCACAGGGAAGAACGGTCAATAAGGAATATTACCTGCAAGTTATGCGCAATTTGCGCGAAGCAATCCGCCAGAAACGCCCGGATTTGTGGGAGAACAAAAATTGGCTTTTGCACCACGATAACGCCCCTGCTCACACATCGTTGCTTGTGCGCGACTTTTTGGCCAAAAACAACACACTAATGATGCCACAGCTACCGTTTTCCCCAGATCTGGCCCCCTGTGACTTTTTCTTGTTTCCTAAACTGAAGAGGCCCATGAAAGGACGACGTTACGCTACGCTTGACGAGATAAAGACGGCTTCGAAGGAGGAGCTGAACAAGATTAAAAAAAATGATTTTTTGAAGTGCTTCGAAGATTGGAAAAACCGTTGGCACGAGTGTATAATATCTCATGGGGATTACTTTGAAGGGGACAAAATAGATATTCATGAATAAATAAATAATTTTTGAAAAAAAAAAACAAAATTCGCGATATTTTTTGAACACACCTCGTATGTTCGTTATGTGTCAGCATGCCCGCCATACGTTTTGTGTGAAGCATAGTAGTATGCTCATATAGTATCCACACTCAACCAACCCTCCGGAAAAATTGGAACGCAAGCCGAACAGCGAGCCATAAATCTTCGTCAGCATGCAGGTAGGTAAATGCTGACAAGAGAATTGGCGCGAATGTAACATGTGATCTTACGAGAGATTTCAGCATTACCAGATCTTCAAAAACTAATAGTTTTGTCTATTTACAGAAAAGTAAATTCGCGGTGGATAAAAAATGTAAAGCTCAGATGTGAACAATTGTAATTAATGGTTTTTGTTCAATTCTTATGCAAATTTCCACATCACCTATGAAGTATTGCAATCTGGCGCGTTAACCTTTTATTTTAGATGATTGGTTTCTCCAGGAGACCTATTACTCCATCGGAATGGGGGGTAAGAGAAAAGAAGTAAATTGGTGTAATTTTAGGAAGGAAGGAATATTGCTATATTGCTATGGGTGTGAAACATGGACCCTGACCCATGCATCCGCAAATATATTGAACGCGTTTGAGCGACGGGTCCTGAGGCGAATAATCGCAGCAAAGCTAGACGGAGATCAATGGCGAATTCGATACAACCATGAGCTGTATGAAATTTTTGACGACCCGGAGGTCTCATCGATATAAGACTACGGAAGCTGCAATGGGCTGGCCCTACGCCTACTTACTCAGGCCTGAAAGAAAACCAATTAGCGAGCACGACGTCACAGCGGGAACTATCGAACGCTGTTCAATTGGTCTAAAAGAGCATGTCAATAGGTCTAAAAACCTGGTGCACATTGTGACATCATGCTTCCGCTTTTGGGCCTGTGCGAGGAGGCATTGGCTGGCCACATAAATTGTATGGACGAGCAACGGATACCCAAAAAGGTATTCGTTGGGAGAACTGAAGGCGGGGGACGGGTGGGGAAACCGAAGAGGCGCTGGTCTGACTCAGTCGACGAAGACAGTTCATCGCTGCTCAGATTTCGAAATTGGAGGACGCGGTCGATGGACTGAGATAGTTGGAGGCGCTAATTGCAGAAAGTGAAGGCCAGAGAGGGGCTGTAGTGCTAAAAAGAAGAAGAAGGTGGAATAAAGAATATAATTAATATGTTTAAAGGTAAAGCAAGGAAACAGTTAAGACTTCATATTGTATGTGAATACGTGTTGGTAGCTTTTAGTTTTAATCTCATTGTTGAAAGACTTCAATGATAAAATATCCTAACTCTGAGGAAAAGTTTCAAAAGGACGAATTGATCAAAATTTCGACAGCACTTGAAGGCTCTGATTTCTGCTAAACGAGTAAGGATATGAGAAAAAACTCATGAACGAAGAAGCGAAATTTTGAAAAAAAAAATTCCTCTAATTTTTAATGTATTCTACAAATTGGATTGGAGGATGGGTCTGTTGTGCCCCTTCATACTGGCGATGTTCGGTGTAAATCGAAGAAGTTGATGGTTGTGGATTTTCCAAATTCATTATGCAATAATGATTCGATTGAACTTTCTTGAAGAGATAGCCACAAAAATATGTGAAAGCATTTTCACTTAAATGATCTGCCTTAGGAATGTCAGCAGGAAAAGGAATGATAGAAGCCTTAATCAAATTTTCGGAACGAGGAAAAACGATGAGTGGTTGGGCTAGAGGTTCCTCTGATTCTAAAAATAAATGGTTCTGATATTTTCTGCCAAGAATGTTTTCAAGAAAGCCATTCCAAAAAGCTTTCGAAAGGCTTGGGTAAATCTTCGGGGTGTTGATTTATAGTATATTTAAGCCACCTTTGCTTCGAATTTGAGAAAAAAAAATGTTCAAGATAATCCTGGTTTAACCTGCGTGTCATTAAAAACTTATACCCATCACTTTTAAAAGTCCTCCGAATCTCGGTTAGACTTAAAATAAAAATAAGCCGACCACGAAAATAACGGAACGATGAAGTAATGACTTTGTTTCCTTGGTATAAAACTTCCAAAGATCTTATAAAATCCATCATCTCTACCAGCCTATTTATTTTTTCATCTGAAAAAGCACTCCTAGCTGGTTTCACGCTTGTTATATTAGAACCCAACCCACTTCAGTTAACCCAGACTGTGTAGTCAGCACAATTTTCTAAATCAGCTAATTTCTAAATCATAAACAAAGTCCAACACTAAAGATTCTTTGAAAGAATGAAATTCGATATTTTAACCAACTTTTTAAACAGAAATAATATTCTTAAGATGGAATAATGCTGACCACTAGATTTGGACGTATTGATTGCGATGCATAAAGATTGTCAACGAAAGTGATTTTGTTGAAATGAGAAAGTGCTGACAATTCAAATCAAAGACGCTAACGAAATTATAAAAGACCCTTAGACATTATTTTTACAGTTAGTTAGTAAATCGGCGCTCATATTGTATAGATAAAAAGTGAAATTAAAATAAGTCTTAAAACGAAGTCACCTGTTTTTTAATTAATACTGTGTAATCAGAGGAGCGGTATTCCTCGTAAAAGGGTAGAGTATTTTTTTGTTTTTCTGCGTATAAATAGCACTTGCAACTGTCTGGCTCAGTAATTTGGTCGCAAGTTTCACCTTCATTTTTTGCTTAATAAAAGGATATATGTGAGCTTGGGTGAACTTTGGAGATAATCTAAGCCCCAATTGTATATTTTGCGCACGTCATTCATCTGTGCAATCTTCGTGCCATAAAATCTAAGACTGTACTTCAAAAATAAATTTCGGACAGATTTTAGAAGATGTGATGGATCAAACATATAAATGGTGCGATCGATAGAGGTTCCTACAGAAAACGAAGTACTTTCTTCAGTTGTACCAAGAAATCGCGTCCAAGATTGGAAATCCTTGATCGGAAATAACTGCAATAGGAATCAAATCAATGCTCCAAAGATAAGTGATAGCTTCAAAAAGATAAAAAAATGAAAGAAAGTATATACCCTTTAATTCTACTATTTATTTGAAATTTAGTATACAATTGTTTCGTTCTCTCCTTGAGAACTTCCTCAGTACTACTATTCCCTAAACTATAAGTGTCCTAATATTTATACTAAACTCATTAACGTATTAATATGAATCTCTAATTACATCTAATCCCTCAAAGTACTTTAACTTAATCTCTAATTACCTGATCCTTTACCATTCAAAAATTTGTTTTTCCTTAATTACTACTTAACTTCCTTCATTATTTTGTAAGCTTGAATAGCCAGGTGTATCCGTTACCTGGGTCACCGTTCCAAATGTCCTGCGTCTTCCGATTGAATATCTCCAAGCTTTCTGCCACATCAAGCTTCCATCCGTTTGTAACCGTTTTCAGCATGCTTACGTTGTCCGCAGTGATGTCATGTTTTTCAAGGACTATATGCTCTGCTACTTTTGATTTGAAGTTTTTTGCATCCTGCTTTTTGTTTTTATTGACTGCTTCCCTTAAGTGTTCATTCCATCTGACACCTAGTGATCTCCTCGTTTGTCCAATGTAACATCCGTTACATTTCGTACACGATACCTTGTAGACTCCACTGCGCTCCATTTTGAGAATGGGGTCCTTGGTTGATCCAAGCAAGTTCTGTATTTTTGTGGCCCGGCTCGTATAAACTAGGTCGATGTCTACGTTCTTCATAGCCCTCTTCATTGTTTCCGTCCTTGAGTCAAACGTTACAACCAACCTCTTCCGTTGCTCGACTTCCGCAGTTAGCGTTGTGAACTTTTTATTGAAGATCTCCTTCGTTCGTTTGGCTATCAATTTGGTAACTTCATCCGTAGGGTATCCATTCCACTCGGCTAGCTTATAAATGTGGGACGTTTCTTTTTTCAGGCCTTCCTTATTCAATGGAAGCGTGAGCATTCGATTCACAAGCCAGCTAAATGTCGCCCATTTTTGCTGTTGGCAATGGTTTGAAGTGAAAGGAATTATCCGCCTGGTGTCCGTTGGTTTGCGGTATATTTCAAATTCCAATCCCTTAGCTCCTCTACATACCATTACGTCAAGGAACGGTAGCCGCCCCTCCGACTCCAGCTCGTGGGTGAAACTGATGTTGTTGTGTATTGAGTTGATCGCCGTGAGAGTTTGCTGGACTTGATCCTCTTTGATGATCGTGAAGATATCGTCTACATAACGCACCCATCGATGTGGCAGTTTACCTTCTTGTGCTAACTTCTCCTCCAAAAATGCCATAAAAACTTCGCTTAGAAACGGGAAAAGAGGATTTCCCATTGGAGCACCACGTGTTTGCTTAAAAAATTCTCCTCTGAAGGTGAAATAGCTTTCACCCATGCAGAGTCTAGCGAGTTTCAAATACATTTTGGCTCGTGCTTTCCATTGTTCTCCTGATTCTTGTATCAGAATCCACTCCTCAAGTAACGTAAGTGCTTCTTTGACCGGAATACTGGGAAAAAGTGCCTTAACGTCAAATGACACCATCGTATCCCCATCTTCCAAAGGTCCCCAGGACAAAACCTTTGAAGTAAATTCTGCCGAATTTGCTACTGATCTGGTAACAAATTTTTTGTCCATGTTATTGAATTCCTTGACTAACCACTTCGCAATTTTCTGAGTGGGAGCGTTTTCTGCTGACAAAATTTCACGCATTTCATGGCCTGGCTTGTGAATCTTCGGAAGTCCTATGATCCTTGGCAGCGATGGGTTGGTTACTTTTAAGAATTTCTTGATTTCCTGAATCCATGGTTCACATTCTTTCAGCACTTTTTCCACTCTTTTTATTGACTCAGGAAGCGGATTATTTCGTAGACTGAAGTTTGGTCCCGTATTTATTTTTTCCCGCATTCTATTGTCGTAATCGGCCTTGTCCATGATCACTACGGCATTCCTTTTATCCGCTTTCATGTAGTAAACCGGTAGATTTTTGAGCTCCTTGATGATCCTATTCTCGTCCTGCTTGCCGACCCATCTAGTTTCTTTTCTCAGTGTATCTGCAGTGCTGGCTCTTATCTTTTGTTTTTCCTCTGCCGTCAGTCCATGCATGCTCGAAAGTCTATTGATCCTGGCTTCGATTTCTATGACGATATCTTCAGGTTTGGCTTTCGCGTTAATGGAGTATTACAGCCCCATGTTCAGCAGATTCAGTTGAGCTTCCGTAAATACCTGGGACGATTGATTGATGACTATGTTTTCAATTGTACGCACCTTGATTTGTTGGGACACTGTCACTTGTTCTCGTCTTAATTGATGAAACTTCTTTTCTAGTATTAATTTCTTCCGCTCGCTTTCACACTCTTCCGCTACTTTCACTTTTGTTAGAAACACCGGGAAACCCAACGGATATTGTTTGGCCAGGCTCAAATGTAATTCGTATGCCTCTTTGCTTCTCCTGTCCAATTTTGCATAGAGTCTTTCAATACTCTCCTTCACCAACTGCATTTCCAGATACTTGATCATTGTACCTTTCTTGAACGGTATACTCGTCTTGAGTTTAACGGTGTGGCTTTTCGGGGTGATGTTATTGTGCTTGCATTTTTTTAAAAAACTTAAATCCCTTCTTAGTGACGCGACAGACTTCCTTAAACTGATAAACTTATTGACTTCAGCGGTAGGCTTGGGTGCCATTTTAATAGTTAAAAATATTCCGCCTTTAGTAGAACTTTTAAATAAAAAAATGAAAGAAAGTATATATTATGTAGACGATATCTTCACGATCATCAAAGAGGATCAGGTCCAGCAAACTCTCACGGCGATCAACTCAATACACAACAACATCAGTTTCACCCACGAGCTGGAGTCGGAGGGGCGGCTACCATTTCTTGACGTAATGGTATGTAGAGGAGCTAAGGGATTGTAATTCGAAATATACCGCAAACCAACGGACACCATGCGGATAATTCCTTTCACTTCGAACCATTGCCAACAGCAAAAATGGGCGACATTTAGCTGGCTTGTGAATCGAATGCTCACGCTTCCATTGAATAAGGAAGGCCTGAAAAAAGAAACGTCCCACATTTATAAGCTAGCCGAGTGGAATGGATACCCTACGGATGAAGTTACCAAATTGATAGCCAAACGAACGAAGGAGATCTTCAATAAAAAGTTCACAACGCTAACTGCGGAAGTCGAGCAACGGAAGAGGTTGGTTGTAACGTTTGACTCAAGGACGGAAACAATGAAGAGGGCTATGAAGAACGTAGACATCGACCTAGTTTATACGAGCCGGGCCACAAAAATACAGAACTTGCTTGGATCAACCAAGGACCCCATTCTCAAAATGGAGCGCAGTGGAGTCTACAAGGTATCGTGTACGAAATATAACGGATGTTACATTGGACAAACGAGGAAATCACTAGGTGTCAGATGGAATGAACACTTAAGGGAAGCAGTCAATAAAAACAAAAAGCAGGATGCAAAAAACTTCAAATCAAAAGTAGCAGAGCATATAGTCCTTGAAAAACATGACATCACTGCGGACAACGTAAGCATGCTGAAAACGGTTACAAACGGATGGAAGCTTGATGTGGCAGAAAGCTTGGAGATATTCAATCGGAAGACGCAGGAAATTTGGAACGGCGACCCAGGTAACGGATACACCTGGCTATTCAAGCTTACAAAATAATGAAGGAAGTTAAGTAGTAATTAAGGAAAAACAAATTTTTGAATGGTAAAGGATCAGGTAATTAGAGATTAAGTTAAAGTACTTTGAGGGATTAGATGTAATTAGAGATTCATATTAATACGTTAACGAGTTTAGTATAAATATTAGGACACTTATAGTTTAGGGAATAGTAGTACTGAGGAAGTTCTCAAGTAGAGAACGAAACAATTGTATACTAAATTTCAAATAAATAGTAGAATTAAAGGGTATATACTTTCTTTCATTTTTTTATTTAAAAGTTCTACTAAAGGCGGAATATTTTTAACTATTCAAAAAGATACTTCTGAACTTTAGAAGGTGAGCAAGCTGCGTTTGAAAAAAAGTAGCCAACAGAATATTTCCAGTTGCTACTTATTTCCTTAATCGTAAAAACTAGTACAGATTTCGTTACCATTCCCATTTTTTCGAAACCATCATCTTCGAGTACTTCTATGTCTCCTATTGTAATATTGAAATACAAGCGGGGTTGAATGGACATTTTGTAGTGAATATTAGGCATACATGTCCTTAAAGGACTGCAGCGATGATCTGCTGCCTCGGCGAAAGCAGTTGTTAATATCCGCCGAGAATGCCTTTGTCTGGGGACGCGTGAATGTGCTGGCAGGCTAGCGTTGCGGTGTCGTGGGGCGGGTTCATTCCCCCAGCACAAGGACCCGCTAAAAAAGAATTTCGCATTCACGAATTCTTGGTTCTCGGATTAGGTCGACTGAAGTCAAAAAAAAAATTGTAGGTAACTACAACTCTGCTTGTTCCAGAGAACAAGTCGAAACAAGCCAAAACAGACGGTATTAGGGCAACTTCGTCGTTACCCGACGGTTCTCATGGCCCACAAATAAGAGTGGGACATCCGAATGGTGGTGGTGTCCCCTCGCACACCACCCAATCGGATCAAGATTCAAAAACGTTGCATAGTGGTTACCAATTTATATCATAGAGTTATGTGATCGAATTACATAACCCTATGCTATAAAAAGGCACCTTGACTATAAGCCACTCAACCCGCGAGAGTCCTGAAACTAAAAGACAGGTAAAGCGCGCCCGATGGCTAGCTCATTTTTTGTGAGATAAGCCTTCTACCGTGCCGGGTCCTATACGCGGTCAGATTCGACGGAATGGAAAGACCGCCGGTTCAAATTAAATTCATCATTTTTTAATTTTTTTTTTAATTTTTAATCAATTGATTAGATCATCCATACATAATCTAACTTATCGGTTCCTAACAGGTTAAAGTCTTGAATTACACAAACTGTATTACTGTCTTTTTCTAAGAAAGATAATCTTCAACACAGGAAATGTTTCAATTCCAAACAAGAAGTCTACCTTTCTGGCGAGCGATGCTAACAGGGCTTTCAAAATTGCAATCTCGTGTTTAGAATTAATTCTAAGCTCTGAGAGAGCGATTTAATAGACTAAAATTATCGCCCTTTATTGAATTTTTGGCTGTTAATTATGAGACTAATGTTCAGATACTGTTACATTACAGACTTCTGCGTTAAATGCCAGAACTACGGTGTTACAAGCGATTATATTGCATGTTCCACAATTATCTCTTTTTGCTGCAACAAATACTCGTTTATATTTCACACGAACTGTCATTCTAAAATCCAAGTTGAGAAATTACATCATTTTCAAACTCTCGATAAACACAAAAGCTTCAAATTCAATTTATTTTTGGTTTACTAATATTTCCAAGAGTAAATTTACGATTAGTTTTTTTCAGATATCTAAATTTTTATCTATCTTTTTATGTGTCATTTATAATACCTTTAAGTTAAAAAAAAAAAAAAAAAATATATATATATATATATATATATATATATATATATATATATATATATATATATATTTGAATGGTGCAAAATTTATTGTTTATATTGTCTTTTGTTTGTATTAGTTCAAATTATTATTCTTTTTATTGAATGAGTTTAGGCTATTATTTTAGGTGTGATATTTTATCTTATGGTTTAATTTTATTAAGAATTTGAATTATTGCATTCATATAAGTGGCTAGTAGAAAGATTTATAATGTAAACAATTAGTTAAATATATTTGTATTATATTTAATTTTTCGTAATTTTTTTTTTTATTAAAAACAGGCGTATTCGCTGGATGCACAACGTAATATGTATAAAAATGGAAACATGCAAATTAATCGCTCTGAAGTTTTCAGCCAGATTCATACAAATTAACCGTGCGATAACAAAGTTCTATATGCAACTGATTACATCATGGTGCTATAATTTCCATCCGAACTCTACCCTACAATATTTCGACAAAATTCATTGAATGCCACATAAAATTCTATAGAGAAAATTATCTCTTCAAAATTATGTTTCTTAATGCTCAGGTCGTCTTGTCTCTGAACACGACTGACAAGCTTTTCTTTTAACTTCATACGGGATTCCAATAAGACACGGAAACGAACATGCATGCAAAAGCTAATATATTTTCTATTATTTGAAATAATGCACCGATTACTGGTGTACATTGCCGGTGGAGCGTTCGCACGTCAATGGGGCGAAAACTTCTATTAGCAGTAGCCGCTGCGACTCCAACATTCCGTATGGACGAGGATTTTCCCGTTGTTAGTGCCGAACGATTTAGAAACAGCGCACACCTTATGACAGCGACACTCTCCACAATATGAACTACTCAAGTTATGTCTGCGGCCGAATTATGTAAAAGTCTCCTCTTCTCCCGACAACTCTGCAACCGTTCCACGAAATTCTGATAACTTCAGTTCCAAGGTGAGATAACTTTCTGCTAGTGTTCTTGGCCCGGAAACCATTGATAGCCTCAATTTTCTGCTTCAGCTCTTTGATCGTTTTGCTAGGATCAATTTCCACAGTGAACTTATTGGGTTGCAAGGTCTTGACCGTTATTATAACTTTGTTCGTTTAGTGCAACTGGCCGACGTGCTTTAAATTTGGGCGGGTTATCTCTTTCACTTCTTTTCCGACTTGCAAACTCTGGCCTGAATGCGGAATCCACGTACGTGGATCACAAGATCTTCGATGATTTTTTGGTCATCGGCCAATCGATTATCCTGGCAAAGTGTCACGAACAATAACTTCAAATCAAAACGTGAACTAGCACATCGCCATTTTCTCCCCGTCACCACGTGCCTACGGTGAATCCCCATTAGCTGTCCACCCAGCTGAACTCGAATGCCTTCCATCATGTAATGCACCGTTGTTCTACGCTAAATCAGTGTTTCCATCTCCAAAATTGCAATGAGCAGATTTATATTTTTAAAAACCAAAATTTACCTTAAGTAGGAATATTTTAAATGAAATAAAGAAATTTAAATGAAGTAAGGAAAGTTAAATGAAGTGAAGAAATTTAGATGAAGAAAAGAAATGAAATTTTTAAATAGTAATAAAAATTAAATTTTCTGAGGCATATAATTAAAGGAAAGCGTTTAAATTTACTATCGAGGAACATTGATATGAGGTTACATTTAATAATAATAATAATAATAATAAGAAGAAAAACTACTCTACAAATTACACTTACAGGGGAAAAAATTACAATTTGGCATCCTCAAGAATCGTTCGGCCAGGTTGTGATCTAAATCGTAGCCATTTTATTACAACCTTTTGTTGCCTTTTTTTTTTAATTGCTCAAGTTCTTGCTTTATTTATTTTTCCTAGGAGTATTTTTCGTCAGCGATGCGGGATTTGGTACACGCTTTTTCATAATGAGTGTGAATTGACAGGGAATTTTAGAAGTCTCTAATGAAGATTGTTTAGGAAGATCACAAATCTTGAGTGGAGATTGTAAAGGAAAGTCAAAGATCTGGAGTGTGTTTGTGAGGTAGAATCGGAAGTCTGGACTGAGGATTGAAGATTCGAGAGGTACACTAAATTCTCTGCATTAGCTACATCGTGGCATAGTCTAGGCTGTGCAAAACTTTTAAGTTTACCATATTGTCCGAACATATCCGGAGTGAAATGTGTTAGATTTGCAATTAAACTTAAAGTATAATATTATGAATTCTAACATGGCAGCCCTTTTGTTTTGTACTAAACCATTACATTATATTCTATAAAACAATGTCAGTCCATAGCTGACCGCGCGCATAAACGGTGTCTCTTTATTATTTTACTTCCACGCAACAGGATATGGGCCTAGAAACCCAGACAAAGAAGGTCCGTGCATAAAAGTGTCTTGTTTTTAGTCGTGAAAAGTGAAAATTTGGCATGGAAGAGTCGATCCGTATAACGAAACTCAACACGAATTACCAAACTTTGAAATTCAAATTCGAGCTACTTCTAAAACGGGATGAGTTCTGGGCGGTTGTGAGCAATCCGAAGCCTGATACAATTACCGACGCATGGATTTCAAAAGACGATAAAGCACGAGCACACATCGTTTTTTCCGTTGCGGATGACCAGCTCACTCACATAAAATGGAAAGAGACAGCATTTGAAATGTGGAATGCTCTGAAAGCCTTCCATGAGAAAGCGATGTTGTCAAATAAAAAATAGGGTTTTCCAATAAGAGGTGTTATTTTGATATTAAAAGACTTATGCCATCTTTTAACATAAATGATCGGATGTTTATTTCATTATAAAGAGAAAGATTTGTCGTGATAGTAAAAAATAGCATCAGGCAAATAATCACCACGACCAAGCTTACAGGACCATATCTTTTTCATGAAATTTTCCATAACCATATCGCAAAGTGGCTGCCATATGTCCTCGATAGCCTCACGAATTCCATCTTTGTGGTCTTGAATCGACACTGGGCTGTTGACGTAGACCTCCTCATTCACGAGACGCCAAAGGAAGAAGTCACAAGATGTTAAATCACAAGATCTATTCAAATAAACACCTCTGATTGGAAAACCCTATGCAACTTCTTCGTAAATTGCGTCGTCTCACTCTTCAGGAAGATGGTGACATGCTGTTGCATTTAAACTCCATGGACGAAATCATCGACGAGTTGACAACATTCGGGGAGCCGCTAGGCGACTTGCTGACTGTTGCTTTGTACCTGAGTAGCTTGCCCGATAGCACATTAATTATGGCGTTGGAGTCTAGAACGGAGTCTAATTTAACTACTACATATGGAAAGACGTAACTTATAGAGGAGTACAATCGACGTCTCAATACGCATAGAAGTGCAAGTCTTGATAAGAAAACTGCATTACAAGCAAAGTATAAAGGAAAGGAAGTAAAGTGTTTCTTCTGCAAGAAGTTTGCAGATATAAAAACAGAATGCAGGAAGTATTTGAAGTGGAAAAAAAAACTTGGAGAAGTCTCAAACAAATACAGTGCAGAAGTCACAGTCGAATTGTGATGATTGTAGTCTGGTGTGTGTCAACGCTTTTGTTGACTGTTCAGCCAGCAGCGAATGGATTATTGATAGTGGTGCCTCAGCGCATATGTGAAATAATAAAGAATACTTTCACGAATTGAATGAGACCGATAGGGGAACAGCTGTGTTAGCTGATGGTCGTGCATTACCTGTGAAAGGAATAAGTATTGTTAGGATCAGAGGTAAAGAAAGGTAGATGATCAAAACAATAAAACTGAATGACGTTTATTTTATGGCGGACTTAAATTGCAACTTAGTTTTGATGAACAAACTGATCAGTAAAGGATGTGAAGTTGATTTTAATGAGTTCTTTTGTAAAATGTTGCTGAAAGAAGCTGCAATTATCACTGTAAGTGCCTATAATAACATTTACAGACTCTCAGTGGATCATAAGATCGTGGAATCGGTATAGTCGTACAATCCGAAATGTGTACATGAGTGGCATAAAATATTAGGGCACCACAACTTAAATGATGTTCGGAAACTGAATCATTTGGCCGATAACGTGGGGCTTAAAGAATGTAATAATCAGTTATAAACTATATGCGACTGATATTTTACGTTATCATTAATTCAAAGGCTTTTTAATGAAAAAGCATAATTTTACATTAAGTTTTACTTATTTATTGAAAACTATAAGAATATTTCTCCACCATATAAAAAATCAGCGAATTTCATTCTAGAATTTTTTAAATAATAAATCAACAAAAAAAAAGGTACTTTATTGAATTTTTGGCTTCTGATAGCATATTTGCTTCTGTGAAAAAGATTCTACATTAAAAAAAAGTTACAGCAATGTAGCGCATGTGGTGCAAAAGTCAACCTTATGTTCACCACATATTGGTACCTGACATTTGTTACAAATAGTTTTGGTTATGCGTTTTTTCTTATAATGGCACTTCCCGCACGTTTTTCTATTGCGATTTGCTTGTTCTGAAGGTTGTAATGGCTCTTCTGCATTTTCTGAACGATGAAAAGAAGCTCGGCTAGATGATGGTTGGTCTTGACTGGTGGATGCTTGCACTTCTAGAACGCTCCTAATTTTATCAAAGCCAAAGTTCCACAAGTTGAAAATACAGTGTCTTCACAAATTCTCTGCGTGGCATTACCTTACCCCCAGCTGTCAATTGTTGTGACAATGTATATTGTAACTATTGATGCACCCAATATTAATCATCCCATAAAAAACGCACATTGGCCATCTACTAGTTTTTTGTTTGCAGGACATATTAGAACACATTTGATCAAACGTGTCCACGCCACCTTTTGTTGAGTTATAGAACTCAATCATGTGTAGTTTTTTTTTTGATGATGAATTTACTGTGTCTTGTTTGTCGCATGAAGATAAAAAATAAATAACTTTTGACGACTTGGGCTTGTAAGAGAGCAATTACAGCGGTCCATCATAGCAAAATATTCACGTTCCGACCTGCCTCTTTTTGTTATTTTTTAGTTCTGTTGGTATTTGTCTATTATTCCCACGAAGTGTACCAACTATCCTCAACTTATATGGCTCGAGCTGTAGACTTTTTGCCAATGGAACAGATGTGAACCAATTATCGGTGGTGACATTCCTGTTTGTGCCATGAATTGTCCGCGTCAGTACTTTTACGGAATATTCACCCAAAGGCAACCCGCAGGCATTTGTGCCTTTTTCCAGGGAAGGTATGGCATCAGTCATATAGTACGTCCCACTATCTCACATCATTTGGAGTTTGATTCCAGCTAAGCGATTGTTCGTCTATCGTGACATTTGTAGTAGGATTATAATTATTCCGACATTGTATAGCAAGCATATCCCAAATTTTTCTTATTGGTGTAATTAAATCATTTTGGTTAGTTTGCAACCGTAAATCTTTATCGTCAAACCGTAAACATCTTATAAGGAAGTCAAATCTTTCACGGCTGAATGCACCTACATATCCGTTTCCACAATAATTTGAATCAAATAGCTCTTTTGAAGTGAAATTATTATCTTTCAGTGCTGCGGCCAAAATGAGAACACCAACTAAGGCTTTGACTTCCAAAATGTTTGTATCGCTTTGTGTAGCGGTTAAAGTTTTATACAAAGCCCTTTTTACTGAAATCTCCACACTCGTCCATTTGACAATTTTTTCATACATATCATCTGTGAAGAATTGTTGAAAGCAAAGTTCTACACTGGTCACGCCCTTACATGAATGACTCGGTCCTCTTGATATGTGTAGAATATTTCTTGATGAAGTTCGGGTCGAAGAATGGCCCTAAGTTGTAGACCAGATATATTTATTTTTGCCTCGTATGCTTCCTTGGGGCAAATGAATAATTCCTAATGCATTTTCCACCGCAGTACCAGAGTCGCTCGGTCGAACTAGTTCCACATTTGATGAGAAGTTTTGTGGTATAGTTATATCACTTTCATCGGAATCAGATGGCTCAAAGTTTTCGTCACTTTCGACATCGTCTTCTACTACGAAATCGTCAATTTCACTGCCTGAAGAATCAACTACATCTTCGAAACGAAGTTCTTCATTTATCACATTAGCTATTGCTGATTCATCTAACGAGGACATGGCGAAAACATGCAACATAAACAACTTACCTCAGAAACAGACACTGGCACTCACATAAAATAACGAACGGTATTACTAACCATCCGTCAAAACGACGGGCAAATATCAAAGATATTGAAATCTTTTACACCTACCTATTCTACGTGTGCATCACTGTGGCGATCTCACCGGCAACTGAGTTGACCAGCAGTGACTAAACATTCGCGTGCAGCGTTGAAAAGAGGCAACAATATTTCTTTAACATGCCCGTCGATTCGACGAAGGCCATGTTTCTAGGGTTAGTGAATAAATCCATGCGTGCTCATTTTCCTAATGAGTGTAAGACTAGAACGAGTGAAATTCTTGAAATAATACATTCGGATGTCTGTGGTCCTCTGCATACTACACCAAGGGGCAATAAGTACCTTCTTAGTTTGATCGATGATTTTAGTGGGCAAGCGTGTATATACCTAATGAAACGCAAAGGCGAAGTACCCCACATCATAAGAAATTTCATTAAAATGATGGAAACTCAACTGAATAAAACGCCTAAGTGTATCCGATCAGATCGCGGCGGTGAGTACATGGATATTGAATTGAAAAACTATTTTAAACAAAACGGTTGTTGAAACTTACCTCATATTTTGCATTAATATTCATCCTTACCTTCCTGCTGAAAACTTAAATTATTGTAAATGCATCAATTCTTAAATGTTTCGATCCATCGATTTCATCTACACATCCCTTTACTCACCTCAACTCCAACTCAGCATTTCCGTCTTCGATTTGGTTATCCCATACATTGTATATACATTTTCATTTGTCATTACATTATAGATAAAATGTAATCAGCATCCATGCACGCGCTCCACACGTCAGCAAAAATTGCAGACACTTGTAACCCAAGTGATCGTTGGCATCCGCGATATCGTGACCATAACAAATGTGCATACGCGGCAAAATTCAACGTAAGTGGATCGCGTGCCTGGATGTTGAATTTTTCTTATCGTAAGATATTTTAAACGAAATAAAGTGTCATTCAAAAGCTGTCCGGTGTTCTATTCACCTCGTATTAAGCAGCGGAAAGTGAAGAACATCTTCGATCACAATAGTAGAATCAGGAAAGGGTGCAAGGTGAAGATAGAGATCTAGTGCTAAGTGTGGTGCCATTTTGACGTGCATTCTCGAGCTGTGCGTGTGTAGTGAACTAGTGTGCGAGGACGACCTGCACGGAAGGAGAGCTTGGTACTGCACCTGGACTCATAACGGGACAGTCATAGTAGAGAACTGGGACGACTCAAGCAAACCGTGCCAGGTCCCCGCAACGCAACGGCAAACAGGACATCGCACGTTAGACTCTGGTACTATACCAAGACTCGACCAGTGGACAGCCCTAGTACTGCACTAGGGTGACTCACCCGTGGGTGTCCTACCCAAAAAACGAGGAAAGGCCCTCGTTATTAACATTATTAAAACTCAATTAACTGTACCCAAGTCACCACAACAAAATGGTAAAGCTAAGCGGAAGAACCGAAATTATTGAAATGACGCGTAGCATGCTTTATAGTTCCAAATTACTTAATCATTTCTGCGGTGAAGCAATAACAAAAGCGAATCAAATATTAAATTATGTTCCTATGAAAAACGCTGTTATAACTCCGTACGAAATATTTAAAAATGAAAAGCCAGATCTAAGTTATTTTTGTGAATTTGGTTAAAAGGTATATGTGCATATCCCAAAAGATCAACGTGGTAAATTAGAATTGGCCACCGACAAATTAATTTTCGTAGGCTACAAATTGGGCACCAAAGGTTACAGACTATTAGATGTAAATAATAACAAAGTCAAAATCTCTAGGGATGTTCGGTTCCTTGATGCAGATCCATCATCTGATTATAACGATGTGGAAATTGAATTTGGAAGGGAAATGGAATCAGCGAATAAAGATACTGAAAATAGAATTGGCAGGCATCTGGATGGTATCAAAGATTATCGAGGGGTTCAGGTACCTAGACAATTAACGCCTAGTAATAAAGCCATCCCACCTCAACGTTATAGAGAAATATACAAGGTTACATCTGACAAAACTAAAACCCAACCAACTACATTTGAGGAAGCAATCGGCAGTTGTGATAAACTAAATTAGATTAAGGCTACGGATGATGAGATAAACTCACTAAGGCAGCATAGTACTTGGGAAATAGTAAGATTGCCTCATGGTAGTGTCGCAACTGGTAGCAAATTGATATATAGAACGAAGACTGACCAATACAGTAATGAAGTTAAACATAAAGCGCGTTTAGTGGCACAGTGATTTTCCCAAAAGTTTGGACGTGATTGTAATGACATTTTTGCTCCTGTTGTTAATCATACAACTCTTAAAATTCTTCTTACTGTGGTAGGAGAAAAGAATAGGTTTTACAATTTTTCGATGTAGAGACAGCTTACTTGAATGGCGAACTTTTTCAAAAAGTCTACATGCGTCAACCAAAAGGATATCATAGTGGAGGACCCGATAAAGTATGCAAGTTAGTACGAAATTTATTTGGGCTTAAACAAGGTGCTAAAGAATGTTATCAAAAATTTGATAAGGTAATGAAAGAAAATGAATTTAAAAATAGTGATAATGACCCATGTCTCTACATAAAACAAATCGGCGATGATTGGATATATTTGTGTACTTATGTTGATGATAGAGTTATCGCCTCTTCAAAATTGCAATTCATCAACGACTTCAAGATACATTTGGACAAACATTTCAAAATAAAAGACTTAGGTAATATAAACTATTATTTGGACATTCAATTGGAACGAGACATAAGCGGTATATTCACGATTTATCAAACGAATTATATTGAAAACAAATAAAGGGAATTTAAATTGTCCGACGCTGCAGAATCAAAGATTCCTATGGAACGAAGTTACTTGTCTGAAGTAGAAAGCGAGTCATTGGAAAATAAGGATGTTTACAGAAGTGCTTACTTTATTTGTCAACAAACACACAACCGGATATAGCTATAGCAACATCAGTTTTGGCACGAAAAGTAAACAACCCAAGCATTAAAGATTGGAACGAAGCTAAATGTGTTTTTCGATATATTAAGGAAACGAAGTATTTAAAAATCAAGCTAGGTAGTTACATGAACAATCAAGGATTAATATGTGTAATGATTCAGCCCTACGCTACTGCCGACTATTATTCATTCGTTGACGTTGGATAAAAAGACAGATGGCAGAAGACGCCACTACCACACACATGACCATTAGTAGGCGACTAATACATATGCAATGTGCCACCTTACGACTTCCCATCTTCCGTCAGTTTTGTCTGGGAGCACGTTTGACAACGTGCATTCGAGCTGAGAAAGTCGACGAAATCGGTACGGCGGCAATAACGTCGTCTGGGTCAGCACTTTATTTCGTTTTTCCCTAACTAGTCGTGTTTTAACTTTTCCAACCTGTTTAGTCTAAGAAGTATTGCACGTCATATGGATAATCGCCGCTCAACTGGAAATCCACCGCCTTCCGATGACAAATACCGGCTTCAGTGTCGAGGTCTTTTAGCGGTTTAGTCACGTGTACCGTAAGTGCAACCCTATTTGATCATATTTGCAATTAACTGTTTACTAATAAGCGGCTTAACTAAAGAATTAAAATTACGACCACTTCAAATGTTTACTTTTCACAGTATGTCGAAGAATGTAAAGATAGATCCCACGACTGGTCGATCAAGACGATTCAATCGATAAGGTCGCGCAAGCGCCTAATCACATACTCAATAACAAAAAAGTTGATCCATAGAAAGCTAAAGCCTGCCATGGAAAGATCTTTGTTGGAGGTCTAACATCAGAGATCAGTGATGATGAAATAAAAGCATTCTTCTCACAGTTTGGAAATATTGTTGAAGTCGAAATGCCATTTGACAAACAAAAGAATCAACGAAAGGGGTTCTGATTCATCACGTTCGATTCAGAGCAAGTAAGTTTTACCGTGAAATATCGGCAGTGCCCACGTCATTAACTTAACGGAATAAATGTCAGAGCAAGTTATGATTTGCATAAAATCTCGCCATTAAATTCTTGCTACAAGTTAAATCTAGTTTTGGAAGCTGTTTCTAAAAATTAGAGTAGATGATAGCTATTCGAAGAGATGGAACATCAGAAATCGCGTGTGGTGGTGTAAATACCGTTTGAAAGCAGATGTCTTTTGAGCTTAAAACTAGGATACTGCAGTGACGCGCTTACCTCACATCACAGAACTTTGTATATTGATAATGTTCATGTTTGTATATCAATCTCAGTAATAATCATCAGTTCGACGTTTCCTTTGAGACAAGAAGTTGAGTGGTGTGAATCGCCAGAAGCGGATTATTCTGCAATTAATTTGCCGTTACATAGTCGAATAGATAGGATCTTTCTTTTTCTTGTTAATTATGAATTCTATCGATGGTTATAACCCGTTTATCAAAACCAAACATATATATAGACCAAAAAACAAGGTGACATTTGAATTTAAACTGCGCGCGTCGAAGGATTTGGAAAATTTTTTTTTAGGTTGGTAGTACTGTCAGTGACATCTATGTCAAATTTACATGTCAAAATATTCATTCGTGTTTGAGATACGTGTCGTTTCTGGGATGGCCTTCAGTTCCGTCTTCGCTGCGGCTTGAATCTCCTCTATCGTATCAAAACGGTGTCCCCGGAGCGGTCTTTTGAGCTTGCTGAACAGCCAAAAGTCACACGGCGCCAGATTAGGTGAATACGATGGTTGCGGAACAATATGGATTGGGTTTTTGGCGAAATGATCACGAATTACGAGTGCAGTATGGCATGGTGCATTATCGTGGTGTAAAACCAAGAATTGTCTTTCCACAATTCCATCCCTTTTAGGCGGGTAGCGTTACGCAAATGACGCATAACGTTCAAATAATATTCCTTGTTGACTGTTTGGCCCGGCGGAAGGAATTCATAATGCACAACACCACGATAGTCAAAGAAGAGAAGAGGTTGATGGTCGCCCAGGACGCTCTTCGTCTTCGACACGTTCACGGCCGGCTTGGAACTCACTATACCACTTGCAAACATTTTTTTAGACATAACCTCATCACCAAAGGCTTTCTGCACCATCCTCAACGTATCCGCAGCAGAAAATTGATTCCACAAACAAAATTTAATGCAAATTCAACAACTTTCGACATCGCAAAAAACTAAAAATTCACTTTCAGCAGCTCACAAAACAACGCGTATCTCAAACACTAATGAATATTTTGACATGTGAATTTGACATAGATGTCACTGACAGTACTACCAACCTAAAAAAAAAAAATCTCGAAATCCTTCGACGCACGCAGTGTAAATTCAAATGTCACTTTATTTTTTGGACACAGTAGTATGTAAAACGCGATTTAAATTTAGATAAGTTCAATTCTTTGTACGCGTCAAGAGAAAAATATGATCAAAAGCACGATGAAGTTTGTGCTATTCGATTACGCTTTCCATCCAAAATCCTTCAATTTTTTTTCATAAATATTTCAAATTACATTCACTAGTTCATATTCAAAGGAAAGTAAAAACTGGAAAAGTGCTCAGTGATTTAAATATGAGTATCTACATAAACATGATTAAGTTAAATATGATATGATGAAACACTGAAACAAATGATGTTAAAATGAAGCATAATCTTTTCCTATACTCTTTGTCCGTGTGTGCAATACGTGTCTAATTCAGAGAAAAACTGCTTCTTTACTTTTTTAATTTTTTTACAGGGTGCGGCAGCATAACTTCCTTTTTCCAAAATTCACCGACTTTCCGTTCGAAAAGTATCAACGGTAAATGCACGCTCCGCACTGTTCCAACGCATGATAGCGACTAACCAAGGGATGAGCAAAACTTTAAAATCACTTCTCTCGAATGAGACTACTAGCGCCGCGCTATAACAGTTAGCACTTCAAGGGCGGGCATTTCAAAAAAGGAAGTTATGCTGCCGCACCCGGCGGGCATTTCAAAAAAGGAAGTTATGCTGCCGCACCCTGTATCTGCTCATTTTCAATATAACACAGTAGTTTATAAATTTTGTAATCAAAGGGGAATAGAAATATTAACATTCTTTTTAAATTATGTTCTTAGTTAAATCATAACGAGTAAATTCACAACTTTGAAATACAATATAAAGAATAGAAAAATATTTTGGGATATGCAAGGTTATGGGAACGGTGAATAGAATACTAGAAGGGTCTTTATTTTTGTGAATTGTTCTGCTCATTTGTGTCTGATACGTAATAATCTCCTTCTAGTTGCATGTACTTGTAGTTTTAAATTTTTTTTTAAGTCCTTTCATTTTTTGAATAGTTGCGTATCCTGAAAATGAACAAGATATATTCATAGATTGATTGTTTATTCAATGTTATATTAGATTTTTAAGAATATTGTCGCGTGTTATGGTTCGCGGCCGATAATTTTAATGTTCGGGGAAAGTGAAAACGCACTGTCTTTTAAATTAAGCTAAAAGAGTTGATTTATTAAACAATGCAAAATTATTAATTTTACTATTAAATTCTTAACTTCCACTTGGCAATAAATTTTTATTACAACTGTCCACTTAACAATCAATCAATCAATAAATATCACCTTTACTTCGCGCTCCACTATTTCACTGTTTACTATCGCGGTTTTACTATCGCAGTTTTATTATCGCGGTTGTAATGAATAAATCCCCCCATTCATTCAGCTCGCCTTTATATAGGGTTTCTAGCCGTTCAATCTATTTCTCGTACATTGGCGAATGTTCTGCCGAGAGTTATCTGGTATATTTGAGCAGCTTAATGAATGGAGCAGTGTCATCACTTTCAGATGTTGATCATGCTTGGTGGGTCCGCGTGGTTTCGAGTAAATTCATTTTGTCGATCTTCTTAATGGTTGTGAAAACAATTGCGACAGCAGCTCGCAGAATTATTCGTGCATGAAACAATATATTAAAAGAATTATGTATCATAATATAGAGTGATAAATCAATTTACCACAAAAAATGCACGGACGTTGGCGTATCTAAGAACTGGTGATGATAGTCATCGAATATTTTTTTTTAACAAACTGATAAAAATGCAACATAGCAAGACGATTAAGAAGGTAAAGAGTTGAAAAGCATTATTAAATGATATCGTAAAGATAGAGTAGAATTTAAAATAACATGATTAATTACGCAAACGAGTGACGATTACAACCACACACCTATATACACATACTCGTATGATGATGATGATAATTATAGTAGACGCAATATATCTTTCATTATACCAACACAACTGAAATACATACATATTAAAAAATATTTCATATTAATCGACAAATTACTAAAAGAAATATAAAAATAAATAAACCAAAGTCACTTGAAGCGTGAACTTCATATCCAACCCTGATATATTTTGGAAAATATTCAAAGATTGAAGCATTTATGTCTGCTATTAGATGCTCGCAGGGGGAATGCCGGTCGACAAGAGCACTCTTGGAGGCTAGCATTCTTTGAGGAGCGCCGCCCCCACGGACCCGAGGATATAGGGGGCGCCGTGAGGTTCCCTCCTGGGATGGCAGGTAACGACCCTGATTGGATCTGGACTACGCTTTGGACTACGAACGGGAATTGACGCTTTGGGCTGGCGGATGTGATGGTTTCGACCTAGTTGCTTTGCACAGTAGCGCCGAGGTGAAACTCGTGTGTGAAAGGCTCCAATTCAACTACCATACCATCTCCGTCCCGGTAAAACCTTGGCAGGCCTCGGAGTACGTTCGAAGTTCGCACCATTGGGTTGGTGGTGTAGGTTTGGTTAAGACAGACTCCCGATTAGCGCTGGTCTGGCTCTGAGCACTTGTCCCCATAAGGGCTTGTGCCAACCCTCGCATGGCCTCCCTGCTCTGCAAAGATAACCATGGGACCAAAAAGGCAACTACACACACGAACGGAGATAGCGGCTCCAAGGGGGGACCCAACAAAACTGGAGCAAACAAAATCAAAAGACCAGAAACATCCAAAAAGAAACAAAACATAATAACGACGACCCAACCAGCGGTTACAGCCACGATGTTAACAGTACATCGAAAGTGGTACTAACCACGACAAAAGCGAAGAATAACACAATGACAGTTAAGGCAGACGAAAAACGGAGAATAGCAGACAGTCTGGTTCAGACTGAGATTCCTGCGGTGTGCGGGCGCAGCAAAAAAATGATGCGAACGCCAGAGCGTCCTATTAAGGAAAAGAGGGAAAGTCTGCAGGACGCTTCAGGTGTTCGAGCCTCGGAAGAAGATAATATAAAGAGCACCAAAAATTCGATTGTCGCTGCTGCGATCGTTACCGAAGCGACCGATGCAAGGGTCGCAAACCCCGACATTGCAACAAAAAATCCAGAAGCCAACGAGGAGATTACGGCACGAAAAGCAACGAGTTACCAGACACCGCGTGATTGCACCGCCAACGTCGAAAATGTCGCGGAAGTACTGCACTCGGAAACGAAACGCGCTAACCTTTCCCAAGGATAGTTGCAAGGTACAATTGTGGCCCAGTGAGACGAAGAAAAAAGGCTACTCCGAAAAGCGGGAGATGTTCTGAAAAGAATACAATCTGCATGCGACTCCCCAAAAATCAGCGAAGCAGCAAAGGTGGGGTGAAATCTAAGGGCGACATGCAGATAGCTCCATCATTAAAAGTCAATTAAAGAATCGCGTCTAGCCCAACCGAAGGAGATCGGGATAAAAGAAGGAAGGAAGAGGCACTTGATGGGCGTGGAGTACCAGTTTACGGGTTCCAGACAGTGCTTAGAAAAGGAGCGAAGGAAGCCGCTAAGAAACTCCTTCAAAAAAAGCCAGAAAATAAAATTCGCACGGACGCCCAATTAGAAAAAGGACCTGATGCAAAACAGGAGTCAGGAGCTCAGGGACCACCTTCTTTAGGGTGCACCTAACGCCTAATGAATCGATATCATCTTTCCAAGCCAAGTTTAATGCTTTGGAGGGCGCTGTCTCGAACGCAGAGGGCAAAGTGCTAGTTGGGAGCGACTTCATCGCGAAAGCAATCGAATGGGGCATGCCCAAGACGGATCCGCGGGGAAAATGAATCCTGGGAATGGCGGCCAGTACGGCCCTCGTCATACTTAACTCTGGAAATACGCCGACTTTCCACCGTATTGGCTGTGAGGGAACCATACCGGACGTGACATTCGCCTCGGACTCCTTAGTACGGAGGATACACAATAGGAAAGTATTAGAGGACTACTCAGCCAGTGATCATCAGTGCATTCTGCTTGAGATCAGCGATGTTGTCTCCCGATGTCCGTGCTCTCGGCCTTCTACAACTGGATGGAACATCGGAAGGATGGCGGTCGAGAGGTTCGTCGAGGTGCTCACAGAAGGTGGGCCGCTGCAGGGAGCTTCGGAGGGGACGGAAGAACTGGCAGCTCAAGACGTGGTGAACTCTACTATGAGCATCATTACGACTACTTGCAAAGCTTCTATGCCCCGTTGAAGACCCCGGCACAGCAAGCCCCGAGTGTACTGGTGGTCAACTGAAAGGGAGTATCACAAGCTTCGACGTGAGGCTTAACGGGTACGGAACGTTCACGAGGCATGCAACTGGGTGCCAGCATATAAGTCAGCCAGGAAATGCCTTCGCAAACTGATCAACAGTAGCAAGGCTCGCTGCTGGCAAGACCTAGTGGACAATGTGAACAAAGATCCGTGGGGCCTTGGCTACAAGCTGGTCATGCGGAAGCTTGGTGCCCTACGGAAGCCTTGTATACATGACGCGGAAAAGATGGACGTGATAGTGCGGGGACTCTTCCCCGCCCATCCCGTCCGTGTTGACGCTGTCCATGGCGAAACAGTAGTCAAGTGCCCACTCTTCACACAGCTGGAACTGGAGGAGGCAGTCCTCTCATTGAAAACGAGGAAGGCTCCAGGTCCAGATGGTGTTCTAGCTGAGGTGTTGCGGCTCGTCTATCACCATTGTCCTGACTTGCTGCTCAGCATATTCAGCGCTTGCCTACGGGACGGGGTTTTCCCGGTACGATGGAAGGTGGCGAGGCTCGTGCTGATGAGCAAAGGGAAGGGAAATCCCGGATCGCCGTCTGCATACCGCCCGTTATGCATGCTAGACACGGCTGGGAAAGTGCTAGAGAAACTCATCAAGGGAAGACTCACTGACGCGACTCGTGCTGCTGGGGACCTATCTTCTAGGCAGTATGGCTTTAGAGCAGGACGTTCTACCATTGATGTGATTGCAGAGGTGGTGAAAGCGATTCAAAGGGCAGAGGCATATAGTCGCACCAAGCGACGGATCGTCCTGTTGGTGACACTCGACGTCAGGAATGCCTTCAACTCCGCTAGATGGGTGGATATTCTGGACACGCTGGAAAACTCTTTTCAAGTTCCAGAATATCTAATGCGGCTTTTGAGGAACTACTTAAAGGACCGAAACCTGCTCTACGACACGACACAGGGCCAATAAAAGATGGAAATTACATCGGGTGTTGCCCAGGGATCTATCCTTGGTCCGGACCTGTGGAATGTGTCTTACGACGGGCTACTGAGACTTGAGATGCTAGATGAGTCGCGCTTGGTCGGCTATGGGGATGATGTTGCGGCTCTGGTCACTGGACGCACCGTTGAACAAGCGCAACTTAGGCTAGGTATGCTAATGCGCCGAGTGAGGGACTGGATGACTGCTCGTGGGCTCAGTTTAGCACTGGAGAAAACCGAAGTGGTCATCTTGACAAAAAAGAGAATCCCTAGAGAAAGGATGATCAGTATTGGAGATATACAAATCGAATCGAAGCCAGCGGTGAAGTACCTGGGGCTACTGATCGACTCGAAGATGAGTTTCTCTGAGCAAATCAGGACAACGACTGAGAAGGCTGCTTCGGGAATATTGGCCCTGAGTCGACTTATGGCCAACGTAGGGGGACCCAGCCCATCAAGAAGACGCCTCTTGATGATTACGGAGCAGAGATATGGGGCGACGCTTTCAGCAAGGAGGCATACCGAAAACGTTTGGCACAGGTACAGAGAAGAGGAGCACTGAGAATTGCATCTTCGTATCCAACAGTCTCTGACTCGGCGGTGAGAGTTATTGCAGGTGTGATACCTGTCGCCCTCCTTGCTAGAGATTGCCGCACTATTTACCTGTGCCGAAACGAGGATGCGAGGGAGATGGTTGTCCGCGAGGAGAGACATCGCTCGCTCAACAATTGGCAGCAGTCTTGGGTCAATTGTACGAAGGGAAGGTGGACTGCGCGTCTCATCCCAGATGTGAGACCGTGGCTAAATCGAAGGCATGGTGAGACTGACTTCTATCTGACCCAGCTTTTGAGCGGGCACGGGTGTTTTCAGTCTTTCCTGCACAAGATTGGTAAGTCACGGTCTCCCGACTGTCGGTTTTACCCAGGAGAGGAGGACAATGCCTGTCACACTTTTTTTGCGTGTACAAAATGGATCAGGCTGTGAAGGGAACCCTACAGGGAGATGGGAGAGCTCACCCCGTATAATATAGTTACGGTCATGCTCGAATCGGTTGACAAATGGAGCCAGGTGGCACATTATGCTCGGGCAGTCCTAAAATTTAAAAGGGACTCACAGCAGCAAGGGGCGCTGGGGTTGGGGACCGCTCTTCTGGCATTTCCTCTTCCCCTCTCACCTTCCGCCAGGAAAGGGACTCCCCAGCTTGAAGGCGCCCCACAGCGTAACAAAACGAGACCTGGCCCGAAGTAATGTGTCAACGGTTCCAGCCTGGGTTCTCAGGTTGACAGAGGAGGTGTTTAGTGGGTAGTCTAGTCGCGCATGAGAGTCCCACATTCTGTGCATAAATAGCATTCACCTCCCTACCACAAAAAAAAGACCAATATTGACTCAATATTTTATTAGTTTTTTTATAAAAAATTAATTTTTAAAAAATACGCTACCATAGAAATTGTTATGAATTTTTCATTTTTAAACCTATACCTGTTTACATTTTCAAAAAGTGTCAGTAGGAAGGAACAAATTCAAATAATTAGAAAATGTTTAAATATCTTTTCAATAACACTGCATTCAATTATTTTATCAATTAAGTAATTCGAATGGAAATTCTAAATAAGCATTTTCCATCAAATACATTGTACATCATTGTTGTTATAAGCACTTTCCATGATTTGCTGACAACAGTTAAAATAGATACTTATAAATTGGAAAATATAGTATTAATAAATGAGTTGATAAAACGATATCAATGCGGGCGTTTCATTCGATATAATTACAGGTTCAAGTGCCTGATATGATACGTATTTGTATTTGACACTAAGTTGAAGTGCTTAAGTGTTGTTTTGGTGAAGAAGTGGTTTTAGTTCTCGACGGTAACTATAGGTTCAAGGGCCTATTAGTCACATCCTTTTATTCTGACAACGTTGTTGCCAAGTTTAAGTGCTTGTGTAACAAATAAAAATATATAAATTTTATACAGTAGAGTCAGTTGGCACGAATCGAGACTTCATGTCTTGAACCGATGAGAGGTCAGTTTGGATTTCCTTCGGGAAATTTCGTACAAGTGTAGAAAATCATTACATATTTTACAATGTCGATTAACTTTTTATCTGTGTCGCCAAATCTTAAATTGATCAAGAGTTTTCGTTATTGTTGTAATTCTGAAAAATGGTAAAATGTTTGCATGGAAATTTATGTATGTCCGTTAAAAAGAAAGTATGTATTTGCTACATCACTGAACTCATCATATCTAATTTGGAATTTTGAGCTGGTGACCATCTAATAATATCTGAAAAATTGCCTTTTCTAAATTAAAATGTAGTCCTTGCATGAAACATTGAAATCTATAAGAATTCCGCATCCTCTATAGATGATTTACGTACTCATTAATCAATATTGCCAATTCTCACTTTTCTATACATGCCTTTAACATACATCAAAATGGAAAATTCCAATCCAACTTAAATGCGAATTTACATAGCCTTGCTCCACTTTACATCAAAGAATTCCCATATGCAATGCCAATTTTCAACAAATTTCATGGAATTTGATTTATAACTACAGCCAACCAATTAAATTTCCCATTATTGCAACGAGAATTCTAACGATTTACTTAAAATTCCAGATGCAAGTAATTTAATCCCTCAAACAAACTCGAGACAGGATGAGAGTCCAATCTGATTCCTCTCTTCAGTAACAAATATTTACCAAAAGATGTCATGTGAGCAATCATAATGTAGGCAAATTTTTTTTCTTGGCTACGAAAAACGCCAATTCATCTTCCTTCCGTATTCCACCATGTCCTTTTTTGGCCACTTCACCGCACCGCATCGAAAAATATTCGTTTTTCGCAATTCTTGTCGTTACATTCGGGGTGACTCCTTTAACCCTTGCAACAACGAGAGAGAGTCTACAGAGACGGAATGTATGCACAGGACTTCCAACTATGCCAAAGCCATCATACTTAGTCACCCAGAACCGATAGAGCAAAGGTCATCCTCGTGGAATTCCATCGTATGGTGGTGAATTCATTTTTGGCATTAGTTGAATCCCATTCAGTAGTTGGCAATATGCCATTAAAAATATTTTTGGGTTTCATAGGAACCAGTGCGAGTGGAGAATTTAAAAGTGAATTTAAAAGGATCAAGGATGGAGATATGTAGATGAACGTGTATGTGGAATAAATGCATGCCTATAAGCCAAACCAACAAACAAACTCTCACACAAGGTTGGCTAGTCGTTATCGTTCGATTTATGCAAATCCTTTTATTTCACAGAATGCATAATGGTCATACGATTTATGACGTGATTTATCTGCGAACAAGTTCGATGATGGGATTGGTGAAAAATCAAATTTGAGGATATTTCTCATTATTACATAAATGATGTCCATGACTGACTACACATGGTTACCATTACTTAAAAAAATATTTCTATTGATCAAGTTTTGCGTGTTTTTCTTAAGCTTTTAGTTCAGTGGTAGGCAAAATGGGCAATGAAGGTACAATTGCTACCTATTTGGAAAAGCCTGGAAGCACAAATAGCTCAACGAGCTCAAAGAAAATCATAAACCAAAAATCAAGGGAAATCGTAAGACAAACAATCGAAATAAAGGGGAAGCTTGGTAAAGATAAGCTCTAAATATGTGTAGTACCCGAGTATAGTTTATAGCTTTTATTTCTATTAGCAGAGAAGAAGGAAAATACGTGTGGTCTGCTTGGTGACTATGACAGAAGTGACATTTTATTTAAAATAGGTTATGAAGTACATCAAAGAAAAATAACAGTGTGACAATGAACGTTCGGATTATAGGGTAACTCTAACACTCCTCCTTAAGACTATCGTTCTTGTTGCACTCCCATCGCTTCTCTGAATTGCGCATATTTAGTCTTGTCCAGCGATTTTGTAAGAACATATGCAACTTGCTCAGTGGTGCTTATGTAATCGGCTTTTATTTGATTTTAGTTGAGTGCATCCTGTATGAAATGATGACGTATGTCAATTTGTTTGGTTCTAGCAGAGAACCCTGCATTTGAGGCGATCACAACTTTACTTGGTTGTCACACAGGATTTGAAGTGGTCGCTTCTTTTGACCAAGTTGAGTGACAAGTCCGTCCCACCACAGTGTCGCTTTTAAAGTAGCTGAGAGCACCATGTATTCAGCTTCACGCGACGAAAGTGCCACTGTATGCTGTCTTTTGGAACTCCAAGATGTCGCTCCTTCTTGAGCAATAAAGACGAATCCAATGTTTGACCTACGATCATCACTGTTAGCTGCCCAATCAGCATTTGTGTAACCCATTATATTGTTGTTACCATTTTTACTGAATTTTAGTTTTATTGAAGATGTGCCAGCAATTTGTGCTTTCATTGGCCTTTCCCGTCTCAGGTCAAAATGTATTTGAATGGTACTGCGAAAGTCCACTGTAACATGCAAGAAGGTTCGAGCTTCTTGAATCCTTTCAGCGGATAAGTCACCCAATATTTGCTGAAACACCTTAGGCTTAGCTCTGGTTCTTCCAGTACATAGTGAACAGCTTGAATATTCAGTTACTATCAGAACTAACTTATTAGAGCTGCCATGTTTCGTTTGTGTTCGGGAACCCTTCCTACTTAGTGCTTCAAGTGCTTGGAATCTCTATTTCAAGAAATGCAGAAATTGTTGCAGGGCTGGTATCTCTTTAGGGTGTTGTAACATTTGTTTGAATAGAATATTGTAGTAATCGAGCAGTTATACTAGCTAACTGCTCGAAAACCCTCCTATCTCCTATCCAAATTGTAATAGCAGATTTAAAAAAAAAATGTAATTTTTTCCCCTGTAATTGTAATTTGTAGAATGGTTTTTCTTCTTATTATTAGTAAATGTAACCTCATATCAATTTTCCTCTATATTAAAATTTAAATGTTCTCCGTTAATTATCTTTTCCATAAAATTTAATTTTCATTACTTTCTAAAATTTTCATTTCTATCTTTCATGTAAATTTCTTCACTGCATGTAAATTTTCTTCTATTTATTTAAATTTCTTTACTTCATTTTTAATTTCTTTAGTTCAGTTAAAATTTCCCTACTCCAGTTAAATTTTGGTTTTTTTTTCTTAAAATTTGAATCTGCCCATAATTTAGGATGTGGAACCCCTGACTTAGTCCAGGGCAACGGTGCATTACCTAAAAATGCATTCGCTTCCATTTTTGACGTTAGCGTAAACAGTAACTCTTATCTGCGATTCCCTTAGTAACGTAAAATAAATATGATGAATCCGAAATGGGTGCACCAGCTGGTGATATGATCAGCTTGTGTGTGTGTTTACGGGAAAACAAGAAAAAACATGGAACGAAGAAGATAAGAGGGAAAAAACAATGAAGGGGAGATCGCGCGCGGACAGTACTCGGGGAAAGAAGGTTTGGATAGTTGGCTCTGTTGGGGGACAAGACACGCGCTGCTAGTGGGTCAGAATTCAACCCTGGGCTGACAAGCTGTAACTTGTGAAAACTTGCGGAGGAGGGAGCACTTCATATTAAAGCTGATTGAGTTCAGCGTGTTTTTGTATTGGAGTGTACAGACGCACGACTTTCGTGCGTAACTGTACTCGACGTAGCAACCGAGCATGACTCAGTTTTCTTTATAAATACTCGAATGACGTTGGATTAAGTCAGTTCGTCTCGATCACTCCAGTAGCACGCTCGCAAATAAACGTCTTATTAAATAAAATAAAATTATTAAACTAAAATTAACGTTTATTTATTCAACTAAAGTTGTTCTCCCATTCCTGGTCTAACAGTTTATGGGCCCAGTTTACGTAGTAACTGTGAAAATTAGGAGAACAAAAAGTGGAAAAATTAACTCGACGAGTCCCACGTGGCGCGGAACGGAAGTCGGCCATTGTTCGGTTGTGTCGAACTTAACGAGAGTGAAAACGTGCGGAGTGTAAATCGAATCCGTGATGTCAGTCGGCATCTCAGTAAAGGGCGTGAAGCCATTTGACGGAACGAATTTTCAAGGCTGGAAAGCGCAAGTAAATGCTTTGTTTATGATGCATGATGTTCACGATGTCGTCGACGGCACGAGGCCGGAGCCTGCTGCTGGAAACGGGCAAGCGGCCGCATTGAAGAAAAATATAAAGGAAGATGCAACGGCAAAGTTTATAATACTGTCGAATCTCGACGAAACGCAATAGGTGTGTGTATTGTCCTGCGTTTCTGCGAAAGAAATGTGGGATAAATTGTACCTAATTCATGAACAGAAAACCGCAACAAATAAACTAGGTTTGCTACAAAAGTTTCACGCGTATCGAATGAGTGAACCGGATACGGCAGTTCAACATGTGGCGAAGGTGACAAACATGTCAAGGACATCGGCGAAGATGCGTCGGACGCTACGACAATGGCTCATTCGTAGGTGAAATGAGCGGTTCGGTTGCGTTGGACGTCAAAAGTGCGGGAACCGCGAAGGTGCTGTGGACAAAGACTCAAGTGATGAAGGCCGATCAGAGCGATGTCTGGCTGATTGACAGCGGCGCATCGCGACATCTAACTCACCGACGTGACTGGCTATCAGACAATACGGACAATATGGGTGCTACAGTATCGCTTGGCGATAATCAAAACTGCAATGTCGCCGGTGAAGGCACAGTGAAAATTAAAAACTTGATCGATGGAGTGTGGCAAGATACAGAAATCGAAAATGTGCTACACGTGCCAAAGTTACGAAAAAATCTGTTCTCTGTCGGAGTATGTACTAAAAAGGGATTCCAAGTGCGTTTCGAAAATAATCAAGTTATCGTGGCGCGTGACAGTGAAGTACTTGCCACGGGAATGAAGCAAATAAATGGCGTGTACAGAATAATTTTCAAGGTCGCAAAACAAGGGAGCAACGCAGAAGCCAATGTAGTTGCGACGAATTTAACCGTATGGCACGAGTGTTTGGGACACATCGGGAAGCGTGCAATTCGTGAATTAGTGGAAAAAGGACTCGTGAGTGGAGTAACATTTACAGACAAAAGTGATGTTTTCTGTGAGCCGTGCAGTCTTAGAAAAGCGCACAGGTCACCCTTTAATAAGAAAATGGAGCGCGACAAGAAAATAAAGCCAGGTGAAAAAATGCACTCAGATGTCTGTGGGCCCATGTCGACGAACTCGGTCGGAGGATCAAGGTTCTTTTTGACATTCAAAGACGAAGCAACAGGCTACAGCCACGTCTATTTCATGAGAAGGAAATCCGAAGTATTCGAAAAATTTAAAACTTTCGAGAAAATGGTCGAGAACAAATTCGGAAGAAAAATGAAGACTCTTCGCTCCGACAATGGTCGAGAATTCTGTAACGAAGAGATGGACAAATATCTTGAGGAATGTGGCATCAGACGAGAAACGACACGCCGTACAACCCGGAGCAAAATGGAAAAGCCGAGCGCGACAATCGGACGATTGTCGAAAGTGCCCGTACAATGATAATCGCGAAGAATCTTCCATTGACTCTATGGGCAGAAGCAGTAAATTGTGCAGTGTACGTGTTAAATCGAACCGTATTGACGAGTGGCACCGTAACTCCGTACGAAGCGTGGACTGGGAAGGTTCCGAACCTAAAGCATCTCCGAATCTTTGGATCAGATGCATACGTACACACTCCGAAACAATTCACGCGAAAATTTGACGCTCGAGCAATCAAGAAAGTTTTTGTTGGATACACGGAAGAGTCAACAAATTACCGGGTATACGATCCTGAAAAGAAAAAAGTCAGCGTTGATGGAAACGTCGTATTCAACGAGAAAATCGGGCCGCCGTCGGTAGAAGCGAACGAGAAGGAAGATGAATATGAAATATTTCTTCCAATGAACGAGGCACGAGAAGATAACGAAGGACATGAAATCGACGAGGAAGAAGAACACGAGAACAACGGTGAGGACAACGTCAACATCAGAGAACGAGAAGAAGAAGATCACGACGAGGACAACGCACAAGGGAACGAGCAAGAAGATGAAGCTCACGAAAATCGAAGAGTCCCGCGAGAGCGAAACGCAATTCAAACTCCGAGAAGGTATCGGCACGATGCAAATGTAGCCGAATACGTCATTCTTTTGACATACAAAGAAGCAACAAAGAGCACTGAAGCCAAGCAAGTGCGATTTATGACGAATTTAAAGCACATGAAGAAAATCATACGTGGGAACTTGTAACAAAAACGCCGGACATGAGGCTAATCGATTCGAAATGGCTATTCCGCGTGAAGACGGACGTCGACGGGAAGTCACACCGCTTCAAAGCCCGATTGTGCGCGAGAGGTTTTCTTCAACGTGAAGGGATTGACTTCAAAGAAACATTCTCCCCAGTCGTGAGATATGACTCACTAAGGATTCTGCTGGCAACGATAGCAGCGAAAAATCTCAACGTGGTGCAGTTCGATGTTCAAACTGCATTTTTGTACGGGAAACTTGAAGAAACAATCTTCATGAAAGTTCCGGAAGGACTGAAGCTGAAAGGCACGGTTAACTATGGCATCGAGTATCAAAGCGGCGGTAGCGAAGCAAAGCTGATAGGTTTCTCAGATGCTGAATACGCCGGAGATGTAGAGACGCGAAGGTCAACGACCAGATATGTATTCTGTCTGTCAAACGGAGCCGTAACATGGTCGTCACAACGACAAAAACTGGTGACGTTGAGCACAACAGAAGCCGAGTACGTAGCTGCATCGGCAGCTGCTCGGGAAGTATTCTGGATTAGAAAATTGTTGTCGGACATCGGATGTCCTTGTGATAAAGAAACAACGCATTATGTTGATAATCAAAGCGCAATCCAACTAGTCAGAAATTTAGTTTTTCACAAAAGAACCAAGCATATAGATGTTGACTTTCACTTTATTCGCGAGAAAGTGAACGAAAAAGAAATCGTTGTTGAATACGTTTTATCTGCAAATCAAAGAGCAGATATATTTACAAAGGCGCTGCCACGAGATCTATGTTACAAGCTAAACATGATAACAGCAAAAGAGAAACACTCGAACGGCGGTAGTATTAAAGCTGATTGAGTTCAGCGTGTTTTTGTATTGGAGTGTACAGACGCACGACTTTCGTACGTAACTGTACTCGACGTAGCAACCAAGCACGACTCAGTTTTCTTTATAGATACTCGAAGGACGTTGGATTAAGTCAGTTCGTCTCGATCGCTCCAGTAGCACGCTCGCAAATAAACGTCTTATTAAATAAAATAAAATTATTAAACTAAAATCAACGTTTATTTATTCAACTAAACTTGTTCTCCCATTCCTGGTCTAACACTTCCGAACCCTGATTCTTATGGTGCCGCAAGAGAGTAGTCCCTGTGACGCAACTGGAGAAGTGTGCCATTGGTATTCTTGCTTGGGAAGAAAGAGTGAAATGGAAAGACCGAATTTTTTTTGCCTGATACAAATACACATTTACATATATATATATATATATATATATATATATATATATATATATATATATATATATATATATATATATATATATATATATATATATATATATTGTCGCGTGTTATTGGTTCGCGGCCTATAATTTTAGCGTTCCGGGAAAGTGAAATCGCTATGTCTTTTAATTTAAGTTAAAAGAGTTTATTTAATTAAATAAAATGCACAATAATCAGTTAACACTTTCACTAATTTTAATTGTCAAAGAATCTAACGTTTGTCCATAAATTTATTATCGCAATTGTCTTCTAAATTACTTCACAATTACGAAACACACTTTTCTATTCGCTTTCCACACACTATCGCAGTTCTTATCACGGTCGAATGAATGATGATCCCCCATTCATTCAGCTCGCCTTTGTATAGGGTCTCTACCTATTCACCCATTTCTCGTTTATTGGCGAATGTTCTACCGAGAGGTACCTGGTAGATTCGTGCAAATTAATGAATAGAGTGACGTCACTTGCAGATGTTGATCATGCTTGTTGGGTTCTCGTGGTTTCGAGTGAATTCGTGTTCTGCATTGTTGTGAAAACAATTCCGACAGTAGCTCGCAGAATTACTTGTACATGTAACACTGCCCCCACCTCAGTTCTTTTCGCCCCGAAAAGATGTGTCGCTATTCGTAGTCAATTCTCCCTGGGTGTAATATGGGGCAAGCCGGTCCAGATGCACGATTTTCATTTTGGCTCTCGGCTTACGTTGTTCCTGTATTCGGTATACAACGTCGTTGATCCGCTTTGTAACTCGGTATGGTCCCTCCCAATTATGTTGCAACTTCGGAGACCTACCCTTTCGCCGTTGCGGGTTATAAAGCCACACCAAGTCATCTTGCTGGAAGCCAGTAGAATTAGCCTTTAGATCATACCTGGTCCTCATGCGGTCAGTAGCCGATTCGAGGTGTTTTCGCACTGTCCGATGTATCTTGTTCAACCGTTGTCTTAGATCACTTGCGTACTCCGAGACCGTTTGGGGTTTCTCAGGGGGTGTTCCGAACTTTATATCGGCTGGCAAACGAATAGTCTTTCCAAAAATGACTTTGGCTGGGGCTTGGCCCGTTGATGCATGTTCGGCAGCTCTGTACGCCATCAAAAATAGTGGGATATGTCGGTCCCAGTCCCTTTGGTTCTCGTCAACCATTTTGGCCAGATGTTTATTGAGCGTGCCGTTGAACCGTTCGACCATTCCATCGGATTGGGGATGCAGCGGTGTTGTCCTCGTTTTCCGTATTCCCAGTAGTTCAAACATTTCGCCAAAAACTAGTGACTCAAAGTTTCGGCCTTGATCTGAATGTAATTCGCAAGGTACGCCGTACCTACTGACCTAATTTAACACTAGCTGTTCAGCTACGGTAGTTGCTTCCTGGTTGGGAATGGGGTAGACCTCGGGCCACTTGCTGAAATAATCGGCTACAACCAGCGTATATCAATTTCCCCAATCGGATTCCGGAAAGGGTCCTGCGATATCAACAGCAATCCTTTCGAATGGCACGACTACGTTATAGGTTTGCATTTGTCCTCTCAGTCGTCGCTTTGGGCCTTTGACGGAAGCGCAAATTGTGCATCAGCGACACCAGTCCTCTACGTCTTCTCGAGCGTGGAGCCAGTAGAAACGTTCCCGCAATTTCGCTAAGGTCTTGTTAACACCAAGGTGGCCTCCCGAGGATCCTTCATGCATTTCCTTAACCACATCGTGGATTCGGCTTTTGGGAAGTATAGTTTGCATCCTATAGGAGCTACCATCCGCCATTTCCCATTTCCGCTTGAGTACGCCACCCTCCACCTGAAGGGAGTTCCATTGTGCCCAATAGCTTTTCAGGGTTGCGCCATGCATTGAAACGTCTTTCCACTCAGGTCGCCCAGTCGTCTCCTTCCATACGAGCAATGGTCCGATGTCTTCATCGGCTAACTGGGCACTTCGAATCTCCTCCGATGACCAACCTTCATCGAATTCGGCCGTTATCACTCGCAGATCAACGGGCGGCTCCTTTTCCTCAATCCGTTGGCAATGTTTGCAGTTAGCTGGACATGGATGACGAGATAGGGCGTCAGCAATTCCATGAACTCTGCCCTTGTGAAGCAGTTGGGGCCTCACTAGGTCTGGTCGGATCGTCGATCGGGTTGCACCAGTGTCGTTTGTTAGGGTGCATTGTTCTTCATCAACTTGACCAGGAAGGCATCTGTCTGCTTCTCCACGATGTTGCCTTGGCACGGTGCTGGGGATGTCGATACTCCTAGCCAACGTTCGCCCCACGAAGTTGGCCCTTGCAGTTTGATGGGCCTCCATTCTAGGCTCCTGACACGGTCTGGATCTCCACCACCCTGGACAATAGCTCGGTCTTCTTCCCTTCTTGCAGTCTCTTTGCAGGTGCCCTTTTTCCCCGCAATTCCAGCATCTAGGCGCACCATTCACCTGCAGCTCTCGCTCAATTCCCACGCGCTCACACCTGCAATTATCTGCCACTACCTCGCGAACCCGGGCAGTGGTACGGGTCACATTTTTGGCTGCCTCAAAATTTAAACTATAAGCCAATGCATCCTTGACTGTTTGCTTTTGAGCTAACCGCACGGCTTGTTGCAATTCCTTGTCCTTTAAGGCGCTGATGAATGCTTCTGCTGCTACGTCATCTCGATGTTCTGGGTCGTACGCTGGGTAAGCCAAGAGTGCCAGTCGCTCAATGTCTTGTGCTAGCTGCTGCAAGGTTTCGCCAGACTTCTGCATCCGATGCCGTAGCTGTGCCCGGTAAATCTGCTTCAGATGATCGTCTCCATAACGCATGTCGAGCGCATTCATTATAGCAGCCGGGTTTGAATGCAGCTCAACGGGGATAGTCTGCAAAAGCTCGGCAGCTGGGCCTCTTAGAGCAAGAATTAACGCAGTTGCTCTTTCCTGCTCATTCCAGTGATTTATCCCAGCTGCTGCTTCAAACTGGATTTTGTAAATAGTCCAGACCGTTTGCCCATCGAATATTGGTGCTTGCACATTCCTAGATGAGCTTTGCGCTGCGGTTATAAGCGGAGCTGGTGAAGTAGTTACTACTGCCTTCGCTGGTTCCAATTCTTTTTTCACTTTTTCCATCTCATGGTTCATTCTCTCTTCGACCTGGCTGACCTTTTCCTCGACCTGGTAAACCTTTTCCTCGACGCCTTTAATTTGTTTGTTCAGGCTGCCGAGCTCCGCTTTTATTTCGGTGGACTGTTTTTGAAAATCTGCCTTGATTTCGATCGCTTGTTGGTCTACCTTCGCTGGTTGTTCATTTAGCTTCGCAGCTAAACTGGATATCTGTTCATTTAGCTGCGCTGATTGTTCATTTAACTTCGCAGCTAAACTGGATGTCTGTTCATTTAGCTGCGCTGATTGTTCATTTAGCTTCGTTGATTGTTCATCTAGCTTCGCAGTCAGACTCGATGACATCAGCATTAACATTTGCATTAGCGCATTTTCTGGCTCCTTTGATTTTGGTGTTTCTACTTCTCCACCTTCTGCGCCTTTTTCCGCATCTGAGGGCTCACCCGAATCCAGATTCACGCCTTCCGACTCGATCGCGTCACGCAAGCGTGCAATCAGTATGGCCTTTGTACCTTGTGTAGCCAGATTTCGTTATTCCAACTCCTCTTTGAGCTCCGATATGCTCAATTGATTAATTTTGAGATGTAAATTTCCTGGCATTTTTATTGTTTCGGCTATTTTTCCACGTTAATTTTCACAATTGTGCACTTTAAAACTGTTTAAACATTTTCCCTTCCAAAATTTTTCTTTCTCACTTCTTAACACCATTGTCGCGTGTTATTGGTTCGCGGCCTATAATTTTAACGTTCCGGGAAAGTGAAATCGCTATGTCTTTTAATTTAAGTTAAGAGAGTTTATTTAATTAAATAAAATGCACAATAATCAGTTAACACTTTCACTAATTTTAATTGTCAAAAAATCTAACGCTTGTCCATAAATTTATTATCGCAATTGTCTTCTAAATTACTTCACTATTACGAAACACACTTTTCTATTCGCTTTCCACACACTATCGCAGTTCTTATCACGGTCGAATGAATGATGATCCCCCATTCATTCAGCTCGCCTTTGTATAGGGTCTCTACCTATTCACCCATTTCTCGTTTATTGGCGAATGTTCTACCGAGAGGTACCTGGTAGATTCGTGCAAATTAATGAATGGAGTGACGTCACTTGCAGATGTTGATCATGCTTGTTGGGTTCTCGTGGTTTCAAGTGAATTCGTGTTCTTCATTGTTGTGAAAACAATTGCGACAGTAGCTCGCAGAATTACTTGTACATGTAACAATATATATATATACATATATATATATATATATATATATATATATATATACATATATATATATATACATATATATATATATATATATATATATATATATATATATATATATATATATATATATATATATATATATATTATATATATATATATATATATATATATATATATATATATATATATATTTTTTTTTATATATATATATATATATATATATATATATTTTTTTTTTGATAGATTGTTTGAATAGCTCACCACTTTCGGCCACTTTGGCAAATTTAAATATTCAACTTTTAAAATTTTCAGTGAATTTCTTTGAACATATTTGTGGTTTTAGAATTTATATTTTCATATATATATATATATAGTGATAAGTGCAACCTTCCCTTTTAGCCTCTAAACTGTATACTTACAGAAAATGTCCACCAAACGCACGCCAGATAAGCGTCGGTTGCGTTTGGACGCAGGGCCCACGGCATTGTGCGTCATCTGCCAGCAGGCACGAAACGATGGAACGTGCGAACATCAATTCCACGAAGCCTGCGTGACTCAGCATTTACTGGTCAGCCGGACTTGCCCTTTGTGCCGACAACCAGCAACGTTGGCGAGTCCACCTTCCAGCCACCTGGAACTTTCAGCTGCTCAAGGGGCGGTGCCCAAACCGAAAGACTGCCGGGATCAGGTTTCACCAGCGGCTGATGAGCTCAAATAACTGGCCGTAGCCGAAATAGTGCCACCTGCTGAAGGGCAGAAACCAACTGTGGCTGTAGAGGCGACCGTCTTGCAAAACCTGATGGCGTTAATGCAAGGGTTGACTACCCGGGTAGCCACGCAAGCAGCAAAATCCAATCCCACCTCGTCCAAGAATGCGGGATCTTCCGGTAGACCAGCAACGTGATCCCGAAAGAAACCGGTCCGGTGCGGCCATGAATCCGTTGGCTCCAGTATACCGGCCCAGGCAGGGTACTTACCGATGCTGCTTATGAGGGCAGCACTCGAGACCGACTGGCGGTTACATTCGGCCTCACCATTAATCCGCTGGTCACGGCTGAAGGAGGGTCCTGGACAAGATCCATGCCAGATTGCAACTTACGGACGAGCCCTTTCATCAATACCGGGCCAACACCTTTCGGTTGAACGATATGGATGAAAGGGTCCTGGACAAGATCTATGCCAGCTGGCAACTTCCGGACGAGCCCTTTCATCAATACCGCGCCGACATCCTTCGGCTGAACGACCAGCTGTCCGAGCCAATGTCATCCACACAGCTGCTGCGGGTGTTGAAGCGCAACCTTAGGCCGGAACTACGTCGCCATATCGCTGACTCAGACCCGCAGAGTATCAAAGCACTGCTGAGGACCGTGAGTCGACTGGAGGGGGTTGAGGAAGACCTCCGCGAACGGCCCTACTTGCTAGCTAGGACGGGTCCACGGTGTGGAATCGCGGAAGTGGCACCAGATTATAACACCATGATCTGGAGGAAAACAGGGAGTTTGACCAGCTTGCTGTAGCCGCGGTAGGGAACCTTGCGACCTGCTGGAATCGCAAGCAAACCGAACACCGGTTTATTGCATGTCGAGTAGAGCATATGGTTTTCTGCTACGGTTGCGGTAAGCCGAACACCAACTTTCCGGACTGGCCAGATTGTGCCGCTCCAAAAAACGGCCGAACGAGTACCCGACCACTTCAGTGGTACTCCCAAACCCCGCAGTAGTTCCCCAGCCAGCTGCTAACCCCAACAACCCTGACGATAACCCACCAGCCATGACCACTATGACTGCGGATGTTCCATATCTTCTGGAGGCCTCGCCAACGACAGTATTGAAGCGACCGCCGCAGTCACTGCCTAAAAAACTTCGGCAGCCCCGGGTGCGAGTGCTCAAGCCATACTATGTTTGACTGCAGGAATATCGGGTGGCTCGAGAGCGAATATTTGCTTCCGAAGAAGTCACCTCTCGCCCGCGCAAACCAAAATGGTTAACCCGTCGTTGGCGGAGCTTCCGCAGAAGAGTGCGCACCTGCTGGCAAACATTAAACTTTTGCAACATCTCGGAGGTTTCTGAGAATGATACCAGACCTTACCAGCCAGTCAAAGTGCTGAGCGAAATCACGATTGCCCTGCTGGACACGGGTGCCAGTATCAGCTGTCTTGCCTTGGGCTTTGGCTCAAAGGTATTCCATCAACATCATACCTTGATTAAACCCTCGCACTCTGAAATCAGTACAGCTGATGGCACGAAATATCCTATCCAAGATAGACTGACAACACCCGTGACGTTCAGAGGTCAAACGAAGGATATTACTTTCTACATTATCCCGTCACTGACTCAGAACGTGTATCTTGGCCTCAATTTCGTCCTTCAATTTGAATTGGCCTCAGATTTATTCACAGATTTGTCTTTAAATACTAGATATGTCAACGAACTGACACCTAACCAACGACAACGTTTGGATGCATCCATCGCTGCTTTTCTATCTTACGCCACACAAAGTCTTCGCCGCACCACAGTGGTTTCACACGTCATCGATGTTGGCAGTAGTAAGCCCATTAAGCAGAGACACCATGCCATCTCACCGGCCATGGAGAAGTTAGTGTATGCAGAGTTGGATACGATGCTCGAGTTGGGAGTTATAGAGGAGTCCCAAAGTGCCTGGTCCTCACCGGTAACCTTGGTGGTGAAGCCAGGTAAATTCCGTCTTTGTCTAGATGCCCGGGAGGTAAACGCAGTGACCATCAAAGACGCTTACCCTCTTCCGCTCATCGATGAAATACTAGGGAGACTGCCGAAAACAAATTATATCACCAGTCTCGACCTAAAAGATGCCTTTTGGCAAATTCCACTCGATGAGGGGTCGAGGGATAAGGCCGCCTTCATAGTGCCTGGAGGACCATTATATCAGTTTGTCACAATGCCTTTTGGCCTATGTAATGCTCCACAAATGATGACCCGGCTGATGGACAAAGTCATTCCACCTCATCTGAAACACCAAGTGTTTGTGTACCTGGATGATCTTCTACTCATCACGGAAACGTTCGACCAACACCTCTTACTCCTGAAAGAAGCAGCCCTGCACATCAGTAAGGCGGGACTCACCATGAACGTACAAAAAAGTACGTTTGTCATGAATGAAGTCATCGGGCATTCCACCATCAAAACAGATCCGAACAAAACTCGTGCGATTGATGAGTTCCCTTACCAAAAACGGTTAAGCAGCTACGACGTTTCCTTGGTGTGTGTGGTTGGTACCGAAGGTTCGTTCGGAATTATGCCATAGTTCCAGCGTCCCTGTCGGACATGCAGCGGAAAGGGGGTTCATTTGGACCGAACTCAGCCGAAAGGCCTTTGAAGAGCTAAAACAAGCCTTAACATCAGCTCCAGTCTTGTACAGCCCCGACTTTAAGAAGCCCTTCTCCATTCATTGTGACGCAAGTCAACATGGAGTTGGAGCCGTGCTGGTGCAATTGACCGATGAGGGAGAAGAAGCTCCCATTACCTTCATTTCCAATAAGCTGAACTCGGCCCAAAGGAACTACAAGTATACCTTGTCCAAGCAGGAATGTTTGGCAGCGGTGATAGCTGTGAAGAAATTCCGAGCCTATATCAAGGGCCACCAGTTTGAGATCATCACAGACCACGCTTCGCTACAATGGTTGATGAACCAAGCCGACTTACATGGACGCCTGGCCCGATGGGCTCTTAAACTGCAAGGGTTCAAGTTTTCCATCAAACACCGGAAAGGCACCCAGAACATCGTACCCGATAGTCTCTCCCGAATGTTTTCACCAGAGGGAGCCGAATTGACAGTGAATGACGAGGACCCCATCAAGATAGATTTGGACAGCCCACATTTCGAATCAGACAGCTACAAAGAGTTGAAGCAAACCATCGAGACCCAACAATCACAGTTGCCTGATTTGAAAGTGATAGACGGCTACGTGTATAGACGGAATGAATACGCCACTGGTGACCCATGGCAGGAAGAAGAGCCCTGGAAACTCTGGGTACTGGAGGAAATGACACAGCACCTGATCTTCCGCGCACATGACCATCCTTTAAGTGCCCACAGAGGTTACGGTCGGACGCTACGGCGACTCAAGAAATACTTCTTCTGGCCTAAAATAGCATCCCAGGTTTAAGACTATGTGAGCGCCTGTGAGACCTGTAAAGGCACCAAAGCGCCCAACCAGCCTCTTCGACCCCCTATGGGTCAACTCAACGTCCCAGAACGCGTATTTCATCGTCTGTACATAGATCTACTCAGTCCATATCCTCGCTCTTCTATGGAACATATCGGAGCTATCGTTGTGTTAGACCAGTTCTTGAAATTCCCACTGGTGGAAGCTATTCGCAAGTTCACGACTCCACCTATCGTGAAATTTCTAGAGAGTCGAGTATTCCACGTGTTCGGAGTACAGTTTAGATCTCGGCAGTTTAAGGGCCTACTCGAACAGTACGGCGTCGAACACCAACTGACGCCCATATACTCTCCTCAGTCTAACGCATCGGAACGATTGAATCGCTCACTGTTAGCCGCGAACCGTTCTCATGTTCGTCCAACTCAGAAAGATTGGGACCGCAGATTGTCCGCCATCACGAAGACAACTGATGCTCTAATTGAAGATCCTTCAGCTCCTTTTTCGCAATCTTCGTCGCCCTGTTATCGCGAAAAAATTAACTGCCCTGTAGTAATCGAGCAGTTATACTATCAAACTGCTCGAGAGCCCTCCTATATGTAATTTTTTCCCCTGTAATTGTAATTTATAGAATAGTTTTTCTTCTTATTATTAGTAAATGTAACCTCATATCAATTTTCCTCTATATTAAAATTTAAATGTTCTCCGTTTATTATCTTTTCCATAAAATTTAATTTTTCGTTACTATTTAAAATTTCAGTTTCTTTCCTTCATGTAAATTTCTTCATTGCATGTAACTTTTCTTAAATTTATTTAAATTTCTTTACTTCATTTTTAATTTCTTTAGTTCAGTTAAAATTTCCCAAGTCCAGTTAAATTTTGTTTTTTTTTTCTCAAAATTTGAATCTGCCCATAATTTAGGATGTGGAATTTAGGATGTGGGACGGTGCAGTACCTAAAAATGCATTCGAATCCATTCTTGACGCTTGCGTAAACTGTAACTCTTATCTGCGATTCCCTTAGTAACGTAAAATAAATATGATGAATCCGAAATGGGTGCACCAGCTGGTGATATGATCAGCTTGTGTGTGTGTGTTTACGGGAAAACAAGAAAAAACATGGAACGATGAAGATAAGAGGGAAAAAGGAATGAAGGGGAGATCGCGCGGGTCATGTCGACATCAACGTCGCCACCACTTCCACCACCAATACCGGACTCATCAATTCCTATTAACATAGATTGGTCAGCATAAGAACCTAAAAGTCAATATTCGAAAGCAACCCAGTTATAAATTTCTCAATCAATGCAATTGCATGTTCTGTAATACAATTGTTAATCATTTGCACAATATTGCTGATCAATACAATTGCACTGATCTATATTAAATACTTTTATGCTGATAACTTAGTTAAGCAATTAATAACACCAAATGTATTATCTAGGTCAAGAAAAGTGTTAAGCTGAAGAATTGTACTTCGTAGAGTTAGTCACTAAATTGCATTAATAAAGTTAATACTGAAAATTTAAACTCGAGGTGTTTTTTTTATTAATTGGAATCGAACACCTACAAATGTGGCGCAGTCGGTAAACACTTAATCCGAAGATAAGTGGAAAATTAGAAGTGAATAAAAATAAAAGAACATTTAGTGACTCTCACTATATCATAAGATTAGTGATAAATTTTTCAATCAGTGACTTAGTGATAAAGGCAAACTAACAATCAGTGAATCTCGTCAAACCTTAAGGTTGATGATCGTAGCAGAACTCTTTGTGTCTTATTAAAATTAGTGACACATATATACAGATTAATATCATCAGTGAATAAATGGTGCTAAGTTAATACATTGTGATCATTCTACGACAGTATAAAAAAAAAAGAGAGAAGAAAAACAGACACTATTTGATGCACAGCTGATGACAGGGATTGGAGGTGAAACTTGTATTTGAATGCCAAAAAGTGCAAAACAAGAGTATCCAGCGGAAAAATTTACTCCCTACACAAAAAGTCTAACAAACATGGCACAACAAGGACCAGGACAAGAAGATCATCAAGGCCCACAGATAACAATTTCTGCAACGGATCTGATGAAAGAAGCTGCTGCAATTCGACCCTTTCACGGTACTAAGGATTATGATTTAGCATCGTTTATCCGCGAAGTCGAGATCATTTTGCCGATGTTAAGCAACAACCCGAACTTGCAACAGTACGTATTTCAACGACATGTTTTAAACAAGATTCAGGGACAAGCTCTGCAGGCAATAAGGACACTAGGATCTAGCATATCTTGGGAACAAGTGAAGCAGGAATTAATCAAGAATTTTGGAGTGCGGGAAAGCTATTACCATCTTCATCATCAGGCGATCAACATGAAGAATAATAATGTAAGTGAATACTATTATAATTTGCGTAATATCTTAGATAAGCTTAACACAAAGTTTGAATTCGACACTTCAAAACCCATGCAATTTTCACCTCGGGCAAACGAGGCAGTTATATTAAAAACCTTTTTAAACGGTATAGATACAAATCTAGCAAGCATAGTTTACAGTAGAAATGTGGAAAATTTAAGAGAAGCATTTTATTTATTAGAAGAAACTGGACTTGTTAAACATTCTTATCCACGAAGACAGAGACAGACATCTGATAGAAATAAACAATACACAACAAATCTTGACACTCAACATAAAAGTGACAATAATGGCGACATGGGACAGAACCAATATCATAGCGAAAGACCTCTAGATAATAGAATTTCTGAAAATTGGGAAGATATAAGAATAAGGGAAGTTCTGCCCGATACAGACAAAATAATGGTAATCAGTTTAATGGCAGGCCTTCGGGTTATTTCAGAAACAATGTAACTGAACCTATGGAAGTCGACCACTTACAAAATTCGGAGGAAGTAAATTTTCACTATCCAGCCGAGAAGCAAATTTACCGATAGTTGAGCTTACTATCGGAACAAATAAAATAAAATGCCTTATTGACACCGGTTCAACAACAACGTTGTTAAACGAAAATAGTTTACCACAATACAAGCGTTCAAAGTTACCTAAATCACTTTATTTTAACACACTCAGTGGTCAAACTGGAATCGATCAGGAAATAATTACTGAATTACCACTTGAATTCAATGAGGACAACCTCATGAGTTGGAAATTGACCACTTTTAAAAATAAAAATTTTGAAGGTCTAATTGGACAGAATATTTTAAAGCCAATGCAAGCTATAATAAATTTTGAGGAGGAGTATTTGGAGATACATAATGTAAGAACTAAATTTATAAATTCATGCCGGTTCAAATATGACGAGGTCCACATGCTAGAAAAATATGATGATAAAAATGTATTACAAAAGTTAAAACGGGACGATATGAATAAAGAAGAACTAGATAACTTAGAAGCTCTAATAAAGAGAAACGAGGACCTATTTTTTCAAGAAGGTCAAAAGTTTTCTCATGCTCATGATGTACAGCATGAAATTGTAACAACTACTGATAGACCAGTATATTCGAGAATATACAGATACCCTCAAATTCATGAAGGAGAAATAAATAGGCAAACGAAGGAGATGTTGGACCAGGGAATCATTAGGGAAAGTGTTTCTCCCTATAATTCACCATTGTGGATTGTTCCCAAAAAGGTTGACAATTCTGGTAAGAAAAAGTGGAGAATTGTCATCGATTACAGGAAACTTAATGAAATCACTGTAAGTGACAAATTTCCGATGCCAAACATAGAAAATATTTTGGACAAGCTTGGAAGGGCACAATATTTTACGACCCTGGATCTTGCAAAAGGATTCCACCAGGTTTTGATTAAAGAGGATGACAGAAAGAAAACTGCATTCTCAACTCCTTTAGGTCATTACGAGTTCGTTAGAATGCCGTTTGGACTTAAAAATGCTCCAGCGACATTCCAACGGCTCATTAATTCCGTACTTAGGGAATATATCAATCAAATATGTGTGGTTTATTTAGACGACATATTGATATTTAGCACAACAATAGAAGAACACCTGGAAAGTATACAAAGGATTTTCAACAAATTGAGGGAACACAATCTGAAAATACAAGTGGATAAGTGCAACTTTTTTGCCAGGTCTACGGAGTACCTAGGCCACACCTTAACCAGTGAAGGTGTTAAACCAAACATGAACAAAATTGAAAATATTCAAAATCTGAAACTTCCACAAACAATAAAACAAATCAAGTCATTTCTGGGGATAACGGGCTATTACCGCAAGTTCGTAAAAGATTACGCTAAAGTAGCCCAGGGCTTAACCAAATTCCTCAAAAAGAACGTAAAGATTAACGTAAACGATCCTCAGTACATAGATGCTTTTCAAAAGTTAAAAAGACTTTTGATGGACCCACCAATATTAAGGTATCCGGATTTCAACAAAAAATTCATGGTAGTAACGGATGCAAGTGACTTTGCAATAGGGGCAGTCTTAACTCAAGATAAACACCCTATAAGTTATGCCAGTAGGACTCTAAACGACCATGAGACAAAATATTCTACAACAGAAAAAGAACTCCTAGCGATCATTTGGGCCGTAAATTATTTTCGACCCTATATTTATGGCAGAACTTTTGATCTTATGACGGATCATCAACCTCTCAAATGGTTACAAGCAAAGCATAAAGGCAAGGATATAAATCCAAGATTGCAGCGATGGTTATTGAAGCTAGGTGAATACGACTTTGAAATCAAATATATAAAAGGAAAAGAGAATAAGGCTGCAGATTTTTTGAGTCGTATCAACGCTGATACGGGAGAAATTAATGTATTAAGTAACAACTTAGACAATCAAGACAACGATAGCACTATTGCCACAATTCATTCGCAGGAAGAGGAACAAAATGACCACTTTCCTATACTAGACACGGTCGTCAACCGATTTTACACTCAACTAATTCTAACCAAAAACAAAATCAAAGAAATCGATATCATCGACAATAAACGAAAGATATACATCAGCTCTGAGGATATTGAATCGAATTTCATGACTGATATTTTCCGAAGGTTCCTTAAACCAGGCAAAATTGGCATCTATTCGGAGTTATCAGATCATCAATATAATTTAGTCCAACAAAAACTTTTAGAAATTTTTAACGAAAACCTAAAATTCTTCAAATGTTCGCAACATGCGAAAGATATGAAATCAGAAGATGAAACCTATAAACAAATTGCAAAATACCACAAAAACGAAACAGGTCATGCAGGTATCAACGAAAACTATGAAGGCTTGAAAAAGCAGATTTACTTTAAAAATTTGAAAAAACTGGTGCAAAAATACATTAATAATTGTGATATTTGCAATCGAGCTAAATATGATAGGAAACCCTTAAAACCTAAATTTCATTTGACTGAAACCCCGAAATCTACTAATGAAATAGTGCATGTCGATGTATACATTAATAAAAAACACAGCTTTCTAACTTTCATCGACAAATTCTCGAAGTTTGTTATAGCCTTATACTTAGAAGACAGAAATAGCGTTACAATTACTGAGAAAATTAAGCAATATTTTTCGATAAAGGATAAACCTAAACGGCTAGTTATGGATAATGAGCTAAATTCAACAAATGTTAAGGACTTCTTAAGGGAAGAAGAGGTCGAAACACACTTTACGAAACCAAATAGTCATACAGGGAATGCAGATATAAACTGCTTTCATAACGCAATAGGGGAAAAGTTAAGAACGTTAGAGGCGCAAAAATCGGAAATGTCTATGCAGGAGAGAATGTTCAAATGTGTTGAGTGGTACAATAAGTCTTATCATTCGACAATAAAAGTTAAACCTTTAGATGTCGAAAGAGGGAAAGTCAATAGTGAGGAGATAGAAAAGTTATTACGAACTAAGAAGGAAAGTAGGATAAATAAATTGAATGAAAGCAGGGAGGACTATGAACAAACTAATGAAGAAGGCTATGTAAAAAACTACAAAGCCTTGAGACATAAAAATGAACCCAAGTACAGAAAGTTAAAATTAGATAACATCCATCCCACTAATATTAAAAGAATAAAAAAATTTTCAGGTGATGTGGATACTCAAAATTATAATGATAGTACTGATACGACCAGCACATCTGACGCTGACGATAGAACAACTGAAAAGTAACAATGGTTTTGTTGAGATTAATCAAGCAAACGCTCAAATTATCACGGAATATAACACAATTTTGCATATAATCGATCCCAATGATATCCAAAAATTAATAAACGCTTTAGAAATAAACGTAAATCAGGTTGAACCTATTGAAAACAGACAAATTCTGCAATACGAACTGAATACTATTAGAACTAAAACTCTGACAATTATACCACACAGACATAGACGAGGGCTAATCAACGTCGTAGGAACAGGACTGAAATGGTTATACGGGACTATGGACGACGATGATAGAATTGAAATCGAGGAACATTTACGAATAATAGACGAAAATACACATAACACAATAGAGAATCTGAATAAGAATATACAAATTAACAATCACTTTAACGAAACGTTTGCTAAATTGAAAGAAATAATCGTATCAGACCGAAATAAACTTTCGGAAAGATTTAATGATATAAAAGCAAATAGCGAGAAAGTATACAAGCAGCTCATATTCTTAGATATTATGTTAAAAACAAAAATTTTAGGAGACAATGTAGAGCACATACAAAACAATATTGCATCGGCTAGGTTAAATATTATGACCAGTAATATACGAGTATTAACGAATGAAGAGATCCTTCACTATCATGTTGATTTGCATAAACTCCAAAATATGAAATTAGGAGCTGCTACTTATAAAAATAATAAAATATTGTTCGCCATTAAAATTCCTAAGGAAACAATAGAAGCAAAAAGATCAATAATAACTCCAATAACGAATAGTGCATTCCAGGAACTATTGTTTGAAACACAAGAAATTGTAAGAATTGATAGAATACCATATGTTTATGAAAGAAATGTAAATAAACAAAAATTGAAGATGTCAGATTTATGTATTTTCCAAAATAACTGTGTTAAAACAAAGAATTTTAAACAAGAAATTCTAGAGATCGAAAAAGGAACAATTTTGCTGAAAAACCAGAATAATTCATATTTGAATAGTGCTTGTGATGAAAGGATTCTTAGCCTTAAGGGAAACTACCTATTAAATTTTCATAAATGTAATATTCAAATAAATGGAAGAACTTTTAATAATAATGAAGAACTTTTTAAACAGAATTTTGTAATCCCCTCGGCAATTAATCTGGATGCTACAATTGATCAATTGACTTTTGACGATCTGGTACTTGGTCACATTAAAAATATTGAACAGATTAAGGAGCTAAAATTCCATAGGAAAAAAAACTAATTTCTGCTACGTATCCGCTTTGATTTCAATTTTAATAATTTTCATAATTTTGATACTCTTATACATATATTTTTCAAGAAAATTTAAATCCCTAAATATTAGCTTTGTTAATAAAACTCAGGAGAGTTTTAATCATAAGGAGGGAGGGGTCATGTCGACATCAACGTCGCCACCACTTCCACCACCAATACCGGACTCATCAATTCCTATTAACATAGATTGGTCAGCATAAGAACCTAAAAGTCAATATTCGAAAGCAACCCAGTTATAAATTTCTCAATCAATGCAATTGCATGTTCTGTAATACAATTGTTAATCATTTGCACAATATTGCTGATCAATACAATTGCACTGATCTATATTAAATACTTTTATGCTGATAAATTAGTTAAGCAATTAATAACACCAAATGTATTATCTAGGTCAAGAAAAGTGTTAAGCTGAAGAATTGTACTTCGTAGAGTTAGTCACTAAATTGCATTAATAAAGTTAATACTGAAAATTTAAACTCGAGGTGTTTTTTGTATTAATTGGAATCGAACACCTACAAATGTCGCGCGGACAGTACTCGGGGAAAGAAGGTTTGGGGAGATAGCTCTGTTGGGGGATGGTGATGTTCTGTCGAAAGGAGAAGGAGTTTAATTAGACGTGGAAAAAAAGAAAGTTTTGGGATCTGCTATGATAAAATTGGGAGAAAGAATCGAATTTTATGTAAGTTCGTTTTCGAAATACGGCATAGTGGAGTTTCACGAAATCGGATTACGAAGAGAAACGGCCGTCGGACATATGTGAAAGCAGTGAATGTTAGCCATGGGAAGATTTTCTAAAAACTGAAGTGATTTCGTAAGGCAGAACGGGCATTGTATGTGTTGATGTGAAACTTTTGGCAGAAGTGTAGGAGAAGAATGAACTAGTGCTATCTGGATCTGTGATCTTATAAGAACGGTTGAAAGAATGTGATCTTGTGTTGGTTTCGAGTGGGCAGTGATCTCGGGATGAACATTTGATGGTCACAGTGGATAATATATCCTTAGTTTGTTACACTCTTGTTGTGAAAATTGGTCGCATGATCGCATCTGCCGGCATCAATTTGTTTCGCGAATGCGCGAAAACGTAACGAAATGAATTCTTCCAATTGTTTTTTTTTTGCCTTTATGTGTTTGATAGATGGATTAAGAATTTAGTATCGGATACATTGTAGTTTCCATTGCTGCATGAGTTAACTGGTTTGATGTGGTTGGGTATGAAAATTATGGTCGAGGGATTTGAAATCCGAATTTAAAAAAAATATTAAATTGAACCATCAAAACAAGCGAAAAGGAACCAAAGTCAAAGCGAAAGAAGATCAAGGAAAAAATCGAAAACAAATAGTGCTATCAAGCGGTTACATTAAAAGTAAAAGTATGCAGATTACGTTAAAACTAGAAGAAAACTTGTGATATAAATTTGTTTTATTTAATTTGCTAAATTAACAGTAACTAAAATTGGATAATGAAATGTCGGTTAAATAGTGATTTAAAGCAAAGAAGTGCCAAAAAAAACCAAAGAAGTCCCGGAAAAAAAAGTTTCTTAGAAAGAAAGGAATTACAAAGGATTCTTAAAAAAAAGCGGGAGTGCTCGCGGGATTAGCAATTACTAACTTATTCCTTTGTTCAACAGGACTTACTCCCCATTAATGAGCGCTCGTTGAGGAGGATGGGTAAGTACCTTTTGATGGATTTCAATTATTTCATAGATTTTTAAATTATTTATATATACATTTAAATTTTTTCGTGCTTTTTTTTTGATTCAAATAATATGTAAAGTATCGATGAGCGGGCGTTCAAGTATTACGTAACGCAATTTGGGGGGAAGGGAGTTCTCGTAAAATGTTTCGATGCGTTACAGGGGCGGGAGGGGGTCTTTCTTACAACACGTTACGTAACATTGTTTTTTTAAATAAAAAATTAGGGAATAAAAACTCCCAAATTGGCAACCCTTTTCATTCACGTTTTACGGGGGATCCCTCGATTGTATAGTCTGGTCGTCGTTGCGGGGAATCCCTAGATTGTGTTTTACGGCAATTAATGTTGTTTTCGTTGTCAGTATTCGTCAGTGTTTATGCAGAAACACATTGCTGTAGTCGGTGTTATTAGATTGTGTTGTACAGCATTTAATGTTGTTTTCGTTGTCAGTATTCGTCAGTGTTTATGCAGAAGCACATTGCTGTAGTCGGTGTTACTTAAGTTCATAGTGTTCATACTGTAATGAGTGAGTTCAAAGTGTTCATACTGTAATGTCTTCAAAAGAGGGAGATTTGTATCATCAGCTGTTCTTGGCCTATAAAGGCTCTCATGCTGACTTGCCAGCGCAACTGTGTCAAAAAAATGCCGACGCAATTTGGAAAATGGCTAAAGAAAAACTAAAAAATAAAAAAAAGTTTAAAGAACATATAAATGATGTTATACGAGATTTGAAGGTGAAGGCCACGAAGAAGAAAGCAACAATGCTTAGTTATTTTACACAGGTAAGTTTACTGCTTGAATGTAATAATGACATAAGTATTATAATATGAAATCCCAATCTTGATTTTTCATTAAAGAACTGGTCATAAGTATTATATATTTCTAGCTTTCTATGAAAACATCAAGCACGCCAGCAACACTAAGGCCCAATGTTCCCTCGACTTCGCGTGCTCTTCAACAAAAACAGGTGCATCTGCATGTATATGTTGTATATTATGTTCTTTTTTATCGCATGTGTCAATAACACCTATTCTTAATTTATTTCCTCTTGGTCTATAGGACTCGGATGTTGTAGCTTCATCCACGTGTTCATCTTTTAGGGAATCGATTGTCGCAGTCGCTGGATAAGTAAGCACTGCTGTCAAATGAAAGATGAGCGATACCCATGATGAGCAAAGTCAGAATACTGATGAGGAAACTGTGGAGACACTGTCTACGGAACCACACACGACTTTGATTGATTCAGGCATCATTGAAAACGTTCCAAGCAAACCGGCTCAAGAAACTGTTATGAAGAAAATTGGTCTACTGCAACAGAGAATAAATGTTCCTACTGAAGCAAGGGACACTGGTGATGATGTTCACGACGAAATAAAAAAGCTACGCAAAGAGTTGAAACAAGAAGAGAAATGTTTAAAGAAAAAAAGGGACTCTGCCAAGCGTGCAAAAAAATTCCGAGCCAAAGAAAAACTGGAGAAAACTGAACGTCAGAGAAACAATCCTGCTGCAACACAACCTCGAACTGGCCCTTGACAGCCCCCTTTAGTTGACTCGCAACTTGCTCTCCTAGAGACCATAGTTAATATTGCCATTCATGGCAGCGCTGCTGATGAACGCCGCGGAACCGAGATGATTAGGAGTTGTCTCACTCTGTCTGACCTGCATGAGAGGCTGTTGTTAATGGGATTCCAAATTTCGTTATGCGGTACATATCTTCATTTACTCCCACGCGTTTCTAACACTCAAGAGGGAAGATGGCACGTACGTACCGTACCCGTAAAGTTAGCAAGACCACAGACCGAGATGCATAAAAAGCACGAGAATGGGGAATTTCGCACTGCTACAATCACGTCATTAGAATCTGTCGCGTTGCTTCTGGGACCGCAGCAAGTATTCGTTCTCTCACAAGACGATAAGGCACGCGTACCAATAGGTTTACCAGCAGTGAAAAGTCAGAGCCCTCTTCTAATGCATATGGAATACAGAATACTTTTACCTGATCATGACTGGGTCGTGGCAGAGCGGCACAAACTTATTCCTTCTGTATACGCTGGCGTCAACGTGGAACCTAACAGTTTTGGTAAGGAAGAAGTTGTTGGGTACAGCGGGCCGACACACATATCCATAAGGAGCGGGAAACACACATCCTCCACAGCGAACACCCATGCTTATGATTTCGAATCAATTTTATCAATACCATCATTCAAACCCTTAATGATGACAGAATCGAAAACCGTGAAGCCAGTGATCATCATCTTTGTAGATGGTGGGCCGGACGAAAACCCGCGTTATCGCAAAGTCATGAGCTTTGCGATTGAACACTTTAAAAAATACAACCTGGACGCCCTGTTTATAGCGACTAATGCTCCTGAGTGAAGCGCATATAACCGAGTTGAGCGTCGGATGGCTCCCCTCAGCAAACGAATCAAAAATTGCGTTACGTAATACTTGAACGCTCCCTGATTTAGAAAATGGAAAACTATTTGAGAACATTTGATTGCCAAAATTAAGTAGCGGGAGTCTGGTGAGGGCAGCGAGTGTTAAAACCGTAAAGAGGAAAAGTTAAAAGAATTCATTTTTTCGCTTATATGGTCCATTAAAATAAATTTGAAAGTATTAAATTAGAAGAAACAGTGAAAGAAAAACTATAATAATTTTGTTAATATTTATATAAAGATTATATTCCTTCTTTTTTAGAATGGAAATAATAATGTTGGTTCATTAAATTAGAACACCGGTCTTTTCATTTTGGCTCTGTCTGACCGGGTACAGGACCCGGTACGGTGGAAGGCTTTTAGCACCAAAAAACTGAGCTAGCCATCGGGTGCGCTCCAACCTTCTTTAAGTTTCAGGGACTCTCGCGGGTTGAGTGGCCTCTAGTCAAGGTGCCTTTTTACGGCATAGGGTTATGTGATTCGCTCACATAACTCGATGACATAAATTGGTCACCGGTATATTTCTTTTCTGATGGGAAGGCTCATGCAGAGTATGTTTGTATGAGTTTTCCAATCAGAAGGGAAATATGTGGCCCCTGCTACGTTTTTGGATCTTGATCCGGTTGTGCGAGTGCATTTTTCGACTTTGGTCGACCTGTTTTGAGACCCAAGAATTCGTGAATGCGAACTTCTTTTGTAGTGGGTCCTTGTGCTGGGGGAATGAACCTGGCCCACGACACTGCAATGCCAGCCTGCCAGCGGATTCACGTGTCCTCAGACAAGGCCGTTCTCGGCTGATATCACCATCCCCTTCCGCCGAGGCAGCAGACCATTGCTGCAGTCCTTTACGGACATATTTTTATTCCCTACCTATCACTACATGTGCCCGCAATGCAATTTCTATCTGATTGTTAGAACATTAGTGTCATCTCGTAGCTGCTCTCATGTTGTTTCCGTCAAGTGCAAACATGTAGTACTTTGCACGAAAGTACTAATTTTTATGACATTTAGAAGGCATAGACATAGATTTTCCTAAAACCCGTCAATTTCCTTGGCAGATCTCAAGCTTTGATCGTTCACTGCACCCACAATTTCTATCCGATTGTCAAAATGTTTATCTCATTTTGTAGCTGCCAGTGTATTCTTTATAACAAGTGCAATTTTGTAGTATTACTTACAAACACACTATTTTTTATGAGGGTTAAAACAGGAATACACTCCCCCAAAACTTTAAATCGCTTTTTCTCCCCTTAAACGTGCGTATTTCGGGTTTATTCGATTTAATTTAAATTTTTAACCCAAACTGGTGTTTTGGTGGTCGGAAAATATTTTAGGCAAATTATCGAGCGTCTAGGAGGCGCAGGAATGGCTGTTTCTAGAACACGTGCACTTTTCGTGCAGATTTCCAGGTTTGGTCGCTTACTCTGCCCGCAATGCAATTTCTATCTGATTGTTACAATATTGGTGTCATCTTGTAGCTGCTCTCATGTAGTTTCCGTCAAGTGTTTACATGTAGTGCATTGCACGAAAATACTAATTTTTATGACGTTTAGAAGGCATAGACATGGATTTTTATAAAACACGTCAATTTCCTTGGCAGATCTCTAGCTTTGATGGTTCACTGCACCCACAATTTCTATCCGATTGTCAAAATTTTGGTCTCATTTTGTAGCTGCCAGTGTATTTCTTATGACAAGTACAAATTTCTTGTATTATTTACAAAAACACTGTTTTTTATGAGGGTTAAAATAGGAATACACCTCCCCGAAACTTTAAATCGCTTTTTCTCCCCTTAAACGTGCGAATTTCGGGTTTATTCGAATCAATTTAAAGGCTTAACCCGAACTATGTTGGTCGGAAAATATTTTAGGCAAATTACCGAGCGTATAGGAGGCGTAGAAATGGCTGTTTCTAGAACACGTGCACATTTCCAGGTTTGATTTCTTTCTGCGCCCGCAATGCAAATTTATGACTGAGCGAATGTAGATTACTGCACCATATGCCTTTTCAGAACCATCTGCGAAAGCATGGAGCTGTATTTTCTTAGGAGTTTGCTGCTAGCAGCAATGTCATGGAATTCGAACATTTGTTAGATTAGGGTGCTCGTTTCTGAACATTATCCATTCCTTTTTGTTTTCGGCTGGCACAAGTGGGTCCCAAGAAATATCAAGCTACCATAATTTTTGAATAAGTATTTTGACTGTAACCACTACCGGTACCAATATTGCAAGCGGATCGAAAACAGAACAAAATGTGGAAATTTGGTACAAATCAATGTGCAAGGATAATATTTGTTCAGTGTGTGCAAATCACACATTTTGTTCCAGGAAATTTTTTGCAAAAATCCTTTTTAAATTTTTGACCAGTTGATTCTATGTAAATAACTTAGATCCAACAAACATAGCTTAAATCAACTCAGTTCGTTAAGTAGTTTCTGAGATTTACTGCATTTTTCAACGAAAACATGCTTTTTTGTTCGAGTTTAATAACTTTTACCATAATTTTTTTGCAAAATGTAATGAGTTGATTCAATAGCCAAAGGTTCATTATGACTTCTAGCTAAAAAAATTTTACAAATATTCGTATCGTTTCTTAGGTGAACGACTGTAAAGTTTACCCAAATTTGCAGTTTCAGTGGGGGCTGCGCCTTAACCAAATTTACTATAAAAATATTCATAAAAAATTTTAATATAAAACTTACTTACCCAACATCCTCACCGAGTGCCCGCTGATGATGTGGGTGTATTGCGATGATGCCTGGTAGAGAATCCAACAACTTGGTATGCTGATATAAATCAATTGTTTTTGTTTTAAGACGTCAATTACTAATTAATAAATATACACTGTTTTTTTCTTAACACATTAACGCGACGCTAAATCTTAAAAGAAGCATATTCAAGTTAAAATTACGTTTCTACAATCACTACTGTTACAACCGCGGAAGTCACCGCAGTTCCAGACATTATGTTTCAGCAGAGGGGTGTGTAGCCCGGGGTGGCATACTAAGGCCAACTAGCGCTCAGTCGCGTCGTGGGACTTCCGGGACACCCTCTGCTCGTGCTAAGCCACCCTACATAAAGACACTAACACAAAGGGAAAAGGACGGGAAAGGAGGAAATGAAAAAAATTGGTTTCTAGTGAGACATGGCCGTTTATTTAATTTAAGAAAAACTAATTTACAAATTCAACAATCAAAAGATATCAATCAAAAAAACAAACAGACCCCTCAATAATTGTTTATGCAAATAAATTAAATACAATATTAATGAAAAGAAAAATAGCAAATCACAATAAGCTGGGAAAAAATACGTAATAGATCAAAGGATGTCAAAAAAACGAGGAAAAATATTAATTATTACTTACTCTCTTCTTTTTCCGTGGATCTCCGAGCGCTCGGCGAAAGACACAAGAATAAAGAAATGGGGTTACTGAAAAATTTAATTGACTTTAAATTAAAACTTATTAAGTACTGATCAGCGGGCACTTCATCATAATATTCAATCTGCCCGTGAATTTTCGTTAATTATCGTCTTATAGGTAGGTTCATGAAGGACTGCAGCGATGGTCTGCTGCCTCGGCAGAGGAAGGTGTAAATATCCGCCGAGAATGCCCTTGTCTGGGGACGCGTGTATGCGCTGGCAGGCTAGCATTGTGGTGTCATGGGGCGGGTTCGTTCCCCCAGCACAAGGACCCACTACAAAAGAATTTTCGCATTCACGAATTTCTGGGGTCTCAAAAAGAAAGGCGACCAAAGTCGCAAAAATTGTAGGCAACCACAAAGAGGGGGAATGACTTGTTCAGAGAATAAGTGGAACAAGTAAAAATGGGGGGACTTAGGGTAACTTCGTCGAGGCTCATGGCCGACAAATAAGAGAGGGACAACCACTCTTCTGAGTGGAAAACTCATACAACCTAACTTGCATGAGCCTTCCAATCAGAGGAGAAGTACCCCAGTGACCAATTTATGTCATAGAGTTATGCAATTTGATTACATAAGCCTATGCCATAAAAAGGCACCTTCCTTGGGCCACTCAACCCGCGATAGTACCTGAAACAAAAAGGAGAAAGTTTAAGGCGTGATCGATGGTCTGCTCATGATTGGTGGAGAAAGCATTCCACCGTATCGGGTCCTATACTCGGCCAGACAGGTGAAAAATGGAAAGACCGAAGGGTAAGTTTAGTAATTCATTTTATTGTCCAGCTAACTTTGTGAACGATTCAATATCCTCCGATTAATCAACTAAACCAAAATACCCGAATTATAACTTAACAGATTTGTATGGGAAGTATTGGAAGTTAATATTAATAATAACAGCCCTGTTAAATAAAATTTATCCTGGAATGTAAATAAATTATTTGTAGCTGTCATTGCTATTATATAGATCAACCAATATTGAATAAAACAAATTTAGAAAAAAAAAACAAATTTAAAAGAAAAGAAATGAAACTAAAAAAGGTACTTACACATACTTGTCCGACGACGAGCGCTCGTTGACGAAGCAGGGGTGTATAAGTCCTGGAATTGCATTAGTTCTTTGTCTTCGATTTCAAAATTATTATTACTCTAATTTAAATCAGAATCGCCAGACATAGTCACTCTTTTGTAGTCTTTGAATTAGGAAAGTTTATCAGTGTATGTTGAATATAAATGAAAAAAAAAAGAATCTGCATCTACAATCCTCCTCAAGATTATCCAATTTAGTTGATGTTTTTCGATTCAGGCTTCAACTCTTCAATCTGTTTTCGAAGCTGGCTCGCCTTGCTGCGAGATACTTGCAATTCCCACTTCAGATGAACAGTCGGGTCGTTTCCTAGCACCGCATCGCCGAAATTGTTGCGAATAAAATCAACAGCATTATCAGGTTTGGGATCTGGTTGCATGAAAAGTTCCACTATTGCCTTATTGTTCAATTCGCCGTGGACTATTCCGTTCCGTTGAGGGGTGCAGGGCTGCGAAAGGCGTCTACGAAATTTCTCCCTCAACCAACATGACGGGGCGGAAACTTTCCAATCGTCCGCACTTTGGTCAACTTGCTAATGTCAATAGCAGGATGTACCATTTTCCGAGGTTTTAAGACAAAGCTTTGTCATTTTCATGCACTGCTGCATCGTCAATGAATTCTTAATCCCACTACACAATTGCTACCAGTGGAATAAGTCGCAATCAACGTGAAGGACATGGGCAACAGTCCAGCACTGAACAATTCGATTGTCACTTTTCCGTTTGCTTGCTCCGCGGCGCTTTCTTCCGCGGCCACCGGCAACAATTTCCTCTGCAATCATCTAAATCCCTCCAATCGTGCACTTCAACTCGTCCGTCGTCCCTCACCACGCGATTCCCGCCCTTCAATTCCCCGCAAATTTTCATGTCACACCGCACACTTCTCACTATCAAACCGTTGTTCAATTCCTATTCGAATGTGAGAATCAGAATCACACACAACAGCGGAGCTATTACCAATGACAAAACTACGTTCTTTTGCCAAGTCGAAATGCAACACAAGTCACAATTGCAAATTTCGCGGTACGGCACTCTGCGATTTTGGAGTCTTTTGTAATAATCCGATTGCAAATGTTCAGAGCTATTCTTACGAACAGATTTCGCACAAATTTGGAACCATTTTACATGGAAATTCGAGGATTTTCCGCTGACCTTCACACATGTGCTTCGACGCCGAACGTAAACCTTTCCGCAAAAGCATGAGATCGCATCCACGCGCAACTGCCAACGGTCCGATGTCGAAATCTTCTTTCCTCGCAGCGTCTACGCAGTCTCACGATCTCCAGCTGACTCCCCAATCATCCCAAGTTTTATGATTAAATTCTTATCTATTGTTGGCTCAAACACAGCATAGAGTTCATAAGCCGTCGCAACCCAGGCTAAAACCAATTCTCTCTCACCAAAGTGATAAATAAGTTTTAGAGGCCGCAGATTATTATGAATTCTATGATACATCATATCACAATAGACAGAATACAGTCGCTCCAATTTACTTGAACTGAAATCGGGACGCGTTACTTCGGCACATAGTAGTTGGGCACTCATTTTGCACTTGTACGGAAAATGTGGCAATTCAGGGATTCCAATTGCCCGCAGATTGATTCCGTTATTATTCTATCAGAAAGATAAACTTTATCCCATCCGCCACAATTGAAGTTATCGTGTCGTTGTTAGCTTGAACAAAGCTGACCAGCGCCGGTAGTGTCCCACAGAGTGTTGCTAGTTTACCTTCATTTTCATTGAGTGAATAAATAGGCTTTCCAGCTGAGCTGAGGATGAAAATGTGCTTTCGCTTTTGAATCCACTCCTTGTCGTGGAAATAACCGTCGTAGGACACATCTAAGTCTTCCACCGATTCACAGAAGTATTTACTTCGAACACTGGCGAAAGATTCTGACTTCTTAAATCCATTGCTAGACGATGCACCCTCTGGTGACAATTCATTACGAATTTCTCGTATAATACTGTGCTTATTTTCTTCTTCTTCAATATCTTGATAGTTGGCATTTCCGTCGGAGAAGTCTTCAAGCTTTGAATAGAAAGAGCTTAGTTCTACCTTGCGATGCTGTAGGTATTCAATAAATCCGGTGGATCATCTGTGGGCAGCATAGTGATGCCGTGATTTTGCAACATTTCTTGGAAGTTTCTCGAGTAGTTCCTATGCACAAACTGCTCGATTGCTACACTTCATTTAGCAACTCTCCCGCATACGTTATTCAACATTACCGTTTCGTGTGAAATTTAACCCCCACAAGTAAATCTCACTTATTGCAAAAGAAAACCGTTTTTTTTACAAACTTTTGACTCCCCACATGAAAATTACAATTCCTATCTTCACTGTAGAATCACAAGTGATCAACTCTATCAGTTGGCACAATTCTCACGATTTAATGCTCGTTTCTTTTTTTTTATTTTGGTTTTTTTCATTCCACTTCTCGTATCCACTAATTAATTTTTCTACAGTATCACAACCAATAGGCTTAAACCGTTCTGGTACCAAAAATCTTTTATTCACTCAACTGTTTTTTGTAACACTCAAAAATTTATCATTATTTCAATGTATTTAATTAATACACGAAACTTCACAGTTCAACTTCAAACACTTTTTATTCCCCAAATTTATAAAAAAAAACTTTCTTCGAAATCGCCAAAAAATTTCACTCTCCTGCACAAGCCAAATACTGACTGCTTTTAATTCAAGAACCCAATTTCCAATCCCGCAATCCTTTTATGTTTCATTACCGCTGCCGCATCTGGGTAACGTAATTGAAGTTAATTGCACCTCGACTCCGCTACCAACATATCTTTTTCATAACGACAAACGCAACAATTTCCATTTTGCATATATGGCAATTTGCATAATCAAAGAAGCGTTTGATTAGAGGCAAAGTGTCACATATATACGGAAACTATTGATTTTACCGACACTCCGAAAAGAGTGCTTCCCTGCGCTCGGGGAACTTGAACCCAGGGTCCCATCAGACCCCCGGTCAAGAATCCACGACGCTACCACCGGAGCCAACTTTTGTTGATTTCTCATTCATCAAATTAGCAACTTAAACTCTTTCTTGATGGGTTTGAAATTGGAATTTTTTAATAGGGAACCGTGAATAAATTTTTTGTTAGTATGAAAAAATAAAATTTGTTAGTAGGAACTAATGAATGGAAGTAGTTAGTATGAAGGAAGGGATTAGGTTTTGCTAGGAAAAATGTATAGAATGAAATTTTGTCAATGGGGAGTAATGAATTGAGTGTTGTTTGTGGGAAAATTAAAATTATTATATTACTAGTTTTTTGTAATTGAAAATATCGGAAAAGGGTAGGATTGTGATGATGTGGAAATTATAATTATAGGGAAGCTGGTAAAATTTTAATTAAATTAAGTAAATATACTGGGAAAAGGTATAAATGCCCAAAGGAAGGTGGAGATATTACGGCGGCAATTTGAAGTTGCGAATGGGAGAATGTCGGTACGCCGGAATTCGCAACACTGATTTACTATGATTCCCTTGATTTTTTTTACAATGTTCATCTCTTCACTCCTCCTCCACGCTTTTACTCGTTATTAACCTTTCCATGCATTGAAGTGCGTGCGAAACATCAACAAATCCTTGTTGATTTAGACAAAAATATCTTTATCCCAATTTTTCGTTTGATTTAATCTAGATTCACTTTTCTAAAAGCTCACGTAACCCAGGCATACGAATCATATGCTACCTTACACTGCATTCTGAAGACGACGAAATTTGAGGCCAAAATAATGGGTGAATGATCCTTTATTGAATCTCCCTATGCGGTTCCTCCACATTCAAATACTATAACCAAGTGATCTTCCCTCAATCCTTCTTCTGTTATACTGTGAAGAGTCTGCTTGAGCAACTCTGCCGAAAAATCGCACGGTGGGAATGCATACAAAACGCCTGTAACTTCAGTTTCTTTATATAGCAGCGGAGTTACACCGGCTGCTTCCTTCTATTTCAAATACGACACTAAATTGCGTTGTAATAAATTTCAATATGTTTCAAAAAGTCTTTTCGTGACGAGTTTCAGTGCACATTTTAACTAAATAAGCTGTGAGATCAGCCAAATATCCTTTGCAGTATGTGCTACCAGATCCTTTCTCTGCTTCAGCTAAATAATCATTAAGTGTCGTTATTGCTTATTCGAAGATATGCCTTTCAATATGACATCAAGTTTACTTGGAGCCCTTGTATGAAATATGACGGATGTTCCTTCACTGTACTCGCGTTGAATGAATACTCTAGTGCAATTGCCGTGCACAATCCATCAGAATCACTCATTCCAAATCTGTTTCCCAGAAGCAACACGCAAGGTGTGAAGATTGGATTTTATTTTAAACGAAATGTCGAGAAATAGCGCCGGTGAGGATGATGGCATCAATGTGATGATATTTCGTCGAGAATACCGATGTTTAAGCGAACGGCTAGGTTTAAATGAGACGATGCGAAACTACAGTTATAAACGACGAGTAGGAATAACTCAAGGCCCACAATTTTCAATTCGTTTTATTCGAAACGCAGCCGAACGTTCTTCACTTTGCACTCGCGAACAATTAAATTTTCTTCCCCGTTTCCCTCGAGATTTATCATGTTTTCCTCTTATATAGAACAATATCACACCGAATCACGCCTTTTGTTTTACCCCCAATCTGAAGTTCCATCTAGGAATCGATTACAAAGCACAATCCTTTCATTACTCTCTGAACACTGCGTTTTGTACGCATTCCTTTAGCAACCCGAACATTCGGTGATACATTTAAAGTTTCAACTTTCAACTCAAAGAAACTATTCCCGGATATTCTTTATATTAAAACCACAATACACATCCCCTATGTGAGTGATACGTATCACGGTTGGCTAAATCCAGAAATCCCTTCGCGTAAGGAAATTTTCGTGCGCGTTAAGGATTCTACAATCCAGCCGTTCGATCTTTCCGACGTGCTCCCGGTGGCGATTAATATCAGACCCTCCTAGTACTAGTTACCACCTTGCGGGACTACTTGTAACGGCAGTTTACGGGCCTTCCAGCGACTCTCAATTGCATTGCGGACGTGCAATTCGTGAAAAGCTCCGTTGTAAAGAGGTTGCCGTAATAATGTAATAAAATTTGACTAATAATAAAAGATAAATATCATAAAGGATATAATCATATGGAAAAATTTGAATTTAATATAGAGAGGAAAAAGATAATATCAAAATTACGTTTATAATAGAAAATATTTTATAATTTGCAAAACTTTCCAAATCTGCAATTAAAATTTCGGACCAGTTTTATGCCGGTTTTCGAGCAGTTTGCTTAGACGACTGCTCGATTACTACACCCCCTTGATCTTTGGGCCCTGGGTCCGTTGTGCCCGTGTTTTACAGTACTACCAAAACGGGCTGTAGTCCTAAAGCAAAAACAACTTTGTTCCATTTTTTTTACTATAAAATCTTGATGGAATTCAATCAATTCGTCTATCATCTTAACCATAACCTAAGAACTGTGATTTAGTGACCAGAATTCTGCACGCTAAACAGGCACTAAATAAAAGCATTTCGACTGCTTTGATAGCTCCCGCAGCTAGGACCATTTCGATTTTAACAGCATAAAAACTCAATTGTGTAACAACATATACTGAAAACTTTGAATAATTTCATTTTGACCACGTTTAAAAAATGATTATATATAATTTTTTCAAACTTATCTCTCCTCTACTACCAAATATTGTCATCCTTAAAGTTCACACACAATGCAGCCACTGGAATTCCTCGAAAAAAAAATCTTTTAAAGATACAGACCATATAAATTTAGCAAACCCGAACTTTTACCACTGAGTTCAACTATTATTATTCTTCTCAAATATTTACCTACCTATTTTTATAGAAATTTTCCCATCGACAGATGATATTTGAAATTACTCCTCTCTAACACTTGCAGCCTTCGTATTTTTCACGAAATTCTTTTATCTTTTTTATTGAATATTTTTATTTTCTCTTCCATTCTCTGCATACAAACCGGACGAAGCAGAAGTTTCCTATTTGTGGATTGAGTTTGGAGTACTTTGAATGGATGTGGATGTCATCCATTGTGAATTATTTATGGCTAAAATCCGTTTTCCAAAACTTTTCAATCGGCTTTGGACGTTGGGCAAGATTGCAGAGAGATAGATGGAGGCAGGGAGTGGGGGAGATCGAGGGAGGGAAAAATTATTATCGATAGATATTTAGGATTGTGATGAAAGATTTTATTTTGTTTGACTTATTGTTTATTTAATGGTTTAGGGAAATTTGTTATGGTTGAATTTATAAGGCAGTTATAAATAATTTTTGACGTGTTTTAACAAAATTTTCGATAAATGGTTTTGACGGATATTGAAAGTTGAGAATAACGCATGCTTTCATATGAAGGATTAGTGATGAATAAAGCGTTTCAGATAGGACTTGATTTGTTGGAAATATTTTGGAAAGGGGCAATGTCTATGAAATACCATTATGAATATCTGGATGGATTTCATGTAAAGTTTTTTGTTCGTAGTACTGAGAAAAAGATTATTTGCATTATAGATGGCTCAACTTGATTTAATAAACCGAGTTAACTCGAGTTGCACTTAAATCGAGGCAACTCGAGTTAGGCTATTTCCAACTCGAGTTGTGTTTCTAAGTCATCGCTCTGAACTCTGGGCGAATTCGTTGCATATGATTTATAGCCAAGACATTTTGAGTTGCGGTTAAATCAAGTCAACCCGTGTTAGGCTATTTCTAACTCGAGTTGTGTTTACGTTATCGTTCCGGAGATTGGGGGAAAATCTTGCATATAATTTGTGCTTTGTTTAATGAGTGCTCGGAGTTTATCAGCGCAACTGTATTGCTAACTTAATTCAAGTTGATAGTTCATTTTATGACTTCAAAAACGCCCAAGTTTGTGACATTTTGCTCATGTTGAATCGATAAGTGTTATTACATCCTTTCTATATTGTAATCCAAATGATTGGACAACGCCGGGGCCTGAAAAATCTTCTCCGGTTTGGAAAGCGTTTGACTTACTTTCATAAGGAAGTATAATACATAGTTACAAATACTCTGGCAATACCAGTTCACTATGAACCATATTAAAAAATTGCATCCCAGTCAATATTATGAACTGGTAGATTCGGATAATAATAGTGCTACATCCATTATCAATCGACCCTCGAGCTCATCATCGTTGAGTGAAATTCAAAACGAAATTTCAAAAGAACTGTAGTAATTGAGGAGTAGGGCTCTAAAAGCCAGCGCTGCCACAGGCACACAGCACAACTCCACACGAAGTACCACATAGTGCTGGAGCACATGCTCCACCAACCTTACCTCCGTCTCAGGCAGTTTCCGAACCACCAGTGTCAGCTGTACCCCAGCCTAATCAAGTGGGTATGCAACTTGGACTGAGTAAATCGACGGCGAATGAAGTCAAATCTCGATTATTCCCATTTCAAGAGCCACTAAGTGCACCGGACCCTCATAATCATCACTCCTTGAAGCCAGAACCATCGGAGGTACAATAGTTTAAAAATGTAATGTCTGTTATTACCAATATTTGAGAAATGTAGAAATAAAGTATAAGATCTAAAAACTAAATAAAGTAATACTAAAAGAATTCTTAAGTGAGTGATGGGATTAAAATGGAGACCTCCGTTCTAAAATTGCAATTTCTGTGTTGTGACTATCGAAAATCTGGGAAATAAATTTACAAATAATTAGGAAAGTTCAACCGAACGACGACCGTAAAACGTAGATACAACATTTCTGCAAGCTACCCTCTTCTTCTTATAATAATATTTTAGTTACAACATTACAAAAAAACTTCTTTTCTACGCCACAATTATAGCAACGATAAACGGGGTGATCAAAAAAAATAATCCCTCACACAAAAAAACTTAACATCATAATTTCCGCACTAAAATTTCCAGTTGAAATAAATTGCTTAATTTTCATAATAACTGCTTTGCTTGAAACGTTTTTAATTGAAAATTATCCTCATATTGGCAATATCGGAATACTCGATACAAAATTACAGAAGAAAATTGGCATTGAGAAAAAAAAAAAAAAGACTGGCAACCGAAAAGCCTAAAAACGGAAACATTCAAAATATAGCCCGAGCTCTTAGAATTGTAATATGCCTGTAATTTCGCCTACAAGATATTCAACAAGCAGCTATCATCCATCAAATTATCGAAGTAGCAGTTTAAGTAGTTCATATTCGAGCGGACCATCGTATCTAACCCGACCAACATATCGATCAAGTCTGTCGGGCATGTCTTCGATATATCGAACAGGATCGTATTTAACGGGCGGAAATAATGATACAACAGCAACCAGTCGATTTGGAATAAGTAGCAATAGGTTATCACGTGCAAGTTCAGACAGAGACACATTAAAGCGAGTGACAGGGAAAACACAATATAACAATAATACAATAATTACAACAAGTCGGTCCAAAGCATTACAAACTAAGCCACGACTCGGCGCATCTTCATCGTCCATAAGACATCAAAGAACCTCATCGGATATAATTCGATCACGCGACAATAATCTAACGAGAGTTACTTCAAAACGTGATCCGAATAGCAATTACATCAATAATAACGATATAAGCGACCCTACCGATCAGCCCAAAAATAAAATCTCACCATCATTATCATCATCATCATTAGCAAGACAAGTAGCACATCTGGGTTGGATTTATATGAAAAATACAGTCCCGCGCATTATATACCCAATTGTGAATTACCACGTTCCAGATCACTTTCTGAAGCAACATCGACATCGCATAAACACAAAAGTTCCGATGGTGGTCTGAGTAATAGTAGTAGTAATGTCCATGAGTTACTACAGACGAAGCTACGAAAAGTGCTCAATGCGGATGCAAAAGACTATGCGGTCCCTGAAATTCCCAGATGTAAAATATGATACTGTTCAAAAGTATGATACAGTTAGGAAATATCAAACTGTGAAATATATTGAAGAGCTCGCTGGAAACGCAGAAAACGGGGGAGTCGGTTCTTGCTTCGTGAAGGGAGAAGAAGCGGATTTAGGTTGCAGGCGGAAAGTTTAAGATGTATTGAAATTGCTAATTGTGGATTCGTTTTTCGTTCTGTTTCTTGATTCCACGACTTTCCGGAAGAGTTTTCGTGTGAAAAGTGGATTAAGCTCTGTGTGAAATATTGTTGAAGAGAGAAAAAAAAGAAAAACCCAATTCCATTTGAGAAGAAATCAAGTTCGTGAGTTTAAAGTGCCTTTAAACGAAACTTGGAACCTTAGCGAGTAATACTCAGTGAAAGAAGGGAAAATATCGTGAACGCGGTCACAGGCGGTCAAATTACATTTCGTGTATGCATCTAGTTCAAGAAAAGTACTGTTATTGGAGCCAACCGATGACGAAGCGCCTAATTTGCCATCGATTTCGCGACTCGAGTGGAAAAAGGGAGTGAAGCTGTGGCCGCAACAGCGCGAGCAGGATTTGGTTTCTTCGCGCGAAGGGAGTCAATTTGCGCGCGCATGGGATCTCACTTGAGAGTCGCGAACATAATATCGTGAAGGCCTGTCGCTGCTCGGATTATTAAATATTTTGTCGGTTTTCGCTGTCGTGGAAATTGTGAAAATGATAACATTGCATGGATTGAACGAGCTGAGCATTTGAATGAACGGAAAAATCAATATGTGACGGGAAAAACGCGTTAAAACGGACGAATCTGAAATAATAGTTTTCTCTCTCCTCTGGCTCGGATTCCGTTAATCGTTTTTGCAGTGTTGTTCAGAACAGTGTCGGTGAAAAATGCCATAAAACAAGTGAGAGGCAAGAAGTTGAGAGTATATAAAAGAGATGCTGGTGTATGGAATTTCTCCGCGCGCGTAGGGCTGCTAGTGTGCGTTAGTGATTTTTCAACTGGGGAGCGCGACGACAGTTTTAGTTGTGTGTGGAGTGGATATGTGTGTATTCTACCTTGTCGTGCTTCGCTCCATCTACTGATTCGCTTACTCTAGCCCAAAGAGTACAACAAAAAGTTTTTAGTCCAAATAAAATTTGGTGTCCCGTCTAGCGAAATCGTTTATATGGTGCATACGGAGTAGATTAAATTTCTTTCATAATTGACATTGTTGCATATTGTCGCGCTGCATAATTGAAGCGGTTGGATCGCGCGGAACCCAGCAAAAGCATTTGTTGGACGCAAAATTCATAAAGAAAGTTGAAATTGTTAATTGAATGGAAGAAGAATGAAAATGTGGTGAAAATTGGCGGAGGAAGCCCTGAAATCTGATCCCCCGTCTCCTGTACCTGCCTATAAAGCGAAATTACAGACATTTTTTTTTGTTGATACACGAATTGATTCTAAACGATTGCTCGCGGAATATTTATATTAAACCTAATGGCTTTACACTGCATAGATTCAGAATAATTGTTAGAGGTTGCAGCACCGTTTTACCGAATTGTTACCTGTAGTGATTGTATCGGGCGATTCTGAAGTGAATTATTCCAGCATATTTTTAAGATTGATCATTATTATAATCTTTTTTTTTGTGTGTCCAATGTCCAGCACCCATCGAGCGCTCGACGGACCATGTAGGTGAGTACCGTTTTTTCTAATTTGAATGCACTATAAAAATATTTTCTATTGTAAAATTTATTTATGGAAAGAAGAGGAAAAACAACAAAAAGATTTTTTTAGAAATAACATTTTCATTGTCGCTTACGCTTTCAGTACAATTATTACTTACTCATAATAGCAAACTTATTTAAAGGTATGGATTGATAAAAAAATGGATTAATACTGTACCCGATGGTCTTTCCTTTCTTCAACTTCTAACCGGGTATAGGACCCGGTACGGTGGCAGACTTCCACCTCAAAACATGAGCCAGCCACCGGGTACTTACAAATTCCTTTTTCTGTTTCAGGTGACTTTTTGGGTTGAGTGGCCCAAGCAGAGTGCCTTTTTATGGCATAAAGTTATGCAATCAAATTGTATAATTCTATGGCATAAATTGGTCACCGGGGTACTCCCCTTCTGATGGGAAAGTTCATACAATTCAAGTTGTATGAGTTTTCCACTCAGAAGAGGAATACCTGGCCACTTCAACAAAGATATCTATGGATTTATTCCGGTTGGGTGGGTATGAAGGGGCTCCACCACCACCCGGTTGCCCCTCTTTCATTTGTGGGCCATGAATTTCGTTGGATAATGACGAGGTCACCCCAAGTTCGCCTTTCTTTTCAGGTTTCACTTGTTCTAGTAACAAGTTCCATTCCCCTCTGTGAGGTTATCTACAATTTTTGCGACTTCGGTCGTCTTTTGAGCTGTAGTTCAATTCGTGAATGCGAATTTTTTTGTAGTGAGTCCTCGTGCTGGGGAAATGAACCCGCCCCACGACACTGCAATGCTAGCCTGCCAGCGCATTCACGCGTCTCCAGACGAGGGCATTCTCGGCAGATACCGACACCTTCCTCTGCCGAGGCAGCAGAACATCGCTGCAGTCCTTTACGGACTTATTGAAATTCCCCTTATTCACCACAGAACTGCCATCAGCAACCATGCCGATGCCGTCTTCATCATCTGTAGATGGTGAGCCCGCTACAAAATGATTCAAGCAGACTCGTTTTGCCTTGCCGCGAAAAGTTTTGCAGAAATCTGGCGATGCTGCGCTGATTCAAATGATTGCGCAAGACAATCAGCCTCTACAAATAGTTGAAAATGAAGGTTTTCGAAGGTATACTAACACATTAAATCGTGACTATGAATTATTTTCTAGAAAAAAAAATTAAATCAGATGTTAGAAGAAAAATATAAAACTGAAACGGCAGCATACAAGAAAAAATTGAACATATTACTTTAACGCCAGATACTTGGACGTCAAATACTAATGAAAGTGTTATTAGTATGACCTCCCACTTTATAGAAGAATCAAAACTAGAATCAGTGGTTATTTCAGCTTCAAAAATACAAGGCCGTCATACAGCTGAAAATATAGAAAATTCTATTCGTCAAATTTTGGACGAATGGGAGATAAACTCAAAAATAGTCACAATAGCAACGGATTATACTGCTTCAATGAAAAAAGCAGCAAGCTAAGTTTGAAATGAGTGCAATCATTTCTGTGTCACCCATACGATCAATTTTGCTGTGAAAGATTGAATACAAAAAATATTAATAGTTCAAGAGACACCACAGCTTATAATAGCCAGTTATTACCAGTATTAAATAAATGTCGTGCGATCGTTTCACATTTCACATACAGCAAAAATCTTCATATGCATTGATCACCATGCAGAAACAAATGGATTTGGATATAATCAAACTAAAATAAGACATTCCACACACTGGAATAGTACATTTTATAAGATCGACCGCCTACTAAAGATCAAGATTCCATTTTCTGCGACATTGCCAACACTGAAATCACTATCATCAAATTTGGAGTGACAAGTCTGGGCTATTGCTGAAGATATAATGATGCTCCTAAATCTATTTGAAAAAGTAGCCATAATTTTATGCGTTGAAAAATATCCATCCCTATCATCTGTTATATCGCTCGTATTTGGTCTACAAAATACTATCAATACCAAAACCTTAATAATAGAGACGGGCAAATACTTGCAAAGAGCTCTCACTAATGCAATTGAAAAACGCCTCAAGGTTTATGAAATTAACAGAGTAGCAGCAAAAACGACTTTTTTATCCACGATTCAAAAATAGAGGGATCAGTTTAGAGTCTTATGCTGACAATGCGCCAACGTAGGTACTTAATGAACTGCAAGACTACTTATCAACGGAAACCTCACTCGATCAACCTTGTACTTCCGCTTTGGGTGCTGCTTCTTCTTCTACAGAAGATGAAATTTGGGGTGTTGTCCGCCGTTGGACAGTCAAATCCGACTGCATTTTCTTCAGCAGCTGCGATAATAAAACTATATATTGAGTTGCCGTACGTAGATATAAAGCAAGATCCCCTTTAATTTTTGGGCTGAGAAAAAAGCTCTATTTCCGTCGTTATTTAAAATGGCGCATAAATACCTCTGTGTACCGGCTGCTTCAGTGCTGTCCAAAAGGCTGTTTTTTGAAGCAGGCATTTTATGTAATGATCGAAGAAGCCGATTTGCATCAATAAAACTCAATAAAAAACTTGTCCTGAACGCACTGTATTAATTACAATGATTAAGAACAGTACCTATATACTATACAATAATATTGCTATAGAGTACTTAAAAACATCTACACAATTAGAAAATTATACCGTTCCTATTTAGAACATGAAATATTTTTAATTAATTTTGGGTTAATGTACTTCTCAGTACTATCCAGTATTTAACAATATCTACTAACTGATGTAGATATTGTTAAATCCTGGAGGTTCGTAAGAATGTACTTTTTGATGCTATTCTTATTTATGTAAAACAATAATTCTTACTTAGCATTAACCATATAGTTTTTTAAATTCCATTTTGGATATGTACACTGTTTCTTCTTCTACACTACAGCCCCTCTCGGGCCTTTGCTTAGAGATAGAGTATCTCATTTTCATGCCCGTATTGATTTTTCCTCAAGTTGGTTTGGTCAGTACCATGCTCCCGTATGCCTGCTCAGCTATGATATGATCTGATTAAATCAGTACATATCACCCACCACTGAGTGAACACTCATAGTCTGTCCGAAAAATCCCCTGAACTAAATCACGTTGCTCCCAACGAGATTTGAACCTGGGACCTTCGGCTTATGCGTTCATGCTCTAACCACTAAACCACACAGACCTGTATACTGTTTAGTACCTACCTATTACGGAGTAATAATGAATTAACAGATAGTTTATTTTTTCTTAAACTTGAAAAGATTGATTACTGAATTATGTATAAGTCTCATTGTGTCTCAATACTTTCACCGTACAATTTGTAATTGAAAGTCAAGTAAAATTAACTCTTTTTTAAATCGTAGTTTGTTTTTATATTCTACGTACGGTAAAAACTATGTTGTTAATCATTGCCTAGTGTGACACAAAATCACAACAAAAGAGAGAGTGGTTGAACTCATCATTATACTATCCATCCTACCCACTAACCAAACATCCATTCAACTTAAACCGATTTTCCAACCACGCAAGCATTCGATTTTTCCTATTTATATCGATTTGGCTTACTCTTTGAACTCGGTTGAGGCAAATTTTAACTCGGTTAATTCATTTAGTGTAAACCCGAGCTCACCCATCACTATATTCCTTCTATCTAACTCGTTTTAGTCAACTCGGTTTATACTCGGGCTAGCTAAATTGCAACCTGAGTTAACTCGATTTAACGTAAACTAAAGTTCACCCATTACTAATTTGCATCCTGAGTATATGACTCCAAGACTTCTCGATGATCACCTCCTTTTTCAACTAGGCAGCCTACCCGTTAAACGTTACTTTGGGTTATATCTTGTACAATTACGCTTTAAGGACCCGTTAGGTAATAGATGTTCTTTTTCCAGTGGAAAAGGAAATCACTAGAGAAAATATCCCTCCATTTTGTCGCCAACAAGCGATCCAAAATGCCCCTTTTGACTGCCAATTCTTCTAAAAAGTTATTCGCCCCATTTATCATTTGATCGGAGCTTCTCTCCGGTAAGGTTATCCGGAATGAACTCTCACGTTTCCCTGTACAGGTTATCGGGCTCCCTTTTTCATCTTTTGCACGACAAGATCGTGTCGTAAGCATTATTCTTTTCTACTAGATATCTAAAGTTGGCAGATCGTGATTTATCAATCCTGCGGAGCCAGGATTGAAAATATCCTTACCCATTTAAGAGCTGCACCAGGTAGAAGTCAGTCTCACTACGCCTGCCGTTGATTGATCTTAGATCTTTGACTAGCCATGTGGTCCATCTTTCCATTATTTCTTCCTATTTTGGAATGAAAAATAATTGTGACAATAAAACGCCATTCTTCTTTGATGACCACCAACTGGTGATTTATTCGTTTTTATTGAAAAATTTTGCTAACATAGCATTAATACCATTTTAAGAAAATTGCAGGCATTCATCATCCTCTATGGCGAGACAGCCCAAGCCCGGGCTTTTTTTTGAAGGTTGGGAGGCGAATGTCATTTATGCATGGGACCTCCATGCTCGCAAGCGACTGGACTACCCACTAAACAACTCCCCTGTCAACAGGAGAACCCAGTCTAGAACCGTTTGAAACAATACTTCAGGCCAGGTCTCGTATTGTTACGGCGTGAGACGCCTTCAAGCAGGGTGATCCCTCTTCTAGCAGGAGGGGAGATGGGAAGAGAAATTGTCAGACAAGGGATTCCCCAGCCCTGACGCCCCTGGCTACAGTGAGTCCCTTTTATCTTTTAGGACTGCCCAAACATAACGTGCCGCCTGGTTCCATTTCTCAATTGATTCGAGCATCACCGCGACTATACTATCCAAGGAGAGATCTCCCATCTCCCTATGGAGGTCCCTTTGCAGTCTGTCCCATTTCGTGCAGGTGAAAAATGTGTAGCAGGCATTGTTTTCCCCTCCTGGGCGAAACCGACGATTGGGAGCCTTGACTTACCAATCTTGTGCAGGTAGGACACTGAAAGCACCCATGCCCACTCAAAAACAGTTATAGAGAATAAAGCTTGCATCCTGTTAGTTTGCTATGCATATATTTTTTTCAAACTGAATCAAAAACAAAAAACAATTTGGACGGATGGAATCAATAATCTGAGAGGTCATTTGTTTTAAATTACAATCGAGATATGTAATAATGGAATGTCAATATCGTCCGTGACATTTTCACTTTAACATAATTTAATGTCAGTTTAGATCACGTGTCGAAAAGCTCGAAACTCTCTTATTTATATTAATTGTTATTGATCGTGAAAAGAAAGGAATAAAAATGAATTGCTAGACTTTAAAAACAAATCAGTCTTTCCATTCACTCAACCTGACCGGGTATAGGACCCACAACGATGGCAGGCTTTTCGTCTAATATGGGCTAGCCATCGGGCGCGCTCCACCGTTTTGTTGCTTACCAGGGACTCTTGCCAGGTAGAGTGGCCATCCGCTCGCGTGCCGTTTTATGATATAGGGTTATGTGATTTCATTGCATAGCTCTTTAGCATAAATTGGTTACGTTTGTGCTTCTCATTTGAGGAAAAGAGTAATTCGAAGTGCTTTCGTATGAGTTATTCTCTCAAATGAGAAACGTTTGGACCTTGATCCAGTTGTAAGGGTGCAAGGGGGCACCACCTCCATCTGGATGCCCAACTCTTATTTGTGGGTCATAAGAATCGTCCGGTAACGACGAAGTTCCCTTAAATCTGTCTGTCTTACCCAAGTCCAGTTTGTCTTTTTTCTTCTGTAATTTTCAACCTATAGCTGGTTACCTCCTTTTTCGACTCCGGTCGACTTTTTCTGTGACCCAAGAATTCGTAATGAAAAATTCCTTTGTAGTGAGTCCTTGTGCTAGGGGAAAGAACCCACCCCACGACACCGCAATGCTAGCCTACCAGCGCATTCACGAGTCCCCAGACAAGGCCAATCTCGGCGGATCTTACCATCCACTTCCGCCGAGGCAGCAGACCATCGCTGCAGTCCTACACGGGCATTCAAATACCTACCTTCACTACATCTTTTTGAAATTCAACCGGTGATTTTCATGTTGAACTGGAATTAGCAAGACATCATCCCTTTGATGATTGATTTCCATTACGATTGCGTTATGGTCGCTATCGTAAGGAAGCAATTGCAGTTTCCGTTGAGGACTATCAAAGCTGAATTCAAGTCTTGGGTCAGCAATGCAGAGGTCCAAATATGAATTTGTCCTAGGGTATGTTGGGAGCTTCGACCCATACAAATTGAATCCGTATTCAATTTGATTCTCTGTTATACACGATTTCAGGAATACACCTTTTGGATTATTGGTCGCATTCAGCCATGATGTATGCCGGGCATTCAGTTTACCGGCAAGGATATAATAACTATGCAGCCTGTTCAATTCGAGTATTTCAAACTACGAATTGGGCTCTTCCTTGAACTTGAGGACTTTTCAACCAGTTGTAGAGAGTCGTAGGTTATCACTGTCAGGAAATTAAATTGTGGTAACGGACACTTCAAGATACTCAAAGTTTTTGAATGCAACTTTTTCAATATTTTGGAAACAATGTGATGTTTTAACCAATATCCCGGTGCTATCTCCTCCATCACCGTTTACCCTATCGTTTCTTTTGAATTCAAAAGCCTTGAGTGTCATGGAATGCCATGAAATGAGGTGGGTTTCAGTCAGAAGGATGATGTCAGGGTTTTGCTTGACAAGGAATTCCAAGAGACAGTCACGTTGATGTAGACTCGCAATGGAGTACACGTTGATTGAGCTGAGACGAAGCCTACCCATGGGAGCGCGAATGGCTGACAAGTTATCTTGAGGCATTTGAAAGATCTAAACGCTGAAAATCAAAGCTCATTTTTGAATTCTATGTATCGATTCCCTCCGACAAAGAATTTAATTGCTGGTAAATTTAAGAAGTAGCCCATTATTGGCACTTATATTATTTACATTGTTGTCTGCTGGCCCTCCAACAGCAAGGGCAAATGACTCCCCGGGCTTGACGAAGTTGACAGGAATTACACAGCGGTGTACTTGTGTTTGCTCTGGAGTAAATTTTACTTTTGTATCCTGATGACGGGGGCATCCTCGATGTGATGGTGATTGCCCAAAGACACCGCAGCTCACACAATATAGTTTTTCTTTTGGCTCCGTCTGAGCCAATTTGCACTTACTTTATACATCCATATTTCATGGCAAAATTGGCAGCGAAATCACCAAATCTTTGGCATTTATAGCAATGGTTGACCTCGCTCTTCTGAAGGTGTTTCCACCGCACACTTGGAAGTTCGAGTACCTTATTTTTTGAAGGGCACTTGGACTGCTTTTGCAGTTTTTACGTTCAACACTAGATCTCCTTGTTGCAAAGCCTTTAACTACAATAAATTCTATTTCTGGTGCAACTTCTTGAAGCATGTGAAGGCGACCAACTGTGTCCTGTCCATAGTCCAGACGCTTCAACAAAAAAGTCTGGTTTTTTTGCTCTTGGGGGTGTACGTAAAGTGCGAAACCGCTCCAGAATTCAATGCACTATTCGCTGTCTGAAAGTCAACCAGTAACTTCGTTTTAATCGACAGTTTGTTGGCATTCACGTTTTTGATCTCAAAATCATTTAATTTATTTTCGGCTGCCAAAAGCCGAACCATTTCAAGGTTGGCCAAATACTCGTACATTGATTAGTGGGACCTTTTTCTTCTTTTTATTAATATTGACAGACGGACCAGCAGACAAAACTGGCTTTTACTCCCTATTTTTAATTTTTAAATATTCGATGAATGTATTATCAGGTTTAGTAAAACAGTTTTTAGAATTTTTGTTACTTTTTCCTCTTTAATTTTCATTGAATCGTTTAGCTCAGCTAGTGCTGCATAACATTTGTACTGACGTTTACTCCGCCTGCGCGACATCTTCTTGATTAGGTTCCTGTTATGGTTTCTTTGGTTTTTTGCCTTCGGTTGCTTTGACTTTACTTCTTTTTCTTTGTTGAAAGTTAATTGCCATTTAGCTCTTCTAGCAAATGGATCCTAAGTCTGAGTTCATCATTTTCTCTCTCTTACTTCTCCACTTTGTCATTAGCTTTGACTAGTTGTTCGATTTCGACGACTGATAAAATTTTCGGTTTGTCTTTTTCTTCATTGTTCTCTAATTTCCGCTCTAACATTTCCTCGTCCGTCGTTATGGGCGATGGACATGATCGATCTATTTGTTGGCTGAAGCCATCGGGCTTCTCCATCTCGTTGCTTTTGCAGCAAGGTTCAAGACAATGTTCATAAACCGTGACTGTCCTTGAATGTCTTTCTGCTTTTTGAGACTTCTCCAGAAGTGAAACTTCAGGTATTCGATAATTGTTCGAATAATTCGACCGTGATGATTTTCAATTGAAAAGATTAATTTCCAAATGTCTCTTGTAAATAAAATGTTTATTTTAAAAAATTATTGACAAGACCGTCTAAAAACACGTCTGTTCGCGATGACTGCTAGATGTAGAATTCTTTGAAAACACGTATGTACGGAACGAATGCTAAACGTGCAATTTAATTACAACTGTGTGGTCCCCAACATAATGCGGGAGACTTTTATTTTCAGTTATCATATATAAAACTTATCCCTCAATTTTATAAAAGAAAACAAGCGTGCATGCTGTTCTCACAACATCACGAATATTTCTTCATATGTCCTCTCCCAAACCAATTTGCATCTATTCCCACATCAACAAGAACTTTCTTCTAACTAAATAATTCATCGTTATCATTAAATTCAAATTGTCATACATGAAGCAAGCAGCGCCTTATTAGTTCCTGGAAATTTTCACAAAACTTGTTCTTCACCTCCCCAATTATTTCACCACTTTACTGCCGGAAGACACTAATTTTCTTGACGATAGAGAATAAATGCGAGAAAGAGATCGGGAGAGAGAGAGAGTGGGTGTGTGAGAGCAATGGAGAAAGCGATGTAGAACGAAAAGTTTCTCTTCCATAATTTTCAACTTTATTCTAAGTATGTGAACGACGAGGAATGAATAAGGAATGTCTCGGCAGTGTGGTCAGGAATGAGGTGCACGACTGGTGCAATGAATAAATATAAGAGCACTAACGCAAAGTGGCAACTTTAGGGCACGTTTTATGGTTTGTTTAACTTTTAATTATTAGCTCTTCACCGATGTCAACGTCGCGAGTAGAATGCAAGGATCTAAGTAAACTGCACCTGATGACAAGCCAACATTATAAGAAGACATAGACGATGTTGAAGATTTTTCACTGCAGCGTTGCGATGAAAATGGCAAACATGCATATGAAACAGTTGAAGTTGTTCAGACAGGCAATTGGAAATTTTGAAAGTTTACTATATTCTAAATATTCATCCATGAAGTTTGGTAAAGTATGGTGAAATGTTGAGAACACAACTGGTACTGAATAATTTCTCAATGTGTGAACCGTTACGAAATATTGAGGAATTAAGTTTTATCTTAGGGGATATAAAAAGTATAGAGAATGAATGAAGGGAACAATAAGTTGAGATTCTTCTCCTCAATCATTTTCTCTGGTATAACAATAAATTTGAACAACTAGCTTAAAGCAGTCGAGGATGCTATATGGTCACCATGAATTAGTCGTTTCGTGGTCCTGAAACTTTAATAACTTGAATCACTTCAGAGCTTAATATAACACAACATAATAGGACTGTAGATGTTGTAAAACACTCACCAACTTCTAAATGATTTGTTAAACGAGTGTAGTAATCAAGCAGTCGCTTAAGCAAACTGCTCGAAAACCATCATAATCCTGATTCAATTTTTAATTGTAAATTTGAAAAAAATAATTATTTAAATTTACAACTAAAGTTTGGACACGGCAACCCCTTTATAACGCAGCTTATTCACGAATTGCATTGCCGCAACGCAATCTACAGTGGATGGATAGTGGGCTCATCAAAAGCCGTTGCAATGTGTTCCGTACGGTGGCTGTTCGGAGAAGTGAGCAGTTCTGCTTGAGTGGATCGAGAAGTCTGTTTTTGATCGCCACGCGTTGCGCACGTCAGAAAAATCACCAACCAACATTTCTTATCGAAGGAATTTCGTATCTTACGGAGCGTTTGGTTCAAGTTGTAATGTTACGTGAATGTATTATTGGTATAACGCGCGTTCAAGGGTTATCAATATTGCGTGTCTTTCATATATTTTGCTGTGGCGTTTGTTGCTGATTTTCAAATGCATACTCAACGGCAGCGACGACAACGATAAATAGAAACGGTCGTGCTTTTTGCGAAGTTTTTTTCGATGGTGCAATATCTGGCTTAGTTGCAATAATATAAATACCAAATAATTGTATAGCGTTATAGAAGTGAAGTGCCTCGCACTTTTTCCATTTTCCGTGCAACAAACGACAATTGCTGCGTTTATTTGGATCTGCCTTTAGTTGAGTGAATTGACTGAATTAGCTATGAGCATCACCTTGTCCGCGTGAAATTTAAATATTGATGTTTTGTATGTACGCTTAATGTTCATTTTGAATACGGTTCGTTTGGCACTTCTTTATTATTTCGATTAATTTGGGAGAATAGCATCAAAAGCTAATAGCAAAACGGTATATCTAGTTTCCTAGATTAGGAATTCACTTTCGAGCAAATTCGAACCATTTCATCATCTTATAACTCCGACGACGATAAAACGACCGCAACAAACCTCATATTTGCCACCAAAAAGATATAAAATACTATCTGTTGAGCCGGGACTCTTGTCCTAACCTTTAATTTTTTTGATCCTTTTGAAAATCGTCGATACTTCTTCTCTTCCTTATTTTGAATATCCTGTTTAAACGAGCTAGTTATGTTTAACTGAGCACTAAAGTTTTACTTTAAATAATTTCAAATAAGGCTTCTTTACTTTCTCAAAATTTCTATCCAAAACAACTTAAATCCACATTAAATTCTCAACAAATTTTGTAATTTAACCCTAAACATTAAATATGCACCAAGCCACTTTAATTAATCGACACCTTTCTATCGAGTTGTAGACCGACTCGTCTTCCTTCAACGACTAAGCCGGCCGAGCATTTCACCCACGTTCAATTTCTAATGCGATTTGCTGACCAGACAAACGTGCCAGAGAAAGAACGCTGAGTTTGCGTCTTTTCGCTGGCACGTTTGCCTTTGCGCATGAAATGTAATCCAATCCCTTCGATTATGGATCCATTTCATGGACAAATGCACTAGATGAATGTGCATGGTCAGCAATTTGGCTAGGAAATGGAATTAGAGTGTGTGGCAAAATTTAGTATTCATGAATATTGAATTAAATTGAAATATTTGAATTGAATAAAATTATTGAATTTGGGTGAAATGCCGGCGAAAGGCAAATTCAATTGTTCTTAAAGCGAACAGTGAATGATCGATCGGTGAATTGAGTTAAAATGATCGATCAATTGATAAATCAATCGAATTGATTACAAATGAGCTAATTACTACGATGAATTAACCTTAAATAACTAAGCGTTGATGTTGCCGGATCAGGCCGGGGTGGACGCTCAGGGGTGTCAGGAACTTGTAGTGATTAACATGTTCAAAAATGTCCGTGAAGGACTGCAGCGATGGTCTGCTGCCTCGGCAGGAGAAGGTGTCGGTATCCGCCGAGAATGCCCTCGTCTGGAGACGCGTGAATGCGCTGGCAGGCTAGCATTGCGGTGTCGTGGGTCGGGTTCATTTCCCCAGCACGAGGACCCACTACAAAAAATTTCGCACTCACGAATTTGATTGCAGATCAAGAGGCGACCGAAGTCGCAAAAATTGTAGATAACTACACCGAGGGAGATATAACTTGTTACGAGAACAAGTGGAACCTGAAAAGAGAGGCGGACTTGGGGTAACCTCGTCATTACCCGACGAAGTTCATGGCCCACAAATGAAAGAGGGGCAACCGGGTGATGGTGGAGCCCCTTTGCACCCATCCAACCGGAATAAATCCATATATATTTTGTTGCAGTGGCCAGGTATTCCTCTTCTGAGTGGAAAACTCATACAACTTGAATTGCATGAACTTTCCCATCAGAAGGGGAGTACCCCGGTGACCAATTTATGCCATAGAATTATACAATTTGATTACATAACTCTATGCCATAAAGAGGCACTCTGCTTGGGCCACTCAACCCGCGATATCACCTGAAACGAGAAGTATTGTTTAAGTACCCGGCGGCTGGCTCATGTCTTGAGGTGGAAGCCTGCCACCGTACCGGGTCCTATACCCGGTTAGAGTCGGGAGAAAGGAAAGACCGATTTTGTGGAAAAATTAGCACTTCATTAGATTATTCATTTTATTCTTTCGCAAAATATATTTAAACATAAACATCATAATTATGAAGCATACAGATCTATTTATTCACAAGTTAAGCACTCTGTATGCAAGAACTAACGATGTAAACGTGCAATAAATACATAACAATTTATTTAGTTTTTTTTTCGATATAATTTTTCATCGCCTTTGCAATTTTCTTGATTGCATTAAATTTATTAGAATTATAAATAAATTTTGCTTTTTCTTTGTTTTCCTATTTTAAAGCAAGAGCCTGATGTGTTTTTTTTCGAAATAATACGAATAATGACAATGTTTCCACTTATTGCTTCAAGAAATAACACAAGACGTACAGTAACTGGTGTTTAATCAAAAAAAAAAAAAAAAAAAAAAAACCTCAAACCAAAAATTGCAAAATCAGCAAAAAGATCAATCATTCATAAAAGATAATTTGAAGCAGAAAATATGATAATAATATGAAAATTTCTTTTGCTTTAATAGTATATTTGTCCGTAACGTAAACTTTTATCAAACTCTTCGTGTATAATAAAAATATCTAGAAAATCAGTTCTCTCTTATGCATATGTACACTCATCTCTGTGTCTGTTAACCGCGACGTATTGTGCATTGTCTCTGAATTTCTTTAAATAGGAAAAAGGTGAATTAGCAGCATAAGCAAATGGATATGCTTGCATATAAACTAAAGCACATAAATATCTTTACGTAAAGTACATATAATCCAACGAGGTTGGTAATTTTCTAGCCTATGCTAATCTATAAAAATATTTTTATCTGTGGTCTTTTATAGTATTCAACATTACCCGACGAGCTTTGGCGGACTGACCGAACTAGCTACATTCACAACATATGGAATTCAAACTGAAAATGCTTTGAACAGTATCAAACAACATAATGACTAATGTATAAAAGCCGGCAAATTCAAATGCACAGTAATCTAGAAATGTTGGAAAATTTAAGTGGTATGAATCACTATTTGGACATGAGCTGGTCATTTTTCACAATTTCTATTTTTACATTCGCTATTTTCTTTATTTTTAGCTTGCATCCACAAAAAAAAAGCCAAGATGACAAACAATAATGCACTCGTATCCAAAAAATATCCAATTTATCATTATTTTTATGCTTTATCTTATCATCGTGATCGTAGCAATTGAACATGCAAAAAATATATATATATATATATATATATATATAAATAACACCATAAAAGAGTACTCACCCGCATGATCCTCCGAGCGCTCGACGACGATGCAGATAGTCCTGTAATTCCGATTCTGTAACATCTATTTTAGAAGCTATTACTTCCATCAAATTGTACTTCTTATACTTGTAGTAGTCTGGTAAAACACTGAGGCAACAAATTCCTTTTATCACTTCTACTAGAATACACAAATCCGGATTTCTCAAATCTAACTTATAGGCAGAATTTCTAGCAGTAACTAACTCAGCTATTTTTCCTATTAACAAGTCTCGATCAACTTTATTGTTGAATAGCTTGTTGATAACAATTGAAAAGCTTCCAGCACTAGAAACAAAATATTTATTGATTAAAGAACTGCAAGCAAAAACTATGTCCACAACGTTAGCGCGGCAAACGATTGGTAATGTACAAACCTGAGTACGTATCTAGTGGCAGGAGAATTTTCTTAATAAATCCTTTTTAATAAGCTCAACTCCAATCTCAACCGGATCTTCAAATGCGGTTTTGATAACTATACAATTTTTCACTCCTGTATCCGCAGCCTGAAAGTTTGTAGTGCTATGCTTTTTCAATAGCTCTAGGTCTATCTCTCGCCTCAAGCAGTCGGTAATGTCCATTTCAGATATCATAGGTTCTGTAGCTGGTTGACATGCTTCCGCCAATTGTCCATTTAGAATGTTGTAAGATTCACGGATGCACTCTTTTTCTTTGAAATTACATGTCACCAAAAACCCTTTCTGTCCATACGCTAACTGCTGCCGTTTCCTATTATTATATGAGATGCAACACGACGACGAGGCGGATTGTTTTGACGACGAGAAATTTTGGTGATGCAGTGTGTTTGTGGGACTATTACTGTTGGGGCGTTGCCGCGGAGACGCAGTCGAGCCAATCGGGGCACTCAATTGGCGATTAAACTCCGTTTTACGGCGATGAGTGTTGGCCAAACAAAATATTTAATCCCGTTCAAAGAACCGCTTCCACTCGTGTCGTCCGATTGATTCGCCTGACTCTGCCGTGAGTCTATCGGAAAATCCCATGGATTTGGGTCCGAACTGCTCCGATTATGGGCAACTATGTTCCTGTTTGGGTGTTGCAGTAGATGTGAGCGTTAGTGTAATTTAAATTATGGAAATCATTACCTGAAATATCACCAGCACCGCACTAATTCCCACACGTGGGTTTCCTCTCAAGTCTCCTTCACTCAATGACAACTGCCCTGTCAAAGGTATTTCATCGTACCAGATCAATCTCAAATCGTACCGGTTCGATCGCAAATTGTTCTAGTTCAATCGGAAATTGTTCCAATTCAATCTTCAATCGTACCGGTTCGATCGTTTCAATTGATCTGGGACATTTTATGTTTGAGTTTTTCTTTAACCCTTTAACTGCTCAATTACTACAAACTCAACATCCACCCCCCGTTGAACGATCCATTCAACCTCCTCCAAGGTGTGCGGTAGGCTGTATCGCCTAGGTAACGGCACGGGTGGTTGGACCTGCAGGTTGGCTTGCTATTTGCAGGAGCGCCAGTGGAGGTAGGTCACCAGTACGACTAATCCGAGAATGCCCAGGTAGCCGATTGTGAACTGATGGATGTCGTGGTCGGTGACTTGATCGGTCCAAGAAACATCTTGCGCTTGTAGTTGTCGTCACAGCTCCTCGATTTCAGATGCAGGCTCAGTGAAATGAATGGACTTGTTGAAAGAGTCCACAAAGTTCGACCCGCCGCCGGTAGAAATGTGTCATTAGACCTCGTGCATGGTTATGGCTTGGCCTTCGTACATATAGTGCCCCTGGATGCTGGCCGTGTCGGTTTTGAGAGTGCAGTTCACCCCCAATTGAAGGATACCGGAGCCCTGCAACGACAGTGCAGAAGTATTACTGCCACACACTAGGTGAGCGATGGTTTGGTTGGCAAAAGCGTAGATCCATTCGTTCGATTGAGGGATGTTGGACCAGACAGATGAGGTGTGTAATTCCACCGAGGTGCATTTGGGCGCGGGTGTAATTCCCTTCATCAAGTCAACTTCGCATCGACTCATGTTGGATTCCCTGCTGTATAATGGATGCGTCTGTCGGCGAATGTGAATGTTTGACGCCGTATGGATGCAGGATGAGTACTTCGCCTCCGAGAGTGGGTAGTGAATGTCACAGTGCGGCGTGATTATCAAATACTGTGAAGATGGTTGTAGGGCTACTAATTTGTTGGACCTTACCCTAGGTATTGCGAGAAGTCTAAAGAGCTCGATGGTCGTTGCTGCTACCAGTGGAATCTTTAGTTCAAAGATGACGGAATCAGTGGTCACTTTGGCGCTGATTGACGTTATTTGAAAGAGTTATAGGACATTCTCTTGGGGTATAAGTAGCCGCTGGTTCTCGGATAGATGCTCTCTGATCTTTGTCACCTCTGCGCCCAATTGTTGCTGTGACAATAACAAGGAATTGAACTGCCCGTGTCGAGTATCCTTGACTAAGCTGGTGAGGGACGATTGCATTCTCTGCAAATTATCGGTGATGAGTATCATTTGCAAAGAGAGCGTGGTGATCAAGTTAAGCATCGGGGTTCGTCTTCCCTCAGGATGAAGAGCCTTGATGGCATTGGTCAGTCTGATTAACTCCTGCTGTATTGCTGTGAAACGTTTTTGGGAAATTTGTTCGGCTTTCCCAAGGATGTTCAGCGTTGAGTCGATGATGGAAGTTTGGTTGGTTAGCAGTGAATGCAGCTTGTCTTGTCTTCCTTGTATGGTTTTGATGGTTCGGGCCAGTTGATTGGCATAGTCGTCATCAAAAACGCCGAATAATGGTCGTGCAAGGCCACCCACTATATTGATAGCACCTCTCTTGGACCTGATTCTCCAGATTTGGTTGATGCTCGAGAATTCCCTTTCAAAGTGCCGGAAATGATCTATCACATGTAGGCAGTTGGTCTTCATGGTTCCACCTTCACCCAGCTGCTGTAAAAGGTTCGTCCCGTTCTGTTAATATAAAGTAAAATTTAATAAAGATAACGCTGTCTAAAATCGAAAATATGAAAATGTTTCATATCATTAAATCGCAAATTGGTTAGGTGAAACGTATAGACAAAACGCAAAATAATAAAACCAAAGTTCGAGACAAAAGAGTCTCAGCGCAAACAGATTGAGTTACGTTGAATGATCAAGTTGACCGCCATTACTCATAGTTTGCGAGTAATGACAGTCAATGAAGGACTTTACAAAATGATTCAAAAATAATAAACGCTTAATATGTTAGATTGATAATGTACATCATATTTATCTAAAGTATACTAAATAAGGTATGTGAAAAGTCTGCTACTTTTATCTTAAGAACTTGAAATAGGAAAATATTCCGATTATTACTTAAGTGACCACCATTCCCCCACCTTACCCTAATTCACAGCATTTTGTGTACCCCCTTACGAGTATACTGATGGTTTGGCATTGCCTGGGAGGTGCATGTAGGAATCAACAATGTGTGAAGTGCAGATTGCACGAGCGTTGTGTGACGGTGAAAGAGTGATGGAGAGAGTGGTAGGGAATGGAGGTATTTAACAAGTTGGATAAACAGACCTACGGTCATGTCAGAAGGGTTTTGTATTCAATTTACAAAATGCAGTCACCAGATCGAATAAAATCAAGAAACGATTTTATTGGAGAAAATATGAAATTCGAAGATCATACTATTATTAACAAAGTTGAACGAATTTCGTGTTCTGAGATTTTTGTTTTTGTTATACTCATAAATATCTCCCTTGATAATTATTTCAGATATCCATTCGCTAGGGAGGAAACACATTTTTCATGTATTTCCCCCCTGTACCCCCACTGAAGCAAAAACTGACAGTTGAACAACTGTTTTGAAAAGGTTCCATGAAAACTTTCATTTCATACTCATACCGGCTACGTTTGATGAATTTTTATTTTCAGGAGCCACTCTCCTGTACTGTTATCATCGATTAATGGCCAATTTTTTCGAATCCTAGAATGGTTACAAAGCCCTTTTGCTAGGAGCTCTCTCCCGCCTCCTTGACTTGCTTCGCTTATGAGTGTTAATTGTAGGTACTCATCTTCAGTCATTCATTAAATTGAATCAAGTGTTCAAAGCATGCACCTTAAACGTTGAAGTTGGGAAAAAATAACTCAAAATTATTCAATCTTCGCATTTAAAACAGCCACCATTTTGTTTTACGATTACTGATACCACTAGCTGAACCGATTCTCAAAGATATTCATGACACCTATCATTCCTGAAATTTTCATGCAAATCCTAGCAAAACTGTAGTGTCTGAGTCGGTAAAAAGCGCATGTTGTTCCATAGCCATATGTTGCCATAGTAATAAATGCAGCGCATATTGTTCCATAGTAATACAGGAAAATTCAAACCGCTATAACTTCGCTAAATATGATTCAATCTTTATGAAACTTTCAGGATAGATCAATCTTATGAATAGTCATCTATGTACTGAATTTCATTGAATTTAAGGGTACCGTTAAGATTTCACTCAAGAAAACATAAAAATCGATAAATCATACTATTACTAACAAAGTTGAGTGAATTGCGACTTCTAACGTATTTGTTGTTGTTGTACTCACCAAGGCCTACATTCCTGATTTTTTTCAGATTTTTCGGATCACAGGTGTCCAATCGCGAGGGGGGGGACACAAATTTTTCGTGTATTTCCCCTCCCTGTGCGCCCCTCGAAGCAAACTTTGCCAAACAAAGACCTGTTTTGAAAAGTTCTCATCAAGACCTTTCATTTGATACCCATATCGGCCACCTTCAATGAAATTTTCTTTTCGGGGGGTCACTCCCCTATATGGGGAGACCCCCCTTAAATACCTTATAAAATTTTTTTTGTATTCGAACTTTGAAGAAAACACCACTTTACACCTACATACAAAATTTGATGTTTCTAGCTTAAGTAGTTTCCGAGAAAAACTGCTGTGACACACGGACGGACGGACGGACGGACGGACGGACGGACGGACAGACAGACGGACAGACGGACAGACAGGACGCGATTTTAGAAGGGTTTTGTAAAATTATTTTACAAAACCCTAAAAAAAAGATACTATAAATGATGTTCTGCGTATACGTAGCGATCTGATCCTTCAGAGGCAGTGAAGGAAGCAAACTCACGATTGGTATTTGAGAAAAAAACTTGGGGATTTGTATTAATCGAGCAGTCACACAATCAAACTGCTCGAAAACCTTCCGATCTCCTACTCGGAATTTTGTGGCAGATTAAAAAAAAATGTAATTTTATTTCAAATTTCCTTTATATTAAAATTAAATGTCTCCCTTTAATTTTATTCGTCATGAGATTTAACTTTTATAACTATTTAAAATTTTCATTTCTTTACTCTAGTTAAAATTTCTTTACTTCATTTAAATTTCTTCACTCCATTTACATCTTCTGTACCTCATTTAAATTTCTTTACTACGTTTCAAACTTCCTTACTTGCATGTAAAATTACGGGTTTGGGGAACGCTGATGTAATACTCCCCAACGGTGTATTACATCACGGAAGAAAAGTAAACTGGGCTGATAGAGCTCAGCTGATGTGATTCCCCGTGTGCACGGGAGGCAAGAAAAGAAAGACAAGTTTTAGACGGACTGACAAAGGAATGGGGAGTCGAATTACTACTTTCACGAAGCGACCACGGAAGAACGAGCGGTTGTGATGAAGCTCTGCGGGAGACACTCGACGATGCCGTCATTGCTTGTAGAGAGAAAATATCTTCTCGCGCGTCGCAAAAAATCCAACTGACGGGAATCTTGCCATTAATTGCAAGTGTGAACTGTGAATTTTCAGAGGCTCACATTTTACGGATTTGTGGTTTTTTTCAGTGTTTTCTTGCATTATCGAAGTGTTCGACTTTACTTATGACCGCGACACGGGAAGCATGAAAGAACGGCAGTTTTCAGATCAATACTCGGAGAGTGCATAAAAAGTGTTGAAGTTTTGCCGAATGGATAAAATTAAATTAAATAATAAGCATTTCGACCAATGTTATCAAAGAAACTTGAATTAAATCGCAGATCATTGTGATAGTGTTCCTACCAAATGTGTTCCTTCTCTTCTCATTAAAATTGCAAGAAAAATAATCATGTAATGCATTCATATAAATTCGGTGTAGGGTGCATTCGTTATCTTAAAATTGTTTTCTTCATTCAAACCGTATTCTGGAGCACATGCTTTCCCGCGAGAACCCCCACGATGAGCATTTCCTCAATTTAATTACGATGGATCGTCATAGAGAATGCCATCAACAGTTGTTCCCGTTACACGTGGACGCCTGATCAGGTCGCATTATGCGATATAATTTATGCGGGAAATGAGCAGAAAAGAATTAATAATTTGATGTGAACTATGGCGAAAAATTAAATTCGAGAAGACAGCGAGAACGGATGTGGTCTATTAGGGTGAGATAAGAGAAAGACTTGGACAGCTGCGAGTGTGATTGAAGAAGGTTGGGGATTATTTTTGTTTTGCAAGGGTCGTGATTGCCGGTAGCCAATCGATTGTGAGTAAAATGTGGTGAATAAGTGCATCCAGTCCGATATCACGTGTTGTGTTCCATGTGCTGTTTCCGTAAAGTGCTTGGAAATTTACGATAAAAGTGCTCATGTTCATTCGACATTGGCTGGTTAATCTCTATCTGCTGCATTCCTTGAGCTACTCGCAAAACAAATGATAGGAGGCAGAGTCGCTGATTGTTCAAATACAATTCCTCAATTCACGATAAGACAATAACAATATTAACTGAACAAATTGCAGTTAAGCTTTGGATAGTCACGACTCCACTTGGACTGAAAAGCGTCAATTCCATTGTGATAATGCACATTTAATGTGTTGAGTAAGATACAAATCATCATTCATAGGATTCGTCCAACATCGTGTGATATAGTAACGTACAAAAATCCAAGCAAACGGCCATCAACGAAACATTCAGCAAATAAATTATCGAAGAAAGCTCACCAAGCGTACTAACTACGTAAAACAGCAAAAGAAATTCCCGATAGTATCCAAGGTGCAGCTCACGATTTGTGCATGGTAATCGTATTTTGCGATAAAAATTACCGAAAAACTTATCCTGGATTTACCTGGAAGTCTTAAAGATGCTTTGGGAACAACATGATACCATTAATAAGGAAGTAAGGCAAGAAGTTTATTTTCAATTAGCGGAAGATCTTACTTATTAGATTTGCAACGTTATCAAAGGAAGTTTGATTTGACATATTTTTGTTTTGGTTTAATTATAAAAACAACATTCGTTGAGAAAATAAAAACCAACGTAAATTCGATTAAATGTGATGCCATTTGCACGGAGATTCGGTCACATCGCATTGATGTAAGTTAACGTGTGAGTTAATTAATTGATTATTCGGTTACTACGAAAAATGATTATGAGTTGATAGCAACGCGCATAAATGTAAACATTTAATTGAGACATTAGAAACAATTGCAATTATATGTGAATTAATAGTCGTTGTTAAATATTAGCAAAGTCTAAAAGTCCATTAAGTAAGAAAAACGTTATTCTTATCGTCCATTAGAGCGAGCGATTTCACATTCACGTAAATTATTGTCAGGTCAGATATTCAAACCTTGTAAGCCTTCTAGTGTCAATGTTAATTGAGAGGAATAAATAATACAATGAATTATTAAACGACACCCTCGGTCTTTCCATTTCGGTATACCTGACCGGGTATAGGACCCGGAAAGACTGTAGGCTTTTCGTCTGATATGGGCCAGCCATCGGGTGTACTCCTCCGTTTTTTTGTCGCTTAACCGGGGCTCTTGCTGGGTAGAGTGGCCTTCCGCTCGCGTGCTCTTTTATGATATAGGGTTATGTGATTTCATTGCGTAACTCTATAGCATAAATTTGTTACATTTGTGCTTCTCATTTGAGGGCAAGAGTCATACAAAGTGCTTTTGTATGAGTTTTTCTCTCAAATGGGAAACACATGGCCACGTCTACGTTTGGATCTTGATCCAGTTGGGAGAGTGCGAGGGGGCACTACCTCCACCTGGATGCCCCACTGTTATTTATGGGCCATAAGGATCGTCGTTAATGACGAAGTCTCCGCCAGTCCGTCCGTTTTTGCTCGTCCCAACTTGTTCTCTGAACAAGCAATTTCAACCTTTAGTAGGTTACCTCGGCCTCGACACCAGTCAATTGGCATGTTTTACACTCCTTAATTCGTGAATGCGAAATTTTTTTGGAGTGGTCCTTGCGCTATGGAGAAAGAACCAGCCCCACGACACCGCAACGCTAGCCTGCCAGCGCATTCACGCGTCCCCAGACAAGGCCAATCTCGGTGGATCTTAACATCCTCTTCCGCTGAGGCAGCAGACCATCGCTGCAGTCCTTTACGGACACATATACATACCCATTTCACTACAGATCATCTTATAAATACTGACTAAAGCTTCTTCTTCTTCTTCTTCTTTTTCTTCTTAGCACTATAGCCACTCTCGGGCCTTCGCTTCCTGTAAATAGCACCTCCAACTGTCTCGCTCCATTGACCGCGTCCTCCAATCTCGAAATCCGAGCAGCGATGGATTTTCTTTATCGACCGAGTCAGACCAGCATTTCCTAGGCTTCCCCACTGGTCTCCGGCCTTCAGTTCTCCCAACGAATACCTTTTTGGGTATCCGTTGTTCATCCATACGATTCATGTGGCCAGCCCCTTGCAGCTTCCGCAGTTTGACAATCGTTGAGACTAATGCTTAGTCCTGAAGATTTCAACACAGTATCTTAAGATAATTTCGACCCTATCATCGAGATTCTTAAAAAGACTACTACTCAAAGATTTTTCAATGCGTCGTATTGTATGAAATCTTTTTATCTCTGAGAGCTGACCACAAATTGGACTAGATAAGTGCGAAAGGATCAATTCACATTATTTTGCGTGCCATCCTTATACTGATGTTCTGATCACTTTCTGGAAAGCACAACTGGCAAAGCGACAAAATGTAATATAAATGCAGATCGCTCGAGCGATGTGCGATGAAGAAAGTGTGTGTTACGAGTGTCCCTTGTTTCCTACCCGACCACGTGGAAGGAAATCTCGCGTATACTATTCACGCAAGACCGTAAAAAAATGAAGAACTTATTTTGAGCAGCAGGATACATTAGCCACCGCGAGCCAAGGTTTAAAGTTAGGAATTATTGTGAAAGAAAAATTCAGATAGATGTTTGAATTTAAAAAAGAAAAAAAAACGGTGTAAAGTAATTATGTATGTAACTAGGGCGTAAGTCTGCCAGATAAATCCACTTTCATACCAGACAAGGAAAAGGAAAAGTTTTCTCTCACGGAACGCCAGAACAACAAGAACCAATGGCCATCGACTGCGATTCCTCCGACTTTGTAGCTTCAATTTATAGCGCCCTTGAACTTCAGGACACAGAAACTGTCATACGGTTGCTTTGCGGTACCATGCAATTTTGGATCTGATGGGATATTGTGGTAGTGGCATTTGCAGGATATACATCAAGTATCGGGTCTGCCAACAGAACGACAAATCATCTATATGTGCCGTGAAATGCACCAGGGGTTGGAGTAGTTACAATCAAAATTCATAGGGACATAAGTCGAGCGAATGCCCTGCACACGGAGATGCAAAATTAACCGATTTCGGCGTACCAGCACAGATTACGGCGACAATAACTACAGCAACTGCAACTAGCAATTATGCTAGGATCAGTACGACTTCAAGGAATAAGTACACTCGTTCAACTCACCGATCGAACCCATTCAATAATTTATCAATCGAAAATATCCTGGTCAAGTATGACAAACTTACGAATATAACCGCGTATGATGGAGTATGCCACCAGCTTTTCGTTTTTGCTTAAAAATAAATCTTTGATATTTAAATTATTAAACATTCTCGAATGTGCTAGTTGAAGGGAAATTTATATTTCAATTGCCCAATCTCAAAGCACTTTGTGTGCCGCTGGTAGATTGCGCACAGCTATAACAAATTTCATTCCCATTAGAGATGAATTGACGAAGGACCTGTGAACAATGGAAACTCCCTCTTTAGCGGAATGACCTTTGGTGGTGATGGAAGCAGAAAAACGAAGATCGATTGAGTTCCCAGTGACAACAACGGCGGTATTAAGGTTGGCGGCGGCAAGCCAGTATGTGGAATCAGAGCCACAAGAAGTTTTTAAATCGGTAGCTGGAAAAGGTGGTAAAATCACCGGAGGTAGCGACAAAGAATCTTGGATTGACGGCGGAAATACCGGGGCCCCCCTACGTATGCAGAATCATTAGTAAGTAATTCAATTTCAAGTTTTGTTAAAACAGAAATATATTTTCCTTTAAATTCAAGCGTGATTTTTATAGTGAATTCTGTAAAGGTTTCAGATTTGTGCGAAGTACGAGTACATATTGAATTTCGGGACAGTTATAGTTTTGGCTATTGTTAACTTGGCTCGCGGATAACGTGGAAGAGTGAGTAATATCGGTTCCAGGTGGTCCCCTATAAATTTCGGGATACCACCTCATAATTTTTCCTGCCTTCCAGCTTAGTGGGAATCGCCTTCTAGGATAGGTTGTGTCGGTGGGATTCCGTTAGTGGTTGATTTCTGGTGCAGATCCAATTCGTGCGTTAAAGATTTTCACTTCAGGTGCGGCGGTGAAGTTTCTCCGATAAACCGTCCGCTCGCTTGGCGGTTAACCTGAAGGTTTAGGGCTGAAGCGAGTGGCGCCCACGCCCGTCTCTGACGAGCAAAATCGGGGTCCGCAGAACTCTGAATCGGAGCACCCTCGAGGGAAGGGTAACATGTGATGAAGAGAGTGATAGGGAATAGAGGTACTTAAAAATCCTACAACAAAGAACATCCACCCAAAAATATATATATATCTCCATTCCTTACCACTTCCTATATCGCTCTTTTATAATCACACAACACTCGTACGATCTGCAATCACATCTCGTCGATTCCTAAGTGTGCCTCATACGCAATGTTAAAACATCGGTATAAGGGGCAGAGAAAATGCTATCGAGTACTCTTTTCTTGCTAGTCTAGTTCAATTCGTGAATAGCTCTGAGATAAAAAAAAAATTTACAATACGATGTAGTAAAAAAATATCTTCAAGTATGTCGTATAAAAACGTCTTCAAGTTTGTCGACAATAGGGAATACAACATTATAATTTTCAATTTTATTTCAAATAAATACTTTAAAATTGATTAGATCAAAGATAGTTACATTTCAGTTTACTGTTAACAAAAAAATCTTGAACTTAGTTTGCAGAAACGAATCTAATTCTGAATAACTTGCATCATAAAGTAAACTCATCAGTTGAAACTGATTGCCATCAAATTGAACTATTGTAATTTGCACTCCTCGCACTGCCCAAAATATTATTTTTGAGAAAAGCATTCAAATCCAAATTGAATGGTTATTAAGCCATAAAAAATGCAATTAAGTCCTAGCTTTTTTGTATATTAAATCAAACGATCTTTTAACGGTCAATTTTCCCGCCAAATCTTGTTGTGCGTGTAAATTCTGCACAAATAGATGTCACTGAAAACACCAACGGTCCCTGCATTAAATTTCCTCATGTTCCGTTTATCAACAACTGTAATATTTCCCTTCGCTTTTACGTCACTGTTTAACCTGTTGAAATCATTTCCATCTTCGTCGGGCAACGAAAGGAGTCGCGCCGGAGGTTCGGTTACGAAGAAGACCGAACAAGAATCCTTCAATTTGTGACTGTCAAATGTTCGACTGACAGGTAAGATCCTTCACATAACTCTCGAATCATCCTGCGAAAAATTTGATGCATACCCGCACAATCATTACCTAATCACTTTTCTATTGTTCAATTGCGTCGCATTGTTCGCCGTTGTAATGTTTTCCCAATACATTGCAGGTTATGGCATCGCATACGTTTAGCCAGAAGAAGTTCACACCGTCTCCGCCGGAAAAAGGAAGCTTCCCACTCGATCATGAAAATATTTGCCGAAAACTAATGCTCCAGTATATGACGTGTTTGCGGAAGAACAACGACAACAATTCCAAGTGCCGCGTTCAAGCCAAGAGTTATCTCGAGTGTCGTATGGACAATCAATTGATGGCCAGAGAAGAGTGGTCGAAATTGGGTTTTCACACTGAGGCGTCCGCGACGACCGCGAGCGTGAAGAACGTCGAGAAAAGTCAGTAGCAGAAGAAGTGCCCCGCGAGCAGCAGTCACCGTCGGAGAGACCGACGGCAACGTCAACGACTGCGGCAGCAGCAACAGCAAAAGCAACAAAACCATCAGCCAAGTGTAAAAAGCCCAAACAGACCTCAGTGCCGCGCGACAGAACTCCTCAATGAAAAGACCAGCGCGTGCAGCCGTCAATTGAATTTAGAATCGCTTCCGTGTGTACGAGTTCGCCCTCCTCCCAGTCGCCGGTTTGTTTTCACTGTTTGTCTTTCTCGTCTGTCGCGTATTTTCCGTACTGCACCAAGACCCGACATCCCGCGCGCTCGCTGCAGTTGCCGCATTCGCATTTGTGTCTGCTGTCTGTGCTTGAATTCCGATTCCAATTCATTAAACCAAACCAGAACTCGAGAAAGAAAACTTGCAGCAATCATTGCATTCGCGCCCGGCCGCCGAGCCCAGATTCACCCACTACTTGGACTTGCTGCCTCTTGTGCGGTTTTCGGTTCTTGTTTGCACTTCGGTCTAAGTGCACGCGCGCTCTAAAAAGTGGTGAACAGTGAATTGGTCGCTAATATCAATCAGTATCGGACTCCTCAGAGCAAGAAGTTTCGGTCGGCTCCTTGCCAATTTGGTACGGACAGGTCGTCAGTGCCACCGGCAAAACAACCGCCAACTATTCATTTCTCATCTGCAGCATCCAGCCGCGAAGAACCAGCAGCTTTCGGAACGCCGATCGCATCAGGTCCTCCTGCTCGCCAGCCGCGGCTGCCTCCAACCAACAGTCAATTACTCAGCAGCGTGTTCGCAGACCGGCTCGTCGCCCGACGCAGCCTCACCGGAACAACTCACGATGAGCAAACCTACGAAGAACATAATCATCGGATGCACCGGAAGTGTGGCCACGATCAAACTGCCTGCCCTCATCAAACTACTCCTAGATAGCGAAGCACCTTATAAATTTGTGGTAAGTGCGTAATCTTAGGATGAATGATTTAGCAAGTGCGCGCCACACTCATAAATTCGTCTTTAATCTCGCGACAATTATCAGCGTCTTGCAATCACGCTCTGGATCTCCGGGAGCACGACCATCATGCCAATCAAGGTCCCCGGAGCCATGCAAGATTGTGTACTCAATTGGTGGTGATTAGGGGGTCATTTATTTAACGACGTTATGGGGATTACGGTAAATTGAATAATTCGCTGAATTGGAGCCAACGTTTATCTTGACTCTAGAGTCACTGTTGCGTATGTTCCCGCCTTATCGCAAATAATTTATTAATAATTTTATTTATTGAATGAATGGCTGTCATTTGCAGAGCCGGCACACAACATCTGTTTTAAATTTAACCCGACTTGGCCTTATAAGCGCCACTGTCTGCGGCTGAGTCACCACTGTTGCATGTTAACGACTTGGCTGTTGTTTCATCACAGCTGTGGATCATATCAGCTCCAACAGAGTCACCAAACATATTTTTTTACATAAATCTCATAGATGATGCTTGTCATCGCCACAATCTTCGTAGTAATTACTAAGCATGATGAAATTTCTTGTATAAAGTAGAAAAAATTGTTTTTGCGTTTTTCGGAATTGCCTAGTGCGACTAAAATTAGCTGGAAGCAATAATGACTGTGTGAATATTATGCGAGACATTACAACAAATTGTTTGACACCTTGTTTCCTATTATACATAATATATTAAATCTATGAATTAAAAGAAAGAATAAATGAAAAATCTTTTGAAACAATTTCGGTAATCAACTCAAATTCAATTTGATTGAAAAACCATAAAAAACTTGAAACTTCAACACATATTATCTTCACGTCCTCCTATTTCTCTTCTTTTAAATTGCCTGCATTCAGGGATGTGGCAAACCAAAATCTCATAGTAGATCGCATCTTAGCACCACTTCATAGTATGACGATAGATTTGAATCTGTAGATCGAAATCCCATTTTTTTATATTTTCAATGAATATATTTTGATGACTCTGACTATTTCCATTTTGTAATACAGGGTGTCTCGAAGAAAGTTTATATTTAATGGATCGATATAAAAAAGGAACGCGTCTACCGAAAAACATTAATTGATTATGAAAGTACACACTTTGGGAATTTATGTTTTAAAAATATCATCATCCAAATGTGAACGCTCATGTTCGCGGCACTCCTTTAATCGAACCATAAAACTTCTTATGACGGCTCTGCAAGTTAGACTCCGTGATGACTGAATAACACTCTCCTCGTTTTCTATCGTGCCTGATGGCCTTGCTCGCCCAAATTTGTTTTTCCAGTATTTAACCGGTCTCTTCAAACTTTTCGATCCATTTTCGAATGAGAGGAATGCTTGGCGCATCATTTACATGGCAAAAATCTCTAATACTGCAGAATCTTCTATGCGCTACAGTCTCTGAATTACCGTTTTTGTAAAACTGTCGGATGCACATTGCGCAGCCGCTCGCGAGAAATGCTCCATAGCAACCGAATTCCCAAAAACCAGACTAACGATTGACATTCTGTAGTGAAGTGGTTAGATGTAAATGTCCGTGAAGGACTGCAGCGATGGTCTGCTGCCTCAGCGCAAGAGGATGTTGGGATCCGCTGAGATTGGCCTTGTGTGGGGACGCGTGAATGCGCTAGCAGGCCAGCGTTGCGGTGTCGTGGGGCGGGTTCTTTCCCCCTAGCACAAGGACCCACTACGAAAAAAATTCGCGTTTACAAATTACGGGGTCAAAGAAATGTCAACCGAAGTCGAAAAGGAGGTAACCTACTAAGGTTCAAAGAGTATTCTGACTTAGAAGGCAAACTGATCCTGGGGAAAACAGACAGACTTAAGATGACCCTGTTGCGATTTACAGAGGACGCGTCACCCAAAACTCTGGCTTCAGTGAATATCACTGACGTAAATAACCAGACGCAATTACTTACGCCGACAGCTCAGCAGGAATGCATTAGTGGCTCAATTACGCCTGTGCAAAGGCTTTGCATCCTTACTCGTAGTAAATCGCTGGTAAAGTTATCGGCTCCTACAACCCCGAACCTCGCTGCTGGTTCTAGCACTACTACGTCGTGTTCTAATTCTCCTGTGCCTTCGGCAGCAACTCAGCATATGGTTAGTAATAAATTACCTGTGCCATGTGATAGCTTCCCGGGACCCTCAACAATAAATCGGGGGGCGATGCCTAAAATTAAAAATAATCAATCGCCTAGTCTTCCGCCCTCATCTGGTGTTGACACCTCGGCTGTGGCTACTCTGATTTCGGACGACAAAGTCCCAACACTTGACATCGTATCCCCTCCAAAGGAGATCTTTATTCCGCGCCTAAGCTACCATACAACTGCGGAATACCTTAAAAAACTACGTTTGTAAAATATTTGGGCCAGCTGTTAAAGTTATTAGTTGCTACAAATTAACTAAGGACAATCTGGAGGACAAAGTGGTAGCTTCTTTCAAGCTTACAGTGCCCTCAAATTGTGATACTATTTTGAATCCTGAAGCTTGGCCACCTGGAGTACTTATTAAACCATGCAGCTCAAGAAGAAGGAAGGAACCTACAAACTAGCATAAGATTTCATGACTGTAGCTTAACTTAAATATTTCAGTATATTACCAAAATGTAAGAGGGTTAAGGACCAAGCTTGATAAGCTCTTTTTATCGCTACATCTCAGCGAAGATGTATTTATATGTCTTACGGAAATCTGGCTAAATAGTAACATCTTAAACTCGGAAATATCCCTTGATTTTGATATGTACCGTTGTGATCGGGACTTGGCCTCTGCAAATAAAGTAGATGGAGGTGGTGTTCTTGTAGCTGTTAGTAATACAGTGCGTAGCTCTCTTAATGCTGATTTTTGCTTTTCCCGTGTTGTGGATTGTGTGATTGTCAAGATCTTCCTTCCTAACAATACATCTTTATTAGTTTCCTCTGTCTACATACCTAGTAACTCTCCTTTGTACATATGAGACATTCTTTGACGAGTTCTCCTCTTATTTCTTATTGCTTCATCCGCAATCTTTAATTCTAATATGCGGTGATTTTAATTTGGGAATAGTGCAATGGACGAAGAACCTTCCTTTCTCTGTTTCATCAACCGATCCATCTTCTTTATCCCTCTCCTCGTTTCTATCACACTGTTCACTATCGCAATTCAATAATATCCCTAATGCTAATGGTCGGGTACTTGACCTTGTTCTTTCTAACTTTCCCCTAAACTGTCTATCTGTTTCCACTGCATTAAATCCTCTAGTGAGTATTGACAGTCATCATCCGCCATTATCGGTCGATCTCTCCATTACACCTTTGTCAAGTCGTACTTTTGCTTCTTCTCCAAAATTCAACTTCTTCAAAGCAAACTACGAAGCTTTAGCCTCCGAGCTGAGCTTGATTGACTGGCAGGAGTTTTTTGATAATTTGGAGTGTGAGGAAGCTCTGAATAAGTTTTATAATTACCTCTATGAGTTGATTAAACACTTCACACCTTTACAAGCTCTTCGCAAAGTAAAGCAGAAACCATGGCTAACCAAGCAAGTACTTAGTGCCTTGAATGCTAAAAGTAAGGCACACCGCCGTTTCAAGCGTTGTGGTACTGAAGAATCCAGAGCCCGCTTTTGTGATCTACGTCTTGTAGCAAAAAAGAACTAAAGACTGCAATGAAAAACTACTTCAGTAGCTTGGAGAGTTTCCTCATGGCAAAAAATGCGAAACCATTCTGGTCATAAATTAGATCCTTCAAGTCCTCCTCTTCTGTCCCTCCTTCAGTCCGCTGGAATAATATAATTAGCTCTTCTCCACAGGATATTTCCAACTTGTTCTCTCAGTTCTTCTCGTCAACTTTTATTCCTTCTTCTCATGTTTCCGATTCAGTTAATACACCTGTACTTCACTCCATTGACTTTTCTTCACATTTCACTGACCATATCGAAGTTGAATCCCTCATTAATTCACTTAATCCTAATATATCACCTGGTCCTGACGGCTTGCCGAATATTTTTGTCAAGTCATTAGCGTCTTCACTTTGTATCCCTCTAGCATTTCTCTTCAATCTCAGTCTAAAGACTGGTATTTTCCCTACTTATTGGAAAAGAGCGAACGTTGTTCCTATTTTTAAAAGTGGTGATCCTTCTTCTGTGTCCAATTATCGTCCTATTTCCTTAATTTCCTGTTTCCCAAAATTACTCGAGCGTCTGGTACATAACCGGCTTTCAGTTTCATTGACCCCTATCTTGTCGAAGGAACAACATGGGTTTCTCAAAGGTCGCTCTACGACCTCAAATTTAATTGAATTCACCGATATCATTGCTAAGGCCCTAGACCATCGATTGCAGGTTGATGTAATCTTCACTGACTTCTCGAAGGCATTTGACACGGTCAACCATCAACTTCTCTGTTATAAACTGAAAACTTTTGGGGTTGTCGGCCCTCTCTTATCATTGATGGACTCCTACTTGTCTTCTCGTATATGTTGTGTTAGTTACTGTGGAACTACCTCTATTCCATTCTATCCGTCCTCTGGTGTTCCTCAAGGTTCCATTTTAGGTCCCCTCCTATTTCTATTGTTTATAAATGATCTTCCTTCGGTTATCGCTTCCAAGTGCCTACTTTATGCCGATAATTTTAAAGTCTTTTGAGCTGTCAGGTCTGTACAAGATTTCAATATCTTCAGATGGACCTGATTGCACTAACTAACTGGTGTTCGTCTAACTACCTCTGTTTGATGTTGCCAAATGCTATAAAATGACTTTTAATCTAAATCGTTCTCCGCTGACTTTCACCTATATGTTGAATGAAGTCCCACTCGCTGCTGTGAGCTCTGCTAAGGACCTAAGCTCAATTTTGATGCACACGTTCTAATCGTGACTACTAGGGCCTCGAAAATATTGGGACTTATTTTCAGGCATGCTCATAAATTTAACAATATATCTACCCCCGTCCACTTGTTTATCTGTCTTGCCCGTCCTATCCTCGAATATTGCTGTGTAGTTTGGTCTCCCCGACACTCCTACCTCATTGACTCGTTAGAGAATGTCCAGCGTAAATTCACTCGTGTCTTGTTTTACAAATTCAAAATCCTATATCAACCCTATGACTGCCGTTTATCCTTCCTACGTTTGCCTACTCTGTCGTCCCTTCGCATGTATCTAGATCAGTGTTTTCTGTATCGACTCTGCCCCACAATCAAATTTCATTAACATTGTTTGCAGACTTACGTCTTCGTCAATCATCGCGTTCTTCTCGGGCAAACAATTTTTTCGTGCCACCGTATGCCCGTACAAATTTATATTTTCATTCTCCCATTATACGAATGGTAAGGAATCATGATAAGCTTGAGCTTGGTCCTTTTTCTGACTCATACCTAGTTTTTAAATTGAGATTAAGAAGCCTGATTCTTAAAATTCAACTGGAGTAAATATTAGACTTTATTTTCTTTTTTGTGTGCTTTTATTTAATTTTACACGCATATTTATTATTGTTAGTACCATTGAATTTCTTTTTTATATTAACTTTAACACTTAATTCTAATTGTCATTAATTTTCTTTTCTGTTTGTTTTGTTCAATTTTGTAATTGGATTGTGTTTTTTTTTTTTTTTTTAATTACCTCCATTCCCTACCACTCTCTCCATCACTCTTTCTTCGTCGCACAACGCTCGTGCGATCTGCATTCACATTACGTCGCTTGGTCCTTTGTGCCACCCAGACAATGTTTAACACATCGGTATAAGAGGGCACACAATATAATGTGAACTAGTCCTTTTCGTGAACATCTAGTCCAAAAAATCATGATCAGCTCTCAGAGATAAAAAAAAATTCAATATCATACGACGCATTCAAAAAAAACTCTGAGTAACTGTCACCTCAGTATCACGCCGATAGGGTCAAAAAGAACGCCCTAAGATACTGGGCTCATAAAAGCAGAATTACAGGTCCACGCTTCAATCAGTACTCATTAAATGCTCCCTTAGTCTTTTCTTAAATACCAAAAGTGAGTTTGCTTCCTTAACAATTTCTGGTAGATTGTTATATATACGCAAAGCATCATTCGTTGCATCGTTCTTTAGTCGATCCGTTCTAGCAAAAGGTATTACGAATTGATTTGCATTCCTCGCATTATATGAATTGATCTGTGATACCTTAATTAATGGCGCTCGTTCCGATCCATTAGTTTTTAAATTTCTGTAGATAAACTTCGCTTTCTCCATAATAATAATTTGACTAAAGGTTAATGATTTTGCCAATTGGTAAACCAAACTAGTTTGAGTAAGCATTGGCAGCTTCAGAATGTTTTTATACGCTTTGGTCAGCAGCCTGGATATACTGTTTAAATGTTGCTTCGCTGATTGACTCCAAATAAGTACTCCATAATGCAATTTCGCCAGGACAAACGCATTTAGAACAAGTTTCTTGATGTGCATTGGAAAATCCTCATATCTTCTTAACAATCCTATTATTGGGGCTAATTGCCTTCTTAAGCTATTTATGTGTGGTAACCAGGTCATACGATGGTCTATGATAAGACCAAGATATTTTATTTCTAGCACTCTTTGCAATTTTTCGCCGTTAATATTTAGTTCGACATCTATGTCTCCTTTGTTCTTTTGCATAAAAACAATATATTTTGTCTTTGATGTGTTCAATACTAGTTTGTTTCCAATTAACCACTGATGGAATTTTCCTAGATCGTCGTTGATAGTGTTCTCAATGGCAGTTTTGTCTCGTCCTGAATAAAGTAGAACTGTGTCATCAGCATATAATGTGTGATATCCCGTCAGCCCACATGTTTTTAGATTATTTGTATATAGCAGGAACAAAGTTGGGCCCAGTATTGAACCTTGGGGAACTCCTGTTTCCGTAGGTGCATGGTCGCTCAGTACATTGTTTATTAAAGTTCTCTGCGATCTTCCCTCCAAGTAACTCTTAAACAACTTCTTAGGACTACCCTGAATACCATACGATTCAAGTTTACGAAGCAAGAGATCATGATCAACTGTATCAAATGCTTTTTTCAAATCCACAAAAATTGCGATGACATAATCACCTCTGTCAAGTCTGTATCTGTTAAATGGAATTTAAATAAATAAATAAATGACTTCGACGAGACTTGTGGCCCACAACTAAGAGTGGGGCATCCAGATGGCAGCGGTACCCCCTCGCACCCTCCCAGCCGGATCAAGATCCAAACGTAGACGTGGCCATGTATTTCCCATTTGAGTGAAAAACTCATACAGAGATCGGTTGATCTCTATGAAGGAGCAAATTGCAACCATCCAACCATCGTGCAAGGAAGACTGCCGTAAAGAAGATTACCATAGAGAAATGTTGAGTGATATGTTAACAAACATCGCCAAAAAACTATCCGAGCAGATAGATTCATTGCAACAATCGGGAATGTTAACAAAACTGGCACTCACTAGAAAATCAATTACAGGAGCAACGTGAAGTACACCACACATTTCCAGTGGACAGTGATGCAATCGGTCTAAATTCGAGATGTCGAGAACCGAAAGCATCAATTCAAGCTCCAGAAGTCGTAAAACGCATCTTCAAGCTAGGCACGTTTTGATCAGTGGATGAATGGAATGTAAGCCTCCAAATTTAGAAGTAGTTAACGCCAAAACAGCTATTGAAGCAAATTATGAATCATTCTTCCTACAAAAAGCACCAAAAAATATTAGCGCCGCTGGAGCTCGGAAGTTTTTGGAGAATAGTCTCATCTCATGCTCAAAGGTTGCAGAGTCGAGGACGTATCAAAGGGGAATAAGCGTAAGCGTTCGATCAAGGCTTCCATCCCACATAAGTATGCCTGGCTTTTCTCCAACCATCAATCTGAAAACGGTACTGTCAACTGGAATAGAATGATCTTCAAAAAGTGGAAATCACATAAGCCTGGTTACAACAAGGATCAACCAAGTAAATCTATGAATAGTATAATAAAAGCTCCCACTAATGATAAAAATACCAATACTAAAATGACTTACAAAATTCACTCAAAGATTACTAATAAAACTGTAAATCCTTCAGATCCTTCAGATGGTAGTATAGTGGCAAAGAGTACTGTTTGTTATAGTAACTAACCGAAAGGTAGTGTTTGTTCTTCACATGAGCATGTAGTGAATATGAATGTTCAAAAGGTCCGTAAAGGACTGCAGCGATGGTCTGCTGCCTCGGCAGAAGAAGGTGTCGGTATCTGCCGAGAATGCCCTCGTCTGGAGACGCGTGAATGCGCTGGCAGGCTAGCATTGCGGTGTCGTGGGGCGGGTTCATTTCCCCAGCACGAGGACCCACTACAAAAAAAAATTTCGCACTCACGAATTTCACTGCTGGAGATCCAGAGGCAACCGAAGTCGCAAAGAGTGTAGATAACTACACCGAGGGAGATAGAACTTGTTCCGAGAACAAGTGGAACCTGAAAAGAAAGGCGGACTTGGGGTAACCTCGTCATTACCCGACGAAGTTCATGGCCCACAAATGAAAGAGGGGCAAACGGGTGATGGTGGAGCCCCTTCGCACCCACCCAACCGGAATAAATCCATATATATTTTGTTGCAGTGGCCAGGTATTCCTCTTCTGAGTGGAAAACTCATACAACTTGAATTGCATGAACTTTCCCATCAGAAGGGGAGTACCCCGGTGACCAATTTATGCCATAGAATTATACAATTTGATTGCATAACTTTAAGCCATAAAGAGGCACTCGGCTTCTGCCACTCAACCCGCGATATCACCTGAAACAAAGAAGAATTGCTTAAGTACCCGGCGGCTGGCTCATGTCTTGAGGTGGAAGCCTGCCACCGTACCGGGTCCTATACCCGGTTGGAGTCGGGAGAAAGGAAAGACCGATTTTGGGAAAATTAGCACGTCATAAGATGATTCATTTTATTCTTTCGCAAAATATATTTAAACATAAACATCATAATAACGAAGCAAACAGATCTATTTATTCACGAGTTAAGCACTCTGTATGCAAGAACTATCGATGTAAACGTGCAATAAATACTTAACAATTTATTTAGTCTCTTTTTTTTCGATATAATTTATCATCGCCTTGGCAATTTTCCTGATTGCATTAAATTTATTAGAATTATAAATAAATTTAGTTTTTTCTTTGTTTTCCTATTTTAAAGCAAGAGCCTGATGTGTTTTTTTTTTCTTTGGAAATAATACGAATAATGACAATGTTTCCACTTATTGCTTAGAGAAATAACACAAGACGTACAGTAACTGGCGTTTAATAAAAAAAAACCAAAAAACCTCAAACCAAAAATTGCAAAATCAGCAAAAAGATCAATCATTCATAAAAGATAATTTGAAGCAGAAAATACGAGTTGTAATGGATTTTTCTATTTAGTTCGTTTTGAAGCGGAATGATACTATCAGTATGTAAACAATTATTAGGGAATATCGTTTTCTAGTTTCGTGAGGACATAGCATATAGTTGGATTAGCGATTTAGCTAGTTAATTTGGCGTGATAATGATATGAAAATTTCTTTCGCTTTAATAGTATATTTGTCCGTAACGTACACGTTTACCAAACTCTTCGTGTATAATAAAAATATCTAGAAAATCAGTTCTCTCTTATGCATATGTACACTCATCTCTATGTCTGTTAACCGCGACGTATTGTGCATTGTGTCCGAATGTCTTTAAATAGGAAAAAGGTGAATGAGCAACATAAGTAAATGGATATGCTTGCATATAAACTAAAGCACATAAATATCTTTACGTAAAGTACATATAATCCAACGAGGTTTGTAATTTTCTAGCATATGCTAATCTATAAAAATATTTTATCTGTGGTCTTTTATAGTATTCAACATTACCCGACGAGCTTTGGCGGACTGACCGAACTAGTTACATTCACAACCTATGGAATTCTAACTGAAAATGCTTTGAACAGTATCAAACAACATAATGACTAATGTATAAAAGCCGGCAAATTCAAATGCACAGTAATCTATAAATGTTGGAAAATTTAAGTGGTATGAATAACTATTTGGACATGAGCTGGGTTTTTTTTTCCTGTCCACAATTTCTATTTTTTTACATTCGCTATTTTCTTTATTTTTATGCTTTATCTGATCAGCGCGATCGCAGCAGTTGAACATGCACAACATATATGTATAAATAACACCATAAAAGGGTACTCACCTGCATGGTCCTCCGAGCGCTCGACGACGATGCAGATGGTCCGGAAATTTCGATTCTGTAACAAAGCTATTACTTCCATCAAATTGTACTTCTTATACTTGTAGTAGTCTGGTAAAACACTGAGGCAACAACTTCCTTTTATCACTTCTACTAGAATACACAAATCCGGATTTTTCAAATCTACCTTATAGGCAGAATTTTTAGCAGTAACTAACTCAGCACTACACTTTGCGACACTTTCGCCAACACAAACCAGATAGCTCTGAAATTCCGTTCAAGTCCAAGTCGAAACTATTGTGCGAAATCCTGACCGGAGTCGCGCCCCCACTAAACACTCACTGGCGATTTTCTTCAGCGCTTTCCACACGATCGAGCGGACGACTCGTTTGTGACGTTTTGCACAATATTTTACGGTGGACGCTACGCTCACCCACAGCAGCGCGCTGAGGAATAAAAAAGACAATAAAAATTTCTTCTACACCTTCCGCCACTATTCACACCTTTATCACACTAAACAGTGCAAGAACTTTACACTTCCTCTTGAATTTTCCACTTTTGAATCTGTCCACAAATGAGTATTGATGTTTGCCCATTTGCATGCTTGTTTGAGTTGCTTTATTATTTCCAGCATTAGAACAGTCTCGCTAAGCTCAAGTCGTGGGATTGATATCGTTTTTAGCGGAGTGACTTTAGATTTTGCACTCAGCAAACAGGTTGATATATTTCATTTTGTGGAGATTACTCGAAAGTAAATTGCTGCTGCATAAGCTGCGTTCGTTTGTCGCAGAATTTGTGTGATTCTATTTTAACGTTTTGTGTAAATCCATTTCATCTGGGAATTAGCAGCATCTCAATGATCGGTAATTGTCTCCGTGTTTCAACCCAATCTTTAACTGTAACTGGAGGGACTTCGTCATCTCAGCCTAACTTTAGAAGCCAGGGTTCCTACATGGTAATTTTCCCAGTGATAATACAGGGTTGCAACCATCGTAATGGTATCGAATAGTTTTGATACTTCTGAAAGAATGGATCGTTTCGTCAATTTTTGTTCCTCAGCTGGTTCAACTTAGAAAGAGAAGTGGTCTTGCTTCGGGTGCTATTGTAATCAAAGCGTTTTGACTCTTTCTGAAAAAGCAATTTTCAATGGTTTTTAATTCTCTCGATCGTTTTCTGGAATGGCTTCTAAAAGCATCTTATCGTTCACTGGCCATTTCCCTAGATGTAACCCTCCCTTACTGAGGACGAACTTGAGCTCTTCCTGCATACGCTTTAATCGAACTATATTATCGAATCCTGTGAGTAGATCGCCTACGTAAAAAACTTGAAGGACTATGTCGGTAACTTCAGAGTGTGCATCGCGTTCGTCAATTGCTAGTTGCTGCAGTGTGCGAATCGCTAAAAATGGGGCACATGCTGTACCGTATGTTACGGTCTTCAGCCTGTAATGCCCAATTGGTTCCTTTGTGTTAAATCTCCACAGAATGCGCTGATATTCTCGATCGTTTTCGTGGACTTATATCTATCGGTACATTTTCTCTATGTCGGCACCAATTAGGTAGCGATGATTGTGCCATATTAATAACATGTGCAGAAGGTTCAATTGTATTGTAGGCCAACTTGCAGAAGATCATTTAATGATTTGCCGCCGAGTGATTTTTGTGACGTGTTAAAAATTGCCCGCAGCTTTGTTCTGGAGCTTGTTTCCTTTATAACTTCATGATCGGGTAGATAATAACAATCCGTGTTTGGGATGAGATGGTCTTGTACCTTCTCCATATGACCAAGTCTAAGGTATTCCTCCATCAAGGTATGGTCTTCCTTCTTTCGATCAGGGTGAATAGACATATGCTTTTACCAATTATCTGAATCGAATGTATGCTATTCGTACTGACTCCTTCAAGTCCTTGTTCTGATCAACGTTTGGCTTGAACGGTAACATGACTGTGTAAGTTCCATCTGGGTGTTGGTTTGTGTTTTCAACGTAATGTTGCTCAACCTCAAGGTCTTCTTATGTCTGTTTATGTGCTATGGATGGCTCATTAATCTCCCAAAATCGTTTAAGGGTGTTATCAAGCTCCTCATAAGCTACAAAGGATGTTGAGCCTGGTTCTGTGCACGTGCATGCCATTGATCTGAACAGAACCCAACCAAGCTATGTTTGAAACTGCGGTCCAAAATGTTACCGTTTATGCCAGCAACAAAAAGTATGTCAATGTGTGATGGATGATTGAAACCAGGATCTGCCAATCTCAAATTTCTGATGTGTTCAGGCAAGTCTATGTTGATACTGATAGCTGGTAACACGGCTGTAATTTTTGGAATGATTAATGCTGAGAATCGCAAGAGATCGTCTTTCCCATTCTTTCCTAGATTTGCAGTGTCCTCTACTACTCCTCTGGATGTCACTGCCTCTGAGCATTCAATACCTCCAACCGACATTTTGGAGTTTTTGCGCGGTAGTCCCTGCAGTTGTACAGCAGACTCCATGATAAATGATTTCTGTGAGCCAATGTCCAGTAATGCTCGCAGCTTTACAGTAGTACCTTCATTGCTTTTGAATGCGACAATTGCTGTAGCAAGTAGTACCTGAGTGTGGGAGAAAAGAGCGTTATGCGCCTGTACCTGAGTAGAAGGCATTACTGGCAAAGAAGATTCCATTAACTTTGGTTTAAGGCATCCACTGTCTGCCATGTGCAATAAAGTGCTATGTCGTTTCGGACAGAGCTTGCAATTTTTCTTAGATTGGCATCTTTCACTGAATGTTGGTCTGAAAGGCAGTCGAAACGCAACTTCTTACTTTTGACCAGTTGCCGTCGTAAGTCTATTGATGCTTTCTTGAATTAATCGCATTCAAACAAGTGATGATGATTGTCACACATTACGCAGCGTGTTGGTTGAACTTGAACGGCGTAAGTCATAGTCCTTTTGGTTGACCTTGTGTTCGCTGAAGAGGAGGATAATGTTAAGACTTCTAACATTGTAAATCGTTGGGTTAAGAAGATAGTGAACTTTTCAAGTGTTGACACTTTCTTACTTCCGCTGATCGTTTTTTGCCACTCAGACCTTGCTTCCTTATCAAGCTTGCTGTTTAGCATGAAAACTATAGCCAGATAGTATCCATCGATTCGCAACGTCTTCACACTTGCAATAAGCTGGTTGGTTGTGTTGACCATGTCCCTTAATCCAGTGACGTCGTTTGATTGACATAGACTTGTGTTCCACCAACGTTGCATAAGTTCTTCTGCTATCAGTTTCTCATTGTCGTAACGTTCGCACAGTAGCGATCAGCGGCTTCATAGTTGTCAATAAGTATGTGAGATGACTTATAAGTTGCTAAGCTTCTCCCCTCAAATTGCTGCGAAAGTACTGCATCTTTTGTACGCTGGACAAAGTTGCGCTGTCATAAACTATGCTTTTGTAAAGGTCACGAAACGCTGTCCATTTGCCATAATCTCAATCGAATATGGGCAGCTTGATCCGCTCTAACTGGAGACCATCTCTTCCTCTTGTGATTGGCGGCAATTATTATTATTTCGTTAACAGCGTATATATAGCGATCTTTCAAAGACAGTAGAGGAGGCAAACTCACGCTTGGTGGTTGAGAAAAAACTCGAGGATCATCTAATAAATACTGACAAAACTTTGTCCAGAAGATTTCAACACAGTAATTTAATTTCAACAAATACTGTAAAGTTGATTAGACCAAGGATAATTACATTTCAGTTTACTATTAACAAAAAAAAAATCTTGAATCGGTTTGCAGAAACGATTCTAATTCTGACTAACTTGCATCGTAAATTCATCTCTTGAAACTGATTGCCATCAAATTGAACTATTGTGATTTTCACTCCTCAGGTTGAATTGTTAATAAGCAATAAAAAATAAAATTAAGTCTAAACTTTTTGTATAATAAATCAAACGACTTTTCAACGGTCAATTTTCCCGCCAAATCTTGTCGTGCATATAAATTCTGCACAAATAGATGTCACTGAAAACACTAACGGCCCTTGTACTAAATTTCCCCATGTTCCGTTTATCAACAACTGTAATATTTTCCTTCGCTTTTACGTCACTGTTTAACCTGTTGAAATCATTTCCATCTTCGTCGGGCAACGAAAGGAGTCGCGCCGGAGGTTCGGTTACGAAAAAGACCGAACAAGAATCCTTCAATTTGTGACTGTCAAATGTTCGACTGACAGGTAAGATCCTTCACATAACTCTCGAATCATCCTGCGAAAAATTTGATGCATACCCTCACAATCATTACCTAATCACTTTTCAGCAAAGTGTTTGAAGTGATACTCAACGGAGCATTAAAAGCCCACATTGAGGAAAATAAGTTGATGCCGAATTGCCAATTTGGTTTTCGCGCCAGGCATTCGACCACACATGCAATAACGAAAGTAACCTCAGACATCTGTTGGAAACTAAATGATAGAGAATGTGTTGGAGCATGTCTCATTGATATGGAGAAAGCCTTTGATACGGTACGGTTAGATGGACTAATTTTTAAACTCCTTCAGGATAAGTTCCCCAGACACCTTGTCGCCATGATGTGCAATATGTTATACGGGAAATCGTTTGTTGTAACTGATGGAAATCTGACAACAATGCGCGAGTTCAAGGTCTTGAATGGTCTACAGCAGGGAACAGTTACTGCGCCTCTGCTCTTCTCAATCTTCATTCGCAAGCTATTGAACGGCTTTGATTTTAACGTCTCGCCAACGCGATCATTGGTAGCGTTTGCTGATGATCTGATCATCTAAACGGCAGACCGAAAAGCTACAATAGTTCAGAGCAATCTCCAAAAAATGTTCAATGATGTACAGCTGTACACTGACAATTGGCGAATGAAAATCAATGCGCAGAAGTGTGAAACAATCTTGTTTCGGACAACGCTGCAGGGAGTCAGTCAAGACCTGAAACGTGATTGGAAAGATTTCCACATCATGGCTGGTGAGAGTAGTCTAGAACGGGTTCCACATAAATCCTGTGTTCGATACCTCGGAGTTTATCTCGATCAGCATCTGTACTATACTGAACATGTGAAAATCATGCTCAGTAAGGCACTAAAAGTAGTCATGGCCCTTCGAAAACTCTTTCATTCCAGATACATTGATCAAAAGGTCAAAACTATCTGTTACAAGACACTGGTTAGACCAGTTTTGACATATGGATGTCAGATCTGGTACAACCAGAGCGCTAGTACTATGGAAAAATTAAGAGTTTTCGAAAGGAAATGTCTTCGTGCAGGTAATGGTTTGTACAGAAAGCCTGAGATGGATTGGAAACATATATCGAATAGAAGAATTTATTAAACTGCTGAAGTGACGAGGGTCGATATCTTCATATTGAAACTTCTTCGGAATCATATCGCAAGATCTGTGACTGTGAGTGAAAACCCTTTGATTTCACAGCCGTTCCACCCTACAGACGGGTATATAGCGACTTGCCTCGCTACTGGCTTCATTCCTCCAGAAGCATTCGTGTATTTGGACATGAATCGATATGTTTTTGATTCTGACGGCGTCCCAGTCATATATCACATATATCGACGGGCCACCGATAAGAAGATAAAATATCCTCCTAATTTGAGTTCACGAGACCAACGATTTCAATGGAGATACTCATTTGCTAGATTCGTTGAAGCTGATCGAGTTGAGACGGCGCAATCCAGGTATTGGTGGCTGAATAACAATGTCTAAATTATTCGTGTTTATTTTTCAGTTCTGGTGTTTTTCGTTATTTCGTTTTTTGTGTTTCAGCTCATTATTGCTACATTTAGTGTTGTTGTTTATTTTTGTTAAAAATTAGGTATAGGTTAGGTATATGTAATGTTTACTATATTCCGTTAGAGATAAGATTAAACACTTACGTTAGGAACATTGTTACAGAATTTTTTTAGTATAAGATAAAGTTTTTGATTGTATTTTATTAGAAATAAGTTACAACATATTAGGTGTAGGATCAAAGTTTCACTGTTGTGTCTTAATTATAAATAATTTTAGGATAGTGTTGGTTGGTTTTTTCTCCTTTTTCCAATTAAATTTTAAAAATATGTAATAATCGTAATTAATTGAATTTGCTATAGTTTTTTTTTTGATGAAATGAGTTAATGATAACGTATAAATTTAGAGAGCCATTTGGGCCATTAAGTTTTTGATTGTTATTGTTTGGAATTTGCTTTATATTTTAAAATTTATAACGATTATTATTAAATAAAGCGCTTTTGACTTTGACTTTGACTAACGGGGGACGCACATTCATCTGCCAGCTCTTGGAGATTTATCGTAAGTTCCCTATATACATATGTATGTACATCTTCGAAATTTCCCCGAATGCTCGACACGAAATAGAGAGATTCTAACTCGGCATCGTCCCCTGTCAAAAGGTCTCTAATTTGCCTGTCTTTGGTTTCGAATTCCACCTTTCTTTTAACTTTTCGACGTATACCAGCGTTCTCTTCACTGTAGCCACCTTTTTGTGGTTGGTAAAGACGTGGTTTAACTCTTCCACTGTTAATTTTTGTGAAGCTATTAGCTTCTCCACGATTTGACGAATTCGTTATATTTACTAGGGCTTCTTCTTTGCATATAGTCCCAGTATTTCAGCAAATCTGAAATTCAAAAAGTCAAATCAGTCCGAGCATTTAAGCAAATCATAAATTGTGTAAATTTATAAAAATCAAATCTGGCTCGACATACAAAAAAAAAAATGTTTCCCGCATAAATAATGTTTTCAATTATGCACTAATTTAAAACTCAAGCTTCAAACACAAACTGTTTATGGCACGATTCAACAATTAGAAAAATGGATAAAAAAACAAAACATTAGATGTGCATTTCTATCTTTGAATGTCAACACAGGATAAAAATTCAATTCGCATAAAATCAAAGGTTAATATGAAAACTAGTTACAGAAAAGTAAAGTAAAAGTATGTAGTTAGTATGAAAATATAATTGGGACCATCTCTAAATACCTCCGATGTCGCTGAAATGCTGTTGCCTATCTTAATTGCTTTCCCTCCTTATAAATAGCCAGCACGTTCATACAGGGGTACCCCCTTCAAACTCTTCGAACATTTTTTTCATCCCAAAACTTTCTAGAAGTCATAACTCCCAACCTTGCCACAAAGTTTAATAGCTGTAGCTTCTGCTGTGACATGAGTACCGACGGACGGACGGGCACAGGTACCGATTTTAATAGGGTTTTGTATTTTAGTACAAAACCCTAAAAAGTAGCACGGGATCTACGATCGCATTAAAATCATGCCAGCTTTAGAAACATTTGTTCACATGGAACGGAGGTTGGAACAACCGGTAACCAAAATTAATATCATTCACACAGGTGTTACGTAGTGGGTATTAACGGAATAGTTCCATCAATATAAAATCAAGGCACAAATTACTAATCAAACAATGGCCATACTAAAAGAAAAAACTTTCATTCAACAACAGCCGACGATTTACAGATCAACTTGTAATAAACATAAGCAGTCGAGCAGCCCAGTGGTGATCAGGAGTGGCTGCTCCTGAAGAGATAAGGTGGTCACCCCGTCGAAACTGCTTAGTTTATTGTTTTACTAGTGTAAAGTAAACTACATCCGTCAAGTTTCCATGCTTTACGCAGAGATGAGGGGTTCACTTCAGCCACTTCAACATCTTTATGTTTGACATTCCCCTTGTAATGCAACGACCTTCTTCGGAGAAAGCAACGGTTGCTTTTTGTGTAATGTTTGCGTTTGTCTCAAGCCTCCGTGTCCGCTAACTTTAACGAGGCAAAAAAAAATATTGAATTACTGTAGAGTAGCTTAATAGACACCTAATAGAACATTTCTAAAGATAATAAAAATTGATCGGTACGTCTTGTAAAGTAGAGTAAGTGTGATAAGAATTTTGTAGTGTAGCTTCGTGGCTCGACAAGAACCCGCCTCATATGATCCCGCAAATGCTAGTCGTCAAGCACGCGTACGCGGTCGTTAAGCGAAGCTAGTTAGCTGAGCTCGTTGTTGTTTTAGCTCGCTGACACTTGTGCCAGACCATCGGCACCCGTGTCCTACACAGACATTAAAATCATTACAAACTGCTCAATCTAATAAAGACCACAATCAAGCAGAACTACTTTAAGTTCAATAAAAACACATACATTGCCAAGGACGGTCTGGGTATGGGACATCCAATGTCCTCAATAATGTCAGAAATATTCTTACACTATTTGGAAGAAGTCTTTATACCCAAAATTGTCAAAAAATTCAATGTAATATTTTACAGACGCTATGTGGATGACTGTTTCATCGTTATTGACTCACAAGAAAATAAACAAGACGAACTACTAACCTATATGAATGAAATTCACCCGAATTTAATTTACACTATAGAAAAGGAAACAAACGGATAACTCAACTATATGGACCTAACCGTGACACGCGAACAAACAAGATTAGACTCCAAAATATACAGAAAACCAACCACAACTGATCATACCATACACGAAACATCGAACCACCCCGCACAACATAAGCTAGCAGCGTACAGATCAATGGTGCAGAGGCTTCACTCCATCCCCACGACTCCTACTAACTACTCCAACGAACTAAACAACATTTACAGAATAGCTAATAATAATGGATACAAACAATGCGACATTGACAAACTTGTTACACAGTACAAACAAAAACAGGAACGCCAAACGACTGAAACTTATAAGAACGACAAACAGTGGATTTCGTTAACATAAGTACGAGACATACAAACTATCAAAGACATACAAACTATCAAACTTCCTTAGGAAATACAAACTGCATTCAAAACTAACAACAACATTGGAAACAAACTGAAACCAAAACTGAATGACACATCAATACACGAAAACAGCGGCATATATAAACTGACATGCAAAGACTGCGACATGGTACACAAAGGCAGGACAACACGGAAACTAACGACAAGGTACAAAGAGCACTTACGATCTTTCTTACACAATAAGGCAGAATCCAATAATGCGACACACCTACAAAACCACGCACATGAGCCTGACGCTATGACAAACTCTGTGAAATTGCTACACAAACAAAGCAAAGGACCGAGACTTGACATCCTAGAAATGCTTGAAATATATAAACATAGAAAAACAGACGGTTACATTCTCAACGAACAACGCTACAAATTCCGACGCAATTTTCTCAGTACTAGACCACACTCTTAGACGTTAAACAGAAACCAGATGAAACAGAACAAACAGACATCCAACAAGCAAAAAAAACAGAAACCTAATATCCCTCTACCTAGCCTAATTTAGAACTTGACGTAATTTACTACCTGGCTTAATTACCAATCCGCTCAACCCATCCTACGACTATATAAAGTCAATCCCTTCAACACATCCTTTAGACACTGAAGATGACTCAAAGTAGTCGAAACGCGTCTGCTCAATCAACAAAGCAAGGCCCGACGGCTTTTAAAGAAAAAAAATACTTATCAATTATTGATTACACTGGTCAACAAGCTTTTTGCCCAGTAAAAATGAGTTGTAATATCAAGAAGTACGCGGTGACTATTTATCAACCATAGACGTTTTACAGCTGGCTTAGTTCGGCTTAGTTTCTGAGTTATGCTCATGGTGTACTTGTTGTAACATGTATTGGGTGTTAACGCCGTGCATACCCACGAACGTGTTCTTTTTTGTTCAATGGCTTATATCTAACGAGTATGATATACAGAAACAAACTTGTTTACAGTGTTAAAGCTGAATCTACTAAACGTGTAGAATGTTAAATATGTAGCTAACAAATACTTTGAATAGTGTATTTTGTATTAAGTGAATTTTTAACTTTTTAATTAAGTTCTACGTGTTAGTTTTTATTTACATCGATTTATGTCTAAGTGTTTTATCATTATAATGCCTCGCAGTTGTATACCTGTAAGTAATCCAGATAATTTTTGTTACGTGTGCGGTAATTTAACTGTAAAAGAGAAAAGTGAAAAATTAACTCCGCGAATTTGTCGGGCATACGAACTATACTTTGGCCGCGCAGTTAGAAATCAAGATAAACCATGGGTTCCGCACGTGGTATGTTCGAGTTGTAAAAATTTGAGCGATTGGCTGTCTGGCCGTCGATCTTTTGTGACACCAATGCTATGGAAATAACAGAAAAATCATCTTAAAAATTGTTATTTTTGTGTGAATAAAACTGCAGGGCACTTCACTCGTAAAAAAAGGAAATATCATTATATTGAAACCAGGTCAGCTCAAAAACCTCAACTACACGATGAATACCATGCAATTTCTTCAGCGCCTTTGGACGAACAAACTGAAGATAATACGGAAAACGTAGTTAGAGACAAGCAGAACTTCTTGGCTCGGTTCTCAAGCAATGGAATCTCTTAGCAAAAGGCACAAAGGTCAACGTTTTTCGAAACCGCCACAGTGATCTTGTGTAGTTTTTCAGTATTGTTGGCGATTTGGTTTATTGTTATAACATCGATGGCCTCTTATTGGCTGTAAAATGTCCTTCAAAATACGAGTACCTATTCTGGACTCAGATTTAAATTTTTTTACCCCAATGTACGGGAGACGTTAGTGGTGAGCACGGTGAGCGTTTCTCCCAAGATATAGCAGGGATGGAACAGCGTTATCAGGGAAAGTGGAGCCCTACTATGCTAGCAGACTATTGCTGGACGTTAAGAAGAGAAGCTGCAGAGGTCGATTATAAAAGAAAAAGTCGTTCAACTTTACACTTTTAAAATTAAAAAATGTATCAATATAAGTCAACTTTTAACTGAGCTATATGTCTTTTTATTGATATCCACAGAAAATGCGAGCTAACTAAGACATTATTACGACTGTGAACGTTTTTTAATGTTCTCTTAAAATCGGTTGAATTCCTTTCATGGGTTTGCAAAAGTTGTATTTTTGCTGACCAGTGTTATTATTGCCGAAAACCATTCTTTAGCTTTCTCGCTTAAGATTGTTTATTTGTGTTTATGGTCGTTCCACCGTTTTATGGGGTCCCCAAGTCGGTCCAGGTACCCATCTTCCAAATATCGCTGCAACTCGATTGTTGCTTTGCTTTCGGCATTGTTTGCAATAGACAATTGGTTATAAGTTGAAACATATTTAGATAGAAATAATTTGTGATTTTTATTTGATGGTGCCTTTGATATTTACTTATTGGAGGATGACCTTGTATTTTCTTTTCAAATGCCGCCCAGATAGATGGACGATTAAGTTTTATCGCTTTTAAATTGTCGTCGTGGCGTTGTTGTGAGCATTAATATATTGGTTTTTTCAATTCTACTGACCATAATTCCTTCCAGTTGACAATATATCGTATCTGATGTACTTTTTAGAGTAAACGGTAAATTTTTTAAGCATATATCCACAAATGTACAAAGGCCGAACTTACGACTTTGTTCCACTGCCCCAAAGAGGTCTAACCTCTGGGTTTCAGGTGTTTTATATTTGAGTCGAAAATGTCGTATGTTATTCTTGTGAACATTGATCAGAACGATCAGGCTCAATGCTGAAGGATACTTCTTCCCACTTAAACTCCATATAAGAGCTTCAAATGGCTCTAATATAATGCAAAGTTCTTTGGTGATTTTCCATTGGTTCAAAATTAGTATATGAAATTTTCGGTATCACAGTGCTCAGTACTCTTCCAGAACACTACTATTAGCTGTTGCAAAATACTGCGTCGACGGCAACCCGGTTTGTGTGAATGTTGTATTACCACTGAACCTTACAGTTTGTTAAGTAAGAGCGTTTCCAGCATAATTTTGGAATAGTTTATTTAAAAAGAGTTTTTGACTTATACATACATTAATACATTCTGAGGTAACGCGCTATCAGTTTTTAGTGAGTCCAATTACCACCAGCATCAATTATTGTTTGGCATCTCCGAGGCATAGTTTCCACTAAATTTTCGGCGTATTCGAGGGAAAGCGCCTTCCAAATGAGTCGAATTTGTCGGGAGAGCTGCTTCATAGTGTAAACACGTTTTCCACGGAGCTTCTACTTGATGTAGGCCCAGACTTTTGGATAGAATTTGCATCAGGCGATTGCGAAGGCCAATCAAGTGTCACAATGCATTTTTCCCGTTTCCATTCAGTACACAGCGGGCTCCGGTGTTTGAGATCATTATCGGTACTCCGCCATTTTACATTGTTTGCGCAAAGATGTTCCCGAATGACGGCGTGTGATAACTCGAGACCTTTTTGCCTCAATTTCACTTGTCCTTGACGTAAGGACAAGCCAGGATTGCGCGAAAACAAAGCCACGATTCGCTTTTCGTCCTTTTTGGTCACTTTTCCGATCGAACCACGATTTGGAAAGTCATCGAAGGTTTTTGACTTTTTAAATCATTGAACCCACTTCTTGACAAACGATACAGACTTTTTAATGTATTTAGCCGCCACTACATAATTCATTTTTAGTCCTTTAGGGTGTGTGCAAAGGAACACGGCCTCGAAGCACTTTGCGTAAATGGCACTCATCGCGATTTTAGCGTTTTCCCGACGGAAGATTGACTTCGACTGAAATTTTTTTCAAAGCGCCAAAGACAGAGGTTCTCTCTACCGATCAAAAAAAAAATTGAAGTCGATATCACTTACCTAGCTATGCTGGATACGCTCTTACTTAACAGACTGTAAGTACGCGAGCAAGCGCTTATATCAGGCCGGGCGGCTAGCTTTTACTCCAATTTCGCGCGGAAAACTTTTGAAGAGGCAAGCACATGTGTTCTAATTCAGCAGAAGCTCTTCCTCCCCGCTTCCTCTCGTTTGCACGCAAACGGAGAGAGCGAAAAAGCGATATTCTCGAAGCTGCAATTAGGGGAAATAGAATGTGCAGAAGAGCGAGGAGAGCTTTTGATCATATTGTCGTGTGCAGCATAGTACATTCACCTTCAATTTACCCCGTGTTGCACACTTTCTGAATTTTCCCAGGGCCCGAGCCGGGGCACGTCAGCTAAGCCGAGGCCTGTCGTATTTAAAAACCTAAATAAAAAGCAAATAAAATTTCCGACGCGCATGCTCTTTTACACATTTCAGAGCATGGGAGTGCTGCCAGATCCTAATAAAAAACTAAAATATTGCATGGAACGAATTTGTTTTTCTACAAAGTTATTGATTTTTTGAGACCTCGTAATCCAATCCTCGCGTCAGCTATTACCTACCTACCTGCTATCGAAGATTTATGGTTTGCTCTTCGGCTTGTGCTCGGATTTTTCCGGAGGCTAGATTGAGTGTGGATACTATGTGAGTATACTATGGTGTGTAGCATTCTCGCTCTGCAGCTTTGAAGTGGCTGTCTTGCACTTACTGGTGAGACATATTTCACTGCTGTCTCTTCTATGTTCGCTGCATACTTTCTGCACTTGATGTTTCTTTCCGTTGGCTGTCTTGCACTTGCTCGCGAGATATATTTCACTGCTGTCTCTCCCATATTCGCCGCATACCTTCTGTACCTGATGTCAACACAATATGCCAGTGGCTGGCTATAACTTGATGACAGCGCTTATCATTAGCATGTTATGCATATGAACGCAAAGCGGAAGGCGGTGTGTTTGCACGTTCATAACATCGCTTCGTCACCTGTGGAGAATTGTGAGCTCTTTTCTCCCTTTGAACACTTCCACAAATGCTTCGAGGTTCTTCGCTGAGCAGCCACCCGTTCCTATCTCTCAAGTAAGATCAATGATCCTTGAGCTTGACTGCTCGGTCAGTTCTGGTCCAGATGGAGCTCCCAACTACTTTTTTAGGTCCTTGTCTTCTCAAATGTGTGTCCCTTAATCCTTCCTTTTCTATGTAAGCCTTAAAAAGGGTATCTTTTCAAATTGCCGGAAAAGTGCTTACATTACCCCCATCTTCAAAAAAAATGATGCTACTTCCATTGTTAATTATCGTCCAATATCTACGTTATCTTGCTTCTTGTAATTGTTGGAAAGAACTGTATACGCCGACCTGTTCCATACTGTTCAGGATCACTTAGTTCCCGAGCAGCATAGTTTCATTAAAGGTCGATCCGCTTTGACAAATCTTTTGGAATTTAATATTGTTATGACAAAAGCCTTGGAAGAACGTTTCAAAGTGAAGTCTATGTAGTGAAAGTAGGTATTAAGATGTCCGTAAAGGACTGCAGCGGTGGTCTGCTGCCTCGGTGAAAGAAGATGGTAATGTCAGCGTGAATGCGCTGGCAGGCTAGCGTTGCGATGTTGTGGGGCGGGTTCATTCCCCCAGCACAAGGACCCACTACAAAATAATTTCGCATTTACGAATTCTTGGGTCTCAAAAACAAAACAAATCGACCGAAGTTGAAAAAATGTAGGTAACTACGACGAGAAAAATTGCTTGTTCCAGAGAACAAGTCGAAACAAGCCAAAACAGACGGACTTAGGGGAACCTCGTAGTTAACCGACGATTCTCATGGCCCACAAATAAGAGTGGGGCAACCGGATAGTGGTGGTGCCCCCTCGCACCCACCCAACCGGATCAAGATCCAAAACCGTTACAGCGGCCACCTATTTCCCTTCTGAGTTGAAAACTCATACCAACATACCTCACATGAGCCTTCCCATCAGAAAAGAAAAATAACGGTGACCAATTTATGTCAAAGAGTTCTGTGATCGAATCGCATGACCCTATGCCACCTTGACTAGAGGCCACCCAACCCGCTAGAGTCCCTGAAACTAAATCACATTGGGAGCGCGCCCGATGGCTAGCTCATTTTTTGGTGCTAAAAGCCTTCCACCGTACCGGGTCCTGTACCCGGTCAGAAGGACAAAATTGGAAGACCGGTGACGTTATTTTTAATGCATCATTTTACAAAGAAAATAAGCGATTTTTCTCCATTTCAAATAACGTATATTATCTCAGAACAATCATCATAATAATCTAAAAGAAACACGTGTGTGATTAACAATCTCTCGTAATGTACGTTCATTCCCATTCTACGGTATTTTTGTTTTAAATTAACTTCTGTATATGGTTTTTCGTTTTTTCTTTTCCTTCTTGATATTTGGAATAGTCAAGATGTTACATCGCAAAATAGGACAATTGTGTGTAAACGAATTATATTTTTATTATAAATTTAAATTATAAAGTCTTAAAAACAATTTCCAAAAGTTATTAATTAGAAGCAGTTAAATAAAGCAATTACATAAAGCAGTTTAAATAAACAATTAAATAAAAACAATCGGTACTCACCGACATCCACGCCGGGCGCCCGCTGGTGATGTGATATTGCGTGCTGAAACCAATTCGTCAAATCGCATTTTTAACACTTATAATTATAGGCAAATATAATTTCTATGTGAACGTTTTCGATTGTTTTCGGTGAAATCAACTAGAATTGAAATTATTAGCACGCCGATTAATGAAATTATCCAAGGCAAAATACTGAAGTAGCAATAGAAATTTTAAAGGGCTAAACACTATACGAGTATATGTCGACAGGATCTTCGTATCTTCCTTCGAGTTTCAATTTATCAATCTTTTGGTTTTAGTTACACTTGGATATCTTGATTTTGCTGTTTTTCTTGACACAATAGAACACATACAGATAACTGTTCAGATTTACAGTAAGCAGCAGACGAAAAGCCGCGATGATAGAAGGCAATATTCACATAGGCGCCACTGTTCAGCACCGCAATAGAATTACACTTTTCAAAAGTCGAACACCACCAATTTTTTCCACTTGAAAGAACTCATGACAGTAATATTCTAAACAAGCCACTCGGAAAAATATCAAATTTTACAATCCCGTTCAGCGGTTCGGTCTACTAGCTCCTTCGCGCACAAACACATGCATCACTAGCTTATTTCATCCATTGTAAATTTCACTTATAGTACAGTAAATATAGCATTTACGGTCTAAGAAATGACCTACTGGGATTTGACTTGATAAATCGATAGGGGGGCATAAAAAAACTTAACTTCAGATTTCCGAAGTGATCCCCCCCCCTGCTTTTGAGAAAATCCAAAAACATTTTGAAACGCGTTTTTTCTCGGAATCTATGGGTTTTAGAGAAAAGTTTGTTTAACAAAAAATGTTCAGGACACTGTTATCTACATTTTATCTCATTGGAGCAAAGTCGTCCGACTTAAAATACAAAAAGTAGGTGGCGCTAAAGTATCAAAAAAGTGGTTTTTGGCATTTTCAATAAAAAAAAATTATTTTTTTATAATAATGTAAATGGGAAAGTTGTTCGTCATAAAATTATCTACAATTTTTGTTTAAACAATTTTTTTGTAAAACTTACCGTTAACGAGCTGTACACGAAAAGATGCAGTGCAGCATAGTTAACGGTTCCTTTCACTTTCGCCGGGCCGGTCGGCATAGTTTGGACAAAGGACCGGTTTCTAGCATCTGCCTAAACCCTCACTGGCGTACATTTTTCAGTTGCCATGTGCGTTTTGAAGAGTAAAGGCATCTAAACTTTGCTGTCTCAAAATGGAAGTGTGTTTCGTTTGTGAGAAAAGTGTTGATGTGAATGATAGGAGCACCGTGGGGCCAAAAGCTCGAAAGACGCTGATAAGAGCAAGCAAAATCAGAGGTGATTCTGACATCCAAAAATTTCTTGAAAATGAAAGCAACGCGGTCGTGGTCCACATCCATTGCCATAAGCGTTACTCAGATTCACGTTGTGCTGCAGCTGCTGCTGCTCGACAAGAGTGGAGAAGGTATTTATATGCAATACAAATTCTTATCAAAACTTAATAAAAAAAAACAGTATAAATATTTACCAATACGATAACGATAACGATAACTTAATTTGTAAAATGAATGAGACGGACGGACAGACGGACAGACAAAATCGATTACAATAGGGTTTTGTATTTTAGTACAAAACACTAAAAACTTTAAATTTCGCAAAAACTGTACTTATAATAAACAAAGACGTATTTAAATTTCATTGCAATTTAATTATTTTAATTTGATAAATAATAGACATAATAGACAGTTACATTCCGGCTAATTTTTATAAATTTTACTTGACAAACAAATGCATAAAGCAATCAATAAATTGTTAAAAATTACTTTGATTCAAAACTAAAGCGCATTGAAGCCCATGTTGCAAATTTTTAATTTGAAAAAAACGCTACATAATTTTCTATTCTTTTGTCAATTTGTTAATCTGTGATTAACACTGGACAGGCAGGCTGGAGCGGAAGTAAGACAAAGACAAAAACAATAAGTACCATGTTGATTGAAAAGAGTGGTACAAAATGTTCCCTCCAGCTTTTAGTGTTAAATCACTGTCCATTATTTTGACGTTAAATTGAGAATAATTGTTTTCAGAATTCGAAAGGATGACGAGGAAAACGATGAACCCGAGCCTGGCCCATCAACGGAGTCGGAACCAACCGTCCCAGTCTTGAATCCAAACGTATGTTTTCTATGCGGCTGCAGAGGACAAAACTTCTTAAAGGACACTTGTGAAGTGAAAGGATCTTCTGTTCATGATACCCTGATGAAGATGTTAACACCCCGAAAGGATGAACAAAGTTAGCTTATTAGAGATAAGATAAAAGATGTCGATTTGGTACAAGCGAAAGCTCGGTACCATAGGAAATGTTATATAAATCTTCAAAGACGGAATAATGAATGTGGCCAACAACTTGGACGTCCAACAACAAAAGTCGATAAAGTCATGGAAATTATTTTTTCCTTCATCGCTGAAAATCGGGATGTATGTCAATTCGCCATAAAGGACCTCCTTAAACTAATTCCCGAAGATGATCAGCCTTCTATACACACTGTCACATTACGATTACAGGAACATTATAAGGATAAGATTATCACGACCAATGTAATGGGTGTAGGAAATGGCATATTTTTTCAAAGTGAAGCTGGATAAATATTACTGTCAGATGCATTTTACGCCTCTCGAAAGAAAAATGTGAAAGATGAAAAAGAAAGACTTGCTCGTGAAATATCACGCGTCATCGGGGAAAAAATTCGTTGCAAGTATTACCAGTTAAATTTCTGTCATAATAAAATCACACAATGTAAAGTTTAATGCTTGAAATTAATAAATATCGTCACATTTTGTGTGAATCTTTTACTACTACCTTCAGTTACATTTGTTTTGACCGTTTACAACAAGCAGTACTAAAAGGTTACTATTATTAATTGTTTATCAAAATTATTGTTAAAAATGAGAATATTAAGTAAACATTACGGTCAATTAATCGAAAAATAATGTTTCGATAAAATGAATGGAATACACGCATCGGCGCGGCACATAAATGTACGACTTTTACACTTTGGCAAGCTCCAGCTCGTTAACGGTAAGTTTTACAAAAAAATTGTAGATCTTTCCCATTTACATTATTATAAAAAAATAATTTTTTTTATTGAAAACGCCAAAAAACCACTTTTTTGATACTTTAGCGCCACCTACTTTTTGTATTTAAGTCGGACGACTTTGCTCCAATGAGATAAAATGTAGATAACAGTGTCCTGAACATTTTTCGTTAAATAAACTTTTCTCTAAAACCCATAGATTCCGAGAAAAACGCGTTTCAAAATGTTTTTGGATTTTCTCAAAAGCAGGGGGGGGGGGGGGGGATCACTTCGGAAATCTGAAGTTAAGTTTTTTTTATGCCCCCCTATCGATTTATCAAGTCAAATCCCAGTAGGTCATTTCTTAGACCAAACCTACTTTTTCGTGCTATATTTACTGTACTATTAGCAAATCAGCAATGTAATCACGGAACTAGGAACCAACAAGTTGAGTAAGCAGGAGAGTGCTCCTACCAGAAGGTCTGTGTAAACATCCTAGGGTTAGAAGCAAGTTTTCTAATGGCGTGAATCGATAACTTGAATTATTCATCCAATACTTAGATATGAAATTGTTCAAATTTATACAAAAGATGCACAGTTTCTTTCATAAGCACAGTGCAGCCGCCATTTTAATCTAGCTTAAATGATTTTTCTGAATGCTCGGCCGATTGAACATGTTCAAGTTAAACACTATTCCTTAAATTTTCATGAAAATTGAAAGAAAATAAAAGTGCCTAAGTCAATTTTAAATATATATACGATTTTCCAGTAAGAGGTGTTATTTTGAATAGATCTTCTGATTTAACACCTTTCGACTTCTTCCTTTGGAGCCACGTGATAGAGAAGGCCTATGCCAATAGCCCAGCATCAATTCAAGATCTCAAAGATGAAATTCGTGAGGCTATCGAGGACATAGGGCAGCCACTTTGCGATTTGGTTATGGAAAATTTCATGAAGAGGATATGGTCCTGTAAGCGTGTCGTGGTGGTTATTTGCCCAATGTTGGTGATTGCTATTAACGGCATATCTTCTTCTTTATAATGAACTAAGCATCCGATCATTTATTTTAAAAAATGGCATTTTTCTTTTAATATCAAAATAACACCTCTTATTGGAAAACCCTATATGAACCATGAACACGTGTTATCGTTGTTGTAATTCCATATAATTGAAATGGATATAACTCACATGATTATGATTCGATCTCAATTAAATTTTGTGAACATATATATCTTATGTCAGTCTATATAATTGCAAAACTTCAAGAAGTTTAAAGTTACCGTTTTGATTTTATGGGCAAAAATGTAAAATCTATAAATCATTATTAACAAAGTTGAGCGAATTTCGATTTCTAAGGTATTTGTTGCCCTTGTACTCATAAAGGTCCACATTCGTGATAATTTTCAGATTTTTCGGCTGAAAGGTGTCCAATCGCGAGGGGGGGGGACACACATTTTGGTTACATTTTGCCTTCCCGTGGACCCCCTAATTCATGAAATGATTTTTTTATTTCAGATTCTAAAAGTTCTAATCAAGACCTTTCATTTGATACCCCACTCGACTACCTTTGATTAAAAAAAATTTTTAAGGGCCATTTCGTTATTAAGGGGGACCCCCCTTTAACATTTTTTAAATTTTTGTCAAGGCCTTCTGACCTTTTCACAAAGTTTGAGCATTCTAGCTTCTATAGTTTCTGAGGAAATCAGCTGTGACGCACGGACAGACGGACAGACGGACGGACGGACAGACGGACAGACAGGTCGCGAAACTAGTAGGTCTTTGTAAAAAAATTTTTTACAAAGACCTAAAAATGACAACCAGCAATATCCTAAACTCATCAACTCGACGGGTGTTGCGATGAATGAGACGAATTCCCGTGATTTTTCCCATATTTCCACTGAATGTAAGATCGTTCAAGAAACTTGATCAAAATTATCTTTACTGTTAAGAAATTGCAGGTTTCTCCTTTTAATAATTTCAATTATTTAGTGAACAGAACAATTTTCATTGAATATTTGTTCACTTTTAAGGTTTCAATATCGCACAATCCGAATTCAGACTTTCCAACGAATGTCCAGACTAGCTCAAATCTTGCATCAATCGCTCCGACCCGCCAGTCGACTTTCGACCAACTCCCCGTTTTTCAGTTTCGGATCCGTCCAAAACTTGTCTTCTTCTCCATCCCGTGCCTACGGTGAATTCCCATCAACTGTCCACCCAGCTGAACTCGAATGCATTGCATTATTTAATGCACCGTCGTTCTGCACTAAATCAGTGTTTCCACATCCAAAATTGCAATGGGCAGATTTAAATTTTTAAAAACCAAAATTTACCTGAAGTAGGAATATTTTAAATGAACTAAAGAAATTTAAACGAAGTAAGGAAAGTTAAATGAAGTGAAGAAATTTAGATGCAGGAAGGAAATTTAAATGAAGCAAGGAAAATTTAAATGAAGTGAAGAAATTTAGATGAAGTAAGGAAATGAAATTTTTAAATAGTAATAAAAATTAAATTTCCTGAGAAATATAATTAAAGGAAAGCGTTTAAATTTTGATATGAAGTTACATTTAATAATAATAATAAGAAAAACTATTCTACCAAGTACAATTACAGGGGAAAAATTTACATATTTTTTTTAAGTCTTCCATTACAATTTTGGATAGGAGATAGGAGGGTTTTCGAGCAGTTTGCTAGTATAACTACTCGATTACTACATCCATTTACCTGGAGTTTTCAAAAGCTTTTGATTCAGTTAAGCATAACCTTTTGAGTCATTTACTCCTGTGGCTCTCTTTTATCCTTTCAGGCTCTTATTTCCTCTTCATTTACTCCTTTATGTGGCATCTCTCATCCTTATCCTAGAGATATTCAATTTCACGTAGGTGAAAGACTTCGGTGATCTAAGCTTAAATTCGATAGTCATATCTTAGAAAATAATTGCAAAGCTTCTAGGATGTTTGGCTTTGTTCTTCGTTATTCCTAAATCTTCACTGAGACCCTGACGGCTCTTGATGGGAGGTTATGTAAAGATTAATTAGACCTAAGTAAATCAGAATTAAGTGTCGTCTGCATGGGCTACAACTTGGCTCGACTTGTATAGTAATGTACCTCGTGTATCGACAGGTAGCTTTCTTATGACGTACTCCAGAGCCAAATTGAATAGCAATGAGGCTAGCCAATCTCCCTGCTTTAGTCCGATATTTGTATCAAAGGCATCGGTGAGTTGGTTATTGATGCGGACTTTGGAGTTCATCGACGTCATTTTCCTTTTGGTAAGACGGACAATTTTAGCTGGGATTTGAATGCAAAGCATTATTTGGTACAGTACGTAACGATCAATACTGTCATATGCTTGCTTAAAGTCAAAGAAAATTTAGTGTACTTTTTTTTTTAAATACCTCCATTCCCTTCCACTCTCTCCATCACACTTTCTTCGTCGCACAACGCTCGTGCGACCTGCACTTCACATTTCGTCGTTTCTTCAGGTGTGCCTCCCAGACAATGATTAGACCATCGGTATAAGGGGGCACACAAATTATGTGAATTTATCCTATTAATCTCATCTTGTCCATTTCGTGATCAGCTCTCAGAGATAAAAAAAACTTTGTAATACGCCGTGGGAAAAAAACTCTGATGTATAAAGTTAGCTGTCTTTTCAAGCATCTCGGCGATAAGGTTTAAAGTGCCCTTAGATGCTATGTTGAAATTTATTGAACTGAGATTCTCCATAATAATATCTTTCTGCTATACAATCTCGACGATAGGGTCAAGAAGGGCCCTAAGATGCGATGTAGAAATTTATTGCACTGAGCTTCAATCGTTGTTAAATAAATATTCTTGAAGCCTTTTTTTAAAAACTATAAGTGAGTTTGCATCCTTAACTGAATCTGGGAGATTGTTGTATACTTAGTCGTGCCATAAGTTCTGTCACACGTATATGGGCAATTTTTGTATAAATGAAAAAGATTTTTAGACAAAGAAGAATATATTCTATTTTGGCATACTAATGGAAGTAAAATAAGCAACAAATTATTCAAAGTGGCCGCCTTTAGCCTTTACTCAGCTCTTTAATATGTTGGGCCAGTCATCGATAGCAGTACGCACTGTTTCTAGCGGAAAACTAGCTACTGCTTCTGTCAAAGATCGCTTAAGGCTCTCGATATTTGGGTGTCGTCTCGTGCACACCATGGACTCTAACTCCGCCCACAGTTTGTAGCCCAGGGGATTCAAATCTGGGCTCCCAGAAGGCCATTCCGTAGCCCTTATAAACTCTGGAATATTGGTTTCCAACCACGCTTGTGTGGTTCGAGCTTTGTGGGCTGGCGCAGAATCTTGCTGGGAAACCCAATTTTGGTTGTTGGATAGCGTAGAGTTCAGCGGCTTCACACATCCCTCCAGGATGTCCGTTTGATAATTTTTCGCTGCAGTTTTTACGCCTTTTTCGCAAAAATGAAGCTCGGTGACCCCTTCGTAGCTGACACCCCACCATACCATGACTGATGCTGGATGATGTCCTCGCTGTACCCTAGTGGCAACTTCTCGGGCTTCTCTGGAGCTGTGGGCATACACCTTATCATTTTGGCGGTTGAAATGTTCCTCCACCGTAAAAATTTTTTCATCGGTAAATAAAATTTCTCGATGTTTGTTGTTGCCGTACCGCCGAAGGAGCTCTTTCGATCTGGTGCTCCTAATTTGCTTCAACTGCTCAGTCAGCAAATGTCCCGTTGATCGTCGAAAGGAACTCATCCCGAGGTCCGATTTTATGATGCGAGACATACTTCGGGTGGAGCTGTTCATCTCTCGAGCCATGATTCGTTGTTTACGAAGCGGATTTCGACGAATTCGACTCTTGACCGCTTTGATGGCAGCAGAAAAACGTACATCATGCGGACGTCCAGAACGAGGTCGATCTTCAATAGTCTGGATCTCGCTATATCTCTAGATCGCACGATACACAAATCTTTGCGTTATTTTTAACGGGCACAACAACTTGAAAATTTCACTCGCGGATTTTCCACACTTATGTAGTGCAATCACTGCAATTCGGTTTTAATTTACACCCCATTCCATCTTCACACGTTAACGAACAAACTTTAAATGACCATCAACTGTCAACAACATTATGACGTTTATAAAACTGGCCGCTATTGAAATGTCACTCATAAAATAAAGGTGTTGCCAATGTGAGAAATTATGTGACAGAACTTATGGCAGGACTATGTATACGCAAGGAATCATTCTTCTATCGTTGAACTCCCAAAATTTTTCGTGTACCGGCTTGACAGTGAACAATTGGTCTTTCGTCGATCAACCTGCTCTAAAACCACCTTGATACTCCCCAATAATACTGTTGGTGAATGATCATAATGCTTTCTCTTCGTCCTGGTTTTCTTACCTATATATTCTTTGTACGCCTGATTCTTTTTTTCTAACGCACTCTGGCACTCATCATCAAACCAATCATTTCTTTTGCGCCGGGCTTGATGTCCGATTCTGTGTTCTGCTACCTTATTCGCTGAAATCACGGCATCTCCATAATTTTATCGGTCAACTCTGCAACGCTCTCAAGCTGGATATCCTTTTGAATCAGTAGGACCGGCTTCATATCCCTCGGCATTCTTTTAAACCACATAGCACGGAGCACTTCATCGGAAATCAACGAATCTGCCAATTTTCTAAGATGACGTAAAAACTGACTTGGTTTCCTATCACCTAACTCCTCGAGCTCTAACAATTGCCGCAAGTTTTGCTCTTGCGACGCACACAGCCTTTTGATTGATGCTGCTTTCAACTCGGTGTATGGCTTTTCGGGTGGCGTGGAGGTTATTATGTATCGTACTTCTGCGTCAACTCTCCTATCTAGCAATTGAACCACACATACGTATTTATGTCCCTCGGCAGTTAGATTCGCTCCTTCGAAACCAGCTCAACTTGCGAGAACCAGAGGCCTGGATCATCATTGTTGAATAGTGGCAATGCAACTCTGCCGCTTCGATTTAAAACGCGGACTGCAATGCAGTAACGATTGCATTTTTATTTGCCGAGGCGTTCACCATTCTTATACACTATTTCGATTATATCACGTCGGGGTCAGCACCACAACCGTTCGATTGAAAATAATACCACAACGAATGAATACTATCTAAATTTTATTGAGTCGTCTCACTTCGACGATACTTGCGACAATACTACTCTTACAATCTACTTGCGTCTACTTTTATATCTACAAAATATGGAGACCAGATGTGTAATAAAGCCATCATCAAAGAAGAAAGGATACGTTTTATTACACCCGCGCATGGTGATAATTTTTATGGTGCTGGCATGGAAACGGATAATTCACCGAGTCTTGTGGAAGCCGTGCATCGTTGCGGACATTCGAAAGTCGAAATTGCTAATTAGTGAGTGAGCTCATATAAGCAGTGATATTATAGTTAGTGAATGAATAGTGAAAGTGCGAACAGGAGGGAAGATTTCCAACTACCAGGAAAAGAACAAGCTGGCAAAAAGGCACGGATTCTTCTGGGTGAGTGATATTTGCTTTCCTTGTTTACGAGAGCGTGTTGTTTTAATTATTGTTATTGATCCGAATAGAAATTGTAAAAATTGTTGGATAGGTTTCTTAGTGTGTGAGTTTGGTTTGGGCGGATTGTGGATATGACAGGCATATCCACAATGGACAAAGATCAGCAGATCGCAATTGCAAGCTTCGCAAGTAGTGCAGGCACAGCTTAACGAAGTCATAGAGCAGTTGAGGCAGGCTCAACAGCAATTGTTAGAGGTTAACTCGGAGTTGTCAGAACAACGCCGAGTTAACAAAGAGCTCATGGAGCAATTGAGGGATTTGGCGCTGGCTAAATCAAAAAAGAAAACCAAAAACAAAAAGAGAAAAGTGGAGTCTTCATCTTCCTCATCAGAGGGCCCGCCGCCCTCTCCTCCTTCTTCAGAAGAAGAAGCGATTGAAGAGGAAGCAATCCTAGAAGAAAAAGAAAATGAGTCCATGCAGGAAGACTCTGCTGAGGAGGCTGAAGAATTTCCTGCTCTGCCACCGCCGGGTCCCTCAATGGCTCTACCAGAGCTGGCCATCCCACCAAAAACGAAGACCACTCCCACAGCGCCCACCACATCCAAATCCCCAGACGACGACAAAAAACGGACAACGGTACCTGTCATCCTCCGAGAGCCTGAAAAGTGGACCCAGGTCCTGAAGGACATGAAAGACCTCGGAATAAAACACGAATCCGCCAAAAGGGTCTACTTAGGGATCCAGATAGTCCCAGAGACACCACAAGACCACAGAAAACTCACAAGATACTTGACGGAAATGACGATACAATACCATACGTATATCCTTCCTGAAGAAAGGAATCTAAATGTGGTAATCAGGGGTCTGTATGGACTGTCGATTGACGACATCAAAGAAGATCTGGAGAGCCAGGGATTTCACCCCATGGAAATCCACTATATTAAGTCACGAGATGGGCCATCCAGGTTGGTGAAGGTCCTCCTTCCCAAAAGCGAGACTGACATATACAATATAAGGGCAATATGTCACCTCATATGCACTGTTGAAGCGCAACGCCCCCGTACAGGACAACTGCCACAACTGTCAGCAGTTTGGACACTCCTCCAGAAATTGTTACGCTCAGGCCCGTTGTATTAAATGCGATGGGCTCCACCATTTTTCCAAATGCGTTAAAAAAGCAGAGGAAAAGCCGAAATGTGTGAACTGTGGTGGAGAACATCCAGCCAACTATGGTGGATGTCCTCGGAACCCAGTGAATGTCAGGAAATCGTTCGCACAAGTTGCAGCTGCTAATAACAACAAAACCACCACAACATCTACACAACAACAAAATAAAACCACACAAAAACAAAAACAAGCAAACACTCCACTAAACACAAATAACAACATGAACACACTCTTTGCCACCATGCAAACACAATTCCAAACCATGATGCAAGACATGATGGCGAAAATGATCCAGGGAATGTTTGCATCACAAAACAGTTTCAACAGCACACTGACAAAGAAACAATAATGAGCTTTATGGATCATTTAACCATTCTCACATGGAATGCAAATTCCCTGCTTCATACGACTGGTGAGTTGACTCAACTTATATTTGATTATAAGTTTGACATCATTCTCATCCAGGAAACCTTTCTGAAGCCTGGAAACCGCCTACGCTTCCCTAACTATTTTCTGTACAGAAATGACAGAACAACAGGCAGAGGAGGTGGAACGGCCATTCTTGTGAGAAGGAATGTGAACCATTATCTCGTATTGACACCTACGTTACAAACACTAGAAGCTACTGCAATTCAAGTGCGGACGGATTCTTTTGAATTCATGGTAGTCTCGGTGTACAGCCACCCGAAGGCAGCTACGCTCATTGAAGATATTAAAAAACGTCTGGACTTTCAGGGTCCCATACTCCTTGCCGGAGACTTCAATGCCTATCACCGAAGCTGGGAAGCTGTGAGAAGCAATCGTGCTGGGACTGAGTTAAACCGATTCATCACAGATAATCCACTAAGCCTGCATATCCCCAACGAACCAACACATTACGGCTACCGAAATAGTTATCCTCTCGATATTGGTATATCACGTACCTTTGAACACGATGTACGCATCGAAGTCCTCGACGAACTTTCATCCGATCACAAACCGGTGCTCTTCTTAATAGGAGGAATATACATAGACGAACCCCTACAAGTAAAGAAGAAAACTGATTGGCAAGCTTTCCAAGTCGCACTGGCTAAAGAAACCATTATTCAAACACCTGAAACAGCCAGCGACACAAAGAAAATGATAGAAGAAATCACAGACAAAATAATACAGGCAAAAGAGGACAACACAGTCACAACTCTGACAAGGGTGACAAACCCCTATGAACTCCCTAACGACATCAAAAATTTAATAAGGAGGAGGAATCGAGTTCGGAGAAAGGCTAGGAACACAGGTGATCCTAGATTACGCCAGGAAGCAAATCAAATTACGAATAAAATACGTGATCGGATATCAAAATTCCGCAATGAACAATGGGAGAGCTTCTTGCAAAGTCTGGAGCCTGGGAGCGATGCTTTCTGGAGGGTTTCCAAATATTTTCGTATTAAAAACAAACTTATAATACCACCAATTCACGGCCCTTACGGTATCAAATTCGACAGTTCTGGTAAGACGGAGGCCTTCGCAGATACTCTAGAACAACAGTTCTGTGAAAATTCATCCGATGAGGAGGACCTTGACGAACACGAAGACCACGTCAATCGGTTGACCAACAGGCTCATGAGGTCAGGCATTACAGACTCCGATCTTATACAAAGCACCTGTCTTCAAGAGGTTAAAGACATCATACAAGTACTGAACAGACGGAAAGCACCGGGATATGACTCAATATCAAACACCATGTTAAAATGGCTCCCGGATAATATTCTCGATGCAATAGCAGCGATAATTAACGAAATTTTCCGCTTGCGAAAATACCCCAAAATATGGAAATCGGCAATAGTTATTGTTCTTCCTAAACCCGGTAAAAACCTCATGTTCCCACAAAACTGGCGACCCATTAGCCTATTATCCTCTCTGTCGAAAATAGTAGAGTGGGTGCTACTAAATCGACTAACTGAGGTTGTTACCGAAAAAGAAATACTTCCAGAAGAACAATTTGGCTTCAAGCCATTACACTCCACAGAACTCCAGCTTACTAGGGTGGTCCAACACATTAGAATAGGGCTAAACCGCAGGAAATCAACGGGTTTGGTTATGTTTGACATAGCCAAAGCCTTCGATAAAGTCTGGCATGCAGGACTTATTTACAAAATGCATGAATCCCAAATGCCACTGCAGCTCATCCAAATCATTGGCTCCTTTCTAAAAGGCAGATCATTTCGTGTCAAAATTGACAACCACCTCTCAACCATGCGGCCAATTCAAGCTGGAGTCCCACAAGGATCACCCATCTCCCCCATACTATACAACATCTTTACTGCAGACCTACCTCGGCTGCCTTTGAATGTCCATAAGTCCCTATATGCCGACGATACCTGTGTTTTATACTCATCCAGACAAGCAAGAGTCATCACCACCAAACTGCAACTCTCCATAGACATACTTTTGAAGTATTTTCGCAAGTGGAAGATCAAGTTAAACTCAGACAAGACCCAGGCATTATTTATAACAAGAAAAAGACAACAACAACCGAAAACTTTGACTGTAGAAAACGAAAATATTGCCTGGTCAAGAACAGCCAAATACTTAGGACTGACATTCGACAACAAACTCTCCTGGACCGACCACATACGCAACAAACGAGGACATTGCTACAATGTACTATCCCAACTCTTTCCAGTCCTTAAGGCCAAGAAACTCAACATCAAGAACCGTCTGCTGATCTACAAACAAATAATACGACCGACGCTACTATATGGTAGTACAGCCTTCTACCAGACGACAGAGACCAACAAAAAGGCACTACAATCCATCCAAAACAAAAGCATTCGGCAAATTTTCGGAATCCCATGGTATGTTAGAAATAGGGACATATACAAGGACCTTAGAATAGAACCTGTTGACATATTCGTACGTAACAAAGCACTCAAACTGCTCGACAAAGTGGACAACCATCCTAACACTACCCTGGGTATCCTAAAACGCAAAGCACTACCAAAAGAAACTTATCCAACTATCCGCGCTAACTTCAAGAAAATTTAATTGGCAGTAATTAGAATAGCACAATCTCGTTAATAATGGTGGGCAAATTATTGCTCACAGATAGAAGGGAGCTAGGGTGCTAAATCGCACCAGCTCCAAGGAAAACGAATCCAAGGGACGGATAATTCTTTTTACTACAGGCGGTTGCAACGATGACTGCCACTTCATATTTTTCATATCTCGCAAAACAATCCGAGGTTTTCGTTGATAAGCTGATTTCTCTCCCTCTCTCTCTCTCCCGACATTGAAACATGATAATCACCATTGAAATATTGATACGATAAAGATTATAAATATTAAATTTGGTTGACGGTTAGAAATGTCCAGGAGAAGATTTTCGAAAGATAAGACAAATTCTGTAAAAAAAAATAAAATTTGTTTTAACGGAAATAGCTTGCATTTATTCCCATTAAAATGTACTTTTTCATCACAAAGCATCATAACGTTCGCGAGATGAATTGAATTTTTAATATGTTTACTCATTAAGGTCAAAATCATTGATAATTTTGATGAATAGAAAACAATTCAATTATATTTTAATATTTTCTTATCATTAATAAAGACAATGCTCTTCGCTGACCATGATTGATCGAATAATTGTGCTCTTATCATTTCAGATTAAAATTATCGTCACGGAGCGTGCTAAACACTTCTTCGACTCGAAGGATATACCACTGGGCATTCAAATTTTCACAGACGAAGATGAATGGAAAATGTGGGACAAGCGTGGCGATCCGGTGCTACATATTGAATTAGGGAAATGGGCTGATCTGATGGTCATTGCACCATTAGATGCAAACTCTCTTGCCAAAATGGCAACGGTAAGTTGTAGCTGTAAGATCCAATCTTAATGTACACCTCCTGGATCGTTTTGACCTAGTTTTCTATTGTATTGTGTATGTCTATTGTATGAAGGCTTTTTGTGTGGTACTAGTCGATCATAGTTTAATTTACAGATGGAAAAAAGAATCATTAAAGTTTCTGAACTCCGTTAGAGTCTACTAGTCTATTGATGCACAATGTATTTAAAATTTAACTAACAAAGAGTTTAAATTGCCACTCATCAAAACTTGCATAACGCACCGGCTAGAGAATAAATCTTACTTTTTTCCACGCTCACCTCGCACATGTGTGAAATAATCAGCGTTCAGCATATTTGCAGTTCAATTAACACCTACTCATAAAAATATTAAAAATAATCGTGCTTACTTAGCGTCAATCATAAAATTTTTGCAAACGCAAATGATTTAATGTTTCGTTTTTCTATTTCGAGCATTCAATTCCAGATAAAATGCAACAGAATAAATTAACACCAGAGTGTTGGTTTGCAATTTGCTCGTGGCTCATGTGTTTGCACGGTACACACATTTCTTTTAAATATAATGTCTTAAGGTATAAAAGTATGAATGTGTACCTATTGCACATGTTATACTATATCTAACTCACTTAAGATCAAGTCTGTTCATGCACAATTCCAGACCCAGGCTAACTTTATCACATGGAGTAGATACTTCAAGTTCAAAGTATTTTCGCCGAAGAAGAAAGCGCGCAATCTTGCGAAGAAATGGCCGAAAGAAATCAAAAAAGTGACTTCAGTGGATGATTAATGCACAACAGTCGCGTGTCTAATTGTTTGGTAGAATACAAAGAAATAAAATGCAAAAGAAAGAAGCGAAATGTGCAGACGCTTTTGATTTAATTCAAAGTTGCATCTTTCATTCTAAGCTGGATTAGTCTAGTTCCAATTTGCTTTTGTTTGAAATCTGCTGCAGAAATGAAGATCAATATTGTCTGCACGTGGCAAATGGCTTCCAGTCCGTTCTGAATGGCGATTTACCTAATTGACTTAATTAGTAAAATAAGCATGAAATAGAATGCAAGTATCGTCATACAGCGTGGAAGGTGACGATTATTCAAACTATCCACCGCCACTGACTCACCATGGTCGGCTGGAGCAGTGATTTGCATACGAAGCAGTTTTGCGTTCCGCGAATATCTTCTGAACAATATCCCATTTTAAGATAAACGAAATTTTTTTAAGGTAGCAACAACTTTTTCATTCAATCGCGGCAAATTTTAGCGATAGGTGAAAGATCTCATTTCATGGATGTTTTGGATTCTGCGCTGCTATACATAATTGGAAAATGTTTAGAATTTATATCAATGGAAACTGTCCAACCTTGAGAGCAGGTTATGCTTAAAAGATTATAAATCCAGTTCGATTATTTAATTAAAATCGGCATAAATATTTTGTTTGTGCGTCTTGAATTTCAATTTATAATCGTAAGACGCGATTCAGAAATTTGATGCTCGTTACGATGATGAACGCCGACAGTCGATTAAGAACAACTTGAATCCACTATCCGATAAAATCTTGTAAATATGTACATATGTACACATACTCAAAAAAGTCTGCGTACACTTGCTGGTCGTAGCAAATATATCAATATAACAACCTTTGCCATCTGTTTATAACTTAAAATCTTTTCTTTATTATATTCATTAAACTATATGGTACATAAATATGTAGCTGATCACTCGTTCGCTGTTTGGAATAACCAAAATAAAAAAGTTTCTTCCAAAAAGTCATGAAAATCCATCCAAAAAAGTCTGCGTACACCTGAAAAAATTTATTCATTTTATTTGAAAACCACTATACAGTGTAACCCGGTTATAACGTACCTCGAGGGGACCGCAACAAGTAGAACTTTATAACCGATAGTACGTTATAGCCCACTTATGAAAAAAAGTTGTGTTCATTTACAAAAATTGTCGTTTATTAAAGAAAAAAAGTCCATGCATTCATAATACAAAATTATAGCCTGCTGAATCAAAAAGCATTATAAATTTTCGAAAAATTTATAGGATTCTCCCGTTTGTCTACTAACTGTTATTGTAATGGTCTTAAAAAGTCAGTTATCTTGCATTGTTTTATTTTTATTTTTAGTTTTTGCTTTTGCAGATAGCCATCAATCAAAAGAGATGCTTCTAAGATACCATCTTCCGTAAGCTCGTTTGCTTCCAAAAATCTTGTCACATTTTTTATCGAATTTATTGCATCCTCAATATTGATGGTTTTCTGCTCAGTAGCTTCATCGTCAGTGTCGCTTTGTTGGCTTGATTCTAGTGACTTTCCTTCTTCTACTATGTCAGTATCTGTTGGGGTTTCAGTTGATACAACATCTGAATCAATGTTCTCAAACAAATCAAGATCTTGCAATTCTATAGTAGGGCTACAATTTTCATAAAACCAAGAGCTCAATGGACGCTCACCCTCTTCTCTTGCTTGAACCCTTTTAATCCATTCGCTCAAAGGAAGGTCGTCTTCGTCGTTTGATGAATCGGTTTTAAGTCCCGCATGCTGGAAACAGTTTCTAATGGTCGTTGGTGATACTTGTTGCCAGGCTTTTGCTAACATTTCTATGCCATCCAGCAAATTTATTTTCATATTTTGAGCATCCTCAGCTGCATCGATGTATTTCATCAGAACTAGCCTAGAAATGTATCACAAATGGAATCTAAATTTATGTTACATGAATTCACTTTACTGAATTACCTTCGGTAATAGGATTTGAGGCACTTGATCACGCCTTGGTCCATCGGTTGTAGAATAGAAGTGCAGTTGGGAGGAAAAAAATTCAAGTTAATATTTTCCAGATTCTGGAGATTTGGGTGAGCGGCGCAGTTGTCTACAATTAGCAAAATCTTCCTTCTTTGCCTTCTCAGCTGCTCGTCCCAGGACCGTAACTCATTCGAAAAAATATCTGATGTCATCCAAGCCCGTCCATTTGAGGTATAATTTACAGGCAATGTTTTAACATTTTTCATGCATCTCGGATTTTTAAATTTTCCAATAACGAGCATTTTTCTTTTTTTCGGTGCCAGATAAATTGGCGCATATGAGGACAGTAATCCTTTCTTTAGACTGCTTCCCACCTATACACTTTTCACCACGAAATTTGAGAGTCTTGTTAGGCAACACTTTGAAGAAAGGTCCCGTCTCGTCTGCGTTGAATATGTCCTCATCTCTATAACCCTCTCTTATCTGTGGCCATTCATCACGAATCCAATCCAAAGCGGCTACTGAGTTTGCATCTGCTGCTTCGCCATGAATTCGTCCAAATCCAATGTTATGGCGGTTTTTGAATCTTTGAATCTAACCGGAAGAGCACCTGAATTCGTTATCATTATTAAGCTGAGCAAATTGTTGGGCTTTTTGTCGCAAAATTTCCCCCGAAATCGGATTGCGGAGACTCCTTTGATATGTAAACCACCTTATTAGGTTTCTATCAACATCCCGTTGCATGGGGTTTCGAATTTTCTTTTGTTTTCCTGAAGATGAAGGATTACTACAGGCAGCCTTAATTTTATTTCGATTTCGCCAAATTGTCGAAACTGTCGTTTTCTTCAATTGCTTCGAAACACATATTACTGATTGTTTTTTGCCACTTTCAATTTCTCGAATAATATGTAACTTCTCATTAATCGTTAGCACTTTGCGAGTTTTCTTCTCCATTTCTTTGTTTTGCAAACTTTATCGCGACCTTACACCGATCACAACACTTCAAAAACTGCCAATTATTTTCTTATGGGATTCCCTAAAAATTATGCAGACATCTCCCTAACACAAAAAAAAACACCCTACCGGGCACAATACTTTAAAAACTGGCGATTATTTATCATGGGATTCCCCGAAAATTATAGGGACCGTAAACCCTTCGCGTTATAATTTGTTACGTATCGCAACAACTTGTCTAAACAACTTCTCCCAACTAATTTTGCGATTTCACGAAAACTTTTCCCGTTTTCACGCAATTTCACTATGACTTTACGCTCACTAACACTGATTTCCTTATTTTTTACTTCCATATTAAAGAATAGTCTTTTATTCACGCAAAACACACAGACAATTTTCCAATGAAGTACTGTCACGCAGAACAATGAAAAAATGAAGGCATCAAGATTGCACATTTCGGGGAATCCCCAAATTTTGTGATGTTTACACAGACTTTTTTGGGGCTACTCACAGACTTCCAAGTATTGAAATTACTATATGTTCGATAATTTTGGGAATTTTTTAAACAAAACTGCTTCAATACATCTCTTGCAGTTTAGGCTCTTTTATCGAAATGATTAAATCAAGATCATATTATTGATTCATACGATTCCAACATAATTCAGTTTGTACCAATGAGATGTACGCAGACTTTTTTGAGTATGTTTATATCGGCGTTGATTTAAAAGAATGAATTCTGTTAGTTTGTTAAATCATTCAACCCCCAGTTTTGGCTTGGCTTGTACTAGCAAAAAATGGAACGAATTCAGAAGCTGATTTCAAACTAAAAAAAAATAAAAATTTAGAAAAAATGACAAAAAAATGTAGTAATCGTGTATTCAATCTGTGCCCAAATATAGCACACAAATTATTTAAGTCGCGCAAAATAAATTTCAAGTAGTCCGCGTAGGGTAGTGTTTAGAGTGCTCGCCGCGCAAGTCGAAGGTCCCTGGTTCGAATCACGCTGGTGACAACGAGATTTGTTTCGATTGATTCTTCGGACAGACTATAGGCCCGTTCAGTTATGATACGTACTGGTTTAAAATCAGAAAATATCGCAGCTGGGTGGACCGATCAACTGCCAAAGCGTAATGCTGACCATATCACTTCCCGAGAACCAATACATTCGATCAAGATAATGAGAAACTCTATCTCTAATTGCAGGCCCGAAAGGGACTGTACTATAGTGGTATGGCTTAAAAAAATCAAATTTAAAATGTTTTTTGCGCCACATAAATTTCCCAGTAAGATAGAATTCCGCATAAATTTGTGCCAATTGCGCATATTATACTAATCATGAAGCGGTCTTAAATTGTTTACAACATTTATTCATCGAAACAGCGTGGGGCTTCCGGTCCCACATCGGACGCTTTCTCAGGTGGAGGGTACGTGGGAAATAAAATACCACTCGTGGACCAAAATCTAAATAAGCCGAAGCGCTGACAACGCTCCACTTAGTATTTACTTTTCATGGAATCCGGACAATATCCTCAGATAAAATTGAATAAACACCAACGACTATTGCAGCTTATAATGGAATATTCATTTGGAGCTTGGAATGTTCGATCATTGAACAGACCAGGTGTACTGCGACAGCTTCTGGATAAAATAAAGAAATATAAGATCAACATCCTCGCAGTGTAAGAAACCAGATGGCACGGTGAAGACACATTTGACATACTGTCATACTAATGTCAATTATACTAATGTCAATAATGACAAATTTTGGTTGGTCTAATTAGATAGATTCTTATTAAATCTAGTGCAATTAGTGATTCTCCGTACGACGCTACTTTTTCTTGATTTTTATGAACATCTCTCATGTAATTCAATATTTTTTACTTTAATGATTGCAATGTTTTCTACAGCTCTTTTTTAACAAAGTTCAGGGATAAATGCGGAAATTTATCCATTTCTTAATTCAATTAGTGAATTTTACAAAATTTTATATAAAAAAGTCTCGGTACGAAATTTTTTAAACAATTCTTTGCATTGTTTACATAGTTATGTAAACAACGCTTTGCACAAACAAGAGTTCACAATTTTTCCTGGAGTACAGCTAGTATAGTTTCAGCCGCGTGCAGATTTGTATCAACTTCAGAAAATCCAATATTACGCCATGAGTAAAGAAAGTTGTGTAGATACGAGGAAATTGATCATAAAGCTTTATTGCGAAGGCAAGTCGATGGGTAAAATTTCGAAAGTAATTGGTAGACCTAAGTCAAGTGTCCAATATGTTATTAAGCAATATGGAGAAACCGGTTCGTTCAAAATTAAGCCCCGTTCGGGACGGCCAAAAAGTTTAAGCGATATAACGCGGCGGTCAATAGTAAGAAAAATAAAAGATGATCCTAGAACCAGCGCATGTAAAATAGCAGACGAAATCAGAAAAGACTTTAATTTAACGGTAAGTGATGAAACCATTAGAAATGTTCTACGGGAAAGTAATTTCCATGGTCGAAAGCCAAGGCGAAAGCCATTGGTCTTAATCGCAAGAAGAGATTAGACTTTGCGAAAATGCACCAAAATAAGGACGCCAAATTCTGGAATCGAGTTGTATTTTTCGACGAGAGTAAATTCAACATATTTGTTTGGCGCAAAGCAAATGAGGAATTCAATTACAAAAATCTAATTCCAACAGTCAAGCATCCAACAGTCTCCGACTCAGCGGTGAGAGTGATTGCAGGCGTGATACCTGTCGCCCTCCTTGCTAGAGAGCGCCACGCTATTTACCTGCGCCGAAACGAGGATGCGAGGGAGATAGTTGTCCGCGAGGCGACACAGCGCTCGCTCAACGATTGGCAGCAGTCTTGGGTAAATTGCACGAAGGGAAGGTGGACTGCGCGCCTCATCCCGGATGTGAGACCGTGGCTAAATCGAAGGCATGGTGAGACTGACTTCTTTCTGACCCAGCTTTTGAGCGGGCACGGATGTTTTCAGTCTTACCTGCACAAGATCGGTAAGTCACGGTCTCCCGATTGTCGGTTTTGCCCAGGAGAGGAGGACAATGCCTGTCACACATTTTTTGCGTGTACAAAATGGGTCAGGCTGCGAAGAGAACTCTACAGGGAAACGGGAGAGCTCACCCCGGATAATATAGTTGCGGTGATGCTCGAATCGGTTGACAAATGGAACCAGGTGGCACATTATGCTCGAGCAGTCCTAAAATATAAAAGGGACTCACAGCAGCCGGAGGCGCTGGGGCTGGGGGATTGCTCTTCTGGCATTTCCTCTTCCCCTCTCCCCTCCCGCTAGGAAAGGAACTCCTCAGCTTGAAGGCGCCCCACGGCGTAACAAAACGAGACCTGGCCCGAAGTAATGTGTCAAACGGTTCCAGGCTGGGTTCTCAGGTTGACAGGGGAGGTGTTTAGTGGGTAGTCCAGTCGCACATGGGAGTCCCACACTCTGTGCATAAATGGCATTCACCTCCCTACCACAAAAAAAAAACAGTCAAGCATGCCGGTGGTAATGTTATGGTTTGGGGGTGTATGGCAGCTTCAGGAGTTGGAAAATTGCACTTCATTGAGAGCACCATGGACCGGTGGGATTACCTAAACATTCTTAGAACTAGTTTGCGCGAAAGCATATCAGCTTTAGGCATGGAAAGTGAATTCATTTTCCAACAAGACAACGATCTTAAGCATACATCAATGATTGTTAAGGAATGGCTACTGTATAATGTACACAAGCAACTACACAGTCCACCACAATCACCCGACCTAAACCCAATAGATCATTTATGGGATGAATTGGAGCGTAGAGTACGCAAACACGCAATAAAAAACAGGCAATAGCTTAAAGCTAAATTCCAGGAAGAATGGTACTCTATAGGATCCGAAATAACATCCAAACTAGTCTCTTCGATGCCCAGACGATTGACAGCAGTCATCAAAGCTAAGGGGAATCCTACTAAGTACAAAAATTTTTTTATACAAAATTCCTTTTTCTTATAATTTTATTAAGATGTAATATCGTACGGAGACTTTTTTGATGTTAAATGTTGATCAATTTACCAGTTTGAACTACTATATCGAAACGAATGGATAAGTTTTTATTTTTTTGTTGTGTCTTGTAACTATAAGTTTATAGAAAACATATTAATTACTAACATAAAAAAATATTGATATATCTGAACGATATTCTTACTTATACAGAAAAATAAGCACCGTACGGAGACTTTTTTGTCTAACTGTATATATATATATATATATATATATATATATATATATATATATATATATATATATATATATATATATATATATTGTCGCGTTTTTGGTTCGCGGCCAATAATTTAATGTTCCGGGAAAGTGAAAACGCAATGTCTTTTGAATTAAATTAAAAGAGTTTTGTTTAATTTGTCAAAAATGCACAATCACTTCACTAACAATTTAACAACTTTAATTTTAACTATTATAATTCAACCTTCTACTTGTCCATAAATTTCTATCGCAATTGTCTACTTAAAATCACTTCACACTCAAACAATCAATATCGCCTGTACTTCGCGTATCGCAGTTTTCTATCGCGGTTGTAATGAATGATGATCCCCCATTCATTCAGCACGCCTTTATATAGGGTCTGTAGTCATTCAACCCAGTTCTCGTTCTCTGCAAATGAATGGAGCAGTGACTCACTTTCAGATGTTGCTCATGCTTGTTGGGTTCTCGTGGTTTCGAGTAAATTCGTGTTCTTAATTGTTGTGAAAACAATTGCGACAGTAGCTCGCAGAATTATTTGTACATGTAACACTGCCCCCACCTCAGTTCTTTTCGCCCCGAAAAGATGTGTCGCCAGTTGTAGTCTATTCTCCCTGGATGTAATATGGGGCAAGACGGTCCAGGTGCACGATTTTCATTTTGGCTCTTGGCTTACGATATTCCTGTATTCGATATACGACGTCGTTGATTCGCTTTGCAACTCGGTATGGTCCCTCCCAATTATGCTGCAACTTTGGAGACCTACCCTTTCGCCGTTGCGGGTTATATAGCCATACCAAATCATCTTGCTGGAAGCCAGTAGAGTTTGCCTTGAGATCATACCTGGTCTTCATGCGGTCAGTAGCCGATTCGAGGTGATTTCGCACTGTCCGATGTATCTGGTCCAACCGTTGCCTTAGATCACTTGCGTACTCCGAGATCGTTTGGGGTTTCTCAGGGGGTGTTCCGAACTTTATATCGGCTGGCAGACGAATAGTCTTTCCAAAAATGACTTTGGCTGGGGCTTGGCCCGTCGATGCGTGTTCGGCAGCTCTGTACGCCATCAAAAATAGTGGGATATGTCGGTCCCAGTCCCTTTGGTTCTCGTCAACCATCTTGGCCAGATGTTTATTTAGCGTGCCGTTGAACCGTTCGACCATTCCATCGGATTGGGGATGCAGCGGTGTTGTCCTCGTTTTCCGTATTCCCAGTAGTTCACACATTTCGCCAAAAACTAGTGACTCAAAGTTTCGGCCTTGATCTGAATGTAATTCGCAAGGTACGCCGTACCTACTGACCCAATTTAACACTAGCTGTTCAGCTACGGTAGTTGCTTCCTGGTTGGGAATGGGGTAGACCTCGGGCCACTTGCTGAAATAATCGGCTACAACCAGGGTATATCGATTTCCCCAATCGGATTCAGGAAAGGGTCCTGCGATGTCAGCAGCAATCCTTTCGAATGGCACGCCTACGTTATAGGTTTGCATTTGTCCTCTCAGTCGTCGCTTTGGGCCTTTGACGGAAGCGCAAATTGTGCATCTGCGACACCAGTCCTCTACGTCTTCTCGCGCGTGGAGCCAGTAGAACCTTTCCCGCAATTTCGCTAAGGTCTTGTTAACACCAAGGTGGCCTCCCGAGGATCCTTCATGCATTTCCTTAATCACATCGTGAATTCGGCTTTTGGGAAGTATAGTTTGCATCCTATAGGAGCTACCATCCGCCGTTTCCCATTTCCGCTTGAGTAGGGAGTTCCATTGTGCCCAATAGCTTTTAAGGGTTGCGCCATGCGTTGAAACGTTTTTTCCACTCAGGTCGCCCAGTCGTCTCCTTCCATACGAGCAATGGTCCGATGTCTTCATCGGCTAACTGGGCGTTTCGAATCTCCTCCGATGACCAACCTTCATCGAATTCGGCCGTTATCAATCGCAGATCAACGAGCGGTTCCTTCTCCTCAATCCGTCGGCAATGCTTGCAGTTAGCTGGACATAGGCGACGAGATAGGGCGTCAGCATTTCCATGAACTCCACCCTTCCGATGAACAATTTCGTAGTCGTATGACTGCAATCTTTCGATCCATCTCGCAACTTGTCCTTCGGGGTTTTTAAAGTTGAGCAGCCATCTCAGTGATGCATGGTCCGTTCGAAGAACAAATTTCTGGCCATATAGGTACTTGTGGAACTGCTTGGTGGCCTCTATTATAGCCAATAGCTCCTTCCTGGTCACGCAGTAGTTCCTCTCACTTTTTGAAAGAACTCGACTGTAATACGAGAGGACTCTTTCTTCGCCATCGATCTGCTGGAAGAGTACAGCTCCAATACCGCCGTTGCTCGCATCGGTGTCAACTACAAACATTTGTCCGGGTTTCGGATACGCCAGCACGGGTGATTCACACAGCTTTTCCTTCAGGGTCTCAAAGGCTGTCTGACATTGTTCATTCCAGACATACGGACGATTTTTCTCGGTTAGCTGATGGAGACACTTAGCTATTTTGGCAAAGTCTTTGACGAATCTTCGATAGTAGGTTGCCAGACCCAGAAAACTTCGTAGTTGGCGCTTGTTGTTTGGTGTTGGCCAGCTTTTCACGGCTTCAATTTTCTCAGGGTCTGTTTTGACCCCTTCTGCTGATACGACGTGTCCCAGGTATTTTACTTCAGCTGCGAAAAGAGTACACTTGTCGGGACTAAGTTTCAAATTTGCCAGTCGCAATCGGGAGAAAACCTCTTCTAAGTTCCGCACATGCTCTTCGAACGTTCTACCGATGACGATGATGTCATCTAGGTACACCAAGCAGGTTTTCCAGGTTAGACCACGTAGCACGTATTCCATCAGGCGTTCGAAAGTGGCTGGAGCATTGCAAAGCCCAAACGGCATCACCACAAATTGCCACAATCTGGTCCCAACTGGAAATGCGGTCTTCTCTCGGTCCTTCTTGTCAATTTCTACCTGCCAGTAGCCACTCTTGAGATCGAGTGTAGAATACCATTTTGCGTCGGCTAAAGTGTCCATGATGCCATCGATGCGTGGGAGCGGGTAACTATCTTTCTTAGTGACGTCGTTAAGCTGCCTAAAATCGACACAAAAGCGAGTGCCACCATCCTTTTTCTTTACTAGAACTACAGGCGCGGCCCATGGACTGACAGAAGGTTCAATAACGCCTTGTTTTTCCATGTCCGAGATCAGCGCGCTCACTTCTCCTTGTTTGGCTATAGGGAGACGTCTCGGTGCTTGTCGAATCGGCTTGGTTCCCTGTGTATCTATGACGTGAGCTACCAGACTCGTTCGGCCTTGGTCATCCGGGCTTATTGAGAAGATGTCACTGTACTTGGTGACCAGATCAGAGGCTCGTTTGAATAGCTGCACTGGCAATTTGACTTGCTTCAATATTGCAGACGTGGATTCCCGGGCTTCGTCTGTGTCTTGCCTCCTTTTCCAATGATGGTCGTGAGTAGCTTCCAAAGAGGTGATGGTGGAAACAGGCTGGCAGCTGCCGATGACTTCTCCCGCTTTGATGCTCGTGGTTGAGTCTGCGGTGTTAAGGACTCTAACCGGCACATATCCGTTCCTTAAAGATCTTACAAGGCTTCGTCCTACAATCAAACTGCGCAATGCGGACGCCTTCGTTGGCTCTATCAGATAAGATCGGTGGTCTCCAGAATCACCATCAAGCTTGGCCCATACAATGCTTTCGGAAGAATTCGGTACATCAGTGTCAGTACATACCACTACATTCATCTTGGGAATTTGGACGCTGGGATCCTCCATTTGTACTTCGACATTCTGCCATTTCAATACACGTTTGCCCAAATCCAACGTGATTCCATGTGGTCGCAGAAAATCCATTCCGAGAATGCAGTCATGCATAATGTTCGCGACCAGAAAATTATGTAGGAACACAAGGTCTCCCAACTGTATCTGGAGGTTGACTTCTCCATGAACAGGTGCAGTTTCTCCCGTAGCTGTCCGTAGTGAGAAAATTCTGCCCTTGTGAAGTTGTTGCCGTCTAACTAGGTCTGGTCGGATAATCGATCGGGTTGCACCAGTGTCGATTGTTATGGTGCAGTGTTCTCCATCGACTTGACCCGGAAGGCATAAGTCCGCTTCTCCACGATGTAGTCTTGACACGGTGATGGTGGTGCTGGGGACGTCGATCCTCCTAGCCAACCTCTGCCCCACGAAGTTGGCTCTTACATGTTCCCGACCCTTCTGTTTGAAGGGCTTCCATTCTGGGCTCCTGACTCGGTCTAGATCTCCTCCTAGCTGCACACCCTGGACAATAGCTCGGTTTTCGTCGCTTCTTGCAGTCTCTTTGCAAGTGCCCCTTTTCTCCGCAATTCCAGCATCTAGGCGCACCATTTACATGCGGGTTTCGCTCAATTTCCACGCGCTCACACCTGCACTCGTCTGTCACTACCTCACGAACCCGGGCAGTGGTACGAGTCACATTTTTCGCTGTCTCAAAGTTCAGACTGTAAGCCAATGCGTCCTTAACTGTTTGCTTTTGAGCTAAATGCACGGCTTGTTGTAATTCCGGGTCCTTTAGTGCGCTGATGAATGCTTCTGTCGCTGCATCATCTCGATGTTCTGGGTCGTAGGCTGGGTAAGCCAAAAGTGCTAGTCGCTCAATGTCTTGGGCTAGCTGCTGTAAGGTTTCACCAGACTTCTGCACCCGATGCCTTAGCTGCGACCGATAAATCTGCTTTAGATGATCGTCTCTATAACGCATGTCGAGCGCATTCATTATAGCATTCGGGTTTGAGTGCAATTCAACGGGGATCGTCTGCAACAGCTCGGCAGCTGGGCCTCTTAGAGCAAGAATCAGTGCAGTTGCTCGTTCCTGCTCATTCCAGTGATTTGCCCTTGCGGCAGCTTCAAACTGGGTCTTGTAAATACTCCAGACCGTTTGCCCATTGAATATTGGTACTTGCACATTTCTGGATGTGCTATGCGCTGCGGTTATAAGCGGGGCTGGTGAGGTGGTTACTACTGCCTTCGCTGCTTCCAATTCTTTTTTCATTTTCTCCATCTCATGGTTGATTCTCTCCTCGACCTGGCTGATCTCATGGTTGACTCTCTCCTCGACCTGGTATACCTTTTCCTCGACGCATTTAATTTGGTTGTTGAGACTACTGAGCTCTGCTTTTATTTCGGTAGACTGTTTTTCCAAATCTGCCTTCAAATCAGTTGACTGTTTCTCCAGCTTCTGTGCGATGTCTGCCTTGATTTCGAACGTTTGTTGGTCTAGCTTCGCTGATTGTTCATTTAACTTCGCTGATTGTTCATCTTGCTTCGTAGTTAAATTGGATGACTGTTCATCTAGCTTCGCAGTCAGACTGGATGACATCAGCATTAACATTTGCATTAGCGCATTTTCTGGCTCCTTTGATTTTGGTGTTTCTACTTTTCCACCTTCTGCGCCTTTTTCCGCATCTGAGAGCTTACCCGAATCCAGATTTACGCCTTCCGACTCGACCGCGTCGCGCAAGCGTGCAATCAGTATGGCCTTTGTACCTTGTGTGGCCAGATTTCGTTGTTCCAACTCCTCTTTGAGCTCCGATATACTCAATTGATTAATTTTTAGATGCAAACTTCCTGGCATTTTTATTGTTTTCGGCTATTTTTCCACCAGTTTCCACGTTAATTCTCACTATTGTAATTCAACCTTCTACTTGTCCATAAATTTCTATCGCAATTGTCTACTTAAAATCACTTCACACTCAAACAATCAATATCGCCTGTACTTCGCGTATCGCAGTTTTCTATCGCGGTTGTAATGAATGATGATCCCCCATTCATTCAGCTCGCCTTTATATAGGGTCTGTAGTCATTCAACCCAGTTCTCGTACATTGGCGAATTCGCGGGAACATTCGAGCGACTGCAAATGAATGGAGCAGTGACTCACTTTCAGATGTTTCTCATGCTTGTTGGGTTCTCGTGGTTTCGAGTAAATTTGTGTTCTTAATTGTTGTGAAAACAATTGCTACAGTAGCTCGCAGAATTATTTGTACATGTAACAATATATATATATATATATATATATATATATATATATATATATATATATATATATATATATATATATATATATATATATATATATGTGGTGTTAATTAGCTTAACACCACAAATATAATATATCTTCTTTGCATGGAGATTTGTTCGTTCATTGATAGAATGTAAGTTGGGATGAGAAAACTTCTTTTTATTAATCAAATTGACTCGTTGAACGGAAGTAAAATCTGTTTTTAATGACTGACTATAAAAACAACAAATATTTAAGTTGTTTCGAAAATTCAAAAACAATTGAATTAAAAATTGAGTTAAAATAGAATTTAAAAAAAAAAAATTAAAAAAGACATAATAAAGGAATCGCCACACACCCCCCTACCAGCAAGCTGTTAGGCTGCGTTGAAAGTGGTTAATGATGTAAATTGAAACTAACGTGTCTTTTTATTTTTCCAGGACTTTTTAAAAAAATTTTTTTACAAAGATCTACTAGTTTTGCGACTTGTCTGTCCGTCCGTCTGTCCGTGCGTCACAGCTAGTTTCCTCAGAAACTATAAAAGCTAGAATGCTCAAACTTTGTGAAAAGATCGGAAGTGATGGCCTCTCAAAAGTTAAGGTCTTACCAAAAGTTTAAAAAAAAACGAATTAGCCCTAAAATTTTTATTTGCTCAAATATAGTCGAGTGGGGTATCAAATGGAATGGATTAGAACTTTTAGAATCTGAAACAAAAAAACCATTTTATGAATTAGGGGGTCAACGGGAAGGCAAAATGCACCATGTGTCCCACCCCCCTCGCGATTAGACACCTTTAAGCCGAAAAATCTGAAAATTATCACCAATATGGGCCTTTATGAGTACAAGGGCAACAAATACCTCAGAAATCGAAATTCGCTCAGCTTTGTTAATAATAGTATGATTTGTAGATTTTACATTTTCACCCATAAAATCAAAACGGCACCTTTAAACTTCTTAAAATTTTGCAATTATAGAGGTTGATATAAGATATTTACGTTTACAAAATTTAATCAAGATTGAATCATTATCAAGTGAGTTAGAGCCATTTCAATTGTATGGAATTACAACAACAATAACACGTGTTTATGGTTGATACATATTTCAAATTGACCTAGGTACTTTCATTTTCTTTCAATTTTCATGAAAATTTAAGGAATAGTGTTTAACTTGAATATGTTCAATCGGCCGAGCATTCAGAAAAATCACTTAAGCTAGATCAAAATGGCGGCTGTACTGTGTTTATGAAAGAAACTGTGCATCTTTTGCATAAATTTGAACGATTTCATATCCAAGTATTGGATGAATAATTCAAGTTATCGGTTCACGCTCTTAGAAAACTTGTTTCTAACCCTAGGATGTTTACAAAGACCTTCTGGTAAGAACAGTCTCCTGCTTACTCAACTTGTTTTTGATTAGCATCCTGTGTTATAAAAGATGTGTTAAAGGTGTCTGAGGAAGTATGCTGGTTTAAGTCGATCCACTGAAATTGATAAATCTTTATTTTTTATCTTAACAGTAAAAATTTTAGCGTTTCGACCAACAACAGGATATGGACCATCATAGGGTTGTGTTAAGGAGAGGACTGATTAGGTGGTTTTCGGATAAAAACATGCGAACAAGAATTTAAATCTTTGAAGACAAAAGGTTTGTGTTTGTTGTGTGAAGTAACCTGTACAGGTTTTATGTTTTGAATATAACGCTGTAGTTGGTCTACAAGAGTTTCGTTGGAAAGGTTGTTCTGTGATGGTTCTGTAAAGGCTTCGCCTGGAATGTAGATGTTCTCACCGTACACCATCATTGCTGGTGTGAATTCGGATGAGCATAGGTAATGCTTCGAACCAAGATTGCTGCTCTTGACAAAGGAGTGCTTCTTTCAGGGTATGATGCCATCGTTCGAGTATGGTATGGTGAAGATCGTTTCGCGATTCAAATTTTGGACTTTGGTCCGTTATGATGCATTTGGGAATACCGAAACGTGCTAACCAGTTTGAACAAATGCTTGAACTATTGAGTGAGATGAAGCGTCAATCATGGGAATGGCTTCCGTCCATTTAGTCATACGGTCAATAATTGTTAGGCAGTATTTGAACTGATTGACCATAGGGAAAGGTCCGATTATATCCATATGAATAACTTCGAATCTTTCTGTTGGTGTATCAAATGCACATAATGGGGAAGAGACATGACGTGAAATTTTGGCTCTTTGACAATTGAGACAAGCTTTGACTCTATTTGTAACGTCTGCTTTCATTTTGCTCCAAAGAAATTTGGATGTTAATAGCTTGATGGCGGCTTTAATTTTGGGATGGTGCAAATTGTGAAATTAACAGAAGACCTGTTGCCTGAATTGTTCGGGTATAAAGGGTCTTACTGAATTTTGACTATGATCACAGAGAATTTTGAGGGTAGAATTTGGAATGGGGACTTCTTTAAAACAAAACAATGGGTTTTGAAGGAGTGAATTTAGTTCAGCATCGTTTTGTTGAGCATAAGCGATTTCCTCAATGTCCAAGGTTCCAGACAACTCAATCGAATCTACTCTTGAAAGAGTATCGACGACTACGTTACTATTGCCAGATATATATTGTATATCAGTTGATAGTTAAGTAATATAATTTAACTGCCTTATCCGAATTTTGTTGAAACGCGTAAATGAGAGACTTGTGGTCAGTAAAGATTGTGAACTGACGACCTTCTGGCAAGTGTCTGAAATGCTTAGTAGAATAGTATATCGCAAGAAGCTCTCTATCATAAGCGCTGTATCTCATTTGTGAAGGTGAAAGTTTCACTGAATAGAATCTCAGTGGTTGCCATTGATCATTGATTTTTTGCTGGACAACTCCGCCTATGGCGAAGTTTGAAGCATCCACCACTACTGAAAGTCGAGAGTTTGAGGAAGGAAAATAAAGTAAAGTAGCTTGGGATAGCTGATGTTTTGATTTTTCAAATGCTTCTTCAGCGAGAGGGTCCCAATCAATTTTGCGATTGCCATGTTTTTTCTTTTCCACTAAAAATTTATTCAAATGGCGATGGATATCTGCAGCATTTGGGGTGAAACATCGATAAAAGTTAATCATTCCGAGAAATCGTCTCAATTGTTTAACAGTTTCTGGTTTGGGAAAATTTTTTATAATAGCAACACGTCCAGGACAAGATTTTAAGCCTAGAGAGTTGATGAAGTGACCAAGAAATTTTACCTCTGCTTTCATGAAATTGCACTTCTCTAAGTTTATCGTTAAGCCGAACTCCCGAAGTCGTTCAAAAAGACTTTTTAAATGGGCTAGATGTTCATTTTCATCTTTAGATGCTACAAGAATGTCGTCAAGGTAAACAAAACAGAAAGGTAAATCTCTAAAAACGCTGTGAATAAATCTTTGAAATGTCTGAGCAGCGGTACATAATCCACAGGTCATTCGAGGAAATTCAAATAATCCGAAAGGTTTGCAAATTGCGGTTTTATCTATATCCAATTCTTCTACAGGAATTTGATGATCTGCCTTGGCTAAATCTAGAGTGGAAAAGATTTGAGTTCCGAAAAGATAACTTGCAACATCATGAATGTGAGGCAGTGGATAATTATCAGGAATGGTGATGCTATTTAGTAGTTTGTAATCACCACATGGTCTCCATTCACTATTTTTCTTTTTAACGAGGTGCAATTGTGAAGACCATGGGCTTTTTGACGGACGGCAGATGCCAGCTGCTAGCCTTTTTTCGAAATCCTTTTTTGCATCGCCACTTAATCTTTTCACTTTTGAAGAAATCGGGTGACCGGACGTTATAATTTTGTGAGTGACCGAATGTTTAATTGGCTTGAGAGTTCCATCATCAACGATAATATTGCGAAACTGTTTCAAGAACTCATCCAGTTTAAGATTGTTGATTGCAGTTAATAAAATTGATAGAAATTCAAAAAGTTGTTGAGAAATTTTGGCTTTAACGGCAATTTTCGTTAATGGATCGATTAGTGATCTTTCTTTAATGTCTACAATAAAACCAAATTTTTTTACGAAGTCTGCACCCATGATAGGTTTTATTACATCTGCAACGATAAAATTCCAAGGAAAATTTCGTCTAAGACCGAAACTGACTGTGATTTTTTTATAACCAAAAGCTTTAATGCGTGTTGCATTTTCGGCTGTAACATGAGTTACAGCATGAGGCATGAGTTTTAGTTTTATTATTGTTCTTGGTAACACAGAAACCTCTGATCCTGTATATATGAAGACAGTCAACCTCGATAAGGGGTCAAAAACGTTGACGAGGATACGCCCATTAGTTTAAAGTTTGATTATGATTAAATGGGGCGTGTGAAAATTTGCAAGGATGTTTGCATTTGCGTGCAATTGAACCAAAAGTTTTATGGTAGAAACAGATATTTGTCTCGTGATTCGGAATAGGAGTTCTTGATCTAGAACGGTTCCGGAAATTATTGTCTTTGCTTTAATTTCTAAATCTATTTCAATTTGCTATTTGAGACCAGAGAATGTACTTTCAACGAGAGATTTGAAACGAGTGCTGTGAGCTCTTTCACTAAATCAGTATTCGGCTGATTGATTACACAAGAATTTAGATTATTTGAATTTGGAACCGCAGGATTAATTGACGATAGAGAACAGACGGTGGAAAGAGTTGGAATCTCGTGAATTTTATCAGCGCAAATTGCCATTTCATCCAGAGAACCTGTATAGCAAGCTAGAACTGCCTGCATATGATGAGGTAAACGTTGAAGCCATAAAGTTTTAATGATGTTATTACTCAAACGTCCTTCGTTTTTATTAGTTTTCATTTTACGTAATAACTGTGAAGGAAGGTTATCCCCAAGAGTAAGTTCAGTCAGAACTTGCTTCATTTTTTCAGATTCCAAAATTACGGGTCTGTCAATGAGGGCTCTCTTGAACGTTGAATAAGGATCAGAAGGCAGGGGTGATGAAACCAGGTCACTAACAAGCCTAAAAAGATCCTGGTCAAGAGCCAAAAGCTAATGGTTGAATTTGGTTTGTTCCAAGGTTATTCTTGCTTGGTCAAACTGACTTTCAAGCTGAAGGAACCACGCCTCAGGGAATTGCTTCCAAAAAGGACACGTTTTCACAGAAACTGCATTAATGGATCTGTTAGGGGAATTGTTAATGTTATTATCCCAATTACTTGCTGGTGGGGCTGAAATGAGGACGCTGTATCCGATGTTGGGGACATTAACAGCGTCTCTAAACACGTTCACGTTGGTCCGGCATATTTATAAACTAGGAAATATTTTTGAAATGAGTTTAATTTAAAATTTTTTTTCTAATGCGCTGGCCACCTAGCGTTGCGGTGCCGTGGGAAGGGTTCTTTTCACCAGCACAAGACCCACTATAAAAATATTTTTCTCGTCCACGAATTTCGAAAAAAGGGCTCAAATAGATATCGACCGAAGTCGAGAACAAGGTAACCTACTAAGGGTCAAGAGAATTGTTGCTTCAGAGGACAAATCGGGCCGGACTTACAGAGACTGCCGTTACCGACGATACTTATGGCCCACAAATAAGAGTGGGGCATTCAGGTGGAAGCGGTGCCCGCTCGCACCCTCCTAACCGGATCAAGATCCAAATGCAGGCGTGGCCATATATTGGTAAGTCTAAAAAGTATTGAGCCTTTTTTTGTCATTTTTCGATTGAATATTTCTTTTATTTAAAATGGATTTTATTTAAGTACGAATTGTACATTATTATCTATTACCTTTTGCAATTTTTTGTGTATAGCCATTAGTCCATCTGTGTAGGACTTCTGTGGTTTATCGGCAAAAAACTTGGCCAAGTGATTTTCACAGTCCCCTTTTGAAGTGAATTTATTTTCATTAAGGAAGTTCTGCAGGCACCAAAACAAATGGTAGTCTGATGGTGCAAGGTCTGGACTGTACGGTGGATGCATCAAAACTGCCCAGCCAGGTCGTCAAAGATGTGTGTGGTCTGGCATTGTCATGATGGAAGACAACGCCCTTTCTATTGATCAATTCTGGCCGGTTTTTTATTTTGAATTGCTTATTGCAATCTGGTTAATTGCTGACAGTACAGAGCCGAATTGAGTGTTTGGCCAGGTTCTAGCACCTCATGAAAACAATTCCCCTCCGATCCCACCATACACACAGCATAACCTTATTTGGTGTCAATCCTGGCTTTGAAGTCGTTTGTGATGATTCACCTTTTGGCCATGATCTTTTTCGAACGACATTCTCGTATCTTACCAATTTTTTATCGCCCGTAATTATTTGCTTAAAAAATGGCTCGATTTCGTTGCGTTTTATTAGCATTTCGCAAATGGGAATTCGGTCGACCAAATTTATTTGTGTTAATTCATGCGGCACCCAAACGTCGAGCTTCTTTGTACATCCAGCCTTACGCAAATGGTTCAAAACTGTTTGCTGATGGATATTCAGTTCCTTAGCAATGTCATGGATGCTTATGTGTCGGTTTCCTTCAATTTTTTGAAGATTTCATCGACTTTTTCAGTTATTGGTCGACCTGAACGAGGTGCATCTTTGACATCAAAATTTCCAGGACGAAAGCGAGCGAACCATCTCTTGGCTGTGGCTTTTGATAAAGTATCTTGACCGTAGACACCACAAATTTTTTCACGAGCCTGCGATGCATTCTCACTTTGATCGTAGTGATATTGTAAAATATAATGAATTTATTCAGAAATTTCACTGATATTTAAATGAATACAACTTTTGACACGAATGACGAAATGCAAAACTGTCCATATGAAAATTGTAGACTGGAATGTCACCTTTCAAACGCATGTCAGTTTGACTCAGTTTGATTAGTATTGCCCGAAATATGACAACAAACACCATCTGGTGACAAAAAAGGCTCAATAAATTTTAGACTTTCCAATATTTCCCATTTGAGTGAACAACTCATAAAAACATAATCTGCATGATTTTTCCATCAAATGAGAAATATAAACGTGACCAATTTATGTTATAGTATTATGCGATGGAATCACATAACACTATAACATAAAAGGGCTCGTGAGCGGAAGGCCACTCTACCCGTGCAAGAGCCCCTATAACGCCCGATGGCTAGCTCATTTCAGTGGAGGTGCCGGCCATCGTTGTGGGTCCCATACCCGGTCAGGTGTTACGAAAAGGAAAGACCGGTATTTTCTTGGCTTTCCGACTTCAATGTATTACTTTTTAAAATCGTACGCATACTATATATGTATTTATTTTTTTGGATAACGTGTTTCCAAAACAATTCACGGAAATCAAATTAATCGTGAATGAATCAACTCCCCTTATGCTTAATAATTATGGATCATGTAAATCTCTGAATATAATATTTCTTTCTTTCGATTCAATCTCTGAATATAATATTTCTTTAACCATATACGAATATATATAGCATTTACAAAATATAAACAGATAAAACAAACGGTGTACTCACCAACATCTTCTCCGGGTGCCCGCTGGTGGCTTATTTGAAATGGCGAGGAAAATTACAAATTTTGCACTATATATAAATTATCTTCTTTATCAAGTTCCGGCAAATGATATATTTAGGCTACCGATGCTTATTTTCAGTTAATCTGTTGAATGAAGTTATGCCTCAATAATATTCATAATCGAGTTACGTCGTCCTGGAAACGAATTCCGGGCATTTCATGGCAACATCAATTTGCCGTTGACGTGTTTGTGGGAGTAAACAAATCGCACATTCAGCGTATTGTTCCACAATCGCTATAAGCAAACTTTATACAGAACCTTCGCATGCAGGCATTAGTGTGCGTCAAATGCCACAAACGGGGCTCCTACTACACCCACTGGAACTTGCCAGGTGAAAGCACCCCGCGAAAAATCGTCCAGTTGCACTTAATCCACAAATTGGCTTAAAAACTTCACGATCAAGTTTGTCGGATAGCTTTTGGAATCGATTTTCACCGTGAAAATTATGTTTTTGTCAACTAAGCGAGCACCAAAACCAGAAAAATTGTGCGACACACGACGAGTCAAAATTACGCTCTGCGTTGCAGTGGCGCCCGCGCTGGTGCACAATCCCAAGCAGACCCACTCATCCGTTTCTTAACTCGAATATGCTACTACGGTAGCCGTTCCTTTCCACACAGGGGCGCCAAGTTTCGCACCGGATCACCACACGCTCGGGGTGACAGTCACATCAAAAACTCAAGAGTTGCTTGAATACATGCAGCACACAAGAAATCACTGCCGTCGAACGCGAAAATAAACACAATCTGCGAAACAAACGAAGGTGTTGCAGCGGCGGTCCGTCCCTCCCTGAGCGGAATCTGCTTTACGCGGTGGCCTCGGAGAATTCTCGAAATCGTTCACGCACAAATTTAAAAATGCCTCAGTAAGAGCACTTAACGAGCACGATCGAATAAATGCCTTTAATAATCGATCAATTTGCCAAACTAGCTGCGCGACAGGTTCGATTTCGCTCTTTTCTTGGGCGTCGCGACGTGGTCCCGTCAAGATTTGATAACCGACTCCTCGATTCGTTCAAATCTCTTCATGATTTAGTTGTCGCATCGGTAAATCCTAAACCGCTGCTAGCTCAGCTGAGTTCGATTTTATTCGCCAATGCAATATAATGATGCGATGCACCAAATCAGTGTTCCCATGTCCGAAATTTGCAGATTTGAATTAAAAAATTAACAGAAGTAAAAAATGAACAAATTTTAGATAGTAATAAAACGTTAAATATCATACAGAATATAATTAAAAGGAAACGTCTAAATTTAATATAGAAGAAAATAATATAAAATTTACATTTAATAATAATATTTTTATGATTTATAACTTGTTACCCTCTACTTTACCCTGGGTGTGAGAGTTCCTGCGGCTAAGGACCTCGGACTCGGCTTGCCGTCGGAGGCGGTCGTAGGAGGTGCCACTCGCTTATCCCCTAGTCCTAAATAGACGCCAAACACCCCTTACACAGCTAGAAATACCACACACTATGTTCCTCTAACAGGGGAGGATTAGTCTCACCGGGCGACCTCTTTAACAACTTTGCCGGGCTCAGATTACCCGACGTAACTCGCACCGAGCGAAAATCTGAAAACACCCGCGCTAAAAATCGGATCAATTTGCACTGAAAATTTATTCCCGAACACACCCGAGCCAGGTGTACAATTTATCTTCGTAGCAATCTTTTTTAAGGACCAAAAATATGTTCACTTATTTAATTATTTATTTAATGGTAAAGTGCAATAAATTTTAAAAATAGAACTTTAATTAATCAATATGCAAAACTTGACTTATGTCTACCTAGTTGGGGGCCCCCCGAAGTAATTTTCGCTCTACTGCCAGCGCGCTTCTTGCAGAGCTGATCTTGCCAATCTCCCTTAATTATTATCTCGTTGTCGCTGTTGTATATTTCTGCCCTCGATGAATTTCAGGAAATATTTCGTTTCGCTCGCCACACTTGGTCCTCTGTTGTTGATCCTTGTCCGCCAGAAAAGAGAAGAGACCCGTTCTTTGTTTCTAGGTTTTTCACCGGCTCGGTTTCAACCGGCGAGCCGTTAACTTTTTGCCTGGGCGATTCAACGTTCAATTGCGATCATCCAACTGGTGTGCATCGGGCAATTGAAAACCAAATTTTGCTTCTTTTAGTACATTCGCCCATCAGGTGTAAATGTCAAAGTGACTGATACCCTGTCAGTATTGTGTTTTTGTTTGTTTCGGGCGAAATTCATGAAAATTATTTTGGTTTAGAAAATATAAAAAGTGGTCGCGACTTGTTTCAAATGTCATTGAATTCGTCGGTAATGAAGACGCGTCTCACATATAGTTTAACGTTATCTCATTTAATGTCATAATGATTGAAGGACTCTGACGGTTGTACTTTCGGTATGTTTAAAAGATTTTTAAATGTTAGTTCGCCTTCCGCAATGCAGTGCGTATGTGTCAATGGTTTTGTAGAATTCAGTGTAACATCACCTGGCTTCCGAGTCCAAATCGGTTTGCTATCTTCATTATCATCCAGTCCTAAATGGTTTTTGATACTTTCTCGGTTTTTTGTTTATCATCATCAGTATCCTCTTCTACCTTGGCATTCTCTTCTCCATCTTCAGCAGCTTCGTCCTTTCTTTCTTTCCATCTTCAACGGGCACTTCTTCCTCAACCTTGTTCACATATAAATGGGGAAGTTGATGAATTGTGAATATTTCTTAATCAGTTGCTTGACTGTATCTTCTTCCAAAAAGTCCAAAGCTTCTTCCTTCAAGTGCAAGGAAATTTGTGAGCCACATTTCAATGTATCACCGCGAGGATCATCGACAATGCTAAAGCTATTGGCGTCGCTTTCCCAAATGTATTGTTTGTCGGCATTTTGTTTTGTACTCACAACGACACGATCAGCAACCAAAAAAGCAGAATAAAATCCAACACCGAAATCTTGACCTTCAGCCGCTTTTGATGAATCTTGCATTGTAGCCAAAAAGTCGGCTGTTCCAGATTTTGTAATTGTATCTAAATTGTTCACCAGATCATTTCGGGTCATGCCTTTACCACTGTCGATGATGTGAAGGACTTTGTTTTCTCTTTCCGCCTTTATTCGAATTAATAATTCAGGATTTGTTTCCAGCTCTGCTTTGCTCGTAAGTCATAGTAATCGAGCCCATCGGAAGCATTTGATATCAATTCACGAAGGAAAATTTCTTTATTGCGATATAGTGAGTTGTTGATAAGTTTCATCATACGGTTGACGTCTGTTTGGATTGTGAACTTTTCCGCCTTTTCGCGGAGTTCATTTATTTGTGCCACGTTCAACCCATCAAGCTTTATGGCTTCGGCTTTCCTCTGAACCGCATCGGCATCTGTTCCCGGCTTGCTCCCAAATCAATATTAACTTTATTAACTTCGGCACTATCATCGTCTTCACTAGCGGTAACTTTAGTCACGACCGTAAATAGAAAATTTTTTTGGGTTTTTTTTTTTTCTTTTTTAAGTGTTTTTGGTTGCTCCATTTTTTTTAGGTCCCCCCTCGGAGCCGCTATGTCCGTTCGCGTGCGTAGTCGCGGTGTGATAGTTGAATTGGAGTCGTTCACACACGAGTGTCACCTCGGCGCTACCATGCAAAACAACTAGGTCCAAACCATTATATCCGCCAGCCCAAAGCATCAATTCCAGTTCGTTGTCCCAAGCTTAGTCCAGATCCAATCGGGGTCGTTACCTGTCATCCTAGAAGGGAACCTCACGGCGCCCCCCATATCCTCGGGTCCGTGGGGGCGGCACTCCCCAAAGAATGCTAGCCTCCAAGAGTGGTCTTGTCGACCGGCATTCCCCCTGCGGGAATTTCCTCGGGTACGTACGTGGGGGCGGAACTCCCCAAAGAATGCTAGCCTCGAAGACTATTCCTGTCAGCCAGCACGTTGGAATCCTTTCCCGCACACAATTCACAAATGTGACTTTCCACCCGTATGATACCTGTCGTGAACATTTAAATCTGTGGCTCCCGAAAATCCTTTTCCGCAGAATTTACATTTATACGGCTTTTCAACTTCGTGACGACGCATATGAATGACTAAATAATCATTTCGTACGAACGGCAAGCCATAAATCGAGCACAGGTACTGTTTTTCACGCACATGTGTTTTAGAATGTTGTGTCGAGAAGCTTTCGTATCGAACGTTTCTGGGCAAAATTTACGTTCAGCATGAATCCTCATATGAACCGATAAATATTTCGCTGTTGTAAATCCTCTGTCTCAAATATAACAAAATTCTGTTTTTACATTATACGATCCGCCTTAACTCTTCGTGTTGAAATAAAAAACAATTTTCACATTTAGATGCACTGATCCTGTATAAAGGTCGAGGAGGCGGTTGCAACTACACACTTTCTTTATGGATAACTTTCGCGAGGTATCAATAATACAATGCTACAGATAACCGAACTATGGGAAGCTCACACATGAGCTGAACATTAGAAGTCCAAAATATTACGATTCAAAGCAACACACACGGCTACACAAAATGATGAAATGAATGAAAACCAAATACGCGACTGGACAACGATGGCCTCTCCTTGACGTCTCAAACTCGACTCCCCCTGTTACCAGTTGTCACCTTGCGGGACTACTTGCAACGGCAGTTGACGAGCCTTCCATTCATTTCGCTGCACACTTTCCTTCGCCAATGCAATACGTGCATGTGCAGCGGGAAAAGGTGTTGCCATGTCCGCATTTCAATTGCAGATTTGAATTATGGAATGAATGAAAAATAATATAGAAAAATTTAAATAATAGAAAAAGGTAAACATCATAAAGAGTATAATTATAAAGAAAAGTTTAATGTTAATATAGAGAAAAAAGATAACTTAAGTTTACATTTATAATAATAAAAAAAATATTTTATAATTTATAAACTATAAATTGGAATGATTAAATTTTCAAATCTGCAATTGAAATTCGGATCATGTTATGCCGGTTCTCAAGCAGTTTGCTTAGGTGACTGCTCGATTACTACAATTCCCTCAGATAATTCTTACCATTTTCGGACCTAATCATTTTACATTCTAAAGAAACTTGAAATTAAGCACTGAGCGCTAAATTGTAGTGTTCACATACAGAAAGTGGAAAAATAATTATTGAAAATAGCTGGTAAATTCAAGGATTCGTTTAGATAAATCAATATATCCTTAAATATTAGAAGCGAAAAATCAACTTTGTCATTAATCTAATCCGAAGTTACTGCTACTTTACATTTATTCGCTTGAAATCTTTTAAGCTCGCAATTGTTTTCATTATTTATTTGTAGCAAAATTATTGATAACCTGCCAAAATAAAGTATTTTTTTTTATTCCAGGGACTATGTGATAATTTACTCTTATGCACGGCACGTGCCTGGGATTTATCCAAACCGCTTTTATTTTGTCCGGCCATGAATACACGTATGTACGAGCATCCTGTTACCGAAGAGCATACCGCCAAATTAAAAAGGTGGGGCCTTCGGGAAGTACCGTGCATCACGAAAACGCTGATGTGCGGCGAAACAGGCAACGGTGGTATGGCTGAAGTGCAAACTATTTGTCAGGATATTGTCAATTGTTTCTCATGAAATTATTGTTTAATATTATTAATATATATGCAATTGTCTCATTGTGTTACTATATATACTAATAGAATTGTGTTCTATTGTAACGTTTAGTTGGAGATATTTTGAATGCGATGATGATTATATGATTGATTCCTTATAATATTACTATTACCTTTTACAGTTGTCAATTGCGCTTTATTTACAAAAACACATACAGACACAAATTGAATTGATTTCATCATTAATGCATTTGGTCTTTTTGAATACGTTTATAATTGTTAGTCTAAAAAATATATAATTTAGCAATTTTACTTCAGATTTATTGTGTATCCTTTAAATAGTATTTGTATGATTTAAACAAAGTATAGAAACGATTAACAGACAAACAAAAATGAGAAAGACCATCCTTGAATTGAACAAAATGATAACAATATGACAAGAAAAATTCTAAAGAAAAAAGAACACAGAAAGGACAGAAACTGACAATTGAAAAATTAGAAAACAAAAATGAAACAAGTTTGTTTTGGAAACGAAAAGACTAGATAAAAACAAATATTTTATAATTTAGATTTATTTTCTTTGCATTTTGGACGGCAAAGAAATTGCAGAAGGAGAAAATATTAGTCATTTTTTTGATTGGTTGATGTATTTTTTAAAACATGAAACGTTTTGTTGTTATCGTACGAAATTAAGCAGTAGACCTAGGTGCGCTTTTCAGGTAACATTTTAATATGCATATACACACACATATGAGGAATTCATTACTCATACGAAAAAAAATAATTATTGAAAGATATAAATTATATAAATACGAATAAAGAATAGCAGCAAATCAAAGATTTATGTATGTTTTATTTTTAAGGTCATTCCTAGATGTTTGACTTACCTTTGGAAAATAACTTTAGTGCCGATTTGCCTTATAATTTTCAGGATTAGTATAAATATCTCGCTTAAATTCGTTAATAAGCGTGGTACTGACCATATCACCTTGTAGAGTGCCGATACATTCGATCTAGATAATGGGATACTCTAACTGTTGTATGTATATGAGTAAATGGAATTTTACTATATGAAACACACCCTGTCATATACACCATTTTCACCTCATACCTTTCATGCCCACCACAAAACGTTAATTTCACGGTAGACTAACGCAAAATAAAGTGATTCATTCTATTCGCACACTCCGAGTCAAGAACATGTGCTTTTATTATTATCAAATACATTACAAAATTGTCGACAAGAACATTTAACAGAAATACAAGGTGAGCCAGAAAGGCGTACGATTTTAAAAACACTCTTTCGTTTAAAGCTTTAGAGAGGGGACTGCGCGGGTGGTGGGGTTAAGTAGCTCGGTTCTCGGAAATTTAGTCGCGATGGATCACTTCACCGGAGCGCAACGTGCATTCTGCGTTAAACATTATTAAAAATCACAATTCGTGCGCTATTGTTCGGCGTTTATTTCGGCGTGAGGTTGTATTACATGACCTAAATCAGTGTCCGAAAGAAAGTGTGATTCGATCGTGGGTCAGAAAGTTCGAAGAGACTGGTTCGACTCTCAAACAGAAGCCAGGACGCCCAAGGTCAACAAGAACGGAATTATCGGACCCTACTTCTTCGAAAAAACAAGGCCAATCTGTCACTGTAAATTCTGACCGATACATAGCCATGTTAAGGGATTTTTTCTTTCCACAACTGCAACAATTTGAAGCCTATAATCTTGTGACATGGTTTCAACAAGATGGCGCGACATGCCATACAGCTAATGCCTCTTTGGCGGTCGTAAACGAGATGTTTGCTGGGAAACTGATATCGCGCCGAGGTGACATTGCATGGCCTCCTAGAAGTCCGGATCTGACGCCACCGGACTTTTTTTTGTGGGGATACCTAAAAAGTAGAGTCTACACCAATAACCCAGCCACGATTAACCAGTTGAAGACCAATATCCGGGAAGAAATGGCAGCTATTCCCCGTGCAATGTGCCAGCGATTTTTTACCAATTTGAGGGTCAGATTCGAAGAATGTTTGCAGCGGGATGGTGCACACCTGGATGACGTTATTTTTAAGAAATGAATTTCCCAGATGTCAATTTTTATAGAAATAAAAATTTGTATGTGAATTGTACTCAGTTTTTTTTTAATGATTTTTTCAAATTCGCAATTCTTTCTGGCCCACCCTGTATATCAGTTTTATTTAAACTAAGATTTTTTTTATTCGTTCGCAAGAATTAAATATAAAAACACGACAAAGGTATCGTAATCCAGTCGACGACCATCAACGAGTTCAATCCAATCGAAGACAGATAGAGCATTTGGAAAGAACCTTTGGACATTCACTATGCTGAATTAAACTGCGCGGACGACAAAGCAAAAGAATTGATTTTTTAAAATCAATGGGCTCTTTCACACGGGAATGGTAAAAACCCATATCCAAACAGGTTTCGCGCTTACGCCCTTATGTTTACACGTTGCATAGTTTAGCCAACCTATTTTTGTATACGATACACGTCTTGCGAGTGTATGTGTCAAAAGGATCATTTGATCGTCAAACGTCGTGCGGACAACATGAAAGCAAAGACAGAGAGATAAGCGATTGAGAATTGATGTTTTAGCCTTGAATTGTGCACGGGGTAACAAAAACTGGAATGAAAAATGTATTTTATGATTGTTAAAGTTTGTCGATTCAAACTTCTATTGGATTTATTAGAACCTTCGTGTTTTTCCGCTTTCTGAAAAATATATTCCAAATTTAAATATCCTTTTTAGTCGCATATTTTTCTTCTTGTGTTGTCAACTGGCATATTATAATGCGATTCTATAAAGATTATGCGTACTGCTAATTTTCTATAGATTTACAATAGGCAATTTAACTTTATTGAAACCGTGATTTTCGTCGTGTTGTTTCCTGAAATTGAACATTGCCTCCGCTTTTATAAATTTATTAAATAACGCGTAGCTTCTCGCGTCCACGCATCCATTTTTGCACGCAAATTAAAGAAAGGCAATCGTTTCATGAAGACTACCTTCTTCACCGAATGTTCAATTCAGAATGATTACCGGCGTTTGTATAAAATTTCCCCCACCAAATGATCAACAAAATGCGTTTGTGTATGTGCGTTACGCTCGTTCACCCTACAAAATTTTGGCTTGTTTTTACCATCAGGTCCCCTCAATGCCTCTCACTCTTCTTGCCCACATAACCTGTTTAACGCTCACTTTTAACGCTGCGTCTGAAAAAGCCCAATTGGATCATCAGCATACGAGTTACTACGCAGTTTATGTATCCAAAGACGCCAGTGGAAAAGGATTTAAGTGAGTTGTGCCAAATTTTGGGTCCGCATTTCATACCGCCAACAATTGTGTATCATGAACGGAAAATTTTCCATAATGCTGTTCGCAACGAGTATGAAAGTGTGATCATGGTATGCTCGCATCAAGAAGCCAGCTCTACAGTGTAAATACGGTAGCAAGTTAGATGCATGGTAAAAGACAAATTCATTACTCAATTGCCCAGGGAAATTTTCAAGCGTATTTGTGAAGAAGACAAAAGTTTGTCACTGGCTGATGCTCTGAAAAAGGCGATGAAACTCGAAACAAGATTTGCGTTGAAAACCAGCAATGAATCTAGCTATATGAGTTCGATGAAAGGTCATAAGCCCCGCAACAAGAGCAACAACAACAACAACCGTGAAGTGACAGTGCTACCGCATGGCAAGAAAATCGCGTGGATGGAAAACGCGTGAGACCAAAACTGACGATAGATACAAGCCATATGGTAGCAATTTGCATGTGTATTAGTCGGCCTACTATGGACAAGCTTCCGGTAGCTGTCACCCAACTGCGGCATTGGCAAATGCTTATATTTCGTCATATATACTATTTTCCGAATAAAAAACGTGCCAAACGCATTCCGTCCATGCTATAAATTCACCTTGTATAGCCCATTGTGCTCCTAAACTTTCCAAGACGAGCAAATGGATCACACGTTTTGCACCTTCGACTGATAGCTCAGCGTTGAGATGTAAACAAACTCCTATAAATTCACTTTGGAAGGCGATAAAAACTAAACGGGTATAAGAACTGAAATAATTTTCACTTCACTAGGAGCGCTATTGTGTTCTCCGCGGATCTTCTGGATTTCACTGTTGAAATCCGTCTCTAAACCGTACAAAACCTCGAATTTTTGTTGGCACCTCCACAATTCTTCATATAACGCCATGTAAGTTAGCCAGCAAAGTCGGCCTACTAATGGTCATGTGTGTGGTAGTAAGCGCTGCTGCCATATGGCTTGTATCTATCGTCAGTTTTGCGTGAGACCAATACATATCCATATAAGGAAGCCACATGCCATTTCTGTTTAAAGAAGGGACATTTTAGCAGTGTTTGTCGTTCTAAACAACAAAATAATAAGAAAAATTTAAAATTTATTAATTCGAGTAATCTTTCATGTTCTAATCCGTATGTAAATTCTGTTTCTAATGGCAATTCGTTTGATTTTTCATTATATAGTTTAAAAAACTATGCGCATTTCAATTTTTAGTGTTTTGTAAAATAATTTTACAAAACCCTACTAAAATCGCGTTCTGTCTGTCCGTCCGTCCGTTTGTCACAGCACTTTTTCTCGCAAACTACCAAAGCTAGAAACATCAAATTTTGTAAGCAGGTGTAAAGTGGTGCTCTCCTCAAAGTTCAACTAAAAATTTTTTTATAAGATATTTAAGGGGGGTCTCCTCATATAGGGGGGCGGCCCCCCTAAAAAAATTTCATCAAAGGTAGCCGATATGGGTATCAAATGGTCTTGATGAGAACTTTTCAAAACAGGTCTTAGTTTGACACTTTTTGCTTCGAGGGGCGAACAGGGAGGGGAAATACACGAGAAATGTGTGCCCCCCCCCCTCGCGATTGGACACCTGTGATCTGAAAAAAAATATAGAGGTAGGTGTTCATGAGTACAACAGCAACAAATACCTTAGAAGTCAACATTCACTCAACTTTGTTAATAATAGTATGATATTCGAATTTCACATTTTCTTGGTTAAATTACGAAAAGAAAGCCACATAATAATCTTTGCTTTGTAACTTTATGTAAGTGAACTCAAGTAGCTAGGTCGCTTCCGATTTACACGCCACAATTATGGACAACGCAACCAGCAGCAAGCGCCGAAAGTATCAAGAACCAACGCGAGCTCGAAACGAAACGCAAAATACACACGGTAGCGGAAACGTTCGTCATCCAATCAACATATGCGGCAGCATAAAACATATAACCCCTCGAAACAATCGGAATTTCGTCGCAAACAAAATAACATGCAACGCTGGGAGGAAATCCGAAGTGGAATCGTTGCTCCCGGCACACGACAAGAGGTGTTTGTGGTATGCTCGATAATCTGCGAGCATTTACATCGCTACCTCGAATCAAGGTTTCATACTGCCTGTGGCTTCATCGACTCTACGTTCCGGCATAGACTTCCGATGAATTTCGATGCAGCATATAATTCGACTAAGTCAAATTCGAACCTGAGCGCTGAATGCGCAGCCACTGAGCTTCCGGCCAAGGACACAAACTCAACGATCCTGCCGCAAACATCTTCACACTCATGCAACTCCAGCAGAGATGCTGCTGAATCAGCAATGACACGTATACCGCAGGGAGACACTCTCGACTTTCACACATCATTAGTGGAAAACACGGGACGAGTAAGGTGCGAATTCGAGGCGTAACGCAACTAAAGAAGCAGCAACAAGAAAACGGAAGTGCTAAGGAGGAGGTGAAAGGAGTACTTCAAGTCCTAGAAGATTTGACTGTGAACTACAATCAACAATCACCAGGAAGCGAGACCACGAAGGAGGAATTCACTGCGGCTCGATATACATAGCAGCAAAATTAAACATGAAACTTAAAAAAAATATCGCACAAATGACCGAATCTAGAGGCGTTACAAACAGACCCGAATATAAATTAACGAGTCTTCACGAATTTTTAATAAAAAAACAATTTTATTTTTCATCCGTTCGTTACAAAGTTGCGATAAAGACTAATTCTAAATTCTAAAATCTAACTTAAGCTAGGAACTGCCACAGGTATGTTCACATGGTATCAGCACATTCTTGATACTCGAATATGAGACCCATGTCTAGACATGGTGTCATCACGATTGCATTGTCTCATGGCCAGGTAAGATGGTTTGTTGACTGGCATGTGGCTGGATCGCGTTACAATTTCAAGTTGGATGATTGTTACCTTAACTCTTCCCCCCTTGAGTACGTTCGTCCTCGAACGTTAGAAAAAGGGCAGGTTGTACATGCCTTTGTTGCTTCGTAAAGTAGGAATGTCCTGGAGATTCAGTACCGACCCGGAATGACTCGTCGGGATGGCAGGTAGGTTTGCAGGTATGGAGTTGACTACCTTGGTCGTCGTAGTCTTTTTACAGAGCTTTGGAATCTTTAGTGCGGCGATTATGCATATCAATAATCCCAATATTCCATAATTGGCGATCTGGTAAGTTGCTTTTTCGATCCTTAACGTCTCGATTTGCTTGGTGTTGTTTATGGTCAACTCCTTCATCAACTCCAAGGAGAGGATGTCCTCGAGTGCATTGTCACCGGTGTACGTGTTGAGCAGCGGTGGTAAAATTTCCACGGTTTATAATTCATTGGCAGCGTATCTTTGTTTGTTGATTGTTATTGAAGAGTTTCGGAACATGATCAGGTAAGATCCTTTCAATTCATGGGTGTTTTGATCAACCTCGATGATCCCTTTGAATTCATTTATGAACAGCACGCCTGATTCGATTTCTTCCACCGATGGTAGGTGATGGCCGCTCTCCCTTTTGCACTGCGCTGTTCTACTCCTAAACAAATGAGGTATACATTGCGAATCCCTAATATCCCTAACCTTACTTTGTTTACAAACAAATAAATTATTAAAATTTTTGCATGAGCCTGTTATTCCAAAAAAATCATCATTATTGAGTAATACATTAGTAAATTCTAACTTAGGTATCGTAACATTCTTTTTCACTGGTTTTAATATATATTTATCAAAAATTTTATTTGTTACAATAGGTACTGCAATAATATAAAAAATGTGGGAAGAATTTTGCATGACCTTTGGTTCTGACAATTCTAGGATTTCTTCAATGCTTATTGCCGGTATACTATCTTGACGAAAATTATTAATTATGGTTGCTATTTCGAATTTTGAAACAATATTGGAGTTAACAGTATTTGATTGAGCCAAACGAATTGCTTGAATGACATTTAAAATTTCTTCCTTAAGTAATCTGACCTTATATTGTGTTGTCAAAGCCAGCGTGCTTTCGAAAACTTTATCTTTTCTGATCATATTTAACAGTTCGTTAGTGGTATTTGTTAATTTATTAATCCTGTCATTATGTTCCCTATTTATTATAACCTCTAGATTGTTATTAGAAATAATGCCGTTGATTTTGTCCTTTAGCATGACTAGGTCATCGTGGTCGGGGCTACCCGCGACCCATTTCCAGGCTGTGCCAAGAAAATTTAATGCCCTTTTTGTCCGAATAGGTTTAACGTTTTGTAGGTATTTCTCCACCTCAGATATCTCCTGTACCAATAACTGATGAAAAGGATTATTACTTGGAATATGGTCGTTCACAAGGGATGCGATGTTGTGTGCCGATTGCTGAAATTGCTCCATTGGAAAGATGTGGATCAACTTCAGGGTACCACTCTGGATCCATGCCTTCCCACATTTCATAGCTATCATTTGCGAGTTTGAATGATCTATTATCTGCACCTCCGCTCCCACAAGAGCCATGAATCTGTAAGGAAATCAATTCCCAATGTCACTTTTATGTATTATACGGCCTGTTTTTGTTACTATTACTGTGTCCCTATTTTCTTTTACAGTTTCTTTCTTAGACCTAGCGGAAAGTTTTGATCCGACTCGCTTATTATTTTTCACAAATACTTGTTGACCTACTTCATAATTTTTAAGCCCTAATCTATTCTTATTATGGAAATCTAAACCCTTGGCCTGTCTAGCCTTCAAAATTTCTATGTTATCCTTCCTAGCTCTTTCGAGAATTTCCGGGTCTGCAGATACAATCCTTCCGAAGAATAGCTCAACTGGCTTCTTACCAGTTGCCGGGTGTACACTGTAGTTATACTCATGGACCGCTCTTTCTACCAGCTCCTCAAAGGATCTAGGGATGCCATCTGCCTTAAGGCATCTCATAATCTCTGTTAGCGTTGAATGGAATCGCTCCACTTGCCCGTTAACTTCACTTCTGTGGGAAGGAGTTCGGTGAACTTTTATTCTGAACTGATCTTGCATCATGAATGTGATTGATGCGGAGTTTAGAGACTTTTCGCCATCTATGACTACCTGTCTTGGCACTCCAAACGAGATCAGCAATTCCCTCAAGGGTCCTCTTATGTCCTGTATTCCCCTAGACTTTAAAATACGCACTTGCGCATAATTGCTGAATTTATCCAAGGATGTAAGCAGTAACTTCCCTTCGGTTTGATAGATGTCTATATGAACTATATCGCCAGGGAATTCCGGGATAGGTGTCTCTTTTAACACCGGGTTATACGGTCGTCGCTCGTACATATTCTCCTTGCACGTTGCGCATTGCTTGACCAATGCCTGAATTTTCGCAGCCATCTTTGGGAAATAATAATGCTCTAAAATTTGAATTTTGTTTTCTTTTGCATTCCTATGGGCCCTATTGTGATAATTTAAAATAATCTCCCCTTGCTCGACATCGTTACTAACATCCGTCACCATATTTTGCGTAAATAAAATTTTATAGTCCCTAAAGTATAGCGGATACTCCCGTTGGATAATCCCCATTACGACCTCATCTGCTTTTATCCCATTGGTGACAGAAGGGTTTAGATATCTTTTAAATATGCCTACAATTTTCTCCTGGGTGTAATTTGGCTCTACAAAAGTGTGCCTAAAGTAGTTTGTAAATGGCTTGTCCAACTTATAGTTGGTTTCCTCCCCAAACTTTAGGATGATTTGCGTCCTAAATGAATTAAGAGGGGTGAGTACTGATGTAATTAGGCCGTGCGAGGAGCTCTCATCACAATGAGCTGTCATAGTTAGCGAGTTTACGTTAGTTACAGGTGGAATTCTAGAAGGGGCATCAGCCACAACATTCTCCTTTCCCGGTTTATACCTCAATTCATGATTGAATTCTTCTAAAATCGCCTTCCACCTCTTCATCTTTGCATTGTTGTTCTTGCTACTTAAGGCGTACGTTAGCGGCTGATGGTCTGTAAATATGTTAATCTTTTTTGACCCATGCAAGTAATCCCGCAACGAATTCAGGGACCATATAATGGCTAACATTTCCTTCTCATTAGCCGCATAAGACTCTTCGGTCTTGCTGAGCGTTCGAGAAAGGAAAGTTATGGGCCTACCTCCCTGCGACAATACTGCTCCAATCGCGAAATCAGAGGCATCAGTCGTTAGCTCATACTCTTTATCAAAATCAGGATGAGAAAGTACCAGTTCTTGAGACATTAGACTGCTCTTAATTTTGTTAAAGGCCTCCATTGCTTCATCCCCTATGCTTATTTGTTTGTTCTTCGATTGATTTCTGGACGCTCGTCCATCCTCCCCTCTTAGAAGGGATGTCAGGGGCTTCGCCATCTTTGCGGAATCGAGCATGAAGCGGCGATAGTACCCTGACATACCAAGGAATGATCTCAGTTCCCGTAGCGTCTTTGGAATTGGGAAGTCCACGATAGCCCGAACCTTCTTCGGATTAGTTCGAATGCCCTTTTCTGAAATGATAAACCCCAAAAACTCGACCTCCTCCCTTAAAAACTCACATTTATCTAGTTGGATTTTCATATTAGCTTTTTCTAGCGCATTCAGTATGATTTCCAAATTTTGGAAATGTTCCTCCTCGTCTTTTCCCATAACTATGATATCGTCAATGTAAATCCAACAACGTTTTCCAATATGATCCCTAAGGATGTCATCTAATGTACGCTGGAAGGTTGGAGGGGAGTTCTTGTAACCCATGGGGCATCTTGTGAACTCATATTTTGCATTATTTATCTGAAAAGCAGTCTTATGTATATCGTCCTCTTTTAACGGAATTTGGTAGAACCCACTCTTCAAATCGATGACACTAAAGAACTTGCTTTTCCCTAGGCTGGCCAGTATATAATTAATTGCAGGAATTTGGTATATATCCGGTATTACCACCTCATTTAGTTTCCGGAAATCTACATCAAGACGGTATTTTTTCTCCCCTGACGCGCCGTCCTTCTTTGGGACGACCCACACGGGTGAATTGTATGGTGATCGAGATGGTCGTATAATTCCATCACCCAATAGCTGCTTCGTTTCCTTTTCCACCACATCCTTTAAGCACATGGGATAAGGATACGATTTTGAATAAACTAGGGTATCGGTTGTAGTTCGAATTTCTCCTTGAATTCCAGTCGTATATGTTAGCTTCTGATTGGGTTCCAACAATACCTTAGGACACTTACCAAATATTTCCATCAATCTTCCTCTTTGTCTTTCCGTCATATGTGATGTTCTGATGTTAATAGCATGGACGGACTCTGATATTTGTTGCTTCAGAGGAATACGCACGTCAGGATCTATTATCATGAACCCTCTGCCAGTATGAATTATTGCGCCCAGTTCCTTGAGGCTGTCGTTGCCGATAATGCCATCGAAAGAGTTTAAGCCTTTTAGCAAGAATAATTTCAGGGGGGGCTATTGAACAGATCGATAAACGAATGATGGGTGATCTTGGTATTTCCATTAACGGAACTAATCGTAAAAGGTTTCTCATTTTGAACAGGATTTCTAATATATTTAGGTTGTACGTAATTCTTGTTAGATCCTGTATCGATCAGGAATCTAAACATTTTTCCGCTCTTCGCCGTATGTTCTATGTAAGGCAGCGAAGAGCTCGCTAATCTAAAAAATTCACATCTGCAAATTCAACTTCTTCTTCCTGTGGAACGTATGGCAGACATGTACCCTCATCCTGTTTTCCGTCATACTCAGAAAAAGGCTCGCTGAAATTCATGTCGTATTCGCTGATTTGCTGTTCGTAATCCTCCATAGAACTTTCCGCTGTGGGCATCTGGTCTCCTTCGGTGTAAAGGATCTTTTGTGCTTTGTAACCCCGTGGTTCCTGTCGTGGAGGAGGACGTTTACCAGGTTCATTTCTCATTCGAAATTGATTCTGATAGTGAACGGCTCGCGATCTCATTGATTGATCCACGTCCATAGGCTCAGGAGGAGGTTGAGGTTTAGGCGGCAGGAACGCTCTAGGTGGTGGAATTGGACGCATCTGGCGCAATTGATTACCAAATTGTTGTTGATGGTGTGGTCTAAAGTCTGAATAAAGTGGTTCCCGCTGATATACCCTAGCGTCTGGATAAAAATACCTACGAGGAGCAGGAACAGGTGGATGCTGCGTTCTATTTCTTGGTGGAACCTGTGGAGGAATATTTTGATCAGATTTTCGCAGTCTTTGTTGCCCGCTATGCGCAGCTTGTTTGCGATATCTCATGTTCTCCATCTTCAAGCATAGATGAAGGGCTTGGGGTAAAGTAGCTGGCTCCTTCATACTTAATTGATCGGATAAGTCACCGCGTAGTCCCCTAATGAAGGTGTCGAGAGCCCTATCACGATAGCTGCGAGTAAGGACATCCCTAGCTTCTGACCCCATTTCCATACTTGAAACTCTATTCAGAATTAAGGATAGGTTCTGATATACCAAATGGTAAAATTCTTGAACAGTATTGTTCCCCTGTACCAGCGCATTCATCTGGTACTCCAATGTGCTAATATCCCGTTTATCGGCATAGTGAAGAGTCAGGCAGCGGGAAATTCAATTCAATGGGGTGTTGTAGGACTCGAGCACCATATCTGCTTGTCCTACAATTTTATTTCTGATTACATTCAGAATTCCATAATATCTTGGGGTCCCACGCAAATTTTCATAAATTTGCAGAACCCTTTCTACGCTCTTTCTCCAGGAGCTGAATTCTCCAGGCTGCCCTGAGAACTCTCTAAGGCTCTTCACCATATCAGGAATCTTGCTCATTTCCTCAAGATTTCCTCTGTACCTCTCCTCTATTCCCTGGTCCATTTCCAAAGTAGGATCCAAATCGGGATATAGCAATCCGTGTAGGATTCTAGGGCACTCTCGTGCAATTACTCCTTCTATTACGGCCTCCAATTGCCCCGGCGGGTTCGGGTTAGGTGCTGCTGGTCTTTGAGGAGCACCCCTCGGAATATCCTGTTCCTCAGCACCGTTTCCGAACTCTAACATCGCCGGTCGAATGAGGTTCTCTTGCCGTGCCATTATATATCGACACTACACTTAAACACCACAATATAAGTTCAGGTTCGCGAAAATTTTCTAAGTTCAATACTACACTCTCACTTTATCGTCACAAAATAAATTTTAATTTTAACACCACAACACAAGTATTCTCGGGGAAGGTTTATCAAAATAACAATTCAAATCAATTTAATAAATTCCTGGAAATAACATGCATTGAAATACAGAAATACTCGTATATGCGAATTTAATGTATAAGGCTCAGCTTTCAAACTCAAGTCTAGCCAACTTAATTTTCTAAGCAACTTACATTAACACTACTAAAGTGTGCATAATAAGGGAGGCGGCTGCAATCCTTAATTGCACCTTTTTGCGCGTTGGCTACTTGGGGGCTTCGTTTCCTCCCTGTTGTCCAGAACCCTGCACAAACCTCGGCACTTTCGTCTCCGCTCACGAATTTTCCTTCCGCAACAAATCACTTTCGTCTCTCGCGATTAATATACTTTTCGCGTGAATACTTTCGTGTAATTGTTCACGGTAGATTACGTTTACTTCGCGCGTATTTATCACTTTTGTGCGTACGGTTATGCTAGGGCCCCACGTTGGGCGCCAATTAACGAGTCTTCACGAATTTTTAATAAAAAAAACAATTTTATTTTTCATCCGTTCGTTACAAAGTTGCGATAAAGACTAATTCCAAATTCTAAAATCTAACTTAAGCTAGAAACTGCCACAGGTATGTTCACATGGTATCAGCACATTCTTGATACTCGAATATGAGACCCATGTCTAGACATGGTGTCATCACGATTGCATTGTCTCATGGCCAGGTAAGATGGTTTGTCGACTGGCATGTGGCTGGATCGCGTTACAATTTCAAGTTGGATGATTGTTACCTTAACTTATACTTGTTTAAACCAACCATTTTAAATTGCCAGCTTAATGTGTCTGTTACCACATTTTCCATATCCGTTTGCATACATAACGATCCCATATTTACGAAGCAAACAATCAAACGAATCAAAAACAAGCTAAACTTCCGCTAATGAAAAGAATCAATAGAATTATTATCAGCGTGCAAATCATTATCAACATCTTATGCCTCTTTTACAATTTACCATGCTCATTAAATTGATATATATGTAAGTCGAAAATATTGTAATGAATTTTCTGCCTAGTTTCGCGAAAGAAGTCGGAACCGACCTTTCATCAGTTTTAGACGTGAAGTCTGAGTCATGCCAACGAATGGTACCAATTAGTCAACCAGTTCGTGCACCCGTAATCCATTTCGCCCTGAAATAAACACAAGCAATCGAGCAGCCCCGTGGTGATCAGGAGTGGCTGCTCCTGAGGAGATAAGGTGGTCACCCCGTCGAAACTGCTTAGTTTGTTGTTTTACTAGTCTAAAGTAAACTGCATCCGTCAAGTTTCCATCCTTTAGGCCGAGATGAGTGGTTCACTTCAACCACTTTAACATCTTTATGTTTGACATTCCCCTTGTAATGCAACGACCTTCTTCGGAGAAAGTACCGGTTGCTGTTTGTGTAATGTTTGCGTTTGTCTCAAGCCTCCGTGCCCGCTAACTTTAACGAGGCAACAAAATATTGAATTACTGTAGAGTTGCTTAATAGACACCTAATAGAACATTTCTAAAGATAATAAAAATTGATTGGTACGTCTTGTAGAGTAGAGTACGCGTGATAAGTATTTTGTAGTTTAGCATCGTGGCTCGAAAAGAACCCACCTCATATGATCCCGCAAATGCTAGTCGTCAAGCGCGTGTACGCGGTCGTTAAGCGAAGCTAGTTAGCTGAGCTCTGTGTTGTTTATAGCTCGCAGACACTTGTGCCAGACCATCGGCACCCGTGTCCTACAGGTGCATTTCGAAAATCATTGCAATGGCACCCAACGTGGGGCCCGAAGGGGAAATCAACACCACTCTCCGTCGAGTTCCCATATTTTTAATTTTGCAGTCGGCAGATGAACCGATTCAATTTTTATTGTCACCCTCACCATTTGATATTAACGTAGCATACTTTGGAGGGTTCTGTAAAGTAAAGATAGAGTCATCGATAAACTTTCTTTTGGTGTTGTTTGTCTTGTCTTCGGTATAATAAGGTCTATAGCATCTTCTGGAGTTCTTCGTTCGTGGTGGCTCTGAACATGCCGATGATGTTATAGAGTAGTGCGTCCCTTAATGTCACCAAAAGAAAGGTTTGCACATTTTTATTCAGTTTGAAGTCGGACAGTTCTAATTTTGAACAAACTGATGGTGCCAGGGGTTTTCAAATACACTGCTTGGAATCGCGTCAGTTTTTGCTGGGAGCTAATCTGATGACCGGCAGTGATAAAATCCACATCATCTATTAGTCCTGACCAACACCCAATTTATTTTTATGATTGGTTAGCGGTTTTTATTAGCATACTTTCGTAGAAGACAGGGACTTGTATTCAAGGAGAGGGGCCTAAAATTATAACAACCATCTCTCCACTGCGGAAACAATTGTTTCTTCACTAGTGAAGAGCGAAATCCTTCAGTCTCTCCATGTCTGGGTCGGCATCGAAAAGACTGTCCTGTAATAAACAAAAGCAGTCGAGTAGCCCCGTGGTGATCAGGAGTGGCTGCTCCTGAAGAGGTAAGGTGGTCACCCCGTCGAAACTGCTTAGTTTGTTGTTTTACTAGTGTAAAGTAAACTACATCCATCAAGTTTCCATCCTTTTGGCAGAGATGAGTGGTTCACTTCAGCCACTTTAATATCTTTAGGTTTGACATTCCCCTTGTAATGCAACGACCTTCTTCGGAGAAAGTAACGGTTGCTGTTTGTGTAATGTTTGCGTTTGTCTTAAGCCTCCGTTCCCGCTAACTTTGACGAGGCAACAAAATATTGAATTACTGTAGAGTAGCTTAATAGACACCTAATAGAACATTTCTAACGATAATAAAACTTGATCGGTACGTCTTGTAGAGTAGAGTACGCGTGATAAGTATTTTGTAGTGTAGCATCGTGGCTCGGCAAGAACCTACCTCATATGATCCAGCAAATGCTATTCGTCAAGCACGTGTACGCGGTCGTTAAGCGAAGCTAGTTAGCTGAGCTCTGTGTTGTTTATAGCTCGCTGACGCTTGTGCCAGACCATCGGCACCCGTGTCCTACACGTGCATTTCGAAAATCATTAAAATATACTCGTGTCAATATGTATTTACGAGTATTATGGGAATTAACATACAATGGAACATGAATTTGTCATTCACAGAAAAATTAGCAACCATTCATTTGGTTCTTTGATTAAAAATAAATAATAGGTCTACAAACGTGTCTGAGGAGTAACATATATACTTATGTGAGTTAGAATGCTGTAACCATTCATAATCTTATGCTGTGGTTGAAATTATGGTAATCGTGAACCTGATTCCTATGTTTACATTTCTTCTTGGAAATTCGCACTAAACACCATTTATTGTTATTTTAACATATAATGGATAACAATCATTGAAAACGGAGCGTGCTTCAACTTACGGTTACATATAAGAAACTTCAACTTACGGTTACATAAAACAAATCTACTAAACTCACTTCATCCTGCCATGGAAACCGAAATGAAGGAAGTCGCGCCATTCCCGGGAAGAGATTCGACGGCCGGAACTAGTGGGAAATGGTTAATAAATACACTTGAACGACACTTCACGCGTTGGCCCGGCGATTAAACTACCGGCGGGGACAAGGAAGACGCAGCCGGCTCAAGGGAAGACGCAGAAAACAAGGATTACTCCAAAATCTTTACATCCCGTCGCGACGTAAACAAACATTACTGACAGTTCAAACTGTCCGTCAATTGCCACTAGAATAGCCACCAAGTCAGAGCATATCTACTAAATAGCAGCTGCAATTAGAACAAATTTTATTTCTTACGGTACTTATGGAGTAGAGAGAATTAGACTAAAAGTGCGTATGTATAATAAACAAAAACTTGAATTTGCTTGCAATTTCACCAACACAAGGTAAACTTTAATCCATCTTTTACACGTTTATTTGCCTCTCTTTTCATTTTGACAGCTCTTCGATTGCAGGTGCTAGTTAGTATATATGCTCTGACCAAGTGGAACTTATGATGAGTGAAATCAAGTGAGGGAAACTCCTCACATCAACGGAGGAAAAGCACTCAAAACAAGATTTTCCCGGTGGATGGAAGTCAAAAAACGTTAACCCGGGAGGTTAGTTAAGCCGGGAAGATTGGCGCGCTTTTTCTCTTTTGTTCGGTGGAGGTTTTACTTACAAGCAACGGTGGAGCTGCGTGACACCAAGTGTTATGGAATCAGAAATTAACCCGACAAGTGGATTTAAACGAAATAATAGAGAACGAGTGATCAGCGACCGTTTTTCTTCCGCCGAGGAATTGAAGCCGGCAGTGGAAATTGAATCAGAACACGGAGACGAGACAACGGTGGCGAATTTCAAGCGGATGGAAGCAAGGGGTCCCTTAAAAGAATAGGGATTAAGTGTAAGTTACTTTCATTTAGTATCTAATTAATTGAATCATTTTGTTGGAATAAAATTAACGTAGATATAACTGTTCATTCTTTTTTACTTCTCGCGATACAAGAACTAAACCTTTCTTTCAGCTGTAAGAAGTGTGGCTCGGGAAATCTTCTCCCGTGGCGTCGACCAGGCCGGAAAACCTGGAGAACTTAAAACAAGTGGTAGTGTTTGTGGGTGGGTAATTTCGGTTCCCCTGGTGTAGGAAAGCCCGAATTTGTGTAGGTGGCGGAACACCTTAGCACGTTCCGCAGGGGGGTAGTTCTCCGTTGCAGGCGATTCTCGCGGCTAAGTGGTGACGAGTCTGGTTGAGATTTCGCTCCGGACGGTCGTCTTCTCGATCGGACGACCCTCCTGGAGAGGCTAGGAGAGTGGCGCCCACGCCCGTCTTCGGGTGAGCTAGACTGGGTCGGTGGAGTCTCCACCGGAGTAGCCGCAATAAAGCGGTGGCAGTTAGGGAAAATTGGGAATTTTTTGACTATACCTTGTACATTCGATTACTTCGAAAGAAAATCAAAAGTGTTCCGTTATTGCCGATCAGATTAAAAGTCAGTTTTCCGAATATAAGGTGTGTGAAATTATATTACAAATTGATAGTAACACCAAACCCGTATTTTGTAAACCACGGTCGATTCCAATTGCTTTGAAGTCAGAAATTGAACAAAATCTGCATGATTTGGTTGCAAAAGGTGTTCTTGAGCAAACACAAACTTCGAAATGGGGAACACCGTTAGTTTCCGTTCCAAAACCAGATAGTAGACTGCGCGTCTGTGGTGACTAGAAAAAAAAACAAGTTTCTTGTTGATGTCAAATACCCATTGCCTCTGATTGAAGAAATCTTCACATCGGTGCAAGGTGGAAAATTATTTAGTAAATTGGACATGAGTACTGCCTACAACCAATTTTGTTGTTGTCATCGGCCACAATGAATGGCCAAGCTGAGAATTTCGTGAAAACGTTCAAAAAGTCTTTCATCGCTAGCGTAAACAGCACGAAACCAAACAAGTCAGCACGTTATTTAGACACGATCATACGAACATCGAATTTGGCTTGATTATCGTAACACAATCTACTGCACAACAGGTGAAACGCCCGCAAAATTATTTTTTGGACCCACTTTGCGTACTCGTTTCAGCAATTTGCGACCACCAACCGTTAGTGAAGTAGTTGAGAACTAGCAAGAAAAAGAAAAAAGAAATTTTAAAAGCAAACGAAATGTAACATTTAAAGAAGGTCAACATGTCATACTTAGAAATTACAAATGTCATAATAATGCGTCATGGTCGCAAGCAACGATTAAGCGAAAAATGGGTCCATGTACGAATATTTGTGTCTATACACACAGCAGTAAAGAAATAAAGCGTCATTTGGATCAAATTCGTGATCACTCTAGTAATTCACATGAATATTTATACCAAGACAAACACCTCAAATGTAAAAATAAAAAACACGATTGTGATAAGTTTTCCGATGAGAGTTTAGCTAATGAGGCACACTTGTTCCCGTCAACTAATAACGATTCTACCGCTAACCATCCCGACTAGATTCCAAATACAACTTCGTGTTTCTTCCATGCGCAAGAAATAACGTTCCGCAACCAAAAACTCGTTTTTTCTTCACATTTCTTACTGGATCCAAGAACTGCACAAGGTGACGACCACGACGAGACCGCGGTTTTGCTTTCTTCCCGCACAAGTATCACGTTCTGCCACAAAAATTCTTTATTTCTTCCGATGATGGTGATCATGGCAGTGTTTACTTCGGGTTAGTACTACTAATATTATTAAGTTACGTATCCGATTGTTCCGCACTAATTGCATCACTACTATTATGAGATTGCTTCTTTTCGTGAAGGTCCCTCGAGCAGTTTACCTAGGCGGACTGCTAGATTACTACAAATGGTATATAGATCGGGAACGCGTGAGGTCATTTTTTGCTCTTATTGAGTTATTGAAACCCTCGTTAAGGCTGCGGTAGAGTAATGTTGGAATTTTTCTTCAGAAAATTTTTGGAACACATTTTAAATGGGCAATTTGAATCAGTGGCTGAAAGATTGTATACAAACGTAGTCTACTCGCGTCAAGACCCATACCCGAAATTCCTGCTGAACTATCTGGCCGACAAGCAACCACCTCGGAGTAGACTGCCAGCATACCTTAAGAGACACAGTTCGTTGATGCGCCTGTAGACTTCACGTCTTTAACCTGAAGAGGTCGGTTTAGGTTTCCTTCGAGAAATCTTGGACAACGAACTACGTAGGAAAATCATACAATTTTTTTCTGATTACAAAAACAGACTTTGTTTTTATTCTATGGACTTTTCATCGAACGACATACTGAGCTTTTGATTCGATCTTCTTCATTGGAACAAAATGGCGGCCGTTGAAATTGTATCAACAACGGTTTTTTCTTTTAGCCATTTACATCTGATTGAAGTATTTCTTGAGTTAATGCATTGTTGCTGACTGCGTTTGGTAAGCTGAGTACAAAAACCTTCTGACAGGAGAATAGTTCTGTCTATCCAGATTGTTTTCAGTGTACTATATGTAGTAAGTGACCTTAATGCCTTAATACGGTTAAAGCTTTTAAGTTTTATTCCCTCTACTATTTATATTTGTTTTGTGTAATAATCATTTTTCCCCCACGTAGAATCAAATAAATTGGGAACTTTTGGACCTTATTACTCATACCACAGATTTTTTTACCATTACTTAATCAAGTCTCTCTATTCCAATGCCAATGATGTTAAAAGATCGAAAACCGCAAGATCATCATAAAATTTTCTGTGCATTGATGTAGGGATGGGGAAAACCACACCGCTTTAACCGAAAACCGGTTTTTTGGTTCGAAAACCCGGATTTTTTCGGGGGTTTTCTCTCTCTGTTTAAGACTGGGCGCAAACGTTCGGACTCCAGATTAGGTTTCCTTATCAGGAATTCAGATTCGGAAACCTAAATGCTCTGCTTACATACAAAATGTTCAACAAGGCGCATACTATTCTTTTTTTCCCGAACGGAATTAAAACCTAACGTTCGGTTCGGTGCGTTCGGATCGTAAGAATGGAAAAAACCTAATGACGTCATCCCGAATGTGGCACTCGCGTACATTTTGGCTCGTCCGCCGTACACGCACGGAAATTCCCATTCAGTTCAGCGCACAGGTTCAGCGCGAGCTTTGTAGCGAGCGGAGGTTTATTTATCGCCCCGTCCTCAAAATGTGTGAAGCCGAAAATATAATAATGGCGGTGGAACAACATCCATGCGTATGGGATATTAATAATGCGGACTACCATAATAGAGACGTAAAGGACTTGGCTTGGGAGCAGATCTGCAAAATGGTTTTCAATGATTGGGAAACCTACACAGACAAAGCAAACAAATGTAAGTACCTATTATAAAATTTCTTTATTGTTGAATTGTGAAGTGAAGTGCTTTGTGTGTTCAACGAAAGGGCCTATCGCCAATCTTGCTGATGCCGTCCAATGTGATCAATGTGATAAATATTATCATCCATCGTGTTATTCTCGGGTTAAAAAAGCACAAGTTGGTTTACTTAAATGTTGTGTTGAGAAACAGGCATCGCAGCCTCTTGATAAAGGTTCTTTCATGAAAGAATTGCAAGCTTTGCATAATGATATCAAAGGAAATCATAATGACTTAGTTAAACGTATTGACTCTTTAGAAGCGAAAAATGAAAAACGGCTAAATGAAATCGAGTCTAAAGTTAATAATCATAGTTCTGAAATAATCGAGCTCACCGAAAATGTTTCATCAATACATAAAAAATTTGACAAGTGGAAAACCGATACCGAAGATTTCATTCTCGCTGAAGTTTCCGACCGAAGCCGGCGCGAGTCTAATGTTGTTATTTACAATTTGCAAGAGCAAAAATCAACCGATGACGACATACTACAACTCTTATTAAATTTTCCTAGTGCACCATTCAAAGCTGTTGATGTGCGTGCATTCAGACTCGGTGAGCCAAAAAGTGCTGTAACTCGTCCACTGAAAGTCATGTTCATGAATAAAAATTTTGCACATTGGCTACTTGTTCATTCTAAAAAGGGCGCAGATTCAAATGTAAAGTGTGTTCCGGATAGAACTGAATTGCAACGTAGTCAGTATTCTAAATTAGTCAATGAATTGAATAGAAGAAAAGCAAATGGAGAAGAAAATTTGCAAATTAAATTTATTAATGGCACTGTCATGATTAAGGAAAAGAAGGGTTATCTTCAAAAAAACCACAAAGAAGTTCTAACTCAAATCAGACAGGAGAAATAACTATTTATTATCAAAATGTGAGAAGTCTTAAAAGTGGACAAAAACTTGTCGAATTTAAACAGAATATACATACCAATATTATTCATTATGATGTTATCGCTTTAGCAGAGACATGGTTAGATGAGCAAGTATATGACGCTGAATTAGTTATACCTGGCTACAAAACTTTCAGATCGGACAGAGATTTCCAACAAACAAATAAATGCCGTGGTGGTGGTTTGCTGATTTATATTAAAAACTGTTACAAGTGTATTGTGATAAATGAGCAAAAGCGGGGTGTTGAATTTATATCACTTTTAATTAACTTCCACGGACAAAAAACTCTCTTTACTCTAACATATGCTCCACCTTTTGAATACAAATATAGGTTGGAGTATCTGAAAAATTTAAAAAAAATATTCAAATGCAATGGATAATATGATCCAAGAGTTAAAGGACTTTAATTCTATTCTCTGCGGTGATTACAATCTACCAGGATATAGCTGGGATTTCGTAAACGAAGTAACATTAGTTCATGGTTTTCATCCTAACTGGCACATTCGAGCGGCTGTTGAAATTTTTGTAAACCTTGCTAACCGATGTCAATGTAAGCAAATAATTAATGAATTTAATAAAGCAGGAAACTGTTTAGATTTACTCTTTACTGATTTTTTAGATGCTAGTTATCAGAAATCTGATGATTCTTTAATTACTGTATTAGATGAAGCGCATCCTTTTCCTATAGTTGCAACTGTGCGTTTTGGTAAAATGAAAACTATTACCTTTAAAGAAGAAGTATATGACTTTAACAAAATGGATATTAACAATATAAATTACAAATTAGCACTTATTGATTGGGATTTTGAATTTTCTAATAATTTATCCATTGATGAAATGACATCCATCTTCTATCAAAAAATGTACACTTTAATTGTTAACGAAATCCCTAAAAAAGTTGTTCAATCTTCTTCATATCCTCCCTGGTTTGATTCTGAGCTGATACTTGCTGTTACTTTAAAGAAAATGTCGCATTGCAGATTCAAAGAATCACCTTCCGAAATTACTTATAGTGATTTCAGCCATCAAAGAGCTTTATGTAAAAGATTGACACAAACTAAGCACTGTATTTATATGGAAAAAATTGAACAGGATATTAAAAAGAATCCTCAAAAATTCTGGGGTTTTGTTGATGTAAATAATTCCAAAAATATAAGCATCCCTGATTCTGTTTATTTGAATGATCTAAAATCATACAGTGGTGATGTCACGGTGAATCTCTTTGCTGACCATTTTAAACAAACCTATACTTCTTCAACTAACTTAACTGATACTGTTCAGAGTTTCCAGCGTATTGATGGAAATTATTTCAATCTTATGCCCTCATGCACTTTTCAAATATCTGAAATAGAAATAAAAAAATCGATCTTGGATTTAAGTAATAAATTAAGCATGGGTCCAGATAAAATTCCAGTAAAATTTGTAAAGACTTTCAGTGATCATTTGACAAAACCATTGTTTTTAATTTATCAAAAATCATATAGGTCCGGAATATTTCCATCTATTTGGAAAACATCATTTATTATTCCTGTACCTAAAAAAGGTGACAAGCAAAATGTTGCTAATTACAGGTCTATTGTTAAGAACTCAATTTTCGGGAAACTATTTGACTTGCTAACAGAGTCTCAGATTTCGAATTATTTACGAAAGGTAATTATTAATGGTCAGCATGGATTTATGCCAAAAAGATCAACTACTTCAAATTTAGCCATTTATACCAATTTTATTAATGATACCTTAAAGTGTAAGATACAGGTTGATTCTATTTATACGGATATGAAAGCTGCATTTGACAAAGTAAGTCATAAAATTTTATTACAAAAATTAGAAAAAGTTGGAATTGTTGGAAATGCACTCAAATGGATTGAAGGTTTTTTAGCACACGGTAAATTAATTGTAACAATCAAAAACTTTAAGAGCTACGAGTTTGAAGCCACGTCTGGAGTTCCGCAAGGTTCTCATTGTGGACCGTTACTATTTATTTTTATGATTAATGATTTAATTAAAGTAGTGGAACATTCTCAGATATTACTGTTTGCGGATGATTTTAAAATCTTCAAGTCCATTTCTTGTTACGATGATTACTTGAAACTACAGAGTGATATATACAAAGTTTATAGCTGGACCTGTCAAAATGGGTTTGAATTCAATACTGATAAATGCGCAATTATTTCTTTTTATAAAATTACATGTCTTAAATTTAACTATTACATTGATAATTGTATGCTGGAGAGAGTCGACTTGGTTAAGGATCTGGGGATTTATTTTGATAGCTCCTTATCTTTTGAATATCACGTTCATTATATCGTAAATAAAGCTAGCAAAAAATTAGGATATATTCAGAGATTCAGTAAAGAGTTTAAAGACTCGTCGATATTTTTAGAATTGTACAAAACACTAGTTAAGCCTTTATTAACATATGCATCAGAAATATGGTCACCTAATACTAACGTACCATCTAAAGAAATTGAATGCATACAGCATAGATTTTTAAGAGCGTACTCTTTTCGTACTGGTAATCCGATGTCATTTAATGATCATGACTATTCAAACATTTTAAAAGTAAAAAGACTACCTACTTTAGAATGTAGTCGTACTTATCAAGATTTGCAATTTTTATATAAAGTAATAAACTCAGGAGTCGACTCCCCAGATTTACTAAGAAAGGTAAATTGGCATGCTCCGCCTAGAAGTTTACGGCCAACTAATGTAGTATTTTCTAAAGGATCGGAACCTATTAATACTTATCTATATAGAAATGTTATTTTAAGAGCATCTAATGTTGTTAATAGGAGACTTGGTAATATAGATTTAAATTTTGCTACTGTTAATGAAATTAAAAGAATTTTGAGAGGAAAAATTCTGTTCAATGATGAGCAAATATCTATTATTGAAGAATAACATCTAATTATTTAGCTTCTTACTAACTAAGAGGTAATTTTACGATAATTTAAGCGCCACAAATTGTATTTCTATTTTATAATGGGCTATGCCCGTATATTTGAATAAATAAATAAATAAATAAATAAATAAATAAATTATTGTGGGTTTATTATTCTTTCGCTATACTGATATGTTACTTCTCCTGCCGGCGTCATGAAGTACGCAGCAAAGTGATCTCTTATAGTTCTGCCTCGATTTGTAGATTGATGTGAAGAACGCGAAAACCTTCGTATGCGGATATGACGAAAAGTATTTCCACTTTTCTACCCGAACGCCGTACAAATACTACCTCGCAAAAAGGAATCATAATTAAGCCCAAGAAGCATTCATCCTCTGAAAAAACACTCATCGACTTCAAGTCGAAAATAAAGCCTTCAAAATGCAAAATTCCTCTCCAACTGATGCGTCCTCTTCGTAATGGTGGTGCCATCATAAAAACTTCCACAAATGACAATACAACCTCGCTCTACAACATTGCAAAGGATACCCTGAAGGATGAATATGATGTCATGGAGACAAAATCTCGTCAACCCAGGCTAGTAATTAATGGACTAGAAAAACAATTTTCGTATGAGGAGTTAATTAACGAAATTCACTCACTGAACCCTAATATTGGAGAAAATGATAAACTGGAATTGGTTCATGCCAGACGAACAAAAAATGGTAAATGGTTGCATATTCTGCAGGTAAATGGGAGTATGTACCAAAGACTGGTGAATAGGTACATCAATATTGATTATGGGTCTTACCTTGTGAAGGAAGACTACAATATAACGAGGTGTTATAAGTGCCAGAAATACAACCACAAGACATCAAAATGTGAAGGAGAGCAAACATGTGCTAAGTGTGGAGGAAAGCACGAAACGAAGGATTGCAAGAGCTCGTGCGAGAAATGCTGTAACTGTGCAGGAAATAGTAAGAACGTAGATTATTCCCACAGAGCAGACTCTACGGAGTGCGCAGAATACCAGCGAAGGATCACAATTGCTAGGAGGAGCATTGACTACGAGTTCAAATGATTTTTAACAACGCAAATCGATTAATTGGGACGAAATTAACGCTCTTATATGCCAATATAAGAAGTTTACGGCACAAACTAAATGACATGCAGATTTATTTGAAGCAAAATCCTGAGATAGATGTGGTGATACTGAACGAAGTATGGATTTATCCTGAGGAATCGAAATATTTTAATATTGAGGGTTATAACTCGGTATTCTCCTGCAGACCTGGAAGAGGTGGTGGGACAGCTATTTTTGTAAAAGATAAAATAAACTTCATCATTAAACGCGATACACCTGATAAATATAATATTATAATAATCGAATTAAACCTCGTAGGCAAAAAAATTAAAATCGGTACCTTCTATAACCCGAACCGTCTGAATGCGCAAGATCTCTGCTCGGTACTCGACAACCTATATTCCTCAGAAAATAATTTATTTACAGTAGCTGACACAAACATTGATGTAATTACCGATTCCTCAGAAGCAAGGCTTTACAAGGATGTACTGGATACTAATGGTGCTGTTATCATCAACAACGAAACAATTACTCGTCCTGTTTCGCATACGTGCCTCGATCATATCGTTACAAACGATAAGTCAACTGCGGGAAAAATCAATTTCATATTTGAGGATTGGCCAGAGCTGGATCATCGTGTCTTCAAAATAAGCATCCAAGGCATAAGCGCACAAAAACAAAAACCTGTTTACAAAACATTCCAACACTTGAACAAAGAACTCTTCAAATCACATCTGCAAAGGTCATTAGAAGTCCGGAGTCCCTTAAACCTAATGGAACTTACGAATATGATCACAGAGTCCAAACGTTACTCCATCGTCGAGAAAAAGCTTAGATGCCGCCAGCAGACATGGATAACAAAGCGAGTAATCGAAGCCAGTATTAAAAAGAGAAAGGCGTACATAAGCTTTAGAAGGAACATGGAAGATCGTGTGCTAAAAAACATGTACATACAAGCGAAAAAGGAATCAAAACGTCTTGTGAAGGAAGCTAAATTCTCTTACTTCGCTAAAAGGTTGGAGACAGCGGCAGATAACAATCATGAAATATGGAAGATAATAAATGAAGTAAAAGACAACTCTCCCCCCCGAATTTTAATACCGGATTCGCAGTTTTCTCCAGTGACCCCTAATATTTTATCACAACCAGATGGAGCAGCAACTTTCTTGAACAACTTTTTCTCAACTGTGGGCGAAAAAATTACAAAAGAGCTTGGTGATGTCCCAACAAGTAGGCTAGATCACGCTAACATCTCACCCGATTCCATGTTTCATATTCATCCAACCAATAAAAACGAAGTTCTTAAGACTATTGAGGCAATGAAGAAAAATACGGCTCCAGGTATTGATCAGATCACGATGGAGGAAATTGTACTTGTAAAAAATGAAATAGCAGAACTCGTGGCTAATTATTTAAATGAGCATATCAGAAACGGAACGTTTCCTGATGAGGGGAAGCTTGCAAAAATTGTACCTATATTCAAAGGAGGAGATCGATCGGACCCCAATAATTATCGCCCAATTGCACTCTTGACCGGATTTAGCAAAATATTTGAAAAAGTAATTAACTCTCGCTTAACATCCTTCATATTAGATAACTCTATCCTAAACTCCCGCCAATATGGCTTTCAGAAAAACAAGGGAACGTTTGACGCTCTACTCTCGGTAACGCGATTCATCAACGAGAGACTTGATGTAGGGGATTATGTTGTTGCCATTTTTGTGGATCTAAGGAAAGCGTTTGATACGGTCGATCATGACCTCTTACTTCGAAAACTAGAAGCATATGGTGTTCAAGGCACAGCAAATAAACTATTTCAAAATTACCTAAAAGGCAGACTGCAGAAAACAGCATTTAATAATGTTCTGAGTGACCCGGCACCAATGAAATCAGGTGTTCCACAAGGCTCAATACTTGGCCCAACCTTGTTCCTTCTATACACTAATAATTTAAATACATGCAGGCTAAGTGGTAATTACTTTTTATATGCTGATGATACAGTGCTTCTTTACTCGGGACGCGATAAAAATGACATCGGAGACGCTATCAACGAGGATCTAAATTCATATAATTTATGGTTGAAAGAGAATAAACTAGCGTTGAATATTTCAAAGACAAAATATATTATCTTTAAGCAAAAGAACAGGGAAGACATAGATGTTGATATAAAAATTAATGGTGAAAAGCTGCAAAGAGTGCTCGAACTTAAATATCTTGGCCTTACTATCGATCACCGTCTAACCTGGCTCCCGCATATAAACAACTTAAGGAGGCAATTAGCACCAATAATTGGATTGTTACGAAGATATGAGGAATTTCCAAAAAAAATCAAGCATCTTGTTCTGAATGCCTTCGTACTGTCAAAAGTACATTACGGAGTGGTAATTTGGAGTCAGTCCTCAAAGCAACACCTAAATATAATTTCCAGGATATTAACCAAGGCGTATAAAAATATACATAATCTCCCAAGGCTCACACCAACAAACATAGTGTATCAATCATGTAACGCATTAACTTTTAACCAAATCATTAAAATGGAGAAAGCCAAGTTTATCTTCAAAAGTTTAAATCTCAGCTTGTCGTCACAAACACCATTTATTAAAGTCTCACAAAAGAATCAATACAGTACTAGGAACGCAAACCAATTTGTAATTCCTTTTGCAAGGACAGATCGCCTGAAGAACGATGCTACAAATGACGCCCTTCGTATATACAACAATCTTCCAGAATCAGTTAAAGAAGCGAATTCTCTTATGGTTTTCAAGAAAAGACTTAGAAACTATTTAATGAATAACGATTGAATCTCAGTGCAGAAACTTTCAACATAGCATCTTAGGTCAATTATTGATCCTATCTTCGAGATGCCTCGAGAAACACCTACTATTATTATAATATCAGTCCAGTAATTTCAACATAGCATCTTAGGGCATTGTTGACCCTATCGTCGAGATGCTTGAAGAGACAGCTATTCTTTTAACTCAGAGTTTTTTTTACTGCGTCGAATTTATAATTTTTTTTATCTCTGAGAGCTGATCACGATATTGACAAGACAAGTTTAACCGGAGGACTTCACATATTTTTGTGTGCCCCCTTATACCGATGTGTTATACATTGCCTGGGTGGCACACCTGAGGAAACGACGAAATGTGAAGTGCAGATCGCACGAGCGTAGTGCGACGAAGAAAGTGTGATGGAGAGAGTGGAAGGGAATGGAGGTAAAAAAAAAAAAAAAAAAAAAAACTAAATGATAAGTCCTCGAAGTAATGCGTCAATGTATCTTTAAAGTTATAACCGTCTCGTCTGCGTACAAAATTATGCAAAACGCATGCTGTCTTCGTTACTAGAACAGCAAAATCTGGTGGAATGGTCATACTCGTATGAAAAATTCTCCACTTGTTTGAAAGAATGCCGAAAGCACATTCTACAATACGTCGACCTCGAGTCAGTCGATAATTAAAGACTCGACGTTGATTATTGAGGTTACATCTTGGATAAGGTTTCAAAAAATTATTGTTCAGTGGAAAGGCCTCATCGCTTAGAAACACATATGTTAGAGCTTTTCCATTACTTTCTGGCCGAGGTTTTGCTTCTTGCGAATTGAGGCAATTTTCTTTTAACCTTTTCCTAAAAACCCAATTGTTGAAAATATTACTATCACTGTCTCTGCCAAAAGCTCCCACGTCAATAGCTATGAACCGATAGTCTGAATCTACTACTGCCATCAATATAATTGAAAAATAATTTTTATAATTATAAAATGCAGACACACTGTGCAGAGGTGAGATCAAACGGATATACTTCCCGTCAACTGCACCTACACAGTTGGGGAAGTTGGAATTTCTGTAAAAATTTTCCGAAATTTCTATCCAACGTTCTTTTGATGACGGTGGTTTCATTTCCAAGGGTTGGTACACTTCCCAAATAGCTTCACAAGTTTCCTTAACGAGCGCAGACACAGTTCGGCTTCCAACCAAATAATCAGTTTTTAATTCTTCAAAATTACAACCAGTTGCCAGGAACCTGAAAAAGAACAAAATATAAATTAATTTTTACGATAATTGTATAAGCAGGCGATACAGTAAGAAAATTTTGACTTTATCAGGTAGGGCTCAAAGGCCGCTATAACAACAAATACTAAAAATTTTATAAAATAAGTACCTATTTAAGGGGGCTATAGATAATATACAATAATATTACGGAACCCTACGCACGCTACTCCAACTCTCACTTGGCCAATTTTTTACTTGTATCGATTTTAAAATTTTATTTTTAAAGTATTTCAGGTGCCGATTTGAAAAGGAAGTGGACCAATACTAGAGATTATTACCGAAAAGAACTACAAAAATAAAAAAAAATGTCTACTGGCAGTGCAGCTAAAAAGCCCAAAACATATATTTATAGTCATTTGTTGTACTTTCTCACACCCATATTTTCCAAAAGAGATTCAGAAGGAAACTATCCCAATGATTCTGACTGTACTCAACAACAACAATCAGTAAATGAAGATAATGAAACAAAAGATATTACTTCTATTGAGACACCAGTACTGACTTCACCTGGGCCTGTGGTTACACAGAAAAGAAAAAAGGATGTCCCAACCCAAATACTACGTATATTGCAAGAAAAGCAAAAATCTAATTCAAATTCATCCAGTACGAAAAATGAAGAAGAAGATGATGACACCAAATTTTTGTTAAGCTTCAGAAGCTATATGGCAAAAATGACGCACCATCAAAAAATTGATTTTCAACTAGGAATGCTGCAATTGGTTAAAAAAGTCACTATGGGGAAAGAACCGTCACCGCAGTCTCAGTACACGTACTGTGATAACTCTTCAGGGTCATTTTCAAGCCCTCGTTCTGTCCACTCATATACTCCTGTACCGCAAACCTCGCCTTATAACATTTCATCTCCATCACCAACTTACATACCATCTTCACGAAACGTATATGTACCTCAAAATTCACCTATATATTATAAAAGTCCATCTCCATCTGAACCTGAAAAAAAAATTTATTCATCCTCCCAACAGATGAGTACCTCTAAACCTAAGCTTGTTATTCGCTCAATTACTAATGTCACACCTGCCCATTTAAATACTCAGCAAGATCCCGTGCAAGACTATCCCGAGTGTTCTGTACCAGAGAATAGTGTTGAAGATAATGAGGCTGCGCAGTTTTTAACTCTCCAGTCTGAAGGTTCTCATGATGATACCGAAAATATTAATAATTATTTAAAATTTAAATAAGCAAATTGTAATGTGTAATGTTTATGCATACAACAGTTTGATTTAAAATAAATACATACCTTAATGTTATTGTTAACTTTTTTTCCGTGTCCAAACACAATCTCATGCATGTATTTTGCTTTTTTATTTTCTCTCGTATGCCATTATGAAGCTCATCAAAGGATTTCATTGACATCCTATAATATTTGAAGAATTCATCTGGGTGTGCTCGTAGTTTTGCTCTTTTGAGATAAAATTGACTGTCTGTTAATCTCCGAGTATTCAACGGGTGTACCCAGTAACGTCGATTCCTCTTCTCCTTGTTAAGGGCTAGTAAAAGTTCAACCGCAATTAATTCGTCGTCGTCGTCCATGCTTACGTGTTTTTACAAGCGTGTCACTAGAGAAACTGGCGGCATAAAATTCCGAATAAAAGTACCGGACGTTTGCGCTAGTCTCATCGAATTCCGAATCTGAATTCCTGATCAGGAAACCTAATCCGGAATCCGAACGTTTGCGCCCAGCCTAAACCGGTTTTTTCTTTCGATTTCAAGAACTGGTTAAAAACCGGATACAAAGGATCAGAAAAATACTGAAAACAAAAAACCGAAAACAGTTTTTCGCCATCCCTACCTAGGCAGCATAAATGATATTTCGATGTTTGATTGGTTCGTGTTATTTCTTGCATGCGTTTCGTTTCAATGCGAAGGAATTCACGTAGAGTGCGGAAGTGAAGCTAGCACTCGATACACAATAAATGCAAAATGCTTGAGGACTGAAATGAGGGCTCTTTCATCCTTAACCTATAAATGAATTACATCGCTTAAAAGTAATTTGTTGGCTTGGGTTCTAGACTTTAATCTTTTGTTTTTAACGCAAAGATGAATATCCTTCAGTTAATTTTGATTTAAATAATTTTGTGCGTGAAAAATCAAAGAACCCCTTATCCCTGAAGTTAAACAATGGACATAAAAATATATGTTACATTTAATTTTGATTCTTTTTTGAATCGAACCATCCTTAACTTTGATAGGTGGACAGGCAGTCTTCTTGTTAGAAGAACTTTGTATAACTACCAAAAATATTGTATAAGATAGCAGAAACAGCGATAACTCAACGAGAAATAAACTTTCAACACAAGTTACAAACTTAAAACCACTTATAACATATAAAATATTTATTGTTTTACGTGTGAGCACACTTAAAATCTTTTATGCATCATTTGTTTCCTTTTATATTCTTCTTTAAAGCGTTGAATTTGCTGTTCAACCATCGCCCTTTGGCGTCGCAGCTCTTCCCGCTTTTTAATTACCATTTTAACATCACTTTTCAGATCAGCTAACATTTTCTCAGCTTGGGAAAGTTTCGAATCCTAAAAATAAAAATTAACGGTTAAAATTCATTAACAGAAAATTGTATTTAAACTAACACTCAATGCAAGCGCACGTGTTATATGTTTCCTTTGTTTCTTTTGAAATTTAGCAATTTCAATCCAATGCTTCGGCACTTCCCAAGGCCTCGGATGAAACAGTTGCTTGCATTGTTCCGACATCTGATTATTAATTGGCTGTAATTTGATGAGAATTTTGCATACAGGACACCGTGTCGCATTGGTTGTTTCATCTGAAGAAATTTTATTATGCTTAAAATCCAAAGAATAGACAAAAATGAAATTTACCTCTTTCAATGCATGGTCCACAAAAAATATGCATACAATTGGTGAGAAATAATTGTTGATTCCTTTGTAGCAAGGACACAAAACACTTATTGCAATGAACCCAACTGAATTGATGGATTTTATGTGATGTCATGGCTGGAGCTTGGATTGAAATGAGTTAGTTGTTTTGAAAAATCGTTATCAACCATCCTGGAGCTGTTTAAAATGGATACCGCTAATTTTGATATTGCATTTAATGCTGACTAACTGTAAGCTGCATTCAGCTGACAGTGCAAATACTTACAATTTTGATAGGAAATTAGTTTAATGAATTATTATACTAGTATTTTATGTGAATCATAATGAATGGTAATGCGACAGCGCAAATCGAACCCTGATCTTCAGTTATTGCCAACTTGTTCAGTAATGAAACTTTTGGCGTTTCATGCGGTAAACATGGTACAAAGAATAACAAGGTATGCTCACTCACGAAAGCTCCATCGCCATTTTAAGCTTTTGTGACGTCACTGTGAGCGATGAGCGACTACATGGGATCGACTGCATTGCGTGATTTTCGCTTGATCGAAAATTGGTCGAATGTGCAATTGCATACAAGTATCTTATTATTGTGTTCGCAGTGTGTTAAAATATAATTCATAATGGTTTATTGTAGTGTAAGTGGTCGCAATAATAACAATAACCGTAAATCCAAAAACAAATTTACTGGGCGGTTTTATAGCTTCCCGAAATCGAATGCTTGTAAAGATTGGGTTATTGCATGTAACAAAATTAATTTAAACGTAAAATGTGCAAGAATTTGCTCGATACATTTTGATGATCATAGTTACACTTTAAAAAGTAGACTATTGAATGAATGTGTATCTAAAAAAAATTAGTTTTGGATGCGGTGCCGACACTTCATCTGCCAGTTAAAAAAATTATCACGGAGAGAACAAAACGTGCATCCAGAAATTCTAGGAAAAAAGAAGTTGAAAGAATTCTGAATGAATCAACTGTGTGAGTATATTTCTGTTAAACTATTAGGAGATTTGGTAGATGTTCATAAGTGGGGTTCCACCCCAATTTCTCGAGAAAATAATTCCGAACGATTAGTATCCACCAAATCAGTAACAAATAGTTGATTTCCCTCAGAGGAAAATAATTTCAATAATAGTTATTAAAACTTACCTAAATCGCAAGGCTATGAATATTAACTTATGATTGGACTTAAGTTGATGGAGTAAAGGTCACATTTAAATTCAACGGAAATAGGGACGCACTCCTTCATAGAATTTATATATATAAAGAAGAAAATCCTTTTCCCCATCTCCTTCAAGTCACATTTAAATTACAAAGGTATCCCTCTACATATTTTGCATAGTTTCAATTGCCAAACGTTAAGATTATGATTAACAAGAAAAGACGAATTCTTTTTATTTTGTCAAGGTTGGCAGAAAAATTGGAAAAATCACATTCGAATGTAAAAAGAAGGGAGAAACCCGTTGGCAATTTTTAAATCTTTAAATAATAATCATGAAAACTTTCTGCCCCCTGCGTAAAGTAACTATTTTTGAAAAATCTATAGTTCTTAAGTGTTTGAGATTTGGGTGAAGACCCACTTATGCAAAATTACAGGAAATTTTAATGTTAAAATTATTCATGAGTTGTTAAATTTAGAACTGATAGCCTATTAAACAAAGAACCAACTCCGGCCATGAGTCCTGCATCACAATTATATGTAGAAACTGGAAGTCAAACAGAGTAAACAATCGCTGTGAGAAGATTTCAGCAAAATATTAACTTCAAATTACTTTCTAGAGGAAGTCTTGAGTGCGAACTCCAGAATGAAAATTTCATACTAAGGAAAAAGCTAGAAGTTGTGCAAAAAGAAAATAATGTCCTCAAAAGTGAAAAGGAAAGATACTAAGCACAGCATGAAGAACTTCATAATTCAATACAACATATATTTACTGCTGGCCAAATAAAAAAATTAAAGAAAGAATCAAAATGCATAAAATGGAGCCTTGATGACATTTCATCTGCTATATGTTTACACTCAGCTGGATCTCGGGCTTACAGATATATATACAAAAAAGGCTTTCCTTTACCAGGAATGTCAACGCTAAGAAGGTGGACAATGAAAATTAACGTGCAGCCAGGAATTCTAACGGAACACGTTTCATCAATCTAGGACTGGACAGAGGTGATTATGTCATCGCAATTTTTGTGGATTTGAAAAAAGCATTTGATACAGTTGATCATGATCTCTTGCTTCGTAAACTTGAATCGTATGGTATTCAGGGGAGTCCTAAGCAGTTGTTTAAGAGTTACTTGGAGGGAAGATCGCAGAGAACTTTAATCAACAATGTCCTGAGCGACCATGCACCTACGGAAACAGGAGTTCCCCAAGGTTCAATACTGGGCCCTACTTTGTTCCTGCTATATACAAATAATCTAAATACATGTGGGCTGACGGGATATCACACATTATATGCTGATGACACAGTTCTACTTTATTCAGTACGAGACAAAACTGCCATTGAGAACACTATCAATGACGACCTAGGAAAATTCCATCAGTGGTTAATTGGAAACAAACTAGTATTGAACACATCAAAGACAAAATATATTGTTTTTAAGCAAAAGAACAAAGGAGACATAGATGTCGAACTAAATATTAATGGCGAAAAATTGCAAAGAGTGCTAGAAATGAAATATCTTGGTCTTATCATAGACCATCGTATGACCTGGTTACCACACATAAATAGCTTAAGAAGGCAATTAGCCCCAATAATAGGATTGTTAAGAAGATATGAGGATTTTCCAATGCACATCAAGAAACTTGTTCTAAATGCGTTTGTCCTGGCGAAATTGCATTATGGAGTACTTATTTGGAGTCAATCAGCGAAGCAACATTTAAACAGTATATCCAGGCTGCTGACCAAAGCGTATAAAAACATTCTGAAGCTGCCATTGCTTACTCAAACTAGTTTGGTTTACCAACTGGCAAAATCATTAACCTTTAGTCAAATTATTATTATGGAGAAAGCGAAGTTTATCTACAGAAATTTAAAAACTAATGGATCGGAACGAGCGCCATTAATTAAGGTATCACAGATCAACCCATATAATGCGAGGAATGCAAATCAATTCGTAATACCTTTTGCCAGAACGGATCGACTAAAGAACGATGCAACGAATGATGCTTTGCGTATAAATAACAATCTACCAGAAATTGTTAAGGAAGCAAACTCACTTTTCGTATTTAAGAAAAGACTAAGGGAGCATTTAATGAGTACTGATTGAAGCGTGGACCTGTAATTCTGCTTTTATGAGCCCAGTATCTTAGGGCGTTCTTTTTGACCCTATCGGCGAGATACTGAAGTGACAGTTACTCAGAGTTTTTTTTTGAATGCGTCGTATGATATTGAATTTTTTTTTTATCTCTGAGAGCTGATCATGATTTTTTTGGACTAGATGTTCACGAAAAGGACTAGTTCACATTATATTGTGTGCCCCCTTATACCGATGTGTTAAACATTGTCTGGGTGGCACAAAGGACCAAGCGACGTAATGTGAATGCAGATCGCACGAGCGTTGTGCGACGAAGAAAGAGTGATGGAGAGAGTGGTAGGGAATGGAGGTAATTAAAAAAAAAAAAAAAAAAAAAAGTACTCAAATTAATGGAAAAATCCAACCTGAATAGAAACGACAGATTATGCATTTTATCTTTTGACGAAATTAAAATAAAATCAGAATTTGAGTATGACCGGGGGACTGATAGCATTATAAGCCCATCAAACTATGTCCAAGTTGTGATGGTTAGAGGGCTGATAAAGAAGTGGAAACAACCTATTTTTTACAACTACGACTGCAATATGATGGCTCCTATTTTGAATAATATAAATTCGCTATTGTATGATGCTGGATAAATTGTGGCTGCAATAGTATCCGATATGGGCCCTGGTAATCAAGGACTTTGGAAGAATAGATATTGAAAATACATCCTTCGCACACCCAAAAATACAGGAGGGCAAAATACTTGTTTTTGCGGATGCTCCCCATTTGTTAAAACTTGTTCGGAATCATTTTTTGGATACAGGATTTATTGTGGATAGCAAGTATATCAACATAAATCCAGTCAAAGAAATTTTTGATGCATCAAATCAATCAGATTTAAAAATTACACACAAAATTACTTATGCACACCTAAATCCAAAAAATGCTTCCAGACAAAACGTAAGATTAGCAGCCCAACTTTTATCACTTGCTGCTTAAAACGCTTTATGCAGAGCGGTAGGCTCAAAAACGATAATGTGATTGAATGTGCTGACTTTATTAAGCTGATAAATGATTGGTTTGATGTATTCAATGCCAAAGTTCCAGAAATTGACATGAGGGATCGAAAAAAAGCATATGGTCTGGCATTAGAAAAGCAGGAGCGGATATTGAAAGAAGTCGATGAGTTGATGTTGAAGCTAAGAGTTCCGAATAAATCTCACCTGCTTCCTTTTCAAAAAGGCATATTAATCAACAACAAATCCTTAAGAGATATGTATGTATATTTGAGAAGCAGACAAGGTCTTCAGTACATTTTGACAAACCGGTTGAATCAAGACGTGCTAGAAAATTTTTTTAGTGCAAAAGATCCAAAGGAGGACTAAACGATCATCCGACAGTTCTGCAATTCAAATATAGACTAAGATCGTATTTGCTTGGTAATTTACTTCTATAATTTCTATCTCCTTTGTTCGTGAAGTTTGAGAACCTTCCTCCATCGTGTAGCCAATATTTTGCATGTTGTAACACTTAAAAATGTTATTTTACTTCATTTTTTAATAAATAGCAAGGAACGAAACTGTAATGTGACGCCTACGCCCGGGAATCGAAGTGATTCCGATCCCGAACCCTGGCAACCGGCCAGATATGTATGACTTCGAGGTGTAAGCGGACTTCATCTTTCGTGCGGATATCATTGCGCAGAAAATATTTTTTTTCAAATATTTATATCTGTGGATATAAATATTTGAAAAATAAAATTAATTAAACCCCGACACATTTCGAAGCATATCTATCTGGCAATGCCTCCCACAGTTGCCATCCAAAACATCGAATAGAGGGAAAAATGGAAACTGGTTGGAAGTGTCATTCGTCATATAACCTTCAAAGTGGCGACTAACCCTCACGTGCAAAGTGGATTCGATAGTTGCACAGTTCAGGCGTTTACTGGAGCAGTCTGGCGAATATTTCATAGGCCCGACGATTGAGGTCGAGAAACAAAAAAAAAAAAGAAAAAAGGTACGATTAAAATATTCTACGATGGGATATTGATTCAGATGTTTACAGGATTGAAGAGCTACACAGTCTGCATTTCCTACTTCAACGGGAAAGTTACCCCCTGTATCCACTTCCAAGCCGATGACTGTATCAAGTGGAGAACTGCTGGAAATCTTACCGGAGGAGAATGCTGTGCTGTTCTTGTTCATGGTCTTAACCTTCTTCTGTATTTATAAAGTGGAACGTAAGTGTCGGGAAAATTGCTTGTTGCAATCAGAAAACGGAAAGGGTGATCCAGATAATGACGGAGAATCATCAGCAGTATTGATTGAAAAAGGCGAAGACTCCGACGAAAGTGATTATGTTGGCAATCGGCAGAGTAACAACTGTGTAGTATGCCGAGCGACCACATTACGCTTTGATCATCACAGTTTTATATTGGATTACTGTATTTCAAAAGCAAATCACAGGTACTATCTCTTTGGCTTAATTTTTGCTATTCTTGCTCTGTTGTTGGCTGCCAATTTAACCTTGACCGCGGTGTGCCATCCATTTTTGCTATTCCACATTTTCGGAGTGCATATCCTGCTACCAGACGATTGCAGCGAGGTGTTCGATCAATATCTTATCGGTCTACTCCCTGATAATAGCAATTTTGGCAACAGCAGAGCTAGTCATCCAAATTTATTCTATATCGAAAGGAGTTACACTCAACGAATGGAAGAGAAATCGGCGAGTAGGAAATAGGAAATCATTATGCACAAATTGGCGAAATTTTTTATGTTAGTTGTAATAGAAACGGCCTAGCGAGAATCTAGCAGGTAGTTTTCGATAAGACGTGAAGGTAGAAATAATTTCACGGAAATAAATTTAATGTAGGACAAGTAAAAAGTTGCTTTAGTTAAAAAGCATTACACTGCAATTATTATGAGATAATACGATTTCCAAAGTACTTTCATATTTATATTAATAATTCTAACGTCTATTATCTATAGAGTATTAACTTAAAGTTAATATAAATTACAGGACATGTCAAAAATTTAATGTTGCAAAAAAGGAAGGTGGTGAACATTTTTTTTAAAATTTCTTGTCCACGATAAATGCCACTCGATATTCATAAATACCTGAAGACCTTCCACTTTTGAAGATCGTTTACAATAAGATACCTTGGATATAACATGTTTAGGTCATTTAGAGTAGTCTTTGCGAACATTATTGCTAATTGACTACCTTGAGGTCGGTAACAATTTGCTTGAACTTCTTGTCCACGATAAATGCCACTCGATATTCATGAATGTCTGACGAATTGCCATTTGTGAGGATAGTTTACAGTAAGATATACCGGATATAATATTTTTGGGTACTCAGACTAGCCTTTCCGAACATTGTTGTTGGACATCTTTGACAATCACTTTTAATTTGGGTTTCAATAATGCCTCCACCATTTGATTTAGGTGTTTCATCATCTTTATACAGTCCAAATAGTTAGTGGAGGACTCGTCTGGCGCATTGGTTCGCGAGTCAAAGCTCAAATTTTGTATATTGGTTTTTCTGTCCGAGTAATGAGCTGTGAGGGGCTCTGATTGAAAAATGAGGCAATAAATTAGAAGAAAAATTAAGAAACTCGATGTAAAAATTCAATTTAGATTAGTATAGAAGTCTATTATATGATTATCTATAGTAAACGTTAACTCGTTAACTCAAGGAGTTGTCACCACCTACCTTTCGGACTAGCAAGGATCTGCTACCAGCTTCTATTGAGTGGCTCCGTTATTTCCTCGGTTCCTCTTTATATGCTTTTCTTTGACTCTAGTCTTCAACGCTTTCATTGGTGAGAAGCAATTTGACCATTGCGTTACAAGTTGCGCGATTTTATGCTTTGGAGTCCAATACTTTGTTATTTGTGATCCAGTGGATTAAAGTTGCGTTCAAGTCACCGATGTATGCTCTCAAATGATCATGTTTCTTCTGATCCAGCTTTTGAGCCCTTGTTCAGTTCCCTGTTGCATTAAAAAGTAGCTTTGTACTTCTCTGGAAACCGAAATCTTTTTTTTAGTCCTTGTTTTCCGTTAAGAGTCCTGCTACATCTTCGGTGGCGCTAAAGTCTAAATCTGGGATAGTCTTCTCGATCCATTGATCACGTCCGCCAGTTTAATTTCTTAGCGATATTTTTCTATCAGCGTCAACTGAGTCCTCCTATCATTTGCGTGGCCTTTCTTGTGCCCGGTGAATTTCATGCGTCCCTTCATCACTTTCCTAAGTATCCTAGCTTCCAGCATACGCTCGACATGACCGGCTTGTTGTAATTTTTTCAATATTGCGATGCTAGAAGCTCGTGGTTCGTTTAATATATTAAATGCATAACTCTCCTTGCTTAAATGAGCACGAATATTCGACATAATTACAAAATCCAGGGAGTTTAAACAATATAGATAGAGCGATGGTTGTTTTCATTTCTTAATCAATTCCTTACAATATGCGTCCATATTTTTTTAGACTGTACTGAGCCTACAAATGCCTTTCAATCTTTACATTAACTTAAACAAGTCATTTCTGATTTCCTACCTGCCGTATAAATATGATAAATATATTGTCAAATACTATGAAGTCATTCTTTAGATGTTAAGTTAAAATATTAAAAATTTATTAAGAATTATTTGTTATTTGTTCAATTATCTTATTATCTTAATTATTATTATTAGTATTATTATTCTAATTACTTTGCAAGAGTCTAACGTAGCTTTGACATGTTTTTTTTTCTTTAAACAAATCCGATTTATAGTGAATCGCAAAGAAATTATTGAAATTATTGTTTTTAAGTTTGTTTATGCATATATATATACCTACATTTTGATGAATAACAACATGAATTGCTAAACAGAACCACGACTTTCCTTTTCAGCGGTTCTTCTTTTTCAGTGGGAAGAGAGAGTGCAGGGTAGGTATGTCGTCGCGAGGGTAGGGTTTCGCCAAATCCGCTGAGGTCGGTTTCGCGTCGCGTGCGGTACGCGGTACCTTTGATTGTTTCGTTATTTTATTTAGAGTAGTCTTCGTCGGGTTGAGTTAGAGTAGTATACTTTTCGGTACCGCGGCGTTTTGACGCGGGAACGCGAAAGAAAAATTAGATCTTGAATTCTTGACTGGTTATAAGAAGAAATACGGAGTAACGTAAAGTAGGTTTCCTCTCCGTATGGTTTGTTTTGATAACGCGTTTTGGAAAATGGGCATGTTCAGGTGGCTGAAATATTGTAATTGAGCGTAACCCATTCGGAGACCCGCGACCGAAATCCTCTCCGAACTAGCTGGCCGACAAGCAGCCACCGCGTGAATTGGTTACGGTGCACGGATTGGTTGACCTGTTGGTACCATCCGTTGGCACTACTCAGACTTAACGTCTAGAACCGATGAGAGGTCGGTTCCGCGTTCGAACCTAAAAGGTTGAAAATCATTACAAAACAATTCTTCAGTCTTCAAATGTAGAAAAGGATAGTGATTTTTCTTTAAATTTAAATTATTCAGAGCAACACGAGGCTGTAATTACCCATTCATTACTCGAATTAATCTCAAGGGGTCAAATTGATTGCGATATGCGAGACAATGAAGACAAGGAATTCGATGAGCTACATTTAGATGCTCTTGAAAATTTGGCTAGCTATATGATAAGGAAATGTGGATACGCTAACAGAAGCGAATATTTTGATAGTAGTCACCATTCCTTTACTTGGGTAGACGAAATTTCGGAAGACGGCCTGATAAAGCCATCTGAGCGTTTTTTGATAGAAATTAAAAAGTTAGAATCCATTTTTGTAGCTGTGAATGCAAATAGTATCACAATTAGATCAGGATCTATTCAACATTTAACTAGTTTATCTGCAAACGTTGATTTGGACAATAAAGCCAAAGAATTGTTTTATCGATGCAGAATATATTTTCGATTAAAACATTTAAATGTGAATATTCGGGAAAATAAATACAGTGATAAGTCAACAAAAATGAGAAAAATATGTACATAACAACTTTAAACTAACAAAAAACTAAATTGCTTCAAATGAATAAAATTTATTTAAACTTGAGCATATGATTTTGTAAATTTCGTAGGTAGATAGGAGACGTATACGGTAGGTAAATGTTTGAATCACTATTAATTTCATGTTCATAATACAAATTTTGAAAATAAACCCAGTGACCTGAACAAATTAAAATAAAATGGTACAACATATAACATATCGTAGATATTTCCAATTCAAATGGCAGGTGGCGAAATGGTCTCAGTTTTTTGGTTACACGTCACTGATAACAGGTTACTTTGATTACATGCACATTCAATTTTTGGTTACTAGGAAGAAGGATCTAATACCAAAGTGCATAGGAACGAGAAGAAAATTGCTTCTCCAAAAAAGCGTATTTCTAATAATTCCAAGCCTTTGTTTTTTAGGGTTTTGTACTAAAATACAAAACCCTATTGTAATCGATTTTGTCTGCCCGTCTGTCCGTCCGTCTGTGTGTCACAGCTGTTTTTCTGCGAAACTATAACAGTTACAGAAACCTAACCTGGTAAGCATATCAGAAGTGATTGCCTCTTGAAAGTTCAGCTGTCAAAAAAATTTTCAAAGAGTTTGTAATATTGATTACAAAACAAATTTTCGTATTTGGATAAGTGGCAAAAACATATGTTGGAAGATTGAAATAACACCTGTTTTTTATAATGCATCAATTCCTTCTAAAATATCCAAATGATATCACGTAATATCGAACAGAAGTAGAAAAAAATACTCCCATATTCCGAAAAGTTATGCCTAAAATTCACCAGACCCATAACTATTTGAAATTTCGAACTAATAATCAACAACCGCTTATTGTGAAAATTCACTCAATCAAAGGTTTTAATGTAAAAAATATACAGAAAAAAACCAGTATAAAATACTTAATAGGTATAGAGATATCCTCGTTTAATTTCAGGATGTCATGTTCCCCAGCAAATCTTAGTTGTGTCTTTGCTTCAAGAATTCAGCTTAAGTAACCATGGAATTAGAAACAAAGATCATACGTCAAAAGGTATGAATTCAATGTAATTAAAAATTCTTGAAACTTCACTTCATGCTATGAAATAAGCCGCAAAAATTATTTACAATCAATATTTCAATACATTTTACATGAAAGCTCTAGGCAATTCGCTCAACGTGACGTCACACAAAAAGCTTTCCTCATGAGCGGCCATACCTTGTTATTCTTTGTACCATGTGCGGTAAACACAATCAACTTTATAATAAAAGCACCCCATCTGAAGCTTATGCGCAGAAGGAAAAACTAAGCTGCAGATAAAACCGGGATTCGAATCCATTCCCTGGGACTTTGTAACGGTTTCCTACTCCGTCTCGTTCGATCGCAATCAGAACCGACCTCTCATCGGTTCGAGACGTGCAGTCTTGGAAATGGCAACGGACTGTACCCTTCAGGTCAACAAGTCCGGTCACACTTTAGTCTACTCCGTGGTGGCTGCTTGTAGGCTAGCTAGTTCGGAGAGGAGTTTCGGTTGCGGGTCTTAGGTGAGCAGACTAAGTCCGAGTTACGTAACTCAGCCACCGGTTCACATGCCCGATTTCCAAACGCGTCAACAACTACTCATCCAGAACGGGAAACCTACGTTACGTTAGTTCTGGATGTGATCTCTCCACAGATCTCAAATCAAAACACTACAAAATCACCATAGGCGCGTTACCGAATCACCGACGCGGTACCAGAAATAAGCTAAACTACCTCAAGTCCAAAATAACCTACTCTAAGAAAGAAACGAGCGCAAACAAGGGTACCGCGGACCGTAACCGACTAGAAATCAATCATCCACAGATTATGAAAACCTAACCCTCTTCAAGACATACTTACCCTCGATCATCATTTCCGCTGCAAAAGAAAGAGCATGCGGAACGGAAAGGCTTATTGCTTCTTTAGTAATTCATTTTGTTATAATTTGCAGATATTTTTAGCAATCAAATACGTTGTAAGAACGTACAAAAAATACATAAAGCAAATTTACAATTGATTTCAAAATGTAAGCGAGGCCTATAAAATTTTCTAATTCGGGAATTTTCTAACATAATATCTTTTCATTTGCAAACTACTCTAATCAAAACATATATATGTCTTTATGCCTAGTTTTGTTTTTTTTCCTAACAAAATTAATATCAATGATAATGTGATCTTAGAATGAGAAATGAACTAATATAGAAGGCATTTGTCCATTAAATCAATTAGTTTAACTAATTTACAGAAGATACAAATTTAATAAATCTATATTTAACACTTAATTCAACAATTATGACATCATAATCATACTAATTTGTCGTTGGTAGACCAGTCGTGTCTCAAATTTATCTATCGGGTATTTAAAAGCAAAACAAAAGGTAAAGCACAAAACTTTATGAACAGCCACATGCATTAAAATTCAATTCAAAATGAGAACCAATACGAGCTTATCATAGCCATTTAACTTAAAAATATCACTGCCGCCAAAAATTAGAAGTACTTGGTGGACCCGCCCTGTATGGTGGATTAAAAATTCTATAATACGATTCTCAGATTAGAAAACATGCAGTTGAACCCTAGTCATAAATTATACATGTATATGAAATTTCATTTTTAATCTTTTTACTAAATACTCTGCACTAAAATCGAATGCGAAAAATATGTGGATTCAATAATAGAAACGATAAACTCTCAATGACTAAACTGTACTTTGCCTTCACAAACACAACCGAGCTCATAATTGTGTACGGTAGCACTCAAAGAGAAAAAATATATCGCCCGCCATACCAACTTTTCTTACGTACAAAAGATCCGAATAAAAATCTCAAACTGTCACTAAACTACTTCCTCCTAACCAACTTCTCACTAAAGCATTAACTCATACATGATTCTAAAAAATGTTCAGGAAATGAACAACTAAACTATTTCAAAAGGATTAAAGAAAAATTTTTCCTTTACCTAATCAACGAAATATTAAGGGCCCCGGCTGCTTTCAAAGCTTATTCTTTTGGTTCTCAGAACCTTTGAGAAGTGTATCGATATCCTGATCTTACCGATGACGCCAATATGAAAAATTTTCAAATACAACTATCGCCTGGATAATGTTCATACTTTTAATATCTGGGCTGGCTTTTCCTCGAGACAGGTTAAACGTTTAGCTACTACAACTCTTCCTTTTCTTAACACCATTCCAGTTTAACAGCTGTAATTGGTCGCTTGCGGACTTATCAAAGAAGTTTACATTCATATACGATTTACATCGATTGTAGGAGGAAACATGTACCAAAGGAAGCAAAGAGATTGGTAATGGGCAATGATAATTTTGAGCTGGTCTTTACAATTTATATCTCTAATTATTATAATTCCTAATTTTCAAACACATTTCCTTTACAATTATCCCAACGTGCTTGCTTCCTTATACAATTGCATTTCTAATTTACAAATTTCCGTTTTTCGTTATTCATTCTATTTTAACTAATGCATTGTTGCATTAAAATATCCATTGATCACTTTTTTGGCTGGTTCGAGTAAAGGTTTCATTAAGATAAACATTGTTACAGCGAACATTAACTTTTAGCTGTGTCATCTGTGAGATTCTTTAGTATCGGGCCTGGTTCTTTAGTCCATTCTGAATCACCCGTGACATTCCAACCTATAAACACAATTTGTTACAAACGTTTTGTGACCACATGATAACATCATTTTCCTAATATATTTTGTGAACAGGGGAATTAAATATCTTGTCATTCATTTAATTGGTTAAGTTTGATTATATGAATCAATTGATTTTATGCTTGTGATAATAGTTACAACAGTTTCTATATTAAATCGGTTGCGATTTTTTTCCGTTTTTAACTTTGTTTCCAAAAATTGCATTCTCATTTTCTATTTGTAACCTTAAAACAGAATCACATCAAAATTTGGCATCTAAAACACTGCGAAAACGATGAATGATCGCAGTCAAAGCCCTCAACTATGTAGATCGTGTTCATACTATGTGAAATGCCTTCAATTTAAGTCAAAACTTAAACATCAACACAGTGTTTATAACGAACAACTTTCATCCACACATGTTCGAAAAGTGGCTGAATTATCTATTTTCTGTGGCTTTCATTTAACCACAGCAAGCCATTTGGACTCTTGCTCCTGAGCTTGCATTTCTAGATTTTTTTAATGTATTCTCTGTATTTATTACTACGCTTTTTAATTCAGCTACTTGCGCTCGTAATTGAGCATTCTCTAAAATAACATCATCACTACTTACATTATTTCTATGTTCTTAGTGATTATTTAATCCTCCTGTATGAGAACTAGATGTATGATGATAATCATTAGGTTGTTTGCTAACGTGGTTGCGTTCTAATTGTTGTTTTAGTTGTTCGGTGTGCTTTTTCAGCTCAGCCTGATGCTTTTTCACAATTTCATTGATGTGTGTTGATATCACTTGCTGTACCCATGATCAGATGGTCATGCTAACGCTGATTCTGATGATGATGATACAATCGATTGAAGCATGCGAAGAGCATCTTCGTTTCCTTTTCTAAAAATGAATAGTAAATTATCACTCGCTTCGCAGATGTGGCCACACACCGATTTTACCATTCCTAGATTCTAGAGAAAGATGCGTCCAACTGTTACGAATAACCGTTGTTTTCATACCCTATGTTGCATTCCTTTTCACACTCAATGCACGACACTGACCACTTCTAATTCTGTACAATTTGTATGTTCTAAAACTTCAAATAAATGCGGCTTGCAGGTTGTGAAGTCAAATTATCACTTAAAATTTATAACTGATGCTCATAGAAAAACTCATGTGCTTTTTGACACTTTAAACCAGTTTCCACTTTCCTACCTTTTTGACGTTTGGATGGCAACTGTGGGAGGCATTGCCAGATAGATATGCTTCGAAATGTATCAGAGTTTTACTACAGTGGATCACATTGACAGAAAATATTTCTCCACAAATATAAATATTTGAAGAAAAATATTTTCGGCGCAATGATATCTGCACGAAAGATGAAGTCTGCTTGCACTTCGAAGTCATACGTATCTGGCCGGGTGCCAGGGTTCGGGCTGTATGAAATTTTTGACATGCTGAAGGTCTCAATGATTGTAAGACTGCGGAAGCTGCAATGGGCTGGACACATGAATCGTATGGACGAACAACGAATACCCAAAAAGGTATTCGTTGGAAGAACTGAAGGCCGGTGTAATAATTTTGGTTTGTATTCCTTGTTGTCGTGATGATCGGCGCTAGGGGGATGAGAAAGATGTCTAAGGAGCGGCGTCTGCAGTTATCTTAGCGAGGACATAATATTATCCACTACGCTTTGTTTACTAAATCCGCGGCGACGAATCGCGGATAAAATAGATTATCCTAACTTCCTGCGAAACACAGCAAAAGAATTGAACTCATTGTATGCTTAATCAAGAGTTATTCTTATTCAATATTTTCTTTTCTTTATATACCTTAAAACTAAAGTTACAATTTGCTTATAAACTAAAATCACTTTCCCATGCTTTTAAATGCTTACTCAATGTAATTATTAAGTGTGCCCTAATTAAAATGAAAGCATAACTTTGGTCTTACACTTTAGTCATCATTTGGAATTACAAATGCCCCATATTCAATCGTTCATAACATTGCCCCTGCATTACATTACTCGTATCAAATGACTTTATTATTTCTTACTCATAATAACTTATCATTCTGTACTCGTAATCATATGTACATTTGTACAAACATACATATGATATTCGCGGGCTTCATTTGTTAGCGTTGAACTTTATGAGTTGAAATGTGATCTCTTTCATTTGTACGTACACTCATAGCACGGTCGCTGGAAGAAATTAATACTGCGAATGCAATTTTACATGTCTTTCATATGGTGCATATGTAATTGCATTTAAATGCATGGAAAGTAATGTAATGTTTATATTATTACTATAGGTGAGGTGCAATATAAATTTATGCGAATTAAATTTAATAATAAGATTATTTTCTTTTTTTTAGATTATTATGAATATGTACTACACCTCCAATCTTTTTTTGATGAGTCTTATATATGTATTAGTTTAAATGCTATATATATTAAGACGAATCATAATATTTACTTTATTTATTGACTTCGTATTTACTAAAAGTTGAAACATTATTCTTATTCGTGTAATTTTATATTATTTTTGTGTACAAATTTATAAATTCCGTCTATATGTATTAAAACATTACTATCTTTTACGTCTAGTACATTTTAAGGACCTTTACAGGGTTTTTTGATGTTTGATGTTTTCATTTTTCAATAGAATCATATCTCCAATTTTTTGTTCAAAGGATTTATATACTTTTGTTCATTTACTCGTTTTAATTTGACATTTTCAATCATTTCTCGTGTTTTCAGTAGAGACGTTCTCAATCTAACTTTTAAGCTCATTTGCAGAATCTTCCAAATTATTAATTTTGTTTTTATCTTCAACTATTTAATTAGGAAGGCATGGAAGTTTTCGAATATTAATTCATAGGGTGTATAGTTTGTATCATGTGTGGAGTAGTAATGTATACAAAGGTATAATATGGTACCCATAAATCACATTCGTAATCATCAGCGAAAGAATACATGTATTCATTAAGCACTCGATGATTACGTTCGACTGAGCCTAGAGTCTGGTGATGGTACGGAGTGAAAAAAATCTGCTCTATTTTCACCAATTTGCGTATTTCTGACAATAGCTTATTTTTAAATTCAGTCCCTAAATCTGTCTTTAATCTATTAAAGTATCCAAACTTTAAAATAAATTTCATTAACTTTACCTAATGCTACAGTATGTGCTCCCTTATTTTCTATGGGGAATGCAACCACGAATTTTGTCAATTCGCATTGCAAAGTTAATATGTATCTTGTAGTGTGAAGAGTATTTCAAAATGTCCGTAAAGGACTGCAGCGATGGTCTGCTGCCTCGGCAGAAGAAGGTGTCAGTATCTGCCGAGAATGCCCTTGTCTGGGGACGCGTGAATGCGCTGGCAGGCTAGCATTGCGGTGTCGTGGGGCGGGTTCATTTCCCCAGCACAAGGACCCACTACAAAAAATTTCGCGCTCACGAATTTCTTGGGGTCGACCAAAAACAAGGCGACCGATGTCGCAAAAAGTGTAGGTAACTACACAAGGGACAACTGACTTGTTCATGGAACACGAGTAACAAGTAAAAAGAAGTGGAAGCAGGGTGACCTCGTCCTTACCCGGAGAGGCTCATGGCCTACAAATGAGAGAAGAGCAACCGGGTGGTGATGGAGCACCTGCGCACCCACCCAACCGGATTAAAATCCATATTTGTTGCAGTGGCCAGGTGTTCCTCTTCTGAGTGGAAAACTCATACAGCTTAACTTGCATAAGTCTTCCCATCAGAAGAAAAGTACCCCGATGAGCAATTTATGCCATAGAATTATACAATTCGATTGCATAACTCTATGCCATAAAGAGGCACTCTGCTTGGGCCACTCAACCCGCGACGTCACCTGAAACATAAGGAAGGATTAGTGAGTACCCGGTGGCTGGCTCATGTTTTAAGGGGGAAGCCTATCACCGTACCGGGTCCTATACCCGGTCAGAATTGTAAGAAAGGAAAGACCGACGTTGTACTTTTAACTAAAAATATTTTATTTTAATCGGCTCCTCTATATTTACAAAAATTATTTTGAGCAGTTTTTAAGAAAAGAAATCTCAACGTATGTTTGATCAGGCTTTTTGAAAATTCACGTCTGAGTCTTTGTCAATGAGCAATTATCATGAAAAATCATATGCGATTATAGTTAAATAAATACCTATTGTAGGAATTAGAAAATATTTTTTTCCAAGGATGGTTCTATCCATTTTAACTGCTTATTTACAATCCAACACCAATAGCACGTGCAACAGTGAATTTACTAGTCGAGAAATTAATTCGGTTAATAAACCGCTAACTTGTTCATAACAAGGCTCTGTAGAAAGATTTAAATGTAGTTAAGGAACGAATAAACAAGCGTTAGAATTCTTAAAATTTACTTCATGCTGTCACTTGCAATCTAATACTAAACATGTCTTTATCATTATTCTATCAATGAAGTTTATATGACGCAATTAGAAATGGTTGTTCTTTCTTGGATCCATAGCATATTTGTAAGTATACAGGAACTTTCCCTACCAATTTGATTTGTGTGTGATATATTCTTTTCTAAGCAGTTAAAATTCGCAAAAAAGAAACATACCTCTCTTTTCATCATCAATCAGTCTATAATCGAAATGAGTTTCAGCGATTTGCCAAAAACTCCAAGAAATCATATAAAATCTAAATCCCAAAACAATCCAACTTAGGAACTCTCTAAAAATCATACTTTGAATGTCTTTTCGTGATAATGCCGATGATGAGAATGTGATGAACCATATGATAATGTATCATTTGAACATTTTTGATGTCGTATAACGTTCTGCACTTCGTACCGAGGTTGAGGCTTGATGGTAGTGTACTCAACTCCGCTACCTTTTCCAATATTATAATTTCGATTCGAGCTTGAGCTCTTCCAACTGAACGTTCTTGAGGGCTGTGACACGATTACGAACTTTTTCCGCCAACATTTTCACCATTTCTTGTAGGAAGTGCCGTCGTATCGGGCCGGACATGAGGGCTGGGCTGTTTAGCAATTGTGGGAGAAAAGGGAGTTGATCGATGTGAACAACACTAGTTCCAATATCTAGAGTACCCTTTTTTTTATGTGCCGTTTGGGTAAGGTAACTGTGGCTGTGTGCTTGAATAATGATAACGTAATTTCTACTCTAGATTTATCAACCAAAATATTGACTTGATGCACTTTCATAGCCATTCACTGGATTCCAAATGTAAATATTGTTCATAAATATTCCAATGTGGAACAAACACAAGCGTCTTCAAACGTCACATTTGCACGGGTGTATGTATTATATGCAAAGCGCAAGTGTAGGAGCGATAAATGTAGAGGAGACAAGCAAAAATCATGAAATGTTTCGTCTCCACATATTGCAAATCTTTCGACTTCACTTTATCGCGTCCAATCAGTCATTCAAGGAAATTATTGGTCAAGGGTGAAACTTCGCACTATCCGAGGAGCGACACAAAGCACTTTCATCGTCCATTATACTACACATTTCCTCTCAATTTCTAGATTTTCTAAAAGCACCATTTTACGTTGCGTCATTACACTCGCATTATGATTTGGCCAACATATCAAAAAAACTGAAAATTACACTTCGAGATCTTAATATATTGAAAATATCTTTCGCTTTGTATTCCAAACAGATAGACACGATACGATATCCCAGCAAGCACCCCAAGGTTGTTCCTGAGCACAGTCCGTCTTGCCGTTCGATAATCAACCGAACGACACACACACACAGCCGAGTGACCGTTCCTCCTAGCGGATCGCGTGCAGGGCGACTTCATGCTTCCCAAAGACGATTCGAGGATTACGAATTCGCGTCCAATACCGGTGAAAATCTCGATTTTCCACACAAAATTTAAACGAGTCGCGATTATGCAAAATATTTCCTATATCACACTCAAACTTCGATATTTCTGCGTAGTGTTTCAACAATTCTCCCGCAATTGCTGTTCACTGTCTTGTATTCCCCTTTTGAAACCTCTACCCGCTGAGCTAACTACTCGCTCAAGCCCTGTACTTCCTCCTCGTGTCCACGCTCGTTGGCAATTCCCAGCAGACTCCCTTTAGCGACCATTTCCCGGCAACAGCACCAGCAACCTAAGCAAATGCCACTCCCGCTACCGCTATCGTTGGCATTCAATTTTTCCAACCAATATTCAGCATCTTGTTTATTCACTCGACGTGTTGTAGTTGACGACGATACAAAGTTTTAATCCCATTTCTTTTATTGATCTTTACCAGAGAATGCTCTGGCGGGTGAGTTATGGTAGAAGTTTGGGTGAAGAAATGGTCCGGTCGCAACACGACCCTGTGACGGACAATGGGGTGGTAGGCCAAGACGTGCCTTTAACTCGTCGCTGCAGGGTTGGCCGCCTGAACTTGAACTCTCTACATCTGAGACTCCGCTATCGCTGGACTTGGGGGGCAGAGATCTTGTACTTGATGTACAATAACTCCGGTGATACGGTGCAGGATGGAACGGTGCACCACTTAATAGATTATGTAAAAGAGGTCGATGTTGAGCAGCACTTTCTTGTTGTGGATGCGAATGACTGTTAGGATTAACATTTGAATTGCCACCATGTTGTGTTGATTGCTGCTGCTGTGATAACGACGGATGTTCAGTTTTAATATGGAGTGCTGCAGCCGCGGCCGCCGCTAATGCATGTGAGGTCGGTTGATGTTGTTGTAGACGATGTGTCGCTGGTGTAGGACTTGATGACTGTTTGATGATTGGAATTTCGGTATCTTTAATATCTAGGGGGCCGGCCCGTTCGACTTCCTATACACAAATTTTCCAAATCATTGATATTTGGAGACAACAACTTTTCGGCTAAAAGTGGATTCGCTATCGAATATCGACTTGTTGTTGCAGTTGTTGTAAACTATTATTTCCAATGGCCGTGTTTGTTGTTGATATACTTGGCATGAGCAAATTATTATTGGCATTTTGTTGTTGTTGCTGATGTTGATGCAATTGTTGTGCGGCGGCAAGATAATTTTGATTATTTGTATTGATTGTTTGTTGGGTATTATTCAAACTGTTATTATTTTCCTCTTGCTTCACTTCAGCTGCAGTGAAATCTGACAAAACACTATCCAGTTCAAATGAATTTTCAATCAGTTGTCGAGATATATCATCCGAGAGATCATTGCACAGTGGATCAAGTGGATTCAACTCACATGATCCACCTGTTACATCCTGGCCCTGATTTGTACTCGCGCCGGCAGTGACAGTATCCTGTAAACATGTCGAAATATCAACCATGCGTCCATCGTTTTCTGGGCACCATAGTAATGCATCGTCAATGAATGGGATCGCCGCGATGGCAGAGCCACTTCGGAAGGTTGTGGCTAATGCCAGCTTATTGCGTTTTATTTCCAGGAGACAAAGAAGATTTTCAGCAATTGCTTGCTGGATTTTCGTCATACTACTGCTTCGGTACTGAAGCCTCCAAAAATTGTTCTCTTAAATCCTTCTGATCAACTCTCGTTTATTTTTATCGTAGAAAAGACTTAAAACGAGCAATTTGGCTATTCAATCTTAATTTTAGTCTTTTTGAGTATCTGTCAAATTTTTTGGTCCAAAAAAATCCTGAACTTATTACAAGGCGAGATCCAGATTTTTTTTTTTTTTTTTTTTGTTGCAAATGTTTCACAACTTTACCTGCTCGATTACTACAATCTGTAACCATTTGAGATGCTAAGTGGACCTACGGTATCTACTTCAATTGTTTGAAAACGTGTAGTTGATGTGTCAGTTTTTACCATTTTTTCGGTAGTGTGCCGAACTTGCTTACTTATGCGACAAGTTTTGCAATTGTTGACATAACATTTTACCATTTCACTCATACCTTTCCAACAAAATCTTTGTTTTAATTTCGAACACCGAAATGTCCACCATGTGGTGTATTGTGAGAGTTTTCAATTAACCTCATTTGTTCATCTTTATTAGTTATTATTTTTGGCGGCTTGTAAATTAATATTCTTAAGCTTGTACGGGTATTGTTTCGTTGCAACATATTAAAATTTAGTTTAAATTCATTTTTATCCGTGGATTTAAATATTGCATCATCTTCTGATAATGAGATTTCGCTTATGTTCTCATTCTTGGCAAATTTCAACAGCTTTTCTAATGTTGAAACGTATTCCAAATTAGGCTTATCACTTTTGCTCTCATTAGAATGAATGGTACCATTTGTATTACTGTTTAATATCTTATCATTGGCAAGAACGTGTTTACTGCCAGATTTATCGCTATAAAATACTTAAATATATGTATTTGTCAGTGCGTACTATTTTATCTTTATTATTTGTGTTGCGCAACATAGTGAATTTCAATTTTGGTATACCCGTAATGTCAGACAAACTAGTGCAATCCCAACAATAGAGTTGATTAGGTTCTATTTTTCTGCTGGTGCATTCGTTGTTGACTTTGTTTTTAATTTTCGTATTGTTTGCCATGCCTCTAGTTATTACTAATAACTTTCGTTTCACTTTTTCATCAGTGTCCGGAGGTATCATTGATTTGGGTATATATAAATCTAGCTCGATTCTAGACAAAGCGTCTGCATTGGTGTTCATACTTCCTTTTTTATAGACTATCGTTAAGTCATAGTCGTATTGTGGTTAACTTTGATGAAGGGTTTTAATGACTGAATAAAAAAACAAGTGGTCTGTGGTCAGTAACCACTATGAATTTTTTACCATAAAAATAAGGTCTGAAAAAGTTTATAACCCAATGGATTGCCAAAAGTTCTTTTTCAATTGTTGTTTTGTTGATGTCAGGTTTTGCTAATGATTTACCGGCATAAGATATCGATAGATCGGAACCAATTTAACCTTGAGATAGTACTGTGCCTAACACATTGTTAGATGCGTCAGTAATTAAAATAAATGGTTTTTCAAAATTTAGATAATACAAAATCGGAGTTTTAATTAGTTTTGCTTTTAATGTCTCATAGGTCTTCTGACACTCTCCTGTCCATACGAACGTAACATTCTTCTTTAATAAAGAATTAAGGCACTTTGCCGTCTCCGCAAAATTTGGAATGAATCGCCTGTAATAATTACAGAATGCCACAAACGTTCGAACCTCATCTGAATTTTTTGGGACGGGGTAGTTCTTGATTGTTTGGTACTTTGACGGGTCTCTTTTCACACCTTCACTGGTGATCAAATGTCCCAAGTACACTACTTCCGGTCTCAAAAATTGGCGTTTTTCTGGATTCAGTTTCAAATTATACTTACGCAACCTACTCAATACTTTGCAAAGATTGTCGTTGTAATGTTTGATGCTACATTCGAAAACTATGATATCGTCCACATATATGAAAGCCTCATGACTTAAACCACTGAGCGCTATGGTTAACACCCGTTGAAAACTATTCGATGATATTTTCAAACCAAATGGTAACCTCTTAAATTGGTAATGACCACCGCTTGTTGAAAATGCTGTCAATAGTCTGGACGCTTTTTCAAGTTCTATTTGGTGGAAAGAACTAGTCATGTCTAGTGTGGAAAAATATTTTGCCCTTCCTATTGTAGCTTGTCCAAAATCTCCTCAAGTCTGGTCAAAGCAAACTTATCGTTAACTATTTTATTGTTAAATTTACGGAAATCTACTACTAAACGCCATTTTTGTTCTCCATTGGTCGCCTTTTTCGGTACGACCAAGAGTGGTGAACTCTAAGGACTGACGGATGGTTCAATGATATCATTAGACTCTAAGTCTTTCACTTCTTGTAGAATCTCATCGTTTTGAGCCTGAGGTAATCTGTAGTTTTTCATGTATACTGGGCTTGAATCTGATGTTTGTAGTCTTTGTTTGTAAAAATTGTTTTTTGTTAATTTTTCCCCTTCCAAATAAAACACATCTTGAAATTCTTCAAGAATTTTCTGCAAACTTTTCATGCATGGTTTATCGAAATTATCTTTGTTGATTGTGCTTAGCAATTTCTTAAAACGCACTTTAGTGCATTCTTGTTTTTCTTCTACAACGATGTTATAATTCCTCAAAGGTTCAATCTCTGCTGTGAAATCCTTTATCACAACATCATTGTCTGTGGTGTTTAGAATGTTCATATGTTGAATTCCTTTTGCTGGTATGACGGTATTAGCAACAAAAATACCTTCCTGTATTTCTGCATTCAGTAAAATACTATCTTCATCAAGTTTCAGATTTACTGGGATTATAGCTTCTGTTCTAGCAAATACATTAATACTATAACTGCCTGGTGTTTTCATATACATTGGTAAAACGACTGCATTATCTTTAATATTAAACAAGATAGTGTACGTTTCATAGTCAATCTTGCACATATACTCTGTAAGTATGTCTCTTGCTATGATACCATGTGTGGTTATTGAAAATTTTTCGGTTACAACATGAAAAGAATTACTTACTTCGCTTTCCCCAATTTGTAAAGTTAAACCTAATGTACCTAGTGAAATCGTAACCTCTTTGGTTATTCCTGCTAACTTAATCCTATCATTAGTTCTTAACTCGTAATGTATGTTGTTGTTCTTCTTCTTCTGCTTCTTAGCACTACAGCCCCTCTCGGGCCTTCGCTTCCTGCAAACAACGCCTCCAACTGTCTCCGTCCATTGGCCGCGTCCTCCAATTTCGAAATTCGAGCAGCGATGAACTGTCTTCATCGATCGATTCAGACCAGCGTTTCCTCGGTTTGCCCACTGGTCTCCGGCCTTCAGTTCTCCCAATGAATACCTTTTTGGGTATCCGTTGTTCGGCATCCTCTTGGTCAGGTTCTTGTTTCTGTTTTCTAGATTTCTTTTCTTTTTTGCTGGTTTTTTTGCTTTGTTGAACGTCAATTTTCCTACAAGGTCTTCTAGTAATTGCATCCGAAGTCTGAGTTCTTCGTTTTCTTTGTCAACCTTCTCAGCTTTCTCGTTAGCTTTGATCAACTGCTCGATCTCGATGACCGATAAAATTTTCGGTTTTCGTTGTTATCGAATCTTCGTTTCAGCTTTTGTTCGCCCGTCAACATTGGCGATGGAGACGATCGTTCTGGTTGATGGCTGAGGCAATCGAGCTCCTCCATCTCATTAAATTTGCAGCGAGACTGGAGGGGAATGTTCGTAAGCCGGGACTTCCCTTGAATATATTTCCACTTTTGATACTTTCAGGAAATAAATTCCAGGTATTCAATTAATGTTCGAATAATTCGACGGTGATGGTTTTCAATTAAAAAAATTAGTTTCAACTGACTTTTGTGAAAAATTAACCAATTTTTAAAATTAATGACAGGAGCGATTAAAAACACGTCTATACGCAACGAGTGCTAGACGTAGATTAACCTTGATTTGTCCGATCATCACATATGCGGTGATGATATGGAATAGAGCTCCGAAAGCAAAATGGGGCAAGATAGGATTAGTGGAGCAAAAAATCCTTCGGGCTTGCACAGGCCTGTACTGATGGGAGGACGGACGGTCTTACCCCAACGAGGCGCTAAATCAGGAGGCAGCAATGGAGCCAATCAAATCGTATGTGGAAAGGCTGGGGAATCGGAAATAAGGAGAGGTATGGAACACAAAGCGGGAGTAGTCAGGAGAGCGATGGACAACCGCTCAATGGACGCAGCGAACGAGTAGTTTTAACCCTCCGAGTACACATGGGGTCAATTTGACCCCTGACGCTACTTTGACCGATTGCAGCGCCTAGGCCTGCGGGAGAGTGGATGAATTATCGGCTTCTAAGTATATTTTAGTGTCATGACCATAAGTTTACATACCTTTGAAATCAGCCTTGGGTCAATTTGATCCCATTGTGTACTCACCGTCAATTTTGAGGTAAAAATTGAATTTTTTTATACTTTATAAATGGATAGATTAGTTCAAAACGACAAAAAAAAAAGTTTGAAAGTATTTTTATTTCTTTTAAAGCAATATGGAATATAATCTGCGATCTAGTGTGCGTAATCGTTTGTTGGCTGAAGACAGCGGTGATGATTTTGGCGGCAGTGGTTCCTCCGAAGACGACCACGTCTCTGAGCAATCAGTATCTGATTATGAACTTTCTGAATGTTCAGAAAATGATGATGCGGAGAATGCAATTCTCAGTGAACGCCTTTTACAACAGCGTGAAAATTCAGCCGCACGAGGGAGACCAACATCAACATTGATCAGTAAAAATAAGACTAAGTGGAAAATGGGAGCTCGTGAAAGATTATCAGGTTGGAATATATAAATATGCAAAATAAATACTTTCTTTTCAAGGGACACTATAGGGCTCATTTTTCCTTCATTTTGTTATGTCTTGATAGTTTCCACGTAAATTTTTAGCCAAAAATATTATTAATTGAAAAAGTTACGATTTTTTATGTAAAACTGCTAATTTTCGTTTTTTCAGGTTGTTCGCGAATTTGATTGGGAAGGCTAAGGACATTTAAGGCCTCTCTAATGTATGACAATTACTAAAAGAGCTTTCAAACTATTTCTGAAAATTTTTTCAAACTTAATATTTGTAGTGGGGGCGATACTGTATACGTTCAAAGAAGGTTGGGGTCAAATTGACCCCATATGTACTCGATGATCGAAAAAATAGATGTGTACTCGGAGGGTTAATGTAGTCTTAAGGAAATAATGTACTTAATTTTAAGGAACATAATTTTTAAAACTGCAGTTGTTAGAGCGAATGAATTTTACGCCAAACTTCTTTTTGCAATCTATACATTTTTGATATTGTTGTGGGTGTCAATATTTTAAGGTTTAGTTTTATCGAAAAAAATTTATATTGTTATCTAAGCAAAGTAAATTATGATTGAACTCCGGGAAAAGCCCTTAGACATAACTCGCACAAATATTATTGGGTGTACAACTTAATAACCGGAATTTGACGCTAGGTGTCCGTACTAACAAATATCGTGAAAGCTCGAACTTTATATACATGTCATTTTGAAGGTACGTTTGACAGCTTTCAAAATCAGTCAACAATACAAGTTTATCTTGTGTGCATCATTATTATTTTTCACGATGAATAACTTCGAACATTGGAGAAAAAGACAGCGGGAGGTTCTTTTGGGTCATTTTTTGCCAGGAAAACTGTTGCGGAAAGTCATATTTTGCTTGTAGAAGTTTATGGCGATAATACTTTGCGAAATAAAGTGTTTTGAATAGTTTCAACGCTTCAAAAAGGCGATTTTGACATCAAAGACAAAGAACGCCAAGAACAGTCAAAAAAGTTTGAAGACGAAGAATTGGAGACGCAATTCGATGAAAATTCATGTCAAACGCAAGGCGAACTTGCTAAATCGTTGGGAATGACTCAGCAAGCCATTTCAAAACGTTTGAAAGCCACCAGATACATTCAGAAGCAAGGTAATTGAGTCCCCTATGAGTTGAAGCCGAGAGACGTTGAGCGGCGCTTCGGTATGTCTGAAATGCTGCTTGAGAATCCATTATGATAATCCCAAGTGCAAAAAGTCATATGTGAAGCCCGGCCAATCAGCCAAATCCACGGCGAAGCCAAATATCCATGGCGCCAAGGTTACGCTGTGTATTTTGTGGGATCAGAAAGGGCCGTTATATTATAAGTTATTGAAATCGGGCCAAACAATCACAGTGACCTATACCGAACACAATTAATACGTTTGAAGCGTGCCATCATCGAAAAACGCTCGTAATATGCGACCAGACACGAGGCTATAATTTTTCATCATGACAACGCTCGGCCGCATGTTGCAAGACCCGTGAAAAACTATTTGGAAAATAGTGGATGGGAAGTTTTGGTCCACCCACCTTATAGTCCGAACCTTGCTCCGTCTGACTTTCATTTATTTCGTTCGATGCAAAACATCCTCACCGGAATACGCTTCACTTCAGAGCAAGGCATCCGAAATTGGATAGATTCGTTTTTGGTCGCAAAGCCGGCGCAATTTTTCGGGATGGAATTTATAAATTGTCTGAAAGATGGGGAAATGTTGTAACTTCCGATGGGCAATAATTGGAATAAAATATACTGTAAGATTTTTCCACAATAAAGTATCAAATTTCGCTAAAAAATTCCGGTTATTTAGTTGTACATCCAATATTAGGTTGTTATTTATGAATTGTATATATGCAAAAATTAGATAAAAATCACCAAATAAAGATCTTTAATCGCATCCTTTAGTCGAAACGCGTCTGCTCACACAACAAAGGCCCAACGGTTTTTAAAGAAAAAAGAGAATTGACCTGCGAATACCAAATAAACAAAAAAATTGACTACAGTCCCTGTTAAAAGATTTATGACTATTTCAAAACGTACGTTTGTGATGTCATAAAAATTGGAATTTCGGGAATGTTTTCATTTTATAATCATGCTTGTAAGTATTCTGAAGAGGTTTTATGCGCTACGGAAAATCTCGGTCATTTGAAATTCTTTCAAGTAATTGTTGTTTACCTGTACATCCTAGCGGCTATTATCACATTAAAAGTTATCCTTATGTAAATCGGACACAAAACTAGTCCACTAGTATTTGTGTTTAATTTGTGAAAAGTGTTTGGAGGTAAAAGTGATTGCTTTGTGAAAATAAAAGATTTTAACTTTTTTCGTGCTTAATTAGATACCTGAATCGTTGTAGTAATCGAGCAGTTAGTCAAATTTATTTTTTTTTTCTCTTCCTTTTTTCTCTTTAAATTATGGGATCAATCCACATAGAATTCAAATTCTATTTCTGTTTATGTCAATTTATAGATTTTTTCTCTTATTTTATTTTTTATTATTTTTTTTCTTTTCTTCCGCACAACTAAAACTGCTCGATTATTCGGCGCCGGAAAAGGGTTAAAGGAAATTCAGGAATAAAATGTCCCAGATCAACTAAACAAACAAACGCAGCCCTTTAAAATTGATCTGGGACGATTTAAGATTTTTGACAGGGCACAGGTGTGGTAATCAAGGGAAGAAATGAATTTTTGGTGTGCGCGGACGTCAAAAGTTTTTGGATGAAAAATCGAAGAGAGAAAGCATTAAGAAAAGTGACTTCGTGGTGTATCCCGACCGGAAAGGTGTATTGTTCAGTTCTAAAAGTTTTTTCTTCAGGTCTATCTACTCACATCCTAGCAAATTGTGCCCTTAATTTCGAATTAAACCAGCTGTGAAAAAGATTAGAATAACTAAGTGAAATTCAGTCAAATTCATCCGTTAGATCTGACCGTATAAAATGTGATATTCATCGTCCAAGTGCAATAAATACGCTTTCCGCAAGAGGGGCTAGAACTGTAAAGTGATCGCGGCAAAAAAAGGGAATGGGAATAATAGCGGTGTTTGAAAAGCATCGTGTGCATTTTGACGATAAGGAAAAATGTGTTGCATTGTTTTTTTTAAGCTGCGATTTTCGCGGAATGAAGTGCGTATATCATGGCCTTTAAAAGTTCCGGGCAAAAATTTAACTGTGCAGAAATGAACAGTTAGCACCTTAGAATGTTATAGATACTAGCGGCATTTCAAATTCGCTCCTAAAATACGCCATCAAATCGAATAATAATTTTTTTCATGACATCTAAGGAAATCATCAAGAAGGAAGTTGAACAAGAGGAAGAAATAACGATTTGGTGTGATTGTCCTCTTCAGAGGGATTGCCTTCTGCGAAAGGATCCCGATCATGTTCAACATTTAAAGGCAAGAACTAAAATTCCAGCGATATGGGATATGGATCCGTCCGATGTATTGAATCCAGTATATGGTGAAAACTAGATCTTTCGAGCCTAGTCGTTGTACACGCGAGGAGTTTAATTTCCAAACTGGATTTGACAAGTTGTGCCCGATAGTCGATTGGCAGTTTTATTTTTTGCCGGTGTTTAATTGGTTTATCGTATGTCCATCCAGAATTTGCAAAAATTTGACCACTTTGCTAATGCAATCAATTGTGCTGATGATACTGTACAGGACGGACTTGCGCACATAAGAATTCAGCAGAGAAATGGTCGAAAAACACTAACTACGGTGCCGGGCCTTTCCTCGGAATATGACCTGAAGAAAATTGTGCGAGCATGTAAAAGGGAATTTACGTGCAATGGCACAGTAATAGAGCGTCCCAAATACGGTGAAGTATTACAGCTTCAAGGTGATCAGCGAGAGAACTTTGGCCAGTGGCTAACGAAATCTGGACTTGCGAAGCCAGATCAATTCAAGGTGCACGGTTTTTTTTAAGCGAGACAAAGGCGCGTATGATCGAACAAAATTGTTGAACATACTGTAAAGAGAATTTATTCGTCATTATCTGCATCCATCCCAAAGATAAATTCCCTGAAGCAACTATTGATTGCATTATTACGTTCGACCGTATACCGCTATTTGGTTGATCAGTTGTTATTACTGCCGTTTTATTACTTTTATCCCTTCCTGTATTAGCGGGGGCTATCACCATATTATTAACAGACCGAAACTGATTGCAGGAATGAAAGAAGTGAATCCGTACATAGTGATCCAATAGTATCCGATTTAGTTGGATCTGAAGATTGTTTGTTCCGTAACGTATGTGCTCCAAAATTGAAATCAGATAACCACTCTTTCCTATCTTTCTATGCGGTGAATATCTTAGTGACGTTTTGAATATCACAGTCAACGAAAAAACAAAGGAATTGTTTAGCGAATCTGATTTTTATTCCGTGTCCATGAAGTTTATGGTTTATGATTGACGATTGACGTTTTGAATATCACAGTCAACGAAAAAATAAAGGAATTGTTTGGGCGAATCTGATTTTCATTCCGTGTCCATGAAGTGATCGGTTTATGGTTCGTGTAGTTCAGCGATAGCAGAGTGTTTGCCTTCAGGTGATAAGTCTTATTTGCCTTTGGCGCAGATTGACGGTTGGAAGTGAGTGGAACTATTCTCTGCGACGCAAAAACCGTCGACTGATTGTCTGCAACAACAGTGTGGGGCCCTTATGTAAATACTATTGTTAAAATTTTGGAAGCCTGGATATGCAATGGATTTCCTACTCTAATACTTACTTTAAACAACTTGTCAAAATAATCGAGACGACTAATTTCTACAAAGGACTGGTTTAAATATTCGATAGAATAACATTTAACGTACAGCAAGAGCGCCAGGAAGTTATTAAGACGGATCAACTCGTGAAACCGGCAAAATAATCATTCAATGTTGTAAATGCCTGCTTTAGGACGCAGCCGACGGGCTTGCTATTTGTGTAATCAAAAAGTAGCTATAATGAAAGAAAAATTTGAATTCCAGGACCACCCACATCGTCAGCGGGCGTGCGACGAGGATGTTTGGGTGAGTACCCTTACATTTGTTATATATATATATATATATATATATATATATTTTTTTTTTTTTTTTTTTTTCATATACATTTTCTTACATTTGTTTATATATATATATTTTTTTAAGGTCTTTGTAAAAAAATTTTTTACAAAGACCTACTAGTTTCGCGACCTGTCTGTCCGTCTGTCCGTCCATCCGTCTGTCCGTCCGTCCGTCTGTCCGTCCGCCCGTCTGTCCGTCTGTCCGTCTGTCCGTGCGTCACAGCTGATTTTCTCAGAAACTATAGAAGCTAGAACGCTCAAACTTTGTGAAAAGGTCAGAAGTGATGGTCTCTCAAAAGTTAAGACCTTGACAAAAATTTAAAAAATGTTTAAGGGGGGTCCCCCTAATAACGAATTGGCCCTTAAAAATTTGTTTTTAATCAAAGGTAGTCGAGTGGGATATCTAATGAAAGGTCTTGATTAGGACTTTTAGAATCTGAAATAAAAAAATCATTTGATGAATTAGGGGGTCCACGGGAAGGCAAAATGTACCCATGTATTGGAAAACCCTATATATATTTAAAATTGACTTAGGTACTTTTATTTTCTTTCAATTTTCATGAAAATTTAAGGAATAGTGTTTCACTTGAAAATGTTCAATCGGCCGAGCATTCAGAAAAATCATTTAAGCTAGATTAAAATGGCGGCTGCACTGTGCTTATGAAAGAAACTGTGCATCTTTTGTATAAATTTGAACGATTTCATATCTAAGTATTGGATGAATAATTCAAGTTGTCGATTCACGCCATTAGAAAACTTGCTTCTAACCCTAGAATGTTTACAAAGACCTTCTGGTAGGAGCACTCTCCTGCTTACTCAACTTGTTTCATATACATTTTCTTACATTTGTTATACATATATTTTTTTTCATATACATTTTCGTACATTTGGTTATATATATATTTTTTTCATATACATTTTCTTACATTTGGTTATATATATATATTTTTTTTCATATACATATTTTTTTTACATTTGGTTATATATATTGTCGCGTGTTTTCGGTTCGCGGCCAATAATTTTAACGTTCCGGAAAAGTGAAAACGCAATGTCTTTTAATTTAAGTTAAAAGAGTTTATTTAATTACAAAAATGCACAATAATCAGTTTAACACTTTCACTAATTTTAATTTTCACTATTAAAAAAATCTAACACTTGTCCATAAATTTCTTATCGCAGTTGTCTTCTAAATCACTTCACTATTACGAAACACACTATCGCAGTTCTTATCGCGGTCGAATGAATGATCGTCCCCCCATTCATTCAGCTCGCCTTTATACAGGGTCTGTAGTCATTCAACCCAGTTCTCGTACATTGGCGAGTTCGCGGGAACATTCGAGCGACTGCAAATGAATGGAGCAGTGACTCACTTTCAGATGTTGTTCATGCTTGTTGGGTTCTCGTGGTTTCGAGTAAATTCGTGTTCTTCATTGTTGTTATTGGAATACAAACAAATACTATGTATGTATCATATCCTCTCTTTGCATTTACTTACTGTACTATCATTACTATACTTTCTCTTTCATACTATTAATACATTGTAAAATTGAATTAAGTTTTTAGTCGTAACCGTGAGCTTGACCTGATAAGTAATAAACCTTGTGAAATATAATTGAAACTATGTGTTTTAAATTAAAATTCAATATAAATTATAATAGGTTATGGGCCCAGGTCACTCTATAACTATTATTATTAAAATAAAGTGCTCTAAATAAAACCCAAAAATAAATAATTAAAATCGGTGGTGATCAAAAAGTGATCGATTAAAATGGCGACTCTAATGGCGAATTTCGAGAAGTTGACCGAGTCCAACTACGAAAGTTGGAAATTGCAAATGGAGAGTAGTCTAGAGTTTTACGATCTATGGGACTATGTGTCCGGTGAAACTAAGTGTCCAGACGAAGACGAAAAATTAATAGAAGCTTGGAAAAAGAAGGATCGAAAGGCTCTTGCAAATATCCGATTAAGTGTTACAGTTAACCAACTTATGCATATAAAATATAGTTCGACTTCAAAGGAAGCATGGTCGACCCTCGAGAAGGTTTACAAGAGGGATTCTCCCGCGCAAAAGGTATCTTTGTATAAGTCACTAATACAATTGCGTTTAAAGGATGGCGATAGTATGCAAACCCATCTAAGTAACTTTGGGCAAATAGTTGACAAAATGAGTGAACTCCAAATCAAAATGGATGATGAGACATTATCCATTATGTTACTATGTTCACTACCACCACAATATGAAAACTAGAGACTCATTGCCATCACTTTCTGACCTAAAATTGAAGTTGATTGAAGAAGAAAAAAGAAAGAACAACGATGACGTCAATGAGAGTGGAAGTGAAACGGTGCTATACACTAAGCAAAATAAAAAATCGTTCAATCCTCCTAGTAATACTAATATATCAGCTTCTGCGAAAAGAAGGAAAGGTATATGCTACATTTGCAAGCGTAAAGGGCACTACGCAAATGAGTGTAGATACAAAAACACTCATACTAAACAGGTTCTTTTCGCATCAGTCTACAATTGCAGTAAATCAACTGACTTGTGGTGCTTAGACAGTGGAGCGAGTTCCCATATGGTTAACAAAAAGCATTTGCTTACTGAAACACATAAAATTGTTGCCGAAATAGAACTAGCGGACCAACGAAAAGTGACAACTAGTATCAGCGGTGTAGCGTCAATCAATACAATATATGGAGGAGTGGATTTAACTGAAACATTGTACATCCCATCGTTAAAAATGAATTTCGTATCAGTATCTAAAACAGTACAGCGTGGATGTATAGTGAAATTCGTAAAAAACAAAGCTTATGTTCAGAAAAATGGAATAACTATATTAAGTGCAACTAATAGAAATGGTTTATACATAATAGACTGTAAAAGTGATCAACTGAATGCAATCAGTGCTAAAAACCTTGAAATTGTTAAATGGCATAAAAGACTAGGACATCTAAATAAAAGTGATTTAAATATCATAATAAAAAATGAACTAGTGCGTGGCATAACAAACGTGGAAATTGACGATTTTGATTGCATAACTTGTGCTAGAGCAAAACTTGCTGCAAAGCCTTTTCCTAAGCGAAGTGAAAACAGGGCGAAGGATCTACTGGAGCTCGTTCATAGCGATATTTGCCAAGCTAGTTGCTCATCGTATGGCGGAGCAAAATATTTTATATCATTCATTGACGATAAAAGTAGATTCACCAAAATTTTCTTGATCAAATCAAAAGATGAAGCGTTAGCTCGATTCAAAGAATTCAAAGCAGTTGCCGAAAATGAAACTGACTTTAAAATCAAAGCATTAAGGACTGATAATGGCAGTGAGTATAAAAATAACTTATTCCAAGATTTCTTGAAAGTAAACGGAATCAAGCATCAGACATCCATTCCATATACACCGCAACAGAATGGAACCGCCGAGCGAATGAATCGCACCCTGGTTGAGATGGCGAGATGTATGATAGCTGAACACAATTTGAACAAAAAATTATGGGGCGAGGCAGTCAGTACGGCTGTTTATATTAGAAATCGGTGTCCGAGTAAAGCGATAAATGGGTTACTGCCATACAAAATGTATTATGACAAAACACCAACCGTCAATCATTTGAGGATTTTCGGTAGCAAAGTTATCGCAATAAGAAGCGGTCAGCGGAATAATAAGTTCCTTCCGAAAGCACATGAGTACATTTTAGTCGGATACTCGGAGGAACAGAAGGGCTATAGGGTGATGAATAAGCAAACTAATAAAATAATTATCACGCGAGATGTTAAATTCTTCGAATATGTTAAGCCAAGCAGTGTATTCATTAGAGCATCCTCAAAAATCAAATCAAGTGGAAAAAGTATCGGATCTCAAGACTTCCCCGTTAGCTCATCCGCAAGACTCAAATCAAGTGGAAAAAGGATCGGATCTCAAGGCGCAAGCAGACACTGCATTACAACAGCTTTTCAAGGAGGATGATGATTATAATGATCTCGATGAGGACGAAGGGAACGAAGATTTCTCAACACCGAAGTCCGAAATTGTGTTGCGCGATAGAGAGAAATTAAAACAACCAGTAAGATTGCAGTTAAACAACATTAGTGTATGTCAAGATCCCGAAAACTTTTGTGAAGCAATAAACAGTCCAAATCAAAAGGAATGGATAAAAGCAATGGAACAGGAATTTAACTCTCTAATTGAAAACAATACGTGGACATTAGTGGATCGTCTGAAGGATAGAAATATAATAGGATCGAAATGGGTCTACAGAACAAAGTATAATAAAAATGGTGAAATCGAAAAATTCAAAGCGAGATTAGTGGCGCAAGGATTTAATCAAAAATATCTGATGGACTACGATGAAACTTTTAGTCCTGTGTTTAAAAGTTCGACTCTACGAGTGCTGATAGCCATTGCAATTGAAGAAAACCTTATCATGCATCAGATCGATATTAAACATGCATATATAAACAGCAAACTAAATGCCGAAATATTTATGGAACAACCGAAAGGTTTCGCGAATAATATAAATAAAGTGTGCAAATTAAAATAAAAGCGTATACGGTTTAAAACAATCCGGTAGAGAATGGAATACAGCCCTTAATAATGTTCTAACACAAAAAATGAAATTTGAACGATTAAAATCTGATCCGTGTGTTTACATAAAGGATAAGCAAATAATAATAGCAGTATATGTGGACGACATAATTATTTTGTCAAAAGACTTAAATAAAATTAATAATGTAAAAGATCAATTAAAACGCGAATTTGAACTTGATGATAAAGGTGAACTAAAATATATACTCGTACTTGGACTTGAAATTAATCGCGATAAAAATAATGTGTCTGTAACACAAGTGAATTATATTAAAGCCCTTTTGGAAAAGTATAATATGACCAACTGCAAGGAGGTTTCAACACCCGTTGAAATAAATCTTCAGCTACAGCAATGCAAAGCAGAATCCTGTGATCGATGTGATCGAATTAAATCAAGCGAATATCAATCATTGATAGGATCATTGCTGTACTTGGGAATCTACACGAGGCCAGATATCATGTACACCATAAGCTACTTGTCGCAGTTTAATAAGAAGCCTCACAAGGAGCACTTCGACGCAGCTAAACGAATTTTAAGGTTTTTGAAGGGAACAACCAATCATGGTTTATATTTCCAGAAAACAGGAAAGTCCCTTATTTGTTATGCAGATGCGGACTGGGGAAGCAACTCAACAGACCGAAGGTCTTACACTGGCTACCTATTCGAGCTAGCTAATGGACCAGTTAGCTGGGAAACGAAAAAGCAACCGACAGTGTAAAAGGCTTATTAAATGAATTATACTTGAATAATTATGTTAAATTGCCAATTGATGTATTTTCTGATAGCCAAGGAGCTGCAAATTTAGTAAAGAATAACACAACAAATAAGCGAACAAAACATATGTATAGATATAAGACATCACTATATTCGAGAATTAAATGAAGCTGGTGTAATTAATATTATTTTTGTTCCAACTAATGAAATGAAAGCAGATATTCTAACAAAAGGTCTATCTAAAAAAAAATTTACATATTTGAAAACTAAAGTTATGAATTGTTGTCATAATTAACCAAGTATTTTATTGAGTGGGGGTATTGGAATACAATCAAATACTATGTATGTATCATATCCTCTCTTTGCATTTACTTACTGTGCTATCATTACTATACTTTCTCTTTCATACTATTAATACATTGTAAAATTGAATTAAGTTTTTAGTCGTAACCGTGAGCTTGACCTGATAAGTAATAAACCTTGTGAAATATAATTGAAACTATGTGTTTTAAATTAAAATTCAATATAAATTATAATAGTTGTGAAAACAATTGCGACAGTAGCTCGCAGAATTATTTGTACATGTAACAATATATATTTTTTCATATACATATTTTTTACATTTTGTTAATATATTTTTTCTATTTTGTTAGATGTATACATTTTTTCATATTTGGTTACATACATATATCTTTGCGTTGAATTGCACAAGCGTTGTTTGTATTGTAACCAGTTAATTTGTGAAGAAATATAAAAAAAAGGATGAAGTGCTAAATTTTTAGAAAATCGGTCTTTCCTTTCCGATAACTTTTGCCCGGGTATAGGACCCGGTACGGTGGCAGGCTGCCCACGAAAAACATGAGCCAGCCGCCGGGTACTTAACTAACCCTTCTTGGTTTCAGGTGTCATCGCGGGTTGAGTGGCCCAAGCAGAGTGCCTCTTTATGGCATAGCGTTATGCAATCTAATTGTATAATTCTATGGCATAAATTGGTCACCGGGGTACTCCCCTTCTGATGGGAAAGTTTATACAAGGCAATTTGTATGAGTTTTCCTCTCAGAAGAGGAATACCTGGCCACTGCAACAAAATATGGATTTATTCCGGTTGGGTGGGTGCGAAGGGGCTCCATCACTACCCAGTTGCCCCTCTTTCATTTGTGGGCCATGAGCTTCGTCGGGTAATGACGAGGTTACCCCAAGTCCGCCTTTCTTTTTAGGTTCCATTTGTTCTCGGAACAAGTACTATCTCCCTCGGTGTAGTTATCTACACTTTTTGCGACTTTGGTCGCCTCTTGAACAACAACCAAATTCGTGAGTGCGAAATTTTTTGTAGTGGGTCCTCGTGCTGGGGAAATGAACCCGCCCCACGACACCGCAATGCTAGCCTGCCAGCGCATTCACGCGTCTCCAGACGAGGGCATTCTCGGCAGATACCTCCATCTTCTTCTACCGAGGCAGCAGAACATCGCTGCAGTCCTTTACGGACAATTTTGAACATAGTAATTCACTACATCGTTGCGCGTATTTTATTATAAAGTTGGATATTAAAGCAAGATGGGAAAGTGTAAAGATAGATCTTTGGAACAAAAGCATTGATAACTGCGTTGCTAAGGACAAACAACTTATTTTTCGTCAAATCGCGCGAATGGAGAAGGTTTCTCCTCAAACGGTGATGTGAATCAATAAGATCACGATTGAGAGTCCTTTGCAATCTGCCAGCAAACGAAAGTATTCTGGCCGGAAAAGGAGTTCAACGACTCGAATAGATCGAAGAATTATACAGAAATCCTGTGAAACCCGTTTTTCGTCCGTTAAAAAATTTGCATCAAGATTTGGAAGCCGAAGGAATATTTATATTGCGGATGACACTCAGGAAACGCTTAAGAAAAGCGAAGTAACATGCCAAGCGACCAGCGAAAAAATCGAAATTAACAGCCAAAATGCACAAACTCGATTGGAATTTGCAAGGAATCTTCAACAATATTCCTTTGAAGATTTCCGAAAGGTAATTATCATATTTTAATAATTTTCTGTTATTTTCTTGGCTTTAGAGCAATATTTTCGAATTTTGATTTTTTTTTCTCATTTTTCAGATTATATTCAGTGACGAATGCAGGTTAGATGCGGTAACAGAAAGTCACCAGTTCGTTTGGAGAAGGCCACATGAGCGATATAATGAAGCTTGTGTTGTGAGGACCATCAAGCATCCACCAGCCGTTATGATATGGTCTTGCATTTCAGCAGATGGATGTGGACCACTGTATTTTGTCAATGGGACAATTAATGGTCTCCAGTACTCTGAGGTCATGGAAGACATATTAACTCCGTATTTCAATTTTTTGAGATGTAGTGGAACCTGCACCACCTTTATGCATGGTGGTGCTCCATGTCACCGTGCCCAGTACGTGCGATATATATTTGATGGCGGCAGTATTCCATACCCTGGCTATTCGCCCGGCCTGAATCCTTTTGAAAATATATGGAACCTCTTGAAATCGGAAGTTTGTTTATGCCTCTACTAACTCCACTGTATTAAAAAAAAAGAAAATATGTGTAATATATGGGAAAACAGTGACAAAATAAAAGACATCTTCGACAGTATGTCCGCAAGAATAAAAGCGATTATTAAAGCTAAGTGTGGTCTCACGAAATATGAGTATTTAGACAGAGGTTGTATTTAATTTGTTACTAATAAATAGTCAAGGAATAACAAAACTTTTTTTCTATATTTTTCCGTCGTTTTAAAAAAGAATTTTCAGGGGCAAAAGTATAAATTTTAGCAAAAAACTTACTGTTCCTAATTTTTTGATCAGGGACTGTACATAAACTAAAGTTATCATGAAACCTTAACTTTCATTTTTGGATCAACAAATTTTTGATGGGTAAAATGATCGCATTTAATTTTTCAGATTGTGATCACTCCTAGACTCCACAATTAGAGTAAGCTTTTTATTAGAATGGATTGTTTTTCATTTTTTTTTATATTTGTACCCTTCGTATTTGAAAAGGGTATGTATTGCTATGACAAGACTTTTTTCATTTTCCCCTAAAACTTATACTCGTAATATAAAATAGTACGTACCACGAACCTCCACATCAGCAAAGTTCTTGTTTCCCATATAATAAATTACAAATCAAATGGAATATTAATCCCTTTTTCCATGGGAAATATTTCCATTGAAAAATGCCTCTATACACCCATAAGAAACTCCCACAATCAGACTTTACCCAGTTCCGTGATTAGACAACTCACATCTAGGATAATGCAGGGGAAACCCGACACAATTTGTTAAAATAAAACTCCCTTCCATATTTTTATATTTTCTCTTTTTATTCAATTTCTCATATATTTTTCTTTTGTAAATTGCCAATTTTCATGAATTTGTTCATCTCTGCTTGTTCAGATATAATGTAATTGGAATATTTTTAATTTTTGAATTTTTATTTGACGTCTACATAACAGCAGTTTCATGGTTCGCTAAATTTTACAATTTTCTTTTAATTCGGTTTTGCAGGTTTAAATATTTTCTTTTATCTTTTAAATATCCAATTTCTATTTCCGTTCCATAACACTTGCATTTATCGTTTAATCACTTTCAATATTTTCAACTCATATAAAATAAGAACGTTTAAACAATATAAAAAGGAAACTTGTTTATATAAAATTAAATTAAAAGTTTAATTAAAAGTGAATTTTACCTAGTGAAAATATTTAAATGGTTTTGAACAATTCAATTAAAAGTTTTTATTTTTTCATTCTCTTTCAATTAATTCCATATCTCTCTGAAGTATAATTTTGCATTTTTATTTATCTTCTCTTTGTTAGATGAGTAAATATGTACAGGTTAAATTTGTTTTATATTTTATTTATTTTAATTTTGCTTACTTTCCTAGTTTTTATATTTTAATATTAAAGAGATATTTCAATAACGCTATATTCTTACATTCGATTGCTATAACTAATCCTTAAGTAATATTTACACAAATAACATTATTTTTATTAACAGCTAACTAAACACGAATTAGAATTAGTGCAAAATAGATTTCTTAAAAAGTTCACTTTATATGCAAAAACTTAAAATTGGGATATAAGAGATTAATTCATATAATAGTGTGTATGTAAAAATTTTCATTTGAATAATAGTATGCTTACTTTTTGTGTAGAGTCGTAGATCTCCTTTTTTCAATTTTATTTATTTTTTTAGTCTCAAATACTTTTTTATAAAAGACATGAACATTAATCAAACGTCAGACTTTATCAATGTTTTTAAATATTTCCTTGTTCAGTGTTTTTTATATTGTTTTTTTTTATTAATGTTTGAAATACTTTAATTACTTATAAATTATTTCACAACTTTATTTCGTAATCCTGATCTTACTCACATGTTAACATGATTTATTTTCGTTAGTTAATTTGTTTTTATGCTTGTTTGTGTGTATTTAAAAAGTTATTAATTTGGTTATCATGTTTAAAAAATATTAACAAACGAAAAAGGCATTCACGTTGAGTTTGGATTACACTTTTACTGTTTTTCTACATGTGAGGGGGATCAGAATTTGGTTGCCGAAGATTCATCTTATTGCGCATGCTACACACAGTTTGGATGAACCGATGCAGTCATCTTGACAATATGCGCCACACTGCTGGCATACAACCATTGCGTTGAGGGAACAAGGGCAATTAGGTGGAGTATTTTCGCCGGTAACTCGTTTATTGAATGGGGTATTGTGGGTATGATGATTATGATGGAGGCGTGGTGAATGTTGATGTTGATTGTTAGAAGTTGTGCTGGTCAGATCGTTGCTAAAGGATAATCCTAAAATTAAAGAGAAGAGTGTTTTTAGAATAAATTCTAATTTTAATTTTAACAGGTAATCTCTTGTTAACAAGATATTACATCAAATTTTCATTAAAAAAACTAAATTTAAATGCCTTTTGATTCAGCCGTTTTATAGCAATCTTGCAATTGCCTAGGCCAACTGCTCGGAAGACATTTGCGGAGAAAACACCATTTCCCGCACTAAACCCCACCACTACCATCGCTACCATTAGAAGGAAAATTTTTCCAAAAATAACAATTGGAAAATTAAATAAAAACTACAATAAAAAATTTGATGACGGTAACCCCCTTTGTGACGCAATTTAGCAAAGGAATTGCAGCTTATCTCGACGAGAAAAACTGCCGTTACCGGCATGAAGAGGCTCGTCGAGAAAAGCGGGGAGATTGTCAAGCAGCACCCGTATTCGGAACAACAAGGAGATAGCCGTCGCGTGAGTGGGAGTTTTGAATCTTTCCCGCATATTATAAGGTCGCTACAATTAAACTTGGGAGTGAATTGGGGAGTCTTGTTTCGTCTTCGCTGATGATCAGATGAGCTGATAACTGCAACTGTGTCGGTTTAGAAATCATCGGTTCGGACTTCGAATTGTCCACCATTTAGTATAAAAAAGTGCAAATTGTTGGAAAAAGTGCATTCAAATATGTTTTGTGCATAATATTCATTAATCAAATAGGAAAATGCATGAAAAACCAACGCGTCAGTGACAATTATGCAAGCGCAGTTGAGTGAAATGATACCCATTAGCAAGTGATCCTGGAATGTCAGATCACTCAATTACCCTGGCGCTGTTAAGGACCTTTTACAAAAGGCTAGTCAATATCAATTAAAACTACTGGCAATCCAGGAAACGAACTGGACTGGAAATGACATTCAAGACATGAGATCGCACACAATATTCAAAAGTGGGAAACTGGAAAACGAGAATTCGGAGTGGGCTTCACTGTGGATAGGGAGTTCAAATCGCACGTTATTGATTTCAAGGTAGTCAATGAACGGTTGTGTGCGGTCCGTATAAAAGCGAAATTCTTCAAAATCTGGCTGGTTAATGTTCGCGCCCCAACCGAAGAAAAGGACGAATAAACGAAAGAAACGTTCTACAATCATCTGGAAAGACTAGTCAACTCATTGCCTACAAACGACATATAAATAATTCTGGGTGATTTCAACGCTAAGGTTGGCAATCAGCTATCTCATCGGGGAACGACTGGAGGATATAGCCTCCACGATGAAACAACTGACAACGGTCAGCGACTGATTGACTTTGCATGTAGCAGAAATCTAGTCATACGTTCGACACATCCACACATTCATAAAATGACCTGGGTATCACCGGCTGGCAACACACAAAACCAGATCGAACATGTTCTGATCCTACAACGTTGGGCCTCGAGCATACTTGACGTCCGTACATTCCGAGGAGCCAATTGTAACTCAGATCATTACTTGATCAAATTAACCTATCGATGTCGTATGTCAAAGGCATATTCGGCGAAGAACAGCCCGCTTCAAAAATTCGACATCGAAAGGCTCCAAACGGCGTCTGTGGCCGAAAACTTCACGGAGACCTTCGACAACCAGTTGGCTCCCATCTTATCAGAAGCATCGTTAAAGGCGAGCAACGAGCTCTGGTTGGAAGTGAAAGCGGCTATTAGGACCATGGCAGAACAGACGATCGGGCATCAAGCCCGGCGCAAGAGGAATCATTGGTTCGATGATGAGTGCCAGAATGCGTTAGATAAATAGAATCAGGCTTACAAAGAATACTTAGTTAGGAAAACCAGGACGAAGAGGGAACACTTTGAAAATCTCAGAAGAGATGCGAATAAGATAATTAGGATTAAGAAAAGAAAATACTATGACAACGAATTGAGAAGTATAGATGTAAGTTTAGTAAGCAACAACACAAGACAAGCATACAAAGTAGTGAAATGCCTGAAACGTGGTTATCAGCCCAAAACGACGCTCGGTCGTGATGACATCGGCAATATCATCGCTGATGAAACCAAAATTAAGGAAAGATGGGCATCATATTTCAAGAACCTCCTTAATCCTCCGCACAGCTCCAGTGTATCGGAACCTATAGATGTCTGCGGAGAGCTTCCATTGGCCCCACTAACTCTGGATAAAGTGTGTTCCATCATCAAAGCCCAAAAGAATAATAAAGCGCCGGGCATCGATGAGATCTCAGTGGATCTCATCAAATATGGTAATATGGTGGCAATAGTGTTCATTAAGCTATTCACAAAGCCATCTAGCACATTTGGCAGCAAGAACACATGCCGAAAGAGTGGAGCCAATCAATTATATTCCCTATCCACAAAAAAGGTGACAAGCTACAGTGCGAAAATTATAGAGGCATATCACGGCGTACAAAATAATTTCAAAAATCTTACAAATTAACGATGATTCACCGGTACTAAAGACGAACGAGCGATTACAATTGGAGAAAGAATACATAATTGATACAGCGATTAAAAATGTGTACCGCAGAAAAACAATCGAACAACGGATACGGAAAAAGGAACAGAAGCAACTTAAAAACCAGCTGACGACATTGGAACAACAGCCAAGAAGGATTTTCCTTACACATACAGCAATCTCAAAAAAGCTCGAATGGATAATAGGAAACAGTCCAGCCTACACCAGCAGAATATTTAACCCAGAAGTAGCGTTAGAATCAGGAAAGGATACGAGGAACAAGGAAGAAAAAGGAGGTATCTATAAGATCACTTGCCCGGAGTACGACGCGATTTATATCGGGCAAACAAAACGATTAGCGAAAATCAGGTAGCAAGAACACATCAAAGAAGCGGAACAAATTGCAAAACGAGGTTCAACGGAAACAACAAGATCTGCGGTAGCGAGGCATATGATAAAAAAAAAAAAATTACGTGGGAAAATCTGGAAATAGCACAGGAAGTAGGAGATTGGAAGAAACTAGATGCATACGAAAGTTTATGGATATTGCAAGTCTCGGGGGAAAAAAGGATGAACACGGACGTTGGCAACGGCTACAGCGACTTAATGAAGTTAATGTAATTGTTATAAGATAATCTTGTAATTGTAATAAGTTAGTTGTCTATAAAATCCTTTAGGTTAGTTACCTTAATTACCCTTGAAATAACCATTACTTTAATTACCTTATGTAGACCTGAATATAACTTTTGCTATAAAAGCCAATGTAAATGAGGATATAGCTTCAGACTATTGCCACTGAGGAAGGAGGCAATTAGTCTGCTTGTTAAGGAAAATTTTAATCTTTAATTTACTTTTTCTCGTTTTTATTGGAATTCCTGCCAATATACTATATATAACTTTACCGACATTTTCTTCTAATTAGTTGGAAACTTATATTTCAGAATTTCACGCAGACATTTCTGGTAAAAACTAGAAAAAGAATAAGCAGCGTTGATAAAAAACCGCTCCCACCTGGATGCCCCAATCTTAGTGGGGGGTCGTAAATGTTAGCTGTAAAGACGAAATCTTCTCGCGTCCCGCGCATGTTAATCAAGCTCAGTCAGTCGCGTTTCGATAGTTCGTCCCTTCGGTAGGTTACCTCGCCCTCGACACCGTCGAACCGATATATTTGTATCGTATAATCTGTGAATGTGATATTTTTTTGTAGTGGGCCCTTGTGCTGGGGAAAAGAACCCGCCCACAACACCGCAACACTAGCCTGCCAGCGCATTGACGCGTCCTCAGACAAGGCCAATTCCGGCGAGCACCAAAATCTTCGTTCGCTGAGGCAGCAGTCCGTCGCTGCAGTCCTTTATGGACCTAACAACCCACGGAAACACTACATAATTCATTTTTCATCAGTCGTTATGATTTTTTTTAGAAATAGATCGTTTTGGTTACGCATCAACAAAGAGTCGCATGTGTTAATGCGTTTGGTGAGGTGGATTTCCTTTAATTCGTGAGGAGCCCAAACATCCAGTTTGTTTACGTATCCAAGCTGTTGTAAGTGCACGTTAACGGAAGAACTCATGTTGAGCTTCTCTGCTATCTCTCGAATTGTCATACGTCTGTTAATTTCTATTAACGCCTTTATTTTGACGTCATCAGTAGTGGTTTTTTTTTTGTGGTAGGGAAGTGAAGGCATTTATGCCCGCCGAGTCTGGCAGTGTGGGACTCCCATGGAGGATATCTTTGGACTACCCACTAAACATCTCCCCTGTCAATCTGAGAACCCAGCCTGGAACCGTTTGACACATTACTTCGGGCCAGGTCTCGTTTTGTTACGCCGTGGGGCGCCTTCAAGCTGGGGAGTCCCTTTCCTAGCGGGAGGGGAGAGGGGAAGAGGAATTGCCAGAAGAGCGATCCCCCAGCCCCAGTGCCTCCGGCTGCTGTGAGTCCCTTTTATATTTTAGGACTGCCCGAGCATAATGTGCCACCTGGTTCCATTTGTCAACCGATTCGAGCATCACCGCAACTATATTATCCGGGGTGAGCTCTCCCGTCTCCCTGTAGAGTTCCCTTCGTAGCCTGGCCCATTTGGTACACGCAAAAAATGTGTCCTGGACAAAACCGACAATCGGGAGACCGTGTCTTACCGATCTTGTGCAGGTAAGACTGAAAACACCCGTGCCCGCTCAAAAGCTGGGTCAGATAGAAGTCAGTCTCACCATGCCTTCGATTTAGCCACGGTCTCACATCCGGGATGAGGCGCGCAGTCCACCTTCCCTTCGTGCAATTCACCCAAGACTGCTGCCAATCGTTGAGCGAGCGTTGTCTCTCCTCGCGGACAACCATCTCCCTCGCATCCTCGTTTCGGCGCAGGTAAATAGCGCGGCGCTTTCTAGCAAGGAGGGCGACAGGTATCACGCCTGCAATCAGTCTCACCGCCGAGTCGGAGACTGTTGGATACGAAGATGCAATTCTCAGTGCTCCTCTTCTCTGTACCTGCGCCAATCGTTTTCGGTATACCTCCTTGCTGAGAGCGTCGCCCCATACCTCTGCTCCGTACATTAGCACTGACCCTACAGTACTCATCAAGAGGCGTCTTCTTGATGGGCTGGGTCCCCCTACGTTGGCCATAAGTCGACTCAGGGCCGATATTCCCGAAGCAGCCTTCTCAGCCGTTGCCCTGATTTGCTCAGAGAAACTCATCTTCGAGTCGATCAGTAGCCCCAGGTACTTCACCGCTGGCTTCGATTCGATCTGTATATCTCCAATACTGATCATCCTTACTCTAGGGATTCTCTTTTTTGTCAAGATGACCACTTCGGTTTTCTCCAGTGCTAAACTGAGCCCGCGAGCAGTCATCCAGTCCCTCACTCGGCGCATTAGCATACGAGTACCTAGCCTAAGTTGCGCTCGTTCAACGGTGCGTTCGGCGACCAGAGCCGCAACATCATCCGCATAGCCGACCAAGCGCGACTCATCTGGCATCTCAAGTCTCAGTAGCCCGTCGTAAGACACGTTCCACAGGTCCGGACCAAGGATAGATCCCTGGGCAACACCCGATGTAATTTCCATCCTTCGTTGGCCCTGTGTCGTGTCGTAGAGCAGGCTTCGGACCTTTAGGTAGTTCCTCAAAAGCCGCATTAGATATTCTGGAACTTGAAAAGAGTTTTCCAGCGTGTCCAGAATATCCACCCATCCAGCGGAGTTGAAGGCATTCCTGGCGTCGAGTGTCACCAACAGGACGATCCGTCGCTTGGTGCGACTATATGCCTCTGCCTTTTGGACCGCGTTCACCACCTCTGCAATCGCATCAATGGTAGAACGTCCTGCTCTAAAGCCGTACTGCCGAGGAGATAGGTCCCCAGCAGCACGAATCGCGTCAGTGAGTCTTCCCTTGATGAGTTTCTCTAGCACTTTCCCAGCCGTGTCTAGCATGCATAACGGGCGGTATGCAGACGGCGATTCGGGATTTCCCTTCCCCGTGCTGACCAGCACGAGCCTCGCCACCTTCCATCGTACCGAGAAAACCCCGTCCCGCAGGCAAGCGTTGAATGTGCTGAGCAGCAAGTCAGGACAATGGTGATAGACGAGCTGCAAAACCTCAGCTGGAACACCATCTGGACCTGGAGCCTTCCTCGCTTTCAGGGAGAGGACTGCCTCCTCCAGTTCCAGCTGTGTGAAGAGTGGGCACTCGACTGCTGTTTCACCATGGACAGCGTCAACACGGACGGGATGGGATCAGTAGTGGTTGGACGACCATTATGTGGGGCATCTTGCACATTAAAATTTCCAGAACGAAAGCGAGCAAACAACCAACTCTGACACAGGCGTTCAGTAAGGCATTCCTCACCATAAACTTCACACAATTTCTTTCGAGTTTGCACCGTATTTTTGCCCTTTCGGAAGTAAAACAAAATATGCCGATAATGCTCTCTCTAACTGTCCATTTTAAGTTTATTTTTAACCAACTTGTTTTTGATAGAAGATAGTCTAAAGTATAATCTTTAAAATAGTATATAATATAAGCCTCGCAATGACTACTACATGAATATGCAATTCATATGAAATATGCTGTGAATTATCGAACAACACAATAGTTGTTTGACGGAGTATTACGCATGGAAAGGAAAGAAAACTTTACTAAGCGTCATGGTAAACGAAAATCAAACACAAAAAAAAACAAAACCATCAACCGTCATTGTATATAAAAATGGGAGCATTAAATCATTACCTAAAGACAACTTAACCTTTAAAATTAATTTTCGAAGAATAAAGGAAAAGTCCGCGATTCAAAAATTAAATTGTGAGCATGTATTCAACAAGGTGTCGAAGAACCAACATAAGAAGATCTTTAATTGTCCGTCCAAATCATAGTAAAAACGCATTTTTATTAACTTGTTTTATGACAAGGAGGTGAAAGCTATTTATGCCCGAAGCTTGGAACTCCTAGACGCGCAAGACTTTAGTGCCGATCCTCGAACATAGCCTGAAGCCGAATCTGAGATATTTTGGCATTGAATTTCGCACTAAAGTCAGTCATAGCAATAACAGTCTTAAACAAGACGGATAAGTAGAGGTTGCTTCGAAAGGTAAAGCGAAGTCATTATTTTAAATAAAAATTTTAACATGCGTTATTGATTAAAAAAGCCAATTTAACTTACCATAATTTGTTGTTTTCGTCACTGTTGCTGCTGTTGCATTTAAGGTCGAATTTTTAGCAATTACATAAATATTCTGTACAGAGTTGTCATCTGTTTCCAGTTCAGCGTCAACTGAAGCTGGACGTGTTCTTATGCTAGTATTACTGTTCAGCAATCCATTTAATCCTTGAAGCTGCTGCTGAACAAAAGAAAGCATCATTCACATTTCTGTATTCATAAACACTTGAACAATTCAGCCAGCTATCTTTCATAACATACTTGACTTTGTACCGGTGGTGCACTTGATGCTCTTGGTGTTTTACTATCACTGGTACTTGCCAGATTTGTTCGCTGTATCAGGAGATATTGCCCAAACTGTTGTTGTTGAGAGGGTGATAACGACACAGTGGTTTGAGATTGTTGCTGCTGTTGTTGAGATGACGGTTGTTGTTGTTGCTGTTGTTGTTGAATTCTGAGTGGTAAATGCGATATTGTGGATGTAGCGTTAGAAATATTTGTATCGGTTGTGTACACTTGCCGCACTATCGTTGGCGAAGAGAATTGTCGGTGAACGATTTTCTTACGTGGAAATCCTAGTCGTGGTGCAGTGATGACCTGGATTTAACGACAATGTTAGAAAATAATTAAATTTTATGGTAAATTTGGTCATACCTTATAAACAATTGGTGGATTGCTTGTTGGCGGAAATTCTTTCCGCATTGCTGGCGTTGATAAAATGGTATTACCTACAACTCCCAATGTGCTTCCACTACTACTACTACTACTACTGCTACAACTACTACTGGAATTGATAATAAACGGTGGTGGTTTCAATTGTGCTTTCAACTGATGTCGATTTGGACTATTCTGAATAACAGCCTGACATATTTGATAGCTTCGTTCCAGATTCACAGCACCCGGTGGCAAAGTGCTGGTTGATCTACGTCCTCTTGCATTTGCAACGCTTGCATTCAGTGCAAGGGATTGAGTTGAGGTGGAGGCAAGAGTTGAAACGTTAGGAATAGTTGCACTTACTGGAATCTTAACTATTGTCCTCTGATTTTTCGACAAATCTTGTGCATTTTCGGTGTTTGTTGCAGTTATGACTTTCAGCTGCGTCGATGGGGACAATGCCAACCGGTAGATTGCCGGACTTCGTGATGCAGGAGGTCGTTGTATTGAATGCAGATACGGATGGTCTGAAAATGTGTTGCTGGTCATTTTCGGTGCTGAACTCTGAATAATTTCACTAATTTGAATATTTCGCGACTGAGATTCAAACGATATGGGACCATTTTCCTCCAAGTCGACGGCGTTCGGATCTATTTCGATGTATCGTCCTGGAATAGAGTTGGAATCTTCTTCTTGCAATTCATCTTCATGTACGACTGGTGATAAATCTAATGCTGTCTCTTCGACAGTCGTGCTGACTACGACATCATTATCTTCATCACTCTTCGGCATTTCCGATAATGAATGTGAGCTTTGATCGTCTGTGTATACTATACTCTCAAGAAGTGGCGAGGGCGGCAAAGAAACTTCATCCATCATTATATTGTCGTCTGCATCATTCACAACGTTGTCATCGATATCTGGCGGCGCTACCAATTTTACATTTTCTACTATCACTTCGGAGATGCTTTGATTGCTACAATCACTCAATGAATTGGAATTCGAATTGCCTGTAAATGTACTGAAGACTTCCATTTCAGCTGCAGTCATTGGAATTTCACCATCAGGAATGAGCTGAAATATTTATCATTCGATACAATTAGTGGATCATGGAAGTGAAATTTTAAAAAATCGGTCTTACCTCATCTACCATATTACACGCATTATCACCTTGTTGATCATCTTCTACATCCTCCCACTCAACAACATGTTCACTTAATTTCATATGTTTACTTTCACGATCTTCTGGGCTCGAAACGCGTTTCTCCGCTCTTCGGGCTCCCATTGAATTTTCATCATCATTTGCATCAACCATGTCCACCTCAATTTCGTACATAACGTTCCCATTGTCATGCAAAAATTTCATATCATCGCTATGGGTAGTGTACTTCTCCAAACCGCATTCTTCTACATCTGCTATTTCGGGTCCTATTTCAATTTCTTCCGCTTCATGATGCATAGGTTTAGGCGAGGAGGTGATTATAATATCCATATCTGCGCTTCTCGCCGCTAAACTTTCACGTTCTATTGCACTATTCACTTCCGTCATTTGAAAAGACGTATCGGCGTTCCTAGTATTGCATTCATAAATTAAATGTTCCTCACGATCCTCCGGTCGCTGATACTCCTCTACAATTTCTACAGAACTAGAGGATGAATTGGAACTTGAAATTGTAATTTCTGCTACATTGGTATCAGGAGATGAGTTTGAGAGTGAGGATGTGGTCATCACAGGTCTGCAGGGGCTAAGGCTTCTCTGTGTCGACGAAGACGGCACATCGGAACATTCGGCTACTACTGAGGATCCTGAGGAACCTTGCGACAAAGGCGTTTCTGGTGTTGGTGGCGGGGCTGGTGTGGCTTCAGGGGTTGGTGTTTTCACAGTTTCTAAATGATTGATTGTCGGCGACGTCGTCGTTTGTGTATTTACTAAGTCGGCCTTACCTAGTGTCGGCCGGTCGTCACTACTGCTATCACTACTTAATTTCTTAGATCTATAACTTTTATCACCCCAAATCGGTTCGAAATGTTTCAACTTCCATGGATCAAGTTTACTCATTTCTCGCTCAGCCTCTGTTTTCAACTTATTTTGATTTTCTGGGGTCAATTCACCCCCTGCCAAACGTTCGCGCCAATCTAGACACGCTCTCGCGAAGAATTCATTATTCAGTGCCGACGCGTTTAATCGCATTTGACAGGAATCTTCTTCCTGTACAGTTGGACGATCGACGCTCGGCAATAATTGAATCAAACTTTTTTGAAATAAGGGAGGTAGAAGGGAAAATGTTTGTTTGTTCAACAGTGCTCGTAGATTTGTGCTGACCAAAATCGAGTCGGGAGTTTCCAAATCGATTTTTCCATTTTTCGTTTGTTCGATTTGTGCTGCTGTCGACATTTTCTTATTAGAGCGCCGTCGAGGTTTTACACTAAATCCCGGTAGAGATGCCAATACTTCTCGCATTGTCGATGCTGGTTTCCGTGGTCGCGCTACGGGTTGCTGCATCGTTTTTTCGTTGTTTTCATTCGACAAAGGTGCCATTTTGTCATTAGTAACCAATGCCAATGTTCTAGCATTAATACGAGGAACATGCTGTTGTTTCAGTATACTCAGGGGTGGGTGTAGATCTAATTTGGGTGGGCTTTGAAGACGCAACAACTCTTCTTCAGCGGGATCGTCCAGTGCTAAAGGATCTCGATCTTCTTCCACCCGTAGGAGAGGTGGCGGTTGATCAATATCGAATATAACATCGTCATCTTCCTCATCATCATTTGATACGCTTTGCGGGTGTAGAGAGTAATTGTGGATCTGATGGTGATGGTTGTGATGGTGATGATGAATTGAATCGGGCGATGATTGATAGTCGTCTGACGAGACAATTTCATGTGTGGCCAAAAGGATGGTATGATCGGATCCACGGTCCGGCGATACATCACAGTCCATTGCAAAGTATCGTGATTTCGCTGAAAAAAATTATAGGGAATTAATTGTGAGTTTAGCTCAATTTTAATAATTATTCAAACATAGATTCTACGATATTTAAACAAATTTAATTCTAAAGAGTTTATTAATTATTAATCTTTTATTTTCGCTCTGATATTACCCAGCAATATCAGTCCAGTAGGGAACTCGAGGAAACGACAGGAACACTCACCCAAAAACGACAATAAATTCTTGATAGGGCTCGAAAACTGGCTACTCAGATCTTCTTGTAGAGACTCTAGCCTGACTTTGAATTTCGCACTATAGATGATGATGATGAATATGACGAGCTTACTTGTAAATACAAGTTTCGAGTCAAACAAAACATATGTAGTAATCGAGCAGTCGCCTAAGCAAACTGCTCGAAAACCGACATAACACGGATCCAAATTTTAATTGCAGATTTGAAAAATTTAATTATTCAAACCTACAATCAAAATTCGGACATGGCAACACCTTTTCACGCAGCACATCCAGGTATTGCATTGCCGAAGGCAATCTATGCAGACGGATAAACGGTTGCTCGTGAATTTCCGTTGCGACATACGGGGAGTCTACTTTTGATCGCCACCGCGAGCACGTTGATAAGTTGATCCGTCGTGAAATATAGTGATATTTATCCAGTATTTGTTGGAAGTGTAGAAAATTTACTTTAAACTATCCAATAAGTGTAGACCGTTCAATTCTATTGTATTTATTACTTTTGTGTGTTTTTTGTTGTATTTAATTGTACAAATGAATGTTTCTCCCCCTGTTCGCTCTAAATCGAATAATGTGCAACAACGCGATAGTGAATACCGCTACCGCTGTGATAACTATTCTCATTTAATTAAGTGGCGACAAGATACATCTTAAAGATTGCCTGCAGCTGCAGTGAAATGAACACATTGTCTGGATCTTTGCAGTATGGAATTTGTCTGCGAAGTTGCGTTACGACCCTGAACGTTATCTTGCGACGAGCTTCGATTATTATTCCTTTCATCCTAATTCATATTCATTAATAACCCAAACTTGTGAAATTGTTGAATCGGTAAAATTATCTGCGTTTATTACCCAAACTAAAACATCAATTGAAGGGTTATCGAGTAAGCTAGATCGAAGTGCAATCGTTCTCACTATTACTCGCGCGAATTGACGCTTTCATTTCTAATATTGAATTCATCAACACGCACTTTATTCCTGAGGCCATTTAAGTTTTAAAATATCTAACCCTTAAAACAAACAGTACTGCTGAAATTAAAAATTTGTGTACGGAACGGGGATAGTAAGAAAAAGCAATTCAACGATAAGTATAAAAAGCTGATGATTAACGGTGATCGCGAAAGTAATCCAGCTTCGGTATTGTCTTTGGAACTCTGTCGTAGACGGTCCCAAGCCCGTTTGAGGAAGGAGGAGCGAACCCGTTGTTTTCCCAACCCATACCTTATATGATTCCTCATCCCAAACCCCCCAATTAAATGGTAGCAAATGCTCTCGGGGTCACACAGTGGGTTTACTGGTTCCCCAATAATGGGGCATTAAATGCATAGAAATGCTAGCAAATGTTAATACATCTACAGCTCTGCTACTAGATCCTACTTACACCTCCTTTGTGGGCACGTAAGAGGGCGAAGGCGAATCTTCCACGCCTGATAACGGAATCAACGTAATAACCATGCCGCCGGAATGGAGGTTGGGCGACGAAACCTGCAGATGGGCCTCGGAATGGATTGGACTCACGGCAACGACATCGCAAACTAAAAATGGACTATGGCATTGGATCCTGGAACGTCAGATCGCTCAATTACCCTGGCGCTTTCAAGGACCTTTTACAACAGGCCAGTCAATATCAATTAAAAATACTGGCATCCCGGGAAACGAATTGGACTGGAAATGACATTCAAGACATGAGATCGCACACAATATTCAAAAGTGGGAAACCTACTAGAAAACGAGAATTCGGGGTGGTCTTTATTGTGGATAGGGAGTTCAAATCGCACGTTATTGATTTTAAGGCACTCAATGCACGGTTGTGTACGATCCGTATAAAAGCGGAATTCTTCAAAATCTGGCTGATTAATGTTCACGCCCCGACCAAAGAAAAGGATGAAGAAATGAAGGAAACGTTCTACAATCACATGGAAAGACTGGTCGGCTCATTGCCTACAAACGACACTAAAATATTGCCTACAAACGACACTAAATAATTCTGGGTGATTTCAACATTCACGTTGGCAATGAGCTATCATATCGGGGAACGACTGGAGGATATAGCCTCCACGATGAAACAAATGACAACGGCCAGCGCCTGATTGACTTTGCATGTAGCAGAAATCTAATCATACGTTCGACTTGCTTCCCATATCGACGCATTCATAAAATGACCTGGGTATCACCGGGTGGCAATACACAAAACCAGATCGATCATGTTCTGATCCAACAACGTTGGGCGTCAAGCATACTTGACATCCGTACATACCGAGGAGCCAGTTGTAGCTCGGATCATTACTTGATTGAATTAACCTATCGATGTCGTATGTCCAAGGCATATTCAGTGAAGACCAACCCGCTACAAAAATTTGACATCGAAAGGTTCAAACGGCGTCTGTGGCCAAAAATTTCACGGAGACCCTCGACAACCAGTTGGCTCCCATCTTATCAGACGCAACGTTAAAGACAAGCAACGAGCTCTGGATGGAAGTGAAAGCGGCTATTAAGACCGTGGCTGAACAGACGATCGGACATCAAGCCCGGCGCAAGAGGAATGATTGGTTCGATGATGAGTGCCAGAATGCGTTAAATAAAAAGAATCAGGCGTACAAAGAATTCGTAGATAGGAAAACCAGGACGACGAGAGAGAAAACTATGAAAATCTCAGAAGAATAGCGAATAAGATAATTAGGATTAAGAAAAGAAAATACTATGACGACATCGGCAATATCATCGCTGAATAATCCATGATTAAGAAAAGGTGGGCATTATATTTCAAGAACCTCCTTAATCCTCCGCACAGCGCCAGAACATCGGAGCATATAGATGTCTGCGGACAGCTTCCATTGGCACCACAAACTCTGGATGAAGTTTGTTCCATCATCAAAGCCCAAAAGAATAATAAAGCGCCGGGCATCGATGAGATTCCAGTGGAGCTCATCAAATATGGTGGCAGTAGTGTTCATCAAGCTATTCACAAAGTCATCCAGCACATTTGGCAACAAGAACATATGCCGAACGAGTGGAGCCAATCAATTATATTCACTATCCACAAAAAAGGTGACAAGTTACAGTGCGAAAATTATAGCATATCACTACTTTGTACGGCGTACTAAATATTTTCAAAGATCTTAGAAAATAAAATCGGATCATACGCCAACAGTATTATTGGGGCGTATCAAGGTGGTTTTAGAGCAGGTAGATCGACAATAGACCAATTGCTCACAGTCAAGCAAGTACTTGAAAAATGTTGGGAGACGTACACCAAATTTTCGTTGACTTTAAGCAAGCATACGACGGTATTGATCGTAACGTACTGTACCAAGTAATGCTTTGTTTTGGCATCCCAGCCAAATTAGTTCGTCTTACCAAAATGACAATGATACCGACGACCTCCCAAGTCCGCATCAATAACCAACTCACCGATGCCTTCGACATAAATATAGGACTAAAACAGGGAGATGGGCTGGCCCCATTGCTATTCAGTTTGGCTCTGGAGTACGTCATACGGAAGCTACCTGTCGATACACGAGGTACATTACTATACATGTTGAGCCAAGTAGTAGCCTATGCGGACGACATCAACATGTTGTCACGGTAATTAACAACTGCCAAAAACACTTCCTGAAACTCGACAGCGAAGCAAAACTAGAAGGGCTACAAATCAATGAAAATAACACAAAGCTCATGACGCAGTAGAGGAAAAATACCTCAAATACACAAAATATTACACTTGACGAATACAGTATCGAAAATGTGAGCGAGTTTGTGTATTTAGGCGCCAAAATAACGAAGACGGGTAGCGAAAGAGACGAAATACGCCGAAGAATACAGCTCGCAAATAAAAAATTTTATTCAGTATTGACAATCTTGAAGACCAGCTGCATATACAGGAAAACAAAGCTCTAAGTATATAAATCGGTGATAAGACCTGTGTTATACTATGGGTGTGAAACATGGACCCTAACCCAAGCATCCGCAAATATATTGAACGCCTTTGAGCGACGGGTCCTGAGGCGAATAAACGGAGCGAAGCTAGACGGGGACCAACGGCGAATTCGATACAACCATGAGCTGTATGAAATTTTTGATGAACCGGAGGTCTCAATGATTGTAAGACTGCAGAAGCTGTAATGGGCTGGCCACATGAATCGTATGGACGAACAACGAATTACCAAAAAAAGGCCGGAGACTAGTGGGGAAACCGAGGAAACGCTGGTCTGACTCGGTCGACGAAGACAATTCATCGCTGCACGGATTTCAAAATTGGAGGACGCGGTCAATGGACCGAGACAGTTGGAGGCCCTATTTGCAGGAAGCGAAGGACCGAGAGGGGCTGTAGTGCTAAAAAGAAGAAGAAAAAGTCTTTGGTAATGAATTAGGGCTAAATGGATCTAACGCGGGCGAAGAACAAATACAAAAATGGTGGCATGTGATTCGAACTCCGGGTGGAGAATTTGCAGTCATATTCCTCATGCAATCTCCAGTATTTAGATTAGATTAGTGTATCATTTAGTAGATAAAAATAAAAAATGTGTAGTATATAAAACAGTGGTATGTAATAGAATGCAGAATGTATATAAAATGTATTATAACGAATTTCTACGCCAAAATTTAAAAATTCCGTTGGCACCACCAGCCGGAAACGCAAATTTCTCGTAGGTATCCTTATTTTTAAAAGCAAGTAATCATTTTATTGGTTCTCACCTCAAAATTCAAACTCTGTAGTAGTAGGCGAGTCTTCTTACCAGAAGCGTATTGTAAAATAATTTCTAAATCAAACAACGTCTTGTGAATGGCCTCAATGTTTGAGTAGTCATGATAACAAATCAATGTTTTAAAATATTTCTAAAATTTTTAACAAAACCCAGTAGTGTATACGGACGTGCGTATGAAATAATACTCGGCGTTAATTTAATGACACATTGAAATTTATTTAAATGATAACTACAACTAGGCAAATCAAAGATGGCCGGTGCCATTCGTATTAATTGTTGCGGAGCGCGTTAGGCACGTCCGGACTCGATCAACTCCTGTTGAAGAGTGTTGGCTTGACGGCGATTCTGCAACACCGCTGCTGTGGTCGACGACGTCTGGTTGTCGTCTGTCGTGACCGCCACAGCACTCCCCCTTTAGTGATATCGTCGTGGAAAATGATATCACGAATAAACTCACCAGATGGCATGACCGCACGTGTTGACGTTTGTCGATTTGGCGGTATGCGGTTGCAGGTTGATGCTGCGGTGGTGGCTGTTGATCGGATGCGGGTTGGGGCGAAAAAGGGTTGTTACGTCGTGAATGTGATGATCGGACATGCGGCTGCAGTGCGAGGTTGTGCGAGGTCGTCGATGCAAATGCAACTACGCGATCGGGCACGTGGTTCGACATTATTAATAACTCAGATATGAGAATGCCGATGAAATTCCACGTGTCACTGCACTTGGGGTCACCAATATACGAAAGTGCGTATGAAATAATACTCTGCGTTAATTTAATGACACATTGAAATTTATTTAAATGATAACTATAACTAGGCGAATCAAAGATGGCCGGTGCCATTCGTATTACTTGTTGCGGAGCGCGTTAGGCACGTCCGGACTCGATCAACTCCTGTTGAAGAGTGTTAGCTTGAAGGTGATTCTGCAACACCGCTGCTGTGGTCGACGACATCTGGTTGTCGTCTGCCGTGACCGCCACAAGTGTTTAGGTCCTTTTCGAACGGGTATTTACACAATATTACGTGTGATTTGTGTTGTAATTGATAAAGTTCAATCATCGTTTGCAACTTGACTTTTATGGCACTTTAAAACAAATGCGCTTTAAATTGGAAAATTGAGATACAAACTTTTAACAAATTCAAGGGCCATCCTTCGACCTTATAGTTGAAAATTTAAAATTCATATTATTAACAAAGTTTATCGAATTTTAACTTCTGAGGTATTTGTTGGCCTTGTACTCATAGAGACAAAGTTGCGTGATTTTTTTCTGATCAAAGATGTCTAATCGTGAGGGGGGGGGGATGTAAATTGTTCGTACATATCCCCTCTCCCTGCATCCGTCATTGCATATACCTCTTGTTTAGGACCTGTTCTGAAAAGTTCTCACCAGAATCATTTATTTGACACTCATATTGGCTACTAATTTTTAAGAGTCACCTCCTGTATGGGGAGACCCCCCTTAAACACCTTAAAATATTTTTTGTTTTTGCACTGCAACTTTTGGGAGGGTCCCACTTTTGTCCTACGAAGAAAATTTCATAACTTTAGCTTATGTGGTTTGCAAGAAATCTTGCTGTGACGCATGGACGGACGGACGGACAGACGGATAGGAGGTCGTGATTTTAGGGTATTGTTGTTTCCATGAGAAGTATTCATTATTGCAGTTGCTAATAAAATAACGAATTGCGCTTAAGTTCTGACCTTTGGGGCCGCCATTTTAAATGCATACATTTAATTTTGAATTTTTAAAAATGCTTGTGTCTTAGGGTCTCATCAATCAATGTGCCAAATATCATTCAAATCAGAGTTTCACTCTAGACAGGGAAAAAGTATTAAATTTTTAGTGAAATTGGCAGCTAAAAATATTAGGTTTTAAATTTTTACCTTTTCATTTGATTTTGAAATTTTTCGTACAATACAAGAACTTAGAACAGAGATCCATAATCCCAAGTTTGATCAAAAACTGTTGGAAAATATGGCCGCTAGGGGGCTACAAAAATTTGAAAAAATCGCATATTTGAACCACAGCCATTTTGAATCTTGCACATGGATGATAACCAAAATGAGGTAATCTTTAGATCTGATTATTTTCTATCCTAAAACTAAATTTCATTCACTTTGGATAAAAATTGCGACTTTTAGAACCTTTTAAAATTTCCAGCTTCAACTCGCCGCCATTTTGTTTTTTGAGACCTGACCTCTAGTTTTTTTACACAGTTCTTTAGATACTTATAGTTTCTACCAAACTGCTGAATTTCATTAAAACCGGTAGAAAGCTTTGGTCACAACAACAACAACAAATTTTTGCACGCTTTTCGAACTTTGAGCGGCCGCGATTTTGTTGGAGACGGTTGGATGTTGGATTTTTTATTGTGAGATTCATCACACGATTCAATGACCCTTTGTACCAAATTTAATCCAAATCAGAGCTATACTTTGGTCAGAGAAGAAATCACGATTCTTCGTCTAACATTGAATCAGATCATACGCCAGCAGTATAGTATCAAGGTGGTTTTAGAGCAGGTATATCGACAATAGACCAATTGTTCACTGTCAAGCAGGTACTTGAAAAATGCTGCGTAACGTACTGTACCAAATAATGCTTTGCTTTGGCATCCCAGCTAAATCAGTCCGTATTACCAAAATGACAATGACGTCAACGACCTCCCAAGTCCGCATCAATAACCAACTCTCCGATGCCTTTGACACAAAAATCGAACTAAACAGGGAGATGGGCTGGCCCCATTGCTATTCAATTTGGCTCTGGAGTACGTCATAAGGAAGCTACCTGTCGATACACGAGGTACATTAATATACAAGTCGAGCCAAGTTTTAGCCTATGCGGGGGTCATTAACAACTGCCAAAGAACTCTTCCTGAAACTCGACAGCGAAGCAAAACTAGACGGGCTACAAATCAATGAAAATAAAACAAAGCTTATGACGCAGTCGAGGAAAAATACCTCAAGTACACAAAATATCATACTTGGCGAGTAACAGTATCGAAAATGTGAGCGAATTAGTGTATTTAGGCGCCAAAGTAACGAGAACCGGTAATAATATGGACAAACAACGGACACCCAAAAAGGTATTTGTTGGGAGAACTGCAGGGCGGAGACCAGTGGGGAAACCGAGGAAACTTTGGTCTGACGCGGTCGACGAAGACAGTTCATCGTTGATCGGATTTCAAAATTGGAGGACGCGGACAATGGGCCGAGGTCCTATTTGCAGGAAGCGAAGGCCCGAGAGGGGCTGTAGTGCTACGAAGAAGAAGAAGACATATGAATACCAATGACTACAACACCACTTGTAATAATGTAGGCATCATTCACGAGGTAACGGACTTTAGGAAACTAGATGCCCATGCCCAAAAATTCTCAGGAAACCGAAAGACCAAAGGCTGAACCATCACCTGAGAAATGTTCAATCGAAGCTGTGGAGGTCAATAGCAAAGAGAAATTTTTCAAAATGTTACCTGCAGAGATAATTAACCGGCTAATGATAATTTGGGAAAGTAGTTAGTAGGATAAAAAACGATTCACTTTTTAGGGTTTTGTAAAATCATTTTACAATACCCTACTAAAATCGCGTCTTGTCTGTCCGTCCGTCCGTCCGTATCTCGCACCATTTTTTCTCTCAAACTACATAAGCTAGAAACATAAGATTTTGTAAGTAGGTGCAAAGTGACGCCCTCTTCAAAGTTTCACCATGAAAAGAAATTTATAAGGTGTTTTAGGGCAGTCTCCCGATATAAGGGAGTGGCCCCCAAAATATGGGTATGGGTATCAAATGAAAGGTCTTGATGAGAACTTTTCAGAACATCCAATAAGTTTTGCTTCGACTGGTGCAGGGGAAGATGAAATATACGAAAATTTCGTGTCCTCCCCCCTCGACACCTTTGACCCGAAAAACCTTAAAAAAATCACAGAGGTAAGTCTTTAGGAGTGCAAGAGCAACAAATACTTCAACTTGTTTGTTAATCACTTTGGCTATATAAGGGTTGATTCATTGCTTTTTAGATTAATGTTAGAATCGTACTAAGGAAGGACACAACTGGTGTCCAAAATACATGTACATGCACTGTAATAACTTACGGATCGGTCTCGGAGAAGGATCTGACATTCGGCACTATGACAGCCTTAATTGGAAGTTGATAAGTGTCAGAGTGCATGATCTCTGTCCAGGAAGAGACTTCGCGATGAGACCCTGCTTCGGGGAACTCCGCAAGGTAGCCACCACATGTCGCATTAACTGGCATGTAAAGTGTCGTGTGCGATTAAACAATACGATTTTCTGGCGGAAATTCCATCGATATCGATTGCCACGTGAGTTTTAAATTGCGATGTGTGCTTGCGTGTATCTAACCTCGGAAAACGAATGAGACGAGCACTTTCTGTGGATATTCGCGAAAAGTTGTGCACAAGCCTCCTTGGTGAGTTCGCCGTCAATACAAAGTGTATTCGTTTTCCAATATTTTCTTATTCCTTAAGGCTGAACATTTGGGCTGCAAACTGGAATGGAACTTAGCCCGGTTTTGGCAAGGGTACAGGTAAGGGTTTGTTACAAATGTGTTTTTAGTAGAAACATTTTAAGTAATCGGCGGCCATTCTGAAACAAATATTGAGGACTTAATGAAACTAGGGATCCCGAGAAATCAAGCAACAGATCTTTGGAGAATCTGTCCAACTTGAAGAGATGAAAATGAATTAGATTAAAGTAGAGTAGAATCGTTTTATTGGAATTTGTTGATGCCTTTTAATCGTGCATTTGAATCAGTGGCTGATAAATTGTATTCGGGCTTTGTCTACTAGCTAGCCTGCCACCTGCCACCTCGGAGCAGACTAAGGGTATCCAGACTTGTTCACCTGTTGCGTACAGTCCGTTGGCACAGTCCAAGACCTCACGTCTATAATCGAAGAGAGGTCGGTTTGAATTTCCTACGGAAAATCTCGAGCGTACGGACGGACGAAGACAAGGAAATAATCATTACAAATGGCATCCAACGTAAGGCCCAATCGCCCATAAAGGGAAATATTGGGTTGTTCGATAATTCATGTTGTGCACTGCATATTTCATGTAGTAGAACTGCAGATATCATGTAGTAGTAACTGTGTGGCTTATCTTATTATATACTTTTTTCAATATTAGACTTTAAACTTTCTTCAGTCAAAAACTAAGTGTCATTAGTAAACAACAAGCTGGTTAAACATAAAGTTGAAAATGGACAATCAAAGAGCGCATTATCGGAATATTTTGTTTTACTTCTGAAAGGGTAAAAATGCGGTGCAAGCTCGAAAGAAATAGCGTGGTTTATGGTGAGGACGGCCTTACTGAGCGCCATTGTCAACGTTGGTTGGCTCGATTTCTTTCTGGAAATTTTAATGTGCAAGATGCACCACATACTGGTTGTCCAACCAATATTGATGACGATAAAAAAAGGCGTATGACAATTCTAGAGATAGCAGAGAAGCTCGACATATTAAATTCAACCGTTTTCTTGCACTTACAACAGCTTGGTTACGTAAACAAACTGGATGTTCCTGGGTAAAGCCCGTAAGGACCTTCTATTTTCATAATGGGAACTGTCAGCCAGATGGGCCTTGGCTTATAGTCTGAACTTTGAGGCAGCGAAAAATGTGGCGCGTACCACTGCCCGGGTTCGCGAGATAGTGGCAGACGAGTGCAGGTGTGAGCGCGTGGAAATTGAGCGAGAGCGGCAGGTAAATGGTGCACCTAGATGCTGGAATTACAGTGAGAAGGGGCATCTGCAAAGAGAATGCAAGAAGCGAAGAAAACCGAGCTATTGTCCAGGGTGGCGGAGATCCAGACCGAGTCAGGAACTCCAAATGGAAGCATTTCAAACTGAAGGTGCCAACTTCGTGGGGCAGAGGTTGGCTAGGAGGATCGACGTCCTTAGCACCACCATCACTGTGTCAATACTACATCGGGGAGAAGCAGACTTATGCCTTCCGGGTCAAGTTGACGGAGAGCATTGCACCATAACAATTGACACTGGGGTAACCCGATCGATTATCCGACCAAACCTAATGAGGCAACAACTACTTCACAAGGGCGGAGTCCATGGAAATGCTGACGCCCTATCTCGTCATCCATATCCAGCTGACTGCAAGCATTGCCGACGGATTGAGGAAAAGGAGTCGACCAAGTGATAACGGCCGAATTCGATGAAGGTTGGTATTTGGTGGAGATTCGAAACGCCCAGCGAGCCGCTGAAGGTATCGGACCATTGCTCGTATGGAAGCAGACAACTGGGCGACCTAAGTGGAAGGACGTTTCGATGCATGGCGCAACCCTTAAAAGCTATTGGGCACAATGGAGCTCCCTTCACGTGGAGGGTGGCGTACTTAAGCGGGAACGGGAAACGGCGAATGGCAGCTCCTATAGGAAGCAAACTTTACTTCCCAAAAGCCGAATCCACGATGTGGTTAAGGATATGCATGAAGGATCCTCGGGAGGCTACCTTCGTGTCACAAGACCTTAGCGGAATTGGGGGAAAGGTTCAACTGGCTCCACACTCGAGAAGACGTAGAGGACTGGTGCCGTATATAATGACTTTATAATAAGTAACCGGACTGACCTCAGGAAATTTTTCATTAGCAAAATATGTACAATTTTTCTTTAGAAATCTTCAAAGTAGTCCCCATTGGAGTCGATAACACGCTGATACCGGATTTTCCAATCCTCGAACACTCCCTGGAAGTCGGCAACCTCGATGCTGTCTAGAGCCCTCGTCGTAGCACGTTGAACGTTTTTCAGAGTCCCGAACCGCGTCCCCTTAAGGTGTCTCTTGATCTTGGGGAACAGAAAGAAGTCCGCTGGTGCCATATCCGGGCTGTAAGAACTCTGGTTCGGTTTGTAGTCGATCAGGGATTTTCGAAGCGACAGCAACACGACGCTCCTTTTGCTCATCAGTGAGGTGTTTGGGTACCAGCTTCGTGCAGATCTTCCTCATGCCCAGATCGTTCTTAATAATGTTGTGAACGGTCATCTTATCACTTCCAACCTCATCTGCGATAGCCCGAATGCTCAGACGACGATCACTGTTCAACACATCACGCACTTTTTGCACATTTGTGTCCGAGTGACTCGTTGATGGAGAACCGACGCGCTGTTTGTCATGGACGTCATCGCGGCCCTCCCGGAAATTTCTGTGCCACTGAAACACTTGAGTTCTGGACAGAGCATCCTCACCGTAAGTCTCTTGAATCATTTGAAGAGTTTTCGTGGCCGTTTTCTTGAGTTTGACACAAAATTTGATGCTAACACGTTGCTCGACCGTACGCTCCATTTTCACTCCGACGACGTAACTGAACACGCACTTCGCTCTCGCTCGATGCATTCTCTCCAAGCGCTTGGAGGCAACTACTGCAGCCCGGTTCCCTTTACCTAGACCCCCACCACCACTACAGCACCAGACACCGGTTAGTAGACGCTTTGACGGCGCGGGGCAGGCTCAGTCCGGTTACTTATTATACTGACCCTGTATATATTTTAGGCACATATCAACCGTTATAAGATTTTAGGATATTGTTTGCTAAATTTACATTTATACTGTTTAAGTTTATATTGTTTAATTTCCAGACATGACCATTAAGTGGGCTCCAGATAAACACTAGACCTGCTCCAAGAATATCCAACCTGCCGACTGTGAAATCTGTTATGAGGACGTCATCGAGAGCTCTACTTGCGTAAGATTGGAGTGTGAACACCTTTTCCACCGCATATGTGTCCAGCAGCTTCTGCGAACCTCCAATGTCTGTCCTCTGTGCAGATATCCCATTGAACATGCCGTTTTAGACACCCCACCCGGAACTCAACACCCTCAATTGGAGCAGTGTCAAAAGACCCCGGGAGGAAAGAGGGCACGGTGCCCCTTTCTGATGTCCAAGGAGCCACTGGCGGAGAAGACCCAGTGTTAGGAAACTCCTGTCCTGTCTTTACTACAAGGGCTGACCGACAAGATGGGACTGATGGAGAAAGAGTTCCAGGACCTGAAGAACAGCTAGCTCACCAGTCGCGCGAACACTCCACCGAGCTGCGAACCAAATCCAAATGCAGCTGTTCCTACATCTAGATCGGCAGGCGACTGGGACCGCCTTCGAATGAGTTCAGGTATGGACCCCAGAGTCCCAGAGCATAGACCGCGCCTCAGTACTGCAGCCCTACTGATACCGACAGTGCAAGACTCAGTTCCGTACCGCGAACTGAACAATGAAGCTAACCGTTCAGTAACCTTCGTCACACAAGCCAAGACCACTACACTCGTTTGAGATCTCTGGATTCGCGCGGTCCCGAACGAGAGAAACCGCTGCACACGGACACATGCGAAGGGAGGCCCGGACCATCCATGCGCAGTGTCCTGCCTCAATACGGAGTAGTAGACCCAACTCGTCCTGGACAGACCTACTACCAGGACAACGCAGCTCGGGCAGAGTTAATTGGCAGCCAAGACTTTGCCCGGCTGAAAAACTACGCAGTAAACCAGTATTGTCTGCAAGGGAACAGCCCTTCGATCAGGAATACCATCCCCTCACTTAAGGCATCCCAATCGATAGCTAGTTGGGAACTGACTTATGCTGGTAATGAAGACACTTGCGCTATCGGAGAATTCCTACGGCGAGTTGAACACATGGTCAGTGTCACACTGGAAGGGAATTTCCAGCTATTAGCTCAGCAAACACTAGCACTCTTTACAGGCCGAGCTCAACGTTGGTTCTGAAGGTTTGTCGAGGCAGGGCCCGACTATGACTGGAATGCACTGAAAAGGGCAATTTTCTCCGGTTGAGAGCAACGCCGTCAATAAAGAAACTTCGTAATAGGCGTCAACTGCCTCATGAGAAAGTGGACGACTATTACGAGGTCCTGCGTTGTCTGATGGAACGTCTAGTCAGCCCTATTATGGAAGAGGACCTTCTAGAGATCCTCTGGTGTGGAATCCGCCCGCTTACGCACCTAACATTTCATTGGTGCGCTCCGTTTTTCAGCAAGGGTAATGAAAACCATCTTCCAGGGCATGAGTCGAACAGCGACCGGACCCGTAGCAATTCGAAAGGATCGGCATTTCGTTGCAGACTTACGCACTGATCCAGTACGGAATACTACCCTTGATACCCAGATAGAACCCTTAATAGACTGGAATGAGTACGCTGGTTCAGTCCCCTTGCACACTAACGACCCAGGGCTAGTTGAGGTCGACGAAGAACCCGACTTAGCACCTGATGGAGCTGCCATCAACCTGGACATCGTTTCACAGTGTGGCCGGGTGAGCCCACAGTCTTTTGCTATCGTTGTGACAAGCCCGATACATATGCCCCCGACTGTAAAAATTACACGAGATCAAAAAACGTAACAACGAGTGCCGCGAACATCCGTCGGCACGCCTAGAGGCATTCGAGAAAGATGTTGCGCGATCAGGCTAGACGAATTATTGAAGGACGACGTCCGCCCATATGCATCATTAGAATCGGATGGTAGGCTTAATCGACACTGGAGCAAGCGTCAGCTGCATAGCAGCCGATTTTGCAAGAGAAGTCCTGTAAAATCATGCAGATCAAATCCAGCACTTAACTACCTGATTGAGCAATGCGGACAAAACTCGACTTCCCATTGTAGAGAAACTCACGAGTGATGTCTCCTTTAAGAGTACGACCAGTCACTGAATTTTTATATTATACCCCAGCTGAATCCAATTCTCTACTTAGGTGTGGACTTCGTACGATGATTTAATAAAGCTCCAGCATTATTTTCCAGAACTTCATTTGACTCTATCGACCGTAAATGCCATAACACTGAATTTTCACCCACTTCCACATGCATTAGATGCCAATCAACAGCTACGATTAGATCCCTTCGCATGAGGAGGATAGTGTCAGCCGGACAACTTTGGTGTTTCACACTATAGATGTGGGGATACTAAACCTATCAAGCACAGACATTTTGCCATATCTCCGGCGAAGTAAAAGTCGCTATACGCTGAAGTCGATCGGATATTGGCACTAGGTGTGATTGAAGAATCGCAAACTGCATGGGCTCCGCCAGTTACCTTAGTGGTAAAGCCGAATAAGGCCCGACTATGCCAGGCGCTTAAATGTCGTCACTACTAAAGACGTAACATATAACCTCTACCGTTGATCGAGGTTATCTTATGTTGGTTACCTGAGGTGCACTTTATTGCTAGCTTAAATTTCAGAGACGCATTTTGGCAGATCCCATTGGATCCTAATTCGAAGGAGAAGACCGCCTTCATGGTCCCAGATCGTCCATTGTAATAATTTGTGACCATGCCTTTCGGCCTGTGTTATGCACCACAGAAAATAACACGCCTTATGGATAAGGTAATACCACCGCACCTACGAAACCAAGTCTTCGTATACCTGGATCACTTATTACTAATAATCGAGACTTTTGACGTGCATATCGTCCTCCTTCAGGAAGTGTCTTTGCATATTCGGTAGGCAGGGTTAACCATCAACATCCATAAGAGGCAGTTCGTTGTGACGGAGGTTAAGTTCTTGGGTCACATCACAGGTCACGGCAACATCAAAACCGACCCGGATAACACAACGGCGATAGACGCATTTCCACTGCCTAAAACCACCAAGCAGTTGCGCCGAGTTCTAGGTTTATGCGGCTGGTACCAATGATTCGTACGTGACTATGCGATCAACAACACCCCCTTGCGGACATGATACAAAAGGGACGGAAGTGCATCTGGGAAGCGACTGGCTTGGGTGCCTTTGAAGAGCCTGACAACAGCTCCCGTGCTACATAGCCCAAATTTTAACAAACCGTTCTCAATCCATTGTGATGTGAGTCAACATGGAGTATGAGCAGCCTTATCCAGGTTACGGAAGACGGTGAAGAAATGCCTATAGCCTTCATGGCCCACAAGCTAAACACTACGAGACCAACTCCGAGAAACGATTGACAATAGCAGACGTGCAGGGCAAGAGCGCTACAACTTCCGAGCTCATCCTTCTGGTTTCAAAGCAGGTGATGAGATATATAGGCGAAACTTTAGACAAAGCGACAAGGCACAGCATCACAATGCCAAGCTGGATAAAAAATCTGTAAAACGCCGGGTTGTCCAGGTGCTGAGTCCAACACGTTACCCCATATCAGACATGTCCGGAATAGAACTGGGGGTTCACCATGTGAAGGTCCCGCGTCGCTAAACTCAATGCACACCCCATACTTGCCCTGTTCCGAAGCGCCCTATGCGGTTCTCAATTTCAAAATCCTTCAGTTGTTTGTTCGCACTCTCAGCCCAAGATAGGCGTAACACCAGCTGCCCTGTAATAACTTACGGCTTGGTCATGGCGAGGGATCTGGCACTATGCAGCCCCAATCGGAAGTTGTTAAGTGTCAGAATGACAGATCTCTGTTCGGGAACTGCCGTGAGACTTTGCGATGAGACCCTGCTTCGGGACACTCCAAAAGGCAGCCGCCACATGTCGCATTGACTGGCATGTAGTGTCGTGACCGGTTAAACGGTTTAATTTTCTGGCGGGAATTCCATCGATATCGATTGCTACAAACTGACTTTTAAGTTGCGCTGTGTGTTTGCGTGCATCTAACGTCGGAAAAGGGATGGGATGAGCACATTCTGTGGATGTTGGTGAAAAGTTGTGCACAAACATTTCGCTTATTCCTTTTTCCTTCTGGGTAAGTTCGCCGTCAAGGCAAAGTGTATTAGTTTTCTAATATTTTCTTTTCCCTAAAGCTGAACATTTGGGCTGCGAACTCGAATGAGACGTCGACAAATTCAGAACCAGCTTACATAATAAAAGAACATCAACCTGCCTTCTACCTCGGATTAGCCTGGTTTTGGCAAGGATACAGGTAAGGTTATACAGGTTATAACACAGAAATATTTGGGACACGTGGTGAACTCTATTATGAGCATCATTACGACTGCTTGCTGCGCTTCTATGCCCCGTCGAAGACCCCGGCACGGCAAGCCCCCAGTGTACTGGTGGTCAACTGAAATAGCTGAAAAGCGGAGGGAGTGTGACAAGCTTCGACGTGAGGCTCAACGGGCGCGGAACCGTGACGAGGCATGCAACCAGGTGGCAGCATATAAGTCGGCCAGGAAATGCCTTCGCAAACTGATCAACAGTAGCAAGGCTCGCTGCTGGCAAGACCTAGTGGACAATGTGAACAAGGGTCTGTGGGGCCTTGGCTACAAGCTGGTCATGGGGAAACTTGATGCCCTACGGAAGCCTTGTATACATGACGCGGAAAAGATGGACGCGATAGTGCGGGCACTCTTCCCCGCCCATCCCGCCCCTGTGGACGCTGTCCATGGTGAAACAGCAGTCAAGTGTCCACTCTTCACGCAGTCGGAACTGGAGGAGGCAGTCCTTTCATTGAAAGCGAGTAAGGCTCCAGGTCCAGATGGTGTTCCAGCTGAGGTGTTGCGGCTCGTCTATCACCATTGTCCTGACTTGCTGCTCAGCACATTCAACGCTTGCCTACGGGACGGGGTTTTCCCGGTACGATGGAAGGTGGCGAGGCTCGTGCTGATCAGCAAGGGGAAGGGAAATCCCGAATCACCGTCTGCATACCGCCCGTTATGCATGCTAGACACGGCTGGAAAAGTGCTAGAGAAACTCATCAAGAGAAGGCTCACTGACGCGATTCGTGATGCTGAGGACGTATCTCCTCGGCCGTACGGCTTTAAAGCAGGACGTTCTATGATTCATTGATGCGATTGCAGAGGTGGTGAACGCGGCCCAAAGGCAGAGGCATATAGTCGCACCAAGCGACGGATCGTCCTCTTGGTGACACTCGACGTCAGGAATGCCTTCAACTCCGCTAGATGGGTGGATATTCTGGATACGCTGGAAAACTCTTTTCAAGTTCCAGAATATCTAATGCGGCTTTTGAGGAACTACCTAAAGGACCGAAGCCTGCTCTACGACACGACACAGGGCCAACGAAGGATGGAAATTACATCGGGTGTTGCCCAGGGATCTATCCTTGGTCCGGACATGTGGAACGTGTCTTACGACGGGCTACTGAGACTTGAGATGCCAGATGAGTCGCGCTTGGTCGGCTATGCGGATGATGTTGCGGCTCTGGTCGCCGGACGCACCGTTGAACAAGCGCAACTTAGGCTAGGTATGCTAATGCGCCGAGTGAGGGACTGTATGACTGTTCGCGGGCTGAGTTTAGCACTGGAGAAAACCGAAGTGGTCATCTTGACAAAAAAGAGAATCCCTAGAGTAAGGATGATCAGTATTGGAGACATTCAAATCGAATCGAAGCCAGCGGTGAAGTACCTGGGGCTACTGATCGACTCGAAGATGAGTTTCTCTGAGCAAATCAGGGCAACGGCTGAGAAGGCTTCTCCGGGAATATCGGCTCTGAGTCGACTTACGGCCAACGTAGGGGGACCCAGCCCATCAAGAAGACGCCTCTTGATGAGTGCTGTAGGGTCAGTGCTACTGTACGGAGCAGAGGTATGGGGCGACGCTCTCAGCAAGGAGGTATACCGAAGACGTTTGGCACAGGTACAGAGAAGAGGAGCACTGATAATTGCATCTTCGTATCCAACAGTCTCCGACTCGGCGGTGAGAGTGATTGCAGACGTGATACCTGTCGCCCTCCTTGCTACAGAGCGCCGCGCTATTTACCTGCGCCGAAACGAGGATGCGAGGGAGATAGTTGTCCGCAAGGAGAGACAGTGCTCGCTCAACGATTGGCAGCAGTCTTGGGTGAATTGTACAAAGGGAAGGTGGACTGCGCGCCTCATCCCGGATGTGAGACCGTGGCTGAATCGAAGGCATGGTGAGACTGACTTCTATCTGACCCAGCTTTTGAGCGGGCACGGGTGTTTTCAGTCTTACCTGCACAAGATCGGTAAGTCACGGTCTCCCGATTGTCGGTTTTGCCCAGGAGAGCAGGACAATGCCTGTCACACATTTTTTGCGTGTACAAAATGGGTCAGGCTGCAAAGGGAACTCTACGGGGAGACGGGAGAGCTCACCCCGGATAATATAGTTGCGGTGATGCTCGAATCGGTTGACAAATGGAACCAGGTGGCACATTATGCTCGGGCAGTCCTAAAATATAAAAGGGACTCACAGCAGCCGGGGGCGCTGGGGCTGGGGGATTGCTCTTCTGGCATTTCCCCTTCCCCTCTCCCCTCCCGCTAGGAAAGGGACTCCCCAGCTTGAAGGCGCCCCACGGCGTAACAAAACGAGACTTGGCCCGAAGTAATGTGTCAAACGGTTCCAGGCTGGGTTCTCAGGTTGACAGGGGAGGTGTTTAGTGGGTAGTCCAGTCGCGCATGGGAGTCCCACACTCTGTGCATAAATAGCATTCACCTCCCTACCACCAAAAAAAAATATTTGGGATATGGAGTTCAAATTTATTGCGGGTTTAGTGCAAGCATTACATTTTATGTATGAAATTCGATCTCGGTCATATCACCACCACGAGCCCGTTTACAGCGGTCGATACTTTGGACCAAATTTTCCACCGGCTGGCACACATTTCGACCGGAACGTTGGCAATGGATGTTGTCTTTGAGTTCGTCTAAAGTTGCTGGCTTGTTGGTATAGACCACTAACTTGACATAGCCCCATAAAAATAAAATCAATCGCGTTAGATCACATGAACGAGGCGGCCATTCGACCGGACCATTTCTTGAGATAACACGCTCACCAAATTTGCCTTTCAATAAATCGAGTGTGAGGCGTGCTGTGTGGCTAGTGGCACCGTCTTGTTGAAACCACATATCGTTGATATCAATTTCATCCAATTCTGGCCACATATAATCCACATATATAGTGACACTCAACCGATCGTAGTACAGGAGCCGACACCACCACTCACTAACGCCATGAAATTGAATGAGACGCCGCCGGCAGCGACGTTCGAAGTTGACGCATGCGAACGATCAGCTAATTTAATGCGGGCATGTAGTGGACCGCATTTTAATAACATCCGTGATATGACGGATATTTTACCAGACTTCGACCCTTCGTCCGAATCCGACATATCGGGAGCGCAGTTCGTTGATCGCGTTACGAAGCTTGCCGACGCATATCAGTGGAACGATAGAGTTTCGGTGTTCGCCCTGCAAGCCTCCTAAAGGGGCATGCTAAAATTTGGAGCGATGGTTCTGCGCGGGTTCCTGGAAGCTGGCTTGAGCTGGCCGAATCATTGAGGCGAGATTTCCCTAGCGATGAAAGCGAGGCCGATGTTCAAATAAAAATGATGAATCGCACCAGGGAGCCGAGCGAGACAACACGAAGTTACTTCTATACTATGCTAGCATTGGGAAGACTAGGTAACTTGAGCGATCACGATCCGGTATACGAGTATAAGGAACAGGCTACGGTATTCATCTTTGCAAAATGCGATCGCGAGCTCAATTTTCGACACCGTCAACGATCTTTTACCTGCGATAAAGAATTTCGAAACTAATTCCGTTCGAATTTCGGAGCCACGAACGGAGTCGAGACGAAATTTTGGACCACCAACACCGATACAACGAGATATTATGTCATCAAATACGCGAGCGCAGCCGACTTCGAGCAATTTGGAATCCCGTCGGATCCGAAGTTATAATTGTCTTGAGGTGGGGCATATTTCGCTGAACTGTCCAAAACCGCAACGGAAACAAAGATGCGAGAAGCGTCAACGAACATCACATACAACCAACCGGTGTCCATAAAATGGAACTGCGACCGCAGTCAGTAATGTTCGTTGCATAGATTCAACAGAAAGAATTAATCCGCTTGTTAAGGAGATTCTTCTCAACGGAAACAAAATTAAGTCCTTCATCGACCCCGGCAGCGAAAGAATACACATTCAACGAACGATCGCAATGTCGATGGAAGGCGTAAAGCAGTGTTCATCGATCATCCTACCAGGATTTGGAGGAGCTTCAGTAACGTTCAACCAGATATTCGAGGCCGAAATTCAGTTGGATGGTAAGAGTCTAAATGCGAAGATTTTTCCGGTGGATGACGACTTGATCTCGGAGCCACTTTTATTGGGGTCAGATCTACTCTGCACATCGGGCAAACGACTGATCATTGAGCTGGGAGCTTGTCGATTGGAAACCGCTTTCCAAAACGCTCCAACTTTTGAGCCAAAGTTATCCGTCAAAGAAAAGGACCAACTGTATCAGCTCATCAGTGAGAATAGAGAATGCTTCCCTGAATCGCTTGCTCAGTTAGCTCAATGGAACTCGGTAACGATGACGATAAGGTTAACGACCTTAAGACCTGTCCGACGCCAGACATACCGGATACCGTTCGCAAAGCATGAGCGCGTTCAAGAAAGAGTAAACGAATTGCTCGAAAACGATATCATACGTCCATCATGATCAGAATATTCGTCACCAATTGTCTTCGTTCGCAAACAGAATGGTGAGGACCGTCTCTGTGTTCATTTCCGTGAGGTCAATGCTATTACTGAAAAGCGTCCGTTTCTCATGCCAACTGTTGAGGAGCAGCTATCATCGATCGCTGGTAATTTATTTTACACGACTCTCGATTTAATGTCCGGCTATTATCAAATACCAATCGCAGAAGAGTGCAGGAGATACACTGTATTTGTCCCGCATGTGGGCCAATACGAATTCAACCGGATTCCTTTCGGCCTGGGCAATGCACCGAGTTATTTTCATGAGGTTATTACCAAGTTGGTACGACAAATGGGAAATCAAGCAATTAGCTGCGTAGATGAAGTAATTCTGCCCAACAAAACCATCGCCGAGGTTTTAATCAAACTCCGTAAATTCCTGGTTATACTTCGAGATGACGGTATGACGCTTCGGCCCTCTTAAGTGTTAGTTTTTGTCTAAACAAATCACGTTTTTGGGTCATCGAGTCGATGAGGACGGAGTAAAACCAGGATCTGCAAAGAATAATGCAATTCGAGAGTTTCCGGAACCAACCAACGTTACAGAAGTTCGAAGATTTCTGGGATTGAGCGGGTTTTTCCGCAAATTCGTTCGCGATTATTCTCTAATATCGAGGCCGCTTACACTTTTGTTGAAGCAGAAGGACAATTCACAATTTTGTTGGTCGACCGAACAGCGAGACGCATTCGAAAAATTGAAATCAGTACTTTTCTGCGCCCAGTGCATACGATCCGACGAAGGAACATCAAGTTCACACAGACGCGAGCACATCCTCATGCATTGAGACGACGGAGGCAATTTCAGACCGGTTTTCTACTACAGCCGCCAGTGTAGCGAATTCGAAAGCAGATAACATAGTCATGAGCTTGAGGTTTTGGCTATCGTCGAGTCGTTAGAAAGATTCCGCATTTATTTTCTCGCTAAGCATTTCGAGATAATTACCGATTGCACCGCAATTGGCACCACAAGAACGTCTAAGCCATTGCTACCGCACATCGGTCGATGGTTTCTGAAGCTACAGGAGTACGATTTCCGCATCATACATCGATCGGCTGAACGCATGAGCCACGCAGATGCTCTAAGCAGGACTCCAAACGAACCACCGAACGAACCAGAGATAGCATCGGGGAGCATAATGCGAGTGGAAGAAAACGAAGACTGGCTTGTGCTCCTTCAACGGCAAGACGTGAAGTTGAAGGAGTTAATCGAAGTTTTGAGAGGCGATATTGAGTCCGCTCAATCCAAACAGATCATGTCAGATTAACAGCTCAAAAACAGTCTGTTATATCATAAGATCGACCAAGATCTCAAATTCGTCGTTCCGTCTGCAGTCAGGTGGAAAATCATCTGCAAGTACTACGATGACATGGGCCACTTAGGTCTTGAGAAGACCATAAATCGAGTTCGGCAAGATTTTTGATTCAACAATCTCCGAAAATACATCAAGTCGTACATCGCAGCATGCTTAGAGTGCTGCTATAATAAAGGAGTCGCAGGCAAACCGGAGGGTCAACTCTGTTTGGATGAGGTGACACCTATTCCGTTCTGGACGTTACACGTTGATCACCTGGGACCTTTTCCACGCAGTCGTCGAGGTAATTTGCACATCATTGGAATATCTGATTCGTTCAGTAAGTACTTAATTTTGATAGCTTTCAAAACTACGAAATCGAAGCCCGCCATCGACGCATTCAGGGATCTGACGTTGTACTTCGGTCTACCTAAGCGTATAATTAGCGATCGAGGCCCTGCTTTTACATCACGAGAATTTACTGAATTCTGCGCATCTAATGAGATTCAACATATTAAGATTACCGTCAGCCAACTCGAACGTGCAAATCAGTCCATCTTATCATTTCTAAGAACTGCACCAACTGATCATAAGGATTGGGATTTACAATTGCGCACTCTTCGGTGGTGTCTGAATTCACAATGTCACTCTGTGATTCGGTTTAGTCCGATCGAGTTGATATTCGATTATCGCCTTTGAAACGTCATCCCGAATCGGCTAGTTATGGCTCTAACATGATCCAACGGAATACGATATGGTTAACCGAAGCCAATTGGCTGCAGAGCGAATTAGCAACGAACAAGAGAAATGGAGATTGAGGTTCAACGTGCAACACAAGAAACCTTTTATCTACAAGGAAGGAGATCTCATCGTTCTAGAGAACGTACCTGCTGCTACGGGAGAATCTCGACAGTTAGAGCCCAAATATCGTGAGCCCTACATCATTTCGAGAGTTTTACGAAACGACAGATATCTCGTCGAGGACGTGGGAATCGCACGTCCTAACCAACGGAAATTCTATTCGGTGTTTACGAGCGAAAAGTTGAAACCGTGGATCGTCGTGAGTCCCGAACTCGATTTTTACGATGATACTGCGGATTCAGACACGGAGTACTGAATCGAGACGATTAAATTTCAAGATGGTCGAGTGTCATGGCAACACGAATTGAAAAGCACCGGCCACGGAAGAAATCGTAAAGAGTTAGTCGCATACGGACCATCAACCGAGTCATCGTATTTTGAACACAATAAATTGGTTATTAACAAACGAGGGACATGAAAGCCGACTTCTTGCTGCCGAGTGAGCAACACCATGATAAAAGTCCTGCATTATGCTATTCTGACAAAACTGGTACTGCCGCCACCTGGATTCGGAACAGTGATTTCCAAGCGGAGAGTTGTGGATGGGGGGATGGTTTCGTGTGGGTTCGGTGCTCAGGTATCACCTTCTTTAGTGTGTAGCTAACGCCTAGCGAATCGATACCATCTTCCCAAGCCAAGCTTAATGCTCTGGAGGGCGCTGTCTCGAACGCAGAGGGCAATGTGCTCGTTGGGGGCGACTTCAACGCTAAAGCAATCGAATGGGGCATGCCTCAAACGGATCCGCGGGGAAACGAATCCTGGAAATGGCGGCCAGGACGGCGCTCGTCGTACTAAACTCCGGAAATACGCCGACTTTCCGCCGTATTGGCTGTGAAGGAACCATACCGGACGTGACATTCGCCTCGGATTCCTTAGTACGGAGGATACACAATTGGAAAGTATTAGAGGACTACTCAGCCAGTGATAATCAGTGCATTCTGCTTGAGATAAGTGATGTTGTCTCCCGACGTCCGTCGAGGTGCTCACAGCAGGTGAGCCGATGCAGGGAGCTTCGGAGGGGACGAAAGAACTGGCAGCTCAAGACGTGGTGAACTCTACTACGAGCATCCTTACGACTGCTTGCAGCGCTTCTATGCCCCGTCGAAAACCCCGGCACAGCAAGCCCCCAGTGTACTGTTGGTCAGCTGAAATCGCTCAAAAGCGAAGGGAGTGTCACAAGCTTCGACGTGAGGCTCAACGGGCGCGGAACCGTGACGAGGCATGCAACTGGGTGGCAGCATATGTCGGCCAGGAAATGCCTTCGCAAATTGATCAACAATAGTAAGGCTCGCTGCTGGCAAGTCCGAGTGGACAATGTGAACAAAGATCCGTGGGGCCTTGGCTACAAGCTAGTTATGCGGAAGCTTGGTGTCGTACGGAAGCCTTGTATACATGACGCGGAATAGATGGACGCGATAGTGCGGGGACTTTTCCCAGCCCATCCCGCCCCTGTGGACGCTGTCCATGGTAAAACAGCAGTCAAGTGTCCACTCTTCACGCAGTCGGAACTGGAGGAGGCAGTCCTTTCATTGAAAGCGAGGAGGCTCCAGGTCCAGATGGTGTTCCAGCTGAGGTGTTGCGGCTCGTCTATCACCATTGTCCTGACTTGCTGTACAGCACATTTAACGCTTGCCTACGGGACGGGGTTTTCCCGGTACGATGGAAGGTGGCGAGGCTCGTGCTGATCAGCAAGGGGAAGGGAAATCCCGAGCCGCCGTCTGCATACCGCCCGTTATGCATGCTAGACACGGCTGAGAAAGTGCTAGAGAAACTCATCAAGGGAATACTCACTGACCCGATTCGTGCTAGATGGGTGGATATTCTGGATACGCTGGAAAACTCTTTTCAAGTTCCAGAATATCTAATGCGGCTTTTGAGGAACTACCTAAAGGACCGAAGCCTGCTTCCCGACACGACACAGGGCCAACGAAGGGTGGGAATTACATCGGGTGTTGCCCAGGGATCTATCCTTGGTCCGGACCTGTGGAACGTGTCTTACGACGGACTACTGAGGTTTGAGATGCCAGATGAGTCGCGCTTGGTCGGCTATGCGGATGATGTTGCGGCTCTGGTCGCTGGACGCAGCGTTGAACAGGCGCATCTTAGGCTAGGGATGCTAATGCGCCGAGTGAGGGACTGGATGACTGCTCGCGGGCTCAGTATAACACTGGAGAAAACGGTAGTGGTCATCTTGACAAAAAAGAGAATCCCTAGAGTAAGGATGATCAGTATTGAAGATACACGAATCGCTTTTCTGGCACTTCCTCTTCCCCTCTCTCCTCCCGCTAGGAAAGAAATCCCCCAGCTTGAAGGCGCCTCACGGCGTAACAAAACGAGACCTGGCCCGAAGTAATGCGTCAACCGGTTCCAGGCTAGGTTCTCAGGTTGACAGGGGAGGTGTTTAGTGGGTAGTCTAGTCGCCTTCTTGCGAACATGGGAGTCCCACACTCTGTGCATAAACGGCATTCACCTCCCTACCACGAAAAAAAACAAACGGTGAGCGTTAGTTTATTGTTTTCCCTCTACAATTATCCTGTTCCCAAGGTCCACCCCTGACATATGCCACAGTGCCGTTTGAGCGATGCCCAATTCTTGAGAACGACGTGGAATCGACTGATTTGGCTCATTTTGAATCGATGCATTACGGGTGCGATATTTCCTTCGCTTCGAGCGGGACAACGTATTTTTGGCACGGGACCTTCAAAAGTGAAAACATGGACTCGGAACTTATTCACTATAGGAAGCACAGCCTGTCGGGTGGGACGATTATTACGGCCGAAAATTAGAGTAAGCTCTCTTAAAGTTGCGTCCACCGACTCAGAATTTCGGTAGTAATTTTTAATAATTTTCAAACATTGCTGGTTCGTAAACTTTACCATGATGAACATATCGACTTTAACTAACGTTTTGATATTGACAGTTTATCAAAAAAGTTTAAGGGTGCGTTCACATAAAGACAGAAAATTGTTATGTCCCTAATGGAAAACTATATTATAATGTTAATGTAAAAGTTTTTTCTTTATATAGCAGCAGCCCTGACAACACCCTTTAGCCTGTAAGTACCTTCTGACAGAAAACATTAGCAAGGATAATGGGCAAGGCGTTTTATCAATTGTCTCTTGGGCACATGAATATTTTGTCATCGTTTCGATTTAACTAAAGAGAAAGATTTTATTTATTTATTTTTACTGTGGATTTACAATCGTGTTTTAAGTTGAGTTTCTATTTCATAAAACTCTAACCAATTTTTTATATACAAAGGTTTAAAGCAAAAACTGTTCTGATTTACTTACATAGTAGCATGCAGCTCATGTGCCATTCATTGCGTTGCCTACAGACGTCTACTCGAATATTATTCCAACTTTACAGCATCTGATTGTCCAATTCGTCTTGCAGCTAAGAAACGAGAAGAGTACCCTGCGTACGCTAATCAGAAGCAAGAATCACTCCTGCCTCCAAACAATATTCCACCAACCACGATACTCCCAAAGACGAATGACAATAAATCTGATTGTTCGGAACTGCGAAAGATAGTCCGCAGGGCCGTTCAACTAGTTCTGATGGATCCAATTGTAGACGGAGATCTATCCAAACGTTCTTTTTGTCTTATTTACTATTCGCTGCTTACTAATACTTCACGGAGCAGTAATGGGCCACTACACTAAGTGAACGCTGATCACTAGCACAAACAGTAACAATCCTACAACATTCTCCCGGCTACAAGGCTGTCCATAAATCGTGACTTGTGGGTTGCTGAGGCGAGCAACTCGGTGTTATTATTTATCCTCTTTCTAGCAGATATAGGTGACGACGAAAAACCAAATTACTTCTCATGCCCAACAACGAGACTTCTCCCAGTGGTTGGTCGGCCACGGATTCCTTCTTACGGCCGAGATTTTCGCGTTTTCTGCTGAAAATTATGCACAAGTACGCATAAATCCGTTCCAACCAGGCTTAGCGGTGGGTTCCTGTTTGAAATGGTTGAAAAATTTCATACGACTTTCTTCACGCCACGGGAAAGTTTTCGCTGGAGTCTACGAGACAATTGTTCGCGGGCCGTAGCCAATCCTTTGTCATTGTTTATGTTCGAATAGTAATCAGATGAAGGCGACCGAGAGTGAAAGAGCGAGCAAGCGACACGACTTAAATGTGTGCGAGATGATTTGGGGCTGGTTTGGGGTCCAGTGTGGGTGTGTTGGTGAGGAAATGTCACTTTTACTTGTTCATCGATACGAATGTTTATGTGTTGGCCCGTCCAATGCACAACAGTGTGCGTATATCTTTTGATCGAAAGCAATTTTTTGTTATTTGCCGCAAGTAATTTGCTTCTTTTTGTACTACAGATTTTATCTTTTTTCTCCTTGCATGACCGAAGAGAATTTTAATTGAATTTATTCTGACTAGTACACACGCCGCCTATCCGGAGGCATTTCGAGGCACACGGAAGGGTCATGCAAATTGCCTAAAAAAACTCCACAATTTGCCGAGTGATTTTTCATTCATCGATTATTCAAAGCAACACGATTTTTACACAATAAGTCGCGGCGGATTATTTTCAACCACACTGACATTTTGCATCACAAATGCAACACTTTACACAGGGTACAGGAAATCCTGGTTTTTTCACTGGTAGATGAGGCTTTTTTACGTCACATCGCGACAATTTAGACCCAACACCGAATCGACGACATTCCCGGACTTCACTTTTAGGTCAGAACTCACGATGCTAAGACTTTGCGCCGTTCCGATTTACCGGTAAGGTTAAGCGTTCAATGATCACTTTATTTGGAAATTGATATTACACTTTGAACGATATAACGCCAGGAAAATTTAGAACACTCTTCATTCTATTTTTATTCGCGTTTCGGGTTTTACGACGAACACATCTGAATTCTATAAGATGGCCATTTTCGAAAATGTGCTACATGTTCGAAAGTGAGTGGTAGATGGCGCACTGTCAATTAGAAGAATATTTAACATTTGCTTAATTTTTAAGCTTACTTTTGAAATGTACTCTAAAACTAAACTAGATTCTTACTTAAAGAAAGTACACTCTCCAGTTAATTTAATACCTATTTATATAGAAATTGATTTATCATATGAGCATTTCAAGTTGCCTTTACCAGCTCTAGCGCTACAGCTTGTCAAATATTGTACCAGCTTCCACTTTCTACGCAGTTCTTCGAAATGTCAGTACGAACTGTCACTATCACCGGTTCCATTGACTGCTGGCTTTTGTGTACAAACAATAGTTCCACGCGTATTTGGCAAGTGCTCATCTGGAGAATTTCTTTTTCATAAACAAAGAAACGTTTGCGAAAGTTGCAGTCGTTTTAAGATTTAATCAATTATCATCGTCAGAACGGATCCATCGGAAAGATCAGAAATGAAACCAACAATTGTAGCTGATGAAATGTTCCCAGAAGGGGCTGGTTTCATGGATTTGGAAGAGGTGAGCTTGGTAAGTTGCCAAACAAAGGCTGCTTCAAAGAAATAATCTGTAGCTTTACCCGAAAATCATTATTGCTTTTCATTTATAGGCTGGTGGCTCTTCTGGCTTGTTGATGGATTTGGCTACAAATGAAAAACATGTTCATTCAGATTTTTTCAACAATTTTGAAGACCTGTACGATGAAGACGAGGAATCCCCACAAACAGCTGCGCAGTTGAATGCACAGCAGCCGCCTCCACAACAACCACAGCAACAACCGCAGCAACAGCAGCAGCAACAACCTTCACAAAGTGGAACCATTTAAGTTGCTGGACGTCGATAATTCATAATTTGTACTTCTTTTCTTTGAAAATTTTCCGAAAATAAAAATTGCTTGGACTTGAAAAAGAACGCATTCTTATAAAAACCAATTTAATGAACTATAGACTAAGGTTGCCAGGAGGAGACAACTTATGAAATTATTTCAGGTACGATCGAAGGGCGTTTAAAACTGGAAGCAAAAACATACCTAAAACCAAGAACCAAGATTTGAGCTCTCAAAGCGGCCCAAACGGCCAGCTTGGTCCAATACATCAAAAACCAAACAAATGACTAGAAGCAAAGCAACTCACGGACATCCTTTAGTAACCCGTCTAATCCGAATCGGGAGAGCGATAAAGCATAATAAACACTTACTCGTAGTTTGTTAAGTTGAAACTTTGCGAAGTGATTCTCATGGTAAATCGATCGACAAGAATAACAGTGGTGACGATTAAGCGAAGCGAGCTTTGTCGGAAACTACTATTGAGGGAGGAAATAGTTCTGGTATTTTATGTTGTTGTTTTTTTTATTTAAAAAGCTTTAAGATTTTGAACATTAAATAACTTCCCTTACACCAGCAGCCTTTAGTTGCTGACTGGGAAGTTGCAAAATTTGATAGAAGAGTAAAAGTGTTGGAAAATTTTGAAATTAATACGAAAAGAGCTTCTTCTTCTTTTTTGTTCTTGTTTTTAGTTACTAACGTGACATATCCTCTAATTGGTTATATGTATGTGCTATCCTACAATCCAATAGTTAGATAGTGTAACAAAATTAAAAAATATATAAAAATGAAAAAAAAATTAATAATTAATTTGAATGTTTGTGTTGTGAGTGTGGTTATGGTACCAATCCATATCCTTTCTCCTTTCGGAATATGATGAAAGAGGATATGAAAAAGATGAAATGAATAAGTGTATCACTGGTTCTTTCTGAAGAAGCTCAGTATCCAATCTGATTCCACTGTCCACTGTATAGTATAGTTCTGGTATTTTCCCACGAGAACTTATAATAATGTCTAACGACAAATTGCAGACGAAATATTAGAAGAAAGTTTCGTGTTTGTATTTGGTTTAGCTAATTGGTAATCTTAAACACCTGGAATTTGTCGTGAGAAAGTTTGTTTTTGCGATGGTAATTCAAATTATAAAATAACTGTGTGGTTGAGAAATAAATTCAATTCAGTTTTAACATTCGAACACGCATTTTCTTATTACGACGCGAACTAGAGGTTTATGTACCTCTTAGTTGTTTTTTAGTTGTTGGTCTTTTGCTTGTTATAATCAACAAAATGTCGGTGTAGTCTCGTCGGTGAATCTTTCTAATTGGGTTTCATACTGTCGTCAACCGAACCAGGTTTAAGTGCTTGGTTGTTCGGAAACATAATCAATTACCCGTGTAGCACCTAGTTCAAGTACTAGTGTGTTTTTGAATTTATAGAATCGACTTTTATAATCGCGCGAAACCCTAGTTCATGTACTAGTGGTTTAGATTTATTCAAGTGGATTTTTATACATTTTTTGGTGACCCCGACGTGATAAAAGGACACCCATTGAAGTGCATCGACGCGATCGAAGTGCATCGACGTGATAAAAGAACACCCATCAAATGCATGGACTTTTTCAAGGACACCCATCAAAGTACATCGATGTGATAAAAAGACACTCATTAAAACTGCATCAAAGTGCATTGACTTTTTTAAGAACAGCATTGAAGTGCTACAAAGTGAGCCATTGAATTTCATCAACACTGCAAGTGAAAACATTCCCTTAAAAGGACAATTGTGAAGTAGAAGTGAGATTCAAAATGGAAGATTATGCAGCCAAGCAACTGGAATGTGACCGCGAAATTCAAAGAATTATTGCTAATTTCAAAAAGGATGGAGCTGACAGAAAATCAGCTCCCGGATATTATCAATCGAGGAAATCCCAGCTAGAGGCGTTATGGAAAACATTTGAGAAAGTGGACGACAAAATACGGGAAATATGCCCGGCGCCCACTGACCATGAGTACTTTAAAAAAGAATACTACAAGGAGATTCAATATTTGGTTGATTGATACCAAAGTATCTTCGATAACGCGATGTCTGGAGAAGCACCAAAATATGCAGAACCGTCAAAAACTCAAAAGAAGCAAGCAAACTCAAAAGAAGCAATTCGTCTTGAAGAAAAAGAAGTAATGCCTCTGATAAGGAAGCAAAAGGCCATGATAAGCTCACTACATTGTTTACTGTCCAAATTAAACATAGGATTAGCGGATCATTAGACAGAGTATCTGGATGTTCAAAGGAAAATACTGTCTAGATTATGGGAGCAAGCAGAGGAGTTGAATTATAACATTCATGAGCTCGAAGAAAATCTTGAATAAGCTGGCTACAACATAGCCGAATACCATCAGATTAAAGAAGCTGCAAGAGAGCAGATGGCTGTTTTCCGTGAAAAAACTCGATTTCAGGAAGGTAAAACAAGTACAACACAGGCAGTAAACCTTCCAAAAATCACAATTGAAAAGTTCGACGGTGATTACTTGAAATGGCCTCAATTTGCTGATATGTTCTCTGAAATGATTGATAAGCAACCACTATCAACAATACAAAAAATGTGGTATTTAAAATCGAATGTAACTGGTGAGGCGGAAAGACTTATAAGTCATTTAGCAATGACAGAAGGAAATTATGGGGTAGCGTGGGGTACGATGAAGGACAGATACAACAATCAAAGGGTTTTATCCTCCACCCTTATAAAAAAGATTGTTAGTCATCCAAATCTGCCTTCTGAAAATCAGTCCGCTGTAGCCGTCAAAACATTTCACGGTACTCTGCATGAATGCTTACTGGCATTAAAAAATATTGGAGTAGATACAGACAATTGGGATGCATTAACTCTGCATCTAATGGTCAAGAAACTCGATCGCCAAACACATGTGCTGTACGAGCAATCAATAAAACATCCTAGAGAAAATCAAAAGATTTCTGATTTCCTGAAGTTCCTCGAGTATCATTTCCAATCGTTGGAAGCAATAGGAATGAAGGAAAAATCATCAGCTGCTAAAACATCTGCTACAACTACAACTAGAAGTACATCAATATGCAAATTGTGTAAGGCCCTAAATCATGGCCTCTATGCATGCAAAAGGTTTCTAGAAATGGCTGCCTCAGAACGGTTGAATTTCATTCAGAAGCATAACTTCTGTATAAACTGTTTGAAATCAGGACATAAGCATCAGATTTGCTCATCCAGGCCATGTTTAAAATGCCAGAGAAAACATAACACATTACTCCATTTAGATAATTCAGTTAAAGCAAGTGTTATGCAAGAAGGTGAATCTGACAAAAGGCTATCCGAGAATCAAATGTTGAATAGTAAACAGCTTACAAGTTGGATATGTTTTGCTTGGTACCCACAGAATAATTTTAACTGCACAAAATGGGAGAACAATTGAATGCAAGGCGTTATTAGATTCCGGATCACAAGTTAACCTTGTTACCGAACGCATGGTGAAACGACTAAAAATATCAACTATACCATCATTTCTAAGCATCGAAGGGATATGTCGAGAAAGGAAGGACTCTACTCGTCGTATTAACATAACATGAAATCTACCGATGGCAATTTTGAAACATGTCTCAAGGCGTTCGTGCTACCATCCATTGTTTCCATGCAGCCTACTCAAACACTGGATATATCAACATAGAATATTCCCAACAACATTTCATTGACCTGAAAAGGTTGATGTGCTTCTTGGAGCATAGTTTTTCCATCAAATGATTTTACCTGGACAAATATGACTAGGGAATAGCCTACCAATTCTTCAAAATACGATATTTGGATGGGTAGTTTCCGGGAAGTTAAGCATGCATTCAACAAACGCGTCAACATGTGCCATCATCACAGTTGAAGAAGAAGCAAGTGATGCGTTGCTTGAAAGGTTCGGGAAGTTAGAAGAAGTCAATGAGTCCAATCAAGCATTAACTTCAACAGAAAAGCGTTGCGAGACTCATTTGACCCAAAATACTCTCAGGACTACATCCGAACGGTTTATGGTTAAACTTCCTTTCTTAGAAAATCCATCAAGCCTGGGAAATTCCAAAATCACTGCAGAAAATCGATTTAAAGCCATAGAGGCACGTCTAGCTAATAAAACGGGCATCAAGCAACAATATGTGGATTTTATGAGAGAGTATGAAGCTTTGGGTCACATGACTCGAGTTGATCCTGAATCGATAACAGGCGCACATTATTACATGCCTCATCATTATGTGTTGAAGCCTGAAAGTAGCAGCACTAAGCTTCGAGTAGTATTTGATGCATCAACCAAAATTTCATCAGGATATTCGTTGAACGATATTTTGCATAACGGCCCGATAATTCAAGATGATATATTTACAATTCTTTGTCGATTTAGGCTACACAGCTATGTCTTCACAACAGACATTGAGAAGATGTATCGGCAAATCTTGATACATCCTGATGATCGCAAGTTTCAAATAATTGTTTGGAGAGAAGATTCAAATTTCCCATTACAATACTACGTTCTGAACACTGTTACTTATGGCACAAGAGCGGCCCCTTACTTGGCGATTAAATGCTTGAAGAAACTAGCATTAGAATATGCCTCAATATATCCGCTGGGAGCTGATGCGTAACGAACTCAATTTTACGTGGATGATGGTTTGATTGGTGCCGATACACTATCAGCTGCATTTGACACTAAACAGCAGCTGACCAAGATTCTAGAAAAAGCAGGATTTAAGTTGCAAAAATGGAGAGAGGTGAATTTGGACTTCAGAGTGGAGGGCGACGTATCAATAAAAACTCTTGGAGTAATGTGGTCGCCGAAAACAGACAATTTCTTCATTCAAGTTACGGTGCGACAATCCACGCGTATATCAAAAAGATCTATTTGTTCGGAAATAGCTCGGGTATTTGACCTCTTGGAATACTGTCTCCGGTAGTAGTCACGGCAAAAGTTATGATCCAAAAATTATGGGAATTAAAATTGTCTTGGGATCAAAATGTGCCACTAGACATCGAAAGGCAATGGGTCGCCTTCCAAAAGGAGCTTCCAATCATAACGGATGTGAGGATACCTCGACACTGCTACTCACAGCAAACGCCCCGACTTGTGCAACTTCATGCCTTTGCAGACGCATCTGAGCTAACTTATAGTGCAGCAATTTATCTCAGGTCGGTCCTCAATGACGGGAAAATTGTTGTTAGACTGCTGTGTGCTAAATCAAAGGTGGCACCAATGAACAAACTACGCATCGCGAGACTTGAGCTCTGTGCTGCAATGTTGAGTACACGGGTAGTGACCAGAGTCAAATCAGATCTGGGGTTCAAAGATATTCCAACTTATTTTTGGACAGATTCACAAATTGTATCAGCGTGGATCAATTCAGCAGCATCATCGTTTCAACCATTTGTTGCAAACCGAGTTTCTGACATACAGGAACATTCATTACCAGAACAATGGAACTACGTCAAATCAGATGTGTTATCTCGTGGAATTTCTCTAAGACTTTTCAAATCATGTACCGTGTGGTTTTATGGACCAATTTTCCTACATGGACCTCAAACAACATGGCCGCCAGTAAAAGTACATGAATTGGTAATTACAGGAGACATGGAACGGAAGCAAGTAAAGCCAAAAGTAATAGCCAATCCAACCATATTATCAGATGGCCTGATATATTCAATTAACCATGGCAATAGCTTCAAAAAATTGCAACGCATAGTTGCTTATATGCTGCGATTTGTGAATAGCTGTAAGGCGCCGGAAACGGTTTGCAAGCCTACGAACATTATACTAAATATTGAAGAATTAGACAAGGCACTGATTGTCATAATTAAGCAAATACAATATTCAGATTTTAGAAGAGAATTGAAAAATCTTCGAAGGGATGAGCCGCTACCAAACAAAAGCCCGATGAAGGATAAGGACCCAACCCTTGACGGAAACGGCATCATTAGCGTTGGAGGCCGCTTAGAATGTTCACTGTTTTTTTTTTGTGGTATGGAGATACAGGCATTTACGCCCGCCGAGTCTGGCAGTGTGGGACTCCCATGGAGGATACCCTTGGACTACCCACTAAACACCTCCCCTGTCAATCTGACAACCTAGCCTGGAACCGTTTGACATATTACTTCGGGCCAGGTCTCGTTTTGTTACGCCGTGGGGCACCTTCAAGCTGGGGAGTCCCTTTCCTAGCGGGAGGGGAGAGGGGAAGAGGAAATGCCAGAAGAGCGATCCCCCAGCCCCAGCACCTCCGGCTGCTGCGAGTCCCTTTTATCTTTTAGGACCGCCCGAGCATAATGTGCCACCTGGTTCCATTTGTCAACCGATTCGAGCATCACCGCAACTATATTATCCGGGGTGAGCTCTCCCGTCTCCCTGTAGAGTTCCCTTCGCAGCCTGGCCCATTTGGTACACGCAAAAAATGTGTCCTGGACAAAACCGACAATCGGGAGACCGTGTCTTACCGATCTTGTGCAGGTAAGACTGAAAACACCCGTGCCCGCTCAAAAGCTGGGTCAGATAGAAGTCAGTCTCACCATGCCTTCGATTTAGCCACGGTCTCACATCCGGGATGAGGCGCGCAGTCCACCTTCCCTTCGTGCAATTCCTCCAAGACTGCTGCCAATCGTTGAGCGAGCGTTGTCTCTCCTCGCGGACAACCATCTCCCTCGCATCCACTCTTCACTGTTAGAAGATGATCAGAAGCATCCGATTATTTCGCCCTATAATGATCCAGTCGTTAAATTGTTGTTGAAAAAGATTCATGAAGAGAACTTCCATTGCGGCTCACAAACCCTACTATATATGGTTCGAGAAAGATTCTGGATTATTAAAGGAAAAACAATGGTGAGATCAGTAGTCCAAAAGTGTATCACGTGCTGTCGCGCTAAACCAAAATTCCTGAACCAAATAATGGAAAATCTACCAAGTGCCCGAGTACGACCAGCTCGCCCGTTTTTGAACTCACGTGTTGAAATATGCGGTCCTGTTTGGGTACATTTCAAAATTCGAGGTAAGAAACCTCAAAAGGCATACATTGTCGTGTTCTGCTGCTATGCAACCAAGGCTGTGCATCTCGAACTAGCTACTGACCTAACCACTGAAGCATTCATTGGAGCCTTGAAAAGATTTATTGGGCGAAGAGGTCATTGCGAAAACATCTACTGCGACAACGCTACTAATTTTGTCGAAGCGAAAAATTAGTTGGCAGAGCTGGAGCCAAGCATATACTCTGAAAATGCACAAGACAACATCATCACTGAATGTAACTCCAAGGGTATAAAATTTCATTTTATCCCGCCAAGAGCACCACACTTCGGGGGATTGTGGGAAGCAGCTGTGAAATTTGCCAAACATTTGTTAGTGAGAAGTACTTCCAAGGCATCATTAACATATGAGGAGCTAGAAACCGTGATAAAAGGAATGGAGGCAGTGCTAAGCTCAAGGCCTATTACTTCAATGTCATCTGATCCAAATGACTTAACCGCTCTGACACCAGGGCATTTCTTGATCGGGGAACCATTAGTTGCACAATTCGAACGAAGGAATCATGATGGTGGAAGGGGTAGTGTTACCGAAAGATAGAAACAAGTGTCCGAACTTAAGCATGGTTTTTAGGTCTAAAGAATATTTAAATGAGCTACAAAGCCGTCAGCGCTGGCACGATCGGGCTCCTAACGTTGAACTCGACACTATGGTCATCCTTCAAGAAGACAATATTCCACCTATGCAGTGGCCATTGGGTAGGATTGTTAAGCTATATCACGGTAATGATGGAGCAGTACGAGTCGTAGATGTGCGAACAGCGAACGGTATCAAGAGTAGGGCCATTCATAGACTAGCACCCCTACCAACCGAGGATTCTATTGGCCATAAAAAATCTATTGAAAGCGAAGAAGACTCTGATACGGAACTAAATACTGAAAGAAAACGAAAGTCAACACTGCAAAGCAATTTCAACCACAGTCATAAGCCTTTAAAAACATCTGAGGCAATACATGTACCTGAACTAGAACCAAAAAAGAAAAGAATAAAGACATCAAAAGGTTCATTGATTACAAGCATACTTTTCATGTGTCTTGCGACAATAGTGCATGCAGAACCATCCCATTTGAACACAAATTTGGGTTGCATTTTGAACACATTGGAAAAATAGCTCACGTGAATAGTGAATGGAAAATCATGGTTTACTATAACTTGTCGACATTTTGGAACGAAATCAGCAGCTTTGAATTAGGCATTAATTCGTTGAAGGGGGTTGCATCAAAACAGAAAATAATCCTGGATGCATTCATATTTCCAATCAATTCGAAAGGATGCAAGGAGAGTTGCGATTGGACAGTAGTATCTTCTCACTCAAGCGTAAACGTCGTGGCGCCTTTAACATCATCGGTAACATGGCTCATTCTCTCTTTGGAGTATTGGATTCCGAATATGAAAATGAGATGGCTACAATTATTGATAACGTAAAGTCCAATAAACGGCATCTACTGAAGTTAATAAAAAATCAGACTCCCATAATAGATTCGACCATTAACATAATGAAATCCAATCAACGCAACATAAAGAATAAGTTCTCAGAAATTGATGAAAAACTGAAATATCTGATTAATCAAATCAACAAAAATAACTCAGATGGATTTGAAGCAAACTTAATGCAAGCACAAACGGTTATTGCCTTCCAACTCTTGAATGCATATATAGAGCTGCAACAAATTCAAGTAGCAATTACTGACGTGCTCACTGACACTCATCATGGAAAAATTAGCCCACTGCTCTTGTCACCTCAGCAACTAGTCCAGGAATTAAGGGAGATTAAAACCAATTTACCGTCATCAATACAATTGCCAACCGACGAAACAAACCTTCTACAGCTATACAGATTAATGAAAATTCGAGGAACGCTTGTTAAGAATTACCTCGTTGTTGTTATCAAGTTGCCATTGGTTGATCACAACAGCTTCGATCTCTTTAGAGTGACACCCATACCATTCAATGTCGGGGATGTGTTGATGAGACTTAAGGTCAGTACTTACTTTGCCGTAAACGCGCTACGACGCTCCTATTTCACAGTGACAGAAAATCAAATAAATTCATGCGAACTACCAACTGTTGGATCATTCGTTTGCAAGGACAAGGGCCTTATACACGATCAAGGATCATCGCCAGCATCATGTGAATTGAGCCTTTTGCTAAACGAAGAGTATACACCATGTGAAGCAGAGAAAATTACTACCGCATACAGTTTAACTCAGCTAAATGAGAAAAATAATGGATTTATGGATTTGTTGCACCCGTTCGTCTACAAGCAGTTTGCGGAGATCACATTGAACAGATTCGCATGAATGGGTCTGGGATGTTATCGATCAATTCTAATTGCGTGATCAAACATGACCTGTTCACAATTACAGGTGTAATGTTATAAATCTCCTACCTCACAGGATCCTCCCGGCCTTTTCCGAGATGTCCTGCTTCGGTACTTTGGGCACCACTCAGCCTCGCCACCTGCAGCTTACCTTATCCGCCTCAAACTCTTTGGACTTGCCAAAAGAAAACACCTAGTTTTGTATTTTTTTTTTAATATTTATTTGAATTTTTTACAACTGCTCGGTCGCGTTTAGTAGCGCGTATACGATCCTTCACCTCCTTCTTGATCTTGCGCCGCAGCTCCGTCACCTTCTGCTGCCACTGAGTCCGCTCCGCTGTCGTGGTCGAGATGCGTGCGAGCCGCCTGAATTCGTGGAGCTGCTGCCGTAACTGCTCCCGTCGACCGCCGCGCCTCCGCTTGTAGTTGGCTTCACGGACGGAGGTGTCCAGCGGCGCCTTCAATCTGCCCAAGTACTCCTCGCGGGTGATGGGCCGTGGACCTGCCCTGGCGTTTTCCCGGAGTGCCTCCTCCAGACTCTTCTTGGGTGAACGGTGGAGTGCACCTGGGCTGCTTGTTGCGGACACTCCGGCTGCCACTCGATAGATCGGGATACACACGCTGGCGAGTGCTGGTCTAGCTGGGGTGCTCCTGTCCTCCTGGGCACGACTTCTGATTTTTCGCTCTGCTCGGCACGCTTCAACCGTGCGTCTGGCGGTGTCTCCACGGACGGAGGATGCCTGGAAGAAAGTAGGAATTAATCGATGGTGGCTACGCAGCGTAAAAACGCATCCAAGCCGAATGAGGTTCGCGGCTCAAGCCTACACCTCACCATCTAACTGTTGTGTTGGTTTCCTGCAATTGCACCGGAACTATGTAGTTGTACTTTCTGGCCTCGCTGATTACTTCGCGGCGGAATACACTTCGCGTACAATACCGTAACCGCTGTTATTACTACTCGCCGTTTCTCGCTCGATCAATTGTCTTTTAAACGATTCATGCGGCCTCAATTCGCCCTAAATTCGCTGAGTAGTTGAAACGTGCGTTCTCGTTCCACGTAAACTTCTTCCTCCGCGCACGTCTCACTACTCGCATGGTGAAGCTTTGCGGCGAGAAATGGTTTGAAGTCAGGGTTTAGCACAGTGTCACTCCGCTGGAAACACACCCCGAAGCTTCTCATGTACATGGTCGTTGTCGCCGCTAATGTTATGGCTTATGTAGTATAATACTTGGCGTAGCTTGTCGATATTTCTATAAACACACCCCGAAGCTTCTTATGTACATGGTCGTTGTCGTCGCTAATGTTGTGGCTTATGTAGTATAACACTTGGCGTAGCTTGTCGATATTCCCATAAGCACACCCCGAGCTTCTTATGTACATGGTCGTTGTCGTCGCTAATGTTGTGGTTTATGTAGATCGAATTATGAAGTCTTTACGCTTGCCGTTGGTCGACAAGTACATGCTTTGATGACAATGGGCGTAGCTTGTCGATAATTCTATAAGCACACCCCGAAGCTTCTTATGTACATGGTCGTCGTCGCTAATGGTATGGATTATGAAGACTTTACGCTTGCCGTTGGTCGACAAGTACATGTTTTAATGACAATGGGCGTATGCGCTTGGCCGTATACACTTGGCGGAGCTTAGACGATTGACGACGCTGTATATAGCATAACATTTCCTCCGGCGGATTTGACTGATTTACGTACTTGGAGAGTGAAGTAAATCGCTGTTCCGTTCCAATGATGCAAATTACTTAATGCGTAAGTTGTACTTTGCGCTGCTAAGGCCATTACTATTGTCCGCTGTACTTCTCACTGCCTATTGTCGATTGTTGTTTTGCTGCTGGTTCTTGATTAACATACTTAATTCTACCGTTTAATTTCGTGTATCTTGAACTCCTAATTTACGCTACTTAACATGTTATGGCATAATACAACGTTACAATTGAAAACTACTTCATTTTTGATTTTATTTCGTTACGGATTCATGATTTGCTTGCCTGAGTCGCTAGTCTGTATGGTTACGTTTTTACTTGATACTAACATAATATGTTAATTATAAATTGATGTTTTGTCTGATACTTAGTATTTCTTTTGATACAGTGAGTTAAGATTTTTTTTTGATTGTTTATCAGTATAATTATTCACAAAGGTTTTTGTTTGATACAACTTTGAGCCAAGCAGGTTCGTGTTTGGTTTGATTCTATACAAACATAAATTAACAACTCAATATTTCATTTGATATACAATAATGGAATTATGTTACGTTCGATTCTAATGTTGAAGAATATACTGAACATTTCTTCCGGTCCTAAATCGTTTTTTCTTGAGAATAAAACTATTATTTATATAAAACTATTTTTCATTTGAGGGATGCCGGAATTCAATATTACTTTTAATTGGCTTTACTTTATGAGACAGTACATTTTCCTTTAACTTCCATATTTGCTACCGATTTTTCTTTAAATCAGAATTGTATATTATTGGTTTACCTATTTGTGCGTTACTAGGTTGTAGTACAGGTGTTAGCAAATTAACCTGTTAGCGTTAGTGAGGATGTGGTGTGAACGGTGCAGGTGCAACGGCACTTATTATTTTCTTCTTTTCCTTTTCTTTTTGGTTTTGTCTTTATATTCATTGCTACTTTCAATTTCTATTCGATTAACGTTCTTTTATATCTACTAATATCATTGTTCTTACTGTTTCCTTTTTTTTTACTTTGAATATTTCAGATTTTACTTATTAAATTGTTTACATAATTGTTTCTTATTGCTTTTAACATTACTATAGTTTCTAATTAATTTTATTTAATACGATAACTAAGCTTTCTTAAAGTTGTACATATTAATTATTGTGCCAATAGTTTAGTGGGAATTTTTTTTTGTTAGTATGTAGGCGGAACGTTATGAATTAATTTTTAATGGGATGGAATGTGTGGATATTTAGTAGGGATAGAACGTCAAGCTTGACGGCATTCTATTCGCTCATACTCGTATGGTTGATAAGATTGTTCACTCCAATCGCTTAATTAGCTTCGGACTTATTTCAGCCGAGCGAAAAACTTCCATTGTGGTGGCAGCGAATGCTACCTTACCAAAGCTTCCGCATGGGTTTCCATCGGGATTGGGAATTTTGTCAGGTACGCTCGCTTACTTGCTTCATATGGTGTGATAATGATTAAGCTTTTGTCTGAACAGTTCGCACGATCATTGAAGTTCGTTATCAGGGAAGAACGTACTGCGCTTATCACCACATATGTGCGAATTGGATCTGGCGGGTCGTCGCAAGAGACCATAGGTAAATTCACTGCTAGTCAATTGTATCTTTCTAAAGGCATTAGCTTCGCTGCCGAAATTATGGCTTTATGCTTAACGTGTGCGAGGTGAAAACAAATCAGTGCACAGCTGTTACTTGATTAGTAGTTGTTAGTTGGTCGGATGTTTATTATAGGATTCTACAAAGTTATAGCATTCTTTGTCTGAAATTCGTTTTTTTTTCTTTTTTTTTCTTTTTTTTTTCGTACCAGCGTCTTGTTTGTTTATATGATTTATTGACATTTCTGTGATATTTTTTTTTTGTTTTTGCTTATGAATTTTTTTTTATATTAGTATTTTTTATTTTGAACTCAGCCCCTTTTTTTTACTTTTTTTTTTTTGGTTACTTTTTGGGTTTTTTTTTTCTAATTTTTTCTTGTTTCTTTTTCTTATGTTCTGTTTTTCCATTATTTTTTTCCCTTGCTATAACTAGACTAGTTGAAAGGAACGGGCGGGATGATGCATGGAGTTTTGGGGTTGGGTACTATGCGAGGGATTGGGTGCTTGCGCTTTTGGGCTACGCGTGTTTACAGGCCGCTCTTTGCGGACCACGGAATTATGTGAGTTATCAGTTGTTAGCGATACCGGTGTAACTCGCTGACTTGCCTCCCCAGTATGGATTTGCAAGGCAAAACCAGGGTTCGACACCTCTGTAGAAACTCTTTTGCTTAAACTCGTCCGACACCGCCCCTTAATGCGTTTGATCAAAAAATATATTGCCATAATTAATACCGAGACCCCCGCCAGGCTTGCCGAGGCCGTGGATAGATGCACATGCCTTCTAGCCGTCTCACTAAATTTGATCCGCTCGAGGTGCGAAAAGATTTCATCGAGGCCGTGGGAGCTGGCTGAAAAATGAATGCCTCCGTTGTTGCTCGCTATTAGCTTTGTTTGCGGTATGCTGTGGTTACCCCCCAGAACAGCGACGTCCAGCTCCAAAATTCTCGAGTCTACTTCAGGGAAATACTGCGGTTGAATTATATCGAACGGGTGAGTACTTTCTGCTTCATAATGTATGGTCATTTCATTAATCAGAATTGCGCAGGGGAGATGGAGAGTTAGGATTCCTTGACCAATCAGTTTGTGTGTCGTGATGCTAGCATCGCAGCGGATATGAATGGGTGTTTCGTTCGGTAGAAAGTATATCCAACTGTTCGGTTTACTTAACTTAATGAGGGAATCTGTTATCGAAGTACTAACTCGAAGAGGTAGTTCTAACTTCAGATTGAGTGGGTTGTGCAGAAGTGAAATTATTACATTCTCTGAAGGTGGGGATTGAATAATCGGCGTAGTTAATGGGGCCACATATAGGTCTCCAGGTTGTGGATGTTTAATTTTCTTATGATTAGAATTATCGGTTAGAAGCAGAAACTGTTGAGTTGTGATATCACCCGCTATAAACGAGTATTCCACAGTGGGTAACAGAAATAGGGTCCTGTTAGTTTTGATGCGAAACAAGTGTATTTGATATAGTCTCATTAAGGGTAGTTGGAAAAGCGGGAGCGTAATTATCACTACCAGCTTGGTCTTCCGTCTGAAATACCGTAGTATCGCCGTCTGTGCAAGGATTTCCTCACAAAATTCGGGGCAACTATTGCCCGGTTTAACATAGATTTCGTGCAATTTTTTGCTAGAGATTAACAAAGGATGAATTCTGTTGCTTTGAACTGCCACAGCTATGTCAATCAAGGTGCGCTGCCGCATCTCGATCTCCATAAGCTGCGCTAACAGGGATGTTAGAACTACATTCCTCCGTTCTGCTGCTGACAGTTTATCAGTCATGAGCGAGATTTCTTTCATCTGTAACCCGAGTTCCGTTTGCCTGTTAATCACATCTGATAGCGGTTTATGGATTTCCTCCAAAGAGATATTCACAATGCTAATCCTTTGTTTTTCCAATTTAACTAATTCCCTTTCCTTGTCCTCCAGGTTATCTAGCCGACTGTACAACTCCTTTTCATTCTCATCATCCATGGTGCCGAATAGCGAATGTAGCGCTCTTCCGACCCCATCAACGAACGACCTTTTGGACCTTTTAGGCATCAGTGACTCAAACAGAGCTTGAGAGCGAAACTTCAGATTTTCCACTAGACTATGGACGTGCCTTAATTGCTCCGCACATCCCAAGCCCTTCCCTGCACAAAGCATCTTAACGAGGTGTTCGGCTCGTTCGGCCACTCCTATTTGATCCTGAATTTCCCCTAGATTAAGCTCCATCACTACATTCCAGCTACTGTGATAGCTCAACAGACCACCTACATCTTCAAATAGTATTCCTGTGTTCGCTATGCTCTCCAGTGAATACGGTTTCAGATCCTCGTTCGGAGTTGCCAAAACGCCAACGCTGAGCAGGCCTAGGATAACTATGTCGATGACCATTGCTAGAAAAAAAAAAAAAAAAAAAAACAGAAAGGGGGAGTTAGAACAATTTATTCATAGTATGGTTTAAGTCGATTGTTATGAACATTGACCAGTTTTTTCTTTATCGCAATCGTGGTGTTGACGGGGGAAGTAACGGCTTTGACCTCATATGGTCCTACCCATACCTGCACGAGCTTATGTTTACGATTCTCATTTTTCAGCAATACCTTATCCCCTATATGGAAAGTAACCGGTCTGACGTTGTTATCGTAATGGACCTTGGATTTTAACTTACTCTCCAGTATATTCCTACGTGCCAAGGTATACATCTTTTGTAATTTGTGCTTTAATAATAGATAATAATTCTCATGGTCATAGAGAGGAGCTGGCTCCCTCTTTAGGTTCGATGGAACATCTGCCGTGAATCCATAAAGACAGTCCATTGGAGTGAGTTTCGTGCTATCGTGTTCACTGTTATTGTACACGAACGCGGCCGTTCGCAAAAACTGATCCCAAACCTGCGGATTGTCATCCACCATGGATCTCAAATATTCAACAAGGGGTCTATGGGCTCGTTCCAAGGCTCCATTGGATTGTGGATGATAGGCGGTAGTTTGCATTTTCTTTATATTTAATAGCTTACATACTTGCCTGAATAATTTCCCTATAAAATTAGCCCCCTGATCGGTAATTAGCTGCCTCGGTATTCTATACCCGGCAATAATCTCGTCAAAGAACACTTTGGCTACTGTTTCCGCCTCAGCGTTCGGTAAAGCGTACCAATCCACAAATTTTGTTAAATTGTCCTGAAAGGTCAAAATGTACTTATTCCCAGAAGTTGTCTCAATGAGAGGCCCCACGATATCCAGATATACTTTATCAAATGGTTTCTCCGCTATGTCCGTGACAACCATTGGCATGCGATGCTGGGGAGAAGCCTTCATAACTTGACATTTCCTACACGTCCTCACATATTTTTTAATGTCTGATAGCATATTCTTCCATTTATACTTCTTGCGAATCTTCCTGTAGGTTTTCGCAACCCCCTGATGCCCTCCAAAAGGAGAATCGTGAAACTCCAATAAGACCGCCCTTATCTCCTCTGGTGAACCGAGGGTCAGGATATCAGGTTGTACCGCGGGTTTCGGAGAGACCAACTTAATTGTTTCATCACTATCAGCTGCGTAGTTACCAATGTCCTCCTGGGGCTCCTCCTGGGGCCCTCCTAGTATCGGGCCTGTACAGGGATCCTCAAAACTAAGCCAGATAAATTCTGTTGCCCCCGCGTGGATTGTGGGAACGAGGACTCCATCGTCCCCTCCGTACCGTCAGTGGTAATACCATTGTCTTTCCGGCCACCCCCCGGTGCCGGCTCTGCTGAAGAATCCTCTGGAGATTGATCAGGTAATCCCCGCCGCTTTTGTGCTCTAGTGAGGACATTACACTGATATTTATCACCTGCCTCCCCGGCAGAATCCTGGGGAATCCTACTCAAAGCGTCGGCATTAGTATTGTACTTGCCCGGTTTATACTCAATGTGGTAATCGACCTCCGACAACTTATGGTGAAACCTTACCAACCGTGTGGTAGGATCTTTCACGTTAAACACCCCCTTTAGGGGTTTATGATCCGTGTAGATGGTGAAACGTCGTTCTTGTAAATAACACCTGAAATTTTTAGCGGCCCAAACCATCGCAAGTAGCTCCTTTTCAATTGTAGAGTAATTCCTCTCCGCTCTATTCAGAGTCCGACTTGCATAGGCTATGGGGTGATCCTTGCCAATTTCTCCCTGAGATAAGACGGCCCCCAAAGCCTCGTTACTTGCGTCCGTGGTGAGATTAAATGGCTGGGAAAAATCAGGATACGCCAGCAATGGTGGTTCTACTAGCGAATTTTTCAGCAATTGAAATGCCTCCATACACTTATCCGTCCATGTAAACCGAACATCCTTCCGCAATAAGTTTGTAAGAGGCTTGGCTACCTTCGAGAAATTGGGAATAAACTTCCGGTAATAATTGACTAGTCCTAAAAAGGACTGTAGCCTGCGCACCGTCGTAGGGACGGGGAAATCCCGCACGCAGCTAGTCTTACTTGGATCTGGCCGCGCACCCGTTTGGGAGCAAATATGTCCTAAATATACCACCTCGGGCCGTAAGAACTGACATTCCTCCGGTTGGAGTTTCAGGTTGTTTAGTCTCAGCCTAACAAAGATTTTCCGTAGTTTATCGATGTGATCCCTCAAGTTTTTCCCATAGACCACTATGTCATCCAAGTACACAAAACAGTCAAAACCTTGTAAACCCGTTAGTATGTAGTTCATTAGCCTCTGAAAAGTGGCTGGTGCCCCCTTCAAACCAAAAGGCATCCGCTTAAATTCATAGTGTCCATAACTAGTGCTAAATGCCGTTTTCGGCCGATCCTTTGGGTGCACTAAGACTTGATGATAACCGCTGGCCAAATCCAACGTACTGAAATACCGTGAATGCCCCAACTGGTCTAAAATATCCTCTATACGGGGTAATGGAAAAGCGTCTCCTATAGTTTTCTCATTCAGTCTCCTGAAGTCAACAACTACTCTCCATTTCTTTGCTCCATTGGCTCCGGCCTTCTTGGGCACAACCAAGAGGGGAGAGTTCCAGGGGCTCTTGCTCGGCTGGACAATGTCGCTGTCCAACATCATCTTGAGCTGCTCGTTAATAATATCTTTCTGGGGTTGACTCAAGCGGTACATTTTCTGATTTATAGGCGCTTGATCTGTCACCAGTGGAATCTCATGTGTGATCGCCTCCGTGTAACTCAACTTATCCCCTGGCAGGAAAAAATGTCACTAAACTCCTTTCATAGCTGAGTAATAGCAGTCCTCTCCTCAGAGTTAATATGCTCATATAGCATGAGTTCCTGCTTTAGTAATGCATTGCGTATAATGCTGGTCGGCAGGCCCTGATTCATTGGCCCAGGTTCATTTTTCGACCGACCATTACTTATCAATTGTGACCCTTCGGCAGTTGTCGATATACCCGCTGTTGATGATATACCACCTAGATGCTTCACTGGGGAGTTAATGCAAGAGGCTTTCTGGAACTGCTCTTTCTTATTCGTAGCCTCCAGATTATCCACTAAATAATCATCCAATCTCTCGAGTTCTAAATCAATCCGCTCAAGTATGACCGGCGACTCACTCGAATTCATTATACCTATTACAGGGTGAACCGGATCTAGAAGAGCATTGGCTAGGAACACGCCATCCGCTATTGAACTTGCGGTACAAAGCATTTCCTGATCCAACTGAATCGGTACCTCTACTAGATGTTGTTGTAATGTGACGCCTACGCCCAGGAATCGAAGTGATTCCGATCCCGAACCCTTGTAACCGGCCAGATGGATATGTCCTCGAAGTGCCAGCGGACTTCATCTGTTGTGCGGATATCGTTGTGCAGAAAATATTTTTTTTTCTGTCCAAATATTTAGACCCGTGGATATAAATATTCGAAATATAGAATTAATCCAACCCCGGCACATTTCGAGACATAGCCATCTGGAAATGCCCCTCCACCATGGCCATCGAGAAAACTATGCCACTGGCGACATCTGGAGAGGCACATTGCCGCCATATGAAGTGCCATTCCACACACAGATGTTTTGTCCGAGGTGACAACTGAAAATTTTTGACAGCCACATGTCGGCTTGGTTTTTCGTGGCTGTCGTCTTCTAAGAGTGTTCATTGTCGCGAAATATCGAAAGCAATCGGGAATAGCAGCTGCTAATTGCGGGGTGCGGCAGATTCCGGTATTCGCGCTCGTTTGTGCCGAAAATCTATAGAAAGGTAAGTCTGCTAACGGATATCTCCCGAGTTCCGTCTCTAACCTCATTCTTGATAGAAAATCCCATGAATTGGATTGCGGACACGCAGAAGCATCAGGCATTCAGCTTGTCTGGCGAGAGGGACTTCTTCGCTCCAAAACGGTCGTCGGCTGCCGAACCAAACAGTTCCTGCTGGATCGGCTCACAGCTGATGGTCGAAGCATTCTTGGAAGGAGTGAACCATTTGGGCTGTTCGCATATAGGAAGGATGTGGAGGAAAACTCAAGGAGGCGGTGGAGGATCATATTTGCCAGCTAAGTATCATTATTAAGTATAAGAAATGACAAGCATGCTCAGAAGGTGGTCGCATCATTCTCTATGGAGCTTATATGAGCATAGTCTCTCCATTTGTTCCGTTCCTCAAAGGCTGAGTCCATCAGAATTTCGTTAAAGGCGTAATTTGTTAATTTATTTTGCGTGCGCGAATTTGATGCAGCCAGTTAGTCCGACATCCAAAGTATAATTTTGATCAACTTTCGTGAGAATTATTCAGACTTGATAAAGTATTTCTTCGATCAAGTGCCACCCTAGCGGATTGCTGAAAATCAAAAATGGTATTACGAGTATTTGTTAGTGGCATGTCCGGAATTAAGGAGGTAGAAAAAAAAAACGTCAACAGCGCGTCCTGATGATCCTGGACAGCAAAAATATTAAATATGAAACAATTGATATCACAGAACCTGGCAAAGAAACTGAAAAGGATTTAATGCAGTCAAAATCAACAAGTCATGGTGCCACAGTGAGCGATCCTAATCCTCGTCATCCTCTGCCGCCACAAATTTTCTATGAAGATGAATATTGTGGAGACTACGATGCATTCGATTTGGCAAATGAAATAGACATGCTGGAACAATTTCTGAAACTAGCACCAGTGGACACAACTAATGTATCGACGGCTGGAATTGAACTAAAGCGTAAAGGAAATGCATCATATTGCTAAATCCATAGCACCACGAATTAATGTTACTTGCAGGAGCGTTGTTGAATTATGGAACCTATTTTCAAAGTTGTTAGTCAGCGAGAATAATGATTTACCCGACCAAATATGCATTAGATGCCTTGACGATATCCATCAATCGTACAATTTTCTGGAAAAATGTGAAACATCTCGCCAACACTTAATACAAATCAGAGACGCACAATATATACCTATAGAGGAAGAAATTGTAACACCAAAGGAGGACAATTCAGGTTACAGTTTCTAATATCACTCGTTACCTATTTTTAAACTCTGGATGTCATAACATGAAATCAGGATTTATCTCAGAGTCAGCTGGTTTCCATTTAAGAAAAATAGTTAGATAAAACTGCACGATATTTACATTCGAGATTTAAACGTGATATCAAGGTGATTGGCTTAAAGAAAAGATTTGCTTGTACATTTGAATATTTACAACTTAATGAAATAAGGCTGAGCGAATTTTGTAACTATCAAAGATTAATTAAATTAATTATTTTGTCATAAATATAAGCAAAATTTCATGTTATGGCGCCACAGTTGATATCATTTTGTACATAAACTCAAATTCTGTTAATTATATAGTAAATTTTATGCGAATAAGCATTCCGTTTGCATCGATTCAGAATGCTTAGTAGAAACATTATCATATACCTAAATAGGATGCAGAAATGTTAGCTGTAGAAAAAGATTTTAACAACAAGTTAATATAGTTCTAAATATTTATTGAAAGTTGAGTGTTGTGGGCTGGGGTTTGTTTTTATTGAATCTGAAAAAAAAAGGTAAGAATTAAAGAAAATCAGAAGTTCTCCTAGTCATTCGGCCCAAAAATATTAAGAAATATTTTTATGGGATAAGTTCCAAAATTGCCGGACGTAATCGTTAATTACAACCAACATAAACCCATTTAAAATAAACACCTAGAGCAAAACAAACACTTAGTGATAATAATACACAAATAATCTAGAAACCCTACAACTAACCCATTTAAGAAAACACGATAAATAAGAGAACGAAATTTTATCAAACAGAAACGATAAATCTATTTAGCTAATTTAAGTATAACGGATAACGATACAATATATGCAACTTAAATTTAATTACACTAGATAAAAACAAACAAAACGGTAGAATTTCAGACTTAAGTTAATAACATCAATTTAAATGTATTGCAGGATTTAGAAGCATGTAAAGATTTAACTTTAGTTTATGTATCGATTATTCCATTAACACCACAGAATTAACAACCGTAACAACTGTCAAGAGAACGCGTAAACGGCAAGCTGGAACGAAAAGTAGACAGCACACCGACAGAGAAAGCACTTAATTTAAATACACAACAAGGCGGATTTGTTCGAGCAACAAACGACTGAGCCTAATTTTGTATTTAGATGAAGCAAAAATCCTTTACTAATAATATGAACACATGACAACCAACCAACCACAACACGATAATTTGCATTATCTTAGTTTACTTTACTTTAGCTTCGTTATGTTACCTTAGTTCCACACTCTTTTAACCTTTGAATTATTAAGGAGAAAATCAATTTCAACAAATTTGAACAAGGATTAGTAAAATAGCTATTAACCGTATTTTTCAATAATCATTAAACCTAATATTAAACACGAATGATTAATTGTATAAAATTCTCATACCGATTACGACAAAATAGGATATTTAATTAAAGTAGCTTACAGGATAAGGATAGATAAAAATAGAAATATTGATAGAAAAATTATATCGATTTGTCGGACCTAAATAAAACAATAACATGAATTGCTAAGCAACTAACGACTTTCCTTTTCAGTGGCTCGTTTTTTTTTTCAGCGTGAAAGGGAAGTGCAGGGTAGGTATGCCGTCGCGAGGTTAGGGTTTCGACAAACCCGCTGAAGTCGGTTTCGCGTCGCGCGCGGTACGCGGTACCTTTGTCTGTTTCGCCATTTCTTTAGAGTAGTTTTCTTCGGTTTAAGTTCGAGTAGTATATTTTTCGGTACCGCGTCGGTGAATCGGTAACGCGCCTTTGGGATTTTGTAGCGTTTTTGATTTGAGATCTGTGGATAGATCACATACAGAACTAACGTAATGTAGGTTTCTCGTTCTGGATGAGTAATTGTTGACGCGTTTGAAAAACGGGCAAGTTCAGGTGACTGAAATATTGTAATTGAGCGTAATCCATTCGGAGACCCGCGACCGAAATCCTCTCCGAACTAGCTGGCCGACAAGCAGTCACCGCGTGAATGGATTACGGTGCACGGATTGGTTGACCTGTTGGTACCATCCGTTGGCACTACTCAGACTTAACGTCTAGAACCGATGAGAGGTCGGTTCCGCGTTCGATCTTGAAAAGTTAGAAAAACATTACATTGTGTCCGTGGCAACAACGTGACGACCTTCTTGAAATCGACTCGGTATGTTCCCTTGCAACCACTTTGGCTGCTAGTGTGTCCTTTGACAGAACCACAATTCACACCCTCAGCTTGGTCTGGTAAACCCGCCGCGTTTTGCGCCACCCTTTTGGATAACTTGCATACGCTATTCGGCGCCTGAACCGAAGACTGACGCGAATCTACTGATCCTTCATGACACTCTAAAGGGACCTTGAATTCATTACTATTTGCTTCCGTGCGAGGAAACACCAGTGACTGAACAGGACCTTCTATATTACAATTTTTCGCTAGAAAGTCGTTTCCGAGAAGACCATCATTGAACGCCCCCTGAATTGTGTCTACCACGTGGAAGGTACAAGGAAGCTTGGTGGGGAGCTCGAAGTTGCCTTGCGTAGAACCAAGGGTTTCTCCCTCCCCAAAAGGGCTTGACAAAGTAAGCTTATGACTCACATCTATTGGACACAAATCGCGTATTGCTGATTTGCTAATTATGCTAACCTCTGCACCTGTATCAATGGTAAATTTTGTTTTCTCCTGTTTCCCAATATCCAAAGGCAATGAAGCGGTCACGAGGCTGGATTTTATGTAACTGTTATCTACCGTGTTTCTCCGTGTCACCCTAGATTCAACCTCCTTACTGAGAGGTTGGCTTCCTGTTTGCACCGTCTTCAATGTAGCCGAGCCGGGGATTTTCGACTCGACTGCGCCTCGTTTCCCTGTTGCTTGGCTTCCCATCTTTTCTTTTGGAAACACGTGTCAACGCCATGGCCCCTTCGGCCGCAGAAATCACATCTTACTTGAATACTGAAAACTCTTGGACCCTCGCTAATAACTGGAGCTGCCGATGTTGGCCTCGCCTTACAATGCTTCTGATCGTGACCATACTCCTTACATCCTGGACAATAAGGAGTATTTTTGCGACTGTAGCAGTCTGCATAAGTGTGACCTCGCTTATGACAAAAGTTACAGGTGATTTTCGGACTCTTTGTAAATTTAGACGGCCTTGAGCCAGAGCTTGGGTCTGGTCCGCTTACTACCTGTGGCTGGAAAGATCCGGCGCCCGGATTAGGTGTATAGCTAACTTGTTGAGGCGTAAACGCATGTTGGCTAGGTAACCAAGTACTGAAAGTGGGTTGTACCTGTGGCATCTGTGGGTATAACTGCGCCGAATTGCCTTGAAGGAGGAAAACCCCTTGTTGCAATTTTTCCATGTTCAGACCCTTAGTGACCAGATCCTCAAACGTAGACGTTTCCAGCGTCAACAAATACTGACAAAGCTGGGGGTTGCTAACACCAATTTTAAAGGCATTCTTAGCAAAATCCTCCAGCTGTGCGTTCGCGATTTTACTTGCCTCTGATCCATATTTAACAACAGCAGCCTCCTGGCATCGCTTAAGTATTTGCCTCAGACGCGATGTGTAGGACAATACTGACTCTGTGGGACCTTGTTTGGCTGAGATGAGACCACTCACCAATTCCTGGTAGGTTTCCCTTGGCAAGTAGACCCGATTTAAAAGTTCCTCAGCTGCGTCTAGAGTTGATGGAAACTGCGACGATATCAGCTGGTAAGCTTCTCCTCGAAGGCGAGTTGGAAAAATCTGCATAAAGGCTATCCAGACACTTCCAAACTTGCCTGCTGCAGCCAATAAATGTCTGTAGTTCCAAAACTATTGACGAGCTTGGAGCTCCTGAAAATAAAGGAATCATCTGCCCCATCAACTTAGCTACTTTAGCATACTCGGCCATATTGTCTGTAAGGTTCTTGACTTCTGCTCCCTTAACAGTCATACAAACAGGACTAGAATGAGCGGTCTGATCAATGGACGCGTCTGTAGACTCGCTTGCCTCAAACGATAGATTCCAATCGTGGGACGTAATCAGTGTTTTTAATGATTGCGATAAATCGAAAGAACTGGTCAGGTTTAGCGAGACACCGCCGAAGTGTTTAATTTCCTCTTTAAATTGCTTCGTTTGCTCACGGAACTGCCTAATTCGCTCTACGCGATGTGGATGCAACCTATCCACCGTATCAGCTAATTCAAGGACTGTATCCAATTCAACGGGTTCGGTTTCTCGCTTCACCTGTAGGTTTGAGCTGTAACAAGAAGATTCAGACTTACTTTTTGGGGTTGAGAGTGCTTTACCGCTTCGTAATACGAGCCCGTTGCTTTCCTCTCGAGTTAATTGACGATTTTCCCCTGTTAACTGGTTCTTATTATTCATTCGCGCAAACTAAACAGCAATATTATCTTTTTCTTTAAGTCAATGTACCGGACTTTAATAATAATGCAACCCTCTCTTTAAAAATGAGCTAAAGTCCCTATAGCGCTAACTAGGTGGTTTTGGCTACAAATCCAAGAGTATGAAGCTCGAGCTATCAGGATGCGTGGATGAGTGTGCTTATGTTGAGAGTGTAAGGAAAAGATTCCAGTTCCAAACAATTTATCAATTTAGTAAGTACTATATTGATTACCCCACAGCAAATCGCCGTACTAGAGCTGTTTGGAAACTAAAACCGGCTGCGCCAAATGTAATGTTATAAATCTCCTACCTCACAGGATCCTCCCGGCCTTTTCCGAGATGTCCTGCTTCGGTACTTTGGGCACCACTCAGCCTCGCCACCTGCAGCTTACCTTATCCGCCTCAAACTCTTTGGACTTGCCAAAAGAAAACACCTAGTTTTGTATTTTTTTTTTAATATTTATTTGAATTTTTTACAACTGCTCGGTCGCGTTTAGTAGCGCGTATACGATCCTTCACCTCCTTCTTGATCTTGCGCCGCAGCTCCGTCACCTTCTGCTGCCACTGAGTCCGCTCCGCTGTCGTGGTCGAGATGCGTGCGAGCCGCCTGAATTCGTGGAGCTGCTGCCGTAACTGCTCCCGTCGACCGCCGCGCCTCCGCTTGTAGTTGGCTTCACGGACGGAGGTGTCCAGCGGCGCCTTCAATCTGCCCAAGTACTCCTCGCGGGTGATGGGCCGTGGACCTGCCCTGGCGTTTTCCCGGAGTGCCTCCTCCAGACTCTTCTTGGGTGAACGATGGAGTGCACCTGGGCTGCTTGTTGCGGACACTCCGGCTGCCACTCGATAGATCGGGATACACACGCTGGCGAGTGCTGGTCTAGCTGGGGTGCTCCTGTCCTCCTGGGCACGACTTCTGATTTTTCGCTCTGCTCGGCACGCTTCAACCGTGCGTCTGGCGGTGTCTCCACGGACGGAGGATGCCTGGAAGAAAGTAGGAATTAATCGATGGTGGCTACGCAGCGTAAAAACGCATCCAAGCCGAATGAGGTTCGCGGCTCAAGCCTACACCTCACCATCTAACTGTTGTGTTGGTTTCCTGCAATTGCACCGGAACTATGTAGTTGTACTTTCTGGCCTCGCTGATTACTTCGCGGCGGAATACACTTCGCGTACAATACCGTAACCGCTGTTATTACTACTCGCCGTTTCTCGCTCGATCAATTGTCTTTTAAACGATTCATGCGGCCTCAATTCGCCCTAAATTCGCTGAGTAGTTGAAACGTGCGTTCTCGTTCCACGTAAACTTCTTCCTCCGCGCACGTCTCACTACTCGCATGGTGAAGCTTTGCGGCGAGAAATGGTTTGAAGTCAGGGTTTAGCACAGTGTCACTCCGCTGGAAACACACCCCGAAGCTTCTCATGTACATGGTCGTTGTCGCCGCTAATGTTATGGCTTATGTAGTATAACACTTGGCGTAGCTTGTCGATATTTCTATAAACACACCCCGAAGCTTCTTATGTACATGGTCGTTGTCGTCGCTAATGTTGTGGCTTATGTAGTATAACACTTGGCGTAGCTTGTCGATATTCCCATAAGCACACCCCGAAGCTTCTTATGTACATGGTCGTTGTCGTCGCTAATGTTGTGGTTTATGTAGATCGAATTATGAAGTCTTTACGCTTGCCGTTGGTCGACAAGTACATGCTTTGATGACAATGGGCGTAGCTTGTCGATAATTCTATAAGCACACCCCGAAGCTTCTTATGTACATGGTCGTCGTCGCTAATGGTATGGATTATGAAGACTTTACGCTTGCCGTTGGTCGACAAGTACATGTTTTAATGACAATGGGCGTATGCGCTTGGCCGTATACACTTGGCGGAGCTTAGACGATTGACGACGCTGTATATAGCATAACACAGGGAATGATATGAGATCAAGCCATTTCAACACATCGTTCAATGGCACGGACATCGTAGTATCATTTTCAATGGATGTCAATCAATCAAGACTTTCTTTTTTAAGTAGATAAGGTTCGTATGAGCCCTCCATTAAACAGCTAGTGAGTCTACAAAAATTACTACCCAAAATCATTGAAGACAATCTCACGTATCAAAAGCATTTCGCCATTCCTGGATATGTCGCGCTTATTTTAATCGTGGCATTTCTCACCTACCTGGCATGGACCAGACGATTTAAAATGCTGAAGAGAAGATCCATCCCAGTGCCTGCACTAAGGTCAACACGGCAACCTGACTTCTCTGTGGAAGTTTCTTGAACGGCGTTCAACGGGGGGAGGATATATACAATTCTTCTATTCAAAAATTTCATCATTTCAATGTCAATAAATTTAATCTCTATAATTTCATAATTTCAACATGAACATGTACGATTCATCATTTCCTAATGTATCTTGGATATCAGTAAAATGCATGGTTCTAAATTTAATGTAATTGTATAGTTCTGGTATTTTCCCACGAGAACTTATAATAATGTCTAACGACAAATTCCAGACGAAATATTAGAAGAAAGTTTCGTGTTTGTATTTGGTTTTGCTAAGCGGTGATCTTAAACACCTGGAATTTGTCATGAGAAAGTTTGTTTTTGCGATGGTAATTCAAATTATAAAATAACTGTGTGGTTGAGAGATAAATTCAGTGCAGTTTTAACATTCGAACACGCATTTTCTTTTTACGACGCGAACTAGAGGTTTATGTACCTCTTAGTTGTTTTTTAGGAGTTGGCCTTTCGGTTGTTATAATCAACAAAATGTCGGTGTAGTCTCGTCGGTAAATCCTTCTAATTGGGTTTCATACTGTCGTCAACCGAACCAAGTTTAAGTGTTTGGTTGTTCGGAAACATAATCAATTACCCGTGTAGCACCTAGTTCAAGTACTAGTGAATTAGATTTATTCAGGTGGATTTTTATACAAATATGTTAATTGAAAATTACAAAATAGATGCATAAAAACGAACAAGAAGAGTAATACCATTTTAAGTTTCAAACTGTTCGTTACAGTTGATGATGCAATGAAAATGGCTTTAAAATATTCGACATAATTCTTTTTGCGGAGCGGGGTGGGATTTTCGGCCAAAGTATGTGACTCTCATACGTGCAAGACTTCTGGTCTAACCACTAGATTATTTCCCAGGGAACCTTGCCTGGGTCCGTTTGATGTATAACTTCGAGCTAGGCATAATTTTCCTACGTCTTAAGTCTCCTTAAACTCATAAGAACCTCCTCTCTAGAGGGAAGGAAGAGAGGCAAATGGCTAGAAAATAGCCCCCTCCATCCTCGATGCCTCAGGATGTGTTGTGACAAGGGGTCGGATAATATGCTACATTTGATATAAGCTACACATGATACTGTAGTAATCGAGGGGGATGCAAGAGTTAAAGAAAGCAGCACAAAGCAAACGAATCGATTCAACGGTATCGGCCAAAGTAGGTCCAATCATGCCCATTTTGCCGATGGAACAAACTTGTGGCTTCAGGGCACAGAATTACAGTACTAATAAACTGAATCCGGAATACGAAGAAGTCATTATTGTGTCGGCTAGCTGTAACACGGAAATAACACTGCCACCAGTTTTCGAAAAGCTGGATACTCATGCAGTAAATGTTCGGAATGACAATCCATTGTCGGTAGTCATAAAATCTTCCTCTTTACTCTCAAATATTAATAATACCATAAATAAAACTAGTGTTGTGAAAATATCAAGCAATTCTCTGCTTTCGAGTATACAGCATGTTGTTTTAAAACAATCCACAACAACTTTGCTAAATGGAAATCAACCTCCCCAAAAATCGCCAAACATAGGTGTCTCGCCGCCAAGTCAGTTTTCACCACAAAAACCCGAAATGTCTCACACTGAGCAAGCAAATTCGCTTACAACAAATGACAATAAGACTCAACATGGAAAGGAAACGGAGCATGGCGAAGACAAAATCATCATGCATTTACGCAAAGACCGGATACGAAAGAAAACATTTTCAATATCAATACAAACCGATGATCCCCCACAATTTCCGCCATTACTTCACCTGTCTGACAAGTATTCAAGCGGACAGCCTGCAAACACGAAAAAGCGGAAAAGACACTATCGCTCACGTCATGATTCATCAGCATCATCTGTCGATAACGACGACTATCGGTCGTCGTCCCGTAGTCATATAAGGTATCGTTCAGTTAGTAGTCATGGAACAAATCGTTCGATATCACCACGAAGTTCTCGCTATTCCTATTCAAGTGGACACCGAACAGCATCTCCATACCATAAAGTGCGTAGGAGATCGAGTTGCAGTAGTAGTCGCACGAAATACGCTTCAGACTTGGCCGATTCAGGGCGCAGGAGTCGTAGTCGGGAGTGACGTACCCGTCGATATAGTTCCTCACATAGCAGTAGTAGTAGTAGCTTAACAAAAGAAAAAGAGATAAAAAAAAAAGAAAACAGAAAAAGGTAGCATGTACATGAATACCAATTCATCTAAATGAGTCGGTGATTGTATGACGATAACACTAGAATGCAGTCGCCTTACACTCACCCTGATAATGTTTGGAATGAGAATAACTTGATACGAACAGGAACCGGTTCCCACAATATTAACAAATCAAGATTATGGATGTGCACAGCATGGAGAGTCTGCTGGAAACCGCAACACAGCGCGGACGACGGTAGAAGAGTTCCCGCGCGCCAGCGACAAAAAAAACAGGGTTCGAGGTGGAATTGCCGAAGTTTTCTCGGAGTGCAAAGGAAATAGTGAAATCAGCCAATATGAGTGATTCTTTAGTTATCTGAACATTTATAGCCATTCCCGGAGAAAATAGTTTTGGTTCTTTTTTGTTTTAGTTGATTTCTAATAAAGGCGAAAAAGAGTGTGAGTGCAAGCGTACCCCAACAACCGAGTGTGTGAATCAAAACACATACACACAAAAGCGAACTATTTGGAGCCAGCAGCAAGCAGTGCCCTGTGAAAAACAGCTAGCGCTAAGCTAACTGTAAACAGCAATTTGTTTACTAACAGAGACGGAGGAAAGTGGAAAAAAGAAACAAATTATTCTGAGAGTGTAGTGTTTTCACAGTGTGTTGAAGGACTGTAATAAAAAGCATGATAACCGCCACAGCACCTGGAAAAGAAATAAACTTTTTCTAATTTCATTTTTGCGTGATATCGAATTGTGAAGTGTTGTGTGATTTGACATTTTGAACTGAAGAAAAGCAAACGCCCGCGCATGCAGCAATTAATATGGGATTAGTGAAAGTCAGCGATCACCAAGAACAACGGGTTCATTACAGTGCTCTATTTCGGTGATGTTTGAGAAAACGGTTGTGTGAATAGCGTTTGCACTATTTTTTTGCCCGAAACGCTTGCAAAGTCCGACGAGATAAGAGGTGTAGCTTGCTTTTGAAGTGAAGGATGCAATTCTGTGTTTTGTGGTGCTCGCCTGTTTTGTGTGCGGAAATTGCGAGATTTCCAAGTGTACGCTCCGCTTTTAGCTGTTTTGTTGCTTGTTAATGTAGACAAATCATCTCCACGCGCTTTGTGCTTTAATTGCCTTACACATTTCGTAAAGTTCGCATGGATGTTGCAACCACTTTTCCTTTCTCATTGGCTACCACGCACCCCATGCTTGCTTTCGCAGCCTTGGGACACTTAATCTTGTGAATACTACACCAAAATTTCGGTTTTGTTCTCATTCAGCAAGGACTTTGGCGTATTTGATGGTCTGCTTGGCAATTCGTTGGTTTGGACTTCATCGCGTAACAACGGCCGGTGCTAAACGAGGAACGCCAGTTGAGATTTGGTGCGTGCGCTCAAGTCAAGGACATGACGAATATTACGCTGGGATCAAAAATGGACAATAGAATGCGGAAATAGAGGCTAAAAGGAAAGGCGAAAAGGTAAAGTTTTAACTTATTAACTGAGTGAGCAATATTTCGCGCGAAATCCCAGCGCAAAGTGAAAATTGTGGTGCGTACAGTTTCGTGGGGATTCAGAGACCGCCGAAGAATCGTTAATTTCGAAAAAAAATTCAAGCATCGTTGAGAGAGGTGTATGGGGCAGTTGACTAGAAATGAAACACGCAATTTATTGCTATTAGATAATTATCTTTTTTTTCACCGAGAGGAAATTTACTTGATGGACGATCAAAAATCTTAAATAGAAACCATATGACAGACTAAGCAAAATATATAAAACACGAACTATTTAAAGACATTTTTTCTATATTTAAAAATTAATTTTTTTATTTATAGTTTCGGGTTTTTCTCTTAATAGCCTAGATAAGTCTCAATTTTTTCACATTGTGATAGGTAAACAAAAAAAAAAAATATATATATATTAATTTTCGTGAATTTGCATCCGGGGAAAAATTAGGCTTTGATGAGTGGTACCACGTATCGAACCCAAATTTTTTTCTTTTTTTTATCCATTGAATAAAGAATAGAGCTCATGCATGTCGGGTTTATAATGAATCGCAGTTACGTGCTAAATCGCATAAATATTTTTGCATGTTCATAACGGAACGCGAATGCGACGATTGTCCAACTCTTAATATCTCTTATCAAGCTTAGACTACTTTGAGAATGTATGATACCTGTAAATTAGAGAATAAACGACAAAGCATGAAATGTTAAATGTAAAACGTCGGTCTTTCCTTTCTTCAACTTCTAACCGGGTATAGCACCCGGTACGGTGGCAGGCTTCCACCTCAAAACATGAGCCAGCCGCCGGGTACTCATTAATCCTTCTTTTGTTTCAGGTGACGTTTTGGGTTGAGTGGCCCAAGCAGAGTGCCTCTTTATGGCATAGAGTTATGCAATCAAATTGTATAATTCTATGGCATAAATTGGTCACCGGGGTACTCCCCTTCTAATGGGAAGGTTCATACAATTCAAGTTGTATGAGTTTTCCACTCAGAAGAGGAATACCTGGCCACTTCAACAAGATATCTATGGATTTATTCCGGTTGGGTGGGTACGGAGGGGCTCCACCACCACCCGTTTGCCCCTCTTTCATTTGTGGGCCATGAACTTCGTCGGGTAATGACGAGGTCACCCCAAGTTCGCCTTTCTTTTCAGGTTCCCCTTGTTTTCATGACAAGCTCTAATTCTCCCGGTGTAGTTATCTACACTTTTTGCTACTTTGGTCGCCTCTTGATCTGAAATCAAATTCGTGAATGCGAAATTTTTTTGTAGTGGGTCCTCGTGCTGGGGAAAATGAACCCGCCCCACGACACCGCAATGCTAGCCTGCCAGCGCATTCACGCGTCTCCAGACGAGGGCATTCTCGGCAGACACCGACACCTTCTTCTACCGAGGCAGCAGACCATCGCTGCAGTCCTTTACGGACTTTATGAAAACATGTTATTCACTACAATACTCTTTATTGTGATAATAATGATATGTAATTTGTATAGGGAAACAATAAGTGACACAACTGCTCTCTCGTATAATTTAAAGTAGAATGAATTTATTATACAGTGTAGTATTCGAGCAGTTGCCTAAGCAAACTGCTCGGAAACCTTCATAAAACTTATCCAAAATTTTAATTGCAGATTCGAGAAATTTTCAGTTATTTCAATTTATAGTTATAAATCAGAAAATATTTTTGTTTTTTTTTTTTTATTTTATTAAATATAAATTCTAAATCATTTTTTTTTCTATATTAAATTTAAAAATTTATTTATAATTATATTCTTTATGATATTTATCTTTTTCTATTATTATTTAAATTTTTCTATATTATTATTTTTCATTAATTTAATAACTCAAATCTGCAATTGAAATGCGGACGTGGCAGCACCTTTTCCCGCTGCACATGCACGTATTGCATTGGCGAAGGCAAGTGTGCAGCAGAATGAATGAGAGGCTCGTTGAGTCTCGTTGCAACATCTAGCAAGTGAATGATTGACAACCAAAAGTGGAGTCTATTTTTAATCGCCACGCATGGAGCACGTCAGAAGAATCGCGCCAGCGACGAACTAACGGATTGTGATTTTTGCGGTCCGAAGTGCGTAAGTGTGAAGTGAAGTGATGAGTGTGAGCTTCCGCGAAAATTTGCGTAGGTTTATTGGACGTGCGGGAATTTATTGAATCTTCGTGGAAAAAAATTCGAACGGGTGTCAAAGCGCACTTACCACCAACCAACATCTCTTATCGAAGAAAATTCATGTCTTAAGGCGAGTTTGGCGCAAATTAAAAGGTTACGGTTAACTATTCGAATTTCGAATTAGATTTGTACGCTTAATACTCAATGTGAACGTATAAAGTCCCCTAAATTCCACCTTCGGGACAAAACCCCATAACATACAATTGTTTATTGCCTTTATCCAGTGAATGTATTATCGCAGCAACGATGACGATAAATAGAACAGTCGCGCTTTTCGCGGATCTATTTTCGATGGTGCGATATCCGGCTTAGTTGCAATAATATAGATACAAGAAAATGTATTGCAATTTAGAAGTGAATTTGCGCGCACTGAATCCGTTTTTCGGGCAACAAACGACTATCGTCGCGTTTACTTGGAATTAACTGAATTGGCTATCAGCACCATCTCTTCCGAGTGACATTTAAATATAAGCGTTTTGTTTGCACGCTTAATGTTAATTTCGGATACGGTTCATTTGGCAGTTATCTGTTATTTGGATTAATTTGGGAGAACAGCATCAAAAGCTAATAGCAAACAGCATATCTATTTTTCTAGATTCGGAGTTACCTTTTGGGCTAATTTGAACCATTTCATCATCTTGTAACTTCGATGACGATAAAATGACCGCACCAAACCTCGATTATAGCGTTGCATATGCATCAACAAAAAGATGTAAAATACTATCGATGGAAAAATGCCGATGAGGTAGTGGATTTATCCATTGCAACTAGTATAAATATACGTTATACCCACGTTATCAATGTGTTATTTTATAATTCAATTATTTCTAAGTCATATAACTAATGCGTTTACATTGTTGATTGATTCCTAGCATATGATATGCAACACAGGATTACCCACATCACCAGCGGGCGCCCGGCGAGGATGTTGGATAAGTACCCAGTTTTCTTGAATTATTTATTATATTATTTATCCAATTTTTTACTATATTTCTTACCGAAAATCCCGTTGTATGCAATTTTTTGTCTAAATAAATACGTCGCTTTCATATTTTGTTATTTGTGCATTAATAAAAAAGAAAAGAAAATAAAAGAAAATGTTTAAATAAGTCTAATACATTTTACTGGATCATTTGAACTTGTAGCAAAGAATAAATTTCATAGTGAAAGATGTCGGCTGAAATTTTCTAAATATATTACCATTTCCATAATATATACATGGAGATGAATCAAAATAGGATACATATGTATTTTTAGTTGTTACTAAACAGTTATAAGTGATATGTATTTTGATAAACTTTGCGTTGTCTTCCATCATGACAATGCCAGAACACACACATCTTTGATGACCCGGCAAAAATTGACAGAGCTTGGCTGGGAAGTTCTGCTACATCCATTGTATAGTCATGGCCTTGCACCATCAGACTGCCATTGTTTCGGTCTCTACAAAACTTCCTTACTGAAAAGAAATTCACTTCAACAAGGGACTGTAAAAATCACTTGGCCAAGTTTTTCGCCAATAAACCACAGAAGTTCTACACAGATGGAATAATAGCTTTACACAAAAATGGCAAAAGATGGGCAATATGTATGTACTTAAATAAAATCCATTTTAAATAAAAGAAATATTCAACCGAAAGATGACAAAAAAGGCTCAATACTTTTTAGAATATCCAATATATTGATACACTACATCAGCAGTCGAGTGTCCACTCTTCACACAGCTGGAACTAGAAGAGGCAGTCCTTTCGCTGAAAGCACGGAAGGCTCCAGGTCCAGATGGTGTTCCAGCTGAGGTGTTGCAGTTTGTCTATCACCATTGTCCTGACTTAATGCTCAGCACATTCAACGCTTGCCTACGGGATTGGGTTTTCCCGGTACGATGGAAGGTGGCGAGGCTTGTGCTGATCAGCAAGGGGATGGGAAATTCCGAATCGCCATCTGCATACCACTCGTTATGTAGGCTAGACATTGCTGGGAAAGTGCTAGAGAAACTCATCAAGGGAAGACTCACTGACGCGATTCGTGCTGCTGGGGACCTATCTCCTCGAAAGTACGGCTTCAGAGTAAGACGATCAACGATTGATGCGATTGCAGAGGTGGTGAGCGCTGTCCAGTAGGCAGAGGCACATAGTCGCACCAAGCGATGGATTGCCATTAACTCCGCTAGATGGGTGGATATTCTGGATATTCAGGTTTTTGAAACAACGTAGAACAAGCGATACGTGTCGTTGCAAACGTCGCATACCAGTATGCAGAGCGTGAAACAGGGTTTTCTCTTGACATGCTACCACCCGTACCATTGGATTATATTTTTTTTTGATTTTCAATTAAGTCGGCGATTTCTCGGACTTCATTCAAATACTACCTGCCAGCCGAAGCTGCTCAAACTGTACCAGTGTACTTAATTTCGATGGTTGGATTAATATTATTTAAATATTGATTGAGTTGCAGGCCCTTACCTGCCCCCAACAACGAGCGCTCGTCGGGGGAGTGGGTAAGTGCCCTTTTGTTTATTTGTATTAACAATCAGTAATTTCATTCTTTTATACCAAAATCATTTTCTTTATATACTATTTAAATTGTTATTGTAATACCATTTTCGTCAAGTCATATTAATCTAATTTACTAGATTTTTAATATAAAAATTTATTTTACTTTCGAAATACTGGGAAAAAGTCTTCCGCTTTGCAATACATTGTAATTTGCAATATTTTTTTGCTCACGTTTGACCGACGAAGCCTGTTGAATGGAAATATCTTTGTTATAACGAAGGAGGAAATAATGTATTGTTAAAACCCAATCCTCGGTCTTTTCATTTCTCTAGAACCCTGAACAAGTATGGGACCCACCACGTTGGCTGGCCCCTCCACTCACGAGCTAGCAATCGGGTGAGCTCATCCCTTTTTCGTTGTTACAGGTGCTATTGCTGGGTAGAGTGGCTTTCCGCTTGGGTTTCCTATTAATGTTAAAGCCTTATGTGATTCCATCATATAAAACTTTAACATAAATCCGAAACATTCTTAATTTTCATTCAAATAAAAAATTCACGGGAATTATGCCTGCCTGAATTTTTTATTTAAATAGAAAATATGGGTCTTGATCCAGATGGAAGGTGCGAGGGGGACATCGCTTCCACCTGGATGGTCCACTTTTATTTGGGGTTCGTAAATATCGAGTAGTAAAGACGAGATCCTCTCAAGTCCCGCACGCGTTAATCAGGCTCAGTCTGGCGTACTTTAGTATTACATCGTCGAACCACGAGTTTATCTTTTAGTTCATGAATGTGAAACTTTTTTGTAGTGTGCCATTGTGCTGGGGAAAAGAAATCACCCCACGACACTGCAATGCTAGCCTGCCAGCGCATTCAGTCGTTCTCAGACAAGGCTAATTCTGGCGAGCACTAATATCTTCGCTCGCCATGGCAGCAGACCATCACTGCAGTTCTTTACGGACATTTAAAACCTATCACATTCACTACACCTGAGCTCCCTCCGGAACTGTCTTTGGATTTCACGGGCCTCGTCCTTGAACTGCTTGCGTTCGTCCGTGGTAACCGCCAAGCATGTGAGCCGCTGGAGGTTCCCCCACTACTGCCTGGTGAGAGCCTGCTTTCCTCCCTTGTTGCGTATGGGACAGGTTTCGCGCTTACGCCCTTATGTTTACACGTTGCATAGTTCAGCCAACCTATTTTTGTATACGATACACGTCTTGCGAGTGTATGTGTCAAAAGGGTCATTTGATCGTTAAACATCGTGCGGACAATATGAGAGCGAAGATAGAGAGGTAAGCGATTGAGAATTGATATTTTAGCTTAGTGCACGAGGTAATAAAAACTGGAATGAAAAATGTATTTTACAATTGTTAAAGTTTGTCGATTCAAACTTCTATTGGATTTATTTGAATCCTCCGTATTTTTCCGCTTTCTGAAAAATGTATTCCAAATATGAATTTCTTTTTTAGTCGCATATTTTTCTTGATGTGTTGTAAACTTGCTTATTGTAATGTGGTTCTATGAAGATTAAGCGTACGGTTGATTTTGTAAGGATTTACAATAGGCAATTTAACTTTATAGAAATCGCGATATTTGTCGTGTTGTTTCCTGAAATTGAACATGGCCTCGCTTTTATAAATTTATTAAATAACGCGTAGCTTCTCGCATCCACGCATCCATTTTTGCACGCAAATTAAAGAAAGGCAATCGTTTCATGACGACTACCTTCTTCACCGAATGTTCAATTCGGAATGATTACCGGCGTTTGTATAAAATTTCCCCCACCAAATGATCAACAAAATGCGTTTGTGTATGCGCGTTACGCTCGTCCACCCTAAAAAATATTGGCTTGTTTTTACCATCAGGTCCCCTCAATGCCTCTCACTCTTCTTGCCCATATAACCTGTTTAACGCTCACTTTTAACGCTGCGTCTGAAAAAGCCCATTGAAATTCACGTCAGGCTGTTCTCACAGGCACGATATATTAATTCCAATAGAATAAAAATCGGCACCGCTAGATGGATGTTGTATTCACTTGCAATATAAAACTATCCCGGGACAAGAATTTACGATATATCGCTTGGTAACGTTTTGCACATAATTAATTGTAAGGCGATACGAGGACTAACAGTTCTTGACCGAATTAATCTAGCTAAGCATCTCGCCGCCAGTTCAGCCTGGTTTTCTGACATTCAGTCTTAGCGCTACCAAAGAAAAAATTCAAGGCAGCCGGTTTTACTATATAACTTCATCAGAGCAAGAGTTTCTTCACGATCACTTGAATATTTAAATAAATTTTATATCCGTGGCGGCGCGTGGGTTTCGAGGGAAGGGAAGCAGAAATTTTGCGACACAACCTTGTACTTTATGTGAAGCTTTTCCAGATTCCAAGTAACCAAAGGGAAAGTTTTCATGCTTCATGCATGTATATATTGATGTAAATAGAAATATTACGGCAATACATACATGCATGAAGCTTGAAAACTTTCCTTCTTTCGACTGAAATCTGTATTAAAAACCCATCTTTATTACGATCACTATAACTTTAAAACTGATTGTTTTCACTCGCAACACTTCCCCGGTCGAGTTTTATATATTATAATCACTTCACTCGCGACTTTATTAAACTAACTTTAAAATTTATTGCTTTCACTCGCGACGCTTCCAAAATCGGTTTTTATGTAATTACTCCACTTTCAACGTTGTTAAACTAACGTCTGAAATTGGTTTTTGGCGCCATTTTCCCCAGGCGAACGAGATAAAATGGATGAACTAAATTGCAAGAAAATTGTAGTTTAAAAATCGAAAATTGAATCAAGAAATTTACGTTGAACGGGAAATTCGTAACAACGTCAACATTTCCCCAAACCCTCGGATGATAGGCTCTCTCAAGCACACACAGAAATCCATCAAAAAACCTCTATAACCTCTTTTTCACCCATATGTTCATCAAGATTCCTACTTTTTATCCATCCTTCATAAATCTCTAAAATAAAACCCCCCTTATACCGATGTATTAAACATTGTCTGGGTGGCACAAAGGACGAAGCGACGTAATGTGAATGCAGATCGCAAGAGCGTTGTCCGACAAAGAAAGAGTGATGGAGAGAGTGGTAGGGAATGGAAGTATTAAAAAAAAAACGAAATCATCCAAACCTCTTTTTCGCTCCACATTTTCATCAAGTTTCGTACTGTCGCGTATTATTGGTTCGCGGCCAATAATTTTAATGTTCCGGGAAAGTGAAAACGCAATGTCTTTTAATTTAAGTTAAAAGTGTTTATTTAATTAAATAAAATGCACAATAATCAGTTAACACTTTCACTTATTTTAATTATCACTATTAAAATTATCTAACACTTGTCCATAAATTTATTATCGCAATTGTCTTCTAAATCACTTCACTATTACAAAAATCACTTTTCTACTACTCGAATAATTTCGCTTCCCACACACAAACGCAGTTCTTATCGCGGTCGAATGAATGATTCCCCCCATTCATTCAGCTCGCCTTTGTATAGGGTCTCTACCTATTCACCCATTTCTCGCACATTGGCGAACGTTCTACCGAGAGGTACCTGGTAGATTCGAGCAAATTCATCAATGGAGTGACGTCACTTGCAGATGTTGATCATGCTTGTTGGGTTCTCGTGTTTTCGAGTGAATTCGTGTTCTTCATTGTTGTGAAAACAATTGCGACAGTAGCTCGCAGAATTATTTGTACATGTAATTATTTGTACATGTAACACTGCCCCCACCTCAGTTCTTTTCGCCCCGAAAAGATGTGTCGCTATTTGTAGTCAATTCTCCCTGGGTGTAATATGGGGCAAGACGGTCCAGATGCACGATTTTCATTTTAGCTCTCGGCTTACGATGTTCCTGTATTCGGTATACGACGTCGTTGATTCGCTTTGTAACTCGGTATGGTCCCTCCCAATTATGTTGCAACTTTGGAGACCTACCCTTTCGCCGTTGCGGGTTATAAAGCCACACCAAGTCATCTTGCTGGAAGCCAGTAGAATTAGCCTTTAGATCATACCTGGTCTTCATGCGGTCAGCAGCCGATTCGAGGTGTTTTCGCACTGTCCGATGTATCTGGTTCAACCGTTGTCTTAGATCACTTGCGTACTCCGAGACCGTTTGGGGTTTCTCAGGGGGTGTTCCGATCTTTATATCGGCTGGCAGACGAATAGTCTTTCCAAAAATGACTTTGGCTGGGGCTTGGCCCGTCGATGCATGTTCGGCAGCTCTGTACGCCATCAAAAATAATGGGATATGTCGGTCCCAGTCCCTTTGGTTCTCGTCAACCATCTTGGCAAGGTGTTTATTGAGCGTGCCGTTGAAACGTTCGACCATTCCATCGGATTGGGGATGCAGCGGTGTTGTCCTCGTTTTCCGTATTCCGAGCAGCTCGCACATTTCGCCAAAAACTAGTGACTCAAAGTTTCGGCCTTGATCCGAATGTAATTCGCAAGGTACGCCGTACCTACTGACCCAATTTAACACTAGCTGTTCAGCTACGGTAGTTGCTTCCTGGTTGGGAATGGGGTAGACCTCGGGCCACTTGCTGAAATAATCGGCTACAACCAGCGTATATCGATTTCCCCAATCGGATTCAGGAAAGGGTCCTGCGATATCAACAGCAATCCTTTCGAATGGCACGCCTACGTTATAGGTTTGCATTTGTCCTCTCAGTCGTCGCTTTGGGCCTTTGACGGAAGCGCAAATTGTGCATCTGCGACACCAGTCCTCTACGTCTTCTCGAGCGTGGAGCCAGTAGAACCGTTCCCGCAATTTCGCTAAGGTCTTGTTAACACCAAGGTGGCCTCCCGAGGATCCTTCATGCATTTCCTTAACCACATCGTGGATTCGGCTTTTGGGAAGTATAGTTTGCATCCTATAGGAGCTACCATCCGCCGTTTCCCATTTCCGCTTGAGTACGCCACCCTCCACCTGTAGGGAGTTCCATTGTGCCCAATAGCTTTTCAGGGTTGCGCCATGCATCGAAACGTCCTTCCACTCCGGTCGCCCAGTCGTCTCCTTCCATACGAGCAATGGTCCGATATCTTCATCGGCTAGCTGGGCATTTCGAATCTTCTCCGATGACCAACCTTCATCGAATTCGGCCGTTATCAGTCGCAGATCAACGGGCGGCTCCTTTTCCTCAATCCGTTGGCAATGTTTGCAGTTAGCTGGACATGGATGACGAGGTAGGGCGTCAGCAATTCCATGAACTCTGCCCTTGTGGAGCAGTTGGGGCCTCACTAGGTCTGGTCGGATCGTCGATCGGGTTGCACCAGTGTCGTTTGTTAGGGTGCATTGTTCTTCATCAACTTGACCAGGAAGGCATCTGTCTGCTTCTCCACGATGTTGCGTTGGCACGGTGCGGGGGATGTCGATACTCGTGGCCAACGTTCGCCCCACGAAGTTGGCCCTTGCAGTTTGATGGGCCTCCGTACTAGGCTCCTGACACGGTCTGGATCTCCACCACCCTGGACAATAGCTCGGTCTTCTCCCCTTCTTGCAGTCTCTTTGCAGGTGCCCTTTTTCCCCGCAATTCCAGCATCTAGGCGCACCATTCACCTGCAGCTCTCGCTCATTTCCCACGCGCTCACACCTGGATTTATCTGTCACTACCTCGCGAACCGGGACAGTGGTGCGGGTCACATTTTTGGCTGCCTCAAAATTTAAACTATAAGCCAATGCTTCCTTGACTGTTTGCTTTTGAGCTAACCGCACGGCTTGTTGCAATTCCTTGTCCTTTAAGGCGCTGATGAATGCTTCTGCTGCTACGTCATCTCGATGTTCTGGGTCGTACGCTGGGTAAGCCAAAAGTGCCAATCGCTCAATGTCTTGTGCTAGCTGCTGTAAGGTTTCGCCAGACTTCTGCATCCGATACCGTAGCTGCGCCCGGTAAATCTGCTTCAGATGATCGTCTCCATAACGCATGTCCAGCGCATTCATTATAGCAGCCGGGTTTGAATGCAGCTCAACGGGGATAGTCTGCAAAAGCTCGGCAGCTGGGCCTCTTAGAGCCAGAATTAACGCAGTTGCTCGTTCCTGCTCATTCCAGTGATTTATCCTAGCGGCGGCTTCAAACTGGATTTTGTAAATACTCCAGACCGTTTGCCCATCGAATATTGGTGCTTGCACATTTCTGGATGTGCTTTGCGCTGCGGTTATAAGCGGGGCTGGTGAGGTGGTTACTACTGCCTTCGCTGCTTCCAATTCTTTTTTCACTTTTTCCATCTCATGGTTCATTCTCTCTTCAACCTGGCTGATCTCATAGTTGATTTTCTCCTCAACTTGGCTGACCTTCTCCTCGACCTGGTAAACCTTTTCCTCGACGCCTTTAATTTGATTGTTCAGGCTACCGAGCTCCACTTTTATTTCGGTTGACTGTTTTTGCACTTCCTTGATTACGATCGCTTGTTGGTCCATCTTCGCCGATTGTTCATCTAGCTTCGTCGTTAAATTGGATGACTGTTGTCGCTGCTCTTGCTGCATCAGCGTCAACATTTGCATCAGCGCATTTTCTGGTTTCTTTGGCTTTGCTGTTTCAGCTTCACCACCTTCTGCGTCTTTTTCTGCATCTGTAGGCTCAACCGTTCCTCGATACGCACCTTCCGACATGATCGCATCACGCAAGCGTGCAATCAGTATGGCCTTTGTACCTTGTGTAGCCAGATTTCGTTGTTCCAACTCCTCTTTGAGCTCCGATATGCTCAATTGATTAATTTTTAGATTTAAATTTCCTGGCATTTTTATTGTTTCGGCTATTTTTCCATGTTAACTTCCACAATTGTGCACTTCAAAAATGTTTAATCGTTTTCACTTCCAAAATTTCTATCGCACTTCTGACACCATTGTCGCGTGTTATTGGTTCGCGGCCAATAATTTTAATGTTCCGGGAAAGTGAAAACGCAATGTCTTTTAATTTAAGTTAAAAGTGTTTATTTAATTAAATAAAATGCACAATAATCAGTTAACACTTTCACTTATTTTAATTGTCACTATTAAAATTATCTAACACTTGTCCATAAATTTATTATCGCAATTGTCTTCTAAATCACTTCACTATTACAAAAATCACTTTTCTACTACTCGAATAATTTCGCTTCCCACACACAAACGCAGTTCTTATCGCGGTCGAATGAATGATTCCCCCCATTCATTCAGCTCGCCTTTATATAGGGTCTCTACCTATTCACCCATTTCTCGCACATTGGCGAACGTTCTACCGAGAGGTACCTGGTAGATTCGAGCAAATTCATCAATGGAGTGACGTCACTTGCAGATGTTGATCATGCTTGTTGGGTTCTCGTGTTTTCGAGTGAATTCGTGTTCTTCATTGTTGTGAAAACAATTGCGACAGTAGCTCGCAGAATTATTTGTACATGTAATTATTTGTACATGTAACAGTACTGTTCATCCGTTCTTCATATGCTGCCTCTGTAAACAAATTTTGATATCATGAAACATACAGCACCATCAAGCTTTTGCACTGGTTAACCAGTAACTCTACAGTCATCCTAGCGTAATTTGCTAATAGCATGATAATTTCCCTTTAGGAAATGTTATTTTACATTGGCTAATAGCATTTGGTTTCCACATTGAACTCAGAAACAGCTGTTAGCCTAGCGTTTTTTCCGTGTATTTCACCCTTTTTTCCCATATGAAATGTAATATTTTATTGAATACATTGAGGAATTGAAGGGACAAGGGTGTTCGGCTTTGTACCCAGAGCTCTGTGGTGCTTCCCTGGGCAATCTATAGTTGTTTAGTAGAGTTTATAAAAGCTGATGATAGTATTTCGAATGAGGTGTGTGAATGAACGATTGAGCGCTGTGTGTGACTTTCGAAAGTTGGTTGTATCGCGAGTCGATGATGAATATTTCCTTTAGCATTCGATATGAAATTTCTGTGTGCGATCATCTAAGTGAAGAGACTTATTGATAAATTGGAGTAAAGTTAGCGTAGGTTCCATGTCTTTGGTAGGTTTTATGTTGAAAGATTTAATTGGGGATTCACTATTTAAGAATTCAGAATATCAGAAAATTTCCTGAAGAATTTTGTTCGATAAATTTTATTTCTTGTAGAAAATAATATTGAAAGCATCATGAAAGCATTAGTTGATTTGGTAAGGGAAGCAGTGCTTCCCTTGCGTACGACAAACCGCCCGTTTGATATAGTTCACTTTAAAAAATTTTCAGCAAATCGCACTGGAAAAAAAAATGTTTGTTTCAATGAACATTCTACTATTATGCATACGACCTCCGAAACAACCACTGATATTTTGTTGTTGGGTTTCTGCTTTTTTTGCACTGAATTTATCTATTACTCTATAGACAGAAACAAATATCTCAACAGCTGATGGCTTCGTTGTCAAGCCATAAAATCCCTGGCAAAAACTGCTGACAAACGTTATGCACTTCCAAGTTGCAATGCACTCTACTATGCAAAAACTACCATCCAATATTTCGCAAGCACTTTACATATCACCAGCAAACTGTCTCACTTGAATGTTCACAGCACAAATTTAAAAATATTTCACTTATTCATTGTTAATATACTCGTACATTAGATATCTATGCACTAAACCGAGCGTTATCGTACCGCTAAACCACACTACATGCATCACTTCTAATCAAATTCATATCTAAAGGGTTCTAGCAATGTATCTTCGCTTCGGGTACTCCTGTCGATTCTTCGATTCGCTGTTTTCTTGCACCACTTTTTTATGGAATTCTATCGAGATTCCCCGCTCGCAAACAAAAACTTGAGCTACCTCGTCTGCAGCTTCGTTTGTGAAACGTTTTCCGTACCAATAAGAACTTACTCCCTTGATTTTTCGTGCTGATGATTCTACTCCACGTACTAACGCGACGGCTATTCCGATTGACCTCTAAAATGCGAGTCCCGCTTCAAATTCATTCCGCTTCTCTCGACGAGCCATAACCGCCAAATGGAAGATTCTCGTCGACACAATCTAGCAATTGCTTCGCTAGATTGTGTCGCAAATGGGGTTGCCATTATCAATTTTTTATTTGTTTTATTTTAGTTTTTTATTTTGGAAAGATTTTTATTGATAATGGTAGCGGTGGTAGTAGCGGGGATTTGTGCGGGTTAGAGATAATAATGTTAATAAGTTGCGTATCAAATTGTTCCGCACTTATTGCGTTGTTATTTTCGTGAGATGGTATTTTCTTCGTAAAGGCCTTTGAGCAGTTTGCCTAGGCGGGCTGCTCGATTACTACAGAATGACGAATGAAAAACCGTCCGAAGATCTAGTTTAGAAATTGCCAAATAGGGCGTATGATAGGATAGTTAGGGGGTAGATAATTTCAGCCTTATCGAAGTACTGTGGAAGTAACAAATTTTCAGAACAGTTAAATGCCATTATTTGTGACGTAAAGATTTAGGGAAAGTGGTATGAAAATTAGAAAGCTATCTTCTGCCCCCGTAAACCAGTTAAATATTGTAACGAACAATCTGAAGAGGAGGCCACATTCCTTTACGTTTGATACGAACGCCAACACTTCTTGTAGACATAGAGCATGAACTAAATCAGAAGATGAAATATCTTGATTATTAATAAAAAGTCAATTAATTCTGCTACATTTTCATTATACATTTTATTGTTCTGTGACTTCTTCATATCTGTCTATTCCAGTATTTTAAAATCTATGTAATGACTGTTTTTTGTCACTTTGAAATGGTGAAAAATACACATCACATTGTATTTTAAGCGTGTCTTGTATAAAATGTGAATAATTTCAAGGAAAAGAAATACAAGAAATTAACAAAAACATAATTAAAATGATAATTTTAGAAATCACATGAATATATGCATTAAATCAAATTTATCTTAAACAATAGATAATAAAGACTAAGAGTTAAATTTCTATTTTACAATTAAATTTGTATGTTTATCGATAAAAATTCAATTTTACTTTAAAAAATATTTTCATTCACGTAACAATTGGTGATGATGCGAAAAAATAATGTCAAAAAAATCGTTTAATAATTTTCTTCTTTACACTTTCTTTTTTTATTCTTATAATACAATCATTTAAACAAAACTTAGATAATCGAACAATTCAATTAAATGAAGAAAAGGATAAAACATAAAATCTAATTGGTAATATTTTACTTTTAAGGATTTTTGTTTTTTTTTATTTGTATAGATATATTCTAAATAGAATTTCTCCAAAATTACAAACTAGTAAGCGACAAAAGAATTGAAACAATATTCATTCCTCTTAACCAATTACAATTGCAAAAATTGTAACAATACCAACTCAGTCGTTATTGTTGCTTTCAATGTTAAACGTGTGCGGCGCTGTCGACCTTTGAAAATGGCATAAAGATTGAGGTAAAAACGTATGCACACTTCCCTTCAATCGACATCGCTCGACTCTGATATTAAATCGTCTTCATCAATAAGGCTAACCTGATCCGATGATTGATCCAACGATCGTACTGACAACGAAGGATGATCCAAAATTTCAATATTCGAATCCGAGTCCCATTCATCTATGTCGATATCGTCCTGACCTCGACCGTATGCTGTTGTAATGAAATTGAATATAAAAAATTAGTGTGTTTATAATTTTTATGGTGTGCGAATATTGATTAGCATTACACAATCAAAGTATAAAAAAAATATACTTTATTTTTCCGAAACTTGCAGTGTTATGAAATTAAAACAATTAAAATATGTAGTTCTCCTACCACATATGATATTAATTATATTTTGTAAATACTTATTTCGGGAGCGACTTACTCCCTTCTTCGGTACAATAGCTAAGGGGTGTTCCATTAAGGACATAACAGTTTCATCTATTAATAAAACACAGAACGTTGGCAATCTCGTGTTGGATGTTGCCTTTGAGCTCGTCTAAAATTGCTGGCTTGTTGGCATGGACCAGTGACTTGATATAGCCCCATAAAAAGAAATCCAATGGCGTTAGATCGCATGAACGAGGCGGCCATTCAACCGGATAATTTCTCGAAATAACACGTTCACCAAATTTGCCTTTCAATAAAGCGATTGTGAGGCGTGCTGTGTGGCTAGTGGCACCGTCTTGTTGAAACCACATATCGTTGATGTCAAGTTCATCCAACTCTGGCCACAAATAATCTTACAACATAACACGATAGCGCTCTCCATTGACAGTACATGTGTAGTAAACGAGCAGGCGCCTAGGCAATCTGCTCGAAAAACAATGCTTGATCCAATTTTAATTGAAAATTCAAAAAAAAAAATAAATACTTAAATTTACAATTAAAATTCGATCGCCGCAACCCCTTTGAAACGAAAGTGAATTGCGGTATCACGCGATGGGAGATACGGAGTTGACGGTTGAGTGGACTCGGGCAAGAAAGCACCGTTGCGACACACAACACACAACACAACACACGGATTTATAAAGATACACTAGAAACGAATGGAACGGTAATCATAAACAACAACCAAATTACTCGCCCAGTGTCAAATACCTGTCTGGATCATATAGTAACCAATGATTTAAAAGTCGCTGAAAGCATGACATACATATTTGAGGACTGGCCGGAACTGGATCATCGTGTGATAAAAATTGCTATTCAAGACCAAACCCTGAACAAACAGAAGCCGACCTACAAAACGTTCAGATTTCTAGACAAGGAGCTCTTTAAATCAAACATACGAGAGTTACTGGAAAAGCGGAAACCAAATAGTATTATTGAACTCAAAAATATCATCATATCTGCTAAGCAAAGTTCTACAATTGAGAAAAAAATCAGGTGTCGACAACGGACTTGGATAACGAAAAAAGTAATTGATGCAAGTATTACAAAAAGGAAGGCATACATGGACTACAGGAAGAACAGTGGAAACCAGGCTTTCAAGTTTCTGTATATGCAAGCGAAAAAAGAATCGAAACGACTGGTGAAAGAGGCTAAATTCTTATATTTCTCAAGAAGAATGGAAACAGCGGCTGACAACTCCCGCGAAATATGGAAAATAATAAATGAGGTAAAGGATAACTCTTCAACCCAGGGTATATCACAAAACTTTCAACTGAATCCTGATGGGCCCTCTAACACATCGTGTCCACGCGACGCGGCGAACTCATTGAATAATTTTTTTTTCAACAATTGGTGGAAGAATCACTAAAGAAATCGTTGCCAGTTCAGCAGGCAATGTAAATAATACAAATATCGCAATAAATTCCATCTTTCACATTCATCAAACAAATAAAAGGGAAGTCTTAAATGTAATCAATGAATTGAAAAAGAATACGGCGCCAGGCATTGATAGCATCACGATGAATGAGATTAGTATAATTAAGGAGGACATAGCCCAGATTATGGCAAATTTTATAAACGTGCATATTAGGAATGGGACTTTTCCGGAAGAAGAAAAACTTGCAAAAATAGTTCCTATATTTAAGGGTGGTGATTATCTTGACCCGAATAACTATCGCCCGATTGCGCTGCTGACGGGATTTAGTAAGATATTTGAAAAAATACTAAACAATCGATTAACATCATTCTTAGTTGAAAACTCTATCATAAGCCAACATCAGTTTGGTTTTCAAAAGAACAAGAGTACTTTGGATGCCCTACATTCTGTCACACGTTTCATCAATCTAGGACTGGACAGAGGTGATTATGTCATCGCAATTTTTGTGGATTTGAAAAAAGCATTTGATACAGTTGATCATGATCTCTTGCTTAGTAAACTTGAATCGTATGGTATTCAGGGGAGTCCTAAGCAGTTGTTTAAGAGTTACTTGGAGGGAAGATCGCAGAGAACTTTAATCAACAATGTCCTGAGCGACCATGCACCTACGGAAACAGGAGTTCCCCAAGGTTCAATACTGGGCCCTACTTTGTTCCTGCTATATACAAATAATCTAAATACATGTGGGCTGACGGGATATCACACATTATATGCTGATGACACAGTTCTACTTTATTCAGTACGAGACAAAACTGCCATTGAGAACACTATCAACGACGACCTAGGAAAATTCCATCAGTGGTTAATTGGAAACAAACTAGTATTGAACACATCAAAGACAAAATATATTGTTTTTAAGCAAAAGAACAAAGGAGACATAGATGTCGAACTAAATATTAATGGCGAAAAATTGCAAAGAGTGCTAGAAATGAAATATCTTGGTCTTATCATAGACCATCGTATGACCTGGTTACCACACATAAATAGCTTAAGAAGGCAATTAGCCCCAATAATAGGATTGTTAAGAAGATATGAGGATTTTCCAATGCACATCAAGAAACTTGTTCTAAATGCGTTTGTCCTGGCGAAATTGCATTATGCAGTACTTATTTGGAGTCAATCAGCGAAGCAACATTTAAACAGTATATCCAGGCTGCTGACCAAAGCGTATAAAAACATTCTGAAGCTGCCAATGCTTACTCAAACTAGTTTGGTTTACCAACTGGCAAAATCATTAACCTTTAGTCAAATTATTATTATGGAGAAAGCGAAGTTTATCTACAGAAATTTAAAAACTAATGGTTCGGAACGAGCGCCATTAATTAAGGTATCACAGATCAACCCATATAATGCGAGGAATGCAAATCAATTCGTAATACCTTTTGCCAGAACGGATCGACTAAAGAACGATGCAACGAATGATGCTTTGCGTATATATAACAATCTACCAGAAATTGTTAAGGAAGCAAACTCACTTTTCGTATTTAAGAAAAGACTAAGGGAGCATTTAATGAGTACTGATTGAAGCGTGGACCTGTAATTCTGCTTTTATGAGCCCAGTATCTTAGGGCGTTCTTTTTGACCCTATCGGCGAGATACTGAAGTGACAGTTACTCAGAGTTTTTTTTTGAATGCGTCGTATGATATTGAAATTTTTTTTATCTCTGAGAGCTGATCATGATTTTTTTGGACTAGATGTTCACGAAAAGGACTAGTTCACATTATATTGTGTGCCCCCCTTATACCGATGTGTTAAACATTGTCTGGGTGGCACAAAGGACCAAGCGACGTAATGTGAATGCAGATCGCACGAGCGTTGTGCGACGAAGAAAGAGTGATGGAGAGAGTGGTAGGGAATGGAGGTAATTAAAAAAAAAAAAAAAAAAAAGTGGAGAGTCTGCTTGAGATCGCCACAGCGAGCACATCGGAGAACCGCGCCGGCTAGCGGAGTTTAAAAAAGAAAAGGAAAAAGAGCTCGGCGACAAATGTCTTGTGTCCAATAATAATCGGGAGTTCGATTACGCCAACGATTCTCGGTGCGAATGAAGGGCAATGATCCGCTAATGATTGCAGTGAATGGTTTTTGGTGGAATAAAGTGTGAAAATGCCTTAGCACGAAGAATTTGGGAATAGCAGAGTTCACGTTGGTTTCACTGAAGTGTGCGAGGTGTTGTCAATTCAATTATATCCATTAAATAAAGCACTGTACGGTTTTTGGTAAATGGTTTGTTCAGCGGGCAAGCATTTAAACTATAACGTGAATATTATTGAACGTTTACGAATCGATGTGATTCATATTCCGGCAATTATATTCTACAAAACAACCAAATCTTTATGAGCAACCATCCCCAACCCAAGATGTTATCATAGAAAAACCCAACAATGATTTGATTCCTTTGCATGCCGGAAGCAACGTGTATGCTTCGAAATCAGACTTACAGGTAGTACGGATATTTACGCCAAATCCAATTTCACATACTTCAAGAGTAACGGATTTAGTTTTCGAAGGAAGTTTAGACGACATAAGTTTAAAGCAGACCAATGATCGGTTTGGGTTGCTGGACCAAACACGTCTGACTTCACTAATAACGGATATTGTGCAAGTGAGTGATTCCGGATGTGCGAATTCCTGCTTGGAATGGAGTGGAGAAGAAAACCGATAAGGAAAATGTACTGGATTTGGGTGGTCGCTGTCGACTCGATGGAGTGAATATGCGAAGAAAATTTTGGTTCAGTACAGGCTGGATTTAGTGCTTGCAAAGTGCAGTGAAATTTACACAAGAAATTAACAGACGTGATAACTGCTATCAAAGGAAAAGTCGAGGACGTGCAAATGCCAGATGGGATTGAGAAAATCGGGGAACTTTGTTCCTAATTGAAATTGAAGATTTCATTTAAATATTTAGTTTAGGGTATGAAAATAAAATGCAGTCGCGAGTTTTTTCGTTTTCCGGTCTGACGTCGAGTGTACATTGAGCGCGAGCCCAACGAATTTTCTGTTGCTTTTTTTTCACCTGAGCTAGCAACTTTCGCAGATTACTTGTTCGACGGAACGAACGCGGAGGCAACAAGAACTGACGATACCGGCGAATTTAAAAAACGGTTTAACTTTGCTAAGAATGTTGGATGACAGTCACTTCGCATGTGGAAAAAAAAATTGTACGAAGAGATTGAATAATTGGACAATTTAAACATCGACGATATTCAAACTTGAAGGGACGAAAGACTCAAGGAGTTAAAGGAAAAAAATTAATAATATGAATTGTATTCGAAAAGTAGTTATAACGAAACCACTTGTTGATGTAGTGGACCCAAAGCAGCTTGTCTCGACATCATATCTGATTAAGGAAGTTGACTTATTAGTGCAAAAGTGTAATTTGGAATTTTCCTCACCATTTCACTTAATTGGGAAACGTAATGATTTTATTCCAGCACTCGTAACGTACTTCAACGAAGATTTCATAAAGTTTCAGGCATCATCAACGGGCGCGCGTCGAGCATGTTGGTGACTACCCTTTTTGGTTTCTTTCATATAATTTTTTTATGTATATTTTTCTATTGTTTCTTTGTGTATGAATTTTCATGTGTATTCTTTAAAATTTAAAACTTATTATAAAGCAAAATTTTTCGTTCTACATTTAGTTAAGCATGTACTTCTTTAAGAATGAAACATTTTGGTTCACTTAAAGTAATCCAAATCTCAAGTAATTTACGTTTTAATGCATTTGGAAGAAGTATCATTTACAGTAGAAATATCTTTTGCCTTATTTATTGAAATCTAGTTAACTTTCAGTTGAAACGGTAATTTGTTTATAGCCAAATTCAAAAGAGAAAAAATAAAATGGAAAGAAAAACTCTATAAAAATTCAGTCTTTTCTTTCATTTTGAAACCTGATCGTGTATGGGACCCGCCACGTTGGCTGGCCCCTCCACTATAATAGCTAGCCATTGGGTGAGTTCACCCCTTTTTAAGTCGTTTACAGGTGCTCTTGCAGAGTAGAGTGGCCTTCCGCTTGCGTGCCTATTTATGGTATAGGGTTATGTGATTCCAATACATAAAACTATAACATAAATTTGCCACGTTAATATTTTTCATTTATGTTTGCATGAGCTTTTCACTTAACTGGAAAATATATGGCCATGCCTACATTGGATCTTTATCGCTGGAGGTATGCGAGGGGGCACCGCTTCCACCTGGATGGCACACTCTTATTTGGGGGCCATAAGTATCGTCGGTAACGACGAAGTCCTCTCAGGTCCCGTCAGTTTTCTCCCGACCCGGTTTGTCGATCGATACTTATTTGTATCTTTTGAATTCGTGGATGCAAAATTTCGTTGTAATGGGTCCTTGTGCTTGGGAAAAGAACCCGCCCCACGACACCGCAACGTTAGCCTGCCAGCGCATTCACGCGTCCTCAGACAAGGCCAATCTCGGCGAATCCCACCATCTTCTCTCGCCGAGAGCAGACTATCGCTGCAGTCCTGAACGACATTTAACTACCCTATTTCACTACACATGACGGTCGTTTTCATCGTTTTGCGGATGCAACGGCGGCTCAAGAAGCATATGTGGGTTTGTTGCTGACCAATAACGCATATTTTGCTTATTAACAAAGCCATTGAGCCAGAAATGAGATGATTTTTCGGTGAAATTCTTCATTTTCTTCAAGCTTTGTCAGAGCCTAAGTGGAGAAGTTTCGGCGTTTCAAATGATCAATTGGTTTTAGTTCTTGAGTCAATTCGATCTTGTAAATATGTAGGCGAAGATCCTTTCACAAAAAACGCCACAGTGTCGTTTGAGCGATGCCCAATTCTTGAGAACGACATGGAATCGACTGATTTGGCTCATTTTGAATCGATGCACTTACGGCTGCGATATATCCTTCGCTTCGAACGGTACGACGTCTTTTTGGCACAGCCTTTCGGGTGGCACGATTTTTACGGCCGAAAATTGGAGAAAGCGCTCTTAAAGTTGCGATCACCGACTCAGAATTTCGCTAGTAATTTTTAATAATTTTCAAACATTCCCAGTTCGTGAACTTTACCATGCAGAAAATGTTGACTTTAACTAACGTTTTGACATAGACAGCTCATTAAAAAGGTTTAAGGGTGTGTTCATATTAAGATACAAAATTATTATGTCCCTGATGGTTAACCTAAACTTTGCCAAATTTTCAATCTTATAAATACTCTATGGGGTTAAGGTCAAAAGTGAATGAACTTTATATTTATAACACATCATTGAAAGATAATTAGAAGTGGTTAGGTCGATATGCAGTATCCTTAATCGGTTTTTTTGTCGGATTATGAAAATGCTTTCCCGAGCATCAATGTGTAAGGTCGATTGACGTACTTAATGAAGTTTAAATTGTCTTAATCGACGGTATGTCCTTTTTCGATTATGTGCATCGTCACCGCTGATCATACTGTATTGAGGCCACAATTATTCCCGCTAATTATTTCATTCATATGCTCTTGGAAACGCGGTTTAGTTAACCTTTTGGTTTGTCCGATATGATATTCTTCGCAATCTTTGTAATTAATCTTATAGATCCCGCTCATTTCCGCCATTTTTGGGGATCTTCCTTGCTACGCAGTCGGCGTCTAAGGATATGCTTCTGGTGGAAGCTAGCACACGGATGTCAAAATGCCTGAGGAGAGACTTAATTTTACAAAAAGAGCCGCTCACAGGAATGCTTATCCATTTTTTTGTTTTCAAGGTTATCTTCTGCGAAGTTGTATTTTTTTAAAGTAAACTTGCAGTTAAAAACCCCGCAGACCTAACAAGTAAACTGAAGAACATTGGAATGATAAACAACAACGAAGCCTTGATTTGTTTTTATGTGAAAACTTTGTTCCCGCACACTCCAATTAAACATGCGATCCACCAAGTATGCCAAGTATGGCTCTAGAAATTTGGTGCAACAGCAGGATGGAAAGATAAAGTGAGAGCCTATGAAAATCTAGCCCTTCTCTCTATGAGCGGGAACTACTTTACCTTTGACAAAATTTTTTATAAAACCACTAATAGCATAAATTTTTATGAATCAGTGAGTGATCGAGGAAAGAGGAAAATACCGAAAGTCTAGCTTAGATAAGTTGACATTTTCGCTATAGTACAGAAAGACATAATAGACGATAATCTCAACGCAATCAAAAAGGTACATCCTAAGATAGAATTCACTATGGAAAAGGAAAATAATGGAACATACTGTTTCTCGACCTTCTTTTAATTAACAATTTTGGCTATCTTGAGTTTGATATTCATCGTTAAACCATCTCCATACAAAGTACCATAATGGCCACATCAGCACATCCGCAAGCTTATAGTTTTTTTTTCTTTATGCAGTCACAAATATGATTTTTCCTGTTAAAAACCCTTCACAAAATCAGTAAATAGTATGGAATATGAAAAAGACTTTATGGTTACTCGGGGAAAAAAACACTCTCATATCGATAACCCATCGTCTTCTAGCAATAACGCACATTACACCCTTTATTGAGTTCCTCGCTTCGATTTACGATGTTACTGCTTAAAGTGTTTCTATTTTTAAACCAGGTGGACACATTCTTATTTATTTCGTTATGCGCACTCAAATGCGATTTGTTCGAGACGAGAAAACATTCTTCATTTATCACTTAGGCACATTCAAAACAGCCCTTTCGGAATTCTGAACGATTAGTAGCGGAATTCATTCAAAAACGATCCGAACAATTGATTCAAGCGTCGAAGTTGCAATCGGCTGGAGTGTGTAAAGTTTTTGATTGTTCTCACTGACTGTGCGACTGACACTTTTCGTACTGTAATTTTGGCTTTTGTGCGAACTTCAAACATAATATGCAAACAAGACGGAACAAATGACTGCTTTGCCACTCAATCGAACAAGTGAGACTTTCGTTTCAGCGAACTAGCAAGCACCACGGAACAAAGTAGAGCACGGCGCGCACTTGTCATGGGAATATTTTTTAACGTTCGCGCAATGGAATGACACGGACGTGGTTCTTCGCACAAAGAAAACAATGCAAAAACGACAATCAGACTGGCGCGACACTGAGATAAATGGCCGACAACTACTGTGCACACTGCGACAACTTTACTTGGTGGGGATTTTGTGTGTGAACTTTTGCAGGCAGATGCAAATTTAAAAAAAAATTCCACTCTGGATTATGTGAAATCCTTAAACGACACTAGTTTCAACTTTGTAGAATTCCTTATTAAATTTTCAATTGGAATTTTTAAGTACAATGCAGCACACAATACGCACGTATGGACACCACTCACGAAAGGGGGGCGAACGGGCTCCACTTGCGTGAACTTTTTTGCTATCATTTCCCGAGAACTTATCTGTGGTAAACTATTTGTCTCTCTATGAGTGTGCACTTTCGATAGGTTTTCCAGTTTAGTTTGTATTAAGAAACGGGACAAATTGTGAAACAGCGAAGAGCGATGCAATTTTTTTTAAATACATAAATAAAACAAATAATAAATAGATAGCGCGACCCGAACTGGTATGTAAATTCTGTAATCCCGTGCTGCTCGCACTCCGCCGGTACGGGATCAAGTCCCAATCCATCTACCGTTCCGCCAGAGGATCTCCTCATCCTCTTGCTCGATTTCGGTTGTAAGTGGAATCTTCGAATTACTTCGCTCATTCGCGTAGTGTTGGTGTAGCCATCCCCAATCGCTTGGTCATATCGTTAGTTTGTTAGTAATATCGTTATTTTGTTAACGACTTTCTGAGCTGATTTAGAAATTCAATTCCAGGTTTATCATGATTGCTTTTAAAACTAACTGGAACAAATAAATTTGTTTTCGTTGATCACAACATTATTGTTAGTTAATTGAAACTTTCTTGGATGCTTATTTAGTAGGGATGGGAGAAACTTTTCATCGATAATGGTAGCGGTAGTTATTTCGGGTTGGTACTACTAATATTAAGCTGCGTATTAGATTGTTTCGCACTTATTGCGTTACTATTATTATGAAATTACTTCTTTTCGTGAATGTCCCTCGAGCAGTTTGCCTAGGCGGGCTTGCTCGATTACTACACCCTTTTTAATTATCTTTTAATGATGAGTACTAAACGTTGTTGCTTTCGGCTTCTACCTCAGTAAGTTTTGGACCGAAAGCGGAAGGGGTGACATGAACTGTCACGAAGAGGGTCGCATGGGTTACGTGTGTCGGAGAAGTAATAGTTTTGCGGAGTTTTTTTTCTCTGCCAGGTCGGTTTTTTCGGGATATTTATATGTGTCCCAGCGTGTGTCTCTCGTGAATTTGCCGAGTAAATGCGAATCCGCTACAATTGAGTGCCGTCACAAACAAGTGAACTGCTCAAAGGAACATTACGCGCTTCCTCACAGTGAACTTCTTTTGGAGCTCGACATCTATAGTTAGTCGTCTCGACTTGATTTTCACCCGAGACGGTACCGCAAAACGAAATAATTGAGCGGAAAAAAAGGTTTAGACTCATTGAAATGAACCAAATGTGCCCGGCCAATGAAATTTGACTTGCATTTCACCTTTCAGTGTGCTCGAAAGTCCCCATATAGACGACGTGAGTTCGTACACTGGACGTTTGACGTAGCTGCCCTGAATGAATGGTCCCTCTTATGCCCCCTTATTGAATCACAGGGTACAGTTTGTGTCTGGCCATCACGTCGCAAGACCTCTGGAATCTAAAAAGCGTGATAAACAAAAGTTGATTCAAAAAAATTGATCTCAATGGATGATGTTTGATGGTAATACTCTCACGCACACATTTACACATCATCGCATACACAGTTGATCAACAATTCATCATCCATTCATTCATTTGCCAGTGGTTTGTCAACTGTCTTGTTAATCATACGTATAAATAAAAGACGACATTTGGAACTCAGTTTATTTATCCTTATTTAAAAGCTTCCCAACCAATTTTCTACAGATTACGTATGAAATTTGTGGCCTAGTTAAATAAACCGAAGTGTATATTCCGAAAATCTGTTCGTTATCATTAGTCGCGTGGCGTACATAACCACAATATGTATTCGGATGGCTCATCTCGATTTGAAGTGTTAAATAAGACGAATTATGCCGTCAGGCATGTCTGGATGAAATCGGTGTGTTAAACACTATAAACGGGAATACGTAAGTACATATATTGCTGCTCCTACAGCCACCTCCAATGACGAAACAAGTGCGAGCGAATTGGCAAAGGCGACTGGAAACGATAAGAACGTAATGTCAGACATTTTCTTATCTTTGTGACGAGCAGAAATGAAGTGCATGACTAAATGTGCCATATTAAGAGAAATTTGGCTGTAACTGCAATCGGTGCACACATGAAAGGTCCGCAATATAGCATTGGTCACCGAGATTACATCTTGTAAAATACAGGGTGCGGCAGCATAACTTCTTTTTTCAAAACTTAGTAAAATCTGCGGCGGAGCAGCCACTACATATCGACGATAATAATGTTGCACTGATCAGCCAACATACGTACTTGTGCGCGATCATACTCGTATCTCATTGCGCGCAACTATATTGCTATTCAATGCTGACCAAGCGCGTTCATTGAGCAACCAAACGTGCATGCTTGTACGCGATGATATCTTATCGCGCACAAATGGCATCAACATTTTTCATCCATAAAAAAATTCCACGAGGAAACCTTTCACGATTTCTGTTTGTTTGACGCGAACGACGATGCATCGTAATTGGTTATCGAAATTTGTTAATTTGTTGACTTGTTATTGAAACACATTTGCTATCAAAAATAAAGTATATATTTTTATAGAAGAGTAAACTCGGTATTTTATTCACACAACGAGACCTCAACCCTAAAGTGGCGATCCTGCCAGCGAATGGAGCTTCAAGGACCACGAACAACATCACCGCAGACGATCCATGAATGGACAATACCCAAACACCAGCCGTTAAAGGAGACGCGACCAATACGCTGATAGTCAACTCCGAGCTGCAGATTCAAAGCTCGAAGATCGAATTGCTTCTGGTACTTGTGCTGACCATCCTGACCATCAAGTCCGTCTCTCTAGCCTACAAGCTATATCGGAGCTACGTCAAAGCAGTTGAACGTCGCGCAGCATCAACCAACGCCTGTAATGGCGACACAAGCGCCATCAACACCGATGCTCACTACACAGTCCGACGATACAAACGGGATGGCACGCGTCGTATTTAGAGTTCCACCCTTCTGGAAGGAGGGCGTGGAACTTTGCTTTGCCCAGGTGGAAGCAAATTTCGCTACGAACCGCGCCACCGACGACTCAACCAAATTCAGTTTGCTGGTGGCAAATCTCGACACCAGAGCGATGCAACAGATGCGCAACATTGTGACGAGTCCACCAGCGGAGAATAAATACAGCGCATTAAAAAACGCCCTGTTGGCCATCTACGCTGACTTGGCTCAGCAGCGCATACAAAAGCTACTTTCGAGCTAGGAGACCAGCGCCCATCACAACTCCTCAACCAGATGCGCACGCTCGCCAACGGAAACATATCCAACCCCTTGTTACAGCAGATGTGGCTCAACCGCCTCGATGTCACGCTGAGAAGTATTCTACCAGCCAACGACGCCCCATTTTCGGATCTCGCAACGATCGCTGATCGCGTACACGAGGTCACCAGACAGTCAGCGCCAGCAATTGCGAAGGACGATGAGCCGCACCACAGCATTCCACCAACGCTGTGAATCCCTAGTGAGCTGAGCAACCTTTCTTCCGCAGTACGTGACCTCAGCCACCGAATGACGAAGATAGAGGATGCACTCCGGGCTCCAGGCAATAGACAGCAGCCAATCTCGCGACACGACGCACGTCGCACACAGCCTACGCAACAACAGGAATTACCAACACGCCGCACCGGAACGACAGACGAAAAGCTCTGCTGGTATCATCAACATTATGGGCCTGAAGCAAAAAACTGTTAGCAACCTTGCTTAAAGCAAAAAAAACTAACCGCTCATCGTCCACACGTAGCGGCCGCCCATCGCACGATCCAACGGTTAAGGATTCGCGACAATATCAGCAGAAGTGCTTTCCTGGTCGACACAGGTGCGGACGTTTTGATTATTCCGCCAAACATCCGGGATCGACGCCCCCCGACGCTGTCACGAGTGTAGTCCTCAAATTCGCACAATTGGTAGACGAGAAGTGAAATTGAACTTGGGATTCGCAGCGCCGTTCAAGTGGACCTTCACGATAGCCGATGTTAGTCCTCCAATCATCGGAGCCGATTTCATAAAACACTATGGCCTCCTTAGTGACATGAAAGGGAGGTGGCTCATCGAGCGCACAGGCCTCAAAACGATTGTCGCCCACAGTAACAAGCAGGTGCCCTAAGCCGATCAACTTCTATCAGATGTCAGTGGCGAGTTGCGATCGCTGTTACACCACTACATCAACCTTACAAAAGGTCAGCAAAAACCAAACATAAAGTGCACAACCACCAATCACATCCAAACTAAGGGACCGCCATTTTACGCCAAGGCACGAAGATTCTCCCCTGACAAGCTGACAGCTGCAAAAGCCAAATTCGCCGACCTGATCAGACAGCCCTCCACGGTATGACGATTTTTTTTTGTGATCGACTTGCAGAAGGCGTACCACCAAATTCCCGTGGAATCAAGTGACATCCCGAAGACCGCCGCCATCACACCGTTCGGATTGTACGAGTACGAATTCATGTACATTACTTTGGACTCTGCAACGCAGGTCAGACATTTCAACGCTTCATGCACGAAGTGCTGCGAGGCTTGGACAACGCATTTGTTTACCTCGAAGACGTCCTGATTTTTTCGCCTGACCAGCAGACGCATCTTGAACACGTGAAGCAAGTTTTGGACCGACTTGTTAAATTTGGTCTGATCACCAAACACGGAGCTTTATCTGTGTTTGCGAAATCAGTTCGGTAGTGAGTTCCTGAGTAGGGTTGCTGTGTTTAAATGGGCCAAAGCATTCAAGGATGGTCGCGAAACCGTCGAGAATGAGCCACATGATCGTCGACCGCGAACCAGCATCACACCAGACAACATTTGCCGCGTAGAACAACTCATTTTGGAGGACCGTAGGATGAATGTTCGAGACACTACGGCTGAACTCGGCAGCAGTATTGGTAGTGTAGAGTCTATCAGCCACGAACACCTTCATTATCGCACAATAACAGCGCGATGGATTCCTAAACTGTTGAACTTGGAGCAAAAATTCACGCGGTTGGGAAGTTGTTCGCCACTTGCTGACGCGATACGAGGTGGAGGGGACGAGATATGGGTACACTATTACACTCCCAAAAGCAATGTAACGTCTAAAGAGTGGAGGAAGAAGGAGGAAGGGCCCCAGGCAAAGCGAAGACAACCAGATCTGTGGCTAAGGTTATGTGTACTGTGTTCTGGGACCGGCGGGGCGTCCTGTACGTCGATTTCCTGCGCACCCAACGTTCCATCAATGCTGCATACTACTCTAACCTTCTGAAAACACACTTGAAACCCGCTTATCGCTCGAAACGGAGGAGTACTCGTATTCCATCACGGAGTGCGATTCTTCTCCAGGATATCGCGCGCCCTCATACCGCGGGTCTCACGCTCGATACAATATCGGAATTGGGGTGGGAGGTACTGGAAGCTATTGTACTGAGGAAGGGACTTAGCTACTCCGGAAATACATATTTGCAAAAAATAAATAGTATTGTAGTAGGAGAAGCGGTGTTTTTAATTGTTTAATAAAATACCGTTTCGATAATTTGCTCGAAATTCTAAGATTTTTACCTTCTATATATTTGGAAAAGCCTTTTGGCAGCAACGCTTTCGCCTTCTCGATACCTTCCTTTGTGCATTCCCCTTTGTCCAGTCCTATGAAAGGAATGAAATTTTAACGTTTTAAATAATTCCGAAAATATCAACGACATGGATCATAAGAACTTTTACAAATTAAATATATATCCAGTCTATATTGATACATACCATGCAATAAACCCATACGTTTTAACACCTCCAAATCATCATGAATCTCAAATTTGTCATTGAATTTGAAGTAATACTCTGATCTGTAAGAAAGTGTCAAACTCATCTCTACTTCAAGAAATCAGCGTAATGGCTATCACATACTTATCGGTCGATACACTGCAATTGATTTTTGTCGTTTTGTGCGTATTTACAATGATAAATGGCAATTGTATTGACGAATTCGGTGTTGGGACGATTCCTTCCTTTTCAGCCTGTTTATTCCTTTCCACCAGGGATTGAAATGAAATTTGTTGTAATATTAATTCTTTCAGTTCTTGCTTCTTCCTTTCGATTCGCTCCCGTTTCTTTTGGTTTTCCTTTTTGATATAGTCGATTTGCTGTAAAATCTCATTATGTCAATCCAAATCCAATAATAAATGAGTCATAGAGTGAACTACCTGCACTGAACTGGTTGGCAGACCTATCCAACGGATTTCCTTTTTATCCTTCAATATAATATTCATCGCCATCAGTACATTTAAGGCATCATATACACGACGACGAATATTTTTCTGATCACAATTAGCTGTTTCAGTTGTTTGATTACATGATTGTATTTCCTCGGCCACCAATTCATCAGCCACTTCATTGTACGTTGTTGAGCCTTTTTCTTTGACTTTTTCACAAACCTTCATGGAAAAATGCCGCAGACCTTTGCCAACTTTGTCGACCTTTCGTCGGCGTGATATTGAGCTTTGTACTGCATGTGTATGTGTGCTTGCGTGGCTGCAAGAAAAATCGTTGGAAACGCTTGGATTTAATTAACATTCCAAAACACGAGAGAAGATGAAAAAACTTACCCTTTTGCTTTTTGCGGGCTACTGTATTGTTGTATGAGGAATTTTTCTTGCGATCCATCTTCACGTTTTACTGACTGATTGCGGAAAAGAGATTTTTAAGCAACATTTTCGTGATCAATAGAATCTTTATTACCACTTCCTGAGTTGAATAACGTTGCGGGTTTTGTCGTGTTCCACTGGTTTGTGTATTTGATTTCATGTATGACGAACTAGGTGTGACATTATAACTGCCTTGGACTCTACTGTGTGACGTATAGCCACTTGCAGACTCCTAATGGTGAAAATATGTAATAAATATTCAATTCAGTTTATCATTAACATCAAAGAAGCAAAAACATACATTTGGCCTTGAATACATCGCGGGGCTTTGTGATCTTTCTTTTTTAACAACTTTGTGTAACTGGCCTGTAAAATAAAGAGAAAAACGTTAACAAAACTCATCACTTTCTCTTCTGTACAAGTTAATCTTCTATTACACTCCTTGAATTACAAACTCAGCGATGAATGCTTTAAAACTTAAAAACAGAGTCCACAAAAAACGAAAAAAATGTTTCAAACCGACGATGCTCGAGATAACAGACGTTTACAAATTCGGATCAACTTTTGGACCCGAGCAGACCATTCTTAAGGTTATTTAATGCCCTAAGCTCAGATCAGCATTATGGTATCCTGACGAAACCGGTACTGCCGCCATCTGGGTTCGGAACAGTGATTTCCAAGCGGAGAGTTGTGAACGGGGGGATGGTTTTGTTTGGGTTCGGTGCTCAGGGACCACCCTCTTTAGTGTGTACTTAACGCCGAACGAATCGATATCATCTTTCCAAGTCAAGCATAATGCTCTGGAGGGCGCTGTTTCGAACACAGAGGTGCTCGTTGGGGGAGACTTCAACGCTAAAGCAATCAAATGGGGCATGCCTCAAACAGATCCGGAAGGGAAATCCCGAATCGCCATCTGCAAACCGCCCGTTATGCATGCTAGACACGGCTGGGAAAGCGCTAGAGAAACTCATCAAGGGAAGACTCACTGACGCGATTCGTGCTGCTGGGGACTTATCTCCTCGGCAGTATGGCTTTAGAGCAGGACTTTCTACTATTGATGCGATTGCAGAGGTGGTAAGCACGGTCCAAAAGGTAGAGGCACATAGTCGCACCAAGCGACGAATAGTCCAGTTCTTGACACTCGACGTCAGGAACGCCTTCAACTCCGCTAGATGGGTAGATATTCTGGATTTGCTGGAAAACTCTTTTCAAGATCCAGAATATCTAACGCGGCTTTTGAGGGACTACTTAAAGAACCGAAGCCCGCTCTGCGACACGACACAGGGCCAACGAAAGATGGCTGCTACATCGGGTGTTGCCCAAGGATCTATCCTCCATCCGGACCTATGGAACGTGTCTTACGATGGGCTACTGAGACTGGAGATGCCAGATGAGTCGCGCTTGATCGGCTATGCGGATGATGTTGTGGCTCTGGACGCACCGTTGAACAAGCGCAACTTAGACTAGGTATGCTAATGCGGCGGAGAAAACCGAAGGGGTCATCTTGACAAAAAAGAGAATCCTTAGAGTATGGATGATCAGTATTGGAGACATACGAATCGAATCGAAACCAGCGGTGAAAAACCTGGGGCTACTGATCGACTCGAAGATGAATTTCTCTGAGCAAATCAGGGCAACGGTTGCGAAGGCTGCTTCAGGTGTATCGGCCCTGAGTCGACTTATGGCCTACGTAGGAGGACCCAGCCCATCAAGAAGACGCCTCTTGATGAGTTCTGTAGGGTCAGTGCTACTGTACGGAGTAGAGGTATGGGGCGACGCTCTCAGTAAGGAGGTTTATGGAAAACACCTGATACAGAGAAGAGGAGCGCTGAAGATTGCATCTTCGTATCCGACAGTCTCTGATTCGGTGGTGAAATTCATTGCAGGCGTAATACCTGTCGGCATCCTTGCTAGAGAGCACCGCTCTATTTATCTGCGTCGAAACGAGCATGCGAGGGAGATGGTTGTCCACGAAGAGAGACAGCGCTCACTCAACGATTGGCAGCAGTCTTGGTTGAATTTAACGAAGGAAAGGTGGATGGCGCGCCTCATCCCGGATGTGAAGCCGTGGCTAAATCGGAGGATGGTGAGACTGACTTCTATCTGACCCAGCTTTTGAGCGAGCATTCGTATTTTCAGTCTCACCTGCACAAGATTCGTAGGGAGACGGGAGAGCTCACCCCGGATAATATAGTCGCGGTGATGCTCGAATCGGTTGACAAATGGAATCATATGGCACATTATGTTCGGGGAGTCCTAAAAGATAAAAGGGACCAGCCGGGGGGTGTTGGGGCTGGGGGATCGCTTTTCTGGCACTCCTTCTTCCCCTCTCCCCTCCCGTTAGAAGAGGGTCCCCCAGCTTGAAGGCGCCTCACGGCGTAACAAAACGAGACCTGGCCCGAAGTAATGCGTCAAACTGTCCCAGGCTAGGTTCTCAGGTTGACAGGGGAGGTGTTTAGTGGGTAGTCCAGTCGCCTTCTTGCGAGCATGGGAGTCCCACACTCTTTGCGTAAAGGGGCATTCTCCTCCCTACCACAAAAAAAAGACGTGTTCCTTCAATCGAAAGAATGGCGTTTTTTCATAGATGATTGTAAGTACAGTTTGAAGACGGCTCTACTCCACATTGGAAATAAAAAACCATCGACTCCGATTGGTCACGCTGTACAAACTAGGAAATGCTACGACACAATGCATACAATTTTGACCAAGATCAAATACAATGAGCATCAATGAAAAATCTGTGGCGATCTAAAGGTTGATAAATAAATTAATTTGTACTTAATTTCGAAAATATATATTAATTGATGTACATATTCATTATTGGATGGAATCTGGATATGCAAAATTTTGTTGTTTTTTTTTGTCTATGGGACAGCCGTGCAGTTGATCATTATTATGTCAGAAAGGTGTGGCCGAGTCGTACCCATTACTAGCCAAGTCAACAGAACGTGTCCTCTGTACCACTTGTGAAACCACAGGAGGTTTTTTTGCCACCTCTTCACATTGAACTTGGTCTTATTAAGAACTTTGTCAAAGCGCTCAATTGCGGCGGACCGGCTTTCCAGTACTTAATCAAGTTGTTTTCAAAATTGTCATACGCAAAAATCAAAGAAGGAATATTTGTCGGACCTGATGTTCGAAAACTTATTGTTGGTACAAAGTTAACAAGATGTTTAACGCCTGATGAAGCAGCAGCATGGGCCTCCTTCCAAAGTGTTGCTCACAACATTCTCGGTAACCACAAATCACCGGATTACAATCAAGTAATCGATAATTTTTTGTAAAATTACCACATGATTGGAGCTCGACCGTCTTTCAAGATACATTTTCTACATTTACATCTTGATTTTTTTCCCACAAAACTTGGGCGAAATGAGCGACGAGCAAGGAGAGGGGTTACGCCAAGATATAGCGAAAATAGAAAGGCGGTACCAAGGATTTTGGGACGATGGCATGATGAGCGACTACTGTTGGACCCTAATGGGTGAAACAGATCTTAAGTAGTATAAAAGACAGTTCAACATCTGTCCATTTCGGATTTATACTTTTTAATTCAATAAATGGACGTTAATGGTCAAAAATAGCAAAATATTGAATTTCGAAAACTAGAGCCAATTTTAAAAAATGGGCTATTGATTTGGATTCAGTCCCCCAATTTATCTTATAAACAGCTTTTGCTTGCTCAGGTCCGAAACCGTGTAAACTTGTGTAATTTTTGCAGACTTCGATGTATGGCCAAAAAAGAAGTAATCTCAGCCAAAAAGGCCTATTTCGCTAGTGTTGAAATTTCTCTGCACTCTGATCAGCCGAATAGCTTTTGGGCCTATGTGAAGTCTCTGAAATCCTCCGCTTCTGTTACTCAGACTTTCTTATGGAATGATTCAGTTGCGTCCTTCCTAGCTAAAATCACTGAATTGTTCGCTTCATACTTCCCCTTTTTTCCCTATTCATCATTATAGTGCATTCTCTCATGGTATTTCAGTCTTATTCAGACACACTAATTGAATCTATCTCTATTTCTTCTGCCTTATTAGAATCTTCTATCAACTCCATCGATTCTTCTTTTGGGCCTGATCCTGATGGAATTCGAAACCTGTTTTTAAACTCCTGAACGTTTTTCTATAATTTTCAATTTCAGTCTCTCTAGTGAAATTTTTCCAATTTTTTTGGAAGAGGGCTAATGTGCCAATCTTTAAAAAGAGTGACCCTGCGCTAGTCACCAATTTTCGTCCTATTTCCAAGCTTTCCAATTTATCAAAAATACTTGGAAAAATTGTTTATAATAAAATTTAGTTTCCTCTAGACAGCATGGATTTATTCCTCAGCACTCTACAATCTCCAATTTCATTGAGATAACTAACGCCATAGCTTCTGCTTTTGATAATGGACATTAAGTCGTTTCTGAGAGTTACTTCTTCCCCGCTTTATATACTTCTGGCGTACCTAAAGGGAAAATCTTGGGACCATTTCTATTCAATATTTTTGTCAATGATCTGCCCCCCTTTTTTAACTCTTCATCCCTGCTCTACACAGTGGAATTTAAACTTTATAGAGTCATACATTCATTGGAATTTTGGTGTGAACTGAATCCTTTACATTTGAATATCCCTAAATGTCATACTATTTCTCGCTTAATAAACCGCCTATAATTTTTCCTTACAATATAGGGACTTCCCTCTTGGTAGCTTTCTCTCAGATATATAATCTCGGTTTAATTTTTGATCCGAAGCCCAAATTTTATTTGCACAAAGTACATCAAGTGTCTAAAGCAGTGCTATTATCGAGATTTATTTTAAGCCTCTGTCATATTTTCTTGGATCAACGTTCTGTAATGATACTTTACTGTAGCTCGGTACGTAGTCTTAGAATAATGCTCGCCTATATGGTCTACATTTTAAGGGGATTGTACAATACCTTATTAATATCGATACCGGTGAGTTCTTCCGACAGTGCGTCACAGCAAGTTTTCTCAGGAACTATAGAAGCTATAGTCATCAAATTTTGAGAACTGTTCCGAAGTTTCTGGTTAATAAAAGTTCCGTAGCCGAAAAAATGTAAAAGGCTTTTAAGGCGGTCTCCTCATAAATAAGAGGGACGGTGGCGGTGTTCTTATTGCCTACCATAATTCCCTATCTGGCATTCCTCTCTCTGATCTTCACTTTTATCCTCCGGTTGAATGCGTTGTCGCTAAGATATCTTTTTCACCTGCCCGTCCTCTCCTCGTGGCTTGTGTATATATTCCTTGTAGTTCTCCATATTCTGTCTACGACACTTTCTTTTCTGAATTTTCCTCATATTTCATGACTCGTTTTTCTAGCTACCCTATTATACTGTGTGGTGACTTTAATCTTTCCTCTCTGTCCTGGGTTGGAAATCATGTTTCAGGTCCCTCACAAGTCTCGCTCTTAATTTTTTCCTTTATGTCTTTATGTTCTTTCTCTCAATTTAATAATTTATCCAATATTAATGATCGATTCCTGGATTTAGTCCTTAGCAACCTAGATTTTTCCTCTCGGAAGCATTCTCCTGTTCTTTTTCCGTATGTCCCCCTCGATCCTCATCACCCTCCGCTTCGGTATGAAGTGTCACTTGATCGAACCAATCCAAAGCGTATATTGAAAAAAATGCACTTTAACTTCTACAAGGCAAATTACTCCCTAATTTCTAATTCTTTATCCGCTGTTAATTGGAATACCTTCTTTCATGGTCTTGATTCAAATGACGCCTGTGAGAAATTTTATGACTTCCTCAACTCTGTCATATCAGCAGCAACTCCCTTTACCTGTGCTCGTGACTCGCATGGTACACCCTGGTTGAATCACAATGTGATTTGTGTCCTGAAAGAAAAGGATCGGGCTCGTCGTATCTTTCTACGTACCAGGTCTTCTTAGGATCGTGTAAACTATACTCAGTTTAGATCTGCTGCAAAAAGGGAAGTAAACTTGGCAAAAGCTTCTTACTTCAAGAGTATCGAGTCTTCGCTTTACTCTAACCAATCCAAGCCATTTTGGAAGTACATCCGTTCTATTAAATCGTCGACTAAAAATCCCTCCTCATTAACCTTAAATGGGCAGCTCGCGTCATCTCCTCAGGAAATGTGCGAACTTTTCTGTAATTATTTTTCTTCACTTTTCAATCTCTCTACCACGCCTGCGCAAAGTTCACCCTTCCCTGCTTATCATCAACCTACTATTTCCTCTATCACTTGTTATTCTGTAGAAATTGAAAATCTTATCAATACTCTTGATGTTTCTGTCGGTGCTGGTTCTGATGGCATTCCTAATTTCTTCGTTAAATCTTTATCATCCACTATATCTGTTCCTTTAGCTTTACTTTTCAATATAAGCTTATCTACTGGCCTATTCACTTCTAACTGGAAAAGAGCTTTCCTCCTCCCTATTTTTAAGAAAGGTGACGCCTCTCTGGTTTCAAATCGCCCCATCTCTTTATTGTGTTGTTTTTCCAAATTACTGGAACGTGTTGTTTACTCCAAACTGCTTGCGGCTGTGGAGGATAAGCTGATTCCTGAACAGCATGGTTTCATCAAAGGTCGTTTTACTATGACCAACCTTATGGAATTTACTACGGTTGTTGCTGGAGCCTTTGAGAATCGTTTTCAGGTAGAAACCCTGTATCTTGATTTTTCTAAGGCCTTTGATTCGGTCAATCACCATATTTTGCTCCAAACAATTCATGCACTTGGTGTCGTTGGCAATTTGTTCGAATCGAATATGTCATGTTACTTTCAATGGTTTTACCTCTTCTCCTTTTGTCCCGTCTAGCGGCGTTCCCCAAGGGTCCATTCTCGGTCCGCTTTTATTTGTCATATTTATCAATGATCTGCCTTCAGTCATTAACTCCTCCTAACTTCTTTATGCAGACGATGTGAAATTATTCAAGGTCGTATCCTCTCAAAATGACCTTGACATACTGCAGCTGATCTATATTCCTTGGACATTTGGTGTCAATCTAATCAGCTTCCTCTTAACGTTTCTAAATGTATACATGTATCCTTTTTCTCCAAACCTTATCCATTCATTGGTCATTTCTTCATAAAAAATAAACGCCTTAGCACCGTGACTCATATCAAAGATCTTGGAGTCACCTTTGACTCCAAACTTCACGTCTATGATATTGTTTCCAGAGCATCACGTGTATCTGGATTTATTTTACGTCACTCCATCATATTTTCTGATCCCTTTTCTTGTATTAAGTTATTTGTAAGTTTAGTTCGTTCTATCCTTGAATACTGCTCCCCAGTCTGGTCTCCTCATTTTGTTTATCTTAAATCCTCGATCGAATCTGTTCAGCGTAAGTTTACGAGAATTTTACTATTAAAATTTCGTATTCCTAATTGTTATTATCATGTTCGTTTGTCTATCCTTGGTATTCCTTCTTTAGAACACTGCCATCTTTATCTGGATGAGTGTTTCCTTTATCGTCTCTCCCTTGGTTACCTTAACACGAAGTTGGTAGCTGAACTCCCGGTCAGAAATGCTGTCCGTCTCACCAGAAGTTCCAAAATCTTTGATGTTCCGTTTGCCAAGAGCGTGACTTATTTTCACTCTACTAAGGATTACGCGTAAACACGATGATCTTCAGCTTGGATCTTTCTCCACTTCTTATCTCCATTTTAAAAATAGAGTAACTTCTGCACTCGCTAAGCTTTGAATTTTTTCTTATGTTTTCTATCTTTTACTATTATTACTATTTTTGTAATTGGATTATATCTGTAAAAATAGCAATGAATAAATAAATAAACAATTTTTTTTTTCACCAAAGATGTACGAGTATGGTACTCGTATCAAGTGAAAGGTATTGGTGAGATATTTCAATATATTGCAATATCGTTGACGGGGTAGGCTGGGGAAGCAGAAAAACACGCTCTACGCTTAAAGGTGCGGGAACACTATAACACGGCAGTCGTGCTACAATCGCAATTCGAGTATAGTTAAATGGAAGTCGCAGTGTGCGCGCTTAGATTTGACCACGTATAAATTACGATAGGGGTGTAATTATCGTGCTGAAATATGCCCGCATCCTTACCCTTTTTATATCCTCGTGTAGTGAAACGTGATCTCTTTCCTTAGCGCACGCCTGCCGATGATCAGCAAGGCGGTGCTTGGGGCAGTAAGGACGCTGGAGCTGGCGGTGTTGCGAGAGCTAGTTTCGAAGGGCCGATGAACAAGTGTGTCGGGAACTCTATGTCCTTTTCAAGTAAGCACCCGTCTGTTTTCATTTGATAACAAGACTCCCATTTGTAAATTTCTAAGGATATCCCACGCGAGAAGGGTTTTATTCTGAAATCGCTAATATGTCTGTGGGCTTCTATTACAATGCTTGAATTTCTCTCTTTAGGAGGTGGTCACAGGAATAAACAAATCACCAATGCCTTGCTATACATGATAGCACATGATGACATGCCGTTAAGGACGGCTTCAATACATTTTGCAAGGCAATGCAGCCTTTGTACTGAGTGCCATCTGAACCTACCTGTACTAAGGTAATGGAAAATAAATTCCTACTGCTGGGTGCTGACTACGGGCGAGAGCTTTCCAATGCGAAGTCTATCGGTCTTACACTAGAATTGTGGACGGATTCGGAGACCATGCAGTCGTATTTGGGAATAACGGCACAATACAGAGATGGTAAGCTTATATTATTTTAAGAATGAGGGTTTGCTATCTTCTGCCTACCTTTTAAAATTGGTGCTTGGTTTTGTATAGCCAATAACATGCAACACTCCTCAGAATTTTTTCCGTAGCATGCGGTCGGCTGGGAATAGTATGAACAAGAAGCAACGTATTGTCAGTCTGCTTACAGGCAAGAGAACATAGAAGTCTGACAAGTTATTTTCAATGAAAAACGCTATTATTTAGATTCATATCAGACGACGGTTATATTATTGATTTGTAACGCAATCAATTTATTTTAAATGATTGTCTGATTTTTAGTTAGCAGGCATTAGGAAATATTTCAACAAACCGACATCATTAAACTAAACTACCAAGGAATTCTTCATTGAGGTTCATTTTGAATTTTATGTGTTTTTCTTTTTTTTGTGCGTTAGACCAAGGAAAAAAAGAACGGAAAACATTGCAGCTTGTGTTCGTCAAATCTGCAATGAGTAGCAAATCAACATCCACAAAGTAGATAGAGGGCGTTGTAACCGAGGGGGGGCAATGGGCAATGTGAATGCTCGCTTGGTGTTCGGCGAGGATAAACATATCCTTTGTGCTGGTCACCTCATTAACAACATTAGTCAAGCCATGCTCGGCATGACTCTAACACCAAGAACCTCAGAGGCAGAACCCGTGGATAAAGTGAGTGAACCAGAAAATGAAGAGGAGCCTTACTTGAGGGCGTCCAAGACGAGGAGGAAGTCCAAGAGCCAGCAGAAACGTTAGTGCGCGCTCTGCTCATGGACGTCAAATGGATCGTGCGCTTTTTTCGCACCAGTGAAGTTGTCTCGGAGGAACTTACGCAGCAACAAATCAAGGGCGGAAAATCTGCAGAAAAATGCTTGAAGCTCATTTAAGAGGTACGAACGCGTTGGAACTCAGGGTACTACATGCTCCAACGCTATCTTGAGCTCGAAGAGCACGTTACGGTTGTACTTCTCAAGTTAAACGTGAGCGCGGCTCTACAAAAAGAAAACCCCCACCCATCATCGGTGGGGAAAAGATCGGTGTCTTAACCGAGATCAGAGATCTCCTGAAGCCCCTAGAAGAGGCAAAAGTATGCTTTGTAAGGAGAAGAATGTCACCCTAAGTAATGTCATGCCTCTTGTTTACGGGCCCAAATCTGTAAGCATAATGTGACACTTATGATTTACAGAATGACGCGGGGTCCTTAAGAGTGTTTAACTAGTAGGCAACACTTTTAACATTTGCTGTCAGAATGCAAGGTTGGGAAGGGTCTGCTGCATTCCCAGCCTCGCCCCTCGCTATCAGATGCATGAATTATTTCTTACCTGTACGGTACCTTGGGCTACCCAGTATATTTTTTTCATAGTTTGGAATACTTAACAAACTTTCAGGATATTGGCGCCTATCTGCCAACAGTGCCCTTATCATTTAATATAAAGCAGAAAATTTTCAGGGAAATTAAATCCAAATGTTCGGGAATCGAATTTCTTCGCCCATATGCTGCAGCTGCCTTTCTAGACCCTCGCTATAAAAAACCCGTATTCGAGGATCCACACGCAGCCTCTTCAATAATTTCTTATCTTGGTAAGTAGTTTGATTAGTAAGTTGGTTTGGTAAGTATTTCGATTAGTAATTTTCGTTGTTGGAAAGAATTCACAGGGAATTCTCCCGGTTAGGTATTACCACATGCCGTTTTGTCCAGCAGTCCGATTGAAGCCGGATAAAGTAGAAAGGTGCATTTGATGACATCTTGATAAAGCTGCATCCATCATGTCCGGCCTGGGCTTTCTGATCAAAAGGAGCAGGACGGGCGTGTGCAGTATTAAGATATTGTTACACGGATGTAACTTTACGATTGTTTTCAGGCGGTCGCAAATGATAAGTGCATCCAGGCGTACTGTGGTCCTTGAAGTTGCGTCTGACTATGAGGGCGAGAGCTTCTCCTCGGGGATTTGGTGAACGGTAGACACTCTCCTTCGCCGAAGTTCTTCGGGAACACTCGACAAAGAGGCTACAGGGGCTATTCCATCGCAGATAAAGGTGTACCTCGGCAGCGCCGTTGTGGACAGGCGTACAAACCCAGATCCTCTGGAGATTTCGGACTCGATGAAATTGGCTACGAACAAATGTACGGTTTAGCCATGCTCTATCTGCCCCTTATGGCAACTTCAACTGCGGCAGTGCGCCTTTTCTTCCACGCAGATAGTGTTAAGTGCACGAAGAGGAATAGGCTATCTCCTAAGAACCTCAACATGCTAGTCTTCCTGCGTTCGGTTAACCAGGAAGATTGATTTAAATCTTAAAATCAGGGATGCGTTTCATTATTGATTTATGTAGTATTTTTTTCCTACTAGACTGCTATGACTGATTATGTATTTTTGAATTCGACATTGTTTATTTTTTATTTTATGCTGTGTTTTACAGATAATATTTATGTTTTATGTTGCATCTTAAAGAAATTCCATCTAATTATTCTGTTGACCGATTTTTTTATACAAATAAATACTATTTGAAGTTTTAGAACTCATTGACATGCTCAAAACTCATTGAAAATCTAATTATATAATGATTTCGGCAGCATTCCATTTGTTTTTAAAATATCGTCGGTTAACCGGTTAAAATTTTTCACCGCGGACCTTTTGCGGGCGAAAACCAATCGGTTAACGGTTAATCGTTCAACGGTGAAAAAAAAATATTTTTCCAACCCTAAAGAGTACACTTAAATCCAATGAAACTTTAACATATACTCGTATATAGCCACTTATAAGGCTAATAAACTGTGAAAATTTCAGAAGAATCGGATAGTATTTAACGAAGTCATGGCAGTTTAAATCTTCATTGTTACAACAACAACAATATGTGGCTATTGAGCAATATGCTCTTCTTCGATTTCTTCTTTTATGTCAATGTGTGATCTTTCTCAGTTCAATGCTGTACGCAATGCTAATGGCCGTATCTTCTATGTAATATCGAACGAATCTCTGTGCGTTTTTCCTGTGTTCTATTTCCTTCCATTTTTTCTGATCCTCATCATTTCCCTCTACGTTTTGATGTATCTCTTGCTACTGTTCCGATTGTTCGGAACACAAAGACAACATCGGTATAACGTTTAAAGGCTAACTACAAACAAATCTCTGAAGCTATTCTTTCAGTGGATTGGTCAGCATTTTTTAATGGTCTGGACTCTCATACAGCTTGTTGCAACTTCTAAAACTTTCTCAACTCGACTATATCTGTCTTAACACTTCTTACTGCGTTGAGGAGCTCGAAGGACTCTCCTTCGTTAAACCTTAACATGCTTTGAAGGACCAAGACCGAGCTCGTCGTGTTTGTCTGCGTGATGGGACGACTGAATCTCGTAATATGTTTTGTCAGTTTAGAGTTTCGGCTAAAAAAGTCAAGTCAGCAAAGTATTGTTATTATAGAAGCATTGAGTCTTCTTCAAATTAAAATCATTACAAGCTTTTTTGGAAATATATTCGTTCCCTCAAATCTTCTACCAGAATTTCATCCATTCTTCACCCAAACAGTGAGCTCTTTAGTATTCACTTTTCTTCCCTTTTTAATCCTAAGGGTACGTTTCATAATATTCCCTTTTTTTTCCACTCCATCCTCGCCCTTTTTCGGTTTTATGTGCTGCAGATGATGTTTTAGAGTATATTATAGCACTTGATGGTTCTGTCAGGCCAGGTCCTGACGGCGTCCCTAATCACTTTGTTAAGCCTTTGTCTACATCGATTTGTGTTCCCTTATCCGACCTTTTTAATTTGACTTTATCATCTGGTATCTTTCCATCTTATTGGAAAAGAACATATATCTCTCCTATTTTTAAAATACGTGATGGTTCTTCCATTATTAATTATCGTCCAAAATCATTGTTTTTCTGTTTCTCAAAACTGTTGGAGCGTATTGTTTTTGTTAATATTTTTTCTGCAGTTCTGGATGTCTTGGTTCCTGAGTAATACGGCTTTATCAAAGGCCGATCCACTTTGACTAATCTCCTGGAGTTTACAAGAGCCTTCGAGGACCGCTTACAAATGGAAAATCTGTATATGGATTTCTCTAAGGCTTTTGACTCGGTGAACCACAATAAATTACTGCATAAACTTAGAATTTTATGTGTTCCCGAGCATTTGCTTTATTGGTTCTCCTCATGTCAAGTCTCTCTCAATGGTTCTGTTTCTACTGCTTTCTTCCCGTCTGGTGCAGTTCCTCAAGGTTCCATTCTCGGCCCCTCTTATTTGTCCTATATATCAACGACCTTACTTCCATCATTAAGTCTCCTTGCATCCTGTATGCCGATAATTGTAAAAATATTGAAGGTTGTTTCATATTACGATGACTGTGCACTCTTCCAGAATGATCTGCAGTCTGTGTCTCGTTGCTGTTTCTCTAACCAGCTTCCATTTAATATTTCTAAATGCATGCGTATGTCTTTTTCTTCTAATTCGAGTTCTCTAAGATATCAGTTCTCTATTCTCTATTAACAATTTTTGTCTCTAAGCTGAAACTTGATATCCACATATCTGATATAGTCTCTCGAGCTTCAAAAGTTTCTGGCTTTCTTCTATATTTTCTCCGAGCCTTCGTCTTGTATAAAGTTATTCATCAGTTTAGTCTGTTCCATATTAATATATTGCTCTTCTGTCTGGTCTCCTTATTTTCTTTAGCTTAAATCCTCCTTAGAAGCAGTTCAACATAAATTCGCTAGAATTATCTTTTTGAAATTTCATATTCCATATTGTCCTTATGATTTTCGTTTCTCTATCCTTCATATCTCCTCCTTAGAATTCCGTCAAATTTATCTCGATGAATATTTCCTTTATAGGCTTTGTCATGGCTTTTTGAACTGTTGTCTACTCAGCCAAGTTCCGATGAGACACCCTTCCAACTAGATTAACAAATTTTTTGGATATTACCTACGTGCGCAGCGAAGTTTATTTTCATTCACCTATGCTAAGGCTCCCAAGCAAGCATAATGATCTTCAGCTTGGAAATTTTCCTCCTTCCTACTTTGTTTTTAAAAGTTAAATCTATCATTTTCAATCTTTGCTGGTAATAATATTTTCGTTAATTTCTTTAATTGTTGTTATTCTTCCTGTTTTTTAGGTCTTTGTAAAAATTTTTTTTACAAAGACTTAGTAGTTTCGCGACCTGCCTGTCCGTCTGTCTGTCCGTGCGTCACAGCTGATTTCCTCAGAAACTATAGAAGCTAGAATGCTCAAACTTTGTGAAAAGGTCAGAAATGATGGTCTCTCAAAAGTTAAGGTCTTAACAAAAATTTAAGAAAATTGTAAGGGGGGTCCCCCCTAATAACGAATTGGCCCTTAAAATTTTTTTTCATCTGAAATAAAAAAATCATTTTATGAATTAGGGGGTCCAGGGGAAGGCAAAATGTACCAACAATTTGTGTCCCCCCCCCCTCGCGATTGGACACCTTTCAGCCGAAAAATCTGAAAATTATCGCGAACATGGGCCTTTATGAGTACAAGGGCAACAAATACCTAAGAAATCGAAATTCACTCAACTTTGTTAATAATAGTATGATTTGTAGATTTTCCTTTTTTGCCCATAAAATCAAAACGGTACCTTTAAACTTCTTGAAACTTTGCAGTTATATAGACTGATATAAGTTATATACCTATACAAAATTTAATTGAAATCGAATCATAATCAAGTGAGTTATAGCCATTTCAATTGTATGGAATTACAACAACAATAACACGTGTTTATGGTTGATATAGGGTTTTCCAATAAGAGGTGTTATTTTGATATTAAAAGAATAATGCATTTTTTAAATATAAATGATCGGATGTTTATTTTATTATAAAGAAGAAGATATGCCGTTACTAGCAAAAACTAACAACAGGCAAATAACTACTACGACACGCTTACAGGACCATATCCTCTTCATGAAATTTTCAAGTGGCTGCCCTATGTCCTCGATAGCCTCACGAATTTATCTTTAAGGTCTTGAATCTACGCTGGGCTGTTGGCGTAGGCCTTCTTTTTCACGTGACCCCAAGGGGAGAAGTCGCAAGGTGTTAAATCACAAGATCTATTCAAAATAACACCTCTTATTGGAAAACCCTATATATATTTAAATTGACTTAGGCACTTTTATTTTCTTTCAATTTTCATGAAAATTTAAGGAATAGTGATTAACTTGAATATGTTCAATCGGCCGAGCATTCAGAAAAATCAGTTAAGCTAGGTCAAAATGGCGTCAGCACTGTGCTTATGAAAGAAACTGTGCATCTTTTGCATAAATTTGAACGATTTCATATCCAAGTATTGGACGAATAATTCAAATTATCGATTCACGCCATTAGAAAACTTATTTCTAACCCTAGGTTGCCTACAAAGACCTTCTGCTAGGAGCACTCTCCTGCTTACTCAACTTGTTTTGTCTTTCTAATTGCTTCTTTGGTTTTTTTCTTATTTCTCTCTATTTTGTAATTGGATATTTTCTGTTCAATAGAGTCAAATAAAACAATAAATAAATAAATACGTGTTTCTAATCGACTCAGACACTACGGGCTTGTTAGGATTTGCATGAACATTTCAGGAGGGATGTATATCATGCACATCTTTGAGAATTTGTTCAACGAGCGATATGAGTTATCGTAAAACAAAATGGCGGCCGCTTTAAACGAGAATATTGAGTCAATTCAAGTTATTTTTCCCCAACTTCAGCATTGAAAGTACTTGCTATTAGGTCTTGATGAAAACATTTATTTTAAAGGTGAAAAATTCATGGTGGTGGGGTTTCATGAGTACAAAAATACCAACTGCCTTAGAAGTTGAAATTCACTCAACTTTGTTAATAATAGTATAATTTACAAATATATTGTAACATTTTTCTCTGTGAATTCATACGGCTACCTTTAAATTCAATCAAAGAAATTCAAGGAAAGGTCCTTATAGTCTGGAAATTTCAATAAAATTAAATCGCATTCACGGAAGTAATATCAATTTGAAAGCTCTGCGAGTATAACAAAAACAATGTACGGTTTTTCTACCATTCGGGCTTTCAATCGAACCAGACACTACACTTTTAATTGGATTTTCTGAATTCTAGATAAAATGAATAATTAAATATCTTTAAGACTTCATTCAGTCAATAGTTGGTAGTGATAATGCAACAATATGGCAGCAGGTTAAATTGTGTAACAATGGTTTGTAATAAATCATGCGACGCCGCTGGCGACCACTACTAACGCACTTTGCTGCTAGGTGGCTTGTCATTCCACGTTGCTTGCGACGAGCGCACATTCCACGTCAATTTTGTCGTGGGATGTCAAGAGGATTTGACAGCCACATGGAGTGAAGTGTGAACGTAGTGGCCGCCATCCAAGAAGAACTTTTAGCTGATACACCCTCGCCACCTGCATCGCCTAAATCTATATTTTATTTACATTTTCGGAAGCATCTTCACGTGGAGGCAGTGCATTTATCTCATCCAATCAATCACATCAATCCAATGTAAGGAATCGTCCCGACACCGAATTCGTCTATACAATTGCCATTTATAAGGTTAAATACGCACAAAATGACAAAAGTCAATTGCAGGTATCGACCGATAAATGAGGGTATTGCTGAACTGGACGCCCCGCAACATCCCAACAGATGCCTGGTCGAGGAAGGTGACATAGTTATGGATAAATATACAGACGGATATTTGGAGGTTAGCAAGTGAGTTTTATGTTGAAATATCGGCAGTGCCCACGTCATTCATTTGACGGAATAAGTTCCGGGCAACAATATGTGAATCGCTGGCATAGTGGAGTTTAGGCGCAGTTTCTGATATAACGAAACCTTGGTAATTAAGTATCTGATGCAACATTGCTCACTATGAAAATTTCTCACCTAAATGCATCTCATCAACTCTGAAGGCGAGTAAAGTAGACAAATTAGTTAGATCGCCGCAAATATGTTTGCCCGCGGTTTGTGTTGTATGCAATGCCGAGGTTGAGAGCAGGTGACAAATATTGGGGATCATAATATGATTAACTCAATTAGTACATGATCGATTTAGAAACATCTCAATAACGAGGAATTAATTGAGTTTATTTGAGAAGAGAATTATTGATTAGTGTTCCCGATGTTTTTGATACGTAAAATTATTTGCAAGAATTTAATTTCTATCGAAATATTCAATGCCTAGTTCAAGCTAATAATATAGGTTAGTTTATTATATATTATTTTTAAATGTTAGGATTTTTTTTTTGTTTTTTTTTTATGTTTCAATAGCAATTAATACAAACAACATTATTTTGAAGAGCATGTGAAATTATTTGACCTGCGAGGAAATGACATTTAGAATACTTAAGTATTTTGAAATATCAAAATATGTTCAGTTCCAAATTTTAAGGACCATCATTACTTTCAAGTAGAAAAATTAAAAGGCCTTTTAAATTTTTCTAAATTAAATCTACACTAGTAATTCTGTAATGCGGAAGTCTACAGAAGATTCATCCTCGCTCAATCTGAAAATTGTTTAACAGATCTAGCTTCGTGAAGACATTTTGCATATGTCAAAAAAAATTCATCTCAGTGAATTTTTGAAAAAAATTTGAATTTTATATTTGAAACCATATTTTGCATGCTCAGGAGTGTTTAAAAAATGAAATAGCAACAAAATCCCCAGAATCAATTTCGTGGTAATTTTAGAGGTGGTAATAATTGGTAATCAAATGTAATTAAAAACAAAGTGAAATTGAAACAAACCAAGGCCGAGTTTTGAAAGAACATAATTATAGAATGTTTTTTAAATTGCATTGAAACGAGTAGAAAATTACTAACAAAAAATGCTATATAGTGTGTGGATGCGAGAGTGCGCGGTTGAATTTTTAGATAAATACGAGTATAAGTAATGTAAAATCTTTGGGCATAAAATTAATATTTTGTTTGTAAAAAGAACGTTATTATTGAACATAATCGAAGTTTCTTTAATTGAATTCGGATGAGATCTCACGAAAAACAAAGTATAATTAACTGTGTATTTAGTTTATGAGTGTGAAATGATAATTGAATTGTTTTCACTATATTCAGAAATGAAGAAAAAAAAAATGTTTTTAAAAGACTTAACTATGTCCAGAAGTAATTGCTTAGTAATATTTAGTCTTTAAACTGATGCGAGTGTTGATATTGTATGTAAATAGTATTTGAAATTTTCGTTCCTTCAATGAAGTTTAATCTAAGATTTTAAAACATTCATTCATTCTTTATTGATGAACGGTAGTGGAGAGAAAATACTTACGAGCATTGTAAAAAAGTTATGAATCCTTAGTGATAAGATGTTATTCCTTCATTTATCCAAGAGCTTGATTATTCCTCAAATGATAAAAAGGAAATCACTTGAAACTAATATGCGAATAGTTTTATTGTATTGGAATTACCTAGTAAGTCAAGTAATGCAGGGCATTTAGGGATTTTAATTTTAAAATTGACATTCATCTATAAAACTTTGAGTAATCGGAATAATATTCATACTATTCAAGAGCAAAACCTCTTGTTCACTTTAAAGTTTAAAGTAGCTTCTAATTTCAGATCAAAAAAGCAATGTTTACAAGCAAATATCAATATTTCTCTTTTCCTTTTCCTTATATCGGCTCTTAAGTTAAAAGTTAATTTTTGTTCTGCTTGATCTAAAGCATTCTTCAAACTATTCGTGGTTCATCTAGGAAATCATCTTTTTAACTTGATTTTAAGGTTTAGGGTTCGTGTGAATGGATTTCATTTCCAAAATGTTCATATGAACTTGCGCTCTTTTAAGACTTATAAACAATAAACAGCTAGAGTGATAGTTCTAATAACCTGCTTGTTTGCACCAGGAGATATAGGATAGTTTCCCTAAAATTTCATATAGCATAAAACATATTGCTGCATTAGAATTTTAGTTCAGTACAATGCATAAATTGCTGTAATACCCACTAATCAAACATGAACGTATATGACTGGTTATTAAAAATAATAGGGTTCTAGATAGCTTGCTATTTCATTTTTCTTTTGAGGTTTCATAGTTTTCCTTTTAGAAATAGTTTAAAGATATATATTCAGTAATACTGCATTCATCATTGTAACGCGATTATTTGCATATTGTATAAAAATGTGCGTTATTCTCTTTTTGTGTGTTGCATTCTAGAGCAAACAGATATATTAAGGATTTCTCTGTATAATTATAACCAACGCAAATTTAAATTGAAAATAAGATGAATTGCTAATTAAAAACACGACTTTCCTTTCCAGTGGTTCTCTCTTTCAGCGGGAAATAGAGTGCAGGGTAAGTATGCCGTCGCGAGGGTAGGGTTTGAGAAAATCCGCTGAGGGCGGTTTCGCGTTACGCGCGGTACGCGGTACCTTTGTTGTTTTGCCTTTTTATTAGCGTAGCTTTCGTCGGGTTGAGTTAGCGTAGCATATTTTTCGGTACCGCGTCGGAAATTCGGGAACGCAACGTAAAAATTAGATTGTTGTCCTTGACTGATTAAATGAAGAAATACGGAGTAACGTAAAGTAGGTTTCCTCTCCGTATGGTTTTGTTTTGTGACGCGTTTGAAAACGGGCATGTATTGGTGGCTGAAGATTGTAGATGAGCGTAATCCATTCGGAGACCCGCGACCGAAATCCTCTCCGATCTAGCTGGCCGACAAGAAGCCACCGCGTGAATGGATTACGGTGCACGGATTGGTTGACCGGTTGGTACCATCCGTTGGCACTACTCAGACTTAACGTCTAGAGCCGATGAGAGGTCGGTTCCTCGTTCGGACGTAGACTTTAAAATCATTACAGGTTTTTCTTTTAAAGGAGTACGTAATTGTTGTAGGTAACATAGATGTCGTTGAAGTTTTTCTTTTTTTTGATGTCTGCACATCGTAGATTGAGTACAAAACCCTTCTAACATGAGCGTAGTTCTGTCTACCCAACTTATTGTTATTTAATTGTTCTCGTCGAATGCATACAACGTCAATTCATTCGCTATCTGTTCTACACAAATTTAAACTACCTTATTTTTCCTATAAGGATCAACTTTTGTTGTTAAAGATAATTTCCTAAGCGAACCGTTGTCGGATGCTGGATGAGTTTCATTTTTTTAAATTGTGTAATCATCTTATAGGCTCCCATCTAGTTTGTTCGCTTGAAGTAAGAATGACTCACTCCCTTTTGCGCGGAAGGAGATCTACTTCCATTCTCCCTTGTTGTGATATCCTCGGAATCATGATCTTCTTCAGCTTAATTCTTTCCCTGTTTTTTTTGCTATTAAATCTTTGTTACGCAATGTTTTTCATTGTCTTATTGAAATTTGCTTTTTCTATGTTGCTTTAATGTGCTCTGTATTATATATTAATATTATGTTTTCTTTTGTTACTTTATTTTCAAATGGATTCTCTTGTTACACAAATAATCTTCCAACATAACACGATAGCGCTCTCCATTGACAGTAACATGAGGGTAGTTTTCATTCACAAAAAAATACGGCCCAATCACACCTCCGGAATGAAAACGGCACCAAACATAATTTTTTTGCGGATGCAGCGGTGCCTCAAAAAGCACCTGTGGGCTTGTTGCTGACAAATAACGCAATTTTTTGTTTATTTAACAAAGCCATTGAGCCAGAAATGAGCTTCATCGTTGAAGATGATTTTTCGATGAAATTCTTCATTTTCTTCAAGCTTTGCCAGAGCCCGATTGCTGGTTCGTGAACTTTACCATGATGAAAATGTTGACTTGACCTAACGTTTTGACATGACAGTTCGTTAAAAAAGTTTAAGGATGCGTTCATATAAAGATACAAAATTGTTATGTCCCTAATGCAAAACCCTATATGCAATGCTGCTATGTGAAGGATAACTTCTTATACCTTAGCATATGCATAGCTCGATTCAATGTCTAGCATATGTCCAAATCATGTTTATATGCATACACCACCACCAGTTTGTCAGGTACATGCATGCGTTATGTGTATGGTGTTTAAGATCGTCAAAACTGAATAAAATATTTTATTTGCGAGCTGAATTCTACGTCTCTTTCATTAGTGGTTCTCGTTATTTTGGCGCCTAAATACGCAAATTTGCCCACATTTTCGATACTGTATTCGCCAAGTGTGATATTTTCCGTGCTTGAGGTATTTTTCCTCGACTGCGTCATGAGCTTTGTTTTATTTTCATTGATTTGTAGCCCTACTAGTTTTGCTTCGCTGTTGAGTTTCAGGAAGAGTTCTTTGGCAGTTGTTAATGACCGTGACAAAATGTTGATGTCGTTCGCATAGGTAACTACTTGGCTCGACTTGTATAGTAATGTAACTCGTGTATCGACAGGTATCTTTCTTATGACGTACTCTAGAGCCAAATTGAATATCAATGGGCCCAGCCCATCTTCCTGATTTAGTCCGATATTTGTATCAAAGGCATCGGTGAGTTGGTTATTTATGCAGACTTTGGAGGTTGTCAACGTCATTGTTATTTTGGTCATACAGACCAATTTAGCTGGGATGCCAAAGCAAAATTTGGTACAGTACGTTACAATCAATACTGTTAGAGTCAACGAAAATTCGGTGTACACCTATGTTGAACTCCCAGCATTTTTCAAGTAACTGCTTGACTGTGAACAATTGGTCTATTGTCGATCTACCTGCTCTAAATCCACATTGATGCTCCCCAATAATATTGTTAGCGTATAATCCAATTTTATTTTCTAGGAGCTTTGAAAATATTTTGTACGCCGTACAAAGCAGTGATATGCCTCTATAATTTTCGCACTGTGGCTTGTCACCTTTTTTGTGGATAGGAAATAAAATTGATTGGCTCCACTCTTTCGGCATATGCTCTGCTTTCCAAATGTGCTGGATGACTTTATGAATAGCTTTATGAACATTGCTGCCACCATATTTGATGATCTCCACTGGAATCTCATCGATGCCCGGCGCTTCATTATTCTTTTGGGCTTTGGTGATGGAACACACTTCATTCAGCGTTGGTGGGGCCGATGGAAGCTCTCCGCCGACACCTATAAGCTCCGATGTTGTAGAGCTGTGCGGAGGATTAACCACGTTTCAGACTTTTCACTACTTCGCATGCTTGTCTTGTGATGTTGCTCGCAAGACTTACATCTATACTTCTCAATTGGTCGACACAGTATTTTCTTTTCTTAATTCTAATTATCGTATTCGCTACTCTTCTGAGATTTTCATAACGATTCGTATTGAATAACGCCCTTTTGATTTTGACTTTATATTCAGCGACCAACTTGGGCCAAAGAAGAACACTATAATACCCTTCGACAAGCCAAAACAAGTTGAGTAAACAGACCTACGCTCATGTCAGAAGGGTTTTGTACCCAACTTCTCAGAAGCTCAAGTCACCAGCAACGAATAAAGTCAAGAAATATGTTAAAGAGATGTGCACGTTTAGAAGAAAATCCATTGTTTTTATATTTTCAACGGTCGCCATTTTATTGCAAACCAACAAAAATCACGTAAATCATGAATTCTCAAAAATATTAACGGTATTGACTTTATCTGAAAATTTGAAGAAGGTAAAATCAAAATTGCAGTGACTGGTTCGATGGAAAATCCATAAAATACCAAAATCATGTGTTGTTGTTGTTGTAATTGGAGAAATTTCAAATGGCTATAACTTCCGTACATATCATTCGATTTTCATCAAACTTACAAAATTTAAGGACTACTTAAATATCAAATTTCGTTCAGTTTAAGGGTACCTATACGATTTTATTATGGAAAATGTGAAATTCGAATATCATACTATTATTAACAAAGTTGAGCGAATTTTGACTTCTAAGGTATTTTTTGTTGTTGTACTCATAAACACCTACTTCTATAATTTTTTTTCAGATTTCTCGGATCACAGGTGTCTTGGGGGGGGACAAATTTTTCGTGTATTTCCCCTCCCTGTGCGCCTCTCGAAGCAAAAAGTGTCAAATTCACCCCTGTTTTGAAAAGTTCTCATCAAAACCTTTGATTTGATACCCATATCTGCTACCTTTAATGAAATTTTTTTCGGGGGCCACTCCCGTATATGGTGAGACTCCCCTTTAAATATCTTATACAATTTTTTTGTAGTTGAACTTTGAAGAGAGCACCACTTTACACCTGCATACAAAATTTGATGTTATTAGCGTTAGTTTGCGAGAAAAAATGCTGTGACACAAGGACGGACCGACAGACAGGACGCGATTTTAGTAGGGTTTTGTAAAATTATTTTACAAAACCATAAAATGTGTGGCGAAGAAAGAAACCCCAATATCCAACAGATAAACGAACCCATGAATCTACATGAAGTCAGATTGGCGTACGCCTCTATTAAACAACTAAGAGATGGCTCCAATCTTCAAATACGTCTTGCAAAAGTGCACAACGATCAATCACAGGTAATCCAATCGAAATTAACATCAGATGGCTGCACTATTTTCAGAAGTTATTTACAGCGTTTACAATCATTACTGAAGGTGTGAACATTCCAGAAGCAGGACCTCAGAAAAAATAAGACTCCTGGAATATGTGTAGATGGAATACCAGCAGAACTGCTCCAGAGCGGGAGTCCCCATCTAAGTAATATTCTCCATAGACTAGTATGCAGGATATGGTGAGAGGAGCAGTTACCAGAAGGCTGGTGAATTATAATATGTCCCGTACACAAAAAGCGAGAAGAGTTAAGGTATGAAAATTATAGAGGTATCGCTTTACTGTGTGTGTCGTATAAAGTGCTCTGCAAAATAATGGAAAGAAAATTAAAGACGTATTATGAAAGTATTATAGGAGAGTATCAGGAAGGCTTTCGTAATGGACGGTCTACAATAGAACAAATATTTTCGGTTAAGCAGGTGCTCGAGAAGTGCTAGACTATAACCTTGAAAGTATGGATAACTTCTCCCACCTTGGAACCAAACGAGGTCCCGAAAAGGACGAGATTGGAAGCCGCATAAGCATCGCGAATAAAGCCTATTATTTTAGTACATCCAATTTTAGGGTCCAGAGTTGTGCACAGGCAAAATAACCTCGGTGTTTATAAATTACTAGTCAAACCTGCGCTTCTTGACTGCCTGATCGGATTCACTCGTTAGGGTCCATATTTCACTTCCAAATAACGACTGGTATTTTGTAAATGCGGAGCTTATTTTGCCTGTGCACAACTCTGGACCTTAGATTGGGAAGTACGGAGTAATAGGCTATATTTGCGGCGTCCAATCTCGTTCTTTTTGGCGCCTTTTCTATTCAGGTTGGCTCAAAGGTATATGAAGTGGCCTACGAGTTAATGAAACTAAAACTAAATTCATGACTCAAACGAGGAAGAAAACTCCAGTTCGACAAAACCTAATCGTAGGCGACTACAACCTTGATAAAGGGGATAACTTTGCATACCTTGGAGCCAACCTGAATAGAAGAGGCGCCGAAAAGGACGAGATTCGACGCCGCATAAATGCTGCAAATAAAGCCTATTACCCAGTACTTCCCATTTTTAGGTCCAGAGTTGTCCACAGACAAAACCGCATTTACAAAACACTAGTCAAGCATGTGCTGTAATTTGGAAGTGAAACATGGGCATGACGAGGTAATCCAAAAAGCAGTGGGTATATTTGAACCATAGATATAGAGAGTACTGGATACGCAACCGGTCACGAGAGCTGAAGCAATTAGCAACCTTCGTTGAAGTTGTGTGAAGTTCAGGTTTGAACTGATATGTTTTTGTTTTTGCACTTAATTCACTTCGAAACACGTTCACGTTTAAAAAGTTTTTAATTTTGAAGATCGCGTGTACGCAATTGGCACTTTAGTTCTCTGTTTTTATTAAAAACTTACGAATTTTCTATCAGCTTTGACACATGAGTTTTCTCACCGTTTTCTGGCCTCTACGAATTCCATCAGCTATGACATTCGAGTTTTCTGTGAGAAAACGTTTGTTGTGTTGTACTCAAACTGTTCTACGAATGATAACGAAGGCGCGATCGTACGCACGTGAAACGAAACTTTGTCGGCGTGTGTGGGTGTCAGTGGGGAAAGTGATTCTTCGGAAGAGATGAAAGAAAAACCGGTCTGGAAACAAAGGGGAAGGAGAAGCAGAGGGTATCATATAGTTTCGAGAGCGTAAGTTATTTATAACTTATTTATGTGTTAAATTTGCTACCCATATGGACGAGAACACAGATTCTCGTTGCTCGTCCATTTATTTATATGTCTCCGGAAAATCGACGGCCTAGTGAAACAAGAAACAGAGCGGAGACTACGTTGTATGAACTTTTTGACGATCCACCTGTTTCATCTTGAGTAAAGTTACTTAAAATGCAATTGGCGGGCCATGTAGAAAGAATGGAAGAAAACCGGCGCCAAAAGAACATTATAGGGTAGATCACAAGGTAGACGTCCAGCGGGAAGACCGAGGACTCGATGAGAAGATACAACAGAAGCTGACAGTAGATCCTTGTTGGGAGTGAACAAGTAGCGGACAAGGTCGCGGAACCTTGATTGGAGGAGATTAGTCCTGGAGGCCAAGGCCCGGCTTGGGCTGTCGCCCCATCCACTCTGGATGAAGTTTGTTCCATCATCAAAGCCCAAATGAATAAAGCCCCGGCCATCGATGAGATTTCAGTGGAACTCATTCAATATGGTGGCAGCAGTGTTCATAAAGCTATTCACAAAGTTATCCAGCACATTTGGAAAGAAGAGTATATGCCGAAAGAGTGGAGCCAATCAATTATATTCCCTATCCACAAGAAAGGTGACAAGCTACAGTGCGAAAATTATCGATGCATATCACTACTTTGTACGACGCACAAAATATTTTCAAAGATCTTAGAAAATAAAATTGGATCATATGCCAACAGTATTATTGGGGAGCATCAAGGTGGTTTTAAAGCAGGTAGATCGACAATAGACCAATTGTTCACAGCCAAGTAGGTATTTGAAAAATGCTGAGAGTTCAACTTTTCGGAACTCTCCTTAATTTTCAACATCTTTCCGTCTTCTTCCCTTGTTATTTGTGGTGACTTTAACCTCCGAAATGTTGTGTGGCATGCATCATTTTCTGAAAGAAGCTCAATTGACTGTCAATCCATTTCCTTCTCTTCATTTCTTTCCTTGTGTTCACTTGCCCAATTCAACAATTTCCCCAATGTTAATAATAAAGCTTTAGATCTAGTCTTGTCTAACATTCCAAAATCATCAGTTTTACTTTCTGCTTCGCTAAATGAATACGTTAACCTTGATCCTCACCATCCTCGCTTCATTTTTCTATTTTCTTGCCTTGTAAAACTGCTCGGAATAATGTCTTTTCTCCCCGCTTTAATTTCTTGAGAGCTGAATATAGTCAAATTGAGGCTGAAATAAACTCCAATAGGTTTTCTTTTTTCTGTAATTTAAATAATAATGATGCCGTACACAAATTTTATAGCTTTCTTGAATCTCTGATCACACAATATACGCCTGTCTGCTTTTAAATGGGATCAAAAGACGCTCCTTGGCTAAATAAAAATATCACCTCTATCTTAAAAGCAAAGAATGCTGCCCGTAGTAAGTATCGTCTTACTGGCTCTGCAATTCATCTTCTTAGCTATAAAAGTTACTTTGGTTAATATTGTCCAAAAAAAAATTATATTGATTATGTTGAAGATTCAATTAGGACGAATCTGAGCAAACCTTTCTGGTCATACATCAATGGGCTTAAAAAATCGGGTGTTTTGCCGAATTCGATGCACTAAATATAATGGATTCTCTTCATCCAATCATTACGAGATTTTGAACTTTGTGCTCAACATTTTTCTTCATTTTATGGTACTTCAACTGCTGAAAATACTGATCATACTATCGGTTTGTCCTTAAATTTGTCCTTTGCATATGTAAGTCCTCTTGATATAGAGCCTAAAAGGTCTAGACAATAACATTGGCTGTGGTTCGGTTGGAGTTCCTAATATTTTTACCAAATCTTTGTCATCTTCTTTGTGAGTTCCTTTGTCCATTGTTTTCAATTGTAGTCTTTCTGATAACGAATTTACTGTTCTTTCGAAAAAGGCTAATGTACGAGTATTTCCGGTTTACAAATCGGGTGATAAGTCTAATATATCTAAATATCATCCTATCTCCCTACTTCCGTGCTTTAGTAAGCTTTTTGAAAGAATTGTATATAATCAGGTTTATCCCTTCTTATTTCCATCCTTTGCTGGTGAACAGCATGGCTTTATCAAAATTAGGTCCACTCTTACGAACTTGCTTTCATTTTCTAATACTATTGCGTCAGCTTTCGATAGAGCGAAGCAAGTAGACGTTATTTATACAGATTTTTCTAAGGCTTTCGATTCAGTGGATCATCTATCTATTAAAAAACTAGGTGGTCTTGGTGAGGGATCATCTATTTGTCAATGGTTCCACTCGTACATTGTCAACCGTAATTACTAGTCACTGTGAATTCCCAGAGTTCTTCTCCTTTCTCGCCGGACTCTGGAGTGCCTCAAGGGTCCATTCTCAACCCATTACTATTCCTTGTTTTTATCAATGAACTTCTATTGTTATTCAAATCCTATTCGCTTATGTATGCTCACGATTTGAAATTTTTTAGAGTGATTGAGTCCTTGGAAGACGGTGTCTGTTTACAACTAGATTTACAATTTCTATTAGATTGGTGTATCGTCTGAAACTAAATATAAGCAAATGTCATAGTATGACTTACTCACTGAGAAAGTTTACAATTCCTTTCAATTATTCCATATCTGGTACTACTCTGAAATCAGTCGATCCTCATAAAGATCTTGGAGTACTCTTTGACACTAAGCTGCATTATGGGCAAAATATAGCCCAGGTGGTTTGTAAAGCCTCTCGAATGTCAGGCTTTGTATTAAGATCCACCAAAGTCTTCAGAAATATTTCTTCCTGTATTTATTTATTCTTCTCATTGGTTAGAAGTTTATTGGAATATTGCTCGCAAATTTGGAGTCCTCATCAACACAGTCTATGTAGTACTGTGGAGACTGTTAAACGTAGGTTTACCCGCTCTCTTCTCTTTAAATTTTGCATCCTGTACTCCCATTATAATGATCGTCTATCCCTCTTGCGTATGCCTTCTTTAGTCTCGCGTCGTACATTTCTTGATAAATGCTTGCTCGTTCAACTGACCCACAAAGTCTTGCCTATGAATCTCTGTAATGAGATATCCACCTACACAGCGCTCAGCACAGCGCTCGAGTAGATCGACAACGATTTTTAACGTTCCCTTTGCCAGAACCAATGTGTTTTATTTTTCGCCATTGGTAACATAGGTTTTCCAGGTAAACACAACTCTCTTGGTCCGATACCTCAATCTTTTGCGGAATATATTGTAAAAATAAACTTAGACAATTCGTTCTTCCTTATAGTTTTGTAGATTAACTTGAGCGTACTTTCTAGTTTTAACATTCTTGCTTTGTAACCTAAATTTTCTTGTTTTGTTTGGACATGTGTTGTTATTTCTTTCATAACTTCTTTTTTTAGGGATTTGTGCTAAAATACAAGACCCTATTGCAATCACGATCTCCAAAACTGTAGAGGCTACAGCCATGAAACTTTGTAGAGAGGTCAGAAGTGGTGACTTCTTGAAAGTTCAAGGGTGGCGGTCTCCCCATATAGGAAAGTGGCCCCCCAAAAAAAAATTTTACCATTGGTAGTCGAGTAGGGTGTCGTTGGAAAGGACTCAATGAGATCTTTTCAAAACAAGTCTTAAATTTGCCTTATCGGTACCGAGGGGGGCAGGGGAAGGGGAAATGTATGAACTTTTCGCGTACCCTCCTCTCGCGATTGGACAGCTTCCATCCGAAAATTCTGAAAAAATCATGAATGTAGGCCTTTATGAGTATAACAACAACAAATACATGAAAAGTTGAAATTCGCTCAACTTTGTTAGGAATAGTATGATTTATCGATTTTATTTCTTCTTGAACAAAATCTTAACGGTACCCTTAAATTTAATAAAATTCAGCACACAAATGATGACTTATAAGATTGATCTTTTCTGAAATTTTCATAAAGATCGTAACGTATTTGAGGAAGTTATAGCGATTTGAATTTTCCTGTATTACTATGGAACAATATGCGCTGTATTACTATGGAAACATATGGCTGTGGCTCCATATGCGCTTTTTACCGACATAGATACTACAGCTTTGCTAGGATTTGCATGAACATTTCAGAAACGATAGGTATCATGAATATCTTTGAGAATCGGTTAGTGGTATCAGTAATCGTAAAGCAAAATAGTGGTGTTATTAATATGGCAATGTTTATTTGGAAATGTTTAAGTTGGCAACAATACAAATATTATATGTTGTTCAAATGTCTATGTTGGTATGTTTTTCTTTGTATCACTTCCGTTCTACTCTTCCTAAAAATCAACACATTTTATCAGTGAATTAAATAAAAGACTAGTGTGTTCATCACAAAAGTGCTTTCTTTTTATTTCAAACATCAGGTTATGGGCCCAGGCACATATAACAGCTTGATGTAGATTGATGTTATTTACGGCGGCAGGAAAATCGGCGAGAAGGAAAAAGTGAGGTTAATTCACTACAGTTTGCGGCATCGTGATCAGGCTCGGGCACTGTGTAACATCGTCGATGATGGAGGGAAATAACAATAGCGCCAATGTGATCAAGTTAGAAGGGGCCAGAAATTGGAATAAATGGAAATTCCAAACAACAGTACAGTTGAGGGGCCATGGATGGTTAAACATTGTGGAGGGAAAACAAGTGAAGCCCGAAGTGGCCAGTGAGATATCTGCATGGGAATCTAAAGATGCCAAAGCGCAGATGTTATTGGTAACACGAATGTCGGAAGAGACAATGTTACATATCATTACATGTACGAGTTCTGCCGAGATGTGGCGAAAACTCCACAGTGTATATGAAAAGAAAACTGAGACCAGTGTGCACATTATACAACAGTGATTTTTCCAATACAAGTTTGAAAGAGGTATCGACATGACTGTTTTCTTATCTAAGATACAAGAACTACAAAACCAATTAGACAAATGGGTGAAGAAATCTCAGATAAATTTGTAATCACAAAAGTGCTAATGTCGTTACCAGACGATTATAAACATTTTATTTCGGCTTGGGAGTCGGGGCCTGATGTCAAACAAACGTTTGATAATCTAGTGGCAAGACTACTGATTGAAGAAGAGCGAGTAAAAGAGAAGAACGAAGGAGCACAGCAACACCTTCTGCATTTTTTGTGAAAAATAAAGGACCATCAAAAGTTTTCAAATGTGGTAAAAGTGGACAGTATCAAACCGAGAGTAAAAGTAACAATAAAACTAACAGTGACGGGAACGTGAGTAAGAATAATAACTGTTTCTATTGTGGCAAGTTCGGACATTTTAAAGCTCAGTGTCGTTTTCAAAAACAAAAAATTTTAAGAAGTGAAAATAAAACGAATAGTAACGCGTTCGTGGTATCTAATCTGTCGCATCAACTGCAAAAATCTAAGTGGCTAGTCGATTCTGGCACTACTGAACATATGTGTCGAGACCGTGCATTGTTTACATCATTCTCAAATACTTCGCCAAACCCTGTAATCATCGGTAATGGAGCAGTGATAAATGCGATTGGTTATCGACGGATGGCAGTTCAAGTATCGAACGGAAAGGAGTGGATTGACAGAGTGTTGTATGTTCCTGAGTTAAAAACGAATCTGTTTTCGGTCGATCGCGCCACAAATAAAGGTTATGTCATAGTGACAGATGACAGCTCATGCAAATTCTTCAAGGCAAATAAAATTTGCGCGGTTGCGAAAAGAATTGGAAATTCGTTTTATTTGGATTTACGCTATAATACGATTAATAATTGTGAAATATCGAGTACTGCAGAACTAGCGTCGAACGATTTAAACGAGTGGCACAGAAGATTGGCGCACCAAAACTTCACCTACGTCAAAGATACTTTGCGGAAAAACAACATTGAGGTTAAACGAACATCCAACCCGGTGGGTAAAAGTTGCTTGATTTGGAAAAAACACAGATTGCCATTCAATAGAAGCGAATACAAGAGTACCAGGACATTTGAATTAATTCATGCTGATACATGCGGTCCCATGGAAGAATCGTCAGTTGGTGGGTCAAGATACTTCGTTGTGCTGAAAGATGATTATTCGAATTTCAGAAGTGTGTATTTTGTAAAGACAAAAGATAAGATTAAGTATATAATTGAGGACTTTATAAATAAGGCCGAGAATAGTACTGGAAACAAGGTGAAGACATTCAGAAGTGATAATGGCCTGAAGTTTGTGAACAGGAATGTGAAGGAAATGTTTACAAGGCGTGGAACAACACACCAAACCACAGTCCCATACACCCCAGAACAGAATGGCAAGGCTGAGCGAGAAAACAGGACATTGCTGGAAGCGGCCATGAAAGAAATTTTTCAAAGAAATTATGGGCTGAAGCCATAAATACTGCAGTGTTCGTGTTGAACAGGACTGGGAAGAGCCATGATGATGGGCGATCTCCATTTGAGGTATGGACTGGGAAAACATATTATATCCATGAGTTAAGAGCCTTTGGTACAGACGTATATGCACACTTTCCAAAAGAGAAGAGACTGAAGTGGGATACGAAAGGAGAGAAGGGATTGATGGTCGGATATGAGGAAGATGTGAAAGGTTATCGTATTTACTATCCTGAAAAGAATGTGGTGGAAACAAAAAGAGACATTGTATTCTTACAGCAAGAAGAGAAGGAAAAACATCAAGTGAAGAAAGGTGAAGAGCAAACTGTTGTTTCCTTAAATCTTGAAGAGGAGACATTGCAAGAGAATAGTCCCGAGACAGATATTGATGAAATAACAACCCTTGACCACAATGAGATAGAGACAACCCACACAAGTAATATCTTAGGAGATAACTCGGAAGATGACAGTGACTACCTGCCATGCAGCGAAGAAGAACATCTATTGGACGGAATTGATTCACCCATAGAAAGGGAAAGGTGTAAGCGTGAGCGTAAACAAACTGATTTCTACAAGTGTAACAATGTGCAGTCGGACCAAATCGAATGTGATGCCATCACATATGATGATGCCATGAGCCAGGGAACTTAAGACTCTGAGTGACAATAATACGTGGGAATTTTGTAAATTACCTGTAAGTGCAAAGCCCATAAACAGCAAATGGGTTTTTAAAATAAAAAATATAAATAATGTCAAGGAGTACAAGGCTAGGCTAGTTGCTAGGGGGTTTGAACAACAAGATATAATCAACTTAAGTGACATTTATGCCCCAGTTGCTAAGCTAGCAACTTTCAGGTTGTTTGTAATAATTGCAACAAAATATAATTTACCTATATACCAGATGGATGTCACTGGGGCTTTTCTATATGGTGATATTAAAGAAAATGTATTTGTAAGTTTACCAGAAGGGGCCTACAAAGGAAAGAATAATATTGTAAAGTTAAACAAGCCATTGTACGGGTTGAAAAGTTCACCTAAATCCTGGAATATTAAAGTTAATTCTGTATTAACTAGAGAAGGCTTTATAAGGTCTACATGTTATCCATGTTTGTATAAAAAGTATAGTGGTAAAGATAAAGCATTTGTATTTATATATGTAGATGACTTGATAATCTTTGGAAGTAATAAAAGTGAGGTCACTAGCCTTAAAACAATGTTAAACATAAAATTCAAAATGAAAGATTTAGGGCAAATTTCAGAATTTTTAGGAATACATGTAGAGCAAAACTTTCAAAATGGTATAACTACATTACCACAAAGAAATTACTTAGAAAATGTATTAAAAAAATTTAATATGGAAAATAGCAAACCTATGTTGACGCCTTTGGATAGTATCTTTAATACTGAAATATTTGGTTTAAACACTTATTGCGATATAGACATTGAAGGAATCTGTAGGCAAATTATTGGCTGTTTGATGTATGCTGTCTCAGGCACTAGAACTGACCTGTTCTTTGCAGTTTCCTTACTAACTAGATATCAGAAATGTGCCAATAGTACATTACTTAGTGCACTTAAGAGAGTATTGCGCTACGTGAAGCATACTTTAGATTATAAAATAGTTTACAAGTGTAATGATAGTGTATTGCAAGACTACTGTGATGCCGATTGGGGAGGTGATCAGAGGGACAGAAAGTCCACATCTGGCTATTTGTTCACTTTTGAAAATTGTTTGGTTATGTGGTGTTCAAAGAAGCAATCTTCTGTAAGCTTGTCTTCTACTGAAGATGAATATGTTTCTATGAGTATGGCAGCAAGTGAAGCGTGCTGGCTTGTTCATTTATTACATGATTTGGATGTTCAAAATGATAGCCCAGTTAAGTTGTATTGTGACAACCAAGTCAGCTATTTTGAATGCAAGTACAGACTCAGTCAAACGTTTTAAACACGTTGACATTAGATACCACTTCATTAAAGATTTAAGAGGTTTGGATCGTAGTAGTCTTTGCGTATAGACGTCTTTTAAATCGCTCCTGTCAAAAGTTTTCAAAAATTAAATTAATTTTTTAAAAAAGTTAGTCCGAAGTTAATTTTTATCGGAAAAAATCTTATATTGTCGAAGTAATCGACTCAGGAAATTTCTATCGAATATTTTTACTTCGATTGGTAACGAAAAACAAATTCACAAAGAAAATTTCGCCACTGGTATGGAGGAGCCCGACGGCTTCCCACCGTTGGGGCAACCTGGGGAAACGACGAATACGAAACTGGCGACAATCACTAAAAGAAAACATAACGAAGAAAACTCCGTAGATGGAGGGTGCAAGCTGCAAATAATAGCGGATAATCAACAAATGGCCAAATTGCAGAAAGAAAATGATGAACTAAGGCAAGAGATACAGTCTCTCAAGGATCTTTTCAAGCAAGGGATGAAGCCTCAAAAGACGCAGCCACAAAATCAATGGCAACAGGTAACAAAGCCGAAGAAAAGTGCAAAGCAAGTAAATCCAGAGGAAGATCTAAGTGCTGGTAGCACCAACGAGAGCCAAAATTATTTTGCAGCGCTGGAGGGATTAACCGAAGATATGGAAATCGAAGAAAACATCAGAGGTAATTTTAATCAAGATAATGACGTTAATTTCATTCAATATATAAAGAACAAAAATAAGGAGAAAAAACCAGCCCGCAGTTCTGCTGGTTCCTCTGAAAAAGCTTCCAACAAGACAGAAAAAGTTCCGCCAATCAACGTGTTCGGACAAACCGGGAAAGATATGGTTCGGCTATTGGCAGCCGAAAATAAACTGGCCAATTTCGAAATCAAAAGAGTTAATGCCGAAAAATTAACTATAAGGACGAAATCACTGGTTGATTTCAAGTCAGCCAAAGATGCGCTGATTTCTGGGGAGGTTCCACACTTCACCTATACCCCAAAAAGTGAAAAGTATCAGACCTTCTTGTTGAAGGGTTTGGACAGCGGAGAGGATACGGTCGATCTTCTTCAGGTGCTCAAGGAGGCTGCACCAGATATTGATTTTGTTTCAGTCAAAGCCTTTGCGACAAGAAGGTCGACCATAGAAAGGAAGAATTTACCACTTTACCTGGTACAAATTGCAAATAAGAGCAGTCCAAGTGCCCTTCAACAAATAAGGTACTTAAATTTCAGAGTGGTGAGGTGGGAACGCCTCCAGAAAAGAGAAGTCAACCAGTGTTACCGGTGTCAAAGATTTGGACATTCGGCTGCCAATTGTGCCATGCACTATCGTTGCGTTAAATGCAAAGTCGTTCATGCTCCCGGTGAGTGCAAATTGGCTCAGACGGAGCCTAAAGAAAAATTATACTGCGTTAACTGCGGTGTTTTTGGTCACCCAGCATCATATCGAGGATGCTCCCGATATCAAGATGCAAAAGTTAAATTTGCTCCAAAGCAAACACAAGTACACCGTAATATCATACCTCTCAACTTCGTCAAGCCCGGAGTATCATTTGCACTCGCCGCTAGAGGACCAGCAGAAAATGCTGGAAATAATGTAAATAATGTAAGTGGCAATAATGAGCTGCTTCTCAAAATTTACCAGCAACTTAATTCTTTATCGGAGAGAATCGACAAACAAGATTCAAAAATTAACTTTGCTTTTCAGCGTTTAGGTCTTTCAAATGCCTAATAATAACTTGTCATCCAGTCATATTCCCATGGATAGGCTTCGCCTCATATCGATCAACGTCAACTCTATCGTTGCTATACATCGACGTGATTATCTCCTTGAATTTGTTGTTAAGCAAAAGCCTGACATCATACTTCTCACTGAAACAGACCTCAATTCATGGCATACCATGGAATTCAAAGATTTTGCATTCGTAAGAAACGATAGGGTAATAGGTGATGGGGGAGATGGCACCGGGATATTGGTTAGAAGACCCTATTGTTTCCAAAATATTGAAAAAGTCGAATTCAAAAACTTTGAATTTCTTGAAGTGTCCGTCACCAAAATTTCACTGCCAGGTGGGGATAACCTCTTCGTTATCTCTGCCTATGCAACTGGTCAAAATGTTCTCAAGTTCAAGGAGGAACTCAATTCCTTGTTTGAAATACTCGAATTGAACAGGCAGCATAATTATTATATTTTCCGGTGACCTGAATGCCAAGCATACATCATGGCTAAACGCCACCAATAATCCAAGAGGTGTATTCCTGAAATCATGGATAACAGAGAACCAAATTGAATACAGGTGCAACCTATATGGGTCGGAGTTCCCAACATACCCTAGGACAAATTCATATTTGGACCTCTGCATTGCTGACGCAAGACTTGAATTCAGCTTTAATAGTCCTCAACGGAAACTGCAGGTGCTTCCTTACGATAGCGACCATAACGCAATCGTAATGGAAATCAAGGGATGATTTCTTCCTCATTCCAGTTCAACATGAAAACCATCGGTTGAATTTCAAAAAAACAGACTGGGGAAAGTTTCAAAAGAAGTTTAATTGGGAGTACCAGAAGCAATGTCCTCCTTCTGATGATGGCAACGCTTGCTCAATGGTTCCTAATAACAGAAATCTAACTGACGATGAAATAGATAGCTGATCAGTATCTGTACTACACTGAACATGTTAAAATCATGCTCAGTAAGGCACTAAAAGCAGTCATGGCCCTTCGGCGACTCTTTCATTCCAGATACATTGATCAAAAAGTCAAAGTTATTTGTTACAAGACCCTGGTTAGGCCAGTTTTGACATACGGATGCCAGATCTGGTACAACCAGAGTGCTAGTACAATGGAAAGATTAAGAGTTTTCGAAAGGAAATGTCTTCGTGCATGTACTGGTTTGTACAGAAAGCCTGAGACGGATTGGAAGCACTATATATCGAATAGAAAAATTTATCAAACCGCTCAAGTGACAAGAGTCGATATCTTCATATTGAAACTTCTTCGGAATCATATCGCAAGATCTGTAACTGTGAGTGAAAACCCTTGGATTTCACAGCCGTTCCACCCTACAGACGGGTATATTGTGACTTGCCTCACTACTGGCTTCGTTCCTCCAGAAGCATTCGTGTATTTGGACGTGAATCGATATATTTTTGATTCTGACGGCGTCCCAATCATATATCAAATATACCGACGGGCCACCGATAAGAAGATAAAATATCCTCCGAATCTGAGTTCACGAGACCAACAATTCCAATGGAGATACTCATTTGCTAGATTCGTTGAGGCTGGTCGAGCTGAGATGGAGCAATCTAGGTATTGGTGGCTGAATGACAATATCTAAATTATTCGTGTTTATTTTCTGTTTTTGTGCTTTTTCTCGTTACTTAGTTTTTTAGATTCATCTCATTATTGCTACATCTAGTGTTGTTGTTTATTTTTATTATAATTTAGGCATAGGTTTCAATATAAGGTAACGTTTTTTTTGTTTTTTTTTTGATTGAACTTATTTAGAATTAGGGTGTAACATATTAGGTATAGGATATAAGTTCATTGTTGTGTTAGTAATATAAGTAATTTTTGAATAATGCTGGTTGGTTTTTTCTCCTTTTTCCAATTGAATCAAAAAATATGAAATAATCTTAATTTAAATTTGCAAGTGTATTTTTTTCATTAAATGTGTTTAACTGATAACGTATAAATTTAGAGAGCCATTTGGGCCATTAAGTTTTTTATAGTTTTATTGTTTGGAATTTGCTTTATATTTTTTTAAAAAATTTATAACGATTAGTATTAAATAAAGCGCTTTTGACTTTGACTTGACATTAAAGATTTAATCAAAAATAATAAAATTAATATTCAGTACATAAATACATGCGAACAATTGGCAGACATGCTAACAAAGTCATTAAGTAAGGAGTTATTAATTAAGTTTCTGACAAAATGCAATGTCAAATAGAAAGGAAGTAGAGAATTAAAAATGTTTCCAGTCATATGTTGATGTTAATTTAGATTAATTTGTTTAAAATGCATAAACATTGAGAAGGGTGTTATTAATATGGCAAAGTTTATTTGAAAATGTTTAAGTTGGCAACAATACAAATATTATATGGTGTTCAAATGTCTATGTTAGTATAAGTTTTTCTTTGTATCACTTCCGTTCTATTCTTCTAAAACTCAACACGTTGTATCAGGGAATTTAATAAAAACCTAGTGTGTTTATCCCAAAAGTGCTTTCTTTTTATTTCAAACATCAAGTGGCTGTTTTAAATGCGAAGATTGAATAATTTTGAGGATTGAATAAATTTGAGGTTTAACGTTTAAGGTGCATGCTTTGATTACTTGATTCAATTTAATGAATGACTGAAGATGAGTACCTACATTTAATGCTCATAGGTGAAACAAGTCGAAGAGGCAGGAGAGAGCTCCTAGCAAAAGGAATTTGTAACCATTCTAGGATTTGAAAAAATAGGCCATGAATCGATGATTACAGTACAGGGGAGTGTCCCCTGAAAAAAATTTCATCAAAGGCAGCCGATATGAGCATCAAATGTAAGTTCTTTATGAGAGCTTTTCAAAACAGTTCATAAACTGACAGTTTTTGTTTCAGTGGTGGAAATGCATGAAAGATGTGTTTCCTTCCTTGCGAATGGACACCTGTGATTTAAAAAATATCAAAAATTTATCAAGGGAGATATTTATGGGTATAACAACAAATACCTCAGAAGTCACTGCATTTTGTAAGTTGAGTACAAAACCCTTCTGACATGAGCGTAGGACTGTCTACCCAACTTGTTCTATATTATAATTGGATTTTTCTAATCTGTATATAGAATTCTGAACATAAATAAATAGACGTACACCAAATTTTAGGTGACTTTAAGCAAGCATACAACAGTATTGATCGTAACGTACTGTACCAAATAATGCTTTTCTTTGATATCCCAGCTAAATTAGTCCGTTTTACCAAAATGACAATGACGTCGACGACCTCCCAAGTCCGCATCAATAACCAACTCACCAATGCTTTTGACATCAATAACCAACTCACCAATGCCTTTGACACAAATATCGGACTAAAGCAGGGAGATGGGTTGGCCCATTGCTATTCAATTTGGCTCTGGAGTACGTCATAAGGAAGCTACCTATCGATACGCGAGGTGCATTACTATAAAAGTCGAGTCAAGTAGTAGCCTATGCGGATGACATCAACATTTTGTCACGGTCATTATTAACAACTATCAAAGAACTCTTCCCCCGAAACTCGACAGCGAAGCCGAACTAGTAGGGCTACAAATCAATGAGAATAAAATAAAGTTCTTGACGTGTCGAGGAAAAATACCACAAGCACACAAAATATCACACTTGGCGAATATGGAATCGAAAATGTGAGCGAATTTGTGTATTTAGTCGCCAAAATAACGAGGGCCAGTAATGAAGGAGACGAAATACAACGAAGAATACAGCTCGCAAATAAAATATTTTATTCAGTTTTGACGATCTTGAAGACCACCTGCATACACAGGAGAACAAAGCTCCAAGTATACAAATCTGTGATAAGACCTGTGTTATGCTATGGGTGTGAATCATGGACCCTAATACAAGCATCCCCAAATAGCGACAGGTCGTCCTGAGGCGAATAATCGGAGCGTAGCTAGACGTTAACCAATGGCGAATTCGATACAACCATGAGCTGTATGAAATTTTTGACGAGCCTGAGGTTTCAAGGATTGTCAGACTGCGGATGCTGCAATGGGCTGGACACATGAATCGTATGGACGAACAACGTATACCCAAAAAGGTATTCGTTTGGAGTACTGAAGGCCGGAGACCAGTGGAGAAACCGAGGAAATGCTGGTCTGACTCGGTCGACGAACAGTTCATCGCTGCTGGGACACGGTCAATGGAGAGGGACTGTCGTGCTAGGAAGAAGAAGAAGAAGGCTAGGCTTGGACTGTCGCGCCATAGATGATGATGTGTATAAGCAGCAAGTTTATGTTTTTATTTTACACGTCTTTAGATACAGAAATGACTCAAAGCAGATAAAAGAAAGGCCCGATGGCTTTTAAAGAGAATTGGCCTGCGGATATTAAATCACCAAAATAATGGACTTTTCTGTTGTTTTTACGAATTCTTTCTGATTCGAACGTCAAAATCAGAATTTTCTGATCATTTGGGAATAATTCAATGCATTTTATAATTTAGAAGCAAATCATTATTTATTTAGCTTGAATCCAAGGATAAAATCAATTTCTTGGTATCGGTGCTGAGCCCGTATCTCCGTTTTTAGACATTGAATAGCAATCATTTATTAGTCTATTATATGCAAGTAAAGCACCGATTCCATACAATTTTTAATTCAGCCTTTTTAGTTTTAGTTTAGTTTTTTAGTGGTTTTAACGATGTTAATTGTGAGTCACATCTTAACCTCAAGTTTTTCGCCCAACTTAATTTGACATTTCATTGTTTCAGTGTTTGACAAATTCAACCATGGAGAGGTACACAATTGAGCAGCATGTTAAAGTTGTTTAAGCCTTTTACAAAAATGGCCGTTCAGATAAAAATTAATTTCGTGCACTTCATGATTTTTTTGGTCAGCATAATCGATCAAATGTGTCCACAATCGGGAGGATTGTGCGCAAATTTCAACAAACCGGGTCTGTAGGAAATGTGAAATCACCTGTGCATGCTTGACCATTTCGTTCTGCGGAAAACATTGCTGTTGTTCGGGATAGTGTGGCAGAAGAGCCGTCAACCCAGTTTCGTCGTCGTGGCCAACAATTGAACATCTCACGAACATCACTGATGCGTATTTTGAATAAAGATTTGAATTACACGCTTACACGGTTCAATTGACTAAAGAGCTGAAGCCTACTGACCATTTCAAGCGTCGGCAATACGCCGTATGGTTGGTTGAACAGACAGAAGGGAATGGGGACTTTACAAAGAAAATCATCTTCAGCGACGAGGCACACTTTCATCTCAGTTGATTCGTTAACAAGCAGAATTGCCGCATTTGGGCAAATGAGAATCCACGAGTGATTGTTGAAAAGCCGATGTATCCACAAAGAGTGACTGTTTGGTGCGGTTTACGGGCTGGCGGCGTCGTCTGGCCGTACTTCTTCGAAAATCAAGAGGGCCAAGTAGTTACCGTGACTGGTGTTCGCTACTGCGAGATGATAAGGGACTTCTGTGGCCAGAAATAGAGGTTATAGACCTGGACGATATGGGGTTCCAACAGGATGGTGCCACTTGCCACAGCCAACGAAACAATGGCTCTTTTGTGCGAGAAATTCAATGGCTGTGCTATCTCACGTTGTGGCGCTGTTAATTGGCCGCCACGATCATATGATTTGACACCGTTGGACTTCTTTCTCTGGGGATATTTAAAAGAAAAAGTGTTCGTCAATAAGCTATGTACAATTCATGAGCTAAAGGATGAGATAATTCAGCACATTAACGACATTGAACCTCAATTATGTGTCAGAGTCATTGAAATATAGACCATCGGAAAGAAATATGCCACCGTAGTCGCGACGAGCATTTGGGCAATATTTTGTTTCACACATAATTGTCATAGATCCTTCTATTATAATAAAATTCTTAACATAATTCTCTGGAATCTTTTTGTTTTATTTACAATTAACATTGTGCGTTTTGGTTGGACCACCCTTTATAAACTCTTTCTTAGCGATTAGAGTATTTCACCTTGACAAACAATAAATCCAGTTCTTCGTACACAGTTTCATTTGCCAATATTCACATCCTTTTAGCATATATGTACCTTAAGCTAAGAACCCAAGGATTAATCATTTGCAATCTAAGCTTTTCTAAAAGTAACGGGTAACCAAAATAAATAAAAATACATAAACCTCGCCAGGATGCTTGCAAACATGTTACTGGTATCATCCTGGTCACTTCGTCAGGAAAACTTCAAGTTTGATTTACTGAATTTCGGATACCAGTCAACTATTGAATGCTTTATGCTGGTTTTGCACAAATTATATGCCAACTTCGAAATTCATTTACAATTTTAGATATCTTCAAATGCCTCGAACATTTTACGTTCTTCGATTGGCATAAAGCAAAGATTAGTTTATAAACAAATATTCAAAATTTGTAACTGATACTAGAAAGTCTTCACAACATGACGCATCTCCCCCGAATGAAAGATGAGAAGGACGTGAAAATGATAAGATTTAGAATAAATCAGCGAAACCTGTTCATAAAACCTGTACATGTAATAGCAATTTCTAATTTTAGAGGTACCAGCATTCAGTATGGCCAAATTTCTAATGATCTGATAATTTGGCTTGTTATCTGTGTTAGTTCAACTAACCTATGCACTCAAATTGATCCAGGCTGGTAATTAGAAGCTATTGTAGATGTTCTATGCATCACTGAGCATTAAATTCAGATTAAAAGGCTCATATGGGTTATGCGTATGGTTGATTATGGTGGCAATAGGAATTAGAGGATTGCACGACTTTCAATTGTTTTTTATTTCCTTAATCTTTGTACTGAGGATCAGAAACTCACAGCGTAGCATCTTGTATGCTTATGACCTAGATACCCAAATAAATTTAGTATATCGGAGGCCTTAAAATTTTGCTAGTTCAAAAACATTTCCTAATCACTGCACTGCAACGAAGTGGACTTCGGAATCAAAGGTGCCTTTGAGAAGTCTCATAAATATGCAGATAATCGAAAAGGCTTCGACAGTCTCCCTGAATCTCTTGACTAATATAATTTTGGCGGGTGTGGACTGCACTATTCATTATGTCACCACAAACTGCGTCACAACAAAACACACAGCCCAGTGCAGACTAGGAAGTGGAATTCATTGCACAACCAATTATCCTTTCGTATCCTGATGGACGATATGGACTTGAGATTCATGCAACAGTGCATGGCGGCCCCAATTGCATTTTGCAGGTTATATCTACGTGCAAGTTGGCACACATTCCAACCAAGTCATAATCATCACAAAACCACAAGAATTTTCCGACTTTTTTTAAACTACCATCACTTTTCGTCGAAATAACATGGAAATTTATCTACTCAGGGCATTTTTGCGTCTCAAAGCCAAGTTGGCGCGGAAATCTCGCCCAGTACTACGTCGCCTCGAGCACCCTCCGGTGAGATATTCGAATGCCATTGGGGCAAAAATTGGTTGGCATTCCGCGACCCGTCATTGTACAATTCTATCGCTCTGCCGTGGATAGATTCTCATTGGAATGAAAATTAAGACTTCACACATCTGATTGCGATATATCACAGTGCACCAAAGTGTCGCATTTGGGATTATCAATGCGAAAATTTTCATCGAATTCGCGACTCATGTGGCGACTACTCGCGCCTCGAAAAATCAAACTTACCAGACGAATCTCGGTATAGGTAATCGCATTCGTTCGTCATATGTGACATGGTTCACATTGAATTCATAAATAGAAAAGCCTCAGCCGCTATGTCCTGATCCGGCCAACGGGTCTAGAACACACAAAAACCGCCAAAATTCTTCCGGAAAAATTACTTGACACCACAGCATAAACTCAAAATGGCGAGTTCGGAATGGCCTCGCAAGCCGTCCGCAAGCACTTTTTTGCCGACGATTTTATCGTTCTTCCCGCAAAGTAAATTTCACTAAAACTTAACCACTCGACGCGCGAACGTTCCAGCTTTTATATGCGCTAATTTACAGATCGATAAGTGCACGCGTTTAGAAATACCAACCACTTAAATTTAGGGCATTTAGTGCAAATTTTCGATTTTAGTTGATGCTGATGGAGAAACTCGGCGCGGTAATCCGAGCGACAGCTGATTCTTTCGTGAGCGCGCCATTCTCCGCTACACAACACATCAAAAATCGGCGGTGAAGTTGGGCGTATAGACATTTTGCTGACAATCAGGTGGCGCTTACGGTGGAAAATACGGGCGGATGTTGTGAAAACGGTTGAGCGGAAATGCAATTGGCATAATATTCTGAGGGATTTTGTGATAAATTAATCAAGCTTTGTGGCAATTGGTGATTGAAAAAGGTTCAAAGGAACCCATAGAATTAGGATAACATAATTTATATTCAAGATTTCAAAAGTGGAATTTTTAATTCATTTTTTAAGGGTGGGGCTCAAATTTATATGAAATAAAATTTAGATATGTCTTTCCTGATACTTAAGCTGTGCATAAGAAATTTTATATGACAGGATTTAGCTTAACACGTAAGTTAAACACCAAAACATTAACCCATCGATCGAAGTTAATATATATTTATATATGTGAACTATGTAATATGAAGATAAGGTTATGTAGAGTCGATTGGTATAAACGATTGGATATATAGTATACGGTCTTAGTTATCCATGAACGCATGTACGCTTTTCAATTTAAAGTATTTTGTTGGAAAAGAGATGAAATTGATTCAGATTTGCAATTTTAAATCTTAATTTTTGCAATATCAATATAGGCTCCAAACTCAATGATCAATTTTTTGCCTTTCTTGATCAGGATGTCCCTTACCGTGGCAGATCCGTTAAATTTGTTGAAGAAAACAAACTCGTCTCTATTTATTTTACATATCTCACTGTATAATCGATCAGTTAGTTTATGGAACATTATGAGTCTCTAAGAAACAAAAACAAATTGAGTATTGTGGAGCGGATAAGGTCAGCTTTTAATACAAATTAAAAGTAAATCGGCAAAGAAATCACGTAAATGAGACAGAATCTGATTTGAACGAATATTGACTATGTGGTGAGTATACGTTTGGAAGAAAAAAATCGATAACAGACCACATTTTTTTAAGCAATAGAAAGAAAAGAAAAGAGTTTAAACTGAATTGGCATGATTTTTGATTACAAGACACAGATTCGGCTGACTGATTTTTGGGTGAACTAGAATGATATGCGAGTTGCTCAATAACTGGCAGGTTGAGCTGGATGGACGTAGGAATTACTGAAAATAAAAAAATTAAATTCCTTTATTTAAGCGCTATTTATTGTTGAATTTATTATCCAGATACCAATATTTCGAAGATAAGTTATCTTCTTCATCAGTGGCGTGTTTTGAAGCTTTTCTTACAATCATCCGAGTATTTGGACGTAATACATTCAATGAGAAAAAGATACATCAGGTAATAAAACAAAATACGGACGGGAGAAATTACAAGCAATTATAATACAACTAAAGATTAGCTGACACAGGTACAGTTATAATGCAATTAAGGGTTAGCTATGGCAGGTAGAATAATTACGAAGATTTTATTGCAAGGTTATATGTAGTGATATGGGTGTATATAAAAGTCCGTGAAGGACTGCAGCGATGATCTGCTGCCTCGGCGAGAGAGAATGGTGGGATTCGCCGAGATTGACCTTGTCTGAGGATGCATGAATGCGCTGGCAGATCAGTATTGCGGTGTCGTGGGGCAGGTTCTTTTCCCCAGCACAAGACCCACTACAAAAAAATTTCGCATTCACAAATTGAAAAGATATAATGCGGATTAACTGGCGTTGAGGCCGAGGTAACCTACTAAGGTTGGAAATTGCTTATAGCCAGTAACATACTGGGCCAGACGGACTTGAGTGGGCTTCGTCTCACACCCGGTCACGATCGGTAAACGCTAAGACCGGTTTTAATTTCATAGTTCAACATTATTATTTCAGAACAATATCACACAAAAAATGTATTGTTATTTAATTCAAATCGGTTTCAAATAATACATTCAATAGATTTTAATGTATTGTTTTATAGTAGTCAAGGAAAATCATGGTGTAGAAAAAGTTATGATTTCAATTTCAATAGATCATTCGAATGTGCTTTGTACTTTATCTTTTAAAATTGGAGTGGTGTGTTTATATTTGTATCAGATTTGGGTGCTTGGAGGAAATGTGAGTTATCGCATTATAATTGACTTGATAGTAAATGTAATATGGATCTTCGTTTCTTACAATTCAAATGCAGATTCGAACTAAATTAATTTGAGTGATAAACATGATTGCTATTGATGTATACTTATTATGCTTTGGTCTTTCTTATTCATTGAGAAAAATTGATGGGCGTAAGGCGCACTCGCAAATAAGGACCCGATTATATAAGTTCGAAACTAATTCAAATAGTCCATATCTGTATGTATGTTTGTGGCCAAGTATATACGAGTAGATGAAATACTGTTAAATTGGCGTTTTTTTTGGCACACACAAGCAAAGTGAAAAATATATAATTATTGGCTAGTATATAAAAAATATAAATATGGCCATTTTGATTTAACATTATATATATGTCATTTTGAAGGTACATTTGACAGCTATCAAAATCAGTCAACAAAACAATTTTATCTTGTGTGCATCATTCTTATTTTTCACGATAAATAACTTCGAAAATTGGAGAAAAAGACAGCATTTGCGGGAGGTTATGTTGGCTCATTTTTTTGCAAAGAAAACTGCTGCAGAAAGTCATCGTTTGCTTGTAAAAGTTTATGGCGACGATGTTTTAGTGAAAATACAGTGTTTTGAATGGTTTCAACGCTTCAAAAGTGTCGATGTTGACATCAAAGAAAAAGAACGCCAAGGTCAGCCAAAAAATTTTGAAGACGAAGAATTGGAGACGCTACTCGATGAGGATTCGTGTTGAGAGTGACTCAGCAAGCCATTTCAAAACGTTTGAAAGCCGCTGGATACATTCAGAAGCAAGGTAATTGGGTCCCCTATGAGTTGAAGCCGAGAGACGTTGATCGGCGCTTCTGTATGTCTGAAATACTGCTTGAGCGCCATAAAAAGAAATAATTTTTGCATCGGATTGTGACTGGGGATGAAAAATAGATCCATTATGACAATACCAAGCGCAAAAAGTCATACTTGAAGCCCGGCCAACCAGCAAAATCAACGGCGAAGCCAAACATCCATGGCGCCAAGGTTATGCTGTGTATTTGGTGGGATCAGAAGGGGCCGTTATATTATGAGTAATTGAAATCGGGCCAGACAATCACAAGTGACCTGTATCAAACACAATTAATACGTTTGAAGCGTGCCATCATCAAAAAAACGCCGGGATATGCGACCAGACACGAGGCTATAATTTTTCATCATGACAACGCTCGGCCGCATGTTGCAAGACCCGTGAAAAACTATTTGGAAAATAGTGGATGGGAAGTTTTGGCCCACCTACCTTATAGTCCGGACCTTTTTTTTGTGGTAGGGAGGTGAAGGCATTTACGCCCGCCGAGTCTGGCAGTGTGGGACTCCCATGGAGGATACCCTTGGACTACCCACTAAACACCTCCCCTGTCAATCTGAGAACCTAGCCTGGAACCGTTTGACACATTACTTCGGGCTAAGCCTCGTTTCTCTATGCGTTTAGGTGCCACCGGGCTACAGGGATCCCTTTTCCAGCGGAAGGAGGGGAAGGGAGAGGGATTTCTAGAAAAGAGACCCCTCCGCCCTGGACGCCTCCAGGTGCTCATATATTTTCCTTTTTATCTTAAGGACTGCCCGAGCATAATGTGCCACACAGTTCCATTTGTCAACGGATGTGAGCATCTCTCCAGTGAGTTCATCCGGAGAGAGATCTCCCATTTCTTCAATGAGGTCACGGCGCTGCCTTTCCTACTTCTTGCATACAAAAAATGTGTGGTAGGCATCATCGACCTCTCCAGCACGGAATATGCATCCACAGGAGACCGTGACTTACCAATCTTGTGCAGGTAAGACCGAAAGTATCCATGTCCACTCAGTAGCTGAGTTAGATAGAAGTCAGTCTCACCATGCCTTCGATTGAGCCACGGCCTCAGGTCACCAATAAGGCGTGCGGTCCACCTACCTTTTGTATCGCTCACCCAGGACTGTTGCCAATCACTGAGTGAGCGTTCTCGTTCTTCGTGGGTGACAGCATCTCTGTCGCATTCGTTCCTCCGCAGGTAGATTCTGCAGCGCTCCTTGGCAAGGAGGGCAATGGGTATCACTCCTGCGATGACCAGCACTGCCGACTCCGAGACAGTCCGATATGCAGATGCAATCTGCAGCGCTCCTCGTCGCTGCACCTGTGCCAAGCGCTTTCGATACAGCTCCTTGTTGAGAGCCTCACACCATATTTCTGATCCGTACAACAGCACAGATTGTACTGAACTCATCAGAAGTCTCCTTCTTGATGAGGTGGGACCCCCTATCTTGGCCATTAGTCGGCTGAGAGCCGAAACACTCGCTGCAGCCTTGTCAGCTATTGCCTTGATTTGCTCGGAGAAACGCATCTTCGAGTCGATCAAAATGCCCAGGTACTTCACTGCTAGTTTAGTCTCAACGAGTGCTTCCCCAATGTTGATCAGCCTTACTCTAGGGATTCTCTTTTTGTCAAGATGACTACTTCGGTTTTCTGCAAAGCTAGGCTGCATACCCAGTCTGAGTTGCGCTTGTTCAACAGTGCGTCCCGCAACTAGCCCCGCGACATCATCTGCATAGCCGATCAAGCACGACTCTTCCGGCAGCTCGATTCTCAGTAGCCCGTCTTACGTGATGTTCCACAGGTCTGGGCCAAGGATGGAGCCTTGTGCAACTACCGATGTAAATTCCATCCTCCGCCGACCCTCCTTCGTCTCATAGAGCAGGCTCCGGTCTGTCAGGTAGTTCTTCAAAATCCGCATCAGATATCCTGGAACTTGAAAAGAGTTTTCCAGTGCTTCCAGAATATCCGCCCATCTAGCGGAATTAAAGGCATTTCTGACGTCAAGCGTCACGAGCAACACAACCCTTTTGTTTGACTGGCAGTGAGCCTCCGCTCTTTGGACCGCGCTCACTACTTCCGCTATTGCGTCAATAGTGGAGCGACTTGCTCTAAAACCATACTGCCGTGGAGATAGGTCCCCGGCAGAACGGACCGCGTCAGTGAGTCTTCCCTTGATGAGTTTCTCGAGCACTTTCCCAGCCGTGTCTAGCATACATAACGGGTGGTATGCAGACGCCAACTCGGAATTTCCCTTCCCCTTGCTGATCAGTACGAGCCTCGCCACTTTCCAGCAAGTCCAACAAGTCAGGACAAAGCTTGTAGACAAGCTGCAAAACCTCCTTGTACCTTCCTTGCTTTCATGGATAGAATTGCCTGCTCCAGTTCCAGCTGTGTGAAGAGTGGGCATTCTAATGGTGTTTGTGCAGGAGCTGGATCGACACGGACAGGGCGCGTGGGGAATAGTGCCCGTACGATCTCGTCCATCTTCTCTGCTTCATGTAAGCAGGGCTTCCGTTGGGCACCAAGTTTTCGCATGACCAGCTTGTAACCTAGGCCCCACGGATCCCTATTTACATCGTCCACGAGGTCTTGCCAGCATCGGGTCTTGCTCTTGTTAATAAGCCTGCGAAGATATTTCCTGCCGGACCTGTATGCTGCTAGCCTAGTGTCTGCCTCCTCCCGTGTTCGCGCCCGCTGGGCCTCTCGCCTAAGTTTGTGACACTCGCTTCTTTGTTCGGCGATCTCGTTTGACCACCAGTATACTGGAGGCTTACAGTGTTGGGGTCTCCGACGGGGCATGGAAGACTTGCAAGCAGTTATGATGGTACTCATAGTTGAGTTCACCAAGTCCTTGGCTGTAGGCCCTCCACTCCCTGGCGGAGCTCCCAGCATTGGTGCGCCTGCCGTAAGCGCGTCAGCGAACCTCTCAACGTCCATCCTCCCAGTCCTCCATCCGAGGATTGAAGTTTTGGCATATGCACGCAGAGTGGCACCGTTGTGAATCTCAACAGCTATATACTGGTGATCACTAGCCGAGTAGTCCTCTAGTACTCGCCAGTTGTGCGCTCTTGGTACCAGGGACTCCGAAGCGAGTGTCACATCGGGTATGGTTCCTACGCAACCCCAGCGGCGGAAAGTAGGGGTGTTACCAGTATTTAGGACAAAAAGCGCTGTTCTGGCCGCCATGTCCAAGATTTGCTTTCCCCTTGGGTCGGATTGTGGCATACCCCATTCGATGGCTCTAGCGTTGAAGTCTCCCCCGACCAGCATGTGGCCCTCTGTGTTCGAGACAGCGTCCTCCAGGGCATCGAGTTTGGTTCGAAAAGATGGCATTGCCTCGTTAGGCGTCAGATAAACACTGAAATATATTATCCCTGAACACCGCACCCACACGCGTCCATGGCCCTGCACTTGAAGGCGGGCGCTGTCTCGAACCCAGATGGCCGAGGTACTAGATTCGTCAGGGTACCACGCTTGCGATTCCTTGTTATGATGTTGCTCGCTCAGCAACAGCAGGTCAGCTTTCTTATCCCTCGCAAACTGCTCAAGTAGGTCCTGGGCGTTTGTGCTTCGGTGCAAATTGACCTGCAGGATACGGATCATTTGAGTATCGATTTGGCTTTAGTTAGGGCGTCCTTGAAAACCCAGCATCTCCTTGTTCCCGGCTCATGTTTGAGGTCACCGGGTGCTAGCATAGCATCCTTGCAAAGAATGCATTTTGCCTCGTTCGTGCACTCCTTCCTTTTGTGCCCCGTTTCACCACATTTGTAGCACAGAGATCTCCTGTCGGGTCCCCGACAGCCATACGCGTTGTGTCCGTATTCGAGGCATCTGAAGCAGCGGATAGGGGTCGCTCTTCTCCGTATCCTGCAGATCACCCAACCTATCTTAATTTTGCCCTTCGCCAGGATTTGCTGGGCGTCTTTATCAGCTAGTTCGACAATAGCCATGCGTTGCCCCCTTGTGTTTTCACGTGTCGATCTTGCCTTGACTTCACTTAAGCTGGGGAACTCCCTCCTAATGGCATCCTCTACTTCAGCTTTGTCCGTGACGCAGTCGAGGTCCCTGATTTCCAGGGTGGCCATTGGTTCGAGCGAGGCAACGGTTGCCGCATCTCCAAGAATCTTTTGAACCGCGTCACGGAATGCATCTTTGTTTGTGGCCTTTGGCTCGAATTCCACCAGCAAGCCACCGGTCCGGGTTGGTCGAACTGCTTTGATGGCAGTTTCGGTGTCATCTGGCTTGACCGCTCCTTTAATTTCACGGAGGACATCTGCGTAGGTTCAGCCCTTAGTGGGTTTAATAAGCAGTGCCTCTCGCAAGGGTTTGCGCCGCGGTTTGCTTTTTGTTCTCTGCGGTATATCGGGGGGTTCTATGTTCTTCTTTTCGTGGTTGAGCTCTTTGTCTGTTTTTTCTAGGAGTAGCTTTTTGGCCGCTTTTTTCGCTGCCTTGTTTCGCACCACATGAAACTCCTCGCCTGGAGTGACAACTTCGTTTATGGTCTCTTTCTTCCTCCTTTTCTCACGGTCGCCTTCAATTGGGCTACCGACCATTCTTTTGCTGCTGCTAGGACCCACTGATGCCTCGAGGGAGAGCGTGTCTTTTTGGTGCTTTTCGGTTGCAAGCCACCTCCGCCTGTAGTGCGTTATGCGGCCAAAAAGCTCCTCCAGTTCAAGAATGCCATTCCTGACACTCTTGCCTATATTTTTCTGCACTTCGCAGGCAGCCCTCAGTTATTTGACGATAGTCCCCGCTTTCTGAGTAAGCCGCTCCTCTTCGGCGTGGTCAAGGGCGATTGTGTTATTTGGCGCCACCTCTTTGAGAGGCCCCCGTTTCCTAGCCCTTTTGCTTCTATCGCTTGGGTGACGTTTGAAGTGGCGTCAGCCAACGGCAAAACTTCTCCCTCCCCCAGTCTTACACTGGCCTCTGTTGGTGTCACAGCTTGATCCGGATTGTGTACGTCTTGCACTGGACGCTTCGGGGTGCGCATAGTCCTTCTACTGCGCCCAAAGGCCGCAATGATGCCAGGTTGCACGACGCACTCTGCCTTCTTTCATTCGTTAGTCCATCTGTCGTCTGTCTCCGATGATTCAACCTGTGATGTTGACTTTGACAGTGTTTCTGGGGCTTGCTGCCTCCCCCCGCAATCGGTGACTTATTTTATCGGTGTTCTTGCCAACAGCGGTTTTTGCCTGAAAGGGTTCTCCGTGCTAGCTCCTGTTTGCTTGTAGTTATATCTGTTACAGAAGCCAAGTTCACCACTTCTATAACATTGCAGTCGCTGGATGACAACGGCCGCGAGCCTGCTCGCTCACTACCCTCTGCCGCCGGTACTGGTGATCCGACCCCCTGCACCTAATTTGGTTCCCCTTGTGGACCTGCATGGTTTGGTTTTCTGTCTGGGTTTCCGTTCCCATAGCATTTTACCTACTGCCAGGATATATGGATAATTGATGACGCCATATATTTCGTCATGTTACAGTGAAGATCATTGACACTCAGGTATTTGTCCTGAGACCCTCCCTTCACTGCCGACCATTGTCCGCGGTTGCTTATTGGTTATTCGCAGCGAACCTTTCGAGAAAGGTCTGCCCCTATCCGCAACCCTAGGGACGCGTTTGGTTCCCCGGTCTGATGGCACTATCGATAAATCGATAACCGGACCTTGCTTCGTCTGACTTTCATTTATTTCGCTCGATGCAAAATGCCCTCACCGGAATACGCTTCACTTCAGAGTAAGGCATCCGAAATTGGATAGATTCGTTTTTGGCTGCCAAGCCGGAGCAATTTTTTTGGGATGGAATTCATACATTGACTGAAAGATGGGGAAATGTTGTAGCTTCCAATGATGAACAATACTTTGAATAAAATATATTGTAAGATTTTTCCACAATAAAGCATCAAATTTCGCTAAAAAATTCCCTTTATTATGTTGTTCAATAAACTAAAAGTATTTCAATTATTTTCGATGACGATTTGATTGATCAATAATACTTTACACAAAAAATAAAAAAAAAATGGTACTCACCAACATCCTCGCCAGGCGCCCGTTGATGAATGTGGGTGATGCAATATTGCTGAAATTAATGAATTGAAATAGTGAGGAAAATTCCAAATCACAATTTCGCACTGTATATAACTCAACTTCCTTATGGTTACCAAAAAAAATTTATTATTTAGACCTTTCATTAGTAACAGGAGCACTTAAACTAATTTATTATGAGATTATTTTTTGAATAAAAAAAGGCAAGGATAACTGTGCATTCAGTACTGATAGTATAATTTTAACCTAATTTCATCACATATTTCATAGTCACATAGTCGAATTGGGTCCTTGTAGATAGTGTACAATTTCTTCAAAACGATCTTTTCGCTATTGGTTCTCATTTGAGCTGCAACTAATTTCCTGAGGTCACCGATGGTATCATCAAGGTTGCACTTCACTCGAGCTTTTCTGCCCAAGCGATCATTACACGTTATTTTTATCATTTTCGTGATAATGGGATTTATCCACTATATTCGGCCGTTGTAATCCAGCTTGAGCTCATAGTCTGCCTCGAGCGAGTAGCTTCAGGCCAATCGACAGACTTCCGAATTGATTGATCGATTGACCCTTTTGCACTGGTGGGGGTGCATCGTCGACTACTTATCGCGGTAATTCACACTTGTTGGTGATTGCGAGGTGTCGAATTCCGTGTGGAAATGGATTGTAAACAAACACGCAAACGATTCGTGACTGGGGAACGCACGACCGTAATTGCTATCTAATTCCAAAGGCTGGTTGTTACATCAACATCTTAAATCTGGTTGCTACTATTATTTTCTTGCATCACTCGACAACGAGCTAGTGCGACCGGGCCGTAAAAATAATTGGCACGTTTGATCCACTGAAACTATACTTTCATTGTCGTAGGTGAATGCCCTTTCACGTTGCAATTTCCCATCCTTGCAAAGGAGCAATTGTCTTGGTCGGTGGAATTTGGTTGAAAATATCGATTTTATGCGTAATTGGGCCAATTTTATTCTTACTCCTCCGTCTTGTCTTTGTTGATCTCGCTATCGTCTTCTTGTCCCTTTCAATTATATGTGAAGCAGAGACGACAGATTTGGTCTTTTGGTGGTAATCATAGATATAGAGAGTACTGGATCCGCAACCGGTCGCGAGAGCCGAAGCATTTGGCAACCTGCGCTAAAGTTGTGTGAAGTTGAGGTTTGAGGCGATATGCTTTTAATTTAGCACTCTATCCACGGCGAAACACGTTCACATTTAAAAAGTTTTTAATTTTAAAGATCGCGCGTACGTAATCGGAACTTTAATTCACTGTTTTAATTAAAAATTTATGAAATTTCCATCCACTTTGACACATGAGTTTTCCCGCGTGGTTCGCGCTCTTTTCGATTTTCTTTTGCTTTGACGTTCGAGTTTTCCGTGAGAGTTCTTTGTTGTTTATACTCAAACTGAAATGAAATTTCGTTGGTGTGCGCGGGTGTCAGTGGGGGAAGCGATTCTTCTGAAGAGAGAAAAGAAAAACCTGTCTGGAAAAAAAGGGGAAGGAGTAGCTGAGGGAATCATATAGTTTCGAGAGCGTAAGTTATTTATAACTTATTTATGTGGCAAATTTGCTTCTCACATGGACGAGTACACAGATTCTCGTTGCTCGTCCATTTGTTTATATGTCTTTGGTGGTAATAGGACTGTCTTTCCATTTATGACGCTTTCCATTCCCGTTCATAGGAAATCTATTGTACTATTACTACCCGTATAAATAACAATTTGTATAGTCACAGGTTGATGTGAAAGGTACTTTTTCTGTAGGCATATAAGAAAAGATAGACTCGATCAACTTCGACTTCTTTTTCTGTTGACGTTTTCTAACGGTGGATCTTTTCTTCAGTTATCCGAAAGTGAGGCTACACCAATAATCCAAGGAGAAATCATAGCTCAGTCACACATGTTTCCAATTTGCTGGCCTGTACAGGGGTAAACGGGACAGTCCTATGGATTTTCAATTGTGGCAAACTCGATCTGTCAGATGTATTTCGCATCCGAATTTCAACACTTTATCCACTACAAGAGAACAAACAAGCTTTTATCCGCGACAGAAACGAGCGAATCAACGTTCGATCAAGTGGCGATGATTAAAACAATTTTCCACGTACGCCCCGAAATTAGACTTTTTTCTGTATGGCGATTTATAACAGACTCACTCCACGTGATCGCTATGGCAATCAAAAGCAGACTCCCTCGCTTGGTCTCTTCCGCCACTGTACTGTACATGCCACAACGGTAGTAGTTATAAACGTGTTGCTGTGTCCGAGTTTTAATTGCAGAGTTGAATTATTAAAGTAATATAAAGTAATAATAAAGAAAAATTTAAATAATAATAAAAAGATGAATATCATAAAGAATATAAATTTAAAGAGAAATTTAAATTTAAGATATAAAAAAATATAAAATTTATATTTATAATAAAACATAATTTATAAAACTTTTTCCAAATCTGCAATTAGAATTTGGATCAGTGTTATGCCGGTCTTCGAGCAGTTTGCTTAGGGGACTGCTTGATTACTACATATTACAAAAAACTGGTTATTTGATATTTTTTATAAGGTCACTATATCCATTCCCTAGATCCGTATTCAAACGTTGTTTGCTGGAGACTCTTAAGATCCACAAAGATTCGCATGCATTCAACTTTGTCCAGTCCCAAACTTTCTGCACTACTTCATATTTGCCAATTCAATTGTATGAGACTCCTCAATATAATATACCTGGCTAATGATGATCTCGCTGTTTCTATTCCACTCTTTCTCATAATCTGTTCAGCCTCCTTGATATGTTTTTGCAATCTTGTTTTTGCCTACGTTTTGTCTATCCAATGTATATCTTACCGCATACATGGCAGCTGATCCTGTTGTAGTGATTGAAAGGATTATTTATGTCCTTAAAGGACTGCAGCGATGGTCTGCTGCCTCGGCGAGCGAAAATGATGGTGATAGCTGGAATTGACCTTATCTGAGGACGCGTGAATGCGCTGGCAGGCTAGAATTGCGGTGTCGTGGTGTGGGATGTTTTTAATTGTTTCGTTGGGAAGCAATTCTTCCGGTAATGACAACGATAGTAGTGGCGGGTTGTAGTGCGGGAAATGGTTTTTTCGCTGCAAATGTTTTTCGAGCAGTTTATCTATGTGACAGCTCGATTACTACAAGGCAGCTTATTTTCTCGCGATCCTGGAGAGATGAGGATTGCGAAAAAGGAGCTGAAGGATCACCAGATGGATAACCGGCTATGTCCGGAGCAGGAATAAGAAGTATTGGCAGCAAAAAATGATAAGCGGACGGACAGACTGATGCAAGTACTTTCGACTTGCTGTAAATGGGGAAACCAATGTATGTGATTAGAACTAAATATGGACGGACAAAACAGACGTGTATGCTTAAACTATAGACGCATGTCTTTTGCGTGGTATACACCCACTTCTTTCCCAGACAGATCCGTGAGAAGATAACGACCAGGTCCTACAATTTTATGTACATGGCTTTTCAAGAACCGAAGATCTAACCTCATATTATAATGACTTGCTGCATCGCTTTGTCGGAAATTGTGAGGAGAGACTTCATCCCCTTCTCTAAACTTGGAAGGTTATGATCTTAGATTATAGTGCTCTTCATTTGCACGTCAGGCTTCCCTTATCTTCTGTCTAATCTTTCGTGGGGCTCCTTAGCAACAGCAGGATCATTTTGATTGCCGCAATAGCTTGTATGACTTGCCATGGCAAATCATGTGCTACCCGAAGGTAGCAAAGTAAGGCGAGACAAACGTGGTGGAATGATAGCGGACAAACTGCTGTTCCAATCCTTCTGAGTTGGATGGACATAGGAACGGATCGCAGCTAACAGGGTGCAATTCAACTATTCTGATGCATTAGATTGAGGAGAGTAGACTCTTAAACTGCCGAGATCGGAACTGTACTCCGTTGTCCAAGTATAAGCTTTCTGGAGCACCAAACACATGGAATACTCGGTTCTCTAAAAATTTCATAATGGATGGAGTCGTGAATTCGCGAATAGGTTCCACCATCGGGAACTTCGATAGCTGATCTAGAACAACGATAGCTCCAACGTATTCCATATTGGTAGGGTATGGACCGAGTAGATCTATATACAGACGATGGAATACGTGCCCTGGAAGATTGAGTTGACTCATGGGAGGTTGAAGAGGCTGGTTGAGAGCCTTAGTGCCTTTACAGGTCTCACAGGCGCCTACATTCAAATACTTCTTAAGGTGCCAAAGCGTCCGACCGTAGCCGCCGGGGCACTTAGAGGATGGTCGTGTGCGCGAAGGATCAGATTGTGAATCATCTCCTCCGGCACCCAAAGCTTCCAAGACTCTTCTTCCTGCAATGAGTCATCGATTGCGTATTCATTACGTCGGTAAATATAGCCTTCAAAGACTTTCAAATCAGGTAACTGTGTTTGTTGTCTGAATTGAAATACAAGCCGTCTAAATCTATCTCGATGGGATTATCGTCATTTAATCCCAGTTTCGCTCCCTCTGGTGAGGAAATTCGGGCGAGAGTATCGGGCACGATGTTTCGGGTCCCTTTTCGGTGTTTGATGGAAAACTTGAAGCCTTGCAGTTTAAGAGCCCACCAAGCCAGACATCCATGTAGCCATTGTAATGAAGCGTGGTTGGTGATAATTTCAAACGGATGGCCTTCTATGTACGCTCGGTATTTCTTGACAGCCATCACGGCTGCCAGACATTCTTGTTCGGATACGGTGTAGTTCTTCTGGGTCAAATTCAGTTTCCTGGATATAAAAGCAAAGGGAGCTTCTTCTTCCTCTTCGGTCAATTGCACTAGCACGGCTCCAACTCCATGCTGACTTGGAGAAGGGTTTTTGGAAGTCAGGGCTGTGCAAGACTGGGGCAGATGTTAAGATTTGCTTGAGCTCTTCGAATGCTCTTCGGCTGAGTTCGGACCAGATGGACTTGCCTTTCTGGAGCATGTCCGACAGAGGCACTGAAACCGTTGCGTAGTTCTGAACGAGCCTTCGGTACCAACCGCACAATCCTAGGAAACGTCATAGCTGCTTAACGGTCTTCGGTAAGGGAAACTCATCAATCGTATGTACCAGGTCCCATGACATGTCCTAGACATCGGACTTCGGTCATGACGAACTTGCTTTTCTGGACATTGATAGAGAGTCCCGCCTTGCTGATATGCAGGGCTACTTCTGGCAGCAGTAGAAGATGTTGATCAAACTTTTCTGTGATGAGTAGAAGGTCATCCAAGTAAATGAACACTTGGTGTTTCAGATGAGGTGGAATGATTTTGCTCATCAGACGGGTCATCGTTTGCGAGGCGTTACACAGGCCGAAATGCATTGTAACGAACTAGTATAGTGGTCATCCCGGCACTGTGAAAGCGGTTTTATCCCCTGACGCTTCATCGAGTGGAATTTGCCAGAAGGCATCCTTCAAGTCGAGACTTGTAATGTAGTTTGCTTTTAGCAGTCTTCCCAATATTCTATCAATAAGCGGAAGAAGGTACGTGTCTTTAACGATCACTGCGTTGACCTTCCAAGCATCTAGACAAAGATGAATTTCACCTGGTTTTACCATCAAGGTTACTGAGGAGCACCAGGCACTTTGCGGTTTCTCTATACCCCCAAACTCTAGCATCCTGTCTAACTCGGCGTGCACTAGCTTTTCCATGGCCGGCGAGATGCTGTAGTGTCTCTGCTTGATTGGCTTGCTATTGCCAATGTCAATAACATGTGAGAGCAGATTAGTGCGGCCAATGCCTTGCATAGGGTAAGATGGAAAAGTAGCGATGGATGCTTCCAGATGTTGTCATTGGTTAGGAGTTAATTCGTACCTGTTGGGCATAGAAGTAAGTTCATGGACATGTCTAGTGTTGAAGTGTGAGTCCACGAACAAATCTGGGGCCAAACCAAATTGTAGGAGGTAATCGACACCAAGGTATAGGTTCTGAGTCAGTGGAGGAATGATAAAAAATGTAATATCCTTAGCTTGACCTTTGAATGAGACGGGTGTTGTCAATCTACCCTTGATAGGATGTTTGGTGCCATCAGCTGTGCTGATTTCAGAGTACTAAGGTTTTATCGACGTAGGGTGTTGATGGAATACTTTCGAGCCAGGGCTCGAAGCAAGGCAGCTTATACTTGCAGCCGTGTCAATTAATGCAACAGCAATTTCACCCAATACTTTGATTGGTGCGTAAGGTTCGGTGTCATTCTCGGATACCTCCAAGATGTTGCATATGTTCAGGGTTTGATGGCAGGTGCGCAGTCTCTAACGGAAGCCCCGCCAGCGATGAGTGGACCATTTTATTTTGTGCGAGATAGAGGTGACCCCTTCTGACGCAAAGGTTCAGTATTCTTGCAGTCTAATGTGATATGGTTTTATTGCGCGAACCAGAAGAGGTCTGGCTTCAATTATTGATTGGTGTGGTGGTCGTTTCAAAATTGTCTTTAGAGAAGCCTCCAGGAGAGAGGGAACCCCCGTAGTCATCGTTGTCAAGGCCGGTGTAGTGTTGTTATGTTTGGCCCATTTTTTGAAATGGCACACTACAGACAATCTGGGAAGTAGGTATTTGGTTTACCGCATACGTAGCAGAAAACCGTGCAGTCTGCTCGATATGCAAAAATGCCGATGTCTGGTTTGTCCACAGGTCCAACAGGACATGTAGTACCCTACCGTGGCTACCGCGAACTCGTCTGGCTCCCCGTTGGTGTCTTCTAGATCGGGAGTGCTTGTCTTCTGTGCCACTTCCAAAATCCCGCGCCGCGGACCAGGTCTCGTCAACAGATATGGTCGTTTCACAGGTCACCTTCAACTCTATCCTGTCTGCCGTTGACTTGCAAAAGTGACGCCATGTCCTGAGGGTCAGAGTTTGCAATTTGATGGCAAAGCTCAGGCTGTAAATTGTGCCTTAACAACCGCAGCAATTGGGTTTGGCTCAAAGGTTCCGTCAGTTGGTCGTTGAGCCGTAAAATATTGGCTCTAAATTTGTTGAATGGTTCATCGGGCCAACATCGGCAAGTAGCCGGTCAGTGCTGTATGGTCTCCCGCCAGCATCTAATCAAAGACCTCGACGGTAATGGAGTTTGGTACTCCCCTTAAATGGAGATTCCAGCCCAGTATGATGCTGGGGATTTGAGTCGGCTTCAACCTAGTCCAGTGGCTCCTCCGGAGCAATGGTGAACACAACATCTACCCTTGTTGTGCTCCGCGTTGCTCCGGAGGAACCACTGGACCTAGTGTCAGTGGTTGCACCTGGCTGAGCCTCGGCCGGTATACCGGGGCCATTGGGTTCATTGATGAGCTAGGAATGTTTCACTTGGGCTCAAGTCTTGGACCTACCGAGTAATCTCAAGGATTTGGATCAAAGTCCTACAGCGGAGGCGTTTGTGGACGCACTTGGGGAGAGCTCTCCTTCTTACTCTCTAGAGTGGCTACTCTGGTGGTCAAGCCCTGCAGTAGTGCCATCATGTCCTGCTGGATTGTCGTATCTTTAGATACATTAGTCTTCTGCCCTCCAGCCGACGGCACTGCTACAGCTCCTTCCATGTCGTCAAGATCGCCCGGTAGTGGTGAACCTCGATCCTTGCGCTCATTATTTTTGGGCACCGCCCCTTATGTGGCCGGAGTCTCGTCAAGTCTGGTTGGTGATATGGCTGAAGTTGCCGGTTATCGACAAAGTGGACAAGTACGGTTGTTCAGTAAATGTTGAGCCGAGCAAATTTCATGAAACTGTTGCCCACACAGTACCGATTGCACTGGTGTGCCATCATTTCTTGCCTGCTGGCAAATAACACACAGTGCCGTCAGTCCCGCATTTGAATGCAAACGACGTCTGTCCGGCGTGCGCTTCGTTGACATAGTTCCAGAATAAATACTTACTCCTAAAGGTATCATTTATGGATATAGTCGCAGGACTAATGCAAAACAAATAAGAAAAACATAGTTCATAAGTATTACAGAATATGTAGTGAACGAAAGTGGCGAACTGTTTGTGAACCTCCAAAAAAAATATATACGAGTATAGCTCATGAAAATTCAGTCTTTCCATTTACTTTCCCGCTTTGTAGGCAGGGATACCAATGGTGAGTTCTTCCTACATGTCACAGGTAGTACTCTCTCGAGGCACAGTAAATATCATATTTCGGAAATGATGATTATGAATGTCCGTGAAGGACTGTAGTGAGGGTCTGCTGCCTTGGCGAGCGAAGATAATGGTGCTCGCCGGAATCGGCCTTATCTGAGGATGCGTGAATGCGCTGGCAGGCTGGCATTGCGGTGTCGTGGGGTGGGTTCTTTTCGCCAGCACAAGGGTCCACTACTCCACCACACTCTGTGCGTAAGTGGGTATTTACCTCACTACCACAAAAAAGGGTCCACTACAAAAAATTACGCATCCACGAATTAAGTGATTGTGGGACTCGGTTTGACGGTGGCCGTAAAATTGTGTTTGGCTATTACCTCAATTCTATTTGATGCACTGAACCACTAGATACTAGAAATCTAAGGAGCTAATAGACTTTTCTGACCGATTTTTTCAAAACTAAGTCAGATCCTAATTTTTGTCACGCAAGTCCTTAAACTTCTCAAGAGCTGTCACTCATCAGCCATCGTCTTCGCCTTTGGAACTCTATCTTTAATCAAACTTTTCCTAACCGCACTTTTATGCACCACATTTGAATGAAATGTTTACACTTTTCAAGAACCACCAGTTCACTTCACCAGAATCATTTATTCGAAGGAAATTCCAGACCGAGCCACACGGAAAGTTGAGAAGGCAGTCCACACGTTGCCCTACGAAGCAGTCTTTTGGCGTATCTTGAAGAGACTCTCTGATGGTGGCAACGGTGGTTTTTCTTGACGAGATAAAACTGCAATTCTTTGCTAAATTGCGATGCAAAGAGGGTTGCTGTCATCAAATTTTGTTGTGATTATAAAATTTTTTTTAAAATTATTTTGTTGGGTAGCATTCCTTCTGGTAATTATAGTGATGGTAGTGGCGGGTTGTAGTACGGGAAATGGTGCTTTCACCGCAAATGTTTTTCGAGTAGTTTGTCTAGGCGACTGCTCGATTACTCAAGGTAGCTAAACCTTTCATATGATACCCATATTGACTACCTTCGATGAATTTTTTTTCGAGGACCACTCCACTATTTGGGGAGACCCCCCTTAAATACCTCAAAACATTTTTTTTGTAACTGAATTTTCAAGAGAGCACCACTTTACACATAAGTGTAAAATTTGGTGTTTCTAGCTTAAGTACTTTGCGAGAAAAACTGCTGTGACACACGGACCGACGCACGGACGGCCGGACAGATTGGTTGCAATTTTAGTGGGGTTTTGTAAAATTATTTTACAAAGCTCTTAAAAGGAAAACAGTCCACATGCTTTAAAAAATGTTGGTGCCTCCAAGTCACACTGAGCTCAGACGGATGGCGGGCCGACAGGAATACTCTTGGAGACTAGCATTCCTTGGGAAGTGCCACCCCATGGACCCGAGGATATGGAGGCCCCCGTGAGGTTCCTCCTGGGATGACGGGTAACGACCTTGACTGAATCTGAATTACGCTTTGGACAACGAACTGGAATTGATGCTTAGGGCTGGCGAATATGATGGTTTGTACCTAGTTGCTTTACACGGTAGCGCTGAAGTAACACTCGTGCGTGAACGGCTCCAATTCAACTATCATACTGTCTCCGTCCCGGTGAAACCTTGGCACTTATGTGGATTTCACGCTAGTAGAGTCCTCTAAAATGTCCTCGAAATATATGCCACAGTTGGCTGGCTGTATATTTTTTGAACAGGTCCAGTGCTTCTCTGGAGTTCACTTAGTAGCCATGTCTAGTCGGGAAGAAACAAAAAAATTTATCTTTAAGAATAGGGAAAATAATTGAATATATATAAAAGAAACTTCTACAGGGGATTAAGCGGCTGCTAGTGGCGAACTATGAATAAACATATCAACAAAAATAATACAAAGATTGAAAAACTCTTTCCCTTCCAGCAGCGTTGACCTTCTCATCGGTAAACAAAAACGAATGGTGGTCTGCTGAGATGAGGGTACTCTTGGTCGATTTTAAAATTTATCCCACCCCAAGTACATTAAAATACCATCTCTAAACTACGTTAATTGATTCAACGAGATGAATGATGACATTACCGTAACAATTTTGTACGCGGTCAAAATCCCGACGCGTAGTAGTATTCGGGGCTTCACAATGCCAGCATACGCCACCGAAAGTCGAACAAATACCACTCATATATTACGCATAAAAAGATGTGTTGCAAGAAAAAGGCAAGGTAGCCTTCTATTTTCTTGAGAGTACAGGCAAATAGGAATAACCCATCTAGTGGATATTTCTCATCCGGAAAGCAGAAGGTCCTTACAGGTTTTTAACCTGAGACAAAACATCACGAGGACTATTTCGCGAAGAAGAAAAAAATAAAACAAAGGAGAGCGGAAGCTACAACTCATGTGAAGTGATTGAAGGTGTGTCTCATACAACTCCACCACTCCTGTCCATGGGACTCTAGTATCGAGGTACTTTACATCCTACATAAAGGACGAATACGTCGGAAGACGCAAACCTTTCCCCTTAATGACTTTTCGGGCTTCACATTGGGTAACATCATCAATTTGTAATGATTTTAAATTCTCATATCAATTTTGGATTTGGTATTCTAAGTAAATGTTTTTCGTTTGAAATATAAAGAAATAAAAAAAAACAATACTCCTTATGTAACCTAGTTTGGAAAGATACCATTTCTCCCCTCCAGAATCTTATACTAATTTTATTTCATTTAGAATGGTGACGCATCCTAAGAAAAGCAACCACACCTTAAAATAGGGAGGTAATTCTAAAATTAGAGCCAAAGTATACAAAGCTAGGACAAACTATGCTTCATTGAAGATTTTTTTCTCAAAACCTATGCTGAAAGTAAATTTAATAACTGATACAGAAGATTGCTTTATTATTCAACTAACGAGCTATTTTCGAAAAAATCTGCCTAAAATTATTGCCTTTAATTTTGATTCTATTCGTATTGATCGAAAGTGATCAAATAAATTACCCAAACTCAGATCGCGGTGAATTATTTGATTGTCATGTAGACTCCTTGGAAAATTTGTTGATTACAAAAGCGACACTTGTAGTCCGTTATACTGTTCCTACGTTTGTGTAATTCCATTATAGATTCTCTTTTTTTATAAAGCTCCAAAGCAATGTGTACGTGGTTGTTGTCATCGAAAAACGATGAAACTTAACTATATTTGTTGTTGTTTCTTGTGTTATCTTTTCATTTTGATGTGTTTTTATCATTATTTTTCTCCATATACTTCATTCGCCTCAACATCAACCATTTCGAAACATTTTGCGAGTCCACCCTTGCCAAAACATCGCAATCGTTTCTCTATAGTTTTAGTCGATGCATCGTACAGGCGTTCGGGGACGTCACCTGTCTTGTCATCAATTCCATTGAGTAATTAAATAATGCTGGAGTGGACAACCACATGACCACAACTCCTGCGACCACTTTTCCTACTGCTACGCTCTTGTTTACAACCTAAGAGAGAGCCAAATTGAACAAGGAAACATGGTTGCTGCTCAATGAAAACAAATTTTCATCCAATACTAAAAAATTTTTTCTATATGAAAAACCTTCATAATTTTGAGGAAAACATGCAAAATATTATCATATTAACTACTTATCTGTGAAAGAAAACACCTACAGATCCTTTTCGACTATAATTTTAACACATTTCACTTTGAAATTGTAAAGTAATTTCACAGTACCACACGTTAAAGTTATTCGGATCACAAAGCACAATAGAATGTTTATACACTTTGAATGAATTCAGATCGCGAGCACTTTTCATAGTTTTAATATCGGATAAAATTCGCGACGAAACTTGCAATTTGCCATTTTGGCATTCAATTTGGATCAGTCAACTTGACAGACAGATTCAATTGAGTGAGCTTCTGGAACAAGAAAGTGAGCGGCAAGAGGCAGAGGGAGAAGAAATGACAGACAGATCCTTAGGAAGAGAGCAGAAACCAGTCGCATGTTCTCCTTTGCGTTTTATATGAGCTTAGCCCATCCAGTTCTTATTCATCTGAGGTCAATTCACGTAGAGCTCGTGGTTAAAACTCAGAAACCCTCGGGTACAAATAAGCGAATAAATATCTGGACTTCTGTACACCATGACCGTCGGCTACGAATTAAATGAAAATACACCCGATTGCTCCCAAAACAAAATAGATGGTTCTATACTGGTCAAACACACTTCCTTTTCGGTGTCAGTATCATCACTACATCTATAATAATAAGCAAATATATAAACTTTGTCAACGATTACGGCCAATCTTTCCTTTGATAGCAATTCTGAGGAGGGGATTTTCATCAGGTTGTTCAATATAATCACAATATGTGAAGTACGGAGAATTTACAGGTCCCTAGCATACGCTATAAAATCTGCGCCAAATGCTTCATCCAATGCAACGCATCTTCCCTTCTCCAACAAATCACGGCACACGCGACACCTCAATGAATTTTCACCGTTGTTTAGTAGCTTTATGTTTCAAAACAATTGAGTCCCATTGACCATACTTTAAGCTAAAGAAAAGAAAATTCAATACCTCTTTCCCCTTTTTTCTTTTTCGGTTACCTTTCCCGGCTGTTTTGAACCTGCTATTGTACGACCGCTTGGCAAGACTCGATTTTTACCCTAACGGTAGGGCCACAACTAGTGCAAACTCTACGCTCAAATTTTCACGTCACACTTAAGCTGAATTACTTAAGCGGTCTCAATCGACTTCCGTAATAAATTATACGCGTATTTCTCCTGAAAACACACACAAATTAGGAGGTTACGGTGCTAATCGACTTGTCACACGGCCGCCATAAGATGAAATGACGGCTCAGTGACTGAGATCTGTCATCTTACCTTATCAGCTGGGCGGGAAATTTTGATAGGGATGGCAGACCTCTGTCAGGTGTCGCTCCGCTATATCGGAGGTTATTACACATGGTTACCTGCGAGGAGAAACAGTGCTCACTCAACGATTGGCAGCAGTCTTGGGTGAATTGCACGAAGGGAAGGTGGAATGTGTGCCTCATCCCAGATGTGAGACTGTGGCTAGATCGAAGGCATGGTGAGACTAACTTCTATCTGATTCAGTTTTTGAGCGGGCATGGATGTTTTCAGTCTTATTTATATTTGGTAAGTTGTGGTCCCCCGATTGTTGATTTTGCCCAGGAGAGGAAAACGATGCCTGCCACATATTTTTGCGTGCAAAAAATGGGTCAGGCTGCCATGGGACCTCTACGGGGAGACGGAAGAGCTCACTCCAGTTAGTATAGTCGCGGTGTTGCTTGAATCGATTGACAAATGGAACCATGTGGCAACATATGCTCGGGCAGTTGTAATGAATCGGCCCTTCGCCGCGGCCGATTATCAGTCAGTCGTTATCGACGTCGACGAAATCGGAACGTACCCTCTAACCTTTCGCTGTTCCTGAACCGCCTTTGGTTAGCTGAGAGGAAGGTGGTCGTGTGTGTGAAAACTGACGTTGGATGGGAAGCCATTTGGCAGCAGACTTCACTATCACACACATGACCACTAGTAGGTCACTAATACATATGCAATGTGCCACCGTATGACTTCCCATCGTACGTCAGTTTTATCTGGGAGTGTCAGTTAATATTTTTGCGACGGAAAACAGTTCGCGCCTTCTCGAATTCTGTTGAAATTTCACTATCGGAAACGCATTGAATGTATTATGCGGTATTACAGTGACGCGATTTTCATTTTTATAGCTAAGCGAAGGAGTTTGCTCATGGTGTTGCAAATAAGGATTAGAGAAGTTGTTCTCGAGTTTCCCATCTTTAATTTAGCTTTATTGGTGCCCTGGTTTTGAATGCGCCACCGCTTTCCTCCCCATGGGACGAAAGTTTACCAGCTTCAGTTTCGTTTTGCTTTTCGATAAATTGGTTCGGTGAATCTTCTGTGGTGGTAATAAATTGTTATCAAAGTGAGGAATGCCCGTTTCCAACGGCAAGCCGAAGTTTTAAAAACCGCACATCGGTAGTCGCATAGAAATCCCACCAACTACAGCTCCCCAACGGAATAGGAAGTGCAGCGGCTGCAGCCAGGATTGCACCACCAGGATGGGCCTACAGCATCTTAATCTACAACTTGGCACCCGAAACGGTAGAAAGTACCTTGTGGCAACTATTTGGTGCCTTTGGAGCTATGTACAGTGCAAAAATGAATGACAGTTGCTTCGCATGAGGAAAAACAATTGGATGAAGAGAAAGACTTTTAAAGGTGACCAAATAGATACTCGTAAAAGTATAGAAGTGATTATAAAGAATCAAATTTAAATGTGTTGCATTTTATTTTAATTTTTACAAGAAAATCCGTTGGGAGAAAAACATGATCATGAGATATCAGATACGTTGATATTTAACTCAAAAAAAGGATTTGAATACACAATAAAAATAAATTTAATCCCTTTGAAACAAAACAAAGGAAATTTGGAATTGTAAAATACATCAATTATTCATTGAGTTGAATTTTAAAAAGTTTTTCGTAAAATAACAGAAATAAAGAACATTTATTCATTCTTACCTTTAATTATGAACGCTACAAAAATATATATAACTCTTAAAAGCCAACTTTTGAAAATGATAATACAACTATGAGGCAAATATTTTTGTTATAATGATTATAATAGTACAGAAAAAAAAACGCTTCGAAATGAAAACAGAAATAATGAGCAACGTGAGAATAATTTTCAAATTTGACAAAACTAACGAAATTTGTTAGAATTAATAGAAGTACAGAAATACAAAGAACAAAAAGACAAAAAAACTAGAATTTTGCTAAAACTTACGAAAAGAAAAGTGTGTGATCGTTAAAAGTACAACATAAAAAGCCGAAATGCTTTCAATACGCATATTTCACACATACATCGGAATTGACTTAGTCCTTAAGATAATTTAAACATTCATATTGAGTATATTTTTCATACGTACATTTGATGAAAGAAACACTTCATATTTTGTGTTACTTTTTTTACATTATTCGATTACATTATCTTTCGATACTTTTAGCCGTTACATTTCAAGTATATGCTAAACTTTCATACTATATACTCGTACATATGTAGCATGCTAAATGGACTGATGTGTATCGTTATGTGTGAATGGATATAACTTGCAAGTTGGAATCCTGATTGTGTACGTTTATGTGCATATGCCACCTTTGATTATCGAAGATATTTTTTCTTCTTAAAAGTGATGAATTGATAAGAGAGCAATAACTTAAACTGTTAATATAGTGATAACCTCAGATGAATAAGAACTGGATGGGCTAAGCTCATATAAAATGCATGAGAGAGCATGTAACCGGTTCCTGCTCTCTTCCAAACGATCTGTCTGCCATTTCCTCCCCGTCTGCCTCTAGCTGGTCACTAACTTGTTCCGGAAGCTGACTAGATGCGAACTGTCTGTCAAGTTGACTGATGCAAATTGGACGCCAAATTGGCAAATTTGCAAGTTTCGTCACGAATTTTATCCGATATTAAAACTGTGGAAAGTGTTCGCGATCTAAATTCTTTTCAAGTGTTTAAATATTCGATTGCGGTTTGTGATTCAAGTAACTTTAACGTGTGACATTGTGAAATTAATTTAGAATTTCAAAATGAAATGTGTAGTGCCTTCGAGTAAAAATCATAGTGGAAAAGGATCTGTAGGTATTTCCTTTCACAAGTGAGTAGTTAATATATTAATGTTTTGCATATTTTTGATACAATGCTGAAGGTTTTTCAAATAGAAAACAAATTTTTGGTATTGTATGAAAATTTGTTTACATTGAGCAGCGGCCATGTTTGCTTTTGCAATTTGGCTCTCTCTAACGTTGTAAACAAGAGCGTAGCAGTAGGAAAATTGGTCGCAGGGGTTGTTGCGACCATATTGTCACGTGGTTGTCCACTCCAGTATTATTTAATAACTCAATGGTGATAACGATATAATGACCCACCTGTTTTAGACAAGAGCTACGTTTGTTTGATTTCCTCCTCTCAATATTTTTAAAAAGAGTGTTAGAACTTGATAACTTACCTAATTCCAAATGCATAAATGATTTTTGCAACATCATCATTTCCCACAGTTCGGATAGGAAAAATAATATGCATAATATGTATTCGCATGTATTTCAGACTATTTGTAATTCCCATGGTGCAACGCGGTAAGACTACACCGCCAGACAAAACAATAAAGTTCTATGTGGTGTGATCCCATAATCTAGCATAGAACATGAAACCGCGAAAATTCAAATATGCTTAGAAGCGAATTCCATCGACGCGTTGAACCATGGGAAGATTTTATTTGTTTGTAATTAAAAATGTATTTAAGGTAAAGGGCAATAAAAAAAAAGATGTCTATCGTCTCTCAACGACTCGGAGTAATCATTTCGAGCTCAAACAAAGGGAATTGAGAAGCTACTATCATCTTTATAACGTTGATCCGATGCTAAGATTGATTTGAACGATAAAGGAAGAGAATTCATTGATTGATGAAATATAATTTGATATTTTTTGTAATTTTAAATGATAAACAAAAGAAAAAAAAATCCTACGAATGCCAATGAAAATCCTAATAATTTCATTTATGAATAATATTGATTTCCATCAATCAAAGTTATCAACAAACGAGATAAATTGTGAAATTTATTTAAATTTGTGCCAAAACAATTTAAATGTAGGTGATAGCAGTATGTTCAAATTTATGACTTTATAACTAATATATTGTTTTGGCAACATTTTAACTGACCTTTCCAAAAGATATTTTTGGATTTTCCTGACTTTATAAATTGTTCTAATAGCTTCCAGTGTATGATAACAAACTTTGCAACATCTCTGATAACCGAAAATTTGATTAGATCTTACTCAGCTAAAAACACATTTTTACAAACAATTACAAAGAAAGCAAGGGAAGAATTCGAGAAAGCGGATCAGGAGTCAATAATTTCTTTTCCTTTATTGGGTGTACAACTTAGTAGCTGGAATTTCTTAGCGAAATTTGATGCTTTATTGTGGAAAAATCTTACAATATATTTTATTCAAAGTATTGTCCATCGGAAGCTACAACATTTCCCCATCTTTCAGGCAATTTATGAATTTGTAATGAATCATGCGACGTCGCTGGTTACCACTACTAACACACTTTGCTGCCAGGTGGCTTGTCATTTCAAGTTGGTTGCGACGAGCGCACATCCCACGTCAATTTTGTCGTGGGATGTCAAGAAGATTTGACAGCCACATAGGAGGAAAGTGCGGAAGTAGTGGCCGTCACACAGGAAGAAGAACTCTCCCACAAATAGGTCATCACTGATATCCATCGACTTTTCCAAAAGTAGTAAAGATATCAGAAATTGGAATTGGTTAACCGCGGACATCAGCAATCAATCCATGCAGAGATGCGCAAATGCGATGGATGTCCGTATTTGCCTAGATTAAAGTGCCGCATTAAACAACAACCGGACAATACGAATGGGCGATTGCCTGCCGGAATGTATCCCCAATTTGGAGTCAGTAGTTCTTACTGGGAACAATATTCAAGAGTTGGCGATTTGGAACCACTCGCGCACCTCAAAAAGTTAGAAACATCGTGCTTGCTTGTAAACCCCGTATCTGCAAAGCCATATTACAGTGAGTATGTTGCATATAAGTTAAATCCGATCCAATCTGAAGGACTTATGAAGTAAACTTGCCACTAATGGAAAGAACGATAACATGTCGGAAGTCCCGCGGAAGAGTTCTTTAGTTGATATCGGGAAAAAACATGAATTTGTTGTTGCGTTTTCAACGAAATTCGAGCGTTTCCATAATCCTAGGTATATACATGTCATGTATGAAAATATGATCAACATAGACGGTGCAAGTGAAACATCTTGATCGAAAGAAAAATGTTTACGATGATATCCATAGTGTGTGTAGAAGTGATATATTCCGTGAAACGTACAAACGGGGTAAAGTAACAATGAGAACAGTTTCAATTTAGTAATCAAGGACACCCGGTTTATATTATTAGTACCGCAATTTTTAAATAAAACTTTTATAACCGTCAAATTATATTTAATATCATGCAATTACTATTCAATAAAACATAAGCTAATTACAATAATGAGAAAAATGGTGGCGCGAGTGATGACCAAAGGAAAAAAACAAGGTATCATGTATTAAGAGGAGTAGTGATTTACTTAAATTCCCGGTCCATCGATATTCAGTAAGGACTATTCCATTTTTTTATATGTATGAAATATTGGATGATCTTGCCTACTTACTTTTAAGATCTGAATCAGCACGATAATTTTACCCAATGCAATATTATTTATACTTACGATGAAAGAAAGAAAATATCTTTGTATTTGTAAATTTTTCCAATTAGGAGGCGAAATTGAATTTACTTAAATTCTAAGATATAGCTAGGGAAATCAATTAAATTTGAATCAATTTGGAAGCTTTTCGAGATTGAAAACGAAACGCATAAATTAATATTACCTTTTTATTAATATATCAAAGAAAAAAAAGGAATGAAGAGAAAGACAAAACACCCCAATAACATAATTATATAAAGCTGTATTAGATTTACACTATGGAAATACTGGCATTAATATATAATCATCCATTGATATGTGAATTAATAACTGGTAAATTTTTAAGAAATTTTAATGAAATTAAGAATTTATGACTGTCATATTTGTAATGTTGAAGCTTAATAATAAATAACTCATAATACAAATAATAATGCAAAATAATTTGAACACTATAATATCTAACAAATAGTACTGAGAAATCATACGAACAATCCTAATAAATAACCAATAATAATAAGACCTAATAGTAAGCATGTTAATGAATACCAAATAATACAAACAATAATAAGGCATAATAGATATCATAATAATAGATAGCAACCAATGATACAAATAACAATACTTGAGATATTGATGAAAGTCAAATTCAGTATTTTTGCGAGTCTTTTTTCTTCTCTTCATACTACAAAATAAAGTACAATAGTGTGTAAACAAACTACCGAGGAAAATTTGTAACCTTTAAAATTGAGAATTTAAACAAAACTATTGAGAATAATTTTTGGGCCGCCACTTAGGTGCAAGGAAGTTAACACTTGTTAACTTTGATTCTTCCAGCTTTTTCTAATTGAAAATTTCCAGTCAATGGCCCATTAAATTTTCCAAATTCGGTCACCTTTGTATAAATTTCAAAAGGAAAGTGCCCTTACGCGAAAATTATCTTCAAAGTAATTTTTAAAAGAGAAATTGAAGGTTTCTATCGGAGGTATATGAACGTACATGAATTGATTTCCTACATTACTTGCAGTGAACGAGGCGGTTCAATGAACGTAGTTGCTAAATAGTACAATCTTTTTAAGAATTAACAAAAAGTTTTATATTATATCCCTAAAACATTGATAATTATACCCTATTATTGTTTACATAAGGTTGTAAATAATTTTTGTTAGAAACCAGTAAGGAATTTGTTCGATTAACTATAAATTGAACAGGTCACGAATTAATTATTGAGATGCAAGAAATAAAAATAACAAAATGAATTGTTAAACCAAAATAACGACTTTCCTTTACCTTGCTTCTGAATGTATCCGGCGGCTTCCAAACGTTTCAAAATGGCTTGCTGAGTCACTCTCAACGATTTGGCAAGTTCGTCTTGCATTTGACATGAATCCTCATCGAGTAGCGTCTCCAATTCTTCGTCTTCAAACTTTTTTGGATCTCCTTGGCGTTCTTCTTCTTTGATGTCAACATCAGCACTTTTGAAGCGTTGAAACCATTCAAAACACTGTGTTTTTGCTAAAGAATCGTCGCCATAAACGTCTACAAGCAAACAATGACTATCCACAGCAGTTTTCTTTGCAAAAAATGAGCCAATAGAACCTCTCACAAATGCTGTCTTTTTCTCCGATTTTCGAAGTTATTCATCGTGAAAAATTATAATGGTGCACACAAGATAAAATTGTTTTGTTGACTGATTTTGATAGTTGTCAAATGTATCTACAAAATGACACAATATATAAAGTTTGAGCTTTCACGATATTTGTTATTATAATATTTTCAAGGGATTTTCTTTATTGTCTTAGTTATAATTGTAAAAATCAATTGTTATGTATAATAGACACTTCAGCTATACTTATCCTTTGCAATATATAACCGTATGATACAGTGTACCAAAAAACTAAGATACGTTTTACGTAGACGGTGTAAAAAACATTGTCAGTAAATTGAATAAAACAACATGAATTGCTAACCCAACAAAGACTTTCCTTTCCAGCATGCCCTTCTCTTCCAGCAGGAATGGTAGCGAACGGTAAGTATGCCGTTACAAGGGTAGGGTTGTAGAAATCCGCGGTACGCGGTACCATAATTTTTTTTGCGTTTTTTATTAGAGTACGTTGTTCAGATTTCGAGTTAGACTAGGCTATTTTTCGGTACCGCGTCGGTGACACTCGGGAACGCGGAATAAGATCCAGTTTTTTTGTGTTGTCCCAAGGAATGGAAGGAATACGGAATAAAGTAAAGTAGGTTTCTTTTCCGTATGCCAATGTTTTGACGCGTTAGTAAATCGGACATGTGAACCGGTGGCTGAATTTTTGTATTCAGGACTTAGTCTGCTCGCGCAAGACCCGCGACCGAACTCCTCTTCGAACAAGCATGGTAGCCAGCAGCTACCTCAGAGTAGACTAAGTGTGTCCGGACTTGTTGACCTGTACGGTACAGTTCGTTGTCATGTCCCAAAACTTCACGTCTAGAACCGATGAGAGGTCCGTTCTGATTTCGTTCGAGCGATTTGAAACGAAAATCATTACAAATGGCGCCCAACGTGAGGCCATTTGTAATGAAATCGGTTCCGATTTCGATCGAGCGATTTGAAACGAAAATCATTACAAATAATTTCAAGGCCCATCTAGCGGCCCACGTTGGGCACCAGTTGTAATGATTTTCGTTTCAACTCGCTCGAACCAAATCGGAACCGACCTCTCACCGGTTCTAGACGTGAAGTCTTGGGATGTGACAACGGATTGTACTCTACAGGTCAACAAGTCCGGACACACTTCCCAAGACGTCACGTCTAGAACCGATGAGAGGCCGGTTCCGATTTCGTTTGAGCGATTTGAAACGAAAATCATTACAAATGGCGCCTAATGTGGGGCACGAAGGGGAAACAACACCACTCTCCTTCGAGTTCTCACATTTTAAATTTTGCTGTCGGCAGGTGAACCGACTCAATTTATATTGTCGCCCTCACCATTTGATATTAACGTAGCATACTTTGGAGGGTCCCGTAAAGTAAAGATAGTCACCGATAAACTTTCTTCTGGTGTTGTGTTGGTTGTCTTGTCTTCTGTATAGTAAGGACTATAGTATCTTCTGGAATTCTTCGTTCGTGGTGGCTCTGCTGCCTGAACATGCCGATGATAGAGCAGTACGTCCCTTAATGTTGCCAAAAGAAAGGTTTGCACGTTTTTATACAGTTTGAAGGCGGACAGTTCTAGTTTTGAACAAACTGATGGTGCTTGGGATTTTCAAATACACTGCTTGGAATAGCGTCAGTTTTTTTCTGGGAGCTAATCTGATGAATAGCAGTGAAAAAATCCGCGTCATCAATTAGTCCTGACCAACACCCGGTTTGTTTTTACGATTGGTTAGCGGTTTTTATAAGCATACTTTCGTAGAAGACAGGGACTTGTATTCAAGGAGAGGGGCCTAAAATTATAACAACCATCTCTCACTGTGGAAACGATTGTTTCTTCAGTAGTGAAGAGCGAAATCCTTCAGTCCCTCCATGTCTGGGTCGGTATCGAAGAGATTGTCCTGTAATAAACATATTTACTTTATACTTACTTATCATCAGCCCACCTGGCTCTCCATCCAACAGTCGGGGAACGATTCCAAAGAAAATGCCACCTCCAATTCAACATCAAAAATCGGATGACCTCGTTCCCTCAACAGATCTCGATTCTCCTGTCATTCGTGCTTCTATATCTTTGAAGAATATCTTGATATCTAGAGTGGCATACGAAACTTCTGTTGAGGACCTAAAGCGTTATGTCAACAAAAAGTTTGGATCATCCGTTAAAGTCTTTAGTTGTCATAAATTGACTATGGAAAATTTAACGGAAAAAGTAGTTGCCTCATTCAAATTGGTGATTTCTGCAAATACTGATATTGTCCTGAATTCGAATTACTGGCCTGCTGGTGTACTTGCTAAGCCGTTTGAATCTAGACGAAGAAATTTTCGTCGGGCAATAAACGTAATTCCAAAGCTCTGATCACAAGTAATCTTGATGAATATTCTGATAATCATAATGTTTTTTCTACTACATCCTCTTTAAACATCAATGAATCTCTTTCAAACCTCAACACTCTTCAATGTTACTTCCCTTCTCCTCATAAAATGTGTTTCTCTATTTTTTACTAAAATGTACGAGGATTAAGGACCAAGCTTGAGGAACTCTTTATTTCTTATCAAGTTAGTAATGATTCTATTATCTGCTTCTCCGAGACCTGGCTGAATGGAAACCTTTGAGCAGTGAAATGTTTCCTGATCATATTGTATATAGATGTGACCGTCACCTGATTGCTACTAATAAGGCTGATGGTGCTGGAGTTTTGGTTGCAGTTAGCAAAGCTCTACCTAGTTCTCCTTGTTCTGAATTCTGTTTTTTTCCTACTTTGCTTTGGATAAATTTTACATATATATTTATAATCTTATTCGCTGTTATACGCCTTTTCAGACATTTCGTAAAGCAAATCATAAGCCTTCGCTTACAAAGCGAGTGCTTAGTGCCCTACGAGCAAAATATAAGGCACATCGTGTCTTTAAAACACTCGGCACTATTGAAGCAAGATGTAATTTTAGCAGGCTGCGTGTTATTGCCCAAAAAGAGATCAGATATGCTCTGAAGGCTTATTTCAGCAGTCTGGATAGCTCTCTTGTGGCTAATAATACAATGTCTTTTTGGTCTTATATGAGGTCGCTGAAATCCTTTTCTTCCATTCCTAGTAAGGTCCGTTGGAATGGTGCAGAGGTTTTTTCTCCTCAAGAAGTTACTGACTCATTTGCCCAATTTTTCTCTTCAACTTTCTCTTCTCCCGCTGCAGCTGTGCATCCTGTTGTCTTACCTTATCATCTTCCCATCACAATTTCCTTTATTTGTACAGATGCATCTGAAGTCGAAGCTTTGATCAATGCTCTTGATCCTAATATTAGCCCTGGGCCGGATGGTTTGCCAAACATATTTGTCAAGTCGTTAGCCTCATCACTCAGTTTTCCTGTATCTTTCCTCTTCAATCTAAGTTTGAGTACTGGTAGTTTCCCAAACACTTGGAAAACAGCTAATATTGCGCCTATTTTCAAAAGTGGTGATCCTACTTCAGTTTCCAATTATCGCCCTATTTTTTTACTGTCCTGCTTTCCAAAGTTACTTGAACGGTTGGTTCATAATCGACTCTCAAACTCATTAGCTCCTATTATTGCTGCAGAGCAGCATGGCTCCCTCAAAGGATACTCCACTACCTCTAATTTAATGGAGTTCACAAACAGTATTGCAAGAGCTCTGGATAACCAACTGCGAGTTGATGTGATCTACACAGATTTCTCCAAGGCCTTTGACACTGTGAATCATTTACTTCTTTGTCGTAAGCTTGAAGCTCTTGGCATCTCGGGTGCTCTTCTATCTTGGATGTCATCTTTTCTATCGTGTCGTCCCTGTCGAGTAAGTCTGTCTGGTACTGCGTCTAGTCCTTTTTATCCTCCATCTGGCGTTCCACAAGGTTCAATTCTTGGGCCTCTTCTCTTTCTGTTGTTCATAAATGATCTTCCCTTTGTAATTAATTCCTCGTGCCTTTTGTATGCAGATGACTTCAAAGTATTTCGAGCAGTCAAATCCCATTTAGACTGTCAGCTCCTCCAAAATGATCTGAATGAATGGTGTGCTTCAAACTATTTATGTCTTAACACTACTAGATGTCATAAAATGACTTTTTCTCTTAAGGACTCTCCTATTAATTTTAATTTTATATTAAATGATGCTTTGCTCTCGGAAGTGTTCAGTCATAAAGACCTTGGAGTAACTTTTGATCCAAAACTCAAATTTGATGCACATATTTTAAATGTTATTACTAAAGCGCCTAGAGTTTCCGGGCTTATCCTTAGGCATGTACATAAATTCAATAGCATCTCTTCTTCTGTCCGCCTATTTGTTTGTCTTGTTCGCCGTTTGCTTGAATACTGCTCTGTTATCTGGTCCCCCCGATATTCCTATCTCGTGACTTCTTTAGAAACTGTCCAAAGAAAGTTCACGCGTTTTCTTATCCTTATGTTTAATTTGCCGTATCAGCCTTATGAAAGTCGTTTATCTTTCCTATCTCTTCCATCCCTAATACCTCGACGAACTTATTTAGACCAATGTTTTTTGTACAAACTCTGCTACCATCAAGTCCCGTTAAATATTTTTTCTGAGCTGCGTTTCCAACAAACATCTCGGATGAATTCTTATTTCGTTATCTCATATGCTAGAACTGATTTATATTTCTATTCACCAATCTTAAGAATCGTACAAAATCATAATAATCTCGAGCTTGGTCCTTTCCCCTCGTCTTACTTAGCATTTAAGAAAAAACTAAGAGACTTACTACTAGTTTAACTTTTAATTTTCGACATTTTAGTATTCTTTTTTATTTAAATTTTGCTGTAATTGTTCTTTGCGTTCCATTTTGTGATTGGATTATTTAGTCTGTAAAATGGAATAAATAAATAAATAAATAAATAAGCAGTCGAGCAGCCCCGTGGTGATCAGGTGAGGCTGCTTCTGAAGAGATAAGGTGGTCAACCCGTCGAAACTGCTTAGTTTGTTGTTTTACTAGTTTAAAGTAAACTACATTCGTCAAGTTTCCATCCTTTTGGCAGAGGTGAGTGGTTCACTTCAGCCACTTTAACGTCTTTACGTTTGACATTCCCCTTGTAATGCAGCGACCTTCTTCGGAGAAAGTAACGGTTGCTTTTTGTAAAATGTTTGCGTTTGTCTCAAGCCTCCGTGTCCGCTAACTTTAACGAGGCAAACAAAAAAAAAAGTTGAATTACTGTAGAGTAGCTTAATTGACACATAATATAACATTTCTAAAGACAATAAAAATTGATCGGTACGTCTCGTAGAGTAGAGTACGCGTGATAAGTATTTTGTAGTGTAGCTTCGTGGCTCGACAAGAACCCGCCTCATATGATCCCGCAAATGCTAGTCGTCAAGCACGCGTACGCGGTCGTTAAGCGAAGCTAGTTAGCTGAGCTCGGTGTTATTTATAGCTCGCTGACACTTGTGCCAGAACATCGGCATCCGTGTCCTACACGGATTCTTGAAATAAACGAAAATCATTACACAGTCTTGAAAGATAAAAGGGACTTAGAGCAATCGGGGCTGGGGGATCGCTTGTCTGGCAATTCCTCTTCCCCTCCCCCCTCCCGCTACAGAAGGAATCCCCTTGCTTGAAGGTACATCACGGCGTAGCAAAACGATACCTGGTCCGAAGTAATTTGTCAAACAGTTCAAGGCTACGTTTTCGGGTGACATGGGAGGCGTTTCATGGATAGTCCAGTCGCGCGGCAGCATGGGAGCCCCACACTCAGTGCGTAAATGGTATTCACCTTCCAACCACAAAATGTTTCATGGCTGTAGCTTCTACAGTTTCGAAGAAAAACTGCTTTGACATACTGGCGGACACAGGTCGTGATAGAGTTTGTATTTGAGTGCAAAAACCTCAAACTGTATTCTGTAAAAAATACGAGGAATACTCGTATATAGAAATGTACGTTTAACGAAGAAGTTAAACATTTTTTAGCCAAGCCACTGTGTTTGCATGAAACCAACCAATCAGTTTATTTTACCGTGGCTGTTAAATTTTGAGCTAGGACGCAATTCTCAAGTTTGAGTACACATGAAATTAGATACTGTTAAAATATATTAAACTTCTAAATACAATGGTGTGATACATTTACTCCCTTTAAAATCGAATTCAGATTTATTTGATTGCATATACTTTTGCCGGTCTCAAACGAGCGGAAATAATCAATTTAACTTATTCCGAATAAACTTACATAGTACAGTACTCGAAGTTCTAAGATTGCCGAAGATTACCTTTAATATAAATTATCTTTGACCGATTGATATACGATCGTCTATCGTTAATTACAAGTACACTTACAAGGCAGTAGCTTAGTTTTACAATAGATTCAATTGAGATATGCATCTACCTACTAGTAAATTAATTATTATTGACTTTCCGTAAATATTTACAAAATATTCCCGCAGACAATGATCCCGCTATATAAAATTTTTAGATATGTAAACTCAATAATCGTTATTTCGAAATTTAAACAATCTACGACTAATTGAGAGCTTTAGTCTGTTTCGGATGCAGCTGTTGTATAATACGTGTGGAAGTAGTAAGAAGGTTTTTACTGCTAAGTACGTAGTATATACTAATATTTATCAATTTACCCACGTACAAAATTTTGCAGTTCTGCTTGAGACGCTCACCGGAACGTTTTCGGTTTCATTGAAGCTTCAACAGGTTGTGCAATAAATTTAGCTATTAGATGATTTTCGTTAGGTTACAATAGTTACGGTGAATGTTGTAGTTTAGGTATTTGAACCGGTTTGTGAATAAGTTAATGTTGCTTAGCTGAAAAAAGAGTTCGCTGCGGCTGAAGAGAAAAATGGCGGAAAATGTGCAAGGGCCGAAAAGTGTTATGCAGATTTTAGCAGCTACTGCGGGTGAATATGCTGATAAATTTTTCAGAGAACGTTTATGGGAAGCTTCTCAATGACAACATTTGAATGAATGCATGCGTGGAATATGTACTTGAACTTAACTAGTTTTCTGTATGATAGTGACATTGTTATTTGTGTGAATAAAGCATGTTTTACTACACACGTGTTGTGCAACTATGAGTGAAATAAACATACATAATATTTAAGCTTCATATTCCGCAATTATCATGTGTATGTTTTGATATCTGTGGAACAACAGTTATTTGTCGCATGAATGATGTACCTTTTTCTGACATGTTTCATTTGAGTTTTCGTTATAACAAATAGTTTTATGCTTTTGGACTTAATTTCATCTGCAATGATTATGAGACAAGGACAAATTTTAATTGTTTCAAATATATTTATGTGTGTCAGTTTGTTTCATGAAATACTTTAGGATGAAGTATCTAATTACTAAATCCATTGTAAAAATTGCTGCATTGTTTAAGATAATTTTCTATGCACAAATTATTTGATGTTTTGTTATCAGTGCTTTTGTTTACTAACGAATTGAGTGCAGCTAATATTGACGTTATCTTTTCTGCCTCAATTATATTTGAAGGCAGTAATTTACTGAATTGATTTAGCCCAGAATTCAATTTATTGATATAATTAGTTCGTTTAAAACTCTAACAACAATACTATTTGGACTTGGATAATTTAATGCCAATTACATCTACTCCATTTAGACATTGTCATTCCGCCACCAATACCTAGATTGCTCCGTCTCAGCTCGATCGGCTTCAACGAATCTAGCAAATGAGTATCTCCTTTGGAATTGTTGGTCTCATGAACTCAAATTCGGAGGATATTTTATCTTCTTATCGATGGCCCGTCTGTATATGTGATATATGATTGGGATGCCGTCAGAATCAAAAACATCGATTCATGCTCGAATACACGAATGCTTCTGGAAGAACGAAGCCAGTAGCGAGGCAAGTCGCAATATACCCGTCTGTAGAGTGGAACGGCTGTGAAATCCAAGGGTTTTCACTCACAGTTACAAAGTTACAAATCTTGCGATATGATTCCGAAGAAGTTCCATATTTAGATATCGACTCTTGTCACTTTAGTAGTTTGACAAATTCTTCTATTCGATATATAATGCTTCCAATCCGTCTCAGACTTTCTGTACAAACCAGTACATGCACGAAGACATTTCCTTTCGAAAACTCTTAATTTTTCCATAGTACTAGCACTCTGGTTGTACCAGATCTGACATCCACATGTTAAACGTGGTCTAATCAGGGTCTTGTAGCAGGTAATGTCGACCTTTGGATCAATGTATCTGGAATGAAAGAGTTTTCATAGGAATATGACTACTTTTTGTGCCTTACTGACCATGATTTGGACATGTTCAGTATAGTACAGATAATGATCGTGATGAACACCAAGGTATCGAACACAGGATTTATGTGGAACTCGTTTTGAACTACCCTCACCAGCCATGATGTGGAAATTCTTCCAATTCCGTTTCAGGTCTTGACTGACCCCTTGGAGCGTTGTCCGAAACAAGATTGTTTCGCTCTTCTGCGCATTGATTTTCATTTTCCAATTGTCAGTGTACAGCTGCACATCATTGAAAATGTTTTGGAGATTCCTCTGAACGATTGTAGCTTTTCGGTCTGCCGTATGGATGATCAGATCATCAGTAAACGCTACCAATAATCGCGTTGGCGAGACGTTAAAATTGAAGCCGTTCAATAGCTTGCGAATGAATATTGAGAAGAGCAGATGCGTAGTAACTGTTCGCTGCTGTAGACCATTGAAGACCTTGAATTCGCGCATTGGTGTCAGATTTCCATCAGTCACAACAAATTATTTCCCGTGTAATATATTGAACACCATGGCGACAAGATGTGTGGGGTACCTGTCTTGAAGAAGTTTAAAAACTAGTCCATCTAACCACACCGACACATTCTCTATCATTTAGTTTCCAACAGATGTCTGAGGTTACTTTCGTTATCGCATGTATGGTTCAATGCCTGGCATGAAAATCAAATTGGCAATTCGGCATCAACTCATATTACTCAATGTGGCCGTTTAATATTTTGTTCAGTATCACTTCAAACACCTTGCTGATGTTAGGCAGCAGGCTGATTGGGTGATAGCTTTCAGGACTCGAAGGCGCTTTTCCTTTCTTCAAGATCGAAAATACCTTAGCCTTTTTCCACTCATTTGGGAAATATGAATTGCTCAACATGTTGTTGAACAATATGCAATAATTCGGTATGAGGTTAGAGGTTAATGTTTCATTGAAATGAAGAATGATTCACGGTTCAGGCTTGATTTGAAGCCGGAAACTTTTGCTCTAACGACCTCTGAAAATATTTCATTCCCTCTCTCAGGGTTTGGTAGATGAACCAATTCAAAATTTGTTCAAATCAGGGCAAGTTTATGCTATCCCTCTCATATAATCCTGTTTCCATTTCTATCCGGAGTCGTACTATCAATTTCGATACCAGCCCTATCGAGAAGATTTATCTCATCACTAGTGACTTCAAGATTCGATCCCTTCACTCGAGACTTCTTACGATATTTGCTATTCACTTTCTCAAAAACGCCACCTGGGTCCTGTGGGCTGATGCCCCTCAGTTTTTTTGCCCATTGATTGCTGACCTCACTCTTGAAGTATGAACGGATTACGTTTCGGACATTTTCAGGTGTAATTTCAACAAATTCAATGAGGGATGGTTGTAGTCAAAAAATCGCCGATAAATATTGTTTACGCATGTAAGCAGACGGCTTTTCATTCATGTCATTAGGAACATCATCAGAAGGCATCATCAGAAGGAGGACATTGCTTCTGGTAATCTCGATTAAACTTTTAAAGCTTTTCCCATTCCGTTTTTTTGAAATTCAACCGATGGTTTTCATGTTGAACTGGAGTGAGGAAGACATCATTTTTTTGATGATTGATTTCCATTACGGTTGCGTTATGGTCACTATCGTAAGGAAGCACTATTAAAGCTAAATTCAAGTCTTTTATAAGCAACGCAGAGGTCCAAATATGAATTTGTTTCAGGGTATGTTGGAAACTCCGACCCATATAGATTGCACCTGTATTCAATTTGGTTCTCTGTTATCCACAATTTCAGGAATACACCTTTTGGTTCATTGGTGGTATTCAGCGATGCTGTATGCCGCCAAGAATATAAAAATTATGCAGCCTGTTCAATCCGCGTATTAAAACAAGGAATTGAATTCCTCCTTATTTTTAGAACGTTTGGACCAGTTGTGTAGGCAGAGATAAAGAAGAGATTATTCCCACCTGGCAGTGAATTGTTGATAATGGACACTTCAAGAGATTCAAAGTTTTTGAATTCGACATTATCAATATTTTGGAAGCAGTAAGGTCTTCTAGCCAATATCCCGGTGTCACCTCCCCCATCATTGTTTACCTTATCGTTTCTTACGAATTCAAAATCCTTGAATGTCATGGAATACCATGAATTGAGGTGGGTTTCAGTGAAAAGTATGATGTCAGAATTTTACTTAACGATGAATTCAAGGAGATAGTCACGTCGATGTACGAGTAGAGTAACAATGGAGTTGATATTGATCGAGATGAGACGAAGTCTTTCCATAGGAATTTGACTGGATGACAAGTTATTTTGAGGCATTTGAAAGCTCTAAAAGCTGAAAAACAAAATGAAGTTACGTATTTCGTTTATCGATTCTGTCCGATAAAGAATCTAGTTGTTGGTAAATTTTGAAAAGCAGCTCATTATTGCCAGTTACATTATCTGCAGTATTTTCTACTGGTCCTCTAGCGACGAGTGCAATGATACTCCGGGCTTGACAGAGCTCGGAGCTAAGACCCTGCAGTGTAGTTGTGTTTGCTTTGGAACAAATTTTACTCTCGCATCTTGATATCGGGAGCATCCTCGATATGATGCCGGGTGACCAAAACACTGCAGTTAACATAGTATAAGCCAATTTGCACTCACCGGGAGCATGAACATCTTTGCATTTGACGTCGAATGGCCAAATCTTTGACACCGATAACACTGATTAAAACGGGGCGCCTAATCGCTCTCCAATGTTTAGAATTAAAGAAGGAGACTAGACCAGAGGTTGAAAGTTGATTCACATCACCAGATTGTAGGAGTAAGGAGGTAGGGAAAATCGTATATCTTAAGATGGGACCCTTGCGCATACTCCCATTACTTGATTAGCTGTTATTTTCTAATAACCATAACAAATAATAGCAAATGGGCTTGTCCGTCGTGCACCCCTCTGTCATCGCCTTGGACTCGTCTGGCAAACGCCCCTCTCCCTCCGTCGCATCTTGCCTCGCTCTGTCATCTACTGCCTCAGTTCAGTTGCCTCATGCCATGCGGTATTGAGACATTCTATCGTTCGATCCTAACCATAGAAAACGAAACGCCGCTTAACCCATTCGCAACCTAGTGCTTCTTTGTTTATTAAACGCAAGTTATGTCCAGTACTAGTGCCGGCAGTAGTAGTAAAAAGCACTCAAGGGCATTAAACTGCAAAAGAAAACTGCAGCACACAAAAGAAGATAAAATATTATCAAAAGCACTACAGAAGTTTATTATGGCATCAACTTCTACGAAGATGGACAAGGAGGATACTGTTATAACAGCCAATGTAAAAGAAGATGAATTGCAAATATTTAAGGTTGTAACTACTCCATCGGCAAGCCATCAAAAAAATAAAACTGTAAGTTAATACTTAATTTAGGCCTAATTTTAAAATTTAATTTACATAAAATAAGTGCAAAGTTAAGCTTTAATAAGCAGCAAAATATTTATTCAAAATACATTATATACCTTTTAATTTTGTTTAGTCATGTTTATTTACAAAACAAATTACATTGGAGAGCCTATATTGGTCTAATAGTATTGGCGCGACACGGGATTGGGGTATGCATGACTCATCGGTGGTCGGTGAAGTAAACAATGACAACACTATAGTTTGCGCATGGGATGACGGGCTTTGTCTCGCTAAACATCTTGTTTGCCGCTTTAACGTACATTTAACTTGCGTAATTTATTTATTTATTTTTCTTTTTGCGATCGTAGTTAATCTTCTTCTTAGCACTATAGCCCCTCTCGGGCCTTCACTTCCTGCAAATAGTGCCTCTAACTGTTTTGGTCCATTGACCGTGTCCTTCGATTTTGAAATCTGAGCAGCGATGAACTGTCTTCGTCGACCGAGTCAGACCAGCGTTTCCTTTGCTTCCCCACTGGTATCCGGCCTTCAGTTCTTCCAGCGAATAACTTTTTGGGTATCCATTGTACGCCCATAAGATTCATGTGTCCAACGTATTGCAGTTTCCGCAGTCTTACAATCGTTCAGACCTCCGGTTCGTCAAAAATTTCATACAGCTCATGGTTGTATCGGATTCGCCATTGGTTCCCGTCTAGCTTCGCTCCAATTATTCGCCTCAGGACCCGTCGCTCAAAGGCGTTCAATATATTTGCGGATGCTTGAGTTAAGGTCCATGTTTCACACCCATAGCATAACACAGGTCTTATTACAGAATTGTGTACTTGGAGCTTTATTTTCTATGTTTGCAGCTAATCTTCAAGATCGTCAAAAGTGAATAAAATATTTTATTTGCGAGCTGTATTCTCCGGCGTATTTCGTCTCATTCAGTACCCGTCTTTTTTATACCGGCGCCGTGATACACAGTTTTGGCAACATTTTCGATACTGTATTCATCAAGTGTGATATTTTGTGTATTAGATGTTTTTTTCCTCGACTGCGTCATGAGCTTTGTTTTATTTTCATTGATTTGTAGCCCTACAAGTTTTGCTTCACTGTCAAGTTTCAGGAAGAGTTATTTCTCAATTGTTAATGACTGTGACAAAATGATGATATCGCCTGCATAGGCTACTTCTGGGCTTGACTTGAATAGTAATGTACCACGTGTATCGACAGGTAGCTTCCTTATGACGTACACTAGAGCCAGTTTGAATAGCAATGGGGCCAACCCATCTCCCTGCTTTAGTCCGATTTTTGTGTCAAAGTCATCGGTTATTGATGTGGACTTGGGAGGTCGTCAACGTCATTGTCATTTTGGTAAGACGGACTAATTTGGCTGGGGTGCCAAAGCAAAGCATTATTTGGGAGAGTACGTTACGATCAGTACTGCCGTATGCTTGCTTGAAGTCATCAAAAATTTGTTGCACGTTCATGTTGAGCTCCCAGTATTTTTCGAGCACCTGCTTGATAGTGAACAATTGGTCTATTGTCGATCTACCTACTCTAAAACCACCTTGCTACTTCCCAATGATACTGTTGGCGTATGATCCGATTTTATTTCTGAGATTTTAGAAAATATTTTGTACGCTGTGGATAGGGAATATATTTGATTGGCTCCACCCTTTCGGCATATGTTTTTGTTGCCAAATGTGTTGGATAACCACCATATTTGATGAGCTCCACTGAAATCTTATCGATGCCCGGCACTTTATTATTCTTTTGGGCTTTGATGACGGAACAAACTTCATCCAGAGTTGGTAGAGCTAATGGAAGGATCATATCATAGCTGAGGAAGCACACGGGAGCATGGTACTGACCAAAACCAGCTTCCGAAAAAATCAATACGGTCATGAACATGAGATACTCTAACTATCTCTAAGTGAAGGCCCGTGAGGGGCTGTAGTGCTACAAAGAAGAAGAAGAAGAATGGAAGCTCTACGCAAACATCTACGAGGGGCTTTTGAAAAGTCCGTACAAAGCCCGAATGTTGGCACCACCGGCGCGTATGGTCATTTTACGACCACAACTGCTGCACTCGACTTCCTTGATTCACACGAATGCCAACAATAAAGAAATGGACCAATATGGCTGAATTTGGTGTGCGTTCATTCAAGAGATGCTACTAACTAAACATGATCTCGATACGTGCCGGTGGTGCTATCTCCCGAATTTTGCATGGACTTTTCAAACGGAGGTTCTTGAAACATGACGCCGATCTTTTCTTTATCTCGGTTTCATCAGCGATGATATTGACGATGTCATCACCACAGAGCGTGGGTTTGGGTAGATAACCACGTTTCAGACTTTTCTCTACTTTCTATGCTTGGCTTGTGTTGTTGCTCGCTAAACTTACATCTATACTTCTCAATTGGTGGTCATAGTATTTTTTTTTTTAATTCTAATTATCTTATTCGCTACTCTTCTGAGATCTTCATAGTGTTCTCTCTTCTTCCTGGTTTTCCCTCCTACGTAATCTTTGTATGCCTGATTCTTTTTGTCTGACGTATTCTGGCACTCATCATCGAACCAATCATTTCTTTTGTGCTGGGCTTGGTGTCCAATCATCTGTCCTGCTAAGGTCTTACTAACCACTTTCACTTCCATCCAGAGCTCGTTACTTGTCTTTAACGATGCGTCTGATAAGATGGGAGCCAGCTGGTTGTCGAGAGTCTCCGTTTGGTGCCTTTCGATGCCAAATTTTTGTAGCAGGCTGATCTTCGCCCAATATGCCTTTGACATATGATATCGATACGTTAATTTGATCAAGTAAAGATCTGAGTTGCAATTGGTTCCTTGCTATGCACGGAAGTCAAGTATGCTCCAGGCTCAACATTTTTGGATCAGAACATGATCGATTTGGTTTTGTGTGTTGTCATTCGGTGATACCCAGGTCATTTTATGAATGCGTCGATGTGGGAAGTAAGTCAAACCTGTGACTAGATTTCTGCTACAAACAAAGTCAATCAGGCGCTGGCCGTTGTCATTTGTTTCATCGTGGAGGCTATATCCTCTAGTCGTTCCCCGATGAGATAGCTCATTGCCAACCTTAGCGTTGAAATCACCCAGAATTATTTTTGTGTCGCTTGTAGGCAGTGAGTGGACTAGTCTTTCCAGGTGATTGTAGAGCGTTTCCTTCGTTTGTCGTCCTTTTCTTTAGTCGGGGGTTGCTCATTAATCAGCTAGATTTTGAAGAACTTCGCTTTTATACGGATCGAACTTTCATTGACTGCTTTAAAATCAATAACGTGCAGTTTGAACTCCCTATCCACAATAAAGGTCACTCCGAATTTTCGTTTTCCACTTTTGAATATTGTATGCGATCTCACGTCATGAAGATCTATTCCAGTCCCTGTCTTTTCCTAGATTTCCAGTATTTTTAATTTATATTGACTGGCCTGTTGTGAAAGATTCTTAACAGCGCGAGGGTAATTGAGTGAGATGACATTCCAGGATCCAATGCCATAGTCCCTCTTACATTTGCGAGGTCGTTGCTGTGAGTCCAATCCACTCCGAGGCCCTTCTGCAGGCTTCAAAACATTGTAGGGTTTCAAACAATGTGGAGTTAGCCCGTCGCCCAACCTGCATTTCGGTGACATAGTTATGTTATTACTTCGATTCCGTTATCAGTCGCGTAAGACTCGCCTTCACCCTCTTGCATCCCCACAAAGGAGGTGTAAGTAGGATTTACTGGCAGAGCTGTAGATGTTTCTACAGGTATCAGCATTTCTCGGTACTTAATGTCCCATTATTGGGGAACCAGTAGACCCAATGTGCGACCCCGAGAGCATTTACTACCATTTAATTGGGGGGTTCGGGATGGGGAATCATCGAAACTGTAGGTTGGGAAACAAGGGCGTTCGCTCCTTCTTTCTCAACCGGGTTTGAGGCCATCTGCGGCGGAGTTTGGCCTGCTAATTCCCGTAATTTAAACCCCGTCGAAAATGTGTGGTCCAAATTAAAGGAATTTGACTTTGGATATCCCTGGCCAAAATAATCCTGATTCGAAGTGTACAAACTAAACTTAGTGGGACACAATTTCTGTAGACTGAAAGTTTCAGAAAAGGACTTTGAAAGTATAAGAAAACAACGGAGTACATACTTATGATTAATTTCTTCAAAATATTATACAAGAAATAATATGGTCAGAAACTTTTACTCCACCCTGTATGTTCACTTGCGTAATTTAACTTTAGGCAATGGCCGTCAATGGCAACTTCGACTGTATATTATGCATTATTTACAATAATTCAGTTTGATGATTTATTGTAGTTTGATATTAGATGATCCCGCGGCTCAATGCAAGTGTTTGTTTTTTGTGATTCATGATATATGGATTCGATTCTGGCCGAAGCCTATGAGTAGGTTTGAATTCAAATAAATATATATGTATTAATCAAGCAGTTTGCCCCGCGAACTACTCAATAAATTAGCTAATGCACCCGCAAACGCATCAGCCGACGTATATGCATAGGTACTCGATAAATGTATCCGCAACACGTATGCGTGTTTGGCCGGCGATATTATGCCACAAACGATACCAGACAGAGAACTGTTATCCTTATACAATTGCAATCGGTTGGCAAACGTTGGATGACCCATTTCTACCACGGAACCACCACTTGACGTCGTCAGTATGGTGAGTAGATCTCTGCCACTTGACGTTGGAAGTGTGGTGAGTTAATTTCTGCCACTGAACCGCCACTTGATGTTGGCAGTGTGTGAAAGAAAACGCCTGGTACTGGTGTGAGGACATTGGATTGGTCCGTGAGTTTAGTGTAATTTATGTCAAATCCCCATTTGTTTAGTGTGAAATATTTCTTATACTATTGATAATACTGAGGAAAGGAAATTGAACCTGCGTCGTGGAGCAGCTAATCACTAGTAAATTAGCATTGAATAATCATCGAAAATACATTTTGAGCATCATTATAACAGGAAGTATGAGTGCAAGTATTGTGGTAAAAACGCGATGAAATGGATTTTGCTAAGACAATATAAGAAAGTTTTTACGAAGGAAAATGTTCAAGTTATTGTGGATATGAATTCAAGTAACAGCCAACTGCAGATAATCTCATCTATTCCATTATCATTTAAATCTACAAATCTCTTTCCTGGCACCTCAACTTATTCCCAACGAAAAAGGACAATTTATATGCACGATCTGTGATCGCTCGTACACACGTCGTCACAATCTCTTCAAACATTAAATAACCCATCGAGCTCCATATCTTTTGAATCACTAATAGGGTGATTCTAATAAACCTCTCGACTATATCTGCGATGCATTCGACGTCAACCGAATAGATAAAGTTTACCAACAACTCGGGTGTGATGCCCTCTGTGTCGTTACGAATTTCGAATATCAATACACTCATGCTGAAAACGTCTCATTTCACAAGTTTCTAAAGAATAGAAGAGGTGTTATTTTGAAAGCCCGCTATTTCAGTAGATGTCAAGCTGTCATTTTTTGACATTTGACAAGTAGAAACTACGCCATTAATAAAAATGGAACAAAACACGCTTCAACAACGCATTGAAATTATTAAAATTCAATATGAAAATGGTGAAAATTTGGCAGAGACAGTTCATAAAACTCGAACATTTTTGAATCGTCGTGAAGCACCTTGTCGGACCGCAATACAGAAATTGGTGGAAAAATTCGAGCTGTTGGGACAACTTAGTGGTGTGAAGAATAAAACCCGTGCACGTCACTCAAGAACTGCCGAGAATATTGCTGCTGTAGCCGAAAGTGTTAAAGAAAACCCAGGTTTGTCCATTCCTCGTCGTTTTTTGGAATTAGGCATTCCACAAACGTCATTACACCGTATTTTGCATAAAGATTTGGGTCTTAAGGCTTATAAAGTTCAGTTAACACAAGAACTCAAGCCGGTCGATCATCAACAACGTCGTGTCTTTGCTGATTGGGTCCTTGAAATGCATGAAAATGATCTAGAATCCCATCAAAAAATCATCTTGAGTGATGAGGCCCATTTCCACCTCATCAGCTTCGTCAACAAGCAAAACCGTTGCATCTGGGGCTCGAAAAACTCAAAAGTTTGTAGTAATCGAGCAGGTAAGGTTGTGGCGGCCTTCGTTCGCCCCGAGAAAAAAGGATTTTTTCACGTAGTTTTTCTTTCCGTTCTCGGTGTTAAAGAAATTTCTTATTCGTAAATACAGTGTGTTGATTAAAACACGACCATTTCTTTGATAGATTTTTAATTTAAAAGCCCACCACAGCCAAGTCCAAACAGTTGCCATCCGCTTATCGAGGCATCAAGCTTAAGTTTCTCGCAAAGCAATTTAAATGCATCTGGTGGTCCATCAAATCTAAAGCAAAATGGCCATGCCCGAGATGTACTTACTTAAATTGGCCACGCTCTAAACGCTGTGTACAATGCTATACAAAACGGAATGAAGATGATTGTGATATGAACACAATAATATCACCACCGGCAGCTATAACAACGCCTACAACGATTACGCAAACTAATAATACAATAGAAGTACATATGCCAACGCACACTGGCGAGCGTCCTTTTCAATGTGATCTATGTTTGAAACGATTTAGTCAAAAATCGTCGCTGAATACCCACAAAAGAGTTCACACTGGTTATTGGAGCATGCACAAACCGTTCCAGTGCACACAATGTGGTGCTGAATTTTGCCGGAAACCATATCTAGATATCCGTATGAGAATTCACACGGGCGAGAGGCCATTCGAATGTGATATTTGCCTGAAGAGATTTACGCAAAAATCAACATTGAATATTCATAAGAGAATTCATACGGTCCAAGAACGACCATTCCAATGTGAACAATGCCCAGCCGCATTTTTTCGAAAGCCCTACCTCGATATTCATATGCGGACGCATACAGGGAAGCGACCGTATGCGTGTGATATATGCAACAAAACTTGTGCCGTGAAGAGCTATGTTACTGCACATAGGTGGTCACATGTTTCCGAGAAACCGCTTAGCTGTGATCGATGTTCAATGACGTTTACTAGTAAATCGCAATTCGCTATTCACAGTAGAACACATTCAGCAGGACAGAATTTCGAGTGCAATGTGTGTGGACGTACGTTTATACGAGATAGTTATTTGATTCGACATCACAATCGAGTGCATCGCGACAATAGAATAACAGAAAATAGTATAGCGACCATCAATAGCGTGGCGACTGGAGAAGTTGGTGGCTCAAATAACACTCCGGAACAAGCGATGTATATGAATCTAGCAATTCACAAGTCTGCGACTTGAGATATGTATCAGATCTACAAATGAATGCTTCGCCAGCGGTATCACAAATGTCATCGCCCGGAGTAGGAAGTGATAACCGGCTTATGAATGATCGACCAGAATCTTTGACAATGAGCAGTCATGATGGAGATAGAAATGCAATAAGTGACTCTTCTTTGAAAATGTGCGCAAGTATGAATGATGCTAACGGATTAAGTTTGAATGAGCGATTAATACATGAACGTTCAGCGCTGCAAAGTCGTGCAATACACGAACAACGGGCCATTCAAGATCGCGTGAATCAAGAGCGCGCCCTACAGTAACGCGCAATTCAAGAGCAAAGGAGAGTCTGCTCGAGATTGCGCACCAGCGTGGACGTCGCGAGGCCCCGAAGAAAAAAGAACCGGTAATCGACCCTGTCGCGCAATAGGCTTGGAAAAATTGAGATATTCCGTGATTTGACGAACGCATTGACTCGGTTGTTGCATGTTAAGTGCTCCTACGGTGGATTTATACAATTTGTGCGTGAAAAGATTGGAAAAGTTCCTGTGGCTGTGGGAAAATTTGCGTTCGTCGTGTTTCTATTACATTTTTCCGACGATGAAACTTGGTGTGGTTGTGAACTTGCTGGTAGTGTCTCCTGAGATAGAACGAGGGCGCGAGAAGCGAATTTTTCTCGTGCAAATTGTCATCGTAAATGAAAGGAATTTAAAGGGAAAAATAAATATCGGAGTGGGTCGCGAAGTTGCTGGCGGGATAAGTCACGATATTTTCGGTGGTTCTACGGAATTTTCTTATCAGAAAAGCTAAAGGAGAGAAAATGTTTGTTTGCTTTTTTGCCTTAGTGGTTTGTAGTAGTTAATTTGTTTCATTTCACTTTCCCGCGCATCCAATCGACCGTTAGACGGATATTAAACAACTGTGTAAGATTTCCTTCATTTTTCACGTAAGACCGTGAGTGAATAAAGAAATAATTAACGGGATGCAGACGCCGTGATGGTATACCGAAATGAGCGGGTGTTGATACAGTGAATTATTAAATTTTAGACGAAAGAGAGAATTCGTGTGAGAAATGGTTCATGGATTTTCGTGCATAGTGAAAAGTTTATTTGTCCTTTATCAGTTTTCTTAGAAGTGAGCGACCGTGGAAACTTTTAAACCACTGAACAACTTTCCGTGCATATTAAAATTTTAATTCGAGCGTGACTTATTTTTTTTTAAAGATGTGCATCGCGCATAATTGAGTGCGTGATATCTAGTTTGGAAGCGCGAATCTATTCGCCTATGTATCTTTCGCATCATCCTCTGGTCCTCGACAATCGGAAAAAGCATTGAGGCAAATTCATGCAAATTTCGGAAGCAAATCAAGTATCGGAAACCAAATCGGTGCAAGGCGGAGTTCGGAACTGCAAGCAGATACTTTTCAATCAACTTTAATTTTAGTTCACGTAGAACACTGTAACTAATTTGTTGTCATAACCATACGTAAAACGTGCCGGAGAAGATTTGTTGACCGTAGCAAGAGATCAGTAGAGATCGGAAAAATCGCGGAGTTATTAATTTAAATTGATTAAGTCTAAATTTTTAAACAATAAAATATGTTGCAGGCCTTACCCGCCCCGAGCACGAGCGCTCGTAGGAGGAGGTTTGGGGTAAGTACCCTTTCTTTTGTTCAAAAATTTTCTTTTTGCATGTTTTATTGTATTATACGAGTATATGTATAAAAATATAAAAGATATGTCATGATTTTAAAAACAAAAACGAAAAGAAAAAGAGATCCCTATACGAACGTGACGGTATAGTCGATGTTAATAGCAACCTTTGGACATAAGCTAAATCGATTGAGGATAATTAACCTATATGTTGTAAATTGAAAGGTAAATTTCGAAGAGAACAAAAGGAATAACCCGAAAAGGAAGGAATTAGTCGTGTTCCGTTAGCAATGAATTTTAAAAAAAAATCGATCATACTCGAGTAGACGTTCTATTGAGTGATTTGCCCAAGTAAATGTAAATTGTTCTTCCAGTAAGGCTTTAACAAAAGACCAAACTGAGGTCAAAATCGTGTAAAAATTTGTAGTTATTTTTTTTGAGAGAATAAAAAAGAACAAAATGTCGTATTAAAAGATACTCTTCGGTCTTTCCTTTCCTATAATTCTGACCGGGTATAGGACCCGGTACAGCGGCAGGCTTTCCCCTTAAAACATGAGCCAGCCGCCGGATACTCACTAATCCTTCCTTTTGTTTCAGGGGACTTCGCGGGTTGAGTGGCCCAAGCAGAGTGCCTCTTTATGACATAAGAGGTGTGTTCAAAAAATATCACGAATTTTGTTTTTTTTTTTTAAATTATTTATATATTCATGAATATCTATTTTGTCCCCTTCAAAGTAATCCCCATGAGATATTATACACTTGTACCAACGATTTTTCCAATCTGCGAAGCACTTCAAAAAATCATTTTTTTTAATCTTGTTCAGCTCCTCCTTCGATGCCGTCTTTATCTCGTCAAGCGTAGCGTAACGTCGTCCTTTCATGGGCCTCTTCAGTTTAGGAAACAAGAAAAAGTCACAGGGGGCCAGATCTGGGGAATACGGTGGCTGCGGCATCATTAGTGTGTTGTTTTTGGCCAAAAAGTCGCGCACAAGCAACGATGTGTGAGCAGGGGTGTTATCGTGGTGCAAAAGCCAATTTTTGTTCTCCTACAAATCCGGGCGTTTCTGGCGGATTGCTTGGCGCAAATTGCGCATAACTTGCAGGTAATATTCCTTATTGACCGTTCTTCCCTTTGGCAAGAATTCATGATGCACCACGCCCCTGCAATCGAAGAAAACTGTCAGCAAAACTTTCACATTCGACCGAACTTGGCGCGCTTTTTTCGGTCTTGGTTCATGCGGCAGATGATTGAGCTTTGGTTTCCACGTCATAACCATAAACCCACGATTCGTCACCAGTTATGACCCTCTGGAGCAAATTTGGTTCGTCGCGGACAGAGTTTAACATCTCATTAGCAATGTTCATGCGTTGCTGTTTTTGGTCGCAATTGAGCAATTTTGGTACGAATTTCGCTGCGACCCGTCTCATGCCCAAATCGTTGTTAAAAATCGAATGGCACGAGCCAATCGATATGTTTAGGTCCTCAGCAACTTCTCTAACGGTGATTCGACGATTGGCCAATACCATTTTCTCCACTTCATTAATTTTTTCGTCTGTTGTTGAAGTGCTCGGGCGTCCGGCACGCTCTTCGTTATTCACATCTTCTCGGCCTTCTAAAAACATTTTGTACCACCGATAAACGTTGCTTTTGTCCAAGGTAGCTTCTCCGTATGCCACAGTCAACATTCGGAATGCATCCGCGCACTTAATTTCGTTTTTCACCCAAAATTTGATACACGTTCTTTGATCCATTTTTTTGAATAAGTAAAAATCGACGACGATTGAAAACACGTGCAAGTAAAGCAGCTATCACCAATTAAGTGAACATTCAAAATGGCCGAGCTTGTCGGCATAAGTGACAGACATGAGTACCAACATAACGCCACAAAAAAATCGAAATTCGAATAAACGTAACCCACGAAAATTTAAAATTCGCGATACTTTTTAAACACACCTCGTAGAGTTATGTAATCGAATTGCATGATTCTATGGCATAAATTGGTTACCGGGGTACTTTTCTTCTGATGGGAAGACTTATGCAAGTTAAGTTGCATGAGTTTTCCACTCAGAAGAGGAATACCTGGCCACTGCAACAATCATGGATTTTGATCCGGTTGGGTGGGTGCGCAGGGGCTCCATTACCACCCGGTTGCCCCTCTCTCATTTGCGGGCTATGAGCCTCTCCGGGTAAGGACGAGGTCACCCTGCTTCCACTTCTGTTTACTAGTTTCTCTTGTTCCATGAACAAGTCAGTTGTCCCTGGTGTAGTTGCCTACACTTTTTGCGACTTCGGTCGCCTTGCTTTTGTTCGACCCCAGAAATTCGTGAATGCGAAATTCTTTGTAGTGGGTCCTTGTGCTAGGGGAATGAACCCGCACCACGACACCGCAATGCTAGCCTGCCAGCGCATTCACGCGTCCCCAGACAAGGACATTCTCGGCAGATAATGACAACTTCTTCTGCCGAGGCAGCAGACCATCGCTGCAGTCCTTTACGGACTTTTTGAAACTTAACATTCACTACAAGTTATTGTTGAAAAGCCTCTCTATCCTCAACATGTGACTGTTTGGTGTGGTTTATGGTCCGGCGGAGTCATTGGACCTTACTTTTTTCGAAAATGAGGCTGGAGCAACAGTTACGGTGAATGGATTGCGCTATCGAGAGATGAATAATATTTTTTTATGGTCGGAATTGGATGGTATTAATGTGGACAACGTTAATTTTCAACAAGATGGCGGTACGTGCCACACAAGCAACGAAACCATTGATCTTTTACGGGAAAAGTTTCCGGACCGTGTTATCCCTCGAAAAGGGGATCACAGTTGGGCACCGAGATCTTGTGACTTAACACCTTGTGACTTCTTCCTTTCTGGCCACGTGAAACAGAAGGTCTACGCAAACAGTCCAGCGTCGATTCAAGGCCTCAAAAACGGAATTTGTGGGGCTATCGAGGACATAGGGCAGCCACTTTGCGATTTGGTTGTGGGAATTTTCATAAAAAGGATATGGTCCTGTAAGCGTGGTCGTGGTGGTCATTTGCCTGATGTTATTTTTCACTATCAACAGCATACCTTCCTCTTTATAATGAAATAAACATCCGATCATTTATATTAAAAAATGGTTTTTTTCTTTTAATATCAAAATAATACTTCTTATTGGAAAACTCTGTATATTATTTACCTGATATTCTCGCCAAATGGATCAAGTTCACATATCATGACCCCAAATGGAAGACGTCGCGCTGGAATGAGATTTGTAGTTGGCATTTGCTGCCTAGCGATTTCTGGAATTAATATCACGCAAGCGTTTGAAGAAGGATGCATTTCCGTCTATTGCTATTAAACAGTTCGCTGGGAACTGCAAAGTGCAAATGATAATGTGAACAAGTTGGGTAGACAGACCTATGCTCTGTCAGAAGGGTTTTGTACTCAACTTACAAAATGCAGTAACCAGCAACGAATAAAATCAAGAAACATGTCATGTTTGAGTATCATACTATTATTAGCAAAGTTGAAAGAATTTTGACTTCTGAGGTATTTGTTATAGTTATACCCATAAATATCTCCCTTGATAATTTTTTCAGATTTTTTAGATCACGGGTATCCATTCGCGAGGGTGGAAACACATTTTTCATATGTACCCCCCCCCCCAGCCCTGTGCCCCCATTGAAGCAAAAACTGTCAGTTTAAGAACTGTTTTGAAAAGCTCTCATAGACAACTTTCAGTTGATACTAATATCGGCTACCTTTCATGAAATTTTTTTCAGGGGCCACTCCTCTGTACTGTAATCATCGATTCATGGCCTGTTTTTTCGAATCTTAGAACGGTTACAAAGCCCATTTGCTAGGAGCTCTCTCCTGCCTCTTTGACTTTTTCAATTGCATGTACTCATCTTCATGATACCTTTCCTGATAATTGTCATGCAAATCCTAGCAAAGCTGTAGTGCCTAAGTCGTTAAAAAGCGCATATGGCTCCATAGCCATATGTTTCCATAGTAATACAGGGCATATTGTTCCATAGTAATACAGGAAAATTCAAATCGCTATAACTTCATTAATTACTATTCGATCTTTATGAAACTTTTAGAAAAGATCAATCTTATAAATAGTCATCTGTTCGCTAAATTTTATTGAATTTAAGGGTACCGTTTAGATTTCATTCAAGAAAACATAAAATCGATAAATCATACTATTACTAACAAATTTGAGTGGATTTTGACTTCTCATGTATTTGTTGTTGTTGTACTCATTAAGGCCTACATTCATGATTTTTTTTAGATTTTTCGGATGGAAGGTGTCCAATTGCGAGGGGGGGGGGGGGGGGGGTACGCGCAAAGTTCGTAAATTTCCCCTTACCCTGCCCCCCTCGGTACTTATAAGGCAATTTTAGGACTTGTTTTGAAAAGATCTCATTGAGACCTTGCCAATGATACCCTACTCGACTACCAATGGTGAAAAAATTTTTTTAAGGGGTCACCTCCCTATATATTAAACCCCTTTGAAAAATTATTCCACCCTTGAACTTTCAAGAAGTCACCACTTCTGACCTTTCCACAAAGTTTCATGGCTATAGCCTCTATAGTTTCGGAGAAAAAGTGCTGTGACATACAGACGGACGGACGGACGGACAGACGGACACAGTTCGTGATTGCAATAGGGTTTTGTATTTTAGTACAAAACCCTAAAAAAGTTGACTTTAAACTTAATAAAAATTATCTACAGGTCACAAATGATGAACTGTCAAATTCTCAGTTCATTTTCAACCAACAACAACCAAACCAGAAACTCCAAAGTTGAACTGATCTCTTTTTCCTTCTACAATTACATTCTCAGTAAGAACATTTGTATAGTAGTACATATTTTTCAAGTTCACCTTAGCCGCACGTAGATGTAATTTTGAAACAAAATTTTCTTACAATTTGTACACAATCTCATTTAATGATATCACATTTTCCGACCCAGCTGCCCGATAAATACGAATAAACAGGATACTATCAACATTTCCACGTACGCATTTTACACAAACTGCCAACCCCTCTGAGAAAAACACAAATAAAAAAACATGAGAATTTTTTTTTTACATTTTCTAATGTTCTGTACGTTTGAAAAACTTTTTTTTAGGTCTTTGTAAAAAATTTTTTTAAAAGACCTACTAGTTTCGCGACCTGTCTGTCCGTCTGTCCGTCCGTCTGTCCGTCCGTCCGTCTGTCCGTCTGTCCGTCTGTCCGTGCGTCACAGCTGATTTCCTCAGAAACTATAGAAGGTAGAATGCTCAAACTTTGTGAAAAGGTCAGAAGTGATGATCTCTCAAAAGTTAAGGTCTTGACAAAAATTTAAAAAATGTTTAAGGGGGGTCCCCCCTATAAACGAAATGGCCCTTAAAATTTTTTTTTAATCAAAGGTAGTCGAGTGGGGTATCAAATGAAAGGTCTTGATTAGAACTTTTAGAATCTGAAATAAAAAAATCATTTGATGAATTAGGGGGTCCACGGGAAGGCAAAATGCAGCCAAAATTTGTGTCCCCCCCCCTCGCGATTGGACACCTTTCAGCCGAAAAATCTGAAAATTATCACGAATGTGGACCTTTATGAGTACAAGGGCAACAAATACCTTAGAAATCGAAATTCGCTCAACTTTGTTAATAATAGTATGATTTGTAGATTTTACATTTTTGCCCATAAAATCAAAACGGTACCTTTAAACTTCTTGAAATTTTGCAATTATATAGACTGACATTAGATATATATGTTCACAAAATTTAATTGAGATCGAATCATAATCAAGTGAGTTATAGCCATTTCAATTATATGGAATTACAACAACGATAACACGTGTTTATGGTTGATATAGGGTTTTCCAATTAGAGGTGTTATTTTGATATTATAAGAAAAATGCCATTTTTTAAAATAAATGATCCGATGTTTAGTTCATTATAAAGAAGAAGATATGTCGTTAATAGCAATAAATAACATTGGGCAAATAACTACTACGACACGCTTACAGGACCATATCCTTTTCATGAAATTTTCCATAACCAAATCGCACAGTGGCTACCCTAGGTCCTCGATAGCCTCACGAATTTCATCTTTGAGATCTTGAATTGACGCTGGACTATTGGCATAGGCCTGCTCTATCACGTGGCTCCAAAGGAAGAAGTCGCAAGGTGTTGAATCACAAGATCTATTCAAAATAACACCTCTTATTGGAAAACCCTATATATATTTAAAATTGACTTAGGTACTTTTATTTCCTTTCAATTTTCATGAAAATTTAAGGAATAGTGTTTAACTTGAACATGTTCAATCGGCCGAGCATTCAGAAAAATCATTTAAGCTACATGAAAATGGCGGCTGCACTGTGCTTATGAAAGAAACTGTGCATCTTTTGTATGAATTTGAACGATTTCATATCTAAGTATTCGATGAATAATTCAAGTTACCGATTCACGCCATTAGAAAACTTGCTTCTAACCCTAGGATGTTTACAAAGACCTTCTGGTAGGAGCACTCTCCTGCTTACTCAACTTGTTTTGTAATAAAATACGAGCCAAGAGAGAAAACGTGAGTACCAGCCATTGTGCTAAAATACAATCGAAAAAAAAAACTCTACTCAATAAAGTAACAAAAGCGATAGCGTGAAATCAATTGTATAAATTTCGATCTTATTATTTCTTCACTCACGTTCGATAAAGTTATTTACAATGCAATAATTTTCAACAAACGATCATGAATATCGAAAGTTTCCAACTGGATGCCTCATTCTTAGCTGGGGGTCGTAAGTGTTCGGAGTCAGGACGAAATCGTCTGGTGTCCCGGGCACGTTAATCGTGCATAGTCAGTCACGTTTTTCTAGTTCATCCCTCCGGTAAGTTATCTCAGCCTCAGCACCGTCGAACCTGTGTATTTTTATCGACCAATTCATGAATGCAAAAATTTTTTGTAGTGTGCCCTTGTGCTGGAGAAAAAGAGCCCACCTCACGACACAACGATGCTAGCCTGCAAGTGCATTCACGCGTCCTCAGACAAGGCCAATTCCAGCGAGCACTAATATCTTTGCTCACCAAGGCAGCTGACCATCGTTGCAGTCTTTTACGGACATTCCATCCTATTAAACACTAAATATATTTATAGAAAATTAAACACAATATAAAATTATAGTTTCATGATAAGTTTGCGGCTAAGAGGAAAGGGAAGAGAATTAAGATAATCACGATGCCTTCACAATAAATTTATGGTTGTTTTTTGCCTTCCGATATGAAATACGGAAATTCACTTCAGCGCCTAGCATAAAATAAATTTTTGCAAATTGTGTAGCAGCTTGTCGGAGATCTGAAAATTTTTCTCTAGATGTCATTTGCGTGACGCAGAGTTTTATCCGTGTTGGCAGTGATATAAACAAGATTTCAAGGCACTGATTGGTTGATATAGACCATTTCATATTTTGAATATCACATAACACAAAATGGATGATTGTCTGCCCGAGATAGAGTGTGTGCTTTGCTGGCAGAGATACCAATTTCAAAATGATCAAAACACACGAAATATAAGCCCAATCGTTTTCTCTTTTTACTTATAGCAAATTTGGCTAGTTTAGCAGGAGGTACCGGATATGGATGGTCATCACCTGTTGGACTTATGCTATCATCAAATAATACAGACGAGACCCCAATTGGTCAGACAATCAGTGTAGCATCTGAGGAATTTGCCTGGATATCCTCGCTACTAATTGTTGGATGCTTAATTGGTATTCTTGACATATAGTATTACAGAAGACGTAAAGAATCTTTGGAAAAACTAACTGATCTTATTTAAAGGACCTTTAATTGCCAGCTTCCTGGCAGACAGAATAGGAAGAAAATTGACGTTACTATTAAGTGGCTTCCTTTTCATTATAGCAAGTATAATGTTCATTCTTGGTTACAACGTCTGGATTCTGTATGTTGGCCGAATAGTTCAGGTAACCTCATTTATATTTTAAATACCAAAAAATATTTCTATATTCAGCTTTGCAGGGAATGGGAATAGGCTTTATTTTTACAACATTGCCTCTGTACATTGGAGAAATAGCTGACGATAATTTACGAGGGCCTTTAGGTTCTTTGATGCCAATTTTTTTGTCAGGTAAAACATTAAGTTTAAGTGATTTATAATAACATAAGAGTCATACAGATTCTTTTTTGGATATATCAATAAGATGGAGTGGCTGTTATTCAAAGTTTCATTTGTTTAAATCATATTTTTGAATCCTTAATAAAATACCCAATTTATTTCAGCTGGTACTCTTGTTGTATACGCTGTTGGTGCCTATACGTCCTATAACATTTTGCAATATTCATGCCTTGTTATACCTGTAGCATTTATTGGTCTATTTTACTTCATGCCCGAGAGTCCTTTCTATTTGATGATGAAGGCCAAAAAGGATGAAGCTACCAAATCACTCCAATTTTTACGTCAGCTGCCCGCAGATCAACTTCAGGATGAGCTTAATTCAATTAAAAGTCTTACGGAGAAGTCTGAAGGAGAACAAGGATCGTTTATGACGATAATCAAGAATAAAGGAAACTTGAAAGCATTTTTCATTTGTTGGGGACTTATCACATTTCAACAGCTCAACGGGATGCATGCAGTCTTACTCAACACTCAAATTATATTAGACCAAGCTAACACAGGAATTGACACCGGTATTACTTCTATCATCATTGCATTCCTCCAAGTTGTGGCAGGCATGATAACTCCTCTGATAGCGAATCGCTTTGGACGTAAGACAATACTTTTGGTTTCACAAGGATTCGTGGTGGTTGGATTGGTAAGTTTAGCTTTCTTTTGTAACTCCTTGTAGCATATTAACGCGGATAATATCTGTCCTAGGTTGGATTAGGTGTTTTCTTCTATTTGGCTGAGAAACAGCCCGACATCGTCCCGTCTATTATTTGGCTGCCGATAGTTTCATTAGCTGTTTATATGGTGCTATTGTCGGTTGGTATAGTACCAATACCGTTTACTATCATTGGTGAAATATTTTCGAATGAAGTGAAATTTCTCGCTTCTGCCACGCTCTCTGTGAATGGAGCAATAATATCCTTTGTTATAGCCAGGTGGTATCCGGCTTTGCAATCCTATGGAATCTATTTTCCATTTTGGCTATATGCAGGCTTATCTGCAATAGAAATATTATTTATTGTATTAGTCGTTATAGAAACGAAAGGTTTAAGTTTAAAGGAAATTCAAGATAAGTTAATTGCGTGATTAATTAGTAAGAAATAATGTAGCTTAATATAACAGGAATTAGAAATATCGATACATAATTTATATTCGTGCTTATTAAATAAAAGATTTTTACAATTCGGTTATTATTTTTTACAAAATTTCTATGCTTCTTCCCTTATAGAAAGTTTTCTCTAAAAATATTTATTTATTTATTTAAATTCCATTTAACAGATAAACATTATCCAATTACAAAATGGAACAAAACAAACAGAAAAGAAAATTAATGAAAATTAGAATTAAGTGTTAAAGTTAATATAAAAAAGAAATTCAATGGTACTAACAACAATAAATATGCGTGTAAAATTAAATTAAAGCACACAAAAAAAGAAAATAAAGTCTAATATTTACTCCAGTTGAGCTTTAAGAATCAGGCTTCTTAACCTCAATTTAAAAACTAGGTATGAGTCGGAAAAAGGACCAAGCTCAAGCCTATCATGATTCCTTACCATTCGTATAATAGGAGAGTGAAAATATAAATTTGTACGGGCATACGGTGGCACGAAAAAATTGTTTGCCCGAGAAGAACGCGATGATTGACGAAGACGTAGGTCTGCAAGCAATGTTAATGAAATTTGATTGTGGCAGAGTTGATACCGAAAACACTGATCTAGATACATGCGACGGGATGACAGAGTAGGCAAACGTAGGAAGGATAAACGGCAGTCATAGGGTTGATATGGGATTTTGAATTTGTAAAACAAGACACGAGTAAATTTACGCTGGACATTCTCTAACGAGTCAATGAGGTAGGAGTGTCGGGGAGACCAAACTACAGAGCAATATTCGAGGATAGGACGGGCAAGACAGATAAACAAGCGGACAGGAGTAGATATATTGTTAAATTTATGCGCGTGCCTGAAAATAAGTCCCAATATTTTCGAGGCCCTAGTAGTCACAATTAGAACGTGTGCATCAAAATTGAGCTTAGGATCAAAAGTAACGCCAAGGTCCTTAGCAGAGCTCACAGCAGCGAGTGGGACTTCATTCAACATATAGGTGAAAGTCAGCGGAGAACGATTTAGATTAAAAGTCATTTTATAGCATTTGGCAACATTAAGAAAGAGGTAATTAGACGAACACCAGTTACTTAGTGCAATCAGGTCCATCTGAAGATATTGACAATCTTGTACAGACCTGATAGCTCGAAAGACTTTAAAATCATCGGCATACAATAGGCAATTGGAAGCGATAACCAAAGGAAGATCATTTATAAACAATAGGAATAGGAGGGGACCTAAAATGGAACCTTGAGGAACACCAGAGGACGGATAGAATGGAATAGAGGTAGTTCCACAGTAACTAACACAACATATATGAGAAGACAAGTAGGAGTCCATCCATGATAAGAGAGGGCCAACAACCCCAAAAGTTTTCAGTTTATAACAGAGAAGTTGATGGTTGACCGTGTCAAATGCCTTTGAGAATTCAGTGAAGATTACATCAACCTGCAATCGATTGTCTAGGGCCTTAGCAATGAAATCGGTGAATTCAATTAAATTTGAAGTCGTAGAGCGACCTTTAAGAAACCCATGTTGTTCTTTCGACAAGATAGTGGTCAATGAAACTGAAAGCCGGTTGTGTACCAGACGCTCAAGTAATTTTGGGAAACAGGAAATTAAGGAAATAGGACGATAATTGGACACAGAAGAAGGATCACCACTTTTAAGAATAGGAACAACGTTTGCTCTTTTCCAATAAGTAGGGAAAATACCAGTCTTTAGACTGAGGTTGAAGAGAAATGCCAGAGGGATACAAAGTGATGACGCTAATGACTTGACAAAAATATTCGGCAAGCCGTCAGGACCAGGTAATATATTAGGATTAAGTGAATTAATGAGGGATTCAACTTCGATATGGTCAGTGAAGAGTGAAGAAATGTCAATGGAGTGAACTACAGGTGTATTGACTGGATTAGAGACATGAGAAGAAGGAATAAAAGTTGACGAGAAGAACTGAGAGAACAAGTTGGAAATATCCTGTGGAGAAGAGCTAACTATATTATTCCAGCGGACTGAAGGAGGGACAGAAGAGGAGGACTTAAAGGATCTAATGTATGACCAGAATGGTTTCGCATTATTCGCCATGAGGGAACTCTCCAAGCTACTGAAGTAGTTTTTTATTGCAGTCTTTAGTTCTTTTTTTGCTGCAAGACGTAGATCACAAAAGCGGGGTCTGGATTCTTCAGTACCACAACGCTTGAAACGGCGGTGTGCCTTACTTTTAGCATTCAAGGCACTTAGTACTTGCTTGGTTAGCCATGGTTTCTGCTTTACTTTGCGAAGAGCTTGTGAAGGTGTGAAGTGTTTAATCAACTCATAGAGGTAATTATAAAATTTATTCAGAGCTTCCTCACACTCCAAATTATCAAAAAACTCCTGCCAGTCAATCAAGCTCAGCTTGGAGGCTAAAGCTTCGTAGTTTGCTTTGAAGAAGTTGAATTTTGGCGAAGAAGCAAACGTACGACTTGACAAAGGTGTAATGGAGAGATCGAGTGATAATGGCGGATGATGACTATCGATACTCACTAGAGGATTTAATGCAGTGGAAACAGATAGACAGTTTAGTGGAAAGTTAGAAAGAACTAGGTCAAGTACCCGACCATTAGCATTAGGGATATTATTGAATTGCGATAGTGAACAGAGTGATAGAAACGAGGAGAGGGATAAAGAAGATGCATCGGTTGATGAAACAGAGAAAGGAAGGTTCTTCGTCCATTGCACTGTTCCCAAATTAAAATCACCGCATATTAGAATTAAAGATTGCGGATGTTGCAATAAGACATAAGAGGAAAACTCGTCAAAGAATGTCTCATACAAATACAAAGGAGAGTTACTAGGTATGTAGACAGAGGAAACTAATAAAGATGTATTGTTAGGAAGGAAGATCTTGACAATCACACAATCCACAACACGGGAAAAGCAAAAATCAGCACAAAGGGAGCTACGCACTGTATTACTAACAGCTACAAGAACACCACCTCCATCTACTTTATTTGCAGAGGCCAAGTCCCGATCACAACGGTACACATCAAAATCAAGGAATATTTCCGAGTTTAAGATGTTACTTTTTAACCAGGTTTCCGTAAGACATATAAATACATCTTCGCTGAGTTGTAACGATAAAAAGAGCTTGTCAAGCTTGGTCCTTAACCCTCTTACATTTTGGTAATATACTGAAATATTTGAAGTTAAGCTACAGTCATTAAATCTTATACTAGTTTGTAGGTTGCTGTCTACCCGGTGCACGAAAGGACTTCCTTCTTCTTGAGCTGAATGGTTTAATAAGTACTCCAGGCGGCCAAGCTTCAGGATTCAAAATAGTATCACAATTTGAGGGCACTGTAAGCTTGAAAGAAGCTACCACTCTGTCCTCCAGATTGTCCTTAGTTAATTTGTAGCAACTAATAACTTTAACAGCTGGCCCAAATTTTTTACAAACGTAGTTTTTTAGGTATTCCGCAGTTGTATGGGATCTTAGGCGCGAAATAAAGATCTCCTTTGGAGGGGATACGATGTCAAGTGTTGGGACTTCGTCATCTGAAATCAGAGTAGCCACAGCCGAGGTGTCAACACCTGATGAAGGCGGAAGACTAGGCGATTGATTATTTTTGATTTTAGGGATCGCCCCCCGATTTATTGATGAGGGTCCCGGAAAGCTATCACATGCCACAGGTAATTCATTACTAACCATATGCTGAGTTGCTGCTGAAGGCACAGGAGAATTATAACACGACTTAGTTGTGCTAGAATCAGCAGCAAGGTTCGGGGTTTTAGAGGCCGATAACTTTGCCAGCAATTTACTACGAGTAAGGATGGAAGGCTTTTGTACAGGCGTAATTGAGCCCCTAATGCATACCTGCTGAGCTGTTGGCGTAAGTAATTGCGTCTAGTTATTTACGCCAGTGATATTCACTGAAGCCAGAGTTTTGGGTGACGCGTCCTCTGTAAATCGCAACAGGGTCTCGAATTCCAGACATGCACTTGAGCACTTGGTTTGAAGCTGTTTAAGCTCGTCTTATTGAAAATAGAATCGTCGTCGTATTGAAAATAGAATCCGAAAACTTTTGGGAGGCTCAGAAGAAGGGGCCTAATAGAGCTTTGATTTATAAACTGATTAAATTAGTTGCTAAGAGCTAGTACTAGAAATTTTTTTCTTACATTCACAACTTTTTGCTTTAATATCTCATTTTCTTTCTAAAAACTGTTGCGGCTACAATTGCATTCAATCTCAAATTTATTATTTCCCATGCTTGATTTCTAGTCTCAGTATCTGCAGAGTTATTTTTATGGTTTTGTAAAATAACTTTACAAAACCCTACTACTTTCGCGACCTGTCTGTCCGTCTGTCCGTCCGTCCGTGTGTCACAGCACTTTTTCTCGCAAACTACTTAAGCTAGAAACATCAAATTTTGTATGCAGGTGTAAAGTGGTGCTCTCTTCAAAGTTCAACTAAAAAAAATTTTGTAAAGTATTTATCGGGGGGTCTCCCCATATAGAGGAGTGGCCCCCGAAAATAAAAAATTTCATCAAACGTAGCCGATTTGGGTATCAAATGAAAGGTCTTGATGAGAACTTTTCAAAACAGGTCTTAATTTGATACTTTTTGCTTCGAGGGACGCGTAGGGAGGGGATATACACGAAAAATTTGTGACCCCCCTCGCGATTGGACACCTGTGATCCTGAAAATCTGAAAAAATTATGGTGGTAGGTGTTTATGAGTACAACAAAAAATACCTTAGAAGTCGAAATTCACTCAACTTTGTTAATAATAGTATGATATTCGAATTTCACATTTTCCGCAATAAAATCGCATCGGTACCCTTAAACCGAACGAAATTCGATATTTACGTAGTCCTACTAAGACTTCTTAAACTTTGTAAGTTTGATGAAAATCGAATGACATACACGGAAATTATAGCCGTTTGAAATTACAACAACAATGACACATGATTTTGGTATTTTATGGACTTTCCATCGAATCAGTCACTGCAGTTTTGACTTGATCTTCTTGAAATTATTCAACAAGGTTAATAACATTAATATTTTTGAGAATTCATGATTTGAGTGATCTGCATTTCTGAGAAGTTTGAAACAAAACCCTTCTGACATGAGCGTAGGTCTGTTTACTCAACTTGTTTTTTTTTTGTTTTTTAAATACCTCCTTTCCCTACCACTCTCTCCATCATTCTTTCGTCGCCGCACAGCGCTCGTTCGATCTGCACTTCACACGTCGTCGATTCCTACGTGTGCCTCCAGGCAATGCTAAAACATCGATATAAAGGGGCACACATACCCCTTAGCATCAAACAAACGATAACCATGAGTAAATTACCCACTCGGAAAGAATAAACCTTTGATTTTGCAATAACAACAATATGCGCTACCGATGACATTTCATTGGAGTTATTTTATTTGGTTCGATTGGTATGCGGTTCTGATCAGTGAAAGTATGGTTGGTTATGTCTCGGCGAGCCTACATCTTATTTTATCTTATTCCAGGCTTTAATGCAACGTCACTGACATGAAAGCCACGTAAAGATAGAATGCAAGCTATGGTGCATATCGAGGTTTTAGGTTTTTCAATGAAAAATCAGAATTGGCTTGGTAAGAAAGAGAATTTTCAACTACCAAAGTAAGCAAGGAAAAGTTCAAGACCTGACCGTTGAAAGGATGAAAAGTAAGATGTGTAATATCACGCCTGTGTGATCTCGGGAAGAGATCTGCCATTCGGTTGCTAGCGAAACCTCACTTTATGGTGAGATGTAGGGACGGCCGATACCAACGAAGGAATCGATTCCTCAGTATCGAGTCTGCCTTAAAAGGAAGGTATCGTGGTATTGATATGTCACGTGAAAAACATCGATACTAAAAGGAATCGACTCGATTCTTTCAAATTAAAGTTAAAGAAGAAGAATTTACGGCATGCAGGATGTTTGACGCATTAAATGCTTGTACAAAATCGAAGCTTAAAGGTTGTTAAAAATCAGAGCAATCAAGCGAAATAAAACAGGCATGTTTACTTTAGAAAAATCTTTATTAAAAGTTAAGAGCACATGTTTAATTTTTAGAACTGATAAGAAAGTCGAAAAATTATCGAATCTTTGAAGCTGTTTTCCACACTGCAAGAGATGTTGCCGCCAAGAAAGTTTCTTGGTGGAGGTGGTTGGCAGCCGTACGGGTTCTGTTGTCCGTTATAATTAAACCGGCGCCGGAGAAGAATCTTTCACTTGGGCAAGACGTAGCCATCATTGGAGAGAAACCGACAGGCAATGGGATATAAATTCGGGTACTCTCCCTTCAAAGACTGCCACACCTCAAAAGGGTTCGCTCGCACACTGTGGAGAGGCTTGTTGAGGTACTGTCGCAGTTCAATAGGATAGCCACCAGGGAAGTCATCTCCAACCGCCATCTCACTCTGGCGTACAACCTCTTCGTGATCGCCCCAGAGATCATCAGGAGTCTCCTCATGACCAGCCTCGAATTCTCTCTCTTGCCGAGCTGCAGCACTGGTAGCTGCTGCTGTTTTCATAATTTTTTTTTGTCTAATGGAAAGAAAAAAAATATTCTCATTATTAATAAAATAACAGCTGTACCAATTGAAAAAAACACTATATTAATAGAAAAAAGCTGCATTATAAGCAAAAATATAGCCTTCAACCAAAGCGATAAACATTACCTCATCAGAAATGTAGGTGAGCACATCTGCGATGCACTGAGCACTTCAAAAATAATGCTTCTTGAAACGGGGGTCAAGAATCGTTGCGACCGCCATGTCCCTATTTTTTTCAATGCTACCAAAGCGCCTTTCAAGTTCAGATAGCAAATATTGCTTTAAATTTGCAGCGGTCATATTGCCCTCAGGTACCACCACTGCATGCATTTTCTATCCAGAAACATAACATAAATTTCAATACGAGGCAGCTGGCACAAAAATAGAAAGTACTCACCTCACGCAGGATGTGAGTAACTGGTATGACCTTGCTGAGCGTTGTTGACTTTTCTGCAGAGAGTTCACTGGTTGCTTTAACAAATGGCTGCAGAAGCTTCATGACTATTCGCAGAGTTGCTAGCTCTGCTCCATTCAGCATGACAATCTCCGAAAACCTAGTAGCGGCCAGGCTCACAATATCTGACAGCTCTAAAAACCTGGATAGTAACTCATATTTTGAGCTCCACCTTGTGGAAACTTCTTGAATGAGGCGAAGGCATGTTCCTTCACTTTTTCCTCTCTCCATTTGCAACTCTTTCAAGTGATTGCTAAAGTTATAGCTGTGCCTTGAAAATGTCACAATGATCTTGACTTTTTTAAGAAGATCCGTGACTCCGAGAACATTCTCCACTTTTTCCTTAATAATTTCATTTGTTCCATCAGTCAGGGTACTTTGGACAGGAACCTCATGAGTTTCAAATGTGGTTTGTGGGATTCGGTTTAACATATGATCAAAGCATGGATTGTGACGGTTGATACCAAAAATTTTTCTCACTGCTTGCTTTATATTTTCAGCACTATCCGTCACAACCATACTGACTTTTTCATTTTCAATAGCCCACTGCACTAAAATATCCTTTGCGTCAGATGAATAAGGCCCAAAATGCAAGATTCCATTTCAATCCCTTTCAGGATTAAGAAAATCAAAAATAAACTCATAAAACATTTGCATATTGCTTATGAAATTAATCAATCAATCAATAAATACATAAATTACCTTTCAGATAGTGAGCAGTGCATCCAAGATAGCTGTTAGTTGTATGAATCTCAGTCTAACAGTCTGCAGTGAAGCATATGGAGTTCGGCTTGCACAGAGCTTCTTTCACGAGCAAGCTGACAGATTTGTACTTGTCTTCCATTAGCCGGGTTGTTGTCTGGCGGCTGGGGGGCTTCCATAACGGAGCGGCCTTCTGGCAGAAGTACTGAAATCCTGGTTTCTCAGGTGTGGTCAGCGGCAGCCGGTCTTTGCACATCATGAACAGCATAGCATCTCTCAACTCAGCTGATCTAGTGCCTCCATCTATAAAAAGAAACCATCAGGTAGGGACGCAGCTGCATGAAATTTCAAAAAGTTAACCTTCAGAAGATCTTTGCTGCCCAAAGCTGTTTGTCATAGTACGCTGCCGTTTGTGAGGGGTCGCACAGGAACAACCGCAAGTGATTTTGGTATTTTATGAACTTTCCATCGAATCAGTCACTGCAGTTTTGACTTGATCTTCTTGAAATTATTCAACAAGGTTAATAACATTAATATTTTTGAGAATTCATGATTTGAGTGATCTGCATTTCTGAGAAGTTTGAAACAAAACCCTTCTGACATGAGCGTAGGTCTGTTTACTCAACTTGTTTTTTTTTTGTTTTTTAAATACCTCCTTTCCCTACCACTCTCTCCATCATTCTCTCGTCGCCGCACAGCGCTCGTTCGATCTGCACTTCACACGTCGTCGATTCCTACGTGTGCCTCCAGGCAATGCTAAAACATCGATATAAAGGGGCACACATACCCCCTAGCAAACGATAACCATGAGTAAATTACCCACTCGGAAAGAATAAACCTTTGATTTTGCAATAACAACAATATGCGCTACCGATGACATTTTATTGGAGTTATTTTATTTGGTTCGATTGGTATGCGGTTCTGATCAGTGAAAGTATGGTTGGTTATGTCTCGGCGAGCCTACATCTTATTTTATCTTATTCCAGGCTTTAATGCAACGTCACTGACATGAAAGCTACGTAAAGATAGAATGCAAGCTATGGTGCATATCGGGATTTTAGGTTTTTCAATGAAAAATCAGAATTGGCTTGGTAAGAAAGAGAATTTTCAACTACCAAAGTAAGCAAGGAAAAGTTCAAGACCTGACCGTTGAAAGGATGAAAAGTAAGATGTGTAATATCACGCCTGTGTGATCTCGGGAAGAGATCTGCCATTCGGTTGCTAGCGTAACCTCACTTTATGGTGAGATGTAGGGACGGCCGATACCAACGAAGGAATCGATTCCTCAGAATCGAGTCTGCCTGAAAAGGAAGTATCGTGGTATCGATATGTCACGTGAAAAACATCGATACTAAAAGGAATCGACTCGATTCTTCAAATTAAAGTTAAAGAAGAAGAATTTACGGCATGCAAGATGTTTGACGCATAAAATGCTTGTACAAAATCGAAGCTTACAGGTAGTTAAAAATCAGAGCAATCAAGCGAAATAAAACAGGCATGTTTACTTTAGAAAAATCTTTATTAAAAGTTAAGAGCACGTGTTTAATTTTTAGAACTGATAAGAAAGTCGAAAAGTATCGAATCTTTGAAGCTGTTTTCCACACTGCAAGAGATGTTGCCGCCAAGAAAGTTTCTTGGTGGAGGTGGTTGACAGTCGTGCGGGTTCTGTTGTCCGTTATAATTAAACCGGCACCGGAGAAGAGTCTTTCACTTGGGCAAGACGTAGCCATCATTGGAGAGAAACCGACAGGCAATGGGATATAAATTCGGGTACTCTCCCTTCAAAGACTGCCACACCTCAAAAGGGTTCGCTCGCACACTGTGGAGAGGCTTGTTGAGGTACTGTCGCAGTTCAATAGGATAGCCACCAGGGAAGTCATCTCCAACCGCCATCTCACTCTGGCGTACAACCTCTTCGTGATCGCCCCAGAGATCATCAGGAGTCTCCTCATGACCAGCCTCGAATTCTCTCTCTTGCCGAGCTGCAGCACTGGTAGCTGCTGCTGTTTTCATAATTTTTTTTTGTCTAATGGAAAGAAAAAAAATATTCTCAATATTTATAAAATAACAGCTGTACCAATAGAAAAAAACACTATATTAACAGAAAAAAGCTGCATTATAAGCAAAAATATAGCCTTCAACCAAAGCGATAAACATTACCTCATGAGAAATGTAGGTGAGCACATCTGCGATGCACTGAGCACTTCGAAAATAATGCTTCTTGAAACGGGGGTCAAGAATCGTTGCGACCGCCATGTTCTTATTTTTTTCAATGCTACCAAAGCGCCTTTCAAGTTCAGATAGCAAATATTACTTTAAATTTGCAGCGGTCATATTGCCCGCAGGTACCACCACTGCATGCATTTTCAATACGAGACAGCTGGCACAAAAATAGAAAGTACTCACCTCACGCAGGATGTGAGTAACTGGTATGACCTTGCTGAGCGTTGTTGACTTTTCTGCAGAGAGTTCACTGGTTGCTTTAACAAATGGCTGCAGAAGCTTCATGACTATTCGCAGAGTTGCTAGCTCTGCTCCATTCAGCATGACAATCTCCGAAAACCTAGTAGCGGCCAGGCTCACAATACCTGACAGCTCTAAAAACCTGGATAGTAACTCATATTTTGAGCTCCACCTTGTGGAAACTTCTTGAATGAGGTGAAGGCATGTTCCTTCACTTTTTCCTCTCTCCATTTGCAACTCTTTCAAGTGGTTGCTAAAGTTATAGCTGTGCCTTGAAAATGTCACAATGATCTTGACTTTTTTAAGAAGATCCGTGACTCCGAGAATATTCTCCACTTTTTCCTTAATAATTTCATTTGTTCCATCAGTCAGGGTACTTTGGACAGAAACCTCATGAGTTTCAAATGCGGTTTGCGAGATTCGGTTTAACATATGATCAAAGCGTGGACATAAGTCGACTTATGGCCAACGTAGGGGGACCCAGCCCATCAAGAAGACGCCTCTTGATGAGTGCTGTAGGGTCAGTGCTACTGTACGGAGCAGAGGTATGGGGCGACGCTCTCAGCAAGGAGGTATACCGAAAACGATTGGCACAGGTACAGAGAAGAGGAGCACTGAGAATTGCATCTTCGTATCCAACAGTCTCCGACTCGGCGGTGAGAGTGATTGCAGGCGTGATACCTGTCGCCCTCCTTGCTAGAGAGCGCCGCGCTATTTACCTGCGCCGAAACGAGGATGCGAGGGAGATGGTTGTCCGTGAGGAGAGACAACGCTCGCTCAACGATTGGCAGCAGTCTTGGAGGAATTGCACGAAGGGAAGGTGGACTGCGCGCCTCATCCCGGATGTGAGACCGTGGCTAAATCGATAGCATGGTGAGACTGACTTCTATCTGACCCAGCTTTTGAACGGGCACGGGTGTTTTCAGTCTTACCTGCACAAGATCGGCAAGTCACGGTCTCCCGATTGTCGGTTTTGCCCAGGAGAGGAGGACAATGCCTGTCACACATTTTTTGCGTGTACGAAATGGGCCAGGCTGCGAAGGGAACTCTACAGGGAGACGGGAGAGCTCACCCCGGATAATATAGTTGCGGTGATGCTCGAATCGGTTGACAAATGGAACCAGGTGGCACATTATGCTCGGGCAGTCCTAAAATATAAAAGGGACTCACAGCAGCCGGAGGCGCTGGGGCTGGGGGATCGCTCTTCTGGCAATTCCTCTTCCCCCCTCCCCTCCCGCTAGGAAAGGGACTTCCCAGCTTGAAGGCGCCCCACGGCGTAACAAAACGAGACCTGGCCCGAAGTAATGTGTCAAACGGTTCCAGGCTAGGTTCTCAGATTGACAGGGGAGGTGTTTAGTGGGTAGTCCAAAGGTATCCTCCATGGGAGTCCCACACTGCCAGACTCGGCGGGCATAAATGCCTTCACCTCCCTACCACAAAAAAAAAGCGTGGATTGTGACGGTTGATACAAAAACCTGTCTCACTGCTTGCTTTATATTTTCAGCAATATCCTTTACAACCATACTGACTTTTTCATTTTCAATAGCCCACTGCACTAAAATATCCTTTGCGTCAGATGAATAAGGCCCAAAATGCAAGATTCCATTTCAATTCCTTTCAGGATTAAGAAAATCAAAAATAAAATCATAAAACATTTGCATATTGCTTATAAAATTAATCAATCAATCAATAAATACATAAATTACCTTTCAGATAGTGAGCAGTGCATCCAAGATAGCTGTTAGTTGTATGAATCTCAGTCCAACAGTCTGCAGTGAGGCATATGGAGTTCGGCTTGCACAGAGCTTCTTTCACGGGCAAGCTGACAGATTCGTGCTTGTCTTCCATTAGCCGGGTAGTTGTCTGGCGGCTGGGGGGCTTCCACAACGGAGCGGCCTTCTGGCAGAAGTACTGAAATCCTGGTTTCTCTGGTGTAGTCAGCGGCAACCGGTCCTTGCCCACCATGAACAGCATAGCATCTCTCAACTCAGCTGATCTAGTGCCTCCATCTATAAAAAGAAACCATCAGGTAGGGACGCAGCTGCATGAAATTTCAAAAAGTTAACCTTCAGAAGATCTTTGCTGCCCAAAGCTGTTTGTTATAGTACGCTGCCGTTTGTGAGGGGTCCCACAGGAACAACCGTAAGTTCTGCAAATTCTGGGCAGTGAGGATGGTCGTTGTAGCGTAACTAAATGTGGCGAAGTTGGTGGTGAAGTTGATTGTGACATTACGGATGGGTATGCGGAGAACGAAAGAGCAGAATTGGGTCTGCTAGTGCTTGCTGATGACGAGTGAGATTCCCCTGGACTTTCATTAATGCAGAGCTGCAATAGTAGTGAAGCAGGTAACGAAAAAAGACATTTTATCAAACACTCAAAAAATTTATAAAATAGTGCCATCAACTAGATGGCTCCATGGCATCCAACGACTCATTTGCAGAGTTCAGCCAAACATGTCCAATCCCATTGTTGGCACTTCATTAGAATCAACTTATTGTAAATTTATTTTACTTACGAGACTGCTGTCGGTGTTCAAAATCTCCCAAGCAGTATAATCGGCGGTCTCATTTTGTGGCTTCAAAATGTTATGCTTTCCTTTCAAATGCTTCCAAAAGTTGGAAGTATTTCCGCACTTTTTAAGGTGCTTGAAACAATGCTTGCACTGTACTGCGTCAGCACTAACATTCGTAATATGCTGCCAAACAATACTTTATTTCGCCGTTTGTGGCGACATTTTCAGTTTGCACTACACGTTATTTAAGTGCAACGTCTGCACTACACTTAATTCACAATTCAGCGTCTGCACTACATTTTGTTTAGGTTCAACGTTTGTACTAAACTTTATTAACATTCAATGTCTGCACTTGCACTACACTTTACTTACATTCAACGTCAAACGTCAATCAGTCAATCAATTTTCATCACGAGGGTATCAAAATGTTATGCAAAGAATCGGGACAAGAATCGCCATGAAAGAATCGATTCCACTAAGAATCGAGCGAGTGGGTATCGAGTTCTTAGTATCGAGTCTTTCAGCAGCAAGTACCCGGTTCTCCAAAGTATCGATTCGGTATTGGCCGTCCCTTGTGAGATGCCATTGAACACATACACACACTGAATGACAGACTCCTAAGTAAGATTTTGTCTGCCGACCGGCGGATATAGTGGAGACGAAAATATCGCGAGTTGCGACATTGTCGAAGAAAAATAAAATTCCGAGAAATGACTTAATCGAATCGTGCAGTGGAAAAGTTCTACCACTTTGTGAAAACGTGCAATGCGCGGGATCAAGTCGGCACAAACAATAGATGGCCGCATCAGCCACGCGAAACGGACACAAAGTCGCATCCAAAGGTTCCGTATGTGTCGGCAAAATTTCAGTATTAGTGGAAAATAAGCAGCTTGCAGCAAGCGAGTAACCCTGACAGACACATCGTGGTCGAGCATAATAAAAGTAATAGGTTTTATTCAGCTTGAGTGCGAGGAGTTGGCAGAAGTTCAATAAGCTCTGGTGCAAGGTCCACGTTCAAGTGATTCGAGCGATTGCGATCTGTCTTGTTAAAGTCAAAAGCACTTTATGCATTTCTAATCATTATACATTTTAAGCGAATTCCAAATAATAAAAATACGAATTCTCAATTGCCCAAATGGCTCTCAATTTATATGTTATTAATTAAAAACACATTTATTCAAAAATCAATTTAATTATAATTATTACACATTTTTTGATTCAACTGGCAAAAGGAGAACTCCGCCCAATTGAGAGTGGAGGAGGGAACGCCTTGTTTCCCCAACCCACAGCTTCTATGATTCCTAATCCTAGCCCCACGATTAAATGGTAGTTAATATTCCCGTGGTCGCACATTGGGTTTACTGGTTCATCAAATAATGGTACATTAAATGCCGAGAAATGCTAATAACTGTAAAAACATCTACAGCTTTGTTACTAAATTCTATTTACTCCTTTGTGGGAAGTAAGAGGATGAAAGCGAGTCTTCCACATCTGATAACAGAATCGCAGTAGTAACTATGCCGCCGGAATGGAGGCTGGGCGACGGACCAACTCCCCGTCCCTGGAAATTCTTACAATGTTTCGAAGCCTGCACTCACGGTAATGACCTCGCTATCGCAAAAAGGACTATGGCATTGGATACTAGAATGTCAGATCACTCAATCACCCTGACGCTGTTAAGGACCTTTTACAACAGGCCAACCAATATAAGTTAAAAATACTGGAAATGGTATTTAAGACATGAGATTGCATACAATATTCAATCTGAAGCCTACTAGAAAACGAGAATATGGAGTGGCCTTCACTGTGGATAGGGATTTAAAATCGCACAACATTGATTTTAAGGCAATAAATGAACGGTTGTGTGCAATCCGTATAAAAGCGAAGTTCTTCAAAATCTGGCTGATCAACGTACACGCCCCGACCGAAGAAACGGACGGTGAAAAGAAGGGAATGTCCTACAATTACCGAGAAGGACTAGTCATTGCCTACAAACGACACAAAAATAATTCTGGGTGATTTCAACGCTAAGATTGGCAATGACCTATCTCATCCGGGAAACACTGGAGGATAAAGTCTCCACGATGAAACAAATGACGACGGCCAGCACCTGATCGACTTTGCATGTAGCAGAAATCTAGTCATACGCTCGAATTGTTTCCCATATTGACGCATTTATTCAATGATCTGGATATCACCGGATGGCAACACACAAAACCAGATCGACCATGTGCTGATTCAACAATGTTGGGCCTCGAGCATACTTAACGGTCTGTACATATCGAGGAGCCAATTGTAACTCAGATTAATATTTGATCAAATTAACTTATTGATGTCGTATGTGAAAGTCATATTCATCGAAGACCACTCCGCTACAAAAATTTGAAGTCAAAAGGCTCCAAACGGCGTCTGTAGCCAAAGTTTCACGGAGACCCTCGAAAAACAGCTGGCTCCCATCTTATTAGACGCATCGCTGAAAACAAGCAACGAGCTCTGGATGGAAGTGATAGCGGCTTTTAAGACCATGGCAGAACACAGAACCGGACAACAAGCCCGGCGCAAAAGAAATTATTGGTTCGATGATGAGTGCAAAAATACGTTGGACAAAAAGAATCAGGCGTACGAAGAATACGTAGGTAGGAAAACTAGGATGAAAAAAGAACGCGATGAAAATCTCAGAAGAGTAGCGAATAAGATAATATAATTAGAATTAAGAAAATAAAATACTGTGACCACTGTTTAAAGTTGTCTCCAAATCCAGCATTGAAACCTGAAACAAAAAAGCACAAAGAATCGTTTTTTCTTTTATATTTAAATTAGAAAACTTATCTGAATTTGATGTTGTTTGCACTCCCAATCAATATTGACAGACGTTTCTGACATCTGATTGTCAACAATTACTGAAGATCACGGTGATGATTTTATCAGAAATGATATATTGTGAACTTAAAGTTACGATATTGTCAGTTTGAAATTCACTGACAGCGAATTAGAAAGTACCGAATTCCTTTGTTTTTGAAAATTGCGGTACAGCGAAAAATCTGTACATATTATCTCAATAGTTTTCTGAAGGTGAATGTGGACGGTCGAAAAGTAAATTTGAAGATAAATTTAAAGTATAGTCAATAGGTTTGTAATTGAATTTAAACTAGAAAATAATAAAGTGAAATAAAATAGTAGTTCTTGTTCTTTCAACTCGAAAGGTGTTTATATCCGGAACATTATTGGTCCGTCGGGCCGGATATAAGAATTCGTATAGATAATCGAATCCGGTACCAATTAATTATTTGATGTAGTAAAATTGAATATAGTGACAGTTTCTTTAATGGTATTATTTAAATTCCGGCAAGGAGGTCTGGTAAGTCCTTTTCCATTTTCCTTATTTATCCTTTGTTTGAAAAGGTTCATAGTTCTGTGCGTCAAAGAGACGTAAAATATAAACGTTTTTTGGAATTTCATTTTCCATTTTTCTTATACAACATATCTGTTTAAAAGTTTTTCAATTTTGGGCGTTTAAAGACGCCAAACAAAGCTTTGTTTGCAGTGTTTGGGCATAAATGTGATAACTGTTGATTGCTTCAACTTTAATTTTGAGCGGTTGGTGTTAAGGAACGCACGAAATAAACTGTGCGAAGTGTTTGACGTAGTATTCAAGCACTTACATAAGCAACATCAAACGTTTGAATAATAGTGACCAAATATTGATAGTAGGAGATAGCATATTACAGCTCTAATTCGGTCGTCACAGACAAAGAAATTGTAAGCCGAACGCTATCTGCCGACTTTAACACGTACTCTTCCTAGTACAGTATTTTAAAATTACGGCAGGCTGCAAAAATGGAACGTTTAGTAGCGCAACAAGACTTACTAACGAGCAAATACATAAAATGTACAATAATTTCCGAAAGGACTCCAAAGCCCGTAAAACGTTGGCGTACGTCAATAAATTAATATAACGGGTACAAGAGGTCCACCGATCATTTATTCAAACTCATGAACAAATATTCGCATTGGTTCAAGGGAAGGAAGATTGACACTGGAATATTTTACGGAGAATGTGTATGTTACCTTCGAAGAGTTCAATTTGAATTTCGAAACTGAGTTAGAGGAATTGCGTATAAAACATGAATCGCAAGGAATGTAAGGCAATCATAATACACAAAAACAACCCTCGAAGGCTTCAGAAGAGACAGACATTCAAGGACCTATTCACATCGTTAATTCACAACAAAACAAATATCGCCAAAGTGGAAAAGCTGCACTATTTGAAATGTAGTCTTGCAAGAGAAGCTGAGCAGCTACTGAAACATTATTCAGTCACCGATGACAATCACGACTCGGCATGGAAGCTTCTACTAGAACGATACGATGACAAACAGGTCCTCCTAAACGTGCAGCTGAAAAGGTTACTAACGTTAAATAACGCTAATGAATCTGCTTCGTCAATAAAGCTACTACTGGATAGAACGCTTGATTGTGTTCAAGCAATAAACAACTTAAAAATTGACGATAAGTGGGATGCGATGTTGATTCATCTCACCACACAACGTTTTGCAACTGATTCACGCCAATTGCGGGAACAACAGTAAGCCTCTCTTCCTGAACCACCGTCATTTCAAAAGCTTAAGGATTTCATGCAATCTCGGTTCAGAGCGTTGGAGGCTGCTGGAGTGGATAAACAAAGACCAAACAGAACTGTTCATAATGTATTGATAAGTAAGACAGATCAATGATTGAATTGTATCCTCTGTAAGGGTTCACATTATCTCAGACAATGTACAGAGTTTCAACAAGCTAGTCACTCAATAAAATTTGATACAGTTAAAAGGAATGGCTTATGTCTGAATTGTTTGGAAAAGGAACACTTGGTTGGGGAATGCCCTAGCAAAACTAGATACTTTCGCTGTAAGAAAGCACATTACACGCTGCTTCAAAGGTCTGAAATGACAAGCAATACCGACGTCAGCCATCGAACATACATGTCACCTAGATACGAAACTCAGGTATCGAGTTCTAGAATAAATCACCGACAGCCGCTATAATGGACACTCCGATTTTGGACAATATGCAAACGGTATTATTAGCGACAGCTTTAGTGAATGTAGAGACTTCAAATGGAGACATGACACTCCGTGCTTTACTAGATCAAGGGTCACAAACGTCAATCATTTTGGAATGCCCAGCCCAAAGATTAGGACTTAAACGAAGATCCACAAACACCACTATAGCAGGCATTGGGAAATCAAAGGGTATTTCGGCAAATGGAAAATTGAGAATGAAGTTATATCTCAGAAATGACGAATATCTGACCATAGAGGCTATCATTTTAAATAAATTGACTAACTTTATTCCATCACAGACTATTTTTACTTCCATTAGAAAACAAATTGAACACCTAGACCTCGCTGATCCTCACTTTGATAGACCCAGCAAAATTGATCTGCTATTAGGAGCAGACATTTATGTACAAATACCCCTCGGAGGTATTGGAAATTTGAAACAAGGGCCAGTACTCCAAATATCACCCAAATATCACATACATTTGCAATTGAAACAAACCGAAACTTAGAAATCAGCGAAGAATTAAAAAGATTTTGGGAAATCGAAGAAGAAGTCGGAACAAGCCGAGTCATGACACAGGAAGAAGAAGCTTGCGAACAACACTATAGAACTCACGTACAAAGGGAGTCAAAGGGATGATATCAGGTCCGATTACCTTTCAAAAATATGGATCGCCAGCATCAGTTAGGAACCTCTAGAACAAGTGCAGTAACAAGTCTATTGAAATTAGAAAAACTTTTTGCCGTGAACAAAGAACTTTATGCAGAATACTCAACCATAATCCAGGAATACATCTAATTGGGCCACATGAAGGAAGTTCCTTATTGTGAAGAATCAGTTTTCGAAGCTAGAAGGAAAATCACCACAGCCAATTTTCTCCCACATCACTGTGTAAAGTACCTCAACCAAATTACGCGTAGTGTTTTGACGCGTCGAGGAAAACGAGTTCTGGAGTGTCACTCAACGATATTTTGTTGACTGGACCATCTATTCAAAAGAGTAAGACGTCAATCATCAACCGATGGAGGTTGAAGCACTTTGCAATAATGGCTACATCACAAAGATATATAGACAGGTGAACATGCATCATCAAGATGCGAATTTTCAAAAGATTGTCTGGAGGTCTCAACCGATTGAATCAATCAAAGACTACTGCCTTACAACAGTGACTTTTGGAACCACGTCTGCCCCGTTTGTTGCAATATGCACGCTAAACCAACTGTCGATGGACGGAAAAGAAAAATTTTCTGTTGCTTGCGAATCGATACTAAACGAATTTTATGTGGATGATTTGCTATCCGGAGGACACAGCCTACAAGAATGCATCATCAAAAGAAATCAATTGACTGAACTACTGAGCTCTGGTGGTTTTCAATTACGAAAATGGATAGCAAATAACAAACAAATTTTGCAAGGAGTCCCAACACAAGATATAGAGATGCAGGAAACAATCGACTTCGATATGGATCAAGGTTACAAATCGTTAGGAGTTATGTGGTTTCCATTGACGGATCACTTCACGTATCGACTGAAGAAGCATGAACAACTAACAACGTACACAAAACGCGCTATTCTATCAGAAGTAGCACGTCTATATGATCCGCTAGGCTGGATAGCACCTATCATAATAGTGGCGAAAATATTACTTCAAAGTCTTTGGTTGTCTAGGCAAGACTGGAACGACCCAATACCAAGTCATCTAAACACAGAAGGGATTACTTTGTGGAAGCAGCTACGTGCAATTGAACATATTAAAATAACAAGATGGGTGACATATCAACCAGACGCACTTGTATCTCTCCATGGATTCTGTGACGCTTCTCAAAGGGCGTACGTGGCTGCGGTTTACTTAGTCACACAATCAGGTCCAACGGTCACGTTTCATCTTCTTGCAGCCAAAACCAAGGTGGCACCAGCAAAACCAGTGACTCTTCCCCGTTTAGAGTTTTGTGTAGCAGTATTATTGTCTCGGTTAGTAGAGGAAGTAACAACGGCATTAGAATTGGGAAAGATGTCCACCTGGTTATGGACCGACTCGGAGATCGTTTTAGATTGGTTGAGAGGTCATCCCACCCGATGGTCTATCTTCGTCAGCAATAGAACGGCCAACATTGTTGAAAACGTTGGCAACGTTCCATGGCGTCATGTGCCATCAAAATACAATCCAGCCGATGTAGGTTCGAGGGGAATTGAACCCGACGAGCTGGTCAATAATAAACTATGGTTGCACGGACCAAGCTGGTTAACTGGACCGATCGATGATTGGCCTGAACTGATATCGAACAACGTAAACGTACGATTGTTGATATTGGAATAATAAAGGACAATTTTTTGGATGACCTATTGAAAAAATACGCGACACTAACAAGGTTAATAAGAGTCACCGCTTATTGTTTTCGTGCGATTGAACCGAAATCGAGCCGACCAACCTCTCAAACATTTCTCACTAGCGATGAACTAAAACATGCTTTTGAATTCTGGGTCAGACATGCTCAACGAACAGAATGTTTGGCAGAGCTACTAAATCTTCAAAAATTGAAACCAGTCAGAAATAAAGGCCAATTAGCTAATCTGAATTCATTTATAGATATAAGGGGCATAATGAGGGTTGGAGGTCGCTTACAACACGCTCAACTCTCTTTCGATGAAAAACATCCAATAATCTTACCTCAGAGTGGAAAATTTACGGAACTAATTCTAAATCAGATACACCTATCAACAATGCATGGACAAACGCAGTTAATGCTAAATATTGTAGTTTGAGAAGAAAATTCTGGCTAACAAACGGACGCAAACAAATTAAAAAATTCATTCACCGGTGTGTCCGCTGTTTTCGTGCTAATGCAAAGGGTTTGACGCAACTAATGGGAGATCTGCCAAAAGCTCGAGTAACTATATCACGCTCGTTCACACACACAGGTATCGATTTCTGTGGCCCATTCAATCTCAAAGATCGCCGTGGAAGAGGATGCAAAATATCAAAGGGCTATGTGGTAATACTTATCTGCCTGGCTGTAATGGCTATACATATAGAAGTCGTTAGTGATCTTTCCACACTAACATTTCTAGCAACGCTGCACAGATTCATGGCAAGAAGAGGAGTTTGCAAACACATTTATTCCGATTGTGGGAAAGATTTTGTTGGAGCAGCTACTGAACTAAAAATCATGATGAAAATGAATGCTGATGCGGCTGAGACCTTAGCAAATGATGGAGGAAAATGGCATTTCAATCCACCAGCTTCCACTCATTTTGGTGGGCTCTGGGAAGCCGGAGTGCGTTCAATTAACATATGAAGAGCTTTCTACAGTGTTAGTTAATATAGAAGCTTGTCTTAACTCTCGTCTTTTATGCCCTCTAATTGACGACCCTAGCGATATCACTGGATTGACTCCAGCCCATTTTCTCATCGGTGATATTATGGGAGTATCACCTGAAAGGGAATTTGAAATGGCCAATATCAATCACTTAGACCGATGGCAACTGACTCAAAAACTTGCCCAAGATTTTTGGAAGCGATGGCAGAAAGAAAACTTGAGTCGTCTCCAACGTCGGCCGAAATGGTTAATTAAAGAAACCAACGTGAAAGTTGGTGATTTATGCATCTTAAAGGATGAGAAGCTGCCATCCTACCGATGGCCTTTAGCTCGGATCACGCAAGTACATCCGGGTCCCGATGCAATAGTACGCGTTGTTACGGTTTCGGCAAATGGCAAAACATACAAACGATCCATCACAAAAATAGCACTACTGCCTATACAAAGAACGACACCATCATAATATACATCATAGCCAAACATTCGAATTTATCATTTCCTCGTTTCCCAACCTTTCCATCAATTTTCCATGTTTTCAGAACCGATTTGCCGTAAGCACTGCGAACATAACCGCAAACTAAAGCGCGATGACGGTGTAGGTGGACGCCCAGCATAAGGTAGGATAACTTCACCACGCCAATGCATCGAAGCACGGATCAAACTTAAAGAACGCTGAAACCAAACATCCCAGCCTGATTGACATCAAAGGTATATCAAATAATAAAACTATCAAACTAATGCTTACATTTAAAGAAACTGCACTTGAGAGTAAACGCTGATGAGAGTTTTCAATAAACTCCTCATCCGGGGGAGTATGTTTAAAGTTGTCTCCAAATCCAGCGCTGAAACCTGAAACTCAAAAAAGCACAAAGAATCGTTTTTTCTTTTATATTTAAATTAGAAAACTCATCTGAATTTGATGTTGTTTTCACTCCCAATCAATATTGACAGACGTTTCTGACATCTGGTTGTCAACAATTACTGAAGATCACGGTGATGATTTTATCAGAAATGATATATTGTGAACTTAAAGTTACGATATTGTCAGTTTGAAATTCACTGACAGCGAATTAGAAAGTACCGAATTCCTTTGTTTTTGAAAATTGCGGTGCAGCGAAAAATCTGTACATATTATCTCAATAGTTTTCTGAAGGTGAATATGAACGGTCGATAAGCAAATTTGAAGATAAATTCAAAGTAAAGTCAATGAGTTGGTAATTGAATTTAAACTAGAAAACAATAAAGTGAAATTAAAATAGTAGTTCTTGTTCTTTCAATTCGAAAGGTGTTTATATCCGGAACAATTGAGAAGTATAGATGCAAGTTTAGAAGGATTGAGAAGTATAGATGTAAGTTTAGCGAGAAACAACACAAGTCAAACAAACGAAGTAGTGAAAAGCCTGAAACGTGGTTATCAACCCTAAACCACGCTCTGCTGTGATGACATTGGCAACATCATCGCGGATGAAACCAAGATTAATGAAAAATGGAAATCATATTTCAAGAACCTCTTTAATCCTCCACACAGCTCCAGAATATTGGAGCCTGTAGATGTCTGCGGAAAGCTTCAACTAGTCCCACCAACTATGGATGAAGTTTGCTCTACCATCAAATGCCAAAAGCATAATGAAGTGCCGGGCATCGATGAGATTCCAGTGGAGCTCATCAAATATGGTGGCGCCAGTGTTCATAAAGCGATTTACAAAATCAGCCAGCACATTTGGCAACAAAAACATATGCCGCACGAGTGGAGCCAATCAATAATATTCCTTATCCACAAAAAAGGTGACAAGCTACAGTTCGAAAATTATAAAGGCATATCACTGCTTTGTACGGCGTACAAAATATTTTCAAAGATCTTAGAAAATCAAATCGAATCATACGCTAACAGTATTATTGGGGAGTATCAAGGCGGTTGGAGAGCAGGTAGATCTACGATAGACCAATTGTTCACTATCAAGCAGGTACTTGAGAAATGCTGGGAGTTCAACATAGTTGCATACCAAATTTTCGTTGACTTAAAGCAAGCATACGATGGTACCAAATAATGCTTTACTTTGGTATCTCAGCGAAATCAGCCCGTCTTACCAAAATGATAGTGATGTTGACAACCTCCCAAGTCTAATGACTAACTCACCGATGCCTTTGACAATAATATTGGGCTAAAGCAGGGAAATGGGCTGGCCCCATTGCTATTCGAGTTGGCTCTGGAATACGTCATAAGAAAACTACCTGTCGATATAGGAGGTACATTACTATACGAGTCGAGCCAAATAGTAGCTTATGTGGCAGTCTTACAATCCTTGAGACCTCCGGTTCGTCAAAAATTTCATACAGCTCATGGTTGTATCGAATTCACCATTGGTCCCCGTCTAGCTTCGCTCCGATTATTCGTCTCAGGACCCGTCGCTCAAAGGCGTTCAATATATTTGCGGATGCTGGGGTTTTTTTTTTTTGTTTTTTTTTTGTGGTAGGGAGGTGAATGCTATTTATGCACAGAGTGTGGGACTCTCATGCGCGACTGGACTACCCACTAAACACCTCCCCTGTCAACTTGAGTACCCAGCCTGGCACCGTTTGACACATTACTTCGGGCCAGGTCTCGTTTTTTTACGCCGTGGAGCACCTTCAAGCTGGCGAGTCCCTTTCCTAGCGGGAGGGGAGAGGGGAAGAGGAATTGCCAGAAGAGCGATCCCCCAGCCCCAGCGCCCCCGGCTGCTGTGAGTCCCTTTTATCTTTTAGGACTGCCCGAGCATAATGTGCCACCTGGTTCCATTTGTCAACCGATTCGAGCATCACCGCAACTATATTATCCGGGGTGAGCTCTCCCGTCTCCCTGTAAAGTTCTCTTCGCAGCCTGGCCCATTTCGTACACGCAAAAAATGTGTGACAGGCATTGTCCTCCTCTCCTGGGCAAAACCGACAATCGGGGGACCGTGACTAACCGATCTTGTGCAGGTAAGACTGAAAACACCCATGCCCGCTCAAAAGCTAGGTCAGATAGAAGTCAGTCTCACCATGCCTTCGATTTAGCCACGGTCTCACATCCGGGATGAGGCACGCAGTCCACCTTCCCTTCGTGCAATTCACCCAAGACTGCTGCCTATCGTTGAGCGAGCGTTGTCTCTCCTCGCGGACAACCATCTCCCTCGCATCCTCGTTTCGGCGCAGGTAAATAGCGCGGCGCTCTCTAGCAAGGAGGGCGATAGGTATAACGCCTGTAATCACTCTCACCGCCGAGTCGAAGACTGTTGGATACGAGGATGCAATTCTCAGTGCTCCTCTTCTCTGCACCCGTGCCAAACGTTTCCGGTATACCTCCTTGCTGAGAGCGTCGCCCCATACCTCTGCTCCGTACAGTAGCACTGACCCTACAGCACTCATCAAGAGGCGTCTTCTTGATGGACTGGGCCCCCCTACGTTGGCCATAAGTCGACTCAGAGCCGATATTCCCGAAGCAGCCTTCTCAGCCGTTGCCTTGATTTGCTCAGAGAAACTCATCTTTGAGTCGAACAGTAGCCCCAGGTACTTCACCACTGGCTTCGATTGGATTTTTATGTCTCCAATACTGATCATCCTTACTCTAGGGATTCTTTTTTTTTGTCAAGATAACCACTTCGGTTTTCTCCAGTGTTATACTGAGCCCGCGAGCAGTCATCCAGTCCCTCACTCGGCGCATTAGCATACCTAGCCTAAGTTGCGCTTGTTCAACGGTGCGTCCAGCGACCAGAGCCGCAACATCATCCGCATAGCTAACCAAACGTGACTCATCTGGCATCTCAAGTCTCAGTAGCCCGTCGTAAGACACGTTCCACAGGTCCGGACCAAGGATAGATCCCTGGGTAACACCCGATGTAATTTTCATCCTTCGTTGGCCCTGTGTCGTGTCGTAGAGCAGGCTTTGGTCCTTTAGGTAGTTCCTCAAAAGCCGCATTAGATATTCTGGAACTTGAAAAGAGTTTTCCAGCGTATCCAGAATATCCACCCATCTAGCGGAGTTGAATGCATTCCTGACGTCGAGTGTCACCAACAGGACGATCCGTCGCTTGGTGCGACTATATGCCTCTGCCTTTTGGACCGCGGTCACCACCTCTGCAATCGCATCAATGGTAGAACGTCCTGCTCTAAAGCCGTACTGCCGAGGAGATAGGTCCCCAGCAGCACGAATCGCGTCAGTGAGTCTTCCCTTGATGAGTTTCTCTAGCACTTTCCCAGGCGTGTCTAGCATGCATAACGGGCGGTATGCAGACGGCGATCCGGGATTTCCCTTCCCCTTGCTGATCGGCACGAGCCTCGCCACCTCGTACCGGGAAAACCCCGTCGCGTAGGCAAGCGTTGAATGTGCTGAGGGGTTAGGGTCCATGCTTCACACACATAGCATAACACAGGTCTTATCACAGATTTGTAAACTTGGAGCTTTGTTTTCCTGTGTATGCAGCTGGTCTTCAAGATCGTCAAAAATGAATAAAGTTGTTTATTTTCGAGCTGTATTCTTCGGCGTATTTCGTCTCTTTCATTGCCCGTTTGCTTCATTTTGGCGCCTAAATACACAAATTCGCTAAAAATTGATACTGTATGCGCCCAGTGTGACGTTTTGTGATTTTGAGGTATTTTACCTCGACTGCGTCATTTACTTTGTTTTATTTTCGTTGATTTATAGCTCTGCTTGTTTTGCTTCGCTGTCGAGTTTCAGGAAGAGTTCTTTGGCAGTTGTTAATGACCGTGACAGAATGTTGATGTCGTCCGCATAGGCTACTACTTGGCTCGACTTGTATAGTAATGTACCTCAAGTATCGACAGGTTGTTTTATTATATATTATAATTTATTATTGGTAGTATAATTTTTTCATGGTTATTTTTAATATTATTTGCTATTATTTATTACTATGGTTATAATTTCTTACTACTAATTGTATTCTTATTGGTTATTTTAACACATCACTCACTGATTCTTCCAGAGAAAATCAATTCATGCACTTTCGAGTAGAGCACCTACTTATCATACAAAGATACTCTTCAATTGTACAAAATCGCTGAACCATCAATTTTCAAGGAAGAAACACAAAATCAATGCTAGTTTTTTACAGCATCAACTAATAACCAAATATACTGAGATTATGCAAATAAACTGCTGCATTGATACAGTTTCATGAGCGTGACGGTTCAAAAGCCCATTTTTGCCCGATCGGAAAACGCGAAAGAATCAAACAGTTGATCGGAAATACTGGAAAATTGCTCAGCAACTTCATCAATAATGACTTTCCCTCACGTTAAGGTGAACGTCACATACAAAATGTCAAATTGACGGCCAATTTCAAGAATATCTCGCTAAAATAATTAATATAGTCGTTGTTATCATCTGTAAAAGGTGCCATATATTACACGCCCAGCCCAGAAGCGATTATATGTTAGCAATTCCCTTCTTTATACCTTATTCGGGTCGGGTTGTACAGCAGCTTAAAGTTGATGTACTTTCTGCTTATCAAACTAGTTGCAGGCACAAAATACTAAGCAAATCCATTGCCAATACCAATTGTGCAGGAATTACTGAGATGACCGTATAAATTTGCGAGATGTTACTCCTACCTTTGTACTCTTCTTCTTCTTCGTCGTTCTACATCCCCTCTCAGGCCTTTGCTTCCTGCAAATAGTGCCTCCAACTGACCATTGGCCCATTGACCACTTCCTCCAATTTCAAAATTCGAGCAACGATGAACTGTCTTTGTGAACCCGGTCGGACCAGCATTTTCTGAGATCTCCACTGGTTTCTGGCCCTCAGTTCTCCCAGGGAATACCTTTTTGGGCATCCGTTGTTTGTCCATACGATTTATGTGACCAGCCCATTGCAGTTTAATAGTCTTACAAACGTTGCGACCTCAGGCTCATCAAAAATTTTATATAGCTCATGGTTGTATCGAATTCACCATTGGTCCCCGTCTAGCTTCACTCCAATTATTCGCCTCAGGACCCACTTTTTGAAGGCATTCATTATGTTTGCGGGCACTTGGATTTGGGTCTATGTTTAACACCGATAGCATAGAACAGTTCTTATCACAGATTTGTATACTTGGAGTTTTGTTTTCCTCTGTATACAACTGGTCGTCGAGATCGTGTCACGGGAACGATTTGCACCTTGTTGTTTATATTTCTTCTTTTCCCAGCGGTTGTTGAAATACCACCCGACCCAAGGTTAATATTAAAAATAGAAATGTTAAAATAATAAAATAAAAATGTCAAAAGATTAGAATATAAATGTAAAGTAAAAGAAAAATTTAGGCAAAAAAAACGAACTGTTAAAAGATTAAAATAAAAATGTAAAGTAAAAATAGGCAATAACGAAATGTTGAAAGATTACAATAAAAATGTAAATTAAAAATAGGCAAAAACAAAAGAAAAGAAAATCCGGTTACCATCACGCACAACTGATCGCAAACAATACCAAGGAACGAATCAATCGCTGAGCGATAGGACAAGAATGGCATACCACCTTTACAATTTTATAGCGACAAACGAAAGTTTGCAATGAACTTTTTTTACGAGGCATCAGAGATTGGGCTGAGTCAGTTGAACCACAACAAACTACAGGATCAAATGCACGATGATCTTCTATCAGCTCCACATTGAAGTCAATACATACTGTGTCGTCATCAAAAAGCCGATGTGCGATTTTGTACGGTCTTGAATACCACTGGACAATTGCCTGATATGGATCGTCATCGCTTTGAAAACCATTTTTCACTTCATACAAGTTCTTGATGCTGGCGATCTTGCAACTTTCTACTGAACCTGAATCTACTGACCCTGCGCACGATATCAGAACCAAATCTCCAACTTTAAATGTTAGACCCGTAAATGCACTTCTTGTAGAAATAGCAATTTTTTGTTCCAAATTTCGTACGTAAGTTATTGGGTATGTGAACAGCGGCTTCTGGATTTCCAACCTAGCAAACTTTTGATTTTACAACCATTGTGCGATCGTACACACTTGTAATGTCCGTGAATTACAAATTAGAGCGAAAGTTATAAATTTGCATATTCATGAAAATATTCGCAAAAATCTTAATCAATGTTTGGGAATACTTACTGTAATGAAGAGATGATACGAACGTTGGAGAGTCAAGGAATCAAACGCCAAATACCACTCCATTTCGGTCGTCGCAAGGAGTTATAGAAACTCAATCACTCTTTGTTTCCCAACTTTTGGGTTTAATTGGTTTGCTGGTACACTATCCGGACAAGCCTAGCAAAACAGAAAAAGAACGTTTTTACAAACGAGTAACATCTAAGAGTCTTTTATACCCACCGAAAGTACAACCGCCAGAGACCTCCAATCGTTATCGCATTCTACTCTACGTTACCGCGTCACGACATTCATTTTTACACTACCGCGTTATGGCTTCAACGACACATCACCGACCACGATTTTTAATGTATTTTCCAAACCCAAACATTTGGCACGATATAAACAAACACGACACTGACAAGTGTCAGTCACTTTGACATTCTACACCTGATGGACGAGTGTACTTAAAAGGGAAATTTAGATTTCAATTGCCCGATGCACCCCAGTTTGGGGATCTGAATTGAACATCGAATCGCCCAGGGAAAAAGTTAACGGCTCGTCGGTTGAAACCGAGCCGATGAAAAATCCAATAAGGAAGAACGGCTCTTTCTCTTTTCTGACGGGTTCGAGACAACAACGAGGACTAAGCGAGGGTAGCGCTCTAAAACTTGAAAAAAATCCATCGAGGCAAGGAACTGCGACCGGAGGAAAATTTCAACAGCGGAGAAAAATTTTAACAGCGATCCAACTAAGGGAGATTGGTGACATCAGGCAATAATAAGCGCGCTGGTAGAAAATTGCAACGCTTTTTCGGGGGGCCCCCGCTTAGGTAGAGTAAGTGAAATTTTAACTTTTTAATGTATTATATTTTTTGAACTTTATTTGCATTTCGCAATTAAATATATAGTAGTTAGTGAAATAGTGGAATATTTTTGGAACTTCATTTGCATTTCGTAATTAAATATATAGTATATAGTGAAATAGTGGAAGTTTTTGTGTGCTTGTTGAAGGAAGAGTAAGTTTGCCGCGCATGTTAATTGTACACCTGTCTCGGGTGTGTTCGAAGGTAAATTTCCTTGCGATTTATTCAGGAACTCTGTAGCGAAAGCGTTTCTTATTTAGTTTTTTCGCTCGGTGTGAGTTACGCCGGAAAATATGAGCCCGGCAAGTGTGCAACTGGTCACCCGGTGATTCTAATCTTCCCCTGTTAGCTTAAAGAGTGTTAGTCCGAGTTGTGTGAGGGGTGTTCGACGGCCGCGTTCTCGCTGGGCGGCTTTTAAGGACCGGGGGATAAGCGAATGGCGCCACTATGACCGTCTTCGACGGCAAGCCGGGTCCGAGGTCCTTAGCCGATGGAACTCCCACGCGGAGGGTAACAATCATCAAAACTGAATAAAACATTTTATTTGCGAACGTTATGTTTCAGCGTATTTCGTCTCTTTCATTAGCGGTTTTCGTTATTTTGGTGCCTTAATACACAAATTCAACCAAATTTTGGATGTTGTTTTCGCCATGTGTGATAATTTGAGTATTTGAGGTATTCTTCCACGATTGCCCCATGAGTTTTTTTTTATTCTCGTTTTTCGCTGTCAAGAAGAGTGGCAAAATGTTGATGTCGTCTGCATAGGCCACCACTTGGCTTGTCTTGTATAGTAACGTACCTCGTGCATCAACAGGTAGCTTTCTTATGATGTATTCCAGTGCCGAATTGAATGGTAACAGCGCCAGCCCACATACCTGCTTTAGGCTGATATTTGTGTCAAAGGCATCGATGAGTTGGTTACTGATGCGGACTTGACAGGTTGTCGACGTCATTGTCATTTTGGTCAGACGGACTAATTTGGCTGGGATGCCAAAGTAAAGCATTATTTTGTACAGTACATTACGATCAATACTGTCGTACGCTTGCTTAAAGTCAATAAAAATTTGGTGTACGCTAATGCTAAGCTCCCAGCATTTTTCAAGTACCTACTTGACAGTTAACAATTAGTCTATCGTAGATCTACCTGCTCTTAAACCACCATCTTTGAAAATATTTTGTACGCGGTATAAAGTAGTGATATGCATCTATAGTTTTCGCACTGTAACTTGTCACCTTTTTTGTTGATAGCGAATATAATTGATTGGCTCTATTCGCTTGGCATATGTTCTTGTTGCCAATTGTGCTGGATGATTTTATGGAGGGCTTTCTGAACGCCACTTTCATCATATGTGATGAGCTTTACTGGAAACTCATCGATATCCGGTCCTTTATTATTCTTCTGGGCTTTGATGCTAGAGCAAATATCACTTAGAGTTGGTGGGGCCAATGGAAGCTCTCCGGGAATATCTACAGTCTCCAATTTTCTGGACCTGTGGGTGAATTAAGGAGTTTCTTGAAATATGAAGCCCATGTTTCCTTAATCCTGTTTTGATCAGCGGTGATGTTGCCGATATCATCATGGCAGAGCGTGTTCTTGAGCTGGTAACCACGTTTTAAGCTTTCCACTACTTTCTGTGTTTATCTTGTGTTGTTGCTCGCTAGACTTACATGGATACTTCTCAGTTGGTCAGAATAGTATTTATTTAATTCTAACGGTATTATTCGCTACTCGTCTGAGTTTATCATAGTGTTCTCTCTTTGTCCTGATTTTCCTACCCAATTATTGCTTGTACGTCTGATTCTTTTTCCCTAAAGCGGTCTGGCACTCATCGTAGAAGCAGTCATTTTTTTTGTACTGGACTTGATGTCCCACTATCTGTTCTGCCATGGTCTTAATTACCACTTTGACTTCCATCCATAGCTCGTTGCTTGTGTTCAGCGATGTGGCTGATCGGACGGAGCCAGCTGGTTGTCAAGGGCTTCCGTGAGTTTTTTCGCTTCTCTTAAACTGACTATTTACAGCACCTCATCTAAGAAGTGCCTATTCAATGGATGAACACAAAATCTTAGTATATCTCTGTTTTACATTTTCACACCACTTTACCCTTATCCCGTGAGTCACACAAAACTTACGCAAACACGCTACATGAAATTCAATTGAAGTTTTCTCTCTCAAAAAACTTTAAAGCTTTCTTATGCCCAAAATTTCAGATCTCGCGCACCTTCAATCGGTGGTCTGCCAACACGAGCTCGTGGATTTTTGCCTCGTCACCCTTCATGCTGGCCGTTTTTGGGGCACCTGGGCGTGGCTCATCAAAAACCGATGTGCGACTACGTAGAAACTCGTGAAACCAATTTTTAAGGTCAACATCGCAGGAGCGCAATCACCGTACACAGCATTTAAGCACTCTTTGATTTCACTGTGCGATTTCCCTTTAAAAAACAGGGATCGAATCACCAACCGATATTGCTCTTTCTCAATTCTTGTAAGATCCGCGGATATGCCCGCTTCTATACGCGATCAAAAGAAAACTACGAGTCCAATTCGGCTAATATTTTGACAGTAGCCATCTGCAAGCATTTACTACACGATAGTGAATCTCTCGGTGGCCGTCTGTATATCCCGTGGACCAAAACGAACACAACGCGATGTTAAGACTCACTTAATGTGATAACAAAACAATTTATTGCGAAATTAAATATTATGCTTTAACTTGTTAATTCTTGTTTGAGGCATGACCAAAAAAAAAAAAACCAGAGAAAGAGCAGCTGATTGTCAGTTCGCTTGCTGCCGAAAGATTGGTTGCCAGATGTGGGTTGTTAGATTTTCTCGAGACGATGCCAGCGCCCCTAAATGGTGAAAATGGTGTTCATGATCGCCACAGCACCCAGTTCCCAGAATTGACGTCAAGTTGACGATTCTGAAGGGAGTGTCATAATGTTGCTCGCTGTCGTCTTTTGCAATATACGCTGGTTTGAGTCACTCAGTTAAGACTGTTGCATCTTGCCCCTTGACCTTGAAAATGAAGACGTGATCATTGGTTCGTTTCACCACCTCATGTGGTCTTGTATAGGGTGGCTCCAACGGCTGTCTGATTGCATCAACTCGTAGGAAGACTTTGTATTGAAAAAGGCTTCTCTTTATGTGGTGAACTGTTGGTGTCAGTCAAATTAATTACATGTGTTCACGAAATTTCTCGATAAAATAAGTGGGATCAGCCGGCATGTCCTTGTTTGTAAAAAATTCACCCGGAACCTATAGCTGTTTGCCTTAAAGTAGCTCAGTGAGTGAAACTCCCAGCGTTCAACGATGCCTGATGATGGGCTGAGTGTTAAAGACAACGTCTGTAGAATTTAAAGGCCCCAAGAAAAAGATGCACTTCAATGATGGTTGCAGCTTCCTTGAAGTTAAGCAGCGCAGTGGTTCGCTCTTGTGTTGGTTGTGAATCATTGCAGTTGGTCTTGTCACCCAAATACTCTATCTCCGTTTGACTGAATGGGCACTAATTAGTTCTGCTTTCAGTTTTTTTCCTGTCAGACAGCGTAGCCGTTGAAAAACTGGTGGTCCAGTTGTTTCGATGAAATGCGCCACTAGGTTATCTGGTGCTGTTCTATGTTTCGCTGATAACGCAGGCACTGGTGCGTGTAATTTGGTGACCGTTGAGAGTGTGTTGTAAATCGTAGGCTGTATAATAGTTGCCGTTGTGCGCTTGCCAGTTGCCGTTGCGGATGTAACAGTGCGTGTTGTATTGGTGAGATTTGCCGTTGATTTTTTGGCAGTTGTTGTAATGTACGTGACGGTTGCCGTAGGAGTTGTGGCGGTTACCTTTATGCCCGTTTTTGTAACGTTGGCGGCGGGTACCATTGCGTAGATCGTGGACACCCCAAAAACATCAACCAGAGTGATTTTTCCCGGGCTGGAGCAGATGGAATTGGTGCGTAAAAGCCTTCTGTTTTTTACATTGATCAGAAGCACGTAATGCGTTAAGAAGTCAGCCCCGATAATTGGGGTAGAGACATTTGCTACAATAAAATTCCACGCAAACAAATGCTTGAAACCCGAGTGGATCTGCAATTGTGGTGTTGTTGGTGATGTATAACGTTAGCATTTGTGGCTGTTGAAATTTAGGGAAGCGTCTTGGAAGAATCGAGACGGACGATCTAGAGTCAATTAGGAAGTTTGTGAATGTTCATCGACGATGTGTAGTCAAAATTCCAGAATTGTGTCTATGTTGTCTCCCGCTCCGGTGATAGAAGGCAAATGTCTCACTTTTGTAGCCTTTCGCACCGAGCGACAATTTCATTGAACTGACGCTCGATTTTTTCAATGCATTTGTTGAGTTTCGATGTATCAGGCGCCCATGTTTGCGGTAGAACAAGTAACCGTACCTGTGGCGGAGTAGACTCTGCAGCCTATAAGTAAGCCAAAACACTATTTTTCTATATGTGGTCTACTATTTTTGCCAGTTTGTAGAGTTCAGAAACCCCGCAAGCGTTCTGGCTGACATTCACTAGTACCCATTTTATCCACAAAGTTTTGAGGATTTCCTCAGAAATATCCAAAGGTGCGCAGTTTTGCACCTCTCGAAGTAGTTGTGACGGTTGTTTTTCGTCGAGGTTTGCTCCTGTTTAGCTGTTGCTCTTTAGGTTCGGAGAATCTGGTGACAAAGTGCTGTTTGAGTGAATGGTACCTGTTTGTGACTGGTGGGAATGGATAATGACAGATATTTGCTGCAGGATATCGATGTCCAGAGCAGCGATGATCGAGTGATAACGAGCTTTATCAAACGTTATCTTATTAGTATAAAATTGTGCCACGGCCTGCACACACCAAACCATTAGGTCACTTTGCCAAAATGGTGGCAATTTCACGTCTTTGACAGAAGCATCTTCTGCAGACAGTGAAAAGTTTATGGCTGTATCAACTGGTGGAAACAATTTGGGCAACTATATCACGTCGTTGTTCGGTTCGTATGGCGTATCGACCAAATTGTTTTTGTCACGCCTTGTTGGTCGTTTATTATCGCGAAAATTTCACGATGCACTAGGATGGTATTGTCCTCAAAAAATGAAGATTTAAGGACCGGCAAACACGTTTTGAAGAGTCTCTTGGTCAATCACGCAACGATTGAGATTATGTTTGGGTGCTCCCCTAGTCGGGGCTCACGTCGATGATAGGGTCACCAGTTGTGTCCATCCGGTGGGCCAAGACAAACACAACGCAATCTTAAGACTCACTTAATGTGATAAGAAAACAATTTATTGCAAAACTAAATATACAATAAAGCTCAACAAAGAAACTATGACTTGATGGTTCTAGTTGGAATGGTGACCAAAAAAAGAGAGAAAAAGCAGCTGATTATCAGTTTGCTCATCGCCAGAAGATTGGGTGCCAGATGTGGGTTGATAGATTTCCTCAAGAGGATGTGAGCGCCCCTCAGTATTGAAACTGGCGTACATGATCACCACATCTCTTGCGCTAGTTGCGCCATCGAGCAGTGAGGCTAAGTACTTATCGGACCGCCTTCGTATTTTGAGTTGTAAGAACTTTCGCTAGGGATGGGTAGTCATCGCATTGCAACCCGCACCATCAGGACTATTACTCCCGGTTGAGACGGGTGCAAGGTGGCACCAATTCTAACGGATGCCCCATCTTTTCCGTGGTTGAAAACTTCCTTTAGCGAGGAAGAAGCACAGTTTGTTCACGTGCAATTTGGTGATAGGGAAAATAGGAGGTTGGTTTTATCATTTGCCCTTTCCCTTTAGTTTCGGCCTAGGCTTGTAGCTCGTACGTGTTAAATGATTTCTAGTGGGAAAGGACTCCTGCTAGGGGATTACGGAAAGGACCGGCCTGTGACACTACAGACAGCTAGCTGCCCGTACACGTACACGTCTCTAGGCTTTATCGCTCAAGCAGAGCTCAACGTTCTAGCTCACTGATGCAACATTCCCCCGCAGCTGTCTTTCATGGATTCTGTTAACATTCAGTAGTAGTGAACATTACAAAATATTTAAAAAAAAATTCTGATCCAATTGGAGAAATGAGCCAAACTGTAGATCATTGAATTTTTGTGTTGATTAGTATATTTACAGGAGAAAGTAATTGACGCTAAAGAGACGTCACAATTAATTTCAAGGGGAAACTGTCTAACGCGAGAGGCTAAGATAGTACTTAGAAACTACAACTTCCAGCATGAAACAGCAAATTTGATTAGCTGTTTGTGGTTGTTTGGACAATGGGACCTATGAATTTATTTCCTTCGATACTATAGTGCATTATCTGCTGAGTACCACTTATATTCTATTGCGTCATTCTAGACTGCTTCTTGCACTTGACACTATCTAGCACAGATTTTATCACAAATAGAGATAATAATGGTAACTTGCTGGCTGTTCAGTAATTTAGTTTAGTAGTGCGATTTTAAAAGTTATACTCAAAGGGTTATATTAAGGAGTATATAGTATACTGCTGGTGATACATACGAGTGATCAAACTTTTCTGATGGCGGACGTTTTATTCTGTTGGCAATAGTTCAAGAGCAAAGAGACAACGTGCTTCTTCTTTTATATTCGATTTTTACTTTCGATTTAAATAAACTAATGCTGCATAAAAAATGTCAGCAATCCAAACCAACCAAAAGCCTGCATTACTGCCACAATTTGTGGCAGGTATTTCCGGTAAGATCATCAACATGTATGAAGTATTGAATCTTGATAAAAAAAAAGTTGGAAAATTTATCAAAAATAAAGTGAACTTTGCGAATTTGAGACATCATATTGATAACATCACCAGTTTATTCATCATGACAATTCTCATTTCACAGCAAGTTTATCGAGCCTAGCTACCGGAACTGCTTATGGATGGTCGTCACCAGTTGGACTTAAATTAACTTCTAATGACACGTCTGCAACTCCTGTAGGACAAACCTTCACCGCTGAATCTGAGGAAATTGCTTGGATTACATCAGTTTTGATCATAGGAATATTAGTGAGTAAGTAGAATTTGCTTTAAGTTCTGACGTGTTTCAAAGATAATGTTGCAATTATCCTTTTGGAGTAAGGTATGAATATGTTGTTACGGGTGAACATTGAGGTTTTATAGGGTTGCTCACCTCGCACACTACCATACGTGATTTCAGAAGATTTAAACCTACACAATACCGAGCCGCACTTTCTTGACTTTTGTGATAATCTAATAATGTAGCAAACTGCAGGAGATTTTAATTTTCATTCATAAAACTACTACCTATTAGATTGCGGAAAGCAAGCCACATAATATTTTTTGCCTTTTAACTTAATCTTAAGTAGCTAGGTCGCTTCCGCTTTGCACGCTTTGCTGTAGCAAGCGCCAAAGGCATCAAAGACGAACGCGAGCTCGAAACGACACTTAAAATTGCCGGCACTACGACTTAATCACATGGAAGCGGAAACTTTTGACATTCATTCAACATATGCGGCAGCACAAAATACATAACCTCTCGAAGCAATCGTAATCGCATCGCAGACAAAAGAACACGCAATGAAATCCGAAATTTGAATCGTTGTTCCCGCCATGCGACAAGAGGTATTCGTGATATTTGCGAGCATTTAGATCACATCATTACCTTTTGAAATTGATTTCCAATGAATTTTGATGCAGTAGATCCGATTGATTTGAATTCGAGCCTGAATGGTGTCGAAATTTACGTGGAAACGATTTTGAGTGCGGATCTAAACGTGAGGCTGCCATTAAAGCCGACATTCCTATCAGCTGTGCAACCACTGCGTCTCCGGCTAACGACACAAGCTTAATGCTCCACTACCCCAAACATCTTCACGCTCACGCAGATCCAGCAGGGATGCATGTAAGCCACCAACTAGGAATGAGGTGAGTAAAGTGCGAATTCGAGTCAATAATGGCAAGCATACAAGAGGAAGACACTCGTAAATTTAACACTTCATTGGTAGGAATTAAAGCACAAGTAATGTGCGAACTCGAAGCGGAACGTAAACTAAAAGATGCAGCAGCGAGAAACGTTGAACCCAAAGAACCCGATTCATCAGAAAATAGACAATGCTAAGTGGCGTATATTTTTGTTGTCCGCCAATCAATGACGGAGTCTTATCAAGGCGGGAATTACTCTCAGTTATGTGTCCACAAATGAGAACTTTGTCGTCGATCATTCTGCAACGATCAAAAGATTTTCTATCGCGACGAAACACGGATACATTTTTTGAATATGTTACCTCCTCTCCTGACTGGCTAGCCACACCGTGCTGAAGCACAACATTCACTTTCTTCGCACAAATTCACAAAAATCCACCACGGAAGTCTAAATGGACAAAGTCGCGACATTTCCGAGGGGACACTCGACGACCGAAATTACGTGGAACTGGTGGATAAGTAGCATGCACGATTTAACACGTATTGGTACGGCGATACAACTACCGATGGAGATGAGGTAAACTAAGAAATACTAACGCCACGGCTCGGAAAAAGGGCAATCCGAGGATTATCGACGGAATCCTCATCTCGCGTCGGGATGTAAAAAAACAGTTCGAACTGTCAGTCAAATGCATTCAGCGCGTAATGCACCTTATTCCCAATAGGATCGCCATCGAGTGGAACTCATTGTGAGGGAAATCGAAGCGAGAGGAACTACTGCGACGAACAGAAAAGACCGCTTTTAAAGGTGATGAACCCTAAAACATGATTTTCCCGGTGGACGGGAAGAAAACGTTGTCAGGAGTTTATTTAAGCCCGGGAAAGTTGGCGCGCTTTCTGTTTTTGGGATTTCTCATCATCCGTAACTGGCGAAAGAAGCTTAAACGCAATAATGATGCCAGCAATGAGATCAAGAGTAAGTATAACGAGATTGCTTTCGAATTCAAACTAAAATCCCAAGAGGCATATCAATCGTACGTTAACGTTGCAGCGGAGGAAACTATTACCAATCCAACAAAGTTTTTTGACTTCGTGAACGTTAAGCGTAAAACTCATGGCTATCCTTCAATCATGACATACAAAGACTCGACGTCATCTTGTGTAGAACAGATCTGCGAGTATTTCGCAGACTACTTTCAGAATGTTTACTCAAACTCTGCTACTCCACTAAACCTAGAGCCTCCGGAACAATCATCTGGAACCCTTATAGAGAACATGTCGATTTCGGAAGATGAAATTCTCCAAGCTATCGAGGATCTCGATTTAAATAAAGGACCTGGCCTAGATCTGACTTCTTTTCACAATCTACCATCTTATGAGGATCGACTTCGAACATTAAACCTAACATCACTCGCTTCGAGAAGAGTCGCTTTGTCTGCATGTCTACCTTTCGACGTAATAAGGTACAATATTCAAGTTACTGTTTTGTCAGACAAGATGCACTTTCACGCTCCTATAAGAGTCACGAGACACACTCCCATGTTGACCACGAGTGCACACCACACCAATTATGCAGACAATGAGCCGGTTAACAGATGCTGTAAGGCATTCAATAAGTTTAGCGATCTGTATTCCCCAACAACTTCCAAGTCCTGTTTTAAATCCAAAATATTAAAAGTCCTCAATTCATCGACTACATAATTTAGATTGTATTATTGTATTGGTATTTTACTTTAGTTAAATTTGATTTGTATTTTAATTTAAAATGGGCCTTGTTTGGCGACTGAATAAATAAAAATAAATTCGCATTGTAAGACTAGACTTGCTGTCGCGTGCCAGTCACCAGCCTTCATCTGGGTCCAACGCGAGAAGTCTCTGCATGCTACTCCGCAAATCAAAGAAAATACACAAAGGATCACTACAAACCAAAAACAATGCAGTTACTTATCTGAGGCCCATATATCATGCAGGTGCTTACGCGACTAAAAAGCATGAATCCCAATAAAATAAAAATAGCAAATATTATAACAAGCCAGATTGAAATGTCAACGTAAATGTCTTTAAAAAATTGTAGTTCACAATAGTAAACTTGATATAGAATAATATTGTAACATTCACAATTGACAATAATGGTAAATGATAGATAGAGACAACTCGTTAACAAGCAAAGTGCCGATATCGTTTGTTTGAATTGAAGCTCTTTGTTAGAAAATTTCGTTGCTTACTGTTACTTAGAAATTTTTAATAGCGACACATTTTTGAATTCCGTGTTTTTTAGTGCAAAGGTTGAGATTGACTAAGATGTGACCATAGGTGTTGATTTCAGTACCAAATGCAGTGAACAGTTTGTACTTGTGTGGACGTTTCTATTTCATACTAGCAGTTGGTGGAACAATGATATATCAGGACATGCGTCGGTAAGGAATCGGTATCCCGAAAGGCAAATCTTTGGGATGTTATTGTTGCTTGCCTACTGAAATAATGCTGCTTTGATAAATATGAACTTGGTTGCTAAAATTTGCGGCCCTGGGCTCCAAATTATCTTTAGTAGAAGCAAAAACCATTTGCAGTCGTTAGTTTCCTTGATGAAGAATTCAGTCAACTGAAAGAGCGACGCCAATTGCGTTGGCGATAAGATTCCATGTGATTTAATGGCTTCGTATTGCAGTTGATTCTTCATGTATAGAATCCTCCATAGATGTTTGAGAAGCACCGATAGAGTTGAAAGTATAAGATTCGAATATACCTAAAATTTTATCAACCATTTCTAGTAGTTTAGATAATGACGATATCTCGAAACTGCTTAAAATTACCTGCGCAGCAGTTGGCACTCTCTGCAGCCACAAAGATCACAGTAAGATTTCCGATATCCTGCTGCCCCCACTTATTTGCATGGCATGGAGCAACTGCGATGGCTACTCGTCTCTTAAGTTGAGGCCACTTTGTCTGACACAGCATATACATTTACTAACGTTTGTTTTAAATTGTCGTATTTGCCTGTCTCTGGCGGTGTTTCCTCGTTATCGGCTACTGAAAGATGTACCTTATGATCGAACTCACTCATTATTTAGTCGAACTTGGTTTCAGCCTTTGTAATTTCGTACGTCCAGAACCGAGCGATTCGGGAAAACCATGACGCTAGTTTTGCACACCAAAATTGTGGTGATTTGAATGAGCTCGATTATGATGGCAGCTGATTGACTTGACATCATGAAATTTGTCATCGTCATCGGGCATTCTGCTTAGGCTCGATCGGCTAAAATAGATCAACGACTCCAAGGGGACACCAGTTTGTTGCATTGAGGGGTTATTAAAATGCGGAGCACTTGTCGAACACAACAGTACAATTTATTTGGGAGCAACTGCCAAAAAACATTTGACACCGCCAATGACATTTTACGAAGTGATGAAATTGAAATTTTTTTATAACTTTGTTCTTCTCGTAACTCGCAGCGCCAGTTGCTGATGTATATGGTGCAGAGCTGAACTTCGAGTTCCTACACCCGTTGTCACTGCTTTAGGTTGCTTAATTCTAAAATGAAGAATTGTGTGGCCACCAAAGTTTAAAGAAATGATTTTTAGCACAGATGCGAGTCGTTTGCATAATAAGCCATCGGTATTTTTTAAAATCCTTAAATCTTTTCCGGGTTACGGTATTTACGACGCTTTTGAGAGCAGCGGATTAATGACTTTTGTATAAACGCAAGTCAAAGCCCGTAAAATGCCGGTTTTTTTGGTTTTCTGAATCAATGTTGAGTTGATTCAGAAAACCAAAAAATCTGCATTTCACAGTAAATATTTTAGTACAAATTTGCAATCATGTTTTGAAATTTTATCGAAAACACAGTCAATTCTCTTTCAGCATCATTTGGAGCAAGCTATTTAGCTGACAGAATCGGTAGAAAATGGACGTTAATGTGCAGTGCCTGTTTTTTTGTTATATCCTACATTCTGTTCATTTTTGCGTATGAAGTATGGATTTTTTATCTTGGACGTGTTATTCAGGTAGTTATACTCGTAGCTCTGGTTTTATTTTGCATCAACCTTTATACTAGATATGGTATGGTTTTTTTTTCTTTTAGGGGTTTGGTGCAGGCGTGATGTTAACCACTCTTCCACTTTATATCGGGGAAATAGCAACCGACGAAATACGAGGCACAATGGGATCATTTTTAGCGGTATTTCTCACAGGTATTTGAATGCACGAGTTAAGTTTAAGTTTGATGAATTTGCAACAGACAAAAAGGTACTTATAGTACAGCTATGACTAAAAAGTTTCAAACAAGCTATCAATTGAACTACAATTTTTACTACCTTTGATTGCACATTAATCAAAGTCGAGTAGACAAAAGTATGTTCCTGTCAAGAAGGTTTTGTACTTAATCTGATATGCCAATACTTTTTTGTGGTTGAGATCTGATTGTCATCAACGCACCGAGTGTGGGACTCTCATGCTTGCAAGGGATTGGACTATCCACTAAACACCTCCCCTGTCAACCCGAGAACCAAGCCTGGGGCAGTTTGACATAATACTTCGGACCAGGTCTCGTTTTGTTAAGCCGTGAGGCGTATTCAAGCTGGGGGATCCCTTCTCTTGCGGGAGGGGAAGGGAAGAGGAATTGCCAGACAAATGATCCCTCAGCCCCAATGTCCCCGGCTGCTGTGAGTCCCTTTCATCTTTCAGGACTGCCCAAACATAATATGCTACATAGAGGGTTTTCCAATAAGAGGTGTTATTTTGAATAGCCCGTTATTTCGGTAGATGTCACTTTTGAAGGTGTCAGACTACGCCATTAATAAAAAAAAAAACAATACACGCTTCAACAACGCATTGAAACTTTTAAAATTCACTATGAAAATGGTGAAAATTTGGCAGAGACGGTTCGTAAAATTCGAACATTTTTGGGTCGTCATGAAGCACCTTGTTGGACCGCAATACAGAAATTGGTGGAAAAGTTCGAGCTGTTGGGACAACTTAGTAATGTGCACGTCACTCAAGAACAGCCGAGAATATTGCTGCTGTAGCCGAAAGTGTTAAAGAAACCCCAGGTCTGTCCATTCCTCGTCGTTCTTTGGAATTAGACATTCCACAAACGTCATTACACCGTATTTTGCTCAAAGATTTGGGTCTTAAGGCTTATAAAGTTCAGTTAACACAAGAACTCAAGCTGGTCGATCATCAACAACGTCGTATCTTTGCTGATTGGGTCCTTGAAATATATGAAAATGATCCGGAATTCCATCGAAAAATCATCTTGAGTGATGAGGCCCATTTCCACCTCGGTGGCTTCGTCAACAAGCAAAATTGTCGCATCTGGGGCTCGGAAAACCCAAGAGTTATTTTTGAAAAGCCCCTCTATTCTCAACGTCTGACTGTTGGGTACGGTTAATGGTCCGGCGGAGTCATTGGACCTTACTTTTTCGAAAATGAGGCTGGAGCAACAGTCACGGTGAATGGATTCACTATTGAGAGATGATTAATGATTTTTTAATGGCCGAAATTGGATGGTATTGATCTGGACTACGTTTACTTTCAACAAAACGGCGCTACGTGCCACATAAGCAACGAAACCATTGATCTTTTACGGGAAAAGTTTCCGGACCGTTTTATCTCTCGAAGAGGTGATCACAATTGGCCATCGTGATATTGTGATTTAACACTTTGTGACTTCTTCCTTTCTGGCCACGTGAAAGAGAAGGTCTACGTCAACAGTCCAGCGTCGATTCAAGACCTCAAAGATGGAATTCGTGAGGCTATTGAAGACATAGGGCAGCCACTTTGCTTTGTTATGGAAAATTTCATGAAAAGGATATGGTCCTGAAAGCGTGGTTATTTTTCACTACTAACGGCATATCTTCCTTTTTATAATAAAATAAACATCCGATCATTTGTATCAAAAAATGGCATTTTTCTTTCAATATCAAAATAACACCTCTTATCGGAAAGCCCTGTAGTTCAATTTGTCCAATTCAAGCACCGCCGCAACTGTACTATCCGGGGTAAGCTCCCCCGTCTCCCTGTAGAGGGCATGTCACAGTCTGTCCCATTTTGTGCACGCAAAAAATGTGTGGCATGTATCATCTTCCTCTCCTGGGCAAAACCGACAGTTGAGGGACCGTGGCTTATCAATCTCGTGCAGGTAAGACTGAAAACACCCATTTCCGCTCAAAAGCTGGGTCAGATAGAAGTCAGTCTCACCATGCCTTTAATTTAGCCATGGTCTCACATCTGTGATGAGGCTCACAGTGCACCTTCTTCGTGCAATTCACCCAAGACTTCTGCCAATCGTTGAGTGAGCGCAGTCTCTCCTCGCAGACAACCGCCTGCCTCGCATCTTCACTTGGACGCAAATAAATAGCGTGGGACTCTCTAGCAAGGAGAGCAACATGTATCACGCCTGCATTAACTCTCACCACCGAATCAATCCTCAGTAATCCTCTTCTCTGTACCTGTGCTAAGCGTTTTCGGTGTACCTCCTTACTGAGAGCGTCGCCCCATATTTCTGCTCCGTACAGTAAAACTGACCCTACAGCGCTCATCAAGAGGCGTCCTTTTGACTTAGAGTCGATACTCTCGAAGCAGCCTTCTCAGCCGTTGCCACTCAGAGAAACTCATCTTCGAGTCGATCAGTAGCCCCAGGTACTTCACCGCTGACATCGATTTGATTCGTATGTCTCCAATACTGATCATCCTTACTTTCGGGACTCCCTTCAGTTTTCTCCAGTGCTAAACTGAACACGCAAATTGTCATCCAATCTCTCATTTGGCACATTAGTACCAAGCCTAAGTTGCAACTGTTCAACGGTACATCCAGTGACCAGAGCCGCAACATTTTCTGCATAGCGATTAAGCACGACTCATCTAGCATCTCCAGTCTCAGTAGCTCGTCGGAATACACGTTCCATAGGTCTGGACGAAGGATAGGTCCCTAAGCAACACCCGATGTTATGTCGTAAAGCAGGCTTCGGTTCGTTCAGGTGGTTCCTCAGAAGCTGCATTGGTTTCCAGCTTATTCAGAATATCCACCCATCTAGTAGAGTTGAAGGCATTCCTAACGTGGAGTGTCACCAACAGGATAATCCGTCGCTTGATGACACTATATGCCTCTGCCTTTTGGACGGCGCTCATTACCCCTGCAATAGCATCAATGGTGGAATTCCTGCTCTAAAGCCGTACTGCCGAGGAGATAGCTCCCTAGCAGTACGAATCACGTCACTGAGTCTTCCCTTGATGAGTTTTTGGTATGGTTCCTTCACAGCCAATACGGTGGAAAGTTGGAGTGATTCCGGTGTTTAATACGACGAGCGTCATCCTGGCCGTCATTTCTAGGATGCGTTTTCCCCGCAAACCTGTTTGTGGTATGCCCCATTCGATTGCTTTGGCGTTGAAGTCTTCCCCGACAAGCATGTTGCCGTTTGCGTTCGAGACAGTGCCCTCCGTCTGGAAATCACTGTTCCAAAGTCAGATGGGGACAGTACCAGTTCCGTCAGGATACCCTGATGCAGAACATTTATGGTGGTGTTGCGCACTCAGCAGTAAAAAGCTGGCTTTCATGTCCCTCGCAAACAGCTCAAGCAGGTTTTGGGCGGTTGAAGTGCGGGGTAGGTTTAGTTGCAGGATGCGGGTCATTCAAGTTCTGATTTTGCCTCAGCTAGGGCTTCCTAGAAAATCCAACGTTTCCTTGATCCGAAGACATGCCCAAGATCCGGTCTTAGATCAGTATCCTTGCAAAGAATATAGAGTGCCTCCTTTGTACACTTTTTTCTTTTATGTCCCATTTCACCGCATTTGTAACATAGGGAACTCCAATTGGGTCCTTTGCATATTGTACAGTGTGACAAAAGCCAAGGCATTTGAAACATTGAAGAGGCATTGCTCTTTTCCATATCCTGCAGGCAACTGACCCTATCCTTACTTTGCCCTTATTCAGTAAATGCTTAACGTCCTCTTTGGTCAAGTCAATGGTGGCCATGGGTTGTCCACTATGGTTTTCTGGTGTCAGTCTCGCTTTGATCCTGCCCACGCTAGAAAACTCCCTTTTGCTGGCTTCTTCTACCTCGGCCAGGTCTGTGACGCAGTCAGTGTTACTTATTTCGATCGTTACCATCGTCTTGAGCGAGGCTATATTTGCGCTTTCGCTGAGGACTTTCTTTACGGCGTCGCAGAATGCTTCCCTATTGTTGGCTTTTGCTTCAAATTCAACCAATATTTCTCCCGACCGCATTAGTCGTACTACTTTAATGGCATCTTTGGGTTTTACGAGCAGTGCCAGCTGCATCTTTCTGTCCTGTTTCGCATCAGGTCTTTTTTCTTATGGGGCATCCGTGCGAAATTCATTTCGTGGTATTTTTTGAAGAAGTTTTTTTGCGGTTTTCTTCGCTCCTTTTGTCAGCATTGTCCCTAATCTCTAATCTAGCACTCCACGCCCATCAAATGCCTCTTCCTCCTCTCATTAATCGCGATCCCCTTCGTTTGGGCCATTCTTTTATTGATGTTTGCTGGTGGAGTTATCTGCGCATGCCCTTTAGACTTAGCCTTCAGTGCTTCTTTAGCCGCTCACTCTTTTCTGACGCTCTGGTTCTCTTCGGCCGGTAACCAGCTCCTCCGATAACGCCCTATGCGGTCTAGGAGCTCCTTTAGTTCAAAGAGCCCAATCTTTACTCCTTTGCTGATTTTTGCGAGTCGCATGCAGGTTCTATTCTTTTTAGAACATCTCCCGCTTTTTAGATTAGCCTTTATTCTTCATGTTGCTGCGCGGCAATCGTACCACCTTTCTTGGGAGAGGTTATCGGCTTCCCTTTCCGAGTACAGTACTTCCGCCACATTTTCGACGGTGGTGATGAAAATACACAACGGCGCTTAATTTGTCTGGTCACTCTTTTCTTTTCCTGCCGTGATCTGACACTTCAGGATGGTTCGTTATTATTTCGGGATTCAAGATCATTGCTTCGGTTGCTTCGCTAGCGATCGCAGCATTAACCATCAAATTCACGATGTTCTTTATTTTTTCCCCCGACGGTCGAACATCTGGAGTCTCTTAATGTTCCTTGTTAGGAGAGAATCTCTATCTGGACAAGCCTGCTTGTTAATGGTTTTTGTTATTGTTAGTACCACTCCCGATGTGCTGTGAACATCGTGGATGCAGCCACTGGTTACGGCGTCATTATTATTTTTGCCGTTTTTTCTTGAAATTTTTTGGTTTTGGCTCGTTTTATGTGGCCAGTGGATAGGGTTTACGTCTGCGATGTAGATTTGGTCGTTTACGCTTTCGATGGCATGGTGAGGCCCTGTGCACATCTTGTAAAGCAGCTTCCTGTCCACATGGATGAGGCGGAACACATATTCTATGTTGATAGATTTTTTTAAAACGAACGGATGATATGCCGTGTGTGTAACTGGCAGAGTCGGGTTAATCGTTTTGAACACGTGGCAGAATCTGTGATGACTAGTGCTATCTGAGGTGCAATGAACTCGTTCGGGATCCGTAGTAACGTCATGAAGACCATCTCCACTGGTGAGACTTGCAGGTTTCCCAACAAGATCGCCGGAAGTGCTTGCAGCCAAGGTGTCTTAAGAACGCTCCGTTCCACTATACCATTGGCCTATGGGCGATAAGGTGTGATATGGACGTAGTTGGCTCCCAGAAAGCGACCGAGTGGGCTTAAGAGGTCGGCCTTAAATTGACGACCTTGGTCCGAGCTTATTTCGCGCAGCGTACTGAATATGGCAATCCAGTGGTCAAATAACGCCTTGGCGATGGTGCTGGTCTTGATGTCGCACACTGGTATTGCTAAAGGCCAGCGCATGTAACGGTCGACCATAGTAAGGTAGTTCCCGTAGCCCTCACACTGCGGCCGCTTAATCAGGTCAACGTGAATGTGGCTGAAACGCGGTTCCGGCATCTTGAAACTACCAAGCTCGGCACGGTTATGGCGATAAACCTTTGATAGCTGGCAAGGAACATATTGCTTCGTGAAATATATACTTCCGCAAAGGACAGTAGGAAGCGTCGAAACCTTGGTGGCGGAGCACGGCTAGCAAGTTTGGCTTGATTGCACCGTTGAATTCGAAGTAGTGCGCTGAGTAGCCATCCAACACCAACTCATGCAGCTTGAAGCTCGCTAGTATCTTAAACAGTGAGTGCATGCGTACCACAACCGTCTCTATCCGTGAATGCGTGTCGGCGATGATGATGTCTTCGCCTTGTATACTCCAACTGCCTGTCGAATTGTCTGATGGAGTCCAATTGCCTGTTTTGATGAGGCTTTGTCTGAGAGTTACGTCAGAGTAAAGGTGAGCGGCCGATTGTTGGTATGGACGACGAAATGCTTTCGTTTTTGCTTCGGTGGGGGCACAGGGGGGAAATACATGAAAAATTTGTTACCTCCCTCGCGAATGGACACCTGTGATCTACAAAATCTGGAAAAATTATCAAGGAGATATTTATGGGTATAACAATAACAAGTTACTCAGAAGTCAAAATTAGTTCAACTTTGTTAATAATAGTATGATCGTCACTTTTTCTCCAATAAAATCGCCTTTAACATGTTTCTTGATTTGATCTGTTGCTGGTTACTGCATTTTGTAAGTTGAGTACAAAACCCTTCTGACATGAGCGTAGGTCTGTCTACCCAACTTGTTTGATTGCTGTGTCTTGCTTGAACAATGTTGATTGATATTTTTGTCAGATCTTCTTATCAATGATGTGCCTTATTTCTTCCTTTCTGAAGCCGTTCTTTGTAGCTGTTTCTTCAATGTAACACAATCGATGAAGTCAACGGTATTCACAAAATTACGTGTCCTGAGTGTCTTAAAGTGTATGTTGGGCAAACGGCTTAAGGAATATGTTAATGAAGTTAATTGCTATTTTTCGAAAAATAAGAGTAACTTCATAAATTATAATTTTAAATTCTCAATAGCTGAACGATTGTTAGCGACCGTGAAAAAATGTTGATGTCATCGGCATAGGCTACCACTTGACTTGACCTGTGTATTAACATACCTCTTGAATCGACGGGTAGCTTTCCGATGACATATCCTAGGGCCAAATCGAAAAGCAATGGTTCCAGCCAAAACTGACGTTAGATAGGAAGCCATATGGCAGCAGCGCTTACTACCACACACATGACCATTAGTAGGCTGACTTTACTGGATAACTTACATGGCGGTATATGAAGAATTGTGGAGGCGCCAACGAAAATTCGATGTTTTGTACGACTTAGAGACAGATTTCTACAGTGAAATCCAGAAGGTCCCCGGAGAACACAATAGCGCTCCTTGTGAAGTGAAAATCATTTCAGTTATTATACCGGTTTAATTTTTATGGCGTTCCAAAGTGAATAAATATGAGTTTGTTTACTTCTCAACGCTGAGCTATCAGTGGAAGGTGCAAAACATGTGCTTCATTTGCTCACCTTGAAAAGTTTAGGAGTGCACTAGGCAGGGCAAGGTGAGTTTTAAGCATGCACGGAATGCGTTTCGTACGTTTTCATTCGGGAAAATAGTAAATATTACGCGATATAAGCATTTATTTATGCCGCACTTGGCTGACAGCTCACGGAAGCTTGTTCATAGTAGGCCCACTAATACATATGCGAATTGCTACCACATGGCTTTCTATCTTACGTCACTTTTGGTTCCAGCCTATCTCTCTAGTTTAGTCCGATATTTGTGTCAAAGGCGTCGTTGAGTTGGTTATTGATGTGGACCTGAGAGGTCGTCAACGTCATTGTCATTTTAGTAAGACGGACTTGTTTGGCAAGGATACCAAAGCAAATCATTATTTGGTACAGTACGTTACGATTAATATTGTCGTATGCTTGCTTGAAGTCAATGAAGATTTGGTATATGTCTATGTTTAACTCCCAACATTTCCCAAGTAGCTGCTTGACTATAAAAGATGGGTCTACTGTCCATCTACCTGCTCCAAAGCCACCTTGATACTACCGATACTACCTTTGGTGTGTGATCTGATTTGATTTTCTAAGAATTTTGAAAATATTTTGTACGCCGTACAAAGTAATGATATCCCTCGATAGTTTTCGCACTGTAGCTTGTCACCTTTTTGTGGATAGAAAATACAATTGATTGGCTCCGCTGATTCGGCATATATTCTGGTTGCCAAATGTGCTGGATGACTTTGTGGATGGCTTTCTGAATACCGTTGCCACCAAATTTTATGAGCTCCACTGGAATCCCATCGCTGTTGTTTTCTAGAGCCACTATAGGTTTGAAGTTGTTCTAGAAGTTTCTATGCAAAATAAATATTTGAGCTTAGCGTAAAGGGGCATCAACATGACCTCACCCCAAACACTATCATAGCATTCGCGTGACTCATTAAATTAAGCAAGCCTAAGCTGCACTCGATTCGGGTTTTAATTGAAACCCCTATATGTACTTGCAGCAGTAAGTTAAGTACGAATACTTGCAGTTTTGAGTTTTAAAGAATGAGAAAAATGAATAAATACAACCCATACTGAGAGATAGGTAGGCTGCGGCGAAAGTATATGCCTCTTCAGGTCCGGAGGAAATGCCTAAAACCACTGGTTAACATCCTGAACGAGAAGGATCAACGCCGCTTAAAGACCAGAAGTGCCCTAATAAGACGAGTTGTGGAAATGCACTGACTGACTTCAAAATTGGGTATCATGACAAAGAATTGCCTGCAGCCAAGTCAACATCCGAACTTTCAAGTCCGCACAATATCGAACAACTCTGTCAGAGGAGAACACGAAAAGCGGCAAAGCTTCTACGTGCCTTATACAAAAAACGGGTTAGGACACCTCCTAACCCGCTCAACAGCCGTGTAGCATAATTTTAAACACTAGGTGCAATTATGGGAAGTCGACGCCAGACTTATCACGCTCGGTCAAAAATAAGAAACTCCCGTGCCCGAGATTATTCACGGTTCACGGAATTCCTAGGAAATGTGTGATTCCGTGATGCGAAAGACATTGAATTGGCACCGGTCAAAAGTGTACTACGAATCAATGATAAAAACAAACATCAGAGATAAAAATCTGAAAACAAACATCTTAATCAAGAATGAAAACAATCATCAGAATCAATTACGCATGCAATCGTAAGATTCTCCGCACTGTGATATCGCCTTTCGCCATGTATTTTCACTTATTACATTCCACATGGTCATTTCATCGGAAATTACGCGAGGGACCTAAATTAATCGAATTTTTGCGATCGTTCATAAAACTTACCGAGAAAATTCATTTGCAACCTTCTTTGGAGGAAACACGATTCACGGCAATGCCGACCTGAGAAGAGCTCACACAACTCACGACATTTTAGCGACGACGAACGATTTCATTTAATTAACGCGGATGATATTTAACTTTTCACTTCTATTTACAAGGTAATCCATTTCACTTTCATTTACAATCTGATCTAACAGTACAAACTGTTAGAGAAGATGTTCAGCCGATTCAGCTGTAATTGAAGTGATCGCCACCAGAGTGAATGCAGGTGGAGTGGAGATTACGCTGTCTGGGTGAAACCACTCCTCGGTAATAAGAAAAACCACTCCGTAGAGCCACCTCTTCCCGAGACAAAGGAACTCGGTCGGAGAGCGGGACATTGGCCGTTAGGAGGAAATTATAAAAGCGCGTGACGAGTGACGCGCCTTCTCTTTTTCTTCTTCAGGTTGGTGGAGTAAATTAAACAGCGAAGTGACTAGCGTTGGTGGATTGTTAACAAACGGCGATAACATGTGGTAACGTTCAGAAGACGTGGAAAAGCGACGAGGTGGAACTTTATTCAACCAGTGGGGATTGAACGTGGATGGAATAAAACGACGAGGCAGGACTGTCTGCTAAAAGTGGCGGCGTAAGTGAATGAACGACAACGTAGGCAGCAGAGAGGAGGCCTCTTTAGAAACGCGTAGTCCGTAAGTTTTCCTTCTTGAAAAAATTTCTTCTTTGGTGCGATTAAGATAGACAATTTGAATTAGTTGGAGATTTTTCGCAACTTAATTAATTAATGATTTTGTATACTAGGAATTTAAGCCGTGTCATCAAACTTAAAATTCCAGGGAAAAGAAAAGGTCAATTTTAAAGAATTTGATTGAAGTTAAGTTTCAGGTTGTGACGGGTGCGGCTTGAGTGGTAAATCGCGTAAAAAGATAGGAATATCGGAAATTAGTGGAAGTGTTCAGGTTTGGAGTATAGTTATAGATAACAAGTCGGAAGGTGTATATAGGGTGGCAAATTCGAAGGGTAGTATTTTCGCATACCCCGTAATCAAAACAAAGGAAAGAAAGGGGCGAGTGAAGGGGTTTTCCATTTAAATCCAGAAAAACGTAGGGGAGCCTGATAAGTTGAAAAATAGTGTTTTGTTCCATATTCAGAAGGTCCCGAGGAAAGTGTATTACGAGTTGCATAATGTGGCAACTAGCTTTCGTTCGACCGCTAGGGACCCCTAAGAAAGTGAAGTAGTGAAGTTGGTTTGTTCGTGGTGTGAGAATAAGAAACCGGCAAGCTGTATTCTCGCTTGGCGGCTTATTGGGGCCTTGGTGGGCAAGCGAGTGGTGCCATATGCCCGTCTCCGGACGAGCTAAACCGGGTCCATGAGCCCCGCCGGAGTACCTTAATTTCTTTTGGGTGCAATAGTGGCTCCCGAGAAATATCTGGGGGTGTAACATTAGTTTGCTTCATTTCACGAGTAAACGCTAGGGTCTATTGGATGCCAGTAACAGTGAAGTCGACATTACTATATGATAGCTTCAAAAATAAAACAGAAAAGATCTGCTCCATTTTACAAATTAATGACGTGGAGCTTAAAGTAGGGATTAATCAAGCAAGTTATTACTTGGTATAACAAATAAAGATCTCAGATATGATTATTCTTTTCTTTCAAATTTTGACTCAACCGAATATATTGTTACATGTACAAATAATTCTGGGAGCTACCGTCGCAATTGTTTTCACAACCATTAAGAACATCAACAAACGAATGTACTCAAAAACCCGCCAAGAATGATCAAAATCTGAAAGTGATGTTCATTAAGCTGCTCGAATATTCCAGGCTATGCGCTAATGTACGAAAAATGGATTGAACGACTAGAGACCCTATACAAAGGTGAGCTGAATGAATGGGGGGATTCATTAGAACCGCGATAGTAAAAACTGCGATAGTGTGGAGTGCGAATTGGAAAGCGATATTGATCGAGTAATAGTAAAGTGATTTTCGTGATAGATAAGACAGTTAAAGTGAAAAATTTATAGACAAAGTGAAAATTAAAAATTTGTGAAAGTGTTAGATTAATGATTGTGCATTTATTAGTAAATAAACTCTTTTAACTATATTTAAAAGACATTGCGTTTTACTTTCCCGGAACATTAAAATTATTGGCCGCGAACCATGCTCAGCACCGAATACGGCAAGACAGAAGGAGACCTTTAAAACAATTCGTGCCACTGGTCTGGTGGGCTTTAATTGGCGGCTTTTCACCAATCCATGCAAAAACTTGTCTTAAACAAAAGCAAAGTATTTTATTTGATAGTACACGAAGTCACGTGTACAAGTTTGAGATGATTTAAAGTTTATCTAGCGTATTCTGTAGGTATGCTTGGTAACAAATGCGTTCCTTACTTTATTTATGGCCTTGACATAAATTGATTAATGTTTTCTACCCTTTCAGCTGGAATTCTATATGCATACGCCTGGGGTGCATATGCATCTTATTTGCTGTTACAACTAGTTTGCCTAGCAATACCAATGATTTTCCTTGCTGTATTTTTCTTTATGCCAGAAAGTCCTTACTACCTTGTAGCAAGTAGACAAGAAGGAAAAGCACTGACTGCTCTAAAATTTCTCCGTCGTCAACAATCAGAAGTATTAGAAGAAGAAATAAAAAGATTACAAGCAATGGTTGATGAGTCTGCAGTGGCTGAAAGTTCGATTTTAGATATTTTCAGAAATAAAGGAACCTTCAAGGCATTTGTGATATGCTTCGGATTGGTCAGTCTACAACAACTAACTGGAGCTCAAGCAGTATTGTTCAACGCACAAATAATATTTGACAGAGCAAACGTAAATATTGGCTCAGGACTAGCATCGATTATTCTGGTAATATTTCAGCTAGCTTCAGTTTGTAGTGCTTCTGTTTTAGTAGATCGAATGGGACGAAAAGTTTTGCTTCTGACTTCACATGCTATCAAGGCTGCAGCGCTAGTAAGTAGTACTGTACGGAGTTAAAAATAATTTTAAAATTTCTAACAATTTTGACAGGTAGTTTTGGGATTGTTCTTTTACCTAAATCAAACTGGAGTCGACACTGACTCCATCTCTTGGCTACCACTCGCTACACTGATACTATTTATTGTATCTGCATCATTTGGCATTCTTCCTATAACATTTATTCTTATTGGGGAAGTTTTCGCTCCAAACATAAAATTTAAGGCGTCCGCTTTGCTGACTATATGTGGAGCAGTTTTGGGTTTTGGCACGGCGCGATGCTACCCACCTATGTTGCTAGTTGGATACTTTTTTCCATTTTGGATTTATGCTGTTTTTTCTGCTCTAGGTTTTATTTTTGTTTGGTTTGTTATTGTAGAAACTAAAGGTAGAAGTTTTGAAGAAATTCAAGAGCTGTTGAATAAAAAGTGAATAAAGCAATTTTCAATTGATGTTTTTGTTGTTCTAAATGATTTTTGGGAAAAAACATGAAGCAAAGATTTGACAGCTTACTCCAGTATAAACTGAGCGAAGGAAAGAAGTTTTTTGTTCTATCTACAGAACTAGATCAAATAAATGTATCACAATTGTTATGAAAATCATTTAGAGCCTGCCCATATGGAGGCATATTAAAGGATCGCTGTAGAAAATCAAGAGATTCTACGTATAGCATTCGTTGCGTACAAACGTGTTTTTAAAAGCTCCTGTCACTTATTTTAAAACAGGTGTAATAAATTTTTTAAATGTCACTTGGAAACTCATTTCTTGGTTTGGAAAAACTTGTCACATCGTCAAATCATTCAAGCAGATTATCGAGTATTTGTGTTTCGCGAAGTTTAAGAAAGCAGAAAACTTTTTTCACCGGTGGCGTGGGGGAGTCCAACGGCTTACCAATGCTGAGGAACCCGGGACCAGGCATATCAAATACTATCAATAAAAGACTAACGAAGAAGAAAATTGAACAAGAAAATTTTAAACGTGGAAAGCATATCACGCTACCAAACGATGAACTAGAAAAAGTTAAAAGAGAAAATGTAGAATTGAAACTTAGAATGAAATCTTTGAAAGAAATGATTCGAAAATGTTCAAACGTTAATTAAACCAAACCATCAAGCCACAAGATACGGCCAAAAAACAAGAAACTGTAATAACCATAAGCAGTCGAGCAGCCCCGTGGTGATCAGGAGTGGCTGCTCCTGAAGAGAAAAGGTGGTCACCCCGTCGAAACTGCTTAGTTTGTTGTTTTACTAGTGTAAAGTAAACTGCATCCGTCAAGTTTCCATCCTTTAGGCAGAGATGAGTGGTTCACTTCAGCCACTTTAACATCTTTAGGTTTGACATTCCCCTTGTAAATCAACGACCTTCTTCGGTGAAAGTAACGGTTGCTTTTTGTGTAATGTTTGCGTTTGTCTCAAGCCTCCGTGTCCGCTAACTTTAACGAGGCAAAACAATATTGAATTTCTGTAGAGTAGATTAATTGACACCTAATAGAACTTTTCTAAAGACAATAAAAATTGATCGGTGCGTCTTGTAGAGTAGAGTACGCGTGATAAGTATTTTGTAGTGTAGCTTCGTGGCTCGACAAGAACCCGCCTCATATGATCCCGCAAATGCTAGTCGTCAAGCACGCGTACGCGGTCGTTAAGCGAAGCTAGTTAGCTGAGCTCGGTGTTGTTTTAGCTCGCTGACACTTGTGCCAGACCATCGGCACCCGTGTCCTACACGGACATTTCGAAAATGTTTAAAATCGTTACAATGGCGCCCAACGTGGGGCCCGAAGGGGAAACAACACCACTTTCCTTCGAGTTCTCACATTTTTAATTTTGCTGTCGGCAGATGAACCGATTCAATTTTTATTGTCGCCCTCACCATTTGATATTAACGTAGCATACTCTGGAGGGTTCCGTAAAGTAAAGATAGAGTCACCGATAAACTCTCTTTTGGTGTTGTTTGTCTTGTCTTCGGTATAATAAGGTCTATAGCATCTTCTGGAGTTCTTCGTTCGTGGTGGCTCAGTCGCCTGAACATGCCGATGATGTTATAGAGTAGTGCGTCCCTTAATGTTACCAAAAGAAAGGTTTGCACATTTTTATACAGTTTGAAGTCGGACAATTCTAATTTTGAACAAACTAATGGTGCCAGGGGTTTTCAAATACATTGGTTGGAATTGCGTCAGTTTTTGCTGGGAGCTAATCTGATGACCGGCAGTGATAAAATCCGCATCATCAATTAGTCCTGACCAACACCCGATTTGTTTTTATGATTGGTTAGCGGTTTTTATTAGCTTACTTTCGTAGAAGACAGGGAATTGTATTCAAGAAGAGGGGCCTAAAATTATAATAACCATCTCTCCACTGCGGAAACAATTGTTTCTTCACTAGTGTAGAGCGAAATCCTTCAGTCTCTCCATGCCTGGGTCGGCATCGAAGAGACTGCCCTGTAATAAACACAAGCAGTCGAGCAGCCCCGTGGTGATCAGGAGTGGCTGCTCCTGAAGAGAAAAGGTGGTCACCCCGTCGAAACTGCTTGGTTTGTTGTTTTACTAGTGTAAAGTAAACTGCATCCGTCAAGTTTCCATCCTTTAGGCAGAGATGAGTGGTTCACTTCAGCCACTTTAACATCTTTAGGTTTGACATTCCCCTTGTAATGCAACGACCTTCTTCGGTGAAAGTAACGGTTGCTTTTTGTGTAATGTTTGCGTTTGTCTCAAGCCTCCGTGTCCGCTAACTTTAACGAGGCAAAACAATATTGAATTTCTGTAGAGTAGATTAATTGACACCTAATAGAACTTTTCTAAAGACAATAAAAATTGATCGGTGCGTCTTGTAGAGTAGAGTACGCGTGATAAGTATTTTGTAGTGTAGCTTCGTGGCTCGACAAGAACCCGCCTCATATGATCCCGCAAATGCTAGTCGTCAAGCACGCGTACGCGGTCGTTAAGCGAAGCTAGTTAGCTGAGCTCGGTGTTGTTTTAGCTCGCTGACACTTGTGCCAGACCATCGGCACCCGTGTCCTACACGGACATTTCGAAAATGTTTAAAATCATTACAAAACCATGCAACATAAGACGAGTGGCCCCACAAAGGGCTCAAAAAGGAAGGAAATCAGCGGTAGAAAGCATAGCAGGAGATAACAATTGCGCAAATTATTGTACGGTTCATGCTGCGATGGATATCGAAATGGATCGTCAAGACAATATAAGTAATATTAATTGCGATTCTAGAAATAATTTTAGTGAATACTTAGAATCCAAAAATAAGTAGAAGCCTACCGGTATCTCTGCTGGTTTTTCTGTATAAAATAATAAAAGCACCGGAGAAGTTCCACCGATAAACGTCTTTGAACAGTGCAGTAGGGTTACGGTTTGGCTATTGGCAGCCGAAAATAAGATCAATAATTTTAAAGTAAAAAGAGTGACCACAGACAAAATCATAATAAAAATAAAAACACTGGCTAACTTCAAGCTAGCCAAAGATGTTTTAAACAGGGTGAAAGCTCCCGCCTGCACATACACGCTAAAGGCGGAGAAAACTAGGCCTTCCTGTTGAACTGTCTGGACTGTGCAGAGGATATAGTTGGCCTCCTTGAAATTTTACAGGCAGTAGAACCAGCTGTCCAATTCATTGATGGAAAAAATGTGGCAACAACGAGATCGAATATTGAAGGCAAAACGTTACCCCCTTTTTTTGGAAAAAATTTCAAACGATAGCATTTTAAGTGCCCTCCAACAGGTAGAGTGCTTGAACTTCAGAATTTGAAATTGAGGTCAACTGGTGTTCCAGGTGCCAACAATTTGGCCATTCGGCTGCCAATTGTGCTTTGCACTATCGGTGGGTTGAATGTTAAGGTATTCATGCCCCCGTTGAGTAAAATTGGCTCAGATGGGGGCTAAAAGCAAATTATACAGTGCTAACTGCGGTATATTTGTTTATTCAGCATCACATCAAGGATGCCCCGATATCAAGTTATAAAGGTTAAATTCCCCTCAAAACAAACTCAAGACCACCACAGTGCAATTTTGTCCAGTTCCATCAAGCCCGGGGTATCATTTGTACCTATTGCTAGAGGACCAGCAGGCAACAATGTAAATAAAATAAATAATGTAAGTAATGTAAATGGCAATAACGAGCTGCTTCTCAAAATGTACCAACAGCTTGAACTTCTTCAAGAAATAATTAATAAGCAATATCAAATAATCAACTCCATATTTCAACGTTTAGGTCAACCTGGTTCAAAATAAATTGTCGTCCAGTCACGTTCCCATGGATAGGCTTCGTCTCATCTCAATCAAAGTCAACTCGGTTGTTTCTCTACATAGATGTGATTATCTCGTGGAATTTATCGTCAAGCAAAAGCCTCACATCATGCTTCCCACCGGAGCCCACCTTAAATTTATGGCATCCACGGACTTTGAATGCGCAAGAAACGATAGGGTAAACAGTGGTAGGGTAGCTGGCACTGGGATATTGGTTAGAAGTCCAAAATATTGAAAAGTCGAATTCAAAAACTTTGAGTTTCTTGAAGTGCCCGATATCAAAATTTCACTGCCAGGTTCGAATAACCTCTTCGTTATCTCTGCCTATGGAACTGTTTGACATACTCGAATTGAGCAGGCTGCATAGTTATTATATTGTTGCCGGTAACCGGAATGCCCGGTATACAATAATTCCAGAGGTGTTTTCCTGAAATCGTGGATAAAAGAAAGCCAAATTGAATACAGGTGCAATCTATATGGGTTTTAGTGCCCACCATACCCTAGGACAAATTCATTTTAGGACTTTTGCATCGCTGCCGCAAGACGGATTCAGCTTTAATAGTCCTCAACGGAAAATGCAGGTGCTTCTTTACGAAAGCAACCGTTACGCAATCGTAATGGAAATAAATCATCAAAGGGGTGATGTCTTCCTCATTCCACTTGAATATGAAAATCATCGGTTAAATTTCAAAAGAACGGATTCGGAAAAGTTTCAAAAGAAGTTTAATAAGGGTTACCAGAAACAATGTGCTCCGTCTGGTGATGGGAACTCTTGCTCAATGGTTCCTAATGGCAGGAATCTAACTAACGATGAAACAGATCTCTATTTGTTGAAGTTCGAGAAGCTGACATTGGAAACGATTGAGAAAGTAGCTCCCAAGATTAAACATCGAAACAAGGATATGAAGCAAGGTTAAAAAGATTGAAAATCCTTCTTCTCACATGTGTCAACAATAATTATTGGCAATTTTGGGACTACAACCATCACTCATTGGCTTTGTTGAAATTATCCCGAAAAAAATGTCTCCGCAACTTAATCCGTTCATACTTCAGGAATTAGATCAGCAAAGATTTGGCGGAAATACTGAGGGGTATTAGCCCACAAGACCCAAATTGTGCTTTCACGAAAGTGGATAGCTTATTCCGTAAGAGGTATTGAGTGAAGCAATTGAATCTTGAAGTCGCTGGCGATAAGATAAATCTTCTCGATAGGACTGGTATCGACATTGTTAGTACAACTCTGGATCGAAATGGAAACAGGATTATATGTAATGGGTTGCAGGAACTTGCCCTGATTGGAACACATTTTGAATTGATCCATCTACCAAACCTTGAGAGAAGAAATAAAATACTTTCAGAGGTCGTTGAGGCAAAAATCAAATAAAGCCTAAACGCCGAATCAATCCTTCATTTCAATGAAATATTATCAATTGACCTCATACCGCGCTCGAATCTTGTTGCCTATTTCGTCAGCTATGAAGACTTGTGTTTCATATATGGCAGGATAAACAACAAGAAAGCTTGCGCTTTTGGCGGTATTCCAAATATATTTCTCCAATCTCTGCCTGAGGTCGCTATTAGGAATTATCATATATTGTTCAACAACATGTTGAGCAATTCATATTTCCCGAATCAGTGGAAAAAGGATCTTGAAGGAAGGAAAAGAAACATCATTCCCTTAACGTTATCGCCCAATTAGCTTGCTGCCTAACATCAGCCAGGTGTTTGAAGCGATACTGAACAAAGCATTAAACAACCTTTTATTTTTGTGGTGAGGAGCTGAATGCCAGAATGTGGGACTCCCATATTCGCAAGAAAGCGACTGGCGACTAGCCTAGAACCGTTCAACAAATTACTTCGGGCCAGGTCTCGTTTTGTTACTACGTGAGGCGCCTTCAAGCTGGGACATCCCTCTTCCAGCGGAAGGAGAGAGGTTAAGAGGAAGTGCCAGACCAGTGATCCCTCAGTCCCAGCACCCCCGGCTGCTGTGAGTCCCTTTTATCTTTTGGGACTGCCCGAACATAGTAGAGGGCCATTTGTCGTAGAGGGTTTCATTTGTCAACCGATTCGAGCATCGCCGCGACTATATTCTCCAGGATCAGCTCTCCCGTCTCCCTGTAGAGGGCCCTTCGTAGCCCGTTCCATCTTATGCACGCAAAAAAGCGTGGCAGGCATTGTCTTCCTCTCCTGGGCAATACCGACAATTAAACAACCACATTGAGAGATATGATTTGATGCCAAATTGCCAATTTGGTTTTCGTGCCAGGCATTCGATCCTACATGCGATAACGAAAGTAATTTCCAATATTTTGTAGTGGAATCGATAGATAAGAATCCATAAAGGACTGCATCGATGGTTTGCTCTGTCGGCGAGAGAGGATGATGGTGTTCGCTGAGATTGGCCTTGTCTGAGCACGCGTGAATGCGCTGGCAGGCTAGTTTCTTTGCCTTGTATTCACGAATTTGCAGATACAAATACGGATCAACCGGTGTTGAGGCCGAGGTAACCTAATTGGTGTTAAAATTGCTAAAGTATATGGCAAGCTGGTCCTGGCGAAAACAGACGGGACTTGGAAAGATTTCGTGTTTACCGACGATACTTATGGCCCCCAAATAAGAGTGGGGCATCCAGGTGGAAGCAGTGCCCCCTCGCACCCCCTCATCCAGATCACGATCCATCGTAGACATGGCCAGATGTTTTCCATTTGAATGAAAAACTTATGCATTTTCAAATTATAATTCGAATGATTTTTTCCTTTAAATGGACAATATAAACGTGGCGAATTTATGTTATGGTATTATGTGAAAAAATCACATAACACTATGCCATAAATAGGCACGCGAGCGAAAGGCCACCTTACCCGGGTAAGAGCACCTAAAACGTCTTAAAAAGGGGTGAGCTCACCCAATGGCTAGCGCATTACAGTGAAGGGGCCAGCCAACGTGGCGGGTCGCATACCCGGTCGGATTCGCAAGATCAAATGAAAAGACCGAGTTTTAAATCTAGGAATTCAACATTATCATTTATTTATTTTCATTTTCTTATTTACAAGGTACTATTTCAAGTGAACGTTATCAATGTTTCATAAGAAAAATTTAAATATATATTGAAAAAATTCCGGTTCTGAGTGATTACGAGGAAAAAACTTATTGCGGAAACGCTTGAACACAAAATTCGTGATGTTTCTATTGATTTCGTAGCTACACATTCGATCAAAGGCCTCAATTTGCGACATTATTATGACAAAAGTGAGTTTAAAAAATATACGGGTCATATATATATAGATATCCGAGAGGTAGTCTTCCTCACAAAATAGAATTTATAAAAGAACTATACAATTCGTTTCATTTTAATATGCCACAAAAACAATTATCTATTACATTTATTTAATAAAAAAGGGTACTCTTCGACAAGCACTCGTAGATGGGAGCGGGTACGGCCTGTAAATCTTCTGAGACAGCGTTATAATTTTTCTCAATATCATTATTCGTTACACTAGATTCGTACTTTAATTCGTTAATTTTACTAATTATTACTCAGCACTTGATTGTAGTGGATGATGACGATAAGGATACATTTTTGATTAACTTGTTCCGGCTTAATTTGAACTCTAAAGGCATCTTAACATCGGGTGAAAATGATGTTTAACGGATGGTGCAACTATTGAGTTACAGTTTCAACTTTCTATAGTCCCCTTTTTCTTTCACACGCTCAAGTGCCGAACGTAATGTTAGTTCTTAGATGCGCGCGACATATTTGCAGATTTTTTGCAGATTTCAAAAAATTTATTTTTCATCTAGAAGCTCTGAGTAAACATTATCACCATTGTCAAATCATTCCTGCTTCTTCTCTGCTTTTTCCTTTCATTCTTTGTGCCTTTGATCCCTTAAAGTTTGAATATCGTCGATGTTTGAACTGTCCAATCTTTCAATCTCTTCATCCAATTGTTTTTCCAAATGCGAAGCGACTGTCATCAAGCTTTCTTGGAACATCTGTGCCAATACAAAATGTGTCTTACGAATGAAGACACGATTTGCTTGGTTCAATCATAAATGCCGGGGAGAATGAATCAACATTTTTATCACGCTACATTTATGTGAACCCGACACAATCACCTGCATTAAATGCCAGCGAAAACAATCGAATTATAATGAGCTCTTGTATTGGAGAACCAAAGAGGCATATTTTATTGTCGACAATGATCTTTTATAATTTTTCTTCACTGCCGGGTTCCAGCGACTTTAAGCCAAGTAAATTCACACTATCATTACAACTAAGGGAATTTTACCATTGAGTAATTAAATAAAACTGGAGTGGATAGCCACGTGACCATGTGGTCGCAACAACCCATGCGACCACTTTCCCTTATGCTATGCTCTTGTTTACAGCCTACCAGAGAGCCAAACTGCACAAGCAAACATGGCTGCTGCTCATTCATGTAGCTACAAAGAATTCCAGAAGTAATTTAAAAAGCTATCGGAGCCATCCAAAAACGAGATCGATATCCTTTACATTAAATTGATGTGAAAAGGGTGAAATTATCCATTTAAAAGTTTAGCTAAGACAAGTACTTACAAGAGGAAATTTAACTTGACCATAATTCGTAGTTACAAAAACATATTGAGTTCGCATAAGTAGGAAAATCAAAAATAACTCTCTTGCATCTCAAGCATGGTGGTCGCTATCACCGGTGTATATCTAAGAGTGATAGCCTGATGAGAATTGGTACACACGTCGAAACTACCTTCTTCTAACATTTTTCTTCTGTAATAATTTTTCAGAAAAAATTATTTAAAAAAAAAAAATGCAACTCTATCATGTAGCTACAAAGAATCCCAGAAGTAATTGTAAAGTAATTTCACAGTCTCACACGTTAAAGTTATTCGGATCACAAATCACATTAGAATGTTTAAACATTTGGAATGAATTCTAATCGCGAATACTTTTCACAGTTTTAATATCGGATGAAATTCGCGACGAAACTTGCAATTTGGCCATTTTGGCGTTCAATTTGGATGTCAACTTGACAGATAGATCCAATCCAGTGAGCTTCTGGCACAAGGAAGTGAGTGGCAAGAGGCAGAGGGAGAGGAAATGTCAGACAGATCTCTTGGAAGGGAGTAGAAACCGGTCGCATGCTCTCCTATGCGTTTTATATGAGCTTAGCCCATCCAATTCTTATTCATCTGAGAATTTGATCGATAAATTATTTACGACTTTTGCCAATTATTTTAAATCACATCTAGCCCCATCACTCATTCGTACTTTCAAATTGTGCTAATTAGAAGCACGTCTGTAATCCTTAACTGTGACTGGGTCCTGAACGGTCGTTAATTTTTATCGAGGACTAACGACACATGCCGTCACAATAGCAAGGGCACTCCGATCAAATATTACTTAAGTGAACACGTTGGTGATTCTCAAGTTTATCTGCACAGTAAGAGCCCCATTGCGTAGGCTTTCGGGAAATGATATCCGGCTGAATCGAGTTCATGTGACCGTACCCGCAAGATCACAATGCACAATGCAATGCACGCACAACACAACCTAATTAGATTTCCATCCCGAAATAAATTTACTGGTGACTTAAATTTACTGGTGACTTTTCCACGGAAATTATTCCGCCACTAACACTACCCATTGCACAATCAGAAAATTGCTTCAAGAGCACGAGCGGGGAGGTAACTTTACACTGGGATTTCGGTCGTCGAAAGTACTACTGGATGCAAGGAAGCCAGCCTGGTGGAACACTTTCCTATTGCTCGGTATTGCACTCAGGTGGGAAGTCTATCGACTCCTAAACGATTTCAAAAGTCGAACTTTTAACTAAACTATGCTTGCCAGCGCGGTTTTCGCAGCGTGCTCGTTGTGGCGATCTGTAACAGACTCTCGGATCCACCCAAGCAGATCTGCTCACTTGTTGCAAACATCCGCCGTACGGTACATGCCGTAATGCCACAACGGCGGGTCGTGACGAGCCCACTCATCCACTAAAGGAAATTGCATTGTGGCAATACAATTCGTGGATAAGCTGTGTTATAAATGGGTTGCCGTGTTCCAATTTCAATTGTAAATTTAAATAATTACCATGCGCAACAAAAAAAAAGTTGATCGTTTCCTGTACTTCATGAAGCAATTCTTACTAATTTTGCATTAAGAAAAACGAGTATGACAAAGAAAAAAATTGTTTGCTCTACATTTTTTGATATGTAAATGATGAAAATTATTGCTTATAAGAAATTAGTAAATATGAATTACGTGTGCTAACAACATTTAAAAAGTGGTTGCACTACCATTAATGGTATTTAAATTCAAAATTCTTCAAAAAACACGTGCCAGGTGTTTAGATCTAGGAAGAATCAACTGATTCCTTTAATCGTGATCTTTTAGCTTTCCTCTTGTAAGTGACCTCTGGATCATCTCTATGATCACAGAGTCCAAACGTCATATGATCACAGAGTCCAAACGTTACTCCATCGTCGAGAAAAAGCTTAGATGCCGCCAGCAGACATGGATAACAAAGCGAGTAATCGAAGCCAGTATTAAAAAGAGAAAGGCGTACATAAGCTTTAGAAGGAACATGGAAGATCGTGTGCTAAAAAACATGCACATACAAGCGAAAAAGGAATCAAAACGTCTTGTGAAGGAAGCTAAATTCTCTTACTTCGCTAAAAGGTTGGAGACAGCGGCAGATAACAATCATGAAATATGGAAGATAATAAATGAAGTAAAAGACAACTCTCCCCCCCGAATTTTAATACCGGATTCGCAGTTTTCTCCAGTGACCCCTAATATTTTATCACAACCAGATGGAGCAGCAACTTTCTTGAACAACTTTTTCTCAACTGTGGGCGAAAAAATTACAAAAGAGCTTGGTGATGTCCCAACAAGTAGGCTAGATCACGCTAACATCTCACCCGATTCCATGTTTCATATTCATCCAACCAATAAAAACGAAGTTCTTAAGACTATTGAGGCAATGAAGCAAAATACGGCTCCAGGTATTGATCAGATCACGATGGAGGAAATTGCGCTTGTAAAAAATGAAATAGCAGAACTCGTGGCTAATTATTTAAATGAGCATATCAGAAACGGAACGTTTCCTGAAGAGGGGAAGCTTGCAAAAATTGTACCTATATTCAAAGGAGGAGATCGGTCGGACCCCAATAATTATCGCCCAATTGCACTCTTGACCGGACTTAGTAAAATATTTGAAAAAGTAATTAACTCTCGCTTAACATCCTTCATATTAGATAACTCTATCCTAAACTCCCGCCAATATGGCTTTCAGAAAAACAAGGGAACGTTTGACGCTCTACTCTCGGTAACGCGATTCATCAACGAGAGACTTGATGTAGGGGATTATGTTGTTGCCATTTTTGTGGATCTAAGGAAAGCGTTTGATACGGTCGATCATGACCTCTTACTTCGAAAACTAGAAGCATATGGTGTTCAAGGCACAGCAAATAAACTATTTCAAAATTACCTAAAAGGCAGACTGCAGAAAACAGCATTTAATAATGTTCTGAGTGACCCGGCACCAATGAAATCAGGTGTTCCACAAGGCTCAATACTTGGCCCAACCTTGTTCCTGCTATACACTAATAATTTAAATACATGCAGGCTAAGTGGTAATTACTTTTTATATGCTGATGATACAGTGCTTCTTTACTCGGGACGCGATAAAAATGACAACGAGGATCTAAATTCATATAATTTATGGTTGAAGAGAATAAACTAGCGTTGAATATTTCAAAGACAAAATATATTATCTTTAAGCAAAAGAACAGGGAAGACATAGATGTTGATATAAAAATTAATGGTGAAAAGCTGCAAAGAGTGCTCGAACTTAAATATCTTGGCCTTACTATCGATCACCGTCTGACCTGGCTCCCGCATATAAACAACTTAAGGAGGCAATTAGCACCAATAATTGGATTGTTACGAAGATATGAGGAATTTCCAAAAAACATCAAGCATCTTGTTCTGAATGCCTTCGTACTGTCAAAAGTACATTACGGAGTGGTAATTTGGAGTCAGTCCTCAAAGCAACACCTAAATATAATTTTCAGGATATTAACCAAGGCGTATAAAAATATACATAATCTCCCAAGGCTCACACCAACAAACATAGTGTATCAATCATGTAACGCATTAACTTTTAACCAAATCATTAAAATGGAGAAAGCCAAGTTTATCTTCAAAAGTTTAAATCTCAGCTTGTCGTCACAAACACCATTTATTAAAGTCTCACAAAAGAATCAATACAGTACTAGGAACGCAAACCAATTTGCAATTCCTTTTGCAAGGACAGATCGCCTGAAGAACGATGCTACAAATGACGCCCTTCGTATATACAACAATCTTCCAGAATCAGTTAAAGAAGCGAATTCTCTTATGGTTTTCAAGAAAAGACTTAGGAACTATTTAATGAATAACGATTGAATCTCAGTGCAGAAACTTTCAACATAGCATCTTAGGTCAATTATTGATCCTATCTTCGAGATGCCTCGAGAAACACCTACTATTATTATAATATCAGTCCAGTAATTTCAACATAGCATCTTAGGGCATTGTTGACCCTATCGTCGAGATGCTTGAAGAGACAGCTATTCTTTTAACTCAGAGTTTTTTTTTACTGCGTCGAATTTATAATTTTTTTTATCTCTGAGAGCTGATCACGATATGGACAAGACAAGATTAACCGGAGGACTTCACATATTTTTGTGTGCCCCCTTATACCGATGTGTTATACATTGCCTGGGTGGCACACCTGAGGAAACGACGAAATGTGAAGTGCAGATCGCGCGAGCGTAGTGCGACGAAGAAAGTGTGATGGAGAGAGTGGAAGGGAATGGAGGTAAAAAAAAAAAAAATTTAGACTAGCATTAATCTGCAAGCACTGCTTCATTCCAGCGGCCCTGATATCTTCGTTCCATCCCAGAAATAGCATGATGGAACCGTTCTCCATACTCATCACTAACATCTGGGAAAAAATCAAGATGGGAGTGGAGAAAAAGGATTTTTAGGGACATATTGCAGCCGAGTTGGTGATATTTTTGCAGAAGTTCGGTAACCAATTGAGGGTGTTTATCATCTCTTTCTTTTGTTCCCTTAAAATCTATGTATATCTCCTTTGAGAGCTTCCCAAGCTTCCTTTTTTCCCCTTCCAAAACTAAATCGAATGCAATGTCCTTTACAAGTTGACGTATTTGTGGCACAACAAAGATTCCTTCCTTGACCTTTGCATCACTTAGTTTAGGAAATTTGCCCCTTAAGTATTTAAAAGCCAGGCTTTGAAAAAATTCTTCATCAAGCCCAGCTTGATATATCTGCTTGAATATAATGTGATGTTCTATCCCTACTATTCCACATACATAAAAAGCAACAGTATTACGTATACCCTAATTGCATCTATAGCAATCACTTTTAAATCACCCCAGATTTTCCACTTATTTCCCAGGTAGTTGATTGATTGATTTTCCCGGTAGTTGATTGAATAAGTCTCCTTGTCAAAGGCAAAGTCAAAAGCGCTTTATTTAATACCAATGGTTATAAATTTTTAAAAGAACATAAAGCAAATTCCAAACAATAAAACTATAAAAAACTTAATGGCCCGAATGGCTCTCTAAATTTTTACATTATCAGTTAAACACATTTAATGAAAAAAATACACTTGCAAATTTAAATTAATTAAGATTATTAGATATTTTTTGATTCAATTGGAAAAAGGAGAAAAAACCAACCAGCATTATTCAAAAATTACTTATATTACTAACACAACAATGAACTTATATCTTACACCCTAATTCTAAATAAGTTCAATCAAAAAAAAAAAAAAAAAACAAAAAAAACGATACCTTATATTGAAACCTATACCTGATTTATAATACAAATAAACAACAATACTAGATGTAGCAATAATGAGATGAATCTAAAAAACTAAGTAACGAGAAAAAGCACAAAAACAGAAAATAAACACGAATAATTTACACATTGTCATTCAGCCACCAATACCTAGATTGTTCCATCTCAGCTCGACCAGCCTCAACGAATCTAGCAAATGAGTATCTCCATTGGAATTGTTGGTCTCGTGAACTCAGATTCGGAGGATATTTTATCTTCTTATCGGTGGCCCGTCGGTATATGTGATATATGATTGGGACGCCGTCAGAATCAAAAACATATCGATTCATGTCCAAATACACGAATGCTTCTGGAGGAACGAAGCCAGTAGTGAGGCAAGTCACAATATATCCGTCTGTAGGTTGGAACGGCTGTGAAATCCAAGGGTTTTCACTCACAGTTACAGATCTTGCGATATGATTCCGAAGAAGTTTCAATATGAAGATATCGACTCTTGTCACTTGAGCGGTTTGATAAATTTTTCTATTCGATATATAGTGCTTCCAATCCGTCTCAGGCTTTCTGTACAAACCAGTGCATGCACGAAGACATTTCCTTTCGAAAACTCTTAATCTTTCCATTGTACTAGCACTCTGGTTGTACCAGATATGGCATCCGTATGTCAAAACTGGCCTAACCAGGGTCTTGTAACAAATAACTTTGACTTTTTGATCAATGTATCTGGAATGAAAGAGTCGCCGAAGGGCCATGACTACTTTTAGTGCTTTACTGAGCATGATTTTGACATGTTCAGTATAGTACAGATATTGATCGAGATGAACACCGAGGTATCGAACACAGGATTTATGTGGGACCCGTTCTGAACTACCCTCACCAGCCATAATGTGGAAATCCATCAAATTACGTTTCAGGTCTTGACTGGCCCCCTGCAGCGTTGTCCGAAACAAACTTGTTTCGCACTTCTGCGCATTGATTTTCATTCGCCAATTGTCGGTGTAGAGCTGCACATCATTAAACATTTTTTGAAGATTGCTCTGAACTATTGTAGCTTTTCGGTCTGCCGTATAGATGAGCAGATCATCAGCAAACGCTACCAATGATCGCGTTGGCGAGACATTAAAATCAAAGCTGTTCAATAGCTTGCGAATGAATATTGAGAAAAGCAGCGGTGCAGTAACTGTTCCCTGCTGTAGACCATTCAAGACCTTGAATTCGCGCATTGTTGTCAGATTTTCATCAGTTACGACAAACGATTTCCCGTATGACATATTACACATCATGGCGATTAGGGGTCTGGGGAACCTGTCCTGAAGAAGTTTGAAAACTAGTACATCTAACCACACCGTATCGAAGGCTTTCTCCATATCAATGCGACATGCTCCAACAAATTCTTTGTTGTTTAGTTTCCAACAGATGTCTGAGGTTACTTTCGTTATTGCATGTATGGTCGAATGCCTGCCACGAAAACCAAATTGGCAATTCGGCATCAACTCATATTTCTCAATGTGGGCGTTTAATGCTCTGTTGAGTATCACTACAAACACCTTGCTGATGTTAGGCAGCAAGCTGATTGGGCGATAGCTTTTGGGGCATGAAGATTCTTTTCCTTTCTTCAAGATCGGAAATACCTTAGCCTTTTTCCACTCATTTGGGAAATATGAATTGTTCAACATGTTGTTGAACAATATGCAATAATTCCTAATAGCAACCTCAGGCAAATGTCGGAGAACTATATTTGGAATACCGTCAGTACCACATGATTTTTTGTTGTTTATTCTGCGAAATATGAAACACAAGTCTTCATAGCTGACAAAATAATCAATAAGATTCAAGCTCGGTATGAGGTCAGATGTTAATGTTTCATCGAAATGAAGAATTGATTGGCCGTTCAGGCTTGATTTGAAGTCGGAAGCTTTTGCTTCAACGACCTCCGAAAATATTTCATTCCTTCTCTCTGGGTTTGGTATATGAACCAATTCAAAATGTGTTCCAATCAGGGCAAGTTTCTGCAATCCATCACATATAATCCTGTTTCCATTTTTATCCGGAGTCGTACTATCAATTTCGATACCAGCTCTATCGAGAAGATTTATCTCATCACTAGCGACTTCAAGATTCGCTACCTTCACTCGAGACTTCCTGCGGAATAAGCTATTCACTTTCGCGAAAACGTCATCTGGGTCCTGTGGGCTAATACCCCTCAGTTTTTCCGCCCATTGATTGCTGACCTCACTCCTGAAGTATGAACGGATTAAGTTCCGGACATTCTTCAGGTGTAATTTCAACAAAGCCAACGAGGGATGGTTATAGTCCAAAAATCGTCGATAAATATTGTTGACGCGTGTGAGAAGAAGGCTTTTCAATCTTTTCAATCTTGCGATGGTTGGTGTTTCATATCCTTCCATATTGTTTCGATGTTTAATCTTGGGAACAACTTTCTCAATCGTTTTCAACGTCAGCTTCTCTGACTTCGACAAATAGAGATCTATTTCATCGTCAGTTAGATTTCTGTTATTAGGAACCATTGAACAAGCATTGCCATCATCTGAAGAGGGACATTGCTTCTGGTACTCCCGATTAAACTTCTTTTGAAACTTTCCCCAGTCTGTTTTTTTGAAATTCAACCGATGGTTTTCATGTTGAACTGGAATGCGGAAGAAATCATCCCTTTGATGATTGATTTCCATTACGATTGCGTTATGGTCGCTATCGTAAGGAAGCACCTGCAGTTTCCGTTGAGGACTATTAAAGCTGAATTCAAGTCTTGCGTCAGCAATGCAGAGGTCCAAATATGAATTTATCCTAGGGAATGTTAGGAACTCCGACCCATATAGGTTGCACCTGTATTCAATTTGGTTCTCTGTTATCCATGAATTCAGGAATACACCTCTTTGATTATTGGTGGCGTTTAGCCATGATGTATGCTTGGCGTTCAGGTCACCGGTAAAAATATAATAACTATGCAGCCTGTTCAATTCAAGTATTTCAAACAAGGAATTGAGTTCCTCCTTGAACTTGAGAACATTTTGACCAGTTGCATAGGCAGAGATAACGAAGAGGTTATCCCCACCTGGCAGTGAAATTTTGATGACGGACACTTCAAGAAATTCAAAGTTTTTGAATTCGACTTTTTCAATATTTTGGAAACAATAGGGTCTTCTAACCAATACCCCGGTGCCACCTCCCCCATCACCTATTACCCTATCGTTTCTTACGAATGCAAAATCTTTGAATTCCATGGAATGCCATAAATTGAGGTGGGTTTCAGTGAGAAGTATGATGTCAGGCTTTTGCTTAACAAAAAATTCAAGGAGATAATCACGTTGATGTATAGCAACGATAGAGTTGACGTTGATCGATATGAGGCGAAGCCTATCCATGGGAATATGACTGGATGACAAATTATTATTAGGCATTTGAAAGACCTAAACGCTGAAAAGCAAAGTTAATTTTTGAATCTTGTTTGTCGATTCTCTCCGATAAAGAATTAAGTTGCTGGTAAATTTTGAGAAGCAGCTCATTATTGCCACTTACATTATTTACATTATTTCCAGCATTTTCTGCTGGTCCTCTAGCGGCGAGTGCAAATGATACTCCGGGCTTGACGAAGTTGGAAGGTATGATATTACGGTGTACTTGTGTTTGCTTTGGAGCAAATTTAACTTTTGCATCTTGATATCGGGAGCATCTTCGATATGATGCTGGGTGACCAAAAACACCGCAGTTAACGCAGTATAATTTTTCTTTAGGCTCCGTCTGAGCCAATTTGCACTCACCGGGAGCATGAACGTCTTTGCATTTAACGCAACGATAGTGCATGGCACAGTTGGCAGCCGAATGTCCAAATCTTTGACACCGGTAACACTGGTTGACTTCTCTTTTCTGGAGGCGTTCCCACCTCACCACTCTGAAATTCAAGTACCTTATTTGTTGAAGGGCACTTGGACTGCTCTTATTTGCAATTTGTACCAGGTAAAGTGGTAAATTCTTCCTTTCTATGGTCGACCTTCTTGTCGCAAAGGCTTTGACTGAAACAAAATCAATATCTGGTGCAGCCTCCTTGAGCACCCGAAGAAGATCGACCGTATCCTCTCCGCTGTCCAAACCCTTCAACAAGAAGGTCTGATTTTTTTCACTTTTTGGGGTGTAGGTGAAGTGTGGAACCTCCCCAGAAATCAGCGCATCTTTGGCTGACTTGAAATCAACCAGTGATTTCATCCTTATAGTTAATTTTTCGGCATTAACTCTATTGATTTCGAAATTGGCCAGTTTATTTTCGGCTGCCAATAGCCGAACCATATCTTTCCCGGTTAGTCCGAACACGTTGATTGGCGGAACTTTTTCTGTCTTGTTGGAAGCTTTTTCAGAGGAACCAGCAGAACTGCGGGGTGGTTTTTTCTCCTTATTTTTGTTCTTTAAATATTGAATAAAGTTAACGTCATTATCTTGATTAAAATTACCTCCGATGTTTTCTTCGATTTCCATATCTTCGGTTAATCCCTCCAGCGCTGCAAAATAATTTTGGCTCTCGTTGGTGCCACCAGCACTTAGAACTTCCTCTGGATTTACTTGCTTTGCAGTTTTCTTCGGCTTTGTTACCTGTTGCCATTGATTTTGTCGCTGCGTCTTTTGAGGCTTCATCCCTTTCTTGAAAAGATCCTTGAGAGACTGTATCTCTTGCCTTATTTCATCATTTTCTTTCTGCAATTTGGCCATTTGTTGATTGTCCGCTATTATTTGCAGCTTGCACCCTCCATCTGCGGAGTTTTCTTCGTTATGTTTTCTTTTAGTGATTGTCGCCAGTTTTGTATTCGTCGTTTCCCCAGGTTGCCCCAACGGTGGGAAGCCGTCGGGCTCCTCCATACCAGCGGCGAAATTTTCTTTGTGAATTTGTTTTTCGTTACCAATCGAAGTAAAAATATTCGATAGAAATTTCCTGAGTCGACTACTTCGACAATATAAGATTTTTTCCTATAAAAATTAACTTCGGACTAACGTTTTTCAAAAATTAATGTAATTTTTTAATAAGTCTCCTTTATGTGAACCGCATGGCCAATAGGAATGGAAGGTAGACGGTTGCCATTATGAAGCAACAAAGCTTTCAAACTAAGCTTGGAGAGTCCATGAAAAGTCTCCATTCAGTTGGATCATGCTTCATATTCAATTTTTTTATCAAGCCATTAATATCACAACAAAAAACAAGGTTATTTTCTTTTCAAAAAAAAAGGAATCAAACCTCTATGACATTATCTGTATTTGGTGACCTTGACATCATTCTGCAGGAGATTCCATCGCCGATACCTTTATCCTAGAAATTCTGACTTCCCCTGTGACAAATCAAGATCTCTAATGAGGTCACTCAACTCTGATTGACTCAATTTATGCGGTTGATTATCTTTTTCTTCTCGCCACAAATGTAACAAAAATTATTAACTAAATTTATACATTTCCGTGGTATGTTGATTTCTCTCTTTAAAACACTCCAAAACAAGATGATTTGCATGAAATGCTGCAAATTTCACCGTTACCGCAATAGTATCACACTTAGTAATCTTCTGGCAGTTAAATTATAATTTTAAAAGTAAAATTTATGTGTATTTTGACAATTAACAATGTTTCCAATTTTGAGAAACAAATTTTCAGCAGGTTGAAAAAGAAGAATTTACAAAATATAAAAAGGAGCTTGTATCTCTAAAACTAGATCTAATCGGTTCTTTAAACAGTCGTTTTCGCATTCATTGTTTTCTCATAGGATATGGCTAACTTTGAGAGCGAAAAAATTTCATTTGTTGCGCAGTGTTATTTTTTTAAATTTACAATTAAAATTGAATCAGCATTATGATGGGTTTCGAGCAGTTTTCTTAGGCGACTGCTCGATTGCTACAATTTATCGGAAACTAAACAACAGAGAATGTGTTGGAGCATGTCTCATTGATATGGCGAAAGCCTTCGATATGGTGTGGTTAGATGGACTAATTTTTAAACTCCTTCAGGACACGTTCCCCAGGCACCTTGTCGCCATGATGTGCAATATGTTATACGGGAAATCATTTGTTCTGGCTGATGGAAATCGGACAACAATGCGCGAATTCAAGATTTTGAATGGTCTACAACAGGGAACAGTTACTGCGCCTCTGCTTTTCTCAATATTCATTCGCAAGCTTTTGCACGGCTTTGAATTTAACGTCTCGTCAACGCGATCATTGGTAGCGATTGCGAATGACCTAGTCATTTACACGGCAGACCGAAAAGCTACAATAGTTGAGAGCAATCTTCAAAAAGTGGTTAATGATGTACGAGCTGTACAATTGGCGAATAAAAATCAATGCGCAGAAGTGCGAAACAATTTTGTTTTGGACAACGCTGCAGGGAGCCAGTCAAGGCCTGAAACGTTATTGGAAGGATTTCCTCATTATTGCTGGTGAAGGTAGTTCAGAACGGGTTCCAAATAAATCCTGTGTTTGATACCTCGGTGTTCATCTCGATCAGTATCTGTACTAAACTGAATCTGTCGAAATTATGCTCAGTAAAGCTCAAAAAGTATTCATGGCCCTTTGACGACTCTTTCATTTTAGTTACATTGATCAAAATGTCAAAGTTATTTGTTACAAGACACTGATTAGACCAGTTTTGACACATGGATGTCAGATCTGGTACAACCAGAGTGCTAGTGCTATGGAAAGGTTAAGAGTTTTCGAAAGGAAATGTCTTCGTGCATGTACTGGTTTGTACAGAAAGCCTGAGACGGATTGGAAGCACTATGTATCGAATAGAAAAATTTTTCAAACTGCGAAAGTGACTAGAGTCAATATCGTCATATTGAGACTACTTCGGAATCACATCGCAAGATCTGTAACGGTGAGCGAAAACCCTGGATTTCACAGCCATTCCACGTTACAGACGGGTATATAGAGACTTTTTTCCCTATTGGCTTTCATATTTTCTTGTTTGGAATTTACTTTATATTCTTTGAAAATTTATTACGATTAGTATTAAATAAAGCGCTTTTGACTTTGACTTTCATCAAAAACAAGAAGCCATGCAACATAGGACGAGCGAAAATAAAGTAGCCACGCAAAAGGCTCAAAAAGGAAGGAAACCATCAGTGCTAAAGGCGAGGAAAACGGCAATTCAAAGTGTCAACTACATACTAAGCGCAGGAGGAGATAACGATAGTGCAAATTATTATGCGGTTCCTGCTGATGGATGTTTTTGATTGAATTTGGTAAGTCTAAAAAGTATTTAGCCTTTTTTTGTCATTTTTCGATTGAATATTTCTTTTATTTGAAATGGATTTTTTTTAAGTACATATTGCCCATAATCATCTATGACCTTTTGCCATTTTTTGAGTAGAGCTTATTCCATCTGTGTAGAATTTCTGTGGTTTATCGGCGAGAAACTTGGGCTTTTTGAAGTGAATTTCTTTTCATTAAGGAAGTTTTGCAGATACCGAAACAAATGGCTGTCTGATGGTGCAAGGTCTGAACTATACGGTGGATGCATCAAAACTTCCCAGCAAAGCTCTGTCAATTTTTGCCGGGTCATCAAACATGTGTGTGGTCTGGCATTGTCATGATGCAAGACAACGCCCTTTCTATTGATCAATTCTGGCCAGTTTTTTTGAATTGCTTGTTGCAATCTAGTTAATTCCTGACAGTACAGAGCCAAATTGAGTGTTTGACCAGGTTCTAGCACCTCATGATAAATAATTCCCGTCCAATCCCACCATACATACAGCATAACCTTATTTGGTGTCAGTCGTGGCTTTCAAGTCGTTTGTGATGATTCACCTTTTTTTGACCATTATCTCATTATCTCGTATCTTACCCATATTCCATCGCCAGTAATAATTTGCTTCAAAAATGACTCGATCTCGTTGCGTTTTATTAGCATTTCGCAAATGGGAATTCGGTCGATCAATTTTTTTTGTGTTAATTCATGCGGCACCCAAACGTCGAGCTTCTTTGTGTATCCAGCCTTACGCAAATGGTTTAAAACTGTTTGGTGATGGATATTCAGTTCCTTAGCGATGTCATGGCTGCTTATTCGTCGCTCTTCTTAAATTTTTTGTAAGATTTCATCGACTTTTTCAGTGATTGGTCGACCTGAGTGAGGTGCATCTTTGACATCAAAATTTTCAGGACGAAAGCCAGCGAACCATCTCTTGGCTGTGGCTTTTGATAAAGTATCTTGACTGTAGACACCACGAATTTTTTCACGAGCCTGCGATGTACTCTCACCTTGATCGTAGTGATATTGTAAAATATAACGAATTTTTTTCAGAAATTTCACTCATTTTTAAATGAATACAACTTTTGACACGAATGACGAAATACAAAACTGTCCGTATGAAAATTGTAGACTAGAATGTCACCTTTCCAACGCATGTCAGTTTGACTCAATCTGATTAGTATTGCCCGATATATAACAACTAACACCATCTAGTGACAAAAAAACTTAATACTTTTTAGACTATCCGATATATACATTTAGAGAGCCATCTGGGTCATTAAGTTTTTAGTACTTTTATTGGTTGAAATTACTTTATGTTCTTTAAAAAGTTATAACGAGTAATATTGAATAAAGCGCTTTTGACACTTGATTCTGGCAAAAATGAAAATAATCTTCATGAGTGTTCAGTACCCATCCAACAGTTCAAGAGCTCAAGAGTGGTAGTGATGCAAATAAATCAAAATTCTACTTACCTTACGTATCCAAGTCATACACGGGTTTGTATTGTAAATGAATGACAAAAGTCCGTTACTGACTCATTTTTTATTTATTCATTTAAAACAATTATTTGATTGTACATAACACTGAACTATCATACAAAGAACATAAATAAATATAAAATTTTTTCCAAAAAATATTTTTTTTATACATCTTTAAATTTATAAAATAAAACGAAATTTGAAACAATACAAAAATTAAAATAATTTCGGAGATTTATACAATGACGAATATTTTGAAATATACAATCTTAAATACTGAAAGCATGGTTGTGTCATCAAAGGAGGTTTCTTTGGTATAACTATTCGATCTATATCTTTTCATTTTAATTAATAATTCTGAAAGAAATCTTGATATTGTTGAAATTAATATATTATACGAGGCAAGGTTCCTTCTGAAATAGATGATTTTGATAACCTTGGATTAACTAGCTCAAATAAGAGGTTTTCTCAATGTTTTCGATTTGAATTGTTTCGATAAATTTCTGAAAAAGACCTAAGAAAATCCTAATCTACAAGTAAAATGAAGTTAGCGGGGCTTAACCCCACCATCTCAGTTAATTTGAAATTGAAAACCTCTGCAGTTGCATTATTCTAGATACTTTAAAAACCTCTGTTGCTCAAAAATTTCATAAAACCACTGCAGAACATTGTAAATAAATCAATAAGTGAAAATATTTTCATCACCCATTAAATCCACATACTTTCAATTATGTCGGCCAATAAAATACTTTTCACATTAAATTCTATCAAAGAGATTTAACCTTTTATTGAGTTATGTTGCACTTCTGCAACATACCACTTCAAGTGATGTAAAAATAGAGCGAAATCTGAAAGACCGACTTTGCTCAGTGTTGTACTCGTATAACTGCAACGAATTAGTAACACGGCGTTCTTTAAAGTGGTTTCCGCGGCCTTAGGGGTTCCATGGAGAAGTCACAAGGGTTCCGCAAAACTATGTTTACCCTTGAATCATTCGATTATTATTTCTGGCTATAAAATTATTCCATAGTAACGGCAATTACTTCGGAATAGCGTTGAAAAGTATTTCAAGAAGAACCTTTGGTCGAAATTTCCGAGAATTCGGCCCCAACGTTTCACGTGGATGCAGTCGGCAGTGAGTTCCAGTAGACACCTCTGTCCACGCGCGAGTTACACATAACCCCAAATTCCTACATCAGAATATTACCACACAATTCACTAACCCTTTGTCATAATCTTCCATGACTCATGTATTGATCATCCATGACTCATATCCTGTCATCCAGTAACTTGATCTATCTAATATAAACATCTCGTTATTGCAATATCAAATTTCGCTTACTTGCATTGCTGACATCAGCATATCAAAGTCCAATTCACAGCTTGAATCAAAGTAACAAAGAGAATGCTTCATCAGCATTCTTATCATTATAAAAGCAGCCCTTTGAGAATTAGTAAATCAGTTGTAGTTGAGGATTCGAATAAGTTGAAGTTGAGTATTAACCAGTCATAGTTGAAGTGAAGTATTCATTAGAGTTCAAATTGAGTATTCATTGATGTTGTTCTTAAAGTTGAAGTGAAGCTTAGTTCAATTAAGTTAAAAGTTAAGAAGTGTTTTTGTTGTTGTAACTTCAAAAGTGTTAATTAAATAAAATAATTAAAAGTGAAAACCAAAGTGTTTTTATTAAAGGGATTCCGTGGAAGGAATCTCCAACATTTATATATTTTTAAAAATTGTAACGTTGAATAACGTAACTGACGCATTCGTTCGTCAAAGGAGGGAGGATCCTTCGTTGACATCCGAATCTACTCGGCGCACCGCTAACCATGTTTAAAAATCAAAGTGGAAGACCAGATCGATTGTTTAGAAGGAGTTTGTTGGTTCACGACTCTAGATTTAAAAAACGGGTTCTTCCACGTTGGTATTGAAGCAGGCAGCCAAAAGTACACTTCCTTCGTTACCCGACAAGGGCAGTTCGAGTTTCTGCGCATGCCATTTGGTCTATGCAATCCCCCAAGCGTATTCCAGAAGTTGATCAACTATATTTTAAAAGATCTCATCGGCCAAGGAGTAGTGATAGTTTACATCGACGATATAGTTATACCAGCATCGTCAGTCGAAGAAGGCGTGGCAAGGCTGAAGAGGGTATTGGAAGTTACTGCTAAAAATGGGTTGTGCATAAAATGGAAAAAGTGCCAGATCTTAAGAGAAGAAATCGAGTATCTCGGAAACGTAATTAATCGAGGAACATTGAAACCATCACCATCTAAGGCTAAAGCTGTCATGAATTTTCCCCAGCCAGCTACTGCAAAGCAAATCCAAAGTTTTCTTGGCCTAACTGGCTATTTTCGCAAATTTATACAAAACTATTCACTGATTGTTAAGCCGTTAAGCGATTTGTTGAAAAAAAAACGCTAAATTCAAATTTGATACTGATCAAATAAATTCTTTCAAAAGGTTGAAGCAAGCTCTTACCACGGAACCAACGGTAAAGATTTTCAAGTACGGTGCTTATACAGAACTCCATACAGGTGCCTGCAAATACGGCTATGGCGCAATACTTCTACAACCAGGAGACGAAGACAACTCACTTCATGCGGTGTACTACTTCAGTAAGAAGACTTCCAAAGCTGAGCAACAGTACAGTAGTTACGAGCTCGAGGTAATCGCAATCGTGGAGGCAGTGAAGAAGTTTCGCGTATACCTATTCGGTCAACATTTTAAGCTAGTCACTGATTGCAAAGCTTTCGAAATGACTTTGAAAAAACGCGACTTGGTCACTAGGGTAGCACGCTGGGCCTTACTTCTAGAAGATTATGACTACGAAGTGAAGCACCGTTCTGGGTCGAAGATGTCGCACGTAGACGCCCTCAGCCGGAATGCAATTGTACTCTGTGTAGCAGCAGAAAATGACTTCCTCAATAAAATCAAAGAATCACAGAGGAAAGATGAAAGGTTGAACGCGATTATAGAGCTGTTGAAGCAGGGACCATATAACGATTACGTTATACGTCACGGTATTTTATGTAAAAATACTGAAAATAAATTGCTTTATGTTGTTCCAGAAAAAATGAAGAGTTCCATCATCCGAAACGCGCATGAACAGGTTAATTTCCACCACAAGAAGATGTCAGAGATCATTCAGAAGGAGTTTTATATCCCAGATTTGAAACGCAGGATTGATGCGTGCATAGCTAATTGCGTGAGATGTATCCTGTCGGAGAAAAAAACAGGTAAACCAGAAGCTTTACTGAACCCAATCCCAAAAGGTGATCGACCTCTGGAAACTGTACATTTCGATCACCTTGGTCCACTTACGATGACGAAAAAGGGCTACCGTCATATCTTGGCTATAATAGATGCCCAAAAGGTGATCGACCTCTGGAAACTGTACATTTCGATCACCTTGGTCCACTTACGATGACGAAAAAGGGCTACCGTCATATCTTGGCTATAATAGATGCTTTTACCAACTTCTGTTGGCTCTTTCCCACCAAAACATTGGGAGTAGAAGAGGTAATCCAAAAGTACGAAATAGTAGCTGAAACATTTGGATATCCGTCACGAATCATTACAGATAGAGGAGGGGCCTTCTAATCCAACACTTTTCGTGAGTATTGTTGTAACCATGATATTAAACTCTACTTCATTACAGTTGGTTTACCAAGAGAGAACGGCCAAGTAGAGAGGTTGCACTCAACAGTGATAGCCGCGCTCACTAAACTTTCGCTGGAAGATGCAGAGAAATGGTACCTACACGTAAAAACACTGCAGAGAATTCTCAATAGTACGTTCTAACGAGCGATACAAATGTCTCTGTATGAGCTTCTAACAGGAACTGCGATGAAAGGTTAAAAAGCCCGTTCAACTTATGCGGATAATTGAGCAAGAATACGGGAAAAGCTACTGTGAAGAACGTGAACACTTACGAGAAAATGCCAAGCAAGATATAACAAGGATTCACGAGGAGAACCGGTAACAATTCGACAAACGACGCAGAAGAGCTTTACAATATAAGGTGGATGACGTAGTGGCAATCGAAAGGACGCAGTTCTCTCCAGCTTCGAAAATCAAACCAAAATTTCTGGGACCTTACAGAATCCTACAAACGAAAGGGTTCGATCGATACGTTGTTGAGAAAATTGGTAACGGTGACGGCCCTAAAACTACAACAACAGGTGGAGACAAAGTGAAGTATTGGTGCGAAGAAGACGACGAGTTTAATAACAGTGAAGATGAAGGCAACCTCACAACAGGAGATAACGACAGAGACGAAGACCAAAGGGAGGATAAAGTAAGCGAAGAACAGGACCATTCTTCAGGGACTGAAGAACAGTCAGGAATGGCCGAGACGTAGGATCGTGCCTGGTAACACTCCACCGCAAATATCACCAAGCCCAACACTGTTCCCTGCACTGAACTGTACGCATTACAATCACTCTGCCGGTTGATGCTCTTTGTTAAGTTTTGGGCAACGAGCTTTCTTTTCTTTTCTAAACGTGGACGTGGACGAAGGTAAAATATCACAGCTGAAAAGAAGTCAGAGGTTCAGTAGTAAATATCACAGAAAGCATTATTAAAATATCATTGAAGATATTATTGGAGTGTCACGGGAAGTATTATTGAAATGTGATTGAAAGTGTTTTGTCAAAATATTACAGAAAGTGTCTTATTAAAATATAATTATAAGTGTTATTTGAATCTTGTCTTTTCTCTTCACATTCCTCCTAATAAAACTAAAGGACCACATACATACCGATTTCTTTTATTGCTATTGATTCTGGTGAGTATTGAGTTGTTTTCTGAATAATAAATGAACCAAATATTTGCCACGGACTAAACTCATCGTTCGTAGCTTCGTTACTTTCTAAAGTTCCTGTCGATGTTTCCGGAACACGTATGGTGTGTTGCCTTTGGGATATAAATGAAGACACGAGAGTTTTTACTTTTTCTTTTTTCGTAAAAGCTAGGTTTTGGTCCGAAAACGCTTGCATTTTAAATCTGGGATCCAAATATGTGGCCACTAGAAAACATTCACTTTGTTTCACATATTTAAACGTTAAAAAAACAAAATTGTGTAATGGAAAACTAAAATATCAAATTATCGCGGGTGCAACCCTTCCAATTTAAGTGAATATAAGCATCAATTAAATCTGATATAGGAACAAAATAAGAGATCAAACAATTTTAAGGACTAATCGGTACCCTCTTCTGTCACTTTTATTGAGTGATTCTCCTCAAATTCGCTGAAAATTCCATGAACTTATTTGTGCAATTACGTCACTTAAAACTTAACAATCCATCAAAATTTATACTAAAAATCATACAATGTATCATTTGATACATTGTAACATTTACCAATTCATCAAAAGTCATCCTAAAATTCATACTGTGTATCATTTGATACATTGTAACATTTGTTTGTTTGATAGTTTCAAGTTTGGTATCGAAATGTAATGCATGGATCCCACATAGACGCATCATCAGCACTTTTACCCGCGATTAGACCATATCAAGTATCGCTTGATATTCTCGTCATCCACAAGCGTCAACACTTTTGTAGCATACAAAATGCACGTGCGTTTATGTGGGAATAGTGCAATCAGCAATTCTAATTGTGTTAAACGCTAGATATTAATTGAATAAAAGTCATTCTAGTTTGGACCACCAGTGGAAGCGTTTGTGTTATTTCTTGTAGTTGAATTGTATTGTGAATAGCTAAGAGAAACCAGCCAGTGTTTGTGGTACTTGTGGCCTTGTGGATTACAGCGCTTAAGTGCTTATTGCTGAGTGCATTTTGTGCAATTCATAAAAATCCATTTAGACAGTGAGTAAAAAAACATTATCGTTGGTGCACTGGTTAAAGTGCCTGAGCACCAAACAATTAATTCGCGAAGTTTGATGAGTTTATGTGCTCATCAAACTAAATATATTGACTCAAATCGTATTCCATCAAATAGAGGTGGCAAGTGTAATTATAAGTCGTTGGTGCACTGGTTAAAATGCCTGAGTACCACACAGTTGCACATCGAAGTTTGATGAGTTTATGTGCTCATCAAACTGCCCAAGAACAATGCTGCTTTCGTGTTGCAAGCCAGTTTGCAACATTTTTTGGTGACCCCGACGTGATCCATATTCACGCCACCTCGAGTAGTACGACTGGTGATCCTTCAAGATCCTTCGAGTGAGCTTCCATTCGGGAATCTGCCACACCATATCAATCAACATGGACCGGCTCGCCACACAGCAACAAAAAACTGGAGAGGAAATTCAAACACTGATCCGTAGCTACAACAAGGATAGTGCACAAAGGAAAACAAGCTCCTACTTTGAAAGGCGCATTCGAGAGCTGTCAGCTGCATGGGATAGATTTGAAGAAACGGACAACGAAATCCGTGCATTGGATCCAGTTCCCACTGAACATTCCTACTTCCACACGGATTACTACAACCAGGTCGCAAACTTGGTGAAAAAATACCAGGAGATTTTCCAAAGTGAACTTCACAGCATTCAGGGCACCGAGCTGAAAGATGACAAGGATCATGGTGTGAAGGATCATAACCCCAAGCCAACTAAACGCCAATCCGCACAACCAGTGGACAATATTCAGAGCACTGAGCTGAAAGATGAAAGGGATCGTGGTGTGAAGGATCACATACCAAGTCCAATTAACCACCACTCCGCACAACCAGTGGAGATAACCACGTTAGAACGCCGCCAAAAGGCTATCATGGCGACTGCTCATCGCCATTTAACGAGATTATCAGCAGAAATGAGCCCTCAGTGTATGAGCTTGGTGCAAAATCTGGTGAAGGAGTTGTGGAGCCAAATTGAGGACCTTCACAACTCTATCCTCGAACTTGATGATGATCCTACAGATTACGACATGGAGGCATACATAAGGCTGGAAGACATCGTTAGGAGGAGTTTGATGACGACAGAAACATCACAACCAATATTCATGAACCAGGTTGCTGCCAACACAGGTGCCTTATCAATACGCCTTCCCAAGGTCACTATTCCAACGTTTGATGGTGATTACCTCAGATGGGGTCAATTCTGTGACATGTTTACGCAGATGATACACGTACAATCAATACCTGCAATACAAAAAATGTGGTACTTGAAGAACCATCCACTGGTAAGGTTTTGTTCTGTATTTTGAAAATAATTGTACTGAACATTTTTAACAAAAGAATGTAGCTTAAATTTAGGAGTGCTATCGTATATTTTATCGGGTGCTCCATTGAAGCGTTTGCTAATTACGACTTGTTTGGACCTCTGATTCTGAAAGATCCAGGTCTTCCAATTAACACTGGTATTAAAATCTAGCGTAAAATCTTAAAAATTCGATTCTTTGCATACATCCAAGTGTTGGACATGCAGTCTTCATTGTTGACTCTACATGATACCTGTTTCAGAAGCTCTTGTAGTCGGTCGCATGTTTAGAAATAGAGAGAAGAAGATTAATGTAATTATGCAATAAAATCACATAACACTATATCATAAAAAGGCATGAGAGCGGAAGGCCACTCTACCCGGCAAGAGCCCCTGGACACAACAAAACGGAAGAGCGCGCCCGATGGCTAGCCTATATTATCTGAAAGGCCGGCCCTCGTTGCGGGTCCTATACCCGGTCAGATTGAATAAAATGGAAAGACCGAGGGTGTCGTTTAGTAATCCATCATTTATCCTCCAATTTCAAATAATTGAAAGATTAGTAACAAAAGGGTGAATAAATGAACTTACTTTAACCTATTCTATATCATGGTTTGTGTGTGTGTAGGAGTCGCGTGAATTTATTTACAATTCGCATACGATATTAATAAATAAATAATTTATTTTAAAGATATGAACTTGACATTTTTATTCATTACAGTATTTCTATTCTTTGCCTATCATTTATTATGTCTATAGGGTAACCCCGGGATAGATGGACCACCGGTATAGATGGACCATTCGAATATTTCGCTCGTCTGTCGCAGCAGCGCCGCATTCGTTGGCTAGTATTTTTCTACTCGTGCAGACGTTAACACGTTTAGTTTTGCTCGTGAGTGTCACATGTTTTTTAGGAAAAAAACTTTGTTTATTTCTTTTGGTGAGTTGAAAAATATTTTTCACTGGATTTTATTGTTATGTGGTTAAGTTAATTTCATTGATTTTGACGTAAGATCAATGCTATAGCTCGATTGTATAGTTGAGTAAGGTCTTAACCTAAAATGGTGCTCCAGTAGCGTTGTTTGTCTGAATGAGTAGCTGGTCCATCTATCCCTGACAATTGCAATAGATGGATCAGTGATTTTTGGGATAGTTGGCCCATTTGAAAAGAACCTGGAATAGTAGGACCATATTTCCTATTAGGACTTTACTTCTAATATAAATACAATGATACTTATCAAAATTATTTTAAACACAAAGGTGTGTCCTGATACGTTGGTTTTTTAAAGTTATAGGAAAATGCCTACGTTCTATACCAGAAAACGCATGTCTGGGAGGGGAGAATGGTCTGAACGTAGCTTGTAAATGCAGCCAGAGCTGTTCAATATAAGGAAATGGGAGTTAATGCTGCAGCAAAGGTGTTTGGAATACGAAAACAACTTTGAAAAGGCGCATCAAGCTACAAAGTTTTCGTAAAGGTTCCATGGGAAAAAACTCATTGCTAGGAGTTGAAAATGAAAAAAAAAAATTGTAGTAAACATAAAAAAATTACAATCAAGGAGGTTTACTTCAACCAGAGACTCAGTACATTCTATGGCTTACTATTTAGCTGAAAACCTGCAATTGAAGCATAGTTTCATTCATGAAACAAAGCAAGCAGGCTACGACTGGCTTTCTTCTTTTCTTGTTCGCAATCCTGAACTCTCCATTCGGCAATCGGAAGGTGTGTCTATTGCGAGAGCAAAAGGTCTAAATAAAATAGATGTCAAAGCGTATTTTGACCTCTTAAAGAATGTTTTGGAAGAAAATGGTCTTACGGATAAACCTGGCAACATTTTCAATATGGACGAAACAGGTTTACAGCTAAATAACAAACCAGGGAAGGTAGTTGCTTTGAAAGGTTCCAAGAATGTAACTACTGTTACTTCAGGAGAAAAGGGTGAAACCATATCAGTATTGACAAGTGTGAATGGAGAGGGTACATTCTTACCACCTTTTTGCATAATGAAAGGAAAGAACCTAAAGCAGGAGTTTTGTGACGGCTTACCACCTGGCGCTGAAGTGAAAATGTCGCCAAAGTCTGGCTATGTAAACAGCGATTTGTTTTTTGATTGGCTGAAAAACCATTTCACTTCAAGAAAACCAGCAGGAAAGGTGCTTCTTCTTTTAGATGGACATACATCACACACTAGCTGCATTGAAATGCTAGAGTTTGCAGAAAATAATCAAATAATTTTGATGAGTATTCCTCCCCACACCAGTCATTGGCTTCAACAGTTAGACCACGCTTTCTTCAAGTCTTTAAAAATGAACTATTATTCTGCTTGCTCAAAGTACGTGACCAAGGAAGATAACTCGACTGCAGTTTGGTGCGCTTCTTAGCATAGCTTGGGGTAAGTCAGCAAACGCAGAAAATGAAATAAGTGGATTTAGAACGTGTGGAATCATGCCATTTGAACCTGATGCGATACCAGACAACGCTTTTTTGTCAGAATCATTGGACTCCAGGCCTCCATATACGTCTTTTGTTTTCGAAAACGTTATGACTGGTGTTGATGCTGCTGGCTCCGGTAGTTCAAAAAATGATGCCACTGTTGCTGGTCCTAATAGCCCAAGTGATGATGTTGCTGTGGCAGGTTCTAATTCCTCAAGAAGCGGTTGTAGTGCTGGCACTTCAAGAAGCTTTGAAAATGTTCCTTTACCTGGACCTTCTGAAAAGCACCAGGATAAAACTGAAATTGTGACCCCTTCAAAGTTATTGGACAAACTACATCCAGTGCCTTGTGTCAACAAAGTTTAGACTGTGAAAAGAAAAGTTCAAACTATATCACCAGTGTTAAGCTCTTCAGAAAACAAAACTGCTCTGAAAAAGAAAAAAATGAGAAAGAGTCAAAAATTAAAATAAAAGAAGAAAAGAAGAAAGACAGGGAGGAAAAAAAGAAAGACCGAGAGGAAAAGAAAAGAGAAAAGGAGAAAAAGAAGCTAGAGAAAAGAAATGAGAACAATATGCAAACAACGATCAATAAGAGTAAGAGAACGCGAAGAAAAAAAGAACTAACGTCATCATCAGATTCCGAAGATATTGATATCGACACAATTTGCAACGACAATCTTTATGAAAGTGACTGGGGTGAAGATTTCTGATGAAGATTGGATTAAGTGTGTGCTCCCGCTGGACACATGAAGGCTGTACAAGATTCGAGGATAAAGGCGATTACTGTGGAAAGCAAGATCCTCCAAATAAGATGACTGCTGAATGATTCAAATTTCTAGAAACTGAGTTATACTAGCTCTACTTTTTAATTGTTTTGATTGTCAAATCTATTAATCATATCAAATAGTTTATAACTCTGTACCCTAACTTTAAAGCTTGGAATAAATAGTCTTCATACCTTTGATAACATGTATTTCTTGTGTTATATCCTGATTTAGTCACGTAAAATAGAGGTCCATCAATTCCTATCAGGTGGTCCATCTAACCCGAGTATGCTTGGGATAGACGGACCATCGAGCAAAACCAAAAAAAACATCATAACTCCCGGTGTGATAAGCTTAACAACTGCAAACTTCCTTACGATTGTTTAAAGACATATATATATACTTATTAAAAAAATATAAAACTTATCCTAGACATAGCAAAATTTCGGAAAAAATAGCTTTAGAAAAACATGGTCTAACTATCCCGGACTTACCCTACCGTTCTTCAACCATAATTCTTAGTAATTTGCTTTTTCTTTCCGTTTAGCAAATTATGATCTCTAAATTCAAATTCACTCACTGCGTTACACCAAAGCTATAAAAGACTCAGTTATACTTTCAGTATAGTACGATTAATCTTGCGAACTTGAACGGTTTAATTGCAACTCAAATCAGATGTTTGGTAAAAAGTCGATAGAAAAGGAAAAAAAACTCAATTGAAAATAAATAAATAGTCGTTTTTATTAAATCTTTCAATAGGAATGATGGGTTAAATTCGACGTGTGATGCAAAAACAAAGCTTTTCATGATGAATTATGAAACGCTCATTCCTGATTTACTGCACAAGTGTTGTTTTAAAAACAGTAGGAAACCAAGAAGAAAACAAGTAACCCGATCGTATTAACATCACAAATAAGAGTTTATAGTATATTCTTTCAGGGTACTCCTCGCATATCTATTAAGATACCATCAAACGAAAAGGGAGCGAAAATACCTCCTCATGTAGTTCTTTAATTACATAAATGTTTTTAATCGCAACTAATTTTCTTTCGTTTCGATAATAAAATAGTCGTTTGAACCAGTATTATTTATGACGGGATATCAATTTCACTTTTTCCCCTTGCCACAACGAATTGTGTATCGTCGATGCATCAATTGTTACGGTTAAATGTTTAGTATGAACTTGTGATAAACATTTTGCTCCTGAGTTGTATTTGAAAAATTTATCGAACAGTAATTCATCTACTTGACTAGGTCCCGTTCCATCTATCAAGGGCAATAACTATACAATGCCCGAACTTGACAACCAGCATCACGAAATAGTAGAAATGTTTTGCTTCTGATCTGGCAATTTTTCTCAGTACTTTTGCTTGGCTTCACGATGCACTGCTCCGGGATATACACAATATTCGACGGCATTTAAAATATTGCCACGATTCGATTTAGCTGCTGGCGGTTTAGATCGAAATGATATACGAGCAATTGATCAGTCGGTGCGGATCTTCGTGTTCGCACATTTTCGTTTTGATGCCACATAAATCCCTACGGCATTCAATATAATGCCGCGACTCGATTTAGCTGCTGGCTGGGAAATCATTATCGAGTGCTCGACCTCTTTTTGGCGATTTTTTGAACCACGTATCCTTATCTCGGGTTTCCGAACGATGCACCACAATTTGAGAATACAGTCCGACCTTAGTCCTTAACTAGATTTTACGTCTCATGTCCCACGCAACCGCAAGCCTTTCAAGCATGAGTACGTTCACAGAAAAAAACGAGAAAAAAGAAAAAATGAATGAAACACGCACAATTCGTCGTCACCAGTTGAGGAAAGATTATCGACTTGCAGCCATTATTCTCCCTTTTCTTCGTGCTGTCTTTTGACGTCTCTCCACTACTACCGAATTTAGTACACCGGTTCGGCGTACCCGATCAACGTTCCTACACTGCTGATTTTATGTAGCGGATTTAAATTGCACTAGATGAATTCAATTTGAAAGAAGTTAAGAAAAATGAATAGAATTTTTTAAAATAGTAATAAAAATTAAATTTCATGAAAAATAAAATTAAAGGAAAACGTTTAAATTTAATAATAAGGAAAATTGATATAAAATTACATTTAATATAAAGGGAAATTTATTAAAAAAATTACATTTAACAATAATCATGAGAAAGAAAACTATTTCGCAAATGACGATTACGAACGGAATTAATCAATTACTGTTCTAAATCTGCCACATAAAATTAGAAGTAGAGGATATGGAGGTTTTCGAGCAGTTGGCTTGAGAAACTGCTCGATTAATACAGAACATGTTTTCTTAGACTGGGATCATTATAAATCAACGAAGAAGTATATTAACAGAAAGTAAAGTTGTAAAGCTTATGTACCTAAATGTGAACATGGACCTCAATAGATTTAAATAAAACAATAAAGCCGAGAATATTTTTAAAAGTATGAAACAGAAAGTAAACATGATAAAAAAATTCTTTAAAAACAAAATGTTGGCATGTAAATAATAAATTATGATGAAATATTTAATACGCAAAAAATAAAAATTAAAAAATAAACATAGAAGCTACGTGCCAGTCACCAGTCTCCATCTAGTTCCAGGGTGAGAAGCTTCTACATCTTACTCAGAAAATGAAAACAAGCACGCAAAGGATCGCTTCAAACCAGAAACAATGCATTTACTTATTTGAGGTGAGCTGACGCGAAAAGAAAACATGAATTACGATGAAATAAGAACAGCAAAAATTAACACTATAAACACTGAATATTATTATGCAAAACATTGAATATTATGACAAATCAAATTGGAATCTCAACGTAAATGTCATTAATTCTTTTCGCCTTGGTGATTAGTGTCACTAACAATTTTTTTATTTTTTGTATTAATATTCACGACATCTTGTGATCATGCGTTGAAGTTTTACGTAGGTTTAACCTATGCTTGGAACAATGCATCCATTCCGCGGTGTTTCGAATGAATGATACTTCATTTGTGTTCAATTTTTTACTGTGCGAACGTATTTGAATTCGAGTGTGTGATAGAAAAAACAACTATAAAACGTGCAAGTAACTTTTTATTTTGAATGTATTGCATGCAGTGTATTCCTTTGGATCTATTTTATACTTGTTCACATAAAAAGAATATTACTTTTGTGTTTTTAATGTGTTATTATAAAAAAAAATTTGGTGGTTAGTAAACTAACCACCATGACTGTAGCAGGTTTATGGCAATCGTTGTCATTTAAATAATGTAAGTTACGATAAGTGAGTTTTTGTGTTTATTACAGTATGTCGCGCTCACTAAATGAAAAAGAAATATTAGAATACTTACTGGAAGACATATTTTCAGGCGACGAGAGTATCTGCAGTGAAGGGGAGGATCAAGAAAATGCGGATTTTCAGCCAGGTCTTTTGGCATTAGGTTATACGACCGGAGAAGTTCAACCAACAGCTTTTGACAACTACGATTCAGATGAAGACTTTCCTTTGTCCAGCTTTATGTGCGAACCCAGATTCTATAGAGCCCAGGACTTCAATTTTGACAAGAAAGGGTACAATAGCCCCAAAATGGAGGAAAAACCATATAATGGATATACCTGGTGAGCTATGTGAAACTATAGGCATATCTGATCACATATTTTGCATGAAGAATGTTACACCACTTCTACTTTTCAACATTTTTTGGACAAAGGATATGCTTCCAATAAAATCTTTACGCCTTATGCACCAACCACAACAGAAGAACTGTATTTTTATTGGCTTGTACATGGTGATGGGCATAAAAAAAATTACCGACGTACAGCCCTCAGTCCTAGATTAACATGATAGCTATGCTTTGAGGTTCAGTGGCTTTCGAATTATACTAGTGCCAATAGTGTAATGCCCAGCAGTAATTGCCGAAATTTTGACAAGCTTTACAAAATTAGACCTCTGCTTGATATTATGCGGACTAATTTCCAAAAACTCTACCAACCATCTTAAAGAGTTGCTATTGATGAGAGCATGATGATGCTCAAAGGCAGGCACTTTCTGAAACAATACATGCCGATGAAACCCATAAAACGTGGGTATAAGGTCTGGATGATATATGCCCAGTCAGGTTACTGCCTAGATTTTGATTTTTATACAGGAAAACAAGGTACTAAAGTTGAAACTGATCTAGGTGGTAAAATCGTGGGGAAATTTTGCAAAAATTTGAAACACAAACATCACAGAATATTTATATTTGGCAAGTATTTTAACAGTTATCCGTTGCAAGCAGATTTACAAAAACAGAAAATTTTAGCCTGTGGAACCATTAATTCAACCAGAACGTTTTTACCAACATTGAAAGACGACAAGCGAATACAAAGGAGAGAAAGTGATTACCAAAAATAAGTCTGCTGAAATGGAAGAACAAGCGATCAGTATTTATTTTACCAAATTATCATGACCCTTAAAATGCCGGACAAGATAATTTTAGAGAGCGAATGGAACCAGCGTTGAAGTGTTCTATTCAAAAGCCGTCATAGAACACAACGCGTATATAAATTTTGTTGACGAATTTGATCAACTAAAAGAAAATTATTCTATTGACAGAAAATCCCACAAGTAGTGGTACAGAATTTTCTTCTTTTTTTCTTTCGTTCGGTTCTTTTCTTTCGTTCGGTCGTTAATGCTTTTATAATTTATAAAGAGCTGCAGTTATCTTTACGCCCGCACCTATGTATATTCGGTCGTTAATGCTTTGTTAATTTGTATAGAGCTGCAGTCATTTTCATGCCTGCACCTATGTACCCTGACTTTCAATTGTATATCAGGGCCTTTTAGCGCTAGCATATGTTAAGAACAAGCAGGGACGACAATCAGAGAACAGCAATCATAGCTCCGACGTATCTTACCCCACGGCCAGCTCTTATAAAACGACACAAGCCTATAGTTCCTGAGAAAATCCGTTCAGAATGCAGTTATTATTAACCTGAGAGAAGCACTTCAAGGGGATGCTGAAAATGTAGCACTAAAATGTCTCCAGTGCGTACTATATGGCAGTGCAATACATGAAAAGTCCCTCTATGCCTGCGCAAAGAAAAAAGATGTTTTCCAGACTATCACAAAAAATAATTTTTTACCCGACTGGGACCCGCAAAAGACAATGGATTTATCAATACACATATGAACGTTCAGCCCAGTTAGTTTAAGACCACTTGATTATTTTATTTTTATAAGAAGGTTGTCTTTTTTTGATAGACCCTGTGGCATTGTGTTTGTATTGGCTTAAGTTGTAGATTGAACCAGTGGTTGTGCGTGTTGGTACAATGATCCTTGTTTATATCTTCTTCATCCGTTTTTGCGGTGTCCAGTTAAGTTAAGACCAGTCGTGTTTTTCGTGTGTCCGCAGTACAGTTAGACAAAAACAATCGCAATGTCGAAGGGAAAAGCAGTTACGGACAAAGAAAAAGGTCAAATTGAAGCATTCCATCGGGGGAAAATTGGGATTCAGGGAAATTCCTCGTCGAATTGGCCACTCGCACCAAGTGGTAATAGCGTACTTAAAGAATCCTGCGGAATACGGAACGAAATCTAGAAATAATGGTAAATCTAAGTTCTCGGAAAGACAGAAACGTGAAATCGTTAGATCCGTTTCAAATTCCTAAAAATCGCTAAAGCAAATTAAGCAGGAGCTTAATTTGAACGTTTGCCGAGAGACCATTCGTCAAGTTTTGGTTAAAATTCCATTTATAAAAAAAGCCAAAATGGTAAAGTTTCAAATCTTACTCCATCCCATATTGAGAGACGCTTGAACTTTGCCAAAGCCAACATGAATTGAAAGTGGAAAACGGTAACCTTTCAGTTTGACTTATTGTTCAAAGTAAGTGTGATTTTGATATAGCATGCTTATCACAAGAAGGACTTATGCAGGTGATATTCAGTCATGAAAGAAAATTTGATCAGGATGGCCCTGACAGATTCAATGGATGCTGGCGTGATTTAAGGAAAAATGAACAATATTTTTTTAATCGTAATTTTGGTGGTTTCTTCTGCGTGGTGTGGGCAGCATTTTGCGTTTCTGGAAACTCAATTTTGCTTTTGCATCTTCTAAAATGCACAGCAAGGACTATGTCATAGAGATAAACACTGGAGACGGCGAGCTTTCATTTTTCATACAAATCTCTGAAGTCTCTTAACATATGACTAATACTAGCAAACATTTCATATACGTATACTGCAATTTTCGAAAGCTTTTTGGCTTTCACGAATGAGCTTTAGTATGATTGTCTAAATCAAAACTGACGATAGATACAAGCCATATGGCAGCAATTTGCATATGTATTAGTCGGCCTACTATGGACAAGCTTCCGGTGGCTGTCAAATGCTTATATTTCGTCATATATACTATTTACCGAATAAAAAACGTGCCGAACGCATTCCGTGCATGCTATAAATTCACCTTGTATAGCCCATTGTGCTCCTAAACTTTCCAAACGAGCAAATGAAGCACACGTTTTGCACCTTCGACTGATAGCTCAGCGTTGAGATGTAAACAAACTCCAATAAATTCACTTTGGAAGGCGATAAAAACTAAACGGGTATAAGAACTGAAATAATTTTCACTTCACTAGGAGCGCTATTGTGTTCTCCGCGGATCATCTGGATTTCACTGTAGAAATCCGTCTCTAAACCGTACAAAACCTCGAATTTTTGTTGGCACCTCCACAATTCTTCATATAACGCCATGTAAGTTAGCCAGCAAAGTCGGCCTACTAATGGTCATGTGTGTGGTAGTAAGCGCTGCTGCCATATGGCTTGTATCTATCGTCAGTTTTGGTCTAAATGCCTCTAAAGTTCGAACTTAATTTCGAAATAGCAAATAAAATTGTCTTATTTCCTGTGTTCTTTCCAATAATCATCTAGCATTTATAATTTGGATCAATATTTTAAAATATCCTTCAACAAAAAATATATGAAGTGCACCACATTTAAAAATTTTTCGATAGAAATTATCAGCTCTGAATTGATTGTACACTCTTGAATTCGAATATCATCTTACAGCTGATGAAAAACTGTCATTTGTCAATTCGGCAAATAAATTGTGAATTGGTCAATGATTTTACTAAATTATTAAAAGAAAGTGCTTGTGAAGTGAATTTTTTTCTATTTAATAACAAAATGTAGTGAATTATCTGCAAATGCGTGCAGCAACGTGGGAGCGACACCTAATATTTATCATTATTTAGGGAAGTGAAGTGTAGTGAAAACGAAAACTATGCGTCCGGCAATAATATACGTGGTGTTTTCCGCTTCCGTCCAGATTTTTGGTGGGTTTTGTAAATTAAATCATGATTTTAAATGTTTCACGAATCGTTTGTACCCGAAAAGTATGTGTTACGCATGCATTTAAAGATTTTCGCGTGTACGATAGTTTTTATGCCAATTGTAGCATTCCGAAAATAGGTGAATGAAACTGGCTTCTACTGCAAGTTTTCAAGCGTTTTTTGCTATAAGTTCTGTTCGCGCGGGTTGAAATGACGTCACATTTTTATGAAAGGTTCATTATCAACTGACTTATAGTGTTTTGGTTAAAAATTCATGCTTTCTAAAGTACGGTTTGCATATATGTAAACTAGACATTCCGCATAAAGATTTAAGTTTTGCCGAATTCGTCCAGAATTGTGTTAAGATCTGAGAATGAAAATAGTTTATTATGCTAGTTGAAAAACACTTGCAAAAGTTTGTGTATCGGAGCTATCGTGCATTGCACCTCCAATTTGTGGGATATATTTTTCATGTTCGAAAATTGAACGGTGTATTTTGAAAATATTTACTCGTATATTTTTCAATGAGTGATTTGATTTCTTGCAAATAATTAATTTGATTTGAGTATAAAATTAAAGTTGATCCAAATGAAAAATAAATATATTGGAAATCTTTTAAAAATCGTATAAATTGTACAATGGCAACCAATAATGAGGAGGGTGTTGAAAAACGTCATGGGTTGGTCTTGCCACTGATAATGTAAACATATTTGGTCGTCATTATTGTTTACGGTAGATGTTTCAAAAGAGATAAAAATATTAAAGTTAATATTAACACCCTGCGTGAGGACACGCATCCTAAGGAGGGGCGTGTCATGAATCCAAACAACTTTGATGAAGAAAATGCGTTCTGAATGCAAACATATCTATCATCAAATCACTTTCAAGTTTTTTAAAAGCCTTTAAGCAATATCTCTAATTGAGATGTAGTCATTTGACACTTCAATCATTAAGACCAATTTCAACCTAAATTGATCCGAACTTAGCTAATTGATTTAAATGTAAACACTCGGTTGAGATAAACTTTTGAATAAGTCATCTAATTGATTTTGCTAATTGATACTGAGCAAACAATAAATGACTGAAAGTTAGAGTTTTACAATTGAATTTTAAATAATAAGAGTTGAATTGTAGCTTCCACTAAGTTAAGTCGACATTTTTTAATAAAGGATTATTTTCGATCAAGTCGTCTCCGTTTAAATCAAAGTTGTTACAAAGAACCTTATAATTCTCTTCACTGCAGCTCCACCGCTTGCACTTTTCTGGCGCATGCGCGTCACGACATCGCGACACAATCCGCAGATTATTGTTTAATACTCCCAGCGGCGATAATAAACAACCCCGGACGGAGTAAATAAACGCGTTTTAAATTACTCCGCGATGACGGCCGTCGGAGGTGAATACAAACATTGACTACTGTCAACCACCGGAGTTGACATTCTTCGCGCAGTAAAAGAGAAACGAGAAGCACGCGAAAGTGGAATAACTGCGCGAAAATACATACAACAGCAGCACCACGAAGTGGTTTGCGCTAAAGATAAATGCATGCATTTAAACAACCACTGTTGGTTACACGCGCGAGTAACATATGATAATGCTTCCAAAAAAGCTGAATTTCATTCATAGCCCAGTCATATTAGGGCTTTCACCTCGGAATGAAAGATAATAAGCTGCAAATTGGTATGAACCTTTGTTTTGTCATTCTAAATGTTGTCTCAAAAGTCACAATCGTTATCGTGTCCGCGTCTCAAGATATTCAAGGTCAAAGGTCACAAAAATCGGTTTTTCGCGAATATCTGGCTTCCTATCGGTTAAATGAGATTTGCATTTATTATAAAAGTTGTAGGCTATAAAATTCCCTACAACTTTTGTTTAAACTTTTTTTTCATACGACCAACCGTTTTGAAGGTAGAGCGCGAAGAGTGCACATCGTACAGTCATATACGGCCTAATGCAAGGTCAAGCGTGAGTTATGGTTATCAGTACGTTATAAAGTCAATTATTTACTTGGAAATTATAATTATTAAACAATGCCTATTATTTATGTACTAACTATTAATTATTTATATTTAATTAAAGTAAGTAACTTGATTATTTATATATAATTATTCATATTTAACTATTTAAGTATAAAATATTATTAATTCTGGATTATATATTTTAGTTTTATTTTAAGTTAAAATGATAGTAAGAGTATATATTTTACACATATTTTTATTTATTATTAAATACGGCATAATATACATTTATCAAAATGTGAGTTCAAATATCAAAAGTATCTTTGTTGATTTTAATTGTAATGAAATTGGAAATGGAAGCTAATTATCTTCTTCTTGTTCGTCGTCTTCTTCTTCTTGTCGCTCAAAAATGTTCGATTCATTGTCATCATCCTCATTATCTGTCATGTTCATCTCCAAACCTTCCAGAATATCGGGATCAAATGTATTTTCTTCATCGGGATTACTTGGATACAGTGAAGCGTTGAGGCAAGCTTGTCCGTTGCACTGGCCGCAAGCTAAAGAACATTGTAGCCCTGATTTTCTGCATCCACAGCGGGAACCACAACCATTTTTGCAATTGCAAAATATTACGTTTAGTAGTTCGGCTGGTGCTGGAGGTAATAACGTTCGTATGGGCTCCAGGATTTCATTTTCAAGCATCCAGCCCCATTCTTTAGGTTCTAAGTCCTTCCCTAACCACGTTTGAATCTGGTAGTAGACACGTTTTATGTGTTGATGAGCTGCTACACTTGTTGGTGGAAGTGTTGACAGTTGTACAGGTTTATTTAGTTTTGTAAATTTGATGAATTGCGTGTAGCGGAAATGATCAATGTTGTCCTCAGATTTTGGAGCATTATATAATGCCAACAAGATGCGCACTCCATTATTTCCAGGTATATAAGTATTGAGAAATTTACGCGTTTTAAAGAAAAGATATATAATGTCGTGTTAACTTAAAATAAAACTAAAATATATAATCCAGAATTAATAATATTTTATACTTAAATAGTTAAATATGAATAATTATATATAAATAATCAAGTTACTTACTTTAATTAAATATAAATAATTAATAGTTAGTACATAAATAATAGGCATTGTTTAATAATTATAATTTCCAAGTAAATAATTGACTTTATAACGTACTGATAACCATAACTCACGCTTGACCTTGCATTAGGCCGTATATGACTGTACGATGTGCACTCTTCGCGCTCTACCTTCAAAACGGTTGGTCGTATGAAAAAAAAGTTTAAACAAAAGTTGTAGGGAATTTTATAGCCTACAACTTTTATAATAAATGCAAATCTCATTTAACCGATAGGAAGCCAGATATTCGCGAAAAACCGATTTTTGTGACCTTTGACCTTGAATATCTTGAGACGCGGACACGATAACGATTGTGACTTTTGAGACAACATTTAGAATGACAAAACAAAGGTTCATACCAATTTGCAGCTTATTATCTTTCATTCCGAGGTGAAAGCCCTAATATGACTGGGCTATCAGTCAATAGTGCTCTAAATAAAGTTCAATCGAACTCAGCTGCTGGCGCAATATCATATGTTGCAAACTCTAATAGTAATAACCAACAATTATGTAGTGTTAAGAAAACTAAATATTCTCTGAAATAAAATCATACATTGTATTGTAAATATCCCAATATTCCTAATGATCAAAAAATGACTATTATTTAACATAAAATTACCCAGTTTAATGTTAATACTCCAATGTTCTTAATGATAAAGAAATGAATATTTTCCAATATAAACTTATCATTGTATCGGTCATATTCCAAATAGTCTAAAATCAATGACCTTTAATTACCATTTTATTAAACCATTCGAAAACATTCAACTTTGCAATCATAGCAATCAGCAAAATTCTGTCATTCACCTTAAGCACAAATTGCAAACATAATTAAGCTATTCACCTTTAGCACAAATTGTAAACAAAATTCAATTATTCACCTTTAGCAAAAATGATTTGTCGACAAATTCAGCTAAATACATTAAACCTTTGTGAACGACCTATGCCAAATAAGCAATTAACGATTGAGAATTATTGCAGGTATAGAAATTTATGAAAATAAAATTTATTGCTAGTGTAAGGAAAAATTATGTATAAAATTTCGAGACTGGTAAAATAAATCATCACTTGTTGATCGAACTATTTAATATTGTTTCATTGATCTATTTCAGAACATATAGGTTAGAACATACAATTCATGACGTTGCAATATCCCCAAACAATATTGCTAATTTAGCAACAATATCGGCAGAATATAAGAAGTCAGTTGTTAGTCTGCACTAAGTGGTATAAGATCAATCAAATAAAGTCTATTACAATTACCTGGAGTTGTTTTTTTTTGACTCGGTTCATAAAAGAATACGTTAGTCGCGCAATATTCGACGGAACGTTCCCCATGGACGGCTTTGAATGTAATTCCGGGTGGATGCACGGTGTAATGGAACCTCGGAGTGATGGTTACGGGTCTGTTTCACGAGCGGAGCATTTCGAGGTGGTAAAGAGACGATTGCTATAAAGCGAATATGCATACTTGCCGGATTCTCTTTTATTCTTAATTGGATGAGATTTTTTGAGTGAATTCGACAAGCGAATACGCAGCGATGATGCAGCACAAGAAGTTGGGAAGCATCATTTTCAACCGGCGAAACAATTTGGTGGCAAAGTAGACAATACCCGGCAGCGATAACGTCTCGGGGCCCCCATCTCTTGTAAGTAGATTTAAGTTTCTTTTATCGATTTGTAAGTTTGTATTCATTACTGAATATTAAGCAAAGTGAAGTGTACCACTTGCGAGTTGAATCATTCTTTTAGTGATCGCGTTGCGTGAATTAGTTGTGAACCTTGGTTCGGGTGGTGTTTCCAGGCGTTTACAGTTCTATGAGTGAATGGGGATAAACCCTTTTGGTTCCTTTGCAGAGTGTTACTATAGGTATCTTGCTGGTGTTTTCATGCGTGTATAGCTCTAAACGGAGATAAACCGTTTTGGTTCTGTTACGGGGTGTTCTTATAGTTATTCGGCTTGCATTTACGAGATCTGATGAATCAAGAATTTGGAGGGTAGGTATATACTTTCGAATACAATTTTTCTTTTAATATTTACTTACATTTTCATATACATAAATTAAATGATACATACTTCCTCTTACATTTACGTCTATACAAAAGTCATGTATCATTATATTGGATGTTCCAACAGAAGTTATCTATATACTCGTATATAAATGAATTGCTGTTCTTTAGTCTGGCTAAAACTGAAGAACGGCTGGACTGATTTGGCTAATTTTGGTTTTGAATTATTTGTGGAAGTCTAGCGGAAGTTTAAAAGGTGTGAAAATGTGAAAAAAAACTGGGTGCATGCACTCCTTCTCCCTTTCCTTCGTGATAGTGACATTTACAGTTACGTGCGCGAGAACTTTCTATACTTTGTTGATGCTTTGTGATAGTGACACTATTTACCGCTAGGTGTTCGAGAACTTTCCGTAGTTCGATTACTTTCAATTTACAATGCCAAGAGAAGACGACCTGACTTAGGTCATCGAACTCAATCAAATGTGCAACGAGCTACCTCACGTGCTAACCGCACTGATGACCAGCGAGAGACAGATAATGATAGTCATATTGGTATGTCAGAATTGCGTTCTAGAGTGACTGAAAATGAAGTGGCTAGGCTTTGAATGCAACGAGTTCGTGAACATCAAACACAACAACAGCGAGCATGACACAATGATGAGCGATCCCGCAGACGTAGTGCTCCTGTGATCCTGGAACGAGTAGCATTCCACTACGATCCGGGAATAGATTATTGTGCCGACAAATCAGTTAAAATTGGGGAAATGACAATCATTTGTAAATATTGTAAGGCGTTAAAATACAGCGCTGAATCTACTGGCTTATGTTGACCTGGTGGAAAAGTGAAACTGCCACAATTGATTCCACCACCTCATCTATTACGCTCATTAGTTTCTGGGATGCCAAATGACATAAAAGTTGGTTTCAAATGACGTCGTTTGGTGTAACGCATGTCATACGCACAATTTCATGCCTACTTTCAAGGTATTATACCATACTAGTTTTTGATAACATTCAAATTCGCATTAAAATTTGTATCAGAAATAATTTAACAAATCTTAAAGAGCTACAGATACATGGTCAAATTTAGGGGTTTACTGGGAGCACTGTTACCACTGCCAGATGCAGATCAACAATTCTTAAAAAATTTTTTTATGGGCAATCCAGATGCGGAAGTTGGTATGCATTGTGCTCACAATCCAACAGTGAAGCGAACCATTGTCCAAGAATTACAAACGTTTTTTCATCAGAACAACGATTTAGTCAAAATGTTCAAAATAGCATTGGATCGGATGCCATTCGACAGCCATAAAATTGTCATTAGAGCTGACAAAACACCTGACGGGGAGCACACAAGGAGGTTTAATTCACCGACAATTGACGAAGTCTAGAGATATCGTGCGTCATCTCCGGACCAATGATTTGAAACATGTGCCTGAAATGCACAGGACTTATGGCGCGTTACAATATCCATTAATCTTCTGGCAGGGTGAAAACGGGTACCATTTTAATATCAAAATGGTTAATCTAGTAACAGGTTACTAGATTGAACAAGATTGAATAATATTTCTAATTCAATGTATCTAAGTAACAAATTAACAATTTATCATTTATGATTACAGGTGCTGAAACCAAAAAAAAAGTTAGTGCTATGAATTTTTATTCATACAGACTTCTGATTCGTGAAGTTGAACTAATTCACATTCTGATCTTTCGACGGCTTTTCCATCAGTTTGCAGTTGACATGAATGTCAAAACTGAGACTGAACGATTGAGATACATCCGTTTCGGCTTCGATCAGAAGATTACATTCATCTCCGCAATGCTGTTAATGCCGATGGCAACGCAAGTAAGGTGGGAAGAATGACAATTTTGCCGGCCACTTACATTGGAGCCCACGCCACATGCACGAGTACGCGCAAGATGCGATGTCATATGTTAGGTAATATAGCCGCCCAGACTTATTCATTACATTCAGACAATTTATCTTTTTTTTTTTCAATTTTAGGTACATACTTTTCGACGATTGATAAAAACAGGATAACGTTTCTTCTAAATCTAACGTCATAAGTGTACCAGTCCAATCAACAGCGAAAAGATTTTTATTGATACTTTCATAATCAGCATTGCGAAAGTCGTATACAATTGATTTATTGCATGAAGAAATAGGGTTAGAAATGTCAGGAGTGAAAATCTCAGTATTAAGTGCAGAGTGATGAAGGCTGTTACAAAAAAGGTTCTGTTTGTCATCAGTCATATGCTTTAGTAAAAATTAGGTCTGACCAATTTCCATTTTGGTTGGGCGTCGGAGCGATTTGCTGCAAATCGTTGCCATAAGAAGTACTCATCAAATTATTATCCTGACTGTCAAGAAGATTGATTGGGAGGAGACGATTATCGATTTCGTCGTTTACGAATTTCAGATTTGGTCGATTGAAATCGCCAGTGATAATTACTATATCATCTTCTTTAATGGATGCAGTTAGAGAAGAAATGGCTTCGATGACTTCGTTGTAGACAATTTCGGAAGAATTTGGAGGGGCATAGTACACGCCAAGATAGAGGCTAAGCTTATTTGTAGACATATAGTGTGCTGGAATAATGTATATGAGGTGATGCTTATGAGCTCACTTGATAGAAAGTTGTGAACTGCAACTAACACACCACCTCCCCTTGATTTTCCAGTGCTGCGAAAGCCTCGATCGTCTCTAAAGATGGTCCAATCACTGTCTAGAACCTCTTCATTTCTATGTGCATCATTTAGCCAAGTTTCTGTCAGAGGTAAAATTTTAAAATGGCAAGATTTTGCGTCAAGGGATACTTGGTTTGATTTAGATCGGATACCACTGCAATTGTGGTGCAATAATTTAAGGCTTTGCTGAACAGGCTTCTTATTCGGGACGAAAAAAATTGTTGTGTTGTTTTGTAGTCCATTGAAGTGTTCGAACTTACATGCGACGCAAATGTTTCAAGATCTTTTTTCGCTTAATCGGCCGTGACTCCAAGCTCTTCATGGAAGCGAAAATACATACCTCGGAGCGAATCAAAATCCATAGGGAGACCTTCTCTTTTTATTATAATCTTGAGACTAGTCTTTGTTATTCCATCAATACATGTTGTATCGGGAGCCTTTATGAATGTATGCCAAAAAGAGTCTCTGAATCTTGACAATGGATACCTTTTTTCTAAGCCAACGCCAGAGTTGATCGTGGCCTTCATAGATGGTGGGCAAAGTGGATCTAAAAAGGATGAATTGTTATCTTGGGGAACAGAAGACTGTAGAAGGTGTATTAAGCCCAAAGAAGATGGTACTTGAACCTCGCCACGGATGAAATGTGTATATTTACATTGTGGTTGAGAGGATTTCTCCACCATAGCCAGAGCTTCAATCGATTTGGAGACATTTTGGCCATCGTTCGACTCTAAGTTAGCTATTTTTTGTGACACGCTACTATTGTTAGAGTCGTCTTGTGTTGTCAATGCTAGCTTAGTTGCAATAACAGCAGTACCTTGAAATGAGTTAGGTGTTGAGGAAAGTTCGAAAATAATCATGGGTAAAGTTTGGTTAGTACAATTAGAAACACTTGTGGATGTGCAACTTTTTGGTATTTAAAGCTAAAATTAAGTGATGTTGAGCTGCTGATGGTTCTCCACTCCTTAAATACCATACCATTCCAGGAGTAGCTACCGCTTCTTTTCATCGTGTTGGAAACAACCAGGTATATCTCAATGGAATGAAAACTTTGAATCGGGGCTTCCGCTTGTCCTTCTAAGGTATCATTTCAACTTTGCAACGTTTAATGATAAGGTCATTTTCAATAATCTTTTGGATTTTAGCTGCATTGCAGTTTTTCGGAGCTTTCTGCATGAAGAAAATTCTGTACTCAGACTGATCATTTGTGGAACATAGGTAAGTATTTGAGTTCACACGATTCAGCCGTTCAATTCTTTTTTTCTAATCTTCTTCCGACCAGAAAGTTCCCAGTTTATACACAAATTCTTCTTCCTCGAACTTCCAACTGACAACACGATATTGTTTGGAAACGCATCATCTTTTTCTAACAGCTTCAACGCTCTTACTTGAAATAACGATGAATTCTCGACATATTCATCCTTGTTGTGTTGTTGAATGTTAGATATATTTTCACGGATTAAAGCGATTTGATTTTCAAACATTTCAATAGCTTTGTATATCTTCTTATTGCTGTTAGATAATGTAGTCGCTAAATCATCGAAGCTGCTAGCCATTTCTACGAAATTCTCGTCATTGGCTCGAGACTGAGAGTGCTGACGGGAAATTAATTGACTATGTTCTTCACTGAGTTTATCGATGTAAAGAATTAATTTGTCGTATATGGCTTTCAAAAGGTATTCAAAATCTTGGCAGTCAGAGAAGATGAAATGGTTATCCATGTAGGGATGGTACCAATCTCTTGGGGCATCCATACAAGCTCTATGTCATTTCCGATTGCAGAAAGCTCTGCACGTAACATATTCAAAAGTATTGTCAAATGCAATACAATTTGGCAGACTGCACTTCACACTGATTATAGATAAAAATTTGCCATGAATTACAAAGTTAAAATTCTTTTTCACACTCAAGTTCAGTATAAAAAAACAATTGGTTACAATTCTATTATGCACACAAAACAATTTTTTTTTTCACAGTCAAGGTAAATGTTAAAAAAAACAAATTCAAATGTTAGTATTATGCACACAAAACAAAAATTGGTCAAGGTCTCGTAAAATGATTCTGTGACCCAATTAAAAATTCAATGTACTTGCACTTTTTTATTCCGTTATTGGTTTGTAATGAAATTAATTATGAGTATACGAGCTGTAAACACACTCGCGCTATCTAGGTCACTACGCGTACACATTTCATGATTATAATTTAATTATCTATATTTTCTACTTTAGATGGTCCTTTAATATATTCGACCACTATTCGATGTTTTAGAGCTATTACTGAAACCTTAGATTTAAAGAACTGGGGCACGATATAATACGAGTATAAAGTTCGAACTGCAAATTGCGCAAAGTTGGCTATTAAAACTTATTGAAATTTAAATATGAAGTCGGAATTCTTAAACAATTAATGAATTCATTCCGCACAATGTATGGGCACGTCCACTCGTTTCGACAGTGAGCGTCAGTCTAGTTAGTTGACAAAATAAGGGCAGATTCCGAGATTTCAGCTGAAATTCCCGATGAAACAGTTGACCCAAAATTGCGTGCAGTAATTACTAAACACATGGTACATGGACTTTGTGGAGTTTTCAACAACAATTCATCCTGTATGGTGGATGACAAGTGTTCTAAGCGATACCCGGAGAACTGTTTGCTGAAACCATCGCGGGAAATGACGGATGCCAATTGTAGCGTCGGCGATCAGTTGCGGATAATGGGCGATCGGTAGTTATGAAGGTGAAATGACAATATTTTGATGTAGACAACTGGAATATTGTCCAAAGCTTTTGAGACTCACATCAATGTGGAATATTGTATCTCTGTCAAGTCGATAAAGAACATATTTTGACAAAAGTAGTGATTTTACGGGAGCTGCAGTCCAAATATTACTCGGTCCGTGCTCCGTCGTTTCTCTCTGTGTACTGTGAATGACAACATACAGATACGAAGAGCTGCGAATTGTAATCAAAGCATCTGTGGGCGCGGCGCCGTATCATGGATTAGCAGAAGTGGGTGTGTATCCATACTCGTATTTAGTATCAAACATATACACACAAGACTTCGCAATCGAACGTACCGCCTCAGTGGAACGAATTGGTTACATGCATTTGCAATGAGGCAAATCGAGCGAAAGCTTGAGCTTTGTGGTTGCACCAGTCACAGAGAGATGACATTAAACAACAACAGTACAGTTCAACTTGGATCATTTAATTGTTAAATTGTCTTCATTATTTTATTTGGTAAGCAATTAAGTCAGCATAATTATGCTATAAAAGAAAATTAAAGAAGCAAGAAAATGGAGAAGTATTTCTCCATTCGCTGGCTCAAGGCGTGCGCCCGAGCTTATTCTATACCAAGGCACTTAGCCCGGGATAAGCGAATTAAGAATACGTTCAAGTGAATACTCAAGGCTTCCGCCCGAGTATATGCACCTAAGGCAGTTATGCCCGGAGCAGTTGATCTAATAATTGATTGATTTATCAATCTGACTGCATACTCAAGGCTTCAGCCCGAGTATTAGCGTCCCAAGGCTTTGCATCTGGGGCAAGCATTTGGATTATTAATCAATTAATTCGTAAATATAACTGCGTGCTCAAGGCATCAGTCCGAGTGACAGTTCAAGTTTTAATAAATAGATTGGCTTCTTCGAATTTACTTTTCCCTCTGAATGTCAAGCAAATATAATTAAAGTAAACACAAATCGAGTAAATTACCTGTTCTATTTATATTCCAAATAAATACTCATGGAGGCATAAGTCTGCAATATCTTGTTCTGTTATAAATAAATTGGCTTCAAAGAATTCATTGTAATTATATAACCAAACAAAGAAGGAAATAAAACTCAACTGATTAAATAAACGAACACCTTTTCAATGATCTAATTGACAAGTATAAAGTAGCAGGTAAGTGGTCATATAAGAATATCTCTCACTTCCCGGGAGCCTTGATGTGTATATAGGATATACATCATATCAAGCTTCCAGTTCATGCCAGTATATAGTACATAGGGTAGCTTCGCTGTAAGAAATGCAAATGACGAAGTATCTCAGAATCAGATAGGTCGCTATGTAAGCAGCAACGAAGGAATTTGGCGCATCTTTTCATTTGCGATCCACGAAAGACACCCTACAGTAGTCCATTTGGCAGTTCATCCAGAAAGTGGAAAATGAGTGTATTTCAATTAAGGGAAAGCAGCAGACAGAGCGGCGCGTCCACCGTGGACCACATTAACAAGCTTCTTCTCAGTTTGTCAAACATATGTATGTTTTCGCGCGCACTTAGCTGTATGCTGATATGCTACGCTATTACACATGGAATGCATCATCGAAATCGTTTCAGCGTCGAAAACAAGGAACACCAGTTGAAGGACATCCAAATGTATTTGCTCTAGGTCGCATCTACACAGTACACCTAAATAACGACGAATGTTATTATCTTCGATTGTTGTTGGTGAATGTTCGTGGTCCGACATCGTTTAAACAACTGAGAACAATTGATGGACATCTGTGTGTATGTGTGTGAGTTAAAAACATCTTCCCACATGCCGTAAAAATGACACCAACGTGACCAGGTAATTGGACAGAGCAACGTGACCAAATACCTTGCCAACAAAACCAGACGCAACATCAGCGATTTCTATGGGAATTCATTTAAACTCGGTTTCCACCTAAAGTTCTAATTAATTTGATAATGCAAGCAATGCACTTGTTTGATATAAAAGAATGTTTACGAACAAGATTGTACTTAGTCTATTTTAAATGTTGAAGCCTGTAACATTAATTATATTAACAATTGTATTTTTGATCAAACCAGTCTTTTAAATTATTCACTTGTGTGTGTGAGGCGTGTGAACTATTACAGTTACTCGAGAACGATTCGTATTGGGATAATACTGTCGCGTGTTATTTGGTTCGCGGCCTATAATTTTAATGTTCCGGGAAAGTGAAAACGCAATGTCTCTTAATTTAAGTTAAAAGAGTTTATTTAATTCCAGAAAATGCACAATAATCAGTTTAACACTTTCACTAATTTTAATTGTCACTATTAAAATAAATCTAACCCTTGTCCATAAATTTATTATCGCAATTGTCTTCTAAATCACTTCACTATTACGAAACACACTCCATAAATTTACTATCGCAGTTCTTATCGCGCTCGAATGAATGGTTCCCCCCATTCATTCAGCTCGCCTTTATATAGGGTCTCTACCTATTCACCCATTTCTCGTGCATTGGCGAACGTTCTACGGAGAGGTACCTGGTAGGTTCGAGCAAATTCATGAATGGAGTGACGTCACTTGCAGATGTTGATCATGCTTGTTGCGTTCTCGGGGGTTCGAGTGAATTCATTCGTTGACGTTCTTAACGATGATGAAAACAATTGCGACAGTAGCTCGCAGAATTATTTGTACGTGTAATTATTTGTACATGTAACAATACGCTCAAGAATTCCGTCATATCTTCATCGCCGCATAAAATTCGTCCGTTGTTTGCGATTTTCATAATGACATGTTTTTCCTTACATCCAAAAGATTTGTGGCCGAAATATATGGGTGACATTTCTGAGAATGTTTCGCATCGTGTGCGCTGTGAAACTTTGAATCGTACACTATAAATAACGACAGAAATTCACAATGAGACATTGATCATGATAGAAGACATGTGTTTGTTGATGGCAAATAAAGTATTGTCATGTTTGGGCATGACAGCACCCAATCGTCATATGCGCGATGCATTTAACCACGAGTTACAAAGAGAACAATAGTACGACACTGAAGCATTGGCCGAAACAGTTTGTATAAATGTTTCACAATTAAATCAACAACAAAGGATTGCGTACGGTATTTGATAGAAGCTGTGAACAGTGGATTAAGTGGAATTCACTTCCTTGATGCTCCCGGAGGGACTGGAAAAACGTTCCTTACTTCGTTGCAATTGGCGAGAATCAGATCACAAAATGAAGTAGCTCTAGTGTTGGCTCTATCTGGAATAGCTGCGACTCTGTTAGAAAGCGGACGAACTGCACATTCTGGCTTGAAATTACCATTGAACATGCATATCAACGAAACACCAGCTTGCATCATCGTCAAAAATAGTCCAATGGGGAGGTCCTACAGGTATGCAATGTTTGGGACAAAAGCACGATGGCTCATAAGAGGTCACTGGAGGCACTGGACAGAACGTTGAAATCTTCGTGATAACCAAAACACTTTTGGTGGGGCCATGATTCTGTTGTCAGGTGATTTTCGTCAGACTCTTCCAGATATTCCCCGATCACCTGTTGCTGACGAAGTAAACGCATGCCTAAAATCATCGAATATGTGGGGGCACGTAAAGACACTCCAATTGACAACTAACATGCTAGTGTTTTTGCAACAAAATCAAACTGCAATTGTGTTTTCGAAGCAGATGTTAGACATTGGAAATGGTAAAGTCGCAGTGGATAGTGCGACCGGATCCATCACATTACCCACAGATTTCTGTCACATCACAGACTCAAAGGAGGAGCTTATTCAGCGCGTTCTTTTTGACACAGCGCAACAGTTCAATAACCATAATTCGCTGGGTGAACGGGCCATATTGGCGGCCAAAAATTAAGATGTCCATGATCTCAATGCGACCATTCAGAATTTTCGTCCGGGAAAGTTGTTTTCCTTCAAATCAGTTGACACAATTATAAGCCAGGATGATGTAGTCAGCTATCCCACGAAGTTTTTGAATTCACTGGAATTGCCTGGACTACCACCGCACAATTTGCAATTAAAAGTAAGATGAGTTGTCATCATGCTGCGTAACATTGATCAACCTCGACTGTGCAATGGAGCGAGACTGGCTGTGAAAAAGCTAATGAATAACGTCATCAAGGCAACGATCATAAGTGAAAATATAAAGGAGAAGATGTCTTGATCCTGCGTATACAGATGATCTCAACGGATTTACCATTCGATTTTAAGCGTCTACAATTTCCCATGCGTCTGCCGTTTGCGATGACCATAAATAAATCGGAAGGCCAGTCGTTGGAAGTTTGCGGAATCAACTTGGATTTTCCTGTTTCGCGCACGGGCAATTATATGTCGCGTGTTCGCGCGTCGGAAAACCGTTATGTCTGTTTATTTACGCACCGCAAAACAAGACAAAAATTATAGTTTATCAAAAAGCATTAAATTGATTAACTGTATTGTAACTGTGTCAATATCAAATTGAAACCGGCCAGTATTCTAGGCAAGCTTTATTTGTATATACCTAATCATTGTGACGTGACTATTTTTCACCCAACATAATGTGTAATTAAAAATAATAATTAAAAGAAGAAGCAGCACTCACTTCCAAACTGGTATCACAATTTTTTGTAGACAGTGGATACAGTGGAAATTGAAAATTGGCTCCAGATAACATAAACAAATGATGATGTTGATTTGGTGTGCTGGATAACATAAACAAATGAAAGTTGTACAATTTCATTGCACAAACTTTAGCATTAAATGTACAATTTCATTTATTATCTAAATTCATTCATTTTATTATCAATGTATTGTAATATGAAATTGTTGTTTTGAATTCTTGATGTGACCAGACGACATCAAAGAATTTGCGTTGTTTGTAATTCTCACGACAAACTCCAGACGAAATGTGATCTGAATCAAGTTCAGAATCATCATCATCCATACCTGAAGGTTAAAATCGTATGGAGATTGTCGTGGGAAAATAAGTTCACACAAGTTTTAGCTTTAGTATTTAAGCATATGATATGATAAAATAAAGTTCAGTTGTTAGATACAACTCACAGCGTTTATATTTTAAATCAGAGGTGCAAGTGCCTTTTTGATTTCCTTACATTTTTTGTCTTGCAAATGGGCCAAGTTCAAGTGCTTGGAGCTCATTTGAGGTGATTAGTTAGACAAGTTAGAAGTGCTTGGTTCTAACCGGAACAATAGAAATTAGACCAAGTTCAAGTGCTTGGGTTCTAATAAACATCATAAAACTTCGCAATACAATTAGGCCAAGTTCAAGTGCTTGTGTTCTAATTAATTGTTGATTAGATTCATTCAGTGCGCGCTACAACAGATATCATCAGGTTAATGTGCCTGTATGATATATGTATGATATAAATTATCGTACAATAGTGCTGCTTTGTTGTTCTAATTGCTTTATCACGACACGATAATACTTGGGGCGATGAGCGAAGTTTCAAATCACTGATCGAGGAACTATTAATTTTGAAAATTAGCTCTATATTACTAAAGTCAAAGTGAAGTGTAGTGAAATAGTGTATTGACAGGTCATTCATGGCCTTGTTGCAGTTAAATAAATAGCAATCAGTGAATAGTTTGATTTTGTTTTAAATCTAATTTCTACGGAAAAATTCTCGGACAAAGCCAAAGGAGTTAAGGTAAGTAAATATGTTGTGATGAAAATTTGCTTTCTATTATAGATTTCTTTTGCTTTCTATTATAGACATGATATATCTTTGTCTCTGCTGCGGTATTTTTTCCTTTTCATTTATAGCTTATCTAGCTGAAGATGAAAAGAACAAAAGAAAGCGGAGCATTAAATCGCAATTTAAAAAAGCCAAGGAAGAGGCCAGAAGGAAAAATAAAGGTGCCATTTTAAAGTTTGTGAAAGTTTCTGACGCACCACAGCGTACCCATAAGTCACCAGAGCCTTCCAATATTATTTCTTTAGGTGCTCACCTTTTGTCACAATTCACTAACGATGAGTTACTACAACCGAGTGCAAGTACTTCTATTGAGCTTTCTCGTATTCTGGTATCAGAACAAAGTGAAACACTCACTGATTTAGATTTAGTAGTAACGACATTGGAAAACGGCCTGCAAAATTTGATTCAGTTTTAAGGCTAGTTTTGATATAAGAAGTTCTTGAGGTGTTCAACACTCAGCAGTACCACGCATTGTTCAGTCAGACAAGAACTATGTGAGAGCAACACTATTGTCAACAAGACGCCTAACACGAGATTGGTTCTACCGTACATTGCCAAACGACGAAAAAGTTTTACGTTCTTGGATGGCATATTCACCTTCTAAAGCCTCATTGTTTTGCTTCTGTTGTCGTATATTTGAGGATGTAAATTCATCAAATGTGTCGAAATTTTGCTGCTCCGGAGGGTTTCATACTTGGTGGAAATTGAATCCAGAAGTTGGCAATCATGAATCAAGTGTTCAACATAATAAACATTTGTGCAAATGGAAGGAACTAGAAACAAGACTTCAAAAAAGACAGACAATTGATAAGAAAGAACAAGAAGCAGTCACAAGAGAAACTAAAATATAGCATGAAATTTTGAGCAGAACGTTTGATATTATACAATTTCTTGCGAAACAAAATTTGGCTTTATACAGATACAGAGAAGATGAGGCCAGTGCTAACAGAGGAAATTTTTTGGAATTAGTGGATTTGCTGCCTAAGTACGATCCTGTTCTCCGCGAGCATTTGGTTAGAATCAAAATGGGCCAACAAATTTCGATAACTTATATGTCAGCAGAAATTCAATACGAGTTCATTGAACTTCTAGGAAGAAAAGTTCGTCAAAAGATTATAGCTCGTGTACAAAAGGCTGAATGTTATTCATTTTTGACAGCACTCCAGATTTTTCGCATAAGATCAAACGAGTCAAGTCTTAAGATATGTGGTTATTGAAAATCAGGAGGTTCGAATAAAGGAATCTGTTTTGGATTTCATCGAGATCAAAGATAAAACTGCTAAAGGCATAAGTGAAATGATTTTGAACAAACTCATGGCTGATGGACTTGACGTTATGAATTGTAGAGGACAAGCGTATGATAATGCTGCGACGATAGCTGGAAGGCGCACAGGTGTACAATAGAGGATTAAAGACTTCAATTCTAATGCAGAATTCGGGCCCTACTCAAATGGCTCATTAAACATGGTTTGTATGCATGTAGCTACAGTGGAGGTAAATTCCGTAACTTTTTTCGGCACGCTAGAGCGCTGCTATGCTTTTTTCTGTATCTGTATGAGACGTTCTGATTGTGACTACAGGTAAAGGATTGCAGAGGGTTCAGGACACACGTTGGAATTCTAGGGGCGATACTGTAAATTTTATACGACACCATTTCAAAGAAATATTGATTGTACTTGAAAATCTAACCAAAACAGGGTAGTTTTAATACAAGAACAGACGCAGGAAGCTTGTTAGTGGCAATGCAATCATTTTCTTCTTTAAGTTTTTTGGGTCTCTGGCAGCTAGTACTAAGTGAAGTCAATGATGCTCAGAGCTATTTACAAACTGAGGGACTGAACATACATGAGTGTGCTCAAAAAATATGTGCAATGCAGATTATTTTGTTGGAAGCCGAGAAAAATTTGTGGACGTGGCTTTAACACACGCCAAAACTTTGTGTGAAGACCTTGGAATTACTTGTGAGCCTCGAAGAGGAATTAAGAAGAGTCAGATAATTTGTGACGGAAGTAAAGACGCTGGGTTATTGTATAAAGACGAATTGAGGCGAACCATGTTTTCTTCGATCATTGTGTTTAAGTTTGAAGATGTTTTACCAAATATTGTTATAATGTTGAGAATTTTCTTAACAGTAGCCATCAGTAATGCCAGTTGTGAGAGAAGCTTCTCGAAACTTAAGCTCATAAAAAACTATTTGAGATCAACAATGTCTGCACTGAAATTAACAAATCAAGCTTATCCTGGCAATCAAGCGGGACATAGAAACTGACGTTGAAAGTTGCATATAAGATTTTGCTTTAAAAAAACAAGAAAAGTTAATTTTTGAATGATTAAAATGATTTAAAAATGCTTTCTCGACTTCTAATTGATTTTCTGGTCTTATAATGAAACATCTTATTTTCTCTTTTAATTCTTCGCATGTGGAAGCAAAAAATGATTCACGACTAATTTTGCTTAGTGAGAAAAGAAAATATTGGCACCGGAACATAAGTGCTAATTTATTTCGGTGTTTCACATTACAGTTGCCTTGGTATTTTTAACCGATTCTGCAGCGACATTTTTCAAGTTCACTATTTTATTATTTATTAAGCTCCTATTGCAATATGTCCCAATAAAAGTTTACGCATGAAAGTTAGAAAAAAAACTAGATGATCAAAATAATAGCATCTTTAGAAAAGCGAATTACAAGGTATTTATGTTTGCCTGTCAATCCATTAAGCAACATAAGAACTCTTAATGAGAATTTTCAAATTTAATTTTAGATTTAACTTTAAGCTTTTGCTTATTTTCTGTCGTCCGTCGTGGTGTAGTAGGTAGGAGGCTAGCCGCGAATGCGACAGGTGCTAGGTTCGAACCCCGGTGTAACGAGTTTTCAGTGTCAGTATCTGTTGACGGACTTCCATGCCACTCAGCTGTCACGAGTACTGAGTAAAATTAGATAATAATCAAACGGTCAAGCGTGATGCCGACCACATCACCTACCAAGTACCATTATGGTCATAAAATGAGATGCTCGACCTCGTCTCAACGCAGTTGGTATAATTTCGTCATATGACGACAGAAGGATTATCTCGTTCTGAAAAAGCTCTGAATACAAATCTGTCTCCAAAAAAGGAGGGCGACAAGTCCCCGGTCAGCCCCGGGCGTCAAAAACTCACGCTACGCCACTGACAAATTGAATGATTTAAATCAGTCTCTAAAAGGTAATAACATGCACATTTTAAAACTATTCGAAAAGATTATGGCGTTTAGCAGAAAACTGTATTTGTGCATTAAAAAAATCAAGGAAGATGGCAGTCAGGATTGTTTCCCGCAAGTGAATAGATACGCAACCGCTAATAATTGTGTTATGTCACATGCCTTGACGGCTCTTTTTATGGGCCACCTTGAGAAACTCACTGAATGGTTTTCAAAGTACTTTGCAGAGGACGATGTTGAAAAATTTGTCTGAATCCAAAATCCTTTCAATGCACAATCTTTACTTTGCATGAAGAAGAATTGAAATCTCTTGCGACGGCAGCTTTAAACCAAGATTCACGTCTGCGAATTTAGTAGTTTTGCATATCGGTCCAAAATGAATATCCAACTTTAAGTTCAAAAGTACTCATAAGCCTGATTCCATTTGCAGCAACTTATCTTTGTGAAGCCAGATTTCTAGCTGTAGAAGTTGTTACGAAACTGTTTGTTTCGCACAGCAGATGCTGACAAAACCACCATCACCACGAGTAATTAATTGAAAGCTGATGACGCATTGAATTATAAGACCGAACGATCGGAAATACCACAACCTACTTAATCCACGAAGAAAACTCAATTTAATTTAAAGTAATGATTTGAGCGGATTCGACTGTAAATTGAATACAGTAAAAGCTCCTTATTCGCGCTTCCTTCATTCGCGTTTTTCCTATTCGCGGGTAAAAAAAATGCGACCCTTTATTCGCGACTAAAAATTTCTTTATTCGCGGATCTAAAAAGTACATACATAATACTAAAAGGATTCCAATAGACATCCAACCCAATATCCATTGTAAATGCCGTCAAATAGACTACTAAACAAAGTAAAATGGATCTTATTACAACTTTGCTTAAAGTATATTGTTAAATGATGTCGCCAAGGGCTTTTTCATAAGCTGCATTCGCCGCGATCGCTGTTTTTGAGAATGTAAACAAACAGAATGAAAGTAATCTTATTACTCAATGGATAACGTATACAAGTATTTGCGTGTTTTATTGATTCGTCACTTTTCATGTTTCATTGTTTCGTCTTCAACATTCGCCGCGATTGGTGTTTTTGAGAATGTAAACAAACAGAATGAAAGCAACCTTATTAGTATTATTAGTATATTTGCGTGTTTTATTGTTTCCTTGCTCTGCGTGTTTTATTGTTTGGTCTTGAACATTTGTTACAAAAAGTGTGATCGAGTAACACGTCGCTACCGTTTTTTTTCTAATTTATAATGTCAACCAAAAAAAGTGAGAAACGAGTTTCGACACGAAAAAAATCTGTGTCACCCCTTAAAGTGAAAATAGAAATGCTTGATCGTTTACGCCTCGGAGAATCGTTTGCATCCATATCACGGTAATTATATATCAACGAATCAACTGTACGATCGATAAAAAAATCCGAAGGTAAAATAAGGTCGTCTGTTGCTACAACTTCACTGTCCGCGAAAATTGTTCGTGATCCGGCAATCGAAAAAATGGAAGTGGCGTTGTCATTATGGATCAAAGACCGCAACCAAAAAAGGGTGCGCCTGAGTGGTCCAATGATCCGGGAGAAGGCAAAGCGTCTTTACGCTCATTTTAAAGAACCTGATAGTAGCTGTAGTGGTGAATGTACAGATGGAGGATTTCAAGCATCGGAAGGATGGTTCAATAAATTTAAGGTGAGACAATCACTGCATAACATTAAAATCGTTGGAGAAGCAGCATCTGCAGACACTACTGCAGCAGAACAATATCCAGAAGAATTTGCAAACCTAGTAGCTGATGGAGGATACAAACCTGAGCAAATATTAAATGCAGACGAAACTGCTTTGTTTTGGAAGAGAATGCCAAACAAAACATTCATTTCTAAAAGCGAAAAGTCTGCTCCTGGATTTAAGGCAGCAAAGGATAGAGTTACACTGTTGCTATGTTCCAATGCATCTGGAGATTGTGCCATTAAGCCACTGATGCTTTACAGATCGTTTAATCTTCGGGCTTTAAAAAATCAAAACAAGGACAACCTGCCAGTATTTTGGCGTGGATCCGGAATTGCTTTGTTTCTGAAGTTGAAACTTATTTAAAAAAACAGAATTTAGACTTTAAAGCACTTCTCGTTTTGAACAATGCATCAGGTCATCCTCGCGAACTTGAAACTATGCATCCAAATATAAAAGTGGAATTTTTGCCTCCCAACACGACGGCTTTGCTTCAACGTATGGATCAAGGAATAATCCAGGCCTTTAAGCTCTACTACAACAGACGAACTTTCAAAATCATATTGGATAATATGGAATGTAGTCCTGATATGAATGTAATGGAATGCTGGAAGAAATTTGACATAGCAAAATGCATCGTAAACATAAAAGGATCATTGGAAGAACTGAAGCCACACACGTTGAAATCATGTTGGAAAAAACCGTGGCCTGCTCTGACTGCGGAAAATGACGAAGAATCTGTGCAAGTTCAAAGTTTGACTGCAAACATAGCCGAAATCGCGAATGGAATAGGTCGAGATGGGTTCGAACAGATAGAATCAAGTGACATTCAGGAATTGCTCGAATCGCAAAATGAAGATTTGACTGACACCGACTTGGGGGAAATGTTAAATTCACAGCCAATTGAAGAAGAGGCTTCGAAAAGCACTGGAAACGTGACATTTAATTTGAATAATCTTAGTAAAGGTTTAAGAATGGCAAATGAGCTTTGCGATTTCTTTCTAAACATTGACCCGTCTATGAACGAAGTGTTATTTTTACGAGGCAAATCGCTATTGCAACTGCTGCGTATCAGTCTGAATTGAAGGCGCTTTTAAAAATTGCCAAGCAAGAGAAAATTACAAAATTATTCAAACCATTGCCTAAGCCTTACTCAAAATAATTAATCAAAATGTTCCATTAATAATCAAAATGTTCAAAATTATAATTAATCAAAATAATTAATCAAAAATTTGAATTAAATTGATTTTTTTATAATTCGTCTTTTCTTATTTTGTCACTTAGGAACGTATCCCCTATAATTTCATATAAATCACCATTCCGTATTCACGGTTTCTGTATTCGCGGCATATTCATGGAACATATACTCTGCGAATAAAGAGCTTTAACTGTATTTAATATGTTAGTGCAATTTAAGAAATTAGTTAGGTTAATTTCTCTCCTTCGAATATCAGCCAACTGCCGCCAGTGAGCTCCCTTTTACCAACCGCTACAGTAACCTCAGACCAATAGTCGGCTCTCGATGTACCTACTAATGCAGCTATGACCACCGATAACATGTGGAGCTGCCGAGAATATTGACCGAATTGATAAATTCGTGAAGTAAACTTCAGAAATTCATATAGAGTAGAGCTCCAATTATCCGAACCCCAATTATCCGAACCCCAATTATCCGAATCCCCAATTATCCGAATCGATTTTCGGCGGAATAATAAATATTTAAAAATACTGCGGGGGTGAGACAGGTGGATAGTGTACAGGCAATGCCTACGTGTCGTTACTATAGCAACGACGCGTTAACTATCCACCATTTCTTGAGCATGCGCTCCCTTACTCGCTCCAGTCTGCCTTGTCTGCTTTGCTGCTCTCATCCTGGTTGGTTAAGTTCACCCACGCCTGCGCACCAGAGTATCTATCCGTATCCGAGCATTCGACCGCTACATTATGCTTTCAGTCCAGTCCGTTTTCGTTCGTGTTGACATTGCGTTTAGCGTCTATTGCTGGATTAAGTGTCCGAAATGGGCAAAAAACGTAAATGTGTTGTGCTTTTACTGAGTGCTAACGTGGAAATTATCAATCAGTTAAATAAAGGTGTGCCTGGAAAACAACTGGCAGAGAGATTTGGCATCGGGCCCGCTACCGGGCATTAAAACTAACAGCGCTAAAATTTCAAGTTTTGTAAGTGCATTAGATAGTGAGGAAGGATGTTCATCTAGGAAAGTGATGAACAAAGTGTAGTAATCGAGCTGGCACACTAGCACGCTGCTCGAAAACCTTCCTATCTCATATGCAAAAATTGCAATGGCAGTGTTTCATAAAATATAGTCAATAATCGGAATTTGGTGTACTAAACATAATTCTACTATGCTTCCGGCATGGAAAGAAGTCAGCCAGCATTAAAAATAACCTACTACAACAAAAAAACCCAAAAGATAAGATAAGGAACGGAAAGTATAAATGTGTAAACAAAACAAACAAAAGTGTCTATATCTAAATACCTTTACATTTGAAATGTTTGCAATTAAGATGAAAAATAAACATAAATAATAAATGTGGAACTACCCAGAGAAGATAAATTTAGAAATAATTAAATAGTAAGGAAAAAGCATATATAATAGTTTTGTCAAACTACATACAAACTACAACATATTCAAGAGCAGAACATTGCATGATCTGCCCATGCGCTCGTGCTGTCCGAAAGATTAATGGTTGGAAAGTTTACCATTTAGATGCGCAAATGGAAGATTTGTGCGAAATTGAAAGGAAAGTTTTTGGTAAGTTATCGAAATGTTTGAAGCAACTTGAAGCGCATAATCTTAGCGCGGACTTAGATCATGTTAGTGACTTGATAAAGGGCAATATGCAACTCAGTAAGATAATCGTCGATGGAGTAAATGAAGCAAGATTGCAGATCATGAAAATTTTCGAGCACAAACTCCAAGTATCGGACATCATTCACAGATGTGCGTCGAAAAAAAATTTCAAGAAAAGAGAGACACTTCCTCCACACCTTCGACGTGATCAATACACAAAAACTAGTAATGAGATTTAAATACCGTAAACTCCTCATATTGCTGTATTCCAATTTTTGATTGTATTCGTTGTATGTTGAATAACACAATTGTGCGGAAGAAAAGAGACAAGAATAGAAAACTTAATGGAAATGAAATACTTTTTGAAGTAAAATGATGAGTTAGGGGGATTCCGCTTCTGACCGCGACCGTGATCACGTCGGGGAGAGTGCTAATTCCTACACGGGATGGACGGAACGTCTTGCTCTGGGGAAGAGAGGAATTGAGTAAAAGATTTTTGATACGGAAAGTGGAAAATTCGTGACTTGTGGTCGGAAAGTTTTTTACTGTTTGCGGATCGCGAACGATTGGGAAAAAACGGCTTCGCCTGCATCTATTAGGGGGATTAAGGGATTTCGGTGCTATGGGAAATAAATTAGAAAGAAAAGGAAAGTAAAAGCTAAGCGAATGTGAAATATCCCCAATTGGAATTTGAAAAGTGATTTAAGTATTTAGTTCTGTGGTGTACGAAAGCGAGCCCTCCAACCAGATAAAAGTGATTCTATAGAACGCGTTCCCAATTCGAATTTGTAAACACAGTGGACCTCAAATGCATTTCGATGCGGCTATAATATTAACGAGCGAGTATACTACAAAACAAAAGCAGCGAATTTAGCCTTTTACATGGACCGTGGGTGTTCTATTGTTGTCTTCAACTCTTTAGAGTGTTTTTGAGGCTAGTCGATTTCCTGTAAATTGTGCTACGCGGAAGGACTTATCGCTGAATATCATTTGCGATTTACGAAATTGTGTTTCGGCCTGGGTAGTTGTTTTGGCCACAGAGTGTTAAGGAACCAGCAGCAGAAGAATGAAGTGGCTGGCATGACCCTCACTGACATTTTGTTAACGGTCTTGCGTTGTTGTAAAATATGGGAAGTTCGAAACCGGAATATTGGTTACATGTGTACTTGATTAGTATCATCAGTTTAAATTAACGTAAATTTAAGAAAATTGATATCTTGATTCGTATATTAGAATTTCGAGATGGTAAAGAAACTGCATTTGAACAAAATCACCCTAGCCCACCTCATCTACGAGCGCTCGTTGAGGAGGATGGGTAAGTACCCTTTTGGTTTATTTGTATTTACATTCATTTTATTCTTTTATACCAAAATCTTTCTTTTCATATACTTTATAAATTATTATTGTAATAGCATCTGCGTCAACTTATGTTACTCTAATTTACTACATTTTTTTTTTATATAAAAAAATTTATTTTGCTTCCACAATACTGGGTAGGAAAGGTTCCTACCCAGTATTGTGGAAGCAAAATAAGAGAGGTTGGAATTTGCAATATTTTCATTCGCGTTTGACCGGCGAAGTATGATGAATGGAAATCTATTTGTTATAACGAATGAAAGTAATACTATAGGATTGTAATAATTGTATTCATACACCAGCACAATACAAAATGAATTGACAACACTCTAATACACGCGCGTCATCTCACAGATGACCAGTTCTGTTTTTTCGTCATAAGTTTGATGGAGGGATTGGAGCCTGATCCCCCGCCCTAGTATTCCTCAAGCTCACCAAGCTCAACAGTTCAGTTGCCAGTGTACGTGCGTCCAGTGCAGTTTGCGCGTGTTTTGGCCGAGAGAATCTTACAGATGACACGCGTGTAAAAATGTAAGTTTCTCATAATGCCCGATTTCGGATTTCTACCTTTCACATTTTTTGTTACAATTTTTTGATACCTTGTGATAACAATACTTTTTAGAAATGTGTATTTTCTACCTGATATGCGCATGGTCATCTCACAGATGACACGCGTGTATTCATGCTATTCACAATGAGAACATTTTTTTTCTTCATCGTTCAGATCAATGTTCTGGACTATTTTATTTTGTTATTGGTATGTTTGTTGACTGAAACTGTGTTTTCTTTTTCATAGATTCAATGTGGCGACGAAAAAACTCTTTGATCTGAGTAACCCTGATGACATCTTACAAATTCATTAACTTCTTCTTGATGGCTGCGACCTGAGTGATGATGAACACTTTCAAGAAGATGACCCTGGATCTCCAGCTTCAGGGCCCTTAAACCTTGTTGCTGAAGTAGTTACGTCAGATAGTACTCCACCTACCACCTCATACTTCCATACACCTAAATTACCCACTGTGCATCCCATATTTGTATAAACAAAACTTAACTTATTTTAATCTTTCAATACATACTTATCACTTTAAAGTTTCTTTCCCATAAAAACATTTAAGACCTAAACACACTTACCACTTTAATGCCTCTTTACCCTAACATTCTTACATATCCTATAATTCATCGTCCATAAAATGCCGAATATGCACAAGTGCATGGTAATAAAGAATAAGCATTTGAATTCCTTATCATGCATCGTTAATAAGATGCTGAATACGCACAAGTGTATGGCAATAGAGATTGAGATTGATGGAGATTTGAATTCATATTCTTTAACTTGTTATGTAAACAATCCTACGTGGTTCCCACTTCATTTTTATGAAATAGTTTTTGCTTATCTAAATTGTTGAATATCATATTGCTTGATTCGTGGGAACGAAATATAAACATTTGAGAAGAATCAACTTGTGATTCTAAAAAGACTCAGTTCAATTCAGGCCAGTTGATTTTTGTACGTCGAAGTGACTAGTTAAAATTAAATTTTTAATTCTGCATTGAGTATATTTTCAAATAAATAAAAGTTTGTGTAGTTCTTTTGTTTTTGTTGTTTTTGAAGATCGATACCTTCAACCATTACTAAGTTCCTGAAGAGAAATTTGACACTGATGTAGAAGAAGAGATTGAAGAACGGGAAGAGAACTCAGATACAAGTCAAAGTGATTCGGAAGCATCGACTGACTGTGATGACACTGAGCCTGTTTTTGTTTGTCACCATAAGAAGGGAAAAAAGGTAATTGATTCAATTACATGGAAAAAAACTCCCTTCCTCAGTAAGAAGAGAGGGACCCACAACTTACTGAAAAGACTCCCTAGCCCGATCGGCCAAGGAAAGGGCACAGAAACATTTTTCGAATCATGGGCTTGCTTATTTGACGACAGCATGTTGGAAATTATTGTATCTTTCACAAACTAATATATCGAGGTCGACCTAGAGACGCTAAGAAGACAAACAAAACAGAGGTCAAAGCGTTTATTGGCGTACTCTACATAGCTAGGATACATAAATCCGGGAAGCTGAACCTGGCAGACTTATGGGCTAGTAATGGTTTTGGAATTGAGATATTCCGCCTCACCATGGGTATCAACAGATTCCGTTTCCTACTTATGGCTGTAAGATTCGATGACATGCAAACCAGAGCAGAGCGAAAACCACGAGATCGACTCGCCCCAATCAGAGACATCTTTGAAAAATTTATCAAGAACTGTCAGGTGTGTTATCACGTGGGAATAAATGTCACCATTGACGAGAAACTGGAGGGCTTTAGGAGTAGATGAAACAATACATTCCCTCTAAGCCTGCAAAATACGGCATCATCCTGGCGTTTTTTACACGTGTAACATGGAGATCTACGCAGGCAAGCAACCTGAGGGCCCTTTCCAAGTCAGCAATGAGCCTGTGGATGTCGTACAACGCATGGTTACCCCCTCCGTAACTCAGGCCTAAATATCACTGCCGACAATTGGTTCAGCGACACTACTCTCCTTCACACTCTATCAAGAAATTATGGGCTATCGTACGTGGGGACACTCAAAAAAAAAAAAAAAAAAACAAACAAATGGCAAATCCCAAAAGAGATGAAAGATTTGAAAAATAGAGAAGCGTACTCAAATATTTTTGCATTCAGTAAAAATGGAACTAAGGCTTCATATGTACCTCAGAATAAGAAAAAGGAGAAGAATATGCTTTTGATATCTAGCAAGCATACGAATGGAGCAATCGATGAAGAAAGTGGAGAGAAAAGAAAACCTGAGGTGATTACGTATTATAATCACCATAAAATTGGTGTGGATATGGTGGATAAAATGTCCGGTGCCTACAATGTCCAAAGAGGTACAAGAAGGTGGCCAATGGTGGTATTTTACGCAATTTTAAATGTGGCTGGTATCAACAGCCAAGTCATCAGTCTGGGGAACGGACAAAACGTGCCAACTCGCCGACTTTCCCTTCGTGAACTGGGGAATGAACTCATCAGAAACAGTTGATTATGCGAGTGCAGCTCAGCAGTTTGCCACGCACCATGACCTCACGTCTTCGAGAACTCCTTCCCAATGATCAAATACCACCACGAGCTTCAAGCAACTCAGCAGCTACTGATGCTGGTGGACGCCAGCGCTGCGGATTTTGTTTGGAAAATAAAACAAAACGATTCACCAAATATTCTTGCAAGGAATGTGGCCAATATTCATGTCTGCAACAATGTGCCTTTTCTTGTGCTGATGGATGTAACGTGGGTGTGGGTAATGAAAGTGATTCAGAGTGAAATTTAGGTTTAATTTTTTAAAAGCAAAGGGTTCTTGGTTTTTTTTAGTATTTTTTTTTATTGGTTATTTTCATTTGTTTGAGTAACTTTCCAAGTTCTAGAAATGAGGCTCAATTGTCAATGTGTTCATACATTTTACATTATTATTATGTTCTCTCAAACTATCTTACAAGACTGATAAAAGTTGTGTTCCTAGGTTTACTAGTTGATTTACCTTTTGCAAGCCAGTAATAAGGAATAAAATTGAAACTAAGCTACCGTGGCAACTGTGTTACAAAAATTTAACATTTTTTTATGCACCATTATTCCTGCGTGAATTGCGAAAAAACAATTATACGATTCACTTTTGACAAATAAGTGAACAGTCATCTGACAGATGACACGCGTGTATTTATGTCTGACAAGGGGGCGCGTGTATTGGAGTGTTAAAAATATACCCTTTGGTCTTTCCATTTTGTCCCCTCTGAGCGGGTATAGGACCCGCTACGATGGTAGGCGGTTCACGGAAAATGGGCTAGCCATCGGGCACCCTCCACCTACTTTGCTGTTTTTAGGGGCTCTTGCCGGGTTGAGTGGTCTTCCGCTCGCGTGCCCTGTTTATGGCATAGGGTTATGTGACCCGATCACATAATTCTATGACATAAATCGGTCACATCTATATTTCTCGTTTGATGAGAAGGCTCATGCAACTGATTTCAGGTCCAATTTTATGTGAAAGAGCACTGATATTTAGTGAAAAAAATGGGCATGGTTGATTTTAAAGCAAACCCAGGTTGGCTCCGCAATTTTTTAATCTTGGCATGGCAATCGGGAGTTAGATGTAGCGGGAGAAAAACTGTCTGCCGATAGTTGAGCTGCCAATAGCTTTCTGGAAACTTTTAAAAAGGAAACTAAAGGCTACGATTCGGATCTTGTTTACAATGCCGATGAAACTGGTTTTAATTGGAAGGCTTTGCCTAGCAAAGCATTGGCATCTAAAAGAGAGGAAAGTGCTCCAGGGCATAAGGTCAGTAAGGAACGCGTCACCATTCTCGTTTGTACTAACTCTTCAGGCAACCATCCACCTTTGCTAATGATTGGCAAAGCAAAGTGCATGGATGGATTCGAGTAAATTTCTCGAATAGTATAACAAAGCCTTCAGCTCTGATGAAAAAAAAAGCTTGAAAAAGAAACCGGAAAAGGGGGAAAGGTTCTTCTCATCATCGACAATGCGCTAGCTCATCCACTAGTTGAGCTTCTTGAGAGTGAAAATAGCGAGTTTAAATGCCTATTCCCGCCGCCTAATGTCACTAGTCTACTGTAGCCCATGGATCAGGGCGTGATTGAGTGCACCAAACGACAATAAGACGCCAGTTGCCCCGAAAATTGTTATTGGCTGAAGACAACAACGAATAAATAATTTTACATTCTTATACAAAAATTAATTTGAAAGGCTGTTGCTACATGTTTTTTAATTGTAATTGTTGTCGCGAGTGAACGTGTACGTTCTATTCTTACCTAGTTTTTATAGAGTAATACTAATCGTGATTTGTTAAGTAAAGTAATTTATTCATTAATTCATTATTCCCGTGTCGTTTATTAGTGAGTGTGACCCAATTAGGCCCTAACACGTTAATAAAATTTACTTCCTCGTACCAGTGATTTAGTAGTGCTACCAGAGACTCAATTAACATACATTATTAGATTTACCCAGTTTTATAAACAATTCGTTATCATTAAGCGCAAGCATATCATCGCGTAAATTTGTGTCATTTCAATTTACTATTTTTGTTGACTGTGGAAATTGTGCAAATCGTTTGTTGTATTTTGGTGTCAGATTGCATTCGCATTGATTCGTGATTATTGTTGACTGTGCAAATTGCGTGAATTTGGTTTTGTTTTGGTTTTGGCTTTCACTTGTTAATGATCTTGACTAAAATTCTGAATAATCTGTGTACCAGTTTTAACAATAGTAGATATATAAATTAACTAAATAAATAAATTATTAAATTATATTTATTTATATCTTGGACAATGACCCATAAGTGTGACCTCCCCAATTGAATGGCCTTCGATCATACTTTTAAGTATGTTATATGCAAGAGTTTCTGTTCCCGCTAACTGCACGGTGCTTGCATGGACGCTCAGACAGACTGGTTTCATCGTTTCTTGGAGTCATTTCATTTGTTCAGACCGCCAACACCTTGAACATAAATTTCGAGATTTATATGATCGAATTACTGATCGCATTGATGTCCTCATCAATGAAAAGGAACAGCTAATTGCAAGTCACGTGCAAACGATGAAAGCATCGTTGAGATGGTATCTAGTTTTGATGAGCTTGCGACTGCACTTTCAGGCAGCAATGTCAAGGTCACTAAAGCACTCGAAGCATTCGACTTCCGTCTTATTGCAATGAAAAATCAGATTATAAATCTTCAGCTCCAAAATACCGAAACTTTAAATAAAAACTGGATGGACGAGATACTGAGAGCAACTTACTTCACAACGCAACAAAACGCCTCACAACACTCGAAGCTGAATTGAAGGGTTAGAGAAAAAATTTGCCGCCATGGAGAATATAGTTCATGAACACTGTGCAGCTCAATTAACAGCGAAATGCCCTTCTAGTGTCGTTATACAGGAAATAGGCAATTGCCATTCATGCTACAAAGGCGATAGGCCCATTGAAATACCTATGATCCAAGTTCCAGTAGTCTCTTCTAATTTCAAATTGGGCACAACCTGGTCTTTGGACGACTGGAACAAAGATTAAAGAAATTGGAGTCAGTCAATTCAGCAAATATTCAAAGAACCACAAAAGCCAGCGAAAACATATGGGAGATATTTTACCTTAGGAAAGTACCTAAAAATCTGAATGCCATTGGGTTGCAGCAGAAATTTGAAACGTGTCTGATGATCAAAGGCTGCAAAGTGGAAGACATCCCAAATCGTAAGAAACGAAGGCCATCATTCAAAGTGCTTATTTCAAGGAAATATGCCTGGCTTTTTACTTGCCTCCGAGTCAAAAACGGCGATTATGTCTGGAAGGATATGGTATTCAGCAAGTGGAAATCAGCCAAGTCAACAACCGGAAATAAATACCAAAAAATGTCATCAACGAAACCATCGCATGTCCCTCAAATTAAAAACAAGTATACGTTAAACAAAACTAACCAAGAACTTAACTCTAAGCCTTCTACTAACATAGTTAAAAACCCAATTTCCCATTTAGTTTCAAAAGACACTACTCTTAGTTCCATTGACGTTACCATAGAAAATTCATCCACTTCCCTCAAAAAATAATAGTGCTTCTAGCAGGTTGCTATCTGTAAGTACCACTGATCTGGTGGAAGAGCGTATTTTTCCCACTTAAATAGCAGAAAATAAGAAAAAGTCCACTGAATACTCAGATTCCATCCTCATCTCATACAATTCAACTACCAGCCTCAACAGTAAACTCGAAGAATGAGAAGAGTTCATTTTTAGACCCCCTACTACCACCAGTTGTGAGGGCAACAATCAACTCTAGCAAAGATCTAGAGTCCAAATATCTCCTATCTAGGCTAAGAGATAACAGAATTTACGATAACGTGAGACTATTCCTGGCCTATCTCCACAAAGCTCCTGATACTACGTGTATCGATGGTAAAACAAAAATAAACATTAAAGTTTCAATCTAACGAGAAGGTCTTCCCATTGAAATAGAGACGCTCTGTGGACTTTATTTTAAATACCATGATGAATACGGTATATCTCCAGCCCAAGCCAAAAAAGATCTGGACACTTATTCCTCACACGTAAGCAGCAATTATATATCTTCTCTTCAACGATCTAGAGAGCAACACCAGAAATTTTTTCGTTCCCAGTAAAACCCCACTCAGTTCCAATCGCTTCAGACTCTTTTATCACAACTGTGGTGGTATGAGAGGAAAAATCAATAAACTCTTTCTTGACGCCAAACCATGCCATTTTAATGTTCTTTCCCTGACCGAAACATGGTTGAACAATTCATTTGTAAAGAAAGAGATTCTTGATGGAAACTGGACTATTTAGAGGGACGATACAGATTATCATAGCACTGGACACAGCCGGGGCGGTGGCGTTCCTATTGCTGTGCATAATTCATTTTCCAGCAGCCTGGTCAGCACAGTTCCAAATCAATTTTATCAATATAAAATCGTCCGCATCAAAGTGGAGAAATCGGATTTATACGTTGGTGTTTTTTATATTCCACCTTAATCAGGTGAGATAATCTACAATGATATGTTTAATGTGATTTCTTCACTGGCTGCTTCCATCAAGGAAGAAGACAAAATTATCATCTCTGACGACTTCAATCGCCCTAATTTGTCATTCATGGTCGACGAAGCTGATGGTGGTCTTCTGCCAATAAATCTTTCGGACGATATTGACTTCGAACTTATTAACACTTTATATGGTAATGATTTGCAGCAAATTGTTTCGACTCCCAGCCAATACGGTAATTGGCTAGATCTGATATTTACAAACGCATACGACGACGTAGTGGTCAATCCGACTGGTGATACAGCTATTTTCTAATAGCCTCCACCATTCTGCACTTTCTGTTGAGCTGTCTACTACCGATAAAGCAAACCAGCTATCTTACAATAACAATATTGTATACGACTTCTATAATGCTGACTATGATGGCATAAATAACTATCTTCGTCAAATTAACTGGTCTGGTACTCTTACAAAGTTAGGTGTAGACGATGCAGTAGCTCGTTTTTACAAGATTTCCTTGGGCACCGTTGAAAGACACGTACCTAAGATAAAAAAGAAGAACTAACTCTCTGGGCCTTGGCTAGATAGCGAGCTCCGTTACTTGCGAAATCAAAGAAATAAGCTTTATAAAATAATTCAATGAAGATCCAATGGGAACCATGAGATGAAATTCAAATATGATGAGCTGGCGAAGGAATTCCAAATTAAATCCCGGGAAGCATATACATCATATGTTAACACAATTGGTGAAAATATTATTCGTGATCCAAAGAAATTCTTTGATTTCGTAAATATAAAACGCAAGTCTCATGGCTTTTCTAAATTCTTGATATATCAGGAATCTAGCTCTTCCAACCCAATGGATATTTGTGAATTTTTTGCCAGCCACTTTCGATCCATTTATTCTACAACCAGCTCTTCGTACTATGCTCCTCTCTCGGATCTAAATTCAGACGCTTGAATTAAGGAAATTTTTATTTCAAAAGATGTAATACTTAAAGCAATAGAAGATCTTGAGCTCAATAAAGGACCTGGCCCTGATTTACTCCCTCCTATCTTTTTATTAAACTGCAGAGAGCCATTGATCTTACCCTTATATATCCTTTTTAACAAATCCCTTGCTGCTGGAATTTTCCCCTCATCTTGGAAATCATCACATTTGACACCAATATATGAAAATAAAGATGAGGGGTCGGTTGAGAATGACAGAGGTATTGCTATTTTATTAGCTACACCAAACCTATTTGAAAAAAGAGTCTGCTCCAAATTATCTCCCATTATTGAGCCACGGCTTAACGATCAACAGCATGGTTTTCGTAAAAATCACTCGACCACAAGTAATATATCCGTGATGGTGTCTAGCATTCTCTGTGAAATGGAGTTGGGGCACCAAATTGACGCGATTTACACTGATTTTAGTATAGCGTTCGATCAGGTCAACCACGAAATCCTAATACACAAGCTTAAAAGATTCGGAATCGGTGGTTTGTTATTGAACTGGCTTGGCTCATATCTCCATAATCGGACTCAAAATGTTAAATTTCAAGGTTTCATATCCAAAAAAATAAATGTTGGCTCCGTGCACCACAAGGCAGCCATCTGGGCCCTCTCCGTTTAACATCTTCATTTCTGATCTTTCTGAGGTCTTGTCGGATATTCCTCATCTTTTCTACGCTGATGATCTTAAGCTTTATCATGTAATAAAATCCCAACAAGATACATTATTCCTTCAAAACAAAATCAACTCCCTGTTAGAATGGTCCCAAATTAACCAACTCTCCTTGAACTTTGAAAAATGTCAAGTTATAAGTTGTTCACCGAAACGCTTAACTTTAATCAACAATTATCATCTTTACCATCATAAACTTAGCCGGGTGGATATCATCGTAGACCTTGGTGTCACTTTGGACAGAAAAATGCGTTTCCTTGGTTTTATCAAAGCTTGATCTAAAGCATTTGAGAATGTATGGGTCTCTAAGACATTATTGTTGTAATAGAGCAGTTTGTAAAATTTATTATTTTTTATTTAAATTATTTGATAGTCTTATATAAAATTTAAATTTTATTTTTATGTCAAATTTATATATTTTATATTTTATATATTCAATATAAATAAAAATGCTCGATTCGGTGCAGGCAAAGGGTTAAAGCAACTTCCTGCATAATATAGACCAGATCTACTAAATTACTACATAACCAGCAAACCATTTCCATATAGAAAATTCTACTATGACTTGAAAGTATGTAAAATACACATTCTCGCATTCCGCTCGTCGTAATCCTAGACATACAAAATATACATTTACACTCATAGAATTGTTAGTAACAACTCTTATCAGTGAACAAGCTACTCAACGCAACTTGCTATTACATGCATCCCATCCGCGGATGCACATTTACATTCAGGCGTGTCGCACGAACCATTTAAGCTCTACAACCTGCCTCTATACATTTGCGTGCAGTTTGTATTGATCACATAATGACAATGTTCGACCCAAACAGCTACAACAACATCAACAGCATCCAGATCTAGAGAGTTATGGTATGCTATTGCATCCTACACAGCAATGATGCTCGTCGCGATCATGGGCTTGAGCTGAGAACCTGCCGCGAGACATTTGAGGGGGAGTCTGCTTGGAATTGCCAACGCGCGTGGTGGCGAGGAGTGTATGTGCAGGGCTTGAGCGAGCAAGTTAGCTCAGCTGGGAAAGATTTCGAATGGGAATACAAGATAGGGAAGGAGAATTGCGGTAGAATTATTGAAAGGCGAAGTGAGAAATAGGGAATTTGGAGTGTGACCGTACATGGGATATGTTGCAAAATCGCGACTCGTTTAAGTTTTGTGTGGAAAATCGAGCTTTTCACCGGAATTAGACGCGAATTCGTAGACCTCGAATCGTCTTTGGGAAGCAAGAAGTCGCCCTGCACGCGATCCGCTAGGAGGAACGGTCACTCGGCCGTCGATTATCGAACGGCAAGACGGACGGTGCTTGCTGGGATATCGTATCGTGTCTATCTTCCAGTTCAAAAGTTATCACCATATTCTGGCAATAATTTTTAAAACTGATGATTATCCTAAATTTTGTTTTGTTTTGTGCCCCATGCCCAGTAATTTAGAGGATACCTGCATCGTTATCGAGCGCTCGACGGACTATCTGGGGTAAGTACCCTTTTTATACATTTAAATTTTTATATGCTTTTACATTTAAATTTGTCGAATAATTCAATATATTTGTCGAGTAATTCACGTCCTGCAAAAGCTGTTGTCAAAGAGGCTCAATAATTTTTTTTTTATTAACTAGTCTTTGTTAGCTCTCTGAATAAAACGACTCTCCCAAGTTAAAAGACATTTATAATTTTCTTGGATTCTAATTTCTAGTTTACATTGCCCACCATTGAAACGTATACTCCTTTGGTAACTATTTGCCTATAGTCACAAAATAAAACAATAATTTTGAAAAATTATAGAGTAAAATAAACTGGTGATGATTAAAATATGAAACCCTGACATAGCTATTATAATTATTGAATTATTAGTATGGATTATTAATATTATTAAATTATTCTTATTCTCATATATTTGGAACAAACAACAAATTTAAAAAAAAGAAGTAACAAAAGTAAGAAAGTAAAACATTCAGGAAATAAAATAAACTAAATTGTAACTTTCTTCTATGATAAGCAAAAAAATCAGACTTTGTCTTTATATTATTATATAAATAAAAGAAAAAACATGTCTAGTTAAGGGAACATATTCGGTCTTTCCATTTTTGTTCCTTTGACCGCGTATAGGACTCGGTAAGGTGGCAGGCTCTCACCACTAAACATGAGCCAGCCGCCGGGTAAATACTAACCTCCTTTGTTTCAGGTGATTTCGCGGGTTGAATGGCCCGAGCAAGGTGCCTCTTTATGGCATAGGGTTATGTAATCGAATTAAATAATTCTATGGCATAAATTGGTCTCCGGGGTACTTCTCCTCTGATGGGAAGGCTCATGCAAGTTATGTTGTATGAGTTTTCCACTCAGAAGGGAAATATCTGGCCACTGCAATATTAATGGATTTTGATCCGGTTGGGCAGGTGCGAGGGGGCTCCATCACCACCTGGTTGCCCCTCTCTTATTTGTGGGCCATGAGCCTCGTCGGGTAACAACGAAGTTACCATAAGTCCGCCTACTTTTACTTGTTTCACTTGTTCTCTGAACAAGTCATTTCCCTTTGGTATGGTTGCCTACATTTTTTTTTGCGACTTCGGTTGCCTTTCTTTTTCGACCCCGGAAATTCGTGAATGCGAAATTCTTTGCAGTGGGTCCTTGTGCTGGGGGAATGAACCCACCCCACGACACCGCAATGATAGCCTGCCAGCGTATTCTCGCGTCCCCAGACAAGGGCATTCTCGGCGGATATCTACACCTTCTCCTGCCGAGGCAGCAGACCATCGCTGCAGTCCTTTACGGACTTTGAGAAATAGCTATTCACTACATTATACCTTTCTTTAGTTCGTCCTATCGTTGAATATGCTTGTCTTATCTGGGACTCGAGCTTTAATGTTCATACCGACAGAATTGAGTCGGTTCAAAAACAATTCGTCCTTTTTGCGTTAAGATCATTATTTAATCCGAAAATTTTTTTTAGATTCGCCATCATATGAGCATAGACTTTGGATCCTAAATATATCAACGCTGGCCTCTAGAAGATTTATGTTTGCCTGCTGCTTTGTGTTTGATATCCTTAGAGGCACTATTGAAATACCATTCCTAGTTGACAGAATTAAGGTCCATGAGATATCGCGATTCACTAGACATTCGCGTCTGCTGATTGAAGAGCGACACCATACAATTTACGCGGATAACGAGCCTGTAAACAGATGTTGCAAAGCTTTTAATTCACTAAGCACACTTTACTCTCCAACCATCTCCAGATCCGATTTCAAAGCTTTATTATTAAGCACCTTATCCTCCGAACTCCATCCCTCAAACTTAGACTAAGAATGATATTTTATTTTACTATTCATTATATTTTATTATTTTGGTTGGTCTGTCCGTGGTAGAATTTGTTAAAACTGCCAAGGAAATTGCGAGCTGTTCAGTGTTGATGATGTGGAGTAGTGGCTTCAATGTGATAAAGACGACCAAGGGTTTCAGATTATGACAGACGATGAGATTGCAGAGAGTGTCATGAACGAACAACAAGATGATACCAACGACAACGATGAGACCGGGGAAGAAACCGAGGGTGAAAATGCTCCCAGCCACGGAGAACAGTTTTTGTGGTTTGAAAACGACTTAAAGTGGATGGACGGCAACCGGAATGTGACACAGTACAACTTTGAGCCATCAAGTGCTTGTGGGCCCTCGCCCTTCGGAAACGTTTTACTACGTCAAGGCAACGTACTCTCCTCAAAATGTTCAAAAAATAAATCCTGTGACCACAGTATGTTTTCAAGAGAACTACATATTATAGTATGTATGTATGTACATAACACTTATCATTTAACATTTTATGTACTGTAGGGTTCATAATATATGTATTCTATACGTTGTTTGCAGTGTAGTTACACTAGAGTAATTAATGATAATGCGTAGAGTACCGGAAACAATCTCTTTTTCTTTAAAATATACCCTTTTTATCCAAATTTTTGGCTATCCGAACGGGGTCTGGTCCCAATTGATTCGGATGATTGGAGTTCTACTGTATATTCACTATAAGAACGAATTTTCAAGGAAACCGCACAATCGAGAGTTGCCGCCGAAATTTGAAGCATTAACATCTATGATGAAAGCGAACCACAACCTCCCAACAATTAGCCAAACCTTCAACGCCCTCCCCTCAACCTCAACTCCAAATAATCACTGCATCCGCATTAACGACAGCCGCAACACAACATCGCCACGTACACAAACCTTAAATAAAGGAAATGGGTATACGCTGGAATCGGAAGACAGTGGAGACTTTCCAATAACCTTCAATAGAAGTGGTTTGAGTCCGAGATAGCCTCAGCTAGTTATTCTTCGCTACACTATAAGAAGTTTCACTTTAACGGAAACAACATTTCAAAGCTGGCAGCATTTGCAATGCAAAAGCGTGATGACCGGGGGCTGGCCGTTAACTGGCGAGATAATAAAAGCAACGAGTAACCACCGATTTCCGCTCTTTCATCTAGTTTTGCTGGACTAAGCACATCGTGGAAGAAGTATTTTTGCCAAGGCATCATCAGAGGAATCATTTCCACAAAAACATTGTGGGAAGAAACATTTTCATAAAGACAAAATGGGAAGAATTATTTTCGCAAGGACATCGTGGGAAGGATTATTTTGGCAAAAACATCAAAAGGAGAGTAAAGGGGCCCCGAAGAACAGGTCGTTAGCCAGGTTGTTTATTTCGGTGTTATAATGAAAAAAATACAGTATTTTGTAAAGTCAAAGCAATGCCGATACCGAAATGTAAGTCGGATCGATTTAACATGTGTTGTGCGAATGAAGATTTGCTTGAAACACAAGAAGTCAGAATGCTATGAGGGGTTTCTATCCGTGAATGCATGAGAGTTGTCTATCTTATAAATGCATGACAGTTGTTTGTCTTATAAACGCATGAGAATTACGTATTCGTTGTTTACGTTATTAATATCTGTGGTGACATGTATGAGGAGATATAGTTCCTGGAGGAATGAGACTGGATATTGCGGGTTGCATGGAAATGCGATTGGCATTATCAGTTGAGTTGATTAATTAAAAAGTTTATTAAGTGAGTGTTTTCGCTGAGTGTTGTGTGATGTACGAGTAGCGTAGATTGAAGTGAGAGCACAAGGTGGAGGATAGTGACCGTCTCGTCTAGTTTCGCGTTGTTCGTATTTTTTTAAAAGTTAGTAAAGGCAAGATACGGGAGGGAGGGTGTTTCCTCCTCACTGATTTGAGGGTGTCGGTTTTCCTCCTCATCAGTCCCAGTGGCTAGAGGATGGGTTTTTCTCCCTGGGCTAAGAGACGGGTGTGCCTCTCTAAATAGCAAAGATGTCGCTGAGCGGTTCCCCAGCGAATCCTCTAAATAACGTTTGAATAACATTCGCATGAGACGATCGCCACCTCCCACTTTTTGACAGTAGTTTCTCCGTTCACATACTCAGGGGTTTCCCTTTTGTTTTAGGATGATGCAGTTCAGTCATCGGCATCGGGAAGTTTCAGCGGCATACATTTTTTCGTTTGTTTGAAATGTCATTACCTTTATATGTTCGAATAAAGTTTTCCGTTCAATTTTTTTTCTTTGTCATTCAAGTAGTGTTGTTTTATCTTAGTTTTTTTTTAAATTTTATTAATATATTATTTATATACATTATATTTTCTATGTTCCGTTAAACATAAGAAAAATATTTTAATTCGAACCAGAGTTTCTTTTTTTGAATATAATATTAACATTAGTGGAATTCATTTGCTATAAAATTGTGTTTTAGGTCGAGCTCGAAGTGATTTTGCTAGCTCAACCTTATTTGTGGACACTGACTGGCGGTGGTGAAACAAAGTGCGTTCCTGAGGTCGCCTCGAAGGCGAGATAAGTACATGAGTGGCGGTGGTTCTCTGTGAATTAGGGTGGCAGAGTGTAGGTAAGGAAGTAAAGTGGCTGAATCCTGTGGGTAACCTCTGCAGTCGGAGTTAGGTTTGTGACAAAATTTTGGTGGTGGTAGTGAGGGCTCAAGGAAAAGCTACCGGGAGCCAGGTTTTTGTTTAACGAATCACCAAGGGCCCTTGTGGCAAAGTGAGTGGCGCTGCCTACGTCCGACTCCGGACGAACTTAACCGAGTCCGAAGGCCCGTCGGAGCTCCTTGAACAAGAGTTGTCGCATCAGTAATTTTTTCCTGCTAATAATTGGCACCGAAGGTTCGATAGTTTTATTGCGGAGAAGCTGACTCAATCCTCGGAAGGATTGAACGTTCGAGTCAAGTCGAAGTTGTATTCAAGTCGAAGGTGAAGTGATAAATAAGAAACTGTAAAATGTGAACTATTACGGATGCTAACAATTTCGGAGGTGATATATGGTAAAGGTGCTTTTGCAATAAATTACTGGAGTAAGGGGTGTTGTGAAGTTTACGCTGAATCGTACAATAGGGTAAACTATAAAGAGTGAGTTTACTACAACTTTTTACATACTGGAGAAAAAGTGTGAATATTATTGTTTTATTGTTTTTTTTTTCTCTCTCCGTCTCACGTCAGTTCTCACGACTTCTCATCCCGCGTCGAGTTTTGTCGTGGGATGTCTAAGGCGAGTGGGACAGAGCCGCATGGTGCGTGTGAAAGTTCGGCTGCCGGTGGAAGGAAAAAACTTAAAATTGATTTTTGAGATTGCTGGCCCTTCGCCCTGTGATTTTTGTTCGGAATTAATTTAACAAATATAACAAAGTTTAAAGCGGTAGACGGGAAATCATTACATGTGAAGGACGTATCAATAACGAACATACTCATGTCAAATCAAGTGAAGTCGTTTCGGTATTCGATACCGCTTGTATGCTACAATTGCTATGAATCTGGTTACGCTTCCATACGATGCCCAAAACCACAAAGTAGACCAAAATGCGAAAAGTGTGGGCAGACATTGTATAAGTTATCACGTGTAACAACCAAACATCCAATTTACACGCGCGGGCTAATATTTTCTGACGCTAAAGGTAAGCTTACAAACCGAAAAATCGATCACGGGAAATGCAACTACAACGAAAACGTGCAATTCAGGTGAATTGCACATTCATCAAAAAATGTAATTATTAATTGTAACTAATTTCAAGCTAAGTTTTGATTTGAGACTTCAACAAGTAAAGACGGCTTCAAGCCCTTAAATATATTTTTTAATCAAATTAATCATTTGAGTTTTAAGCTTATACGTCAGAGCAATGTGGGAACGAAACGACTCGCATCAACAAATTTGTATGTGATAGAAAAAATTTTACCACGAGCTTTCGACTGACGTGGACGTGTGCTTTACTCCGCCGACTTCTAACACTCTTTTTACGTGTTTGCTCGAAGTTTATCCTAACAGCGTCGGTATTCTTACAACTCGGTAGTCATATCAATCATTTTTCCAAACAGTGCGCGAGTGTATTTCCCTCTGTTTTTTTAAACATTTCAACTTTTCCGTGCGCTTAAGTAAACAATATTCATTTTCTTTGTTCGGAAGCTTGCGGAGCCGTATTCTGTTCTTGACTCAAGTGCTCTTCTTAGATCTTAGAGACACCTGTTGTTCTTTTTATCATTTGAGCTTCTTACCTAAGACTCAAACCGGATGTGCATCGAGCTTGCTGCGCTGCTTTCAACTTTTGTAGTGCCACCTGTATAATTTTCTTTTCCTGCTTTATCGCGTATTCGTGGTCACCTTATACTCCTACCTTAGTGTATCTACGCCCTCAACCAATAGTATACTAGTTCGCTATTGTTTAGCGGTTCGTGCTAAAGGTCTGTGGCGCTGCCGTCGCTAGCGATCAGTTTTTCAGCGAGCACCAACTTCACTCGAGTCGAGGTGAGAATGATCATCGGAAATCGATCATTAAGCCAGCAACCATAATCGAGACAACGACGACCATCGAAATTATTTTACTCTTCAATCATTATCCTTTGTGTGAAAAATAAAGTAGTTGTTTGCGTGTACAATAGTCGTTATTCCCACTTATTCACCCAACTGCAACACCCCGACAACCGACATCGCACAATTGGTGACCCACGTACGTGAGTTTAGCAATGGCCGAAGATAATTTCCAGGACGCGGTCAGCGGCGCCTTCGGCCAATCATCCACAGCGTCAACTTTTCCGGCGGAATCGTCCGAGATTTGCGCCGTTGCAGTAAAATTTCCACCGTTCTGGCAGAGTGAGCCCGAGTTATGGTTTGCCCGAGTAGAGGCATTGTTCCGGACGAGCAAGATCGCGGGGGACCAAGCACGTTTTGACAGGATTGTGGCGGAATTGGACATGGCGACTATCTCACAAGTGGCTGATATCGTTAAGACCCCACCCGAATCAGGTAAATATCTGGCGTTAAAATCTAGGCTGCTATCCGTTTTCGCGCCTAAAGATCACGAGCGACTCCACCAGATGCTCTACGGCTTGGAGCTAAATGATTAGCGCCCATCTCAAATACTTCGTAAGATGCAGTCAATCGCGGGAACCCTAGTACCGGAATCCATGGTAAAAACCTTGTGGCTGCAACGACTGCCAGCAAACTTCCGCGCCATCTTGGCAGTTTCAGCCGCTGACAGCATCGAGAAGCTCGCGGACGCGGCGGATCGAATCGCAAGCGTTGAATCGACGGAGGTAGTCGCTAGCATCCTGCGCCGTACAGACGGGCAATCGAACGAGGGCCCAGACAGTGACAGCTTCAGAGAGCAAATAGCGGAGCTCCGTTCCGAGTTTAAGCGGATGCAGTCCATTCCAACCGGGGCAGCGATTGCCCAGTCCAACACTTGCCATTGCACCTCGCGACGTAAGACACCCGTATCGCCCAGGCCGGACCGCGGCTGGTGCTATTACCACGAGCGATTCGGCGACAGAGCAAAACGTTGTCGCTCGCCATGTGCCTTTCGGGTTTCAGCGCCGGAAAACGCATTGAACCACTAGACGGGCAGGCGACGGCTGGTGGTTCCACAATAAATCGCCTATTGATCTACGACCAAGGCACGAAATTGTCATTCCTCGTCGACACCGGTGCGGACGTATCCGTTATTCCCGCTTCAACATTTAGGTGCAAACGGAATTCATCTTCATTCAAACTGTTCGCCGCCAACGGCACACCAATCGACACTTTTGGGAGAGCGACGTTGAACCTGTCACTCGGGTTCCGGCGAAAATTTCGTTGGAGCTTCTACGTCGCTAAAGTATCGCGACCAATTTTAGGGGCCGATTTCTTGAGAGAGCACGGACTCCTCGTCGACCTTAAGAACCAGCGTCTTACCGAACCCGGCTCACGCGGATCAGTTCGGGGCCTCATTCATCAGCACCCTCACCACTCCATTTCAACGATAAGCGCTAAAACGCGGTTCCACGCGCTGCTGAGACGTTTTCCCGCCTTAACCAATCCTGCCGCCAAATGCAAACCAGCCGACCACGACGTCCGACACTTCATAACCACGATAGGCCCACCTGTAGCAGAACACCCGCGTAGGCTCAACAGCGAAAAACTTAGAGCCGCTAAAGCGGAGTTCAAATACCTGTTGGAGCGGGGTTACTGCCGACCCTCTAGTAGTCCTTGGGCGAGCCCGCTTCACCTCACCCGCAAGAAAGACGGTTTGTAGCGACCTTGCGGGGATTACCGCAGACTCAACGCGGTCACAGTGCCTGACAAGTACCCGATGCGCCACATTCAGGACCTTACAATCGAGCTGGCCGACAAACGAATATTTTCCAAAATTGACTTATACAAGGCTTTCCATCAGATCCCCGTCGAGGAAAGCGACATACCGAAAACGGCAGTCATTACGCCGTTTGGCCTCTTCCAGTTTACCGTAATGACTTTCGGTCTGCGTAACGCGGCACAGTCCTTTCAACGCTTTATGGACAGGGTACTTTTCGGCCTTGAGTTCTGCGTGTGCTACATCGACGACATACTGGTCGCCTCAGAATCAGAGGAGCAACACGTCGATCATCTACGTCAAATTTTTGAGCGCCTGGCGAAATATGGCCTACTACTGAATGTGGCCAAGTGCGAGTTTGGAGTCCGGGAGGTTGAATACCTGGGCCATATGATCAACGAGCATGGTGTCTCACCGCCCCCGTCACGAGTAGAAGTGATCCGCAACTTCAAGAAGCCCTCCAACGTGAACGAGCTTCGCCGTTTCTTGGGCACGATTAATTTCTATCGCCACTTTATATCCAACGCCGCCAGACTACAGGCTCCGCTAAACAGGTACTGTGTCGGAGCAAAGAAAAATGACAGAACTCCTATTGAATGGACATCGGAAACGGAAGAGGCATTCCTCAGGTGCAGGAATAGTTTGGCTGACGCCACCTTGCTAGTTCATTTCAAAGCAAATGAACCACTCAGACTTACCACAGACGCTTCAGATGTGGCAATAGGAGCGGTGCTTGAGCAGCGGCAGGGAGAATGCTGGCTGCCCCTCGCCTTTTTCCAGAGAAAGCTGTCCGTCTCGGAAACCAACTATAGTGTATACGACCGCGAATTGTTGGCGGTTTACGATAGCATCCGCCATTTCCGCCACTTTTTGGAGGGCACACAGTTCCACGTACTAACAGACCACAAACCGTTGGTGTACGCGTTCAGGCAATCAGCCACGAAAGCTTCTCCTCGTCAGCTGCGGCATTTGGGTTTTGTGTCGCGATTTCGCACGGACATCAGACATATACCGGGCTCCACCAACGAGATGGCAGACGCGTTATCCCGAATTGAAACAATCACAATGCCAGCCGGCATCGACATCGAACATTTGGCCAGAGAACAGCGGGGTGACACCGAACTCCAACGACTATTTGACAGCAACGTCACTTCGCTCAAACTACAAAGGATGGTTGTTGCCGGAAGCACGGAATTGATAGTAGATGCGTCACTGCCACACTCGCGCCCCGTTGTGCCTTCGAGCTTGCGAAAACAGATTTTCGACGTTTTCCACAATCCGTCGCATCCAAGTGGACGCGTCACCCAGAGAACGATAGCAAAAAGGTTCGTTTGGGCCAACATGAGGGGAGACATTCGCGTCTGGGCTCGCAACTGCTTGCCATGCCAGCGTTCGAAGGTCGGCCGTCACCAGAGGAACATCGTACAAACTTTCCAATTGCCAGAGGAGCGGTTTCAACACATCCACCTGGATATCATCGGCCCGCTAATTCCCTCACAAGGATTCAAGTATTGCCTGACAATGATTGACCGGTTCTCAAGATGGCCCGAAGCAGTTCCACTGGTGGACATAACAGCTGAGTCCGTCGCCCGCGCCTTCTTCAATAACTGGGTTTCGCGATTTGGCGTGCCTCGCACGATCACAACGGACCAGGGCAAGCAGTTCGAGTCGTCCTTGTTCAAGGCGCTGACCGCATTCATGGGTTGCGAGAAAAACCGGACGTCGCCGTACCACCCGGCGTCCAATGGGATGATAGAAGGCTGGCATCGCACGCTCAAGGCCGCCATAATGTGCCACGAAAGTAACCCGCAGTGGCCCAATGTGCTCCCTACTGTACTTCTCGGTCTGCGAGGATCCGTCAAGGAGGACCTGTCAGCCTCTTGCGCGGAGTTGCTATATGGCACAACGATTTCGTTCCCCGGAGAGCTTTTGGTTCCTCGTAACACCACGTCAGAGCCCCACGAGTTCCTCCTCAGCCTACGGGACACCATGAGCAAGCTTCGCCCGGTTCCGCCGCAACATCGCAACACACGCTCAACTTTCGTCAATAAAAACATGTCGTCCTGCACTCACGTCTTCCTCAGAAGAGACGCCGTCAAGAAGCCGCTCACGCAGCCCTACTCAGGCCCACACAAGGTACTCGAACGAGTTTCCAATATCGTTTACGCCATCGACGTCAACGGACGTAAAGTCATCGTCTCGACCGAGAGACTCAAACCCGCTTTCACCGAAGCTGAACCTTTTCCATCGCCCGAAGTTCGCGATGGCACACCTGCGGCTCCTGCCCGAGTGATCACAACATCCGCACCAGCCCTACGTCGCATCCTACCACCAATCAATGCTCCACCGACTTCGTTGAGAACATACCCGCCGAGTAGCAAGCTGGCCCCGCTTGCATTTCAAACACCGGTTCAGCAAAACGGCACCGAAGTTTCCATCAACCGCTCCCAGCCCTAGCTCCAGGCTAAGACTCGGGATGCGGCTCACTTCTCAAAAGTCCTCAACAAATAACAACATCGCGACGTTCCAGCTGCCAGCAACACGATGACATGTATGCTGCCAGCGTCACTCGGAGGGGAGTACTGTGGCGCTGCCGTCGCTAGCGATCAGTTTTCCAGCGAGCACCAACTTCACTCGAGTCGAGGTGAGAATGATCATCGGAAATCGATCATTAAGCCAGCAACCATAATCGAGACAACGACGACCATCGAAATTATTTTACTCTTCAATCATTATCCTTTGTGTGAAAAATAAAGTAGTTGTTTGCGTGTACAATAGTCGTTATTCCCACTTATTCACCCAACTGCAACACCCCGACAACCGACATCGCACAGGTCTGCTATTTTCGGTTTGTGTTTGCAATTACCAAGAGTGCTTACGTTTCATATACTTTGCACATATCTTATATTGTGATCAATTCTTGCGAATTATTCGTAAGTCTCTTACTTTTCCTTTTTATTGGACAATTCTTTTTTTTGGACATTATTTTATTGGACAATTTTTATAATTATATTTATTTGGTCATTATAATCTTATAATTGAGCATGGCAAATTGTTTGCCTCCTTCCTGCATTGATAAGCAGGACAAAACACCCATAATTACATGTGGTGGCCTTTGCGGTCTGACATTCCATGCAAAGTGTGCAGATTTATCCAACGCGATCGCGGACAGCATTAACAACCCGAACTTCAGTCTTTATTGGCTGTGTCCGAAGTGCCGTGGTTCTCCTATGTTATCACTCGTGGATAAGTTGAACCAAACGCGTACAATAATCGATAACCTAGTCATTGGATTCAATTTGCTGCGCGACCAGCTGGACTCAGCGCGGGAAGAAATATCTTTTCTTAGCCAGCATGCCCGAGTTGATCTGCCTCCTTCATCGACTTCCGATGTAAACCTTACTGGCCCCTCAAGTGCGGCCAACACGACTTCAAATGATGTGAAACCTAACGTCATAAAAAGAAGCAGACGGGCGCTTCAATCTAACGGTTCAACCTCTGGAGCATCATCGCCATCCCGGAACAACACTGAAACTTTAAGTTCGCCTAGAGTTGCAGCGAATGATAATTCAATTAAACCTGGCAACCCACTGCGTGCTATTTCGCCGCCCTTACAAATCTTCATATCAAGATTGGACTATAACACACCGGTTGAAGACATCATCAATCACATCAAGTTTAAATTGAATTTTATACCTGATGTGCTCCAGTGTACGAAACTCACTCCAGACGGGATGACAAACCGTTTAATTGCTTCATACAAAATCACAGTTCCAGCCAATCTCAATTGCCTGTTGGAAAAAGAATTTTGGCCTCCTGGAGTACTGGTAAAACAGTTTTCTGCCAATCAGAAGCGTAGCAACACTGTGTCCTTTCGTAACAGGAGAAACAAGAAATACGCCTCGCACCTCATTGCATCGAAAACTTTGTACAATTTCATCTTTGTCCTGTTATTATCAAAATGTCCGTGGTTTGAGGACCAAGACATCTGAACTTCGTATCTCTTCAATTATATATCCGCATCAGATTATCTGTCTAACTGAGACATGGCTGACAAACGATATTTATTACAGTGAGCTCCTTCGCAATCACCTAATTTTTCCCAGAGATAGAGATCGTGTTGCCACTGGCAAATCTGATGGTGGGGGTATTCTTGTGGGTGTACATGCTTCTCTTAATAGCATCTCTTGTGAGGATTTTTTACCTTCGCTCCCAGTGGAGTGTATTATTGTGCGAGTCTCTCTTTCTGATGCTCTCTCCCTTCTCGTTTCGTGTGTCTACATCCCGTGTAGCAGCTCTGCTATGGTGTATGAACGTTTCTTTGCGGAATTCTCCAGCTACATCCTAACTCATTTCCCATCTTCCCCTGTATTGCTCTGTGGAGATTTCAACCTTCCTTCCATTACTTGGGATAGTAAGTATCTTTCCATAGTGTCCGGAGGTAATTTGTCGTTTACCCTTTCCTCATTTCTCTCCGTATGCTCCTTCACCCAATTCAATACTAGTGCAAACTCCAATAATAAACTTCTTGAACTTGTTTTTTCCAACTTGCCAGCCTCTTCTCTTGTTGCTTCCACCTCACTCTCACCCTTCATTAAGCCAGATCCTCACCACCCACCTCTCTTTTTGAAGCTTTCTATCTCATCTCCACCTTTGCCTACAAATACATCACCTTGCCGCTTATAACTTTATAAAAGCGGATCTTCGCAGCATAGATTCTCATATTAACGCAGTTAACTGGTATTCTTTTTTCAGCAACCTGAACCTTGAAGAGTACGTTGATAAGTTCTATCTGTTTCTCTCATCCTTAATCACTCAATTCGCTCCTTTGTTTCCCCCAAGGAGGCCTAAAGGCGCTCCTTGGTTTAACTCAGATGTTGCCAAAGCCATTAAAGTGAAGGATGCATCCCGAAGAAAATTCCTCTCCAGTGGCCTTCCTAATGACCTTGCCGCTTACAAGCAGAGACGATCTGACGCTAAGAAAATTGCAAAGCTTGCTCTTCGTGCTTACGTCAATCATGGCGTAGTTTCACTTGAATCAAATCAAACTCGCGTTTTCTGGTCTAATGTCAAATCTCTAAAGAGCTCTCATCATACATCAGCTAATTTCAGCTACGATGGCATTACATTATCTACCCCTCAGGAGTCCTGTGAACTTTTTGCTTCTATCTTTTCTTCCTTTTTCCGCACTTCAAATACTTCTCCTTTTTCTACTCTTCTTCTTCTTCCTTTTTTCTCCCGCGTTTCGTACCAATCCCTTGCAGGTTGAACTGCTCTTAAGGAGTCTTGATACTAGTACCGGTGGTGGCCTAGACGGCATTCCAAACTTCCCTGCAAAATCACAATCCTCGTCTCTTTGTGTTCCTCTTTCAATTATTTATAATTTGAGCTTAGCTACTGGGACTTTCCCTTCCCAGTGGGAAATCGCCCATATTCTTCCTATCTTCAAATCTGGGGATCGCAATTCCGTTTGTCACTATCGTCCGATATCTCTCCTTCCCTGTTTTGGGAAAGATCGTAATCGATACTCTGTTTCCCCTTATACTTCCATCCTTGGCAGAACAACAACATGGTTTTGTCAGAGGTAGATCTACTCTCACTAATTTGCTTTCTTTTACACACCACATTGCTGCAGCCCTTGACCGTCAGCAACAAATAGACGTTATTTTCACGGATTTCTCTAAAGCGTTTGATTCTGTAGATCATGCACTTTTATGTCAAAAATTTAAAAATTTCCAAATTCCTGATTTCCTGTACTCCTGGCTTCTATCCTATGTCTGGGATCGTCGTTGTCTTGTCACTGTTAACTCCTGCTTCTCCTCTACATTTTGTCCCAGCGCAGGTGTACCGCAAGGATCCATAATTGGCCCAATTTTATTCCTACTATTTGTCAATGATCTTCCCTCAGTTGTCACTTCTCCCTGCCTGCTTTATGCTGACGACTTTAAGATCTTTCGGGTGATTGACTCACAATGTGATATTGATACCTTGCAAAGTGACCTACTGCGTCTAAGTGAATGGTGCAAATCAAACCATCTCTCCTTGAATGTTTCCAAATGCCACCAGATGACATTCTCCTGTAAAAAAATCCTTTTCTCTCCACCTACAGCCTTGTTGGAACCCCTTTGCGCAGTATAACTTCTTTTAAGGATCTTGGTGTGGTGTTTGATTGTAAATTAAAGTTTGACCTCCACATAGCCCAAGTCATCAACAAAGCCTCCCGCCTTTCAGGGTTCATTTTAAGATCCGCTTCCTCGTTTCAGCATATCGCCTCCTGACGTCAACGAGATTCAGTTCGAGTGATTCTTCGGACGGACTGTAAGCCTGTTCAGTTATGATGCGTGCTGGTTTAAAATCAGAACGTATCGCAGCTGGGTGGACGGACACGGCCAAAGCGTGATAATGATCATATCACCTTGTGGAGTGCCGATACATTCGATTATGACAATGAGATACTCTAACTATCTCTAAGTGAAGGCCCAAAAGGGACTGTAGTGCTACGGAAAAATTTTTTTTATCGGAGATGCAAATCGTGAATTGGATCGGCGTTGTACAAATGCTGCGTGTGCAAGGCAAAAATTGTTTCTGAACTTCAAACATTCTTACATCAGCACAATGAATTAATTCGATTGTTTAAAACCGATCGATCGAATGCCGTCTGATGATCGCAGAATCGTTATCAGGGCTGACAAAACGCCCTTTGAAGAGCATGCGAGACAGTTTAATGCACCAACAATTGATGAAGTGGCCATTGTAATTGTTGGGGACCAGTTTCAAGCTCGCGATATTGTGCTACATCGAAGAAATGAAGAATTACGGCGTGTTTCAGAGCTGAATTACAATATCCATTATTGCACTGGAAAAGTGACGACGGCTATCATATCAATATACGACTGATATATCCACGAACCGGTCAAATATATGAATTCAATTTAATATGTATTTATTTCAAAACAAGAAGACATCATTCCAATTTTCTGATAATGTATTCATCATAGGTCGTGAGGTAGAAAAAAATTAGTGGGATGAATTATTATTCGTATAGATTCGAGATTCGCCCACAAGAAGACAACTTTATTATGCGATGTGGCAAATTTTTCCACCGATACGCTGTTGACATGTATGGGAAAATTGAAGCAGAACGCCTTAATTACCTTCGATTCAATCAAGTCAAATTGCGATCGGAAGAATGCATCCACTCCGAGATGCAATTGTAGTAATCGAGCAGTTACACTATCAAACTGATCGAAAACTTTCCTATCCCCTTCACTCGGGATAGACGTTCGACAACTGAGCAGACTGCTCGGACTTGAACTTGGTTTTGCCATTGCCCTAGCAGTGAAACCAGTAAACAAAAAGAGAAAAAGACCGAATTTGAAATTATGTTTAATTTAAGTGCAACAAAGAATTTGGAAACTGTCAACATCCATAGAAATGGCTTAAAATTGAAAAAGAACTTGCAGTGATGATTGTTAGTGTTCAGAGCGTGTTACACATATATTAGTTGAAAACAGCGTTGAGTGCTTCCCATGAAACTTATTTGAAATGTAGTGATTCCACTTCGTTTATCCTCAAATAACGGAATCGTTTTCTAGTAGAACCGGTGTTAAAAACAGTGCAGGTTGTGTATGCGCATGCAACAAGAATTGTAGTGCCGTTAGTTGGATCTTGTGGCGTCATTTCTCAACGGTTTTAACGATTCGGATCGAGTTTTAGTTGAGAAGTAAATTATTGATAATTCCCCTTAAGATGGTTATACGAAAGCACTTAGTAAAAACTCGTTTGCATAGTAATTTTCAAAGTGTTCATGATGCGGACTGTTTAATTTCTATACCGATGCCCATGCAACTATTTTATTTAAATGTGCGACATGATCCTTCGTGTTGCAGAAGAAAAACGGTTTCTTTTGGCCAACGCTGATCGAACTGGCGAAAAGGGATGGGATCGATTCACTGGAGCCGTTCCATGGAACCTAATACGCACTCAGAACGGTTCCAACGCGAATCCCTTAATAGCTCCAGCTGGAGCTGTTAACAATGGAACGGCTTGAGATTGTTTACGTTATTGGTTCTCCTCTCTGCTATGAGTTATGACGATTCAATCGAGTGAACGAATGCAGCTCCAAAGCGAATACCATAACAGCTCCTGCTGGAGCTGTTAACAATGGAACGGCTTGAGATTTTTTGCGTTATCGGTTCTTCCCTCTGCTATGAGTTATGACGATTCACTCGACTGAACGAATGCAGCTCCAAAGCGAATAACATAACAGCTTCTGCTGGAGCTGTTAACACGAGAAAGGTTTGAATTGAATTTGTTTAAGTTATCGGTTCCTTTGGATTCACTTGCACGTAAAATGTTACAAGTTATCACATCAGTCAGTGATCTGGTGATAGATTTAATAAGTCATCGTTAAGTGAGTTATTAAGTATTTAAATAATGAAACGTGCAAAACGTAGTCCTTTATGGGTTTATTTTGAAGAAAATGCGGATTTAGCCGGGTGCAAAATGTGTGCATCGAAAGTGGCTTATAAAAGTACTACTTCGAATTTATATAAACATATTAAAAGGCATCATCCAACCGTAGATTTGTCAACTACATAGGATCAAGTTAAAAGAAGGGTAAACGAAAATGAGGAGTTAATCGACGGCAGCCTGGTGGTAAGCAGTAACCTTGCTTTTTCAGTAGAAAGTGCTTCGTCAAATATGCAGCCCGGTCCCAGCTCCTTAAATTTAAATGCTCCAAAAGTTTCTTCATCTACTATAATTTCACGGTCGCAGCCATTTCAGCCGGAAATGACATCATATCTAAGCAGAAAGGTAACACCGCGTATGCAAAATGAATGGGACAGTCGACTTTTAAGACTGTTCTATTGTGATTACCAACCATTTAGCGTCGTGGCTGATGAAGCATTTAGAGGATTCGTTCATTCCTTAAATCCCTCATACGTACTTCCAACACGTAAAAAAATTTCGAAAACTATAATACCGGCTTTATACGAACAATGCCTATCGGCAACAAAAGTAAAGTTAGCGAGTGTCAAAAAGCTAACTTTGACCAAGGATTGTTGGTTCAAAATGAATCTTATTTAGCATTAACGGCCCATTTTGTGGATGAAGGGGAGCTAAAAAATATCCTTTTGTCTTGTGGTATAATGGAAGAAAATCACACGAGTGAAAATTTGGCTTCAGAAATCAATAAGATCATAGATTTTTGGAATATAAGGGACAAATTTGTGATTGTTATATCAGACAACGCCAGTAACATCACTTGTATGATGCACGTACTATCTCGTTCGACGAGATGGTACATCACACACGATTAATTTGACGGACCAAACGTTTCACGGCTTTAATTGATAGATATTTAATTAATGAACTGAAAGCCTTATGGCTCCTACCTTTAATTGAACACCTTTATAAATTTTATCGTTCAAATTAAACAAATTTTAACTTCACTATATTTTGTTTTCTTCCAAACTTTATATTTTATTATCTATGTCACAAATTCTATTCTTTAATGTTTCTCTCTTCACTGTTTCTATGCAACTGACTTTCAGTTAGCAGCTAACATTTAGCTAGCAACTAACCGGTACTTTTTTTCTCTATTTCCAATTCAATTTTCTCTAACATTCCAATTCAATTTTAACTAAAAAATAATCTATTACAATTATGTTTTGCTATTACATTTCTATTGGTGCAACCCATTAAACGAGAATTGTCAGATTGACAATAATAATAAACAAGTATGACGGTTCTTGTCATAAGTAAGTGTAATTATTCAAAACCCCCGACATGCTGTATCGCTCCCGTCAGATAAGTACAAATATACATTTCTATAAGCAATTTGGTTCTTTGTGTTTCCTTTTCCTCTTTTGCAGGTCTTGCAGCAGATTCAGGAGATTCAGGAAAGGAAATCCAGCATACGACATGCAACATACTCCCCCGGATGAGATGTGTTAGGACATCTCATAAAGCTTAGGTTGATAGTTTAATAGGTAAATATAGCGATTAGTATAAGTTAATGATAAATATATTATTTTTAGCCATGGTTGAGTCCGTTTGTAATGTTATGCCAGTAAGTTGGTTGATCTTCTTTCTTCATGTACTCTGACCATTTGAGGCTACTTCATTTTGATTGAGATGGTAGTGTCAATAGGGTGAAGTTATCCCACCTTATGCTGGGCGTTCCCCTCTATCTTCACGTATCTCTTGTGTTCTGTTTAATGTAAGACGTCGTTTACACAGTTTTGGATCTTGTGATCTTGAGTTTTGCTTACTATGTGACATCGTTTAGTCAATTTTGGGCATTGTGATACGCTCAGTGAAGGTGAGAAAAAGGGACGAATGGTTTTCATTTCTAATTTCGATCATAGGATGAGATATTTGGTAGGCGGATAGCATTTTTTACCCGCAACTCGTTAAATATTATCAATATCTGGTGAATTTTGTGTCGGTAGTGGAGCAATGTTTGATATGGCTCTTTTGTAAATTTTTCCATTTATTAATACAGATACTACGCGTACTATACAATCTTTACCTGGATGCACGTCAACAATTTTTGCTAATGCCCATCGGAAGGATGGTAATCTTTCGTCTTTCAGAAGGCACAGATCTCCGATCTTCACATTATTTTCTATACTAAGCCATTTTGGTCTTCGTTGTAGTCGACTTAAATATTCACCTTTCCACCGCTTCCAAAAATCTTGTGACATCTTTTGTACTAGTTGCCATCGATCCAATCTGCCAATATGTACATCTTGTAATTCCATTTCTGGCAGTGCGATTAACGTGTCTCCAATTAGAAAATGTGCAGGCGTTAAGGCTGTAGTACCTGTGGGATCATTAGTGAGTGGACACAGTGGGCGCGAATTAAGGCAAGCTTCAATTCTAATAAGGACAGTGGCTAGTTCTTCAGATGTCAGCGATGCGCTTCCGATTACTCGCCGTAGATGGGATTTTATCAATTTAACTCCCGCCTCCCAGAGTCCGCCAAAATGTGGTGAAGCGGGGGGGTTGAAGTGCCATGTGATTCCTTCGTTTGCAAAAATTTGAGCAGCATTGTTGTTTAATTTGATTATTTTTTTGAGCTCCGCATTAGCCCCTACAAAATTCGTGCCGCAATCTGTGTAAATGTGGGAACTAAAGCCTTTTCGTCCTATGAACCGACGCAAAGCTGCAATGAGTGCTTGGGTGGACAGATCGCTGACTACCTCTATATGTATAGCTTTAACAGTTAGACAAATGAATATGGCAACATATCCCTTTGTAATTCGGCTTCCTCTGCCTCGTCTGTCCTTCACATCAAAGGGTCCACAAAAATCAATGCCAGTGTGAGTGAAAGGACGTGAAATAGTCACACGTGCTGTTGGCGGGTCTCCCATGAGCTGAGTTGCAGCTTTGGCCTTCTCTCTGAAGCATCGAATACATTTATGTACGAAGTATTTTATTGCATTGCGCCCATCTATTAGCCAATAAGTTTTACGCAATGTAGTTAGCATCAACTGTGTCTGTCCGTGTAGGGTTAATTGGTGGATTTGCTGTAGGATCAATTGAGTAAGCTTTCCAACTCGTGGTAAAATTATGGGATGTTTCTCATCTAAAGGTAAGGATGCGTTATGCAAACGTCTACCTACACGGATTATGCCTTTGTTGTCAAGAAATGGATGCAGACTGCGCAATTTGCTTTTCTTCTCCACTGATCCATCTTTTTTCAAATAGTCAAGCTCGGATTGAAATTCTTTTCCTTGTGCATATTTTATCCAAAATTCTAATGATTCACGTAACTCTGTAACACTCAAATAGGATTGGTTTGTTTTATGATTTGTTCTCCATCGGATAAAACGAAAACAATATGCACAAACCCTAAGCAGTTTCGTGAGTGTCGAATATTTTCCGATAAGGTGGTCTAACAGAGATGTTGCGTTAAGTCCAATGTTAACTGCTACACATTTCCTTTGTTCGGTTTCTACTAGTGATACATCCTTCATCTTAGGCCAAGCATCAAATTCTTGAGTTAACCAGCTAGGCCAATGCCACCAGAGATTATGATTGATCAAATCATGAGCTTTGATTCCCCGTGACGCAAGGTCCGCTGGGTTGGATTTTGAGGGCACGTAACGCCATGATATGTTTTCCGTTTTTTCAATGATAAAAGATGTTCGATTTGCGACAAAAATGCTCCAGCGTGTTGGGTGTCCCTTCAACCATGCGAGTACAATTTTGGAGTCCGTCCATAGCCAAGTAGGTACATTCTGAATCTTTAGCGCTTCGTTAATTTCATGTAGTAGTCGTGCAAGCAAAACTGCTCCGCATAACTCCAAGCGTGGTATGGTGACTGGTTTTACAGGTGCTACTTTAGTTTTGGCCATGATTAAGTGACTATTAACTGTCAGTTCAGTACGTACGACTATAAAGATTACTGCTGCGTAAGCTCGTTGGGATGCATCACAGAAACCGTGAATTTCGATGTTTGAATTTGGCTTGTACGTGATCCATCTCAGAATTCTGATTGTTTCTATAACACGAAGTTGTTTTTGGAATAATTCCCATTCCTTGTTGATTGTGCTTGTCACTCTTTCATCCCAGTCTTGACCATGTAACCATAAACTTTGGAGCAGTACTTTGGCTGAAACAATAATAGGTGCTAACCAACCTAAAGGGTCATATAATCGGGCCACTTCGGAAAGAATTGAGCGTTTAGTCTGCCATTCCTTAATTGCTTGGGTCTTCAGACGATATGTGAAAAAATCTTGCACTGGATACCATACGATGCCTAACGACTTATGTCCACTTTCCGTGTCGAAATTAATCCTTTCACGCATCTCAATGTCTTCATTGGCAAGGTCCTCCAAAAGTCTCTTATCGTTGGTTATCCATTTTCTTAATTTGAAACCATCAGATTTCAACAATGCTATCAATTGGTTTCTTTTGGTAATTGCATTGTCTACACTATGTTCACCAGATAGCAGGTCATCGACGTAGAATTCTCCTAATATTGCCTTGGAAGCTTCAGGATATGTTGCGCTTTCATCTCTTGCCAATTGATGCAGGGTTCTAATTGCTAGGAACGGTGCTGACGTCATCCCAAATGTTACCGTATTAAGGCAATAATCTTTTACTGGCTGACTAGCGTGCTGCCTCCAAACAATTTTTTGATAGTTTGCGTCATCTGGGTGAATTGCTACCTGTCTGTACATTTTTGCAATATCGGCCATCATACCAAATTTGTATAATCTCCATCGCATGATAATGTAAGTCATGCGGTCTTGTATGGTAGGCCCGGTCATCAGAGCGTCATTCAATGATATTCCCGTACTTGTCTTCCTAGATGCATCAAACACGACACGCAGCCTTGTTGTGGTACTTTCTTTGTAAACCGCATGATGCGGTAAAAAGGTGGCAGTACTAATTGTTTTTCCAGCGATGTTCTTTACTTCATTTTCTTGTGCTGTCTCGGTCATGTGTCCTAGATCAAGATATTCCTGAATGCACATAGTATATTCTTGTTGTAGTTTTTGGTCTTTGGCGAATCGCTTCTCCGAATGCAACAAACTATTGATGGCATTAGTTCTGGAGTAACCTAAAATGTCTTTAGCTTTGTCGTTCTTGAATGATAGTCGAACTTGGTAACAACCATTCTGCTTCCGGATTGTGATCATTTTGTAATGCTCCTCACAATCCACTTCTTGTTGTGTCGTTCCGCTGGAGATTCCGATTTCTTCCAGTTCCCAAAATTTCTTTAGTTGATCATTTAACTGCGCATTTTCATTTACTTCAATTTTATGTGTGTATACTATTGGATCCTTAGCATCATACAATCTGCCTGATATGATCCAACCTAATTTTGTGTTTTGCAGCATTGGGCCTATTTTCAATTTTTGTACTTCGCCGAGCAATATCTGAGCATACACATCCGCTCCTAATAACAAATCGATCTTTCCAGGTTGATCGAAATTTGGATCAGACAATTCTACATTTTTTAGATGTTCCCAAATTATTGGTAAGACTGTTTGAGATGGGAGAAAGTTTGTTATTTTTGCCAGAATAATTGTATCTATTGTTAGGTATTCTTTGTCCTTTGTCAAAATTCTAATTTCTAAGTTTCCATTTGCGATTGTCCCTTTTGTCCTCCCAATTCCTGTCACTGTAACATTGGTCGATTTCCTTTTTATTCCAAGTCGTTGAGCTGCATGTTCCGTAATGATTGACGCTTGCGATCCCTGATCCAAAAAAGCTCGTAAAACGATGTATCCATTCGATGATTCTACTTGTACAAGAGCTGTTGCCAATAACACCGCTTGCGTTGAGAAAGTTAAAGAGTTGACGTTTGTAGTCGTGGCTGATGAAGTCGAAGGTCTAGATTCGAAGAGTGTCAAAGGTCGAGAATTGTTCACACAAGAAGTCGAATGCGGGTTTCTGAATAACGAAGTAGCTGGTGATTGTTGACTAACATTTTCACGATTGACAGAATCAGGTTTGTGAAGAAGCGTATGATGCGTCTTTTTACATTTGAAACATCTTGATATGCTGGGACATGCTCCTACTAAATGTCCTTTACCCAAACAATTCAGGCACAAACCGTTCCTTTTAACTATTCCAAATCTCGTTATATGATCTGCGCCTAGATAATCCGAACAGTGCCTCAGATGGTGAGCTCCTTTGCACATACTGCAGGAAAGTTGTTTGTTCTGTATCACGTTCACATGTTGAATTGATCTCGGATTCCTGGCTCTTTCCACCCCAGCAGCTTCTAGAGCTCTAAACCGACACTGTAAAAATTCCTTTAAGGCTTGAATGATGTCACTTTACTAGTGCCTGACTGCTGTTGTTCCCAGATTTGCCTCGTTTCTGTTGGAAGCCGTTGTGTGGTTATGTGTACCAGCATTGCATCCCAAGTGTTTTCTATTTTTAAGTTTTCAATGGCTTGTACGCAGTCCACCGTTCTATCTAATAATGTCCTAATTGCTGACGAGGATTCGTTAGCGCTGTTGAGTGAAAGTAATTTCTTAAATTGAGAGCCTAACAAGACATGTTTGTCATCATAACGTTCTACCAATAAATTCCAAGCGGCTTCATAATTGGAATCAGTGATCGAATAATGTCGTAAAAAGTGTTCCGCATCACCCACCAAACTCACCTTTAAGTAGTGCAACTTCTCTACTCGAGACAAATGAGATTTTGTATGAATAAGTGACACATACAAATCCTTAAAAGCGGTCCACTCACTGTATGTCCCATTGAATTTCGGAAGGTTTATTCGTGGCAATCGTACATCTCCCTCCTCAGTAGACCGGGGGAAGGATTTGAAAAACTTTTCTCTACTATTTGTGCTTTCAACTCATTCTGGAGATCCGCTAATTCGATCTCAAAGTTCAAATCTAACTCTTCAAACAGCGAATGAGTATTTTTCATAATATATTCATGCCCTAACTCCTCTTCCCCTTTCACTAAGCCGAGTATCACTTGATGCCTTGCCATAAAATCTTGGCGGATTTCTTGCACCCGTTGTAGCAATTTGGTGGCATATGCCGAAGTTTTCCTTACTTTCGAATCTTTGCGGAAATTCGAATACATGAGGTTAAGTTGTTCATTCAACAACCGCTGTTGTACCGCTAATGCTTCCATTATATGTATCGTATGTCAGATCACGGTACGTTATTATTAATAGATTACACAACAGATATACGACAAAATTCTTTAATGCTTCAAATATTGCCGTATATGAGTATAAATTGCGATATATGAATATAAATTGCGGTCCCTCTGTATAATTCTTATGTTGAAGGACTCCAAAATCGATACGCGGAATGTGTGTTTAAAATTGCCGCAATTGCGGCATTACGAGAATTTTATAAGGATATATCGAATGTTGCAATAAATACGCAGTATTTGCCGCAACTGTACATTAAAAAATTGCCGTATATAACGGACCAACATTGTTCACTTTGTCACATGTATGCAATTTATACAGTTTATTATGAATACGTACGTAATTGATGTGTCTTTTGACGAATGTTTGCGCACTACAACGCCAATATGTACGTAATTTATATCCGGCTCGACGGACCAGAAATGTATGATGCACGTACTATCTCGTTCGACGAGATGGTACATCACACACGATTATTTTGACGGACCAAACGCTTTACGGCTTTAATTGATAGATATTTAATTAATGAACTGAAAGCCTTATGGCTCCTACCTTTAATTGAACACCTTTATAAGTTTTATAGTTCACATTAAACTAATTACAACTTCACTATATTTTGTTTTCTTCCAACTTTATATTTTATTATCTATGTCACAAATTCTATTCTTTAATGTTTCTTTCTTCACTGTTTCTATGCAACTGACTTTCAGTTAGCAGCTAACATTTAGCTAGCAACTAACCGGTACTTTTTTCCTCTATTTCCAATTCAATTTTCTCTAACATTTCAATTCAATTTTAACTAAAAAATAATCTATTACAATTACATACTATGTTTTGCTATTACATTTCTATTGGTGCAACCCATTAAACGAGAATTGTCAAATTGACAATAATAGTAAACAAGTATGACGGTTCTTGTCATACAAGTAAGTGTAATCATTCAAAACCCCCGACATGCTGCATCGCTCCCGTCAGATAAGTACAAATATACATTTCTATAAGCAATTTGGTTCTTTGTGTTTCCTTTTCCTCTTTTGCAGGTCTTGCAGCAGATTCAGGAGATTCAGGAAAGGAAATCCAGCATACGACATGCAACATCACTAATGCCATAACACAAAAATTAAAACTTGCTCCGCCCATAAAATAAATTTAATAGTATGTGCAGTTTTAAAGTTTAAAAGAAATTGTGGATTTGATTCAAAATATTAAAAATATAGTGTCGCATTTCAGAAAAAGCACAAATTCAACAAAAAAATGGTTTGAATTCCAAAAACAAAACGGAAACGATAACCCCAAAAAATTGATTTTTTCTGTGCCAACGCGGTGGAATTCCATTTATTACATGCTAGAACGTTTCGTCGACCTTGAAATATCTTTAAAACCAACAATCGCCCTGTTAGACCATCAACTTTATATACTAACTCCGAAGGAATGGAAAATCACCAATGAACTTTGTATCATATTAGAGCCATTTGAAGCACTTACAAGGAGTATCCTCCAGCATCGAGCCTGATCGTTCTGATCAATGGTCTGCTTGCAGTTTATGATGCGTTCCGTAATGAACAAGAATACGACATTTTCGATTAAAAAATAAAGGAACTCATCGAACTAACAACAACTGAAATCCAGAGGTTAGACCGCTTTGGGGAAGTGGAACAAAGTCGTACGTTCGGCCTTTGTACATTTTTGGATCCACGCTTCAAAAGTTTACCGTTCACTCTAAAAAGTACATCAGATGCAATATACTCTCAACTGAAAGGAATTATGGTTAAGAGGATTAAAATATCGCAACATATTAATGGTCCCAACAGCGATACGATGACAATTTCGAAGGACAGAGAGACAAAACCTAATCGTCTGTCTATTTGGGCGGCATTTGAAAAGAAAATAGAGGGTCATGCTCCAATTAGTAAGTATCAATGGTACCATCCATTAGTAAACACAAATTATTTATATCTAATTATGTTTCAACTTATAATCTTTTGTCGATTGTAGACAACGCCGAAAGCAAAGCAACAATCGAGTTGCAGCGATATTTGGAAGATGGGTGCCTCGACCGACTCGAGGACCCCATAAAATGGTGGAACGACCATAAATACAATCATCCGATCTTAAGCGAGATTGTTAAAGAATTGTTTTCGGTAATAATAATCAATAATTGATTAATAATTGTTACCTTGATTTTATATTGATGGAACTATTCCTAATATACCTACAACGTAACACCTGTGTGAGGGTTTTTATTTTGGTTACAGGAGATTGTTCACAGACCATTCCATTCAGTCTCTTCTACTACTTGGGATTGGAGCTGTTTCGAACTGGAGCTGTTAAGTGTAACGAATACACTGGTGGAACTGGAACGGTTGGAACCCATCCATAATATTGCCGTTCCGTCACATCCCTACTGGCGAATAGACGTTTTTTGTTTGAAATTTTGGCGGACTTATTGCTGGCGCATTAATGAATTTGATCGTAGTAACTTCCGACGACCGAAAAACATTGAGGCCAACAAAAGTGCTGGAACTTACAGTCCAATAATTGGAAGAAGGATGTTTTCAAAACCGAAGCGCAGGATATGCTAAATGCTTTTATTAGTTTGTTTGTTTTACTGTTAGGATGCAATTCAAATGACATTCTTAGAGATCACAAAAGACTAAAGTATTTATCTGAAGTAAGATTATGAAACAAGTTCCATATGCATGTTGTCCGAAGCATTTTATCTGCTATAGAGTTCTGAACTAATACACGGTCTGTTATTGAACGCTGAACAGATAGTCTGTAATAACCGAGGAGCTATGGCTCTAAAAGCCAGCGCTGCCACAGGCACACAGCACAAACTCAATTTAAATAGGGTCGCCATTCAGTCACCTTCCCCATCGCAACACTCGCTCTGTTTTCGCATGAAAAATAAGTCATCGAGCTCAAACAAAAATCCACATTCCATATCAGGCTCATCGCAAAAAACACTGAAATTGCCGCTCCAACAAGAAGAGAGTTAAACGAATTCAATGACTATTTATTATCGGTGGCTGAATCATCTACGACAAATGCGACTACATCAAAGCGATCTAACAGCAACGAGCAGCCGCATACAGAACAGTTGGATACCACGTGCTATGAATTAGATAATTTAAACTTACACGAGAATCAAAGATACTGTTGGCCGATGAGACCATTACCGCGGCGCAGATCTCCAAACAGAGATTACAACGGCGATATTCAAACAACCATTACATCCTCCAACATAAGCAACATACATCCTATAAACTATTCCAGTAATAGTGCATCAGGTTTAAGTTCCCAAGCTATCGGTGTTGTGATTCCTACAATGCCTAATTCAACCCTGCACGAAGACAATTATGCGCCAATAAATCCACGATCCCAACATTATCAACTAAACGCGGCAAATTTTAACTCAATAGCTAGTCATAATCAATAATGTTTTGGAGGTGGAAGAAAGAGAATACGCAAACAGACCGAATGACGGAGAAGGTTCGAAGCAAGCTAGGAGCTTCTATTTTTAAAGTAGAATGTGTAGCACGACACTTTAAATTCAATTAATTAACACGAAGTGTAGGATAGGGAATGAAAGAAGTTCATTTTATGAGAAGTGTAGCGAGAAAAAAATGCAAATGGTTGTTTCTTTGAATTAGTTTTGTTGAGATTCATATATTATTTTAAAATCTGATTTGAAAGACGAAAGTAAATGAATTGATCGAAACTAGTAATCGTGAAATATTGGTATTATTTACAATTTGAATTTCGTCTGCTAGTAACGGGCCCAATTTCATGCCGAGTTCGTCGTTTTTTTTGTCGCGATCAGTGTTTTTGAGCGTAGTTTACATCGAAACCAGTGAAATTCGTGGTACTGACAAAGTTACAGTTCGAAGATACAATAGAACTCTGAAATCTCAAGTGACGGAAAAGTTGGATCGCAAATTATATTCTGCAAGTGTCGAGAAATCGGAAAAGAAAGTATTTCCCACACAGGGCACGTATCGCGTATCGTCGGACGTGAAGGAGCAAAAACATGTCAGAAGAGAACAGTCGTTTAGAGAATTGGTCAACCTTAATGTCGTGTAACTCGAGACAATTGCATGGGATCTGTATTCGAACCTCCTTTACTTTCGCTGCATGAACTTGTAAATTCTGTTTTTAAACAAAACATTTCTAGGACTTACACCCCGGCTTCGTCAACGAGCGCTCGTCGTCGGAAAAGGCTATGTAAGTACCATTTTAATTTCTTTGTGTATATATTATTAAAAATATGTTTATTACCAAACGAAACGAAAGCAAAATGATGGCTTACTAGAGTAAAGTAAATTAAATTAATGAACATTTGTAGATATATTGAGGGAGGTGTCTTGAATTAAAGTAAATGTTACACACAAAACATGTGCATTATAACATCCATGCGATTAATTATAAACCAAACAATTGTTACAGTAGTTGAAATAAAAAAATGAATTATTAAACGTTAACCGTCGGTCTTTCCCTTTCGTTTTATCTAACCGAGTATAGGACCCGGTACGGTGGCAGGCTTCCACCTCAAAACATGAGCCAGCCACCGGGTACAAACTAATTCCTTTTTCTGTTTCAGGTGACGTTATGGGTTGAGTGGCCCAAGCAGAGTGCCTTTTTATGGCATAGATTTATGCAATCCAATTGTATAATTCTATGAGGAATACCTGGCCACTTCAACAAGCTATCTTTGGATTTATTCCGGTTGGGTGGGTATGAAGGGGCTCCACCACCACCCGGTTGCCCCTCTTTCATTTGTGGGCCATGAACTTCGTTGGGTAATGACGAGGTCAACCCCAAGTTCGCCTTTCTTCTCAGGTTTCACTTGTTCTCGTAACAAGTACATCTCCTTCGGTGAGGTTATCTACAATTTTGCGACTTCGGTCGCCTTTTTGATCTGAAAGCAATTCGTGAATGCGAAATTCTTTGTAGTGAGTCCTCGTGCTGGGGAAACGAACCCGCCCCACGACACCGCAATGCTAGCCTGCCAGCGCATTCACGCGTCTCCAGACGAGGGCATTCTCGGCAGATAACTTCATCTTCTTCTGCCGGGGCAGCAGACCATCGCTGCAGTCCTTCACGGACTTATGAAAACTTCTCAATTCACTACAAGTCTGACAATAATTTTGAGATCGATAATTATTGTGAATATTTTAAATATTATACCGGCATATGACCGGATTAAATTTACAGGACTTACCCACCCCGTCTGCGAGCGCTCGTCGAGGATTTTGGGTAAGTACCCTTTTTATTGATTGCAAGCTGAAAAGACATTTCAAATTTTTTTTATATAGGATAAGTTGGGGTAAAGCCGACAGTGTGGGTAAACCCGACCTCCCTCTGTTATCGAAAACCGGAAGCACTACGCAAACTAATATTAGTGTTGTCTTGTAGAGCATCGAAAATAATGAAAATGGTGGCATGACAGCATTTTATTAGTTAACATTGAGATGCTCAAACGGCAACAAGTTTGTTTTGACAATTTTGACTTTAATTTTTGTGCATAATTGACTGCAGGATATTTTTTTTGTCAAAGTGGTCGCTTAAAAGAGGTAAGTGGATTTAGATTCTTTGATTAAAGTCCTACAAAATGCATATAAGTTTGGTTCAATTTTTTTCATAATATCTTTTATAATTACGTTGTTATGAAAAATTACGCAGTGGGGCAAATCCGACTTCTAAATAGTTATTTTTTTTTTTAACAGAATGGTTCGTAATTACAAACGAAAGACACAAAAACGTGATGAAAATGGTATTCGTCGAGCAGTAGCTGCGATGCAAATGGGGATGTCTTTACGTGCTGCTGCTCGTGATTTTGGCATTCCGAGGTCGACATTGTTATTGCACCGTCGTGCCAATGAAGTAACTACGCAACCTACTGAGGTGGACTTGAACAGCATTACTATCACTTCTCAAGGCCGTGATACTGTAAAGTATTAAACTTCATTGAAATTATATTGCTGTTTTCTTTTATTGGGTTTGATTGGAACAAGATTGTTGGCATACGAATTTGCTGTACAAGTAAGAGCCAAGTTTCCTGAATCATGGAAAGATGAAAAGAAGGCTGGATTCGATTGGTTTCGTGGTTTCAAGCAACGTCATCAACGACTTTCGTTACGAAAGCCAGAAGCAACTAGTATAGCGAGAGCTAGCGCATTCAATCGCCATAATGTTCCAAAATTTTTTGAAAACTATAAAAAAGTAAGTGAGATGCATGTTTTTGGTCCGAATAACATCTGGAATGTCGACGAAACAGGCGTCACAACGGCGCATCATGCTGTTAGAGTAGTTGCTCGTCGAGGCTTCCGACATGTTGGCCAAATTACTTCTGCGGAAAGGGGAAAATTAGTTACAGTTCTTTTGCCTGTGTCAGCTATAGGTATGCGTATGCCACCATATTTGGTTTTCCCAAAAGCACGATTTCAAGAATATTTTTTGAATGGCGGGCCAGCTGGTAGTGTTGGTGGTGCGAATCCATCAGGATGGATCACAGCCGATTTATTTTTGAATTTTTGAAGCATTTTCATGCTTTCACGCGTTCTTCGCCTGATCAGCCAGTATTGTTGTTAATGGATAATCACGAAAGCCATCGATCTTTGGCTGCTTTGGAATTCTGTCGAGCAAATGGCATTCACGCCGTCTCATTTCCACCTCATTGCTCACATCGCTTACAACCGCTCGATGTCTCAGTATTCTGCCCTTTCAAAAGAGCAATGAACCAACAATCATTAAATTTTATATAAATGCATCCAGGCCGACCAATTCAAATATTTGACATTCCGGCGATGGTCACTCGAGCACTTGAAATCGGTGCAACAGAAGTGAATAGAAAGGCTGGATTCCATGCAACTGGTATTTGGCCAGTAGAACCAGACATTTTTCAAGATATCGACTTCATGCCCAGCTTAACAACAGATCGGCCATTAGAAACAGTTGAAATGGAAGTTGAAGCTGATGAAGAACAAGAACACGATGTTCCATTTACTCCATCACCTGCTACTTCAACACCAGCAACATCAAAAACCAGTTTGAATGAGACGTTAGAGTCTATTCGTCCCTTTCCGCGCGCTCCACCACGAAGCCAAGGGCCAAGACGTGGTCGCAAACCTGGGCGGACATCCATTTTAACATCAGATGAAACGATTTCTGAAGTTGCGCAGGCTGAGCAAAACAAAAAAAAAATAAAGCCAAACGGGCAAAAACGGCTGCCGCAAAAAAGCCAAAAAACAACAATGACACCAAAACCATCAACATCGCAGCCAACCAGACGTTCAACTCGAACCAAAAAAACGCCAGCAAGCTATTTGAGCAGCGAATCAGATAACTCTGATTAATTATTTTGCTATTTTGATTTTTTTTAATTCTATTATATGTTATTACCATTATATAATGTAGCAGTCATTGATTTATCATTGCAAAACCATTATATTTAGGCTATATCTGTACTAAATCAACCAAAAACATAGGCGGTCGGGTTTACCCCATCATTTTTGAAAATAGCAAAAATGAACTTTTTCGTAAAACGCTAGTATCTCAAAATGTTTTAAAGGTATGAATAAAATGCTATGCATAGAAAGTTGCGCAAAAGTCTAACCTTTAATTTGGTATATATAAAGACTTGATCCGATGTAAGATAAGCATTTTATAGACAAAACCATTTACTAGGTCGGATTTGCCCCACTGTTGCGAGTGAACACATAAACATACTCGGATATATTCCCGCTTCATAACTGCAATAGTAGCGAGCAAACAACACCTATGTACTCGCACTTCGCCAATGAAAATTAGCCATGGAAACACATGCGCAAGTAAGTAAGCGAGCAGTTAAGTGAACGAGAAAGTTCAACCCGCAACGATATTCACATCGTGAATGAACGGGGTGCTTCGAAGAGAGGTAAGCGGAAAGGAAAACCGAAAGTTCCGGCATGAACACTCTTTCGCTCAATGTCCCCAGTTTCGCTATTTTACCTCAAGAGATCTTGGGAAAGCCGAAAGCTTAAACTGAAAGCACTCTTTCGAAGTCGAAAGCTTAAGCGAAAAACACTCTTTCGCTCCATTTCCCCAGTTTCGCATATTCACCAGCCGAGCAAGCGAGACGAAGCGGGGAGGAAAAACTTTCGTGGAACGAGAGCGCACGTGTTCGGCTACTCAGCACCTTTAAAGAGAATTTAGGTTGAAAGCTCACGAAAGAATGGTATTTAATGTTCTTGGGCAGTCTTATACCAGTGAGTATATATTCAAATCCAAAAGGGAGCGTGCTGCTACCCAATTACCATTTAGACGGTTAAAGTATTCACGATTAGAAGTTCAGCCGAAGATATCGTCGAGTGTTCAACGAAGTGGTGAGGGGTGAGGTGTTGGCTTGCGTCGCGATCCTCAATCGGCCTTTTGGCGTTCCACGCTGTATGGCCACCCCGAACCATTAACACGTCCATTTGATTCTCTACAGGCTCAATATTGATATAAGTCTCCAATAATGTAATTTGTAAAATGTAATGTTAGAAAAAAATAGGAACAGAGAAAATAAAATAATTAATAAAATAAACTTTTTTGGTTGATTTGGTGAAAACGGACAGAGTAGCAGGTAAGTGGTGTTACAGTGAGTTCTTTTCCCGGGAGCCTTGATGTTGTATATAGGATACATATCAAATCGAGCTGTAATGTGACGCCTACGCCCGGGAATCGAAGTGATTTCGATCCCGAACCCGTGCACCCGGCCAGATGGGTATGACCTCGAAATGCAAGCGGACTTCATCTTTCGTGCGGATATCGTTGCGCAGAAAATATTTTTTTTTTTTTCTTCTTTCTCTCCAAATATTTAGATCTGTGGATTTAAATATTTGAAACATAATATTAATCAAAAACCCCGACACATTTCGAGGCATATCCATCTGGGAATGCCCCCTCCACCGTGGCCATCGGAACACTATGCCACTGGCGACAAATGGAAATGCACATTGCCGCCATGTGGCGTTCCATTCCACACATCTGTTTTGTCGGCGGTTGTCGGATTGACAGTCCGACGCAACGAGGAATAGAAACGGCGGGAAATAAAAGAACTGCTAGTATTACTCTGCTCCCTCGGTTAATTTGAAGAAGGCGTGGATCTCATTTTATTAAATATTAATAGTCTCAGGAACAGACACTTAACTAAAGGTGAAAATCATTACAGAGCTCCCAGTTCATACCAGTATACACAGGGTATACTGGTTTTGGTAACACCACCTTACCCTACATATAATATTTTTTTATATACATATAATGTTTTTATATACATATAATATTTTTCCATACAAATAATCACGGACATTTGAATCAAAAAATTTCACAAGGACAGAATGTGACATATTTCACAAAAAGTAAATTCTCATTAGATTTAATATAAGTATTGACAACGTTTTGTATTCATTAAGAAGTTGAATGTTTACTTGTTTTTATTAAGGCTTTATTAAGACACAGGGTTCCCAATAAAGCCAAAGTGACATTTTAGTTATTTGTGTTCACAAAAGTGTGATTTTTGTTTCTAAAGCAATTTTGTTTGATTTATTACAAAGTTTAATACATAAATATAAGTATTTCAAATTATCAGTGCATTGTTATTATAAACCCGCTAGTTAGATAATAAAAAAATTAAGGTATAAAGGTAATCTTCCAATAGCGATTTCAATGAAGGTAACAAAAACTCTTCTAAGCAACATAATAAGCGGTGAAAATTGCATGAGGAAGTATTATTGACTTTGCGTGATGTAGAAAAGTCACTGGAAAAATTCAGTGGCGGGAAAAATATAAATGTCGTAAGACGGCTTGAAGATTTCGTGGAAATGGCAAGCTTGTGTAAGTGGACAGACGTGCAGAAAGTGGCATATGCGAAACGATTGCTAACTGGATCTGCAAAGCCATTTGTGAGATGCGAGAGATGTGTGAAAGAAGCATTGATTGCAGAATTTAAGGAAGCAATAGACAATCACGAAATACATCGTGGATTAGTCTGTCGAAAGAAACAACAAGATGAAACAATTCACGAATACACATACACACGAAATGCTCGACAAAGCAAGCCAAGCGAATGTAGATGTACGCACAGTTATTGAGCATATTATTGAAGGTCTCCCCGATGATCCTCTAAATAAGAGTATTTGTATCAGTGGCTAGAAATTAACACAGCACCAATTAGACTTACGTGAATGCAATAATAATTTATTCATGCTTATTCTATTAAATACAATTTATCTTAGCCTAAATCTGATGATTCAATGAAAATTGATTAATTGGTTGATAGATAGTTCATAAGCAGAGCTATTCTATAAATAACAAATATAAATATTAACAAGTACATAGCTCATGAACAAGCGTATTCTGATATGTTTATAAGTTAAATTACTTTGCGATAATTGCAATTTGTGCATTTCTTAACGGTTCAATGTATTTGGAATTGTGCTAATTTAGAAATAATGAAATGCTGAATATTACAGGGAGTTCAATGATATTGGGAATGCTGAATATTACAGAGAGTTCAATTATATTGGATATGCTAAATATTACAAAGAGTTGAGAATGATAAATATTACATCGAGTTTAATGAATTGAAAATGATGAATATTAGAAAGTATAGTTCACTGACATGAACAGTATTCTTTATGGTGCAAAAACAGTACGTGAACTTAAAGCTAAATTTGTGCAATATAAATACATGAAAAGTTAAATGGAAAAATTGAAAAGTGCTAATAAATAAGGCATTAAAGCGAAACGTGGTATTCATAGAAACACTAAAACTACTAAATATGATCAAAAAGTGAAGCGATGATATGTTTGTGGTGCAAAATAATATTTAAGTGCTGATTGTACCAATAGAACGAAGGGAGTTAAATGTTTTAAATGCGAAATTATGTTAAGTTTGATGGTATAAGATCAATAGGTAATGAAACCCTTAGCGAATCCATAACTGACGTAAAAATAGATAACGTTGATCACAGCATGAAATTTCATGTCGTTTCTTGTACGATATTGAAATATGATATTTCAATAGGAATTGACTTCCTGAATTAAGTTAATCTTACCGGCAAAGCTGGTGTAATAGAAATTTCAAGGATTGCCGAAGCAGGTTAAAACGACGATGACGTTTCTGAAATTTTGGGTACTAATGCTATTGAAAACTTTCATGATGTTGATTTATCATACATAACGAATGCGAACCATCGTAAGGACATAAAAGAAATGATCGAGAATTATAAGCCTGAAAAAATTTGCGATGTTGGAATAATAATGAAGCTCATATTAAAGGATAAAATTTCGGTTTATTTGAGGATACGTCGCGTTTCTTGTCATGAAAAAGTTGAGGTTGATAATATAATAAAAACATGGATTGACAAAGGCATTGCTCAACCATGTTATGCATTGCTTGAATGCCAAATCGATGTTCACTTAATCGTTCACGATCAAGCCACACATCGCAACGTAACGTGTCCATTAGCTTACCCGCGGATTGATATTAGCCCAGTCATATTAGGGCTTTCACCTCGGAATGAAAGATAATAAGCTGCAAATTGGTATGAACCTTTGTTTTGTCATTCTAAATGTTGTCTCAAAAGTCACAATCGTTATCGTGTTCGCGTCTCAAGATATTCAAGGTCAAAGGTCACAAAAATCGGTTTTTCGCGAATATCTGGCTTCCTATCGGTTAAATGAGATTTGCATTTATTATAAAAGTTGTAGGCTATAAAATTCCCTACAACTTTTGTTTAAACTTTTTTTTCATACGACCAACCGTTTTGAAGGTAGAGCGCGAAGAGTGCACATCGTACAGTCATATACGGCCTAATGCAAGGTCAAGCGTGAGTTATGGTTATCAGTACGTTATAAAGTCAATTATTTACTTGGAAATTATAATTATTAAACAATGCCTATTATTTATGTACTAACTATTAATTATTTATATTTAATTAAAGTAAGTAACTTGATTATTTATATATAATTATTCATATTTAACTATTTAAGAATATCGGGATCATATGTATTTTCTTCATCGGGATTACTTGGATACAGTGAAGCGTTGAGGCAAGCTTGTCCGTTGCACTGGCCGCAAGCTAAAGAACATTGTAGCCCTGATTTTCTGCATCCACAGCGGGAACCACAACCATTTTTGCAATTGCAAAATATTACGTCAACACTTCCACCAACAAGTGTAGCAGCTCATCAACACATAAAACGTGTCTACTACCAGGAAGGACTTAGAACCTAAAGAATGGGGCTGGATGCTTGAAAATGAAATCCTGGAGCCCATACGAACGTTATTACCTCCAGCACCAGCCGAACAAGTGTTGACGTAATATTTTGCAATTGCAAAAATGGTTGTGGTTCCCGCTGTGGATGCAGAAAATCAGGGCTACAATGTTCTTTAGCTTGCGGCCAGTGCAACGGACAAGCTTGCCTCAACGCTTCACTGTATCCAAGTAATCCCGATGAAGAAAATACATATGATCCCGATATTCTTAAATAGTTAAATATGAATAATTATATATAAATAATCAAGTTACTTACTTTAATTAAATATAAATAATTAATAGTTAGTACATAAATAATAGGCATTGTTTAATAATTATAATTTCCAAGTAAATAATTGACTTTATAACGTACTGATAACCATAACTCACGCTTGACCTTGCATTAGGCCGTATATGACTGTACGATGTGCACTCTTCGCGCTCTACCTTCAAAACGGTTGGTCGTATGAAAAAAAAGTTTAAACAAAAGTTGTAGGGAATTTTATAGCCTACAACTTTTATAATAAATGCAAATCTCATTTAACCGATAGGAAGCCAGATATTCGCGAAAAACCGATTTTTGTGACCTTTGACCTTGAATATCTTGAGACGCGAACACGATAACGATTGTGACTTTTGAGACAACATTTAGAATGACAAAACAAAGGTTCATACTAATTTGCAGCTTATTATCTTTCATTCCGAGGTTGACCCCTTTTTTTACCTAATATGACTGGGCTATATGATCATTAGGAAATTCGATACTCATGTTGTGTTAATGTTATTAAACAACATTTGTGTTTGGTCGGCTGCATGAAGTACTTGAGCTCGGTTATTTCGGCTACTGATTTCTCGTATGGAAATTGTTTGTCAACAGGTCATATTTTATTTAATAATCATTTCTTATCTAATTTAATTTGTACAAATGCGGTTTCTTGTAGGATAAGCATATTTTGGATTGCGAGGTGTAATGTTACCTCGATAGAATTAAAATCGTAGTCGTAAGAAGTTACTCGCCAAGTTAAGACGAAAAAAAACTCACTAATTAAATTCATTGTATCCTAAAATAACTTAGGAAAAAATCTTTACTTCAAAATTTATTCAAATTTAAATATACATTGTTAAATACTTTATTATACAAAAAATTGAAACACACTTTTATTTCATTTCTCGTACCGAGGTATAACAACCATCTACAAATTTGTATGGATATACCAAACACGTCCAACAGAGACTGCAACAGTTATTGATCGTCTACAGAAGCAGTCTGCAATATTTGGTAGCCCAAGAAGAATTATATCAGATCACTTTAGATACATTTAACGAATATTGTAAAGAAGAAAAAATTTAAAAATGTATTTATTACAACGGGTGTACCTCGAAGCAACGGACACGTTGAAAGAGTCAACAGAATACTTATTCCATTGTTAGCAAAACTGTCAAGCCCGAGGAATGGTTTCAATATCTAAATATTGCGCAAAAATATTTGAACGCTACGCTGCATCACAGTACTAGAATTACACCGTTTAAATTGCTAATTGGTACTGACAAGGGTCTTAAAAATTAATATGCATATACGTGAAATGATTGAAGATGAATGGATGAAAATGTTTAGCGAAGAGCGAGACGCTGTACGTTTTGAAGGTAAGGAAAAGATTTCTCCAGCCTATGAAGAAAACAAAAGGACTTTTAACAAAAATTGTATACAACGGTCGATTCAATGTTATGTCAGTGGGGAATATTCGTAATGTAAAGGGTAGTATTAGTCAAGCATTGGAGAGACACGGATGTGTTTTGGAAGAGGAGGCTATGTGATAAATAAAGGTGGAGTTTTTTTGCCTGTGAAAAAGGTTTTCTCCACGTAAAAAAATATAGTGTGTTTCATTTATTGTATTTATTCGTGACCCGTTTCATTTATTTGTGCGTGATGTGAATATCAATCTGAGCTAAAACGTGTATCGGAATAGCTCTCCACCGATACATTATGGTCCGTCAAGCCAAATTTGATTGCTGCGTACAAAGTTAAGTATGATTCATTTGCATGTGCATTTTTAACGAAGGAACGCAGCCACATACTCGTACAACCAGCCCGGTTGTTGTATTTGAAACGAGTATTATACACGCGCCGAGAGCGAAGAAACGTATGAAACGGAACTGACTGTACCGTATGTACGTATACACGGAGTCGATGCTGAGTGTCTATGCATGTGTAAGTGGAGCGTCTGGCCAACGCGAAACGAAACACGCTTGACACAAAGAAGCGACAGACTCCGAAGAATGAACAGCGGAAAAGTATTTGGTGAGTGTTTTCAAGTGGTATTATTCTTTTCGGCGAAACGTGTGCAACAAGTGTGTTAAATTGTGTGCGGCAATGGTGAGAATTTTCGGAAATTAGTTTTTGTGGTTATGTATCGCATTTTGCTGTTGGTCTCGTTCACCGGCCGCTGTGGTAGTGTTCTTGTCTTTCAGTGTGCATGCTTACAACATGCATACACACAGGCGGCCGGGTGAAGCGAGATGTGGACCGTCACGTCACAGAATAGCATTTCTTGGATCGTGTATCATTGTTTGAAACGTATAAATGACTTGTTTGTTGAATTTGAAATGAAAATTAATTGAAACGAAAACTAAAGCGTAACGAAACGAAAGTGATGGGTATTGATAAATTCGAAGAATTACCGAATTTATGAGAAAGGTGGAGCTCAACTAAAAGGAACACACAATACACGTACATACACACTGTCATGCCGAGAAGAACATGCTAACGCGATGCATCAATGCGGATTTCGGGCAAGGACACAAAATGCCGACGGCTTTTTTGTTGTTTTGTTTTTGTGCTTTCTCTTGTTTTTTGTTCATGTATGGAACATACAATTGCACAACGTGACGTCATTCGAGATTTTGGATGCGATTCGTGCCGTGAGCAATTTGCATTGTTGAATTCATCCGGACTTTGTCGATTTTCTGTGAATTGAATTGACTTACAACCAGTTCGATTTATTTTCGGCATAATTCTAACCCGATTTTCTGCTGATTTTTTTTTGGGTTTTCGATGGATTGAATTGGTTTACAACCGGTTTGGTTTGGTTGGATACTATTTTCAGCTCAATTTTTTTCGGATTTGTTTGGATTGTTTTGGCATGAATTGCATGTGAAACGGAGTTTGGTTGATTTTCATGTATTGGCGTTGCTCGAATGAATCGTGTGAGAGAGAATGAATCAAACTGTACCGTTGCATTGAGGCTGACACACTTAGATCTTTATTTCAAATGAGAATGTAGTATTTACCGCTATTTTTTCCAATTTATTTTGTGTTTTATTTTCATGAATTGTGCATCACTGAATCGTTGGATAAATAAAGCATAATTGAAAAGCAACGGCTGAATTTGAAGCTGCCAAGCTAGAAATGCAAGAGGAATTTGAAACGTTGGATCGTAATATAGGGATTTTATCTAAACAGCAGTTCGATGAATATGTGCTCCGTGAGAGATTGGAAGTTTTGGAAACATCATTTCATAATTACACGAAAAATTATCGAATCGTTGTAAATGGAACCGATGATGCTAATGGAAAGCAAGGATTGAAAGCCCAATTCGAAGATGCTGAGGACCGTTATGTCACAGGCAAAGCAAAAATAAAGAAACTCATCAATGAATTAGCACCACCGGCAGCCAACCAGAACCCGTCACCACCAGCTGACCAAATTATTCAACTGCAAATGCCGCTTCAACCAAATCAAGTCACGCGCACATGGGGCCATTTTCATGGTGATCCATTGGCTTGGTGCGAGTTCAAAGCCAAATTCAGGCTGGCTGTTCACGATGTAGCTGCACTTCCGAATGCTGCTAAATTGTCATTGCTACGTGATTCGTTAATAGGTGATGCTGCAGCGGCGATGCAAGGCTATGGAATGGACCCGGACAAGTACCAAGATCTTTCGAATGAATTGGTGAATAAATATGAGCAGCGTTATGTGCTGGCGGGCGGTTATTTGAACCGTTTTTTCGCTCTCAAGAAACTAGAGCGATTGGCCCGTGCGGCAGACGTGCGTTTACTCTGCAACAAAACGAAGGCATTGATGCGGAAAATTAGAGAGCTGAATTAAGAAGTCCAGAATTGGGATTTGCTGATTGTATTTGCGCTGCAGGAGCGATTCAACCGTACGTTGGCCCGACGATGGGAAGAAAAGCGCAACAATCATGACTCGCCAACTATCGAAGACATGACCAAATTTTTAGATGACGAGGCCACTTTGTTAGCCAATTGCGATTTCCAATACGCACCCATGTCAATCTCAGTAACCAATAAATACGCAAACCGTCCATCGCCCCAACAAATGGCTGGCCCATCCAGTGGTAGTGATGCCAAAACATATTGATGCGGTGTATGTGGCTCCAAAAAACATTTGCCACCTACATGCGGTGATTTTACCACATATGCTTTCCGTGACCGAATGGAAACGGCCAAACGAAACAACATGTGCCATAACTGTTTGGAACGTGGCCATCACAATAAGAATTGTTTCGATTTGCACCGTTGCGATGAGCCGGAATGATCGTCACCATGAATTGTTGTGCCCAGTCAAAGCACGTACGGAATGTGTGACCACTGTTTACTCAGCGGATGCACGTTCAAGTGGTGCACATGGTTCCCGCCGCGACAACAACCGGTACAGCGACCATCGTTCAAGTTGACTAGCTGGCTCGAAACGATCAAGTAGTGCGCGCTCTGATCACCCATCCAAGAAACGACGCACTGATGATGACAAAAAGAAACGAGATGAACGCAAAAAGGGACGGAATCCAAATGTAAAGGAAAATTCGAATGAAACAAATAATGAAACCAAAAAGCAGCGTGACGATAAGAAAAAGAAAAAGAAGAAGATTATGCTGAAGCAGGTCATGGATCGTTTGTCAACCCCATCATCAACCAACAACCGGCACCGCAACTCAAAAAATTTGGAAGAACTGAATGCCTGCGCCGCTATGTACAATGATCGTTTGAAGATTTTGGATAGCAAAATCGATTTGATTAAGCAACGTGAAGTCATTATGGCCAACAAGATTCAATTTTTAAACCAAAATAAAAGTGTAAGCGGAAATTCGAATTTAAATAAAGAAACTTCCAATTGGCCTTTCCCAGCTTACGAAACGTGCCTTGTCATTAAAACTTTACCTCAATTCAGGTTTTTATTACCAACAGCTTTGATTCGATTAGAAGTTGATAAAGCTGTCTATGGTCCATTTCGTGCGCTGTTGGACACAGGCGCTCAGCCTATGCTAATTAGCCATACCCTCTTTAAGCTAATGCGACGCAGAACAAGCGATGCAATGAAACGAATAGTAGGTTTGTGCTCTATTCCATTCACGATTAGGCGAAAAGTTGATGTCATTGTGCGACCATGGTTTAACTGAACCATGCCTGTGTGTATGAACAGGCATGGGTATTACCACACGATAGTAATTGGCGGCCACTGTTGCCCAGCAAAATGTTAGCAGTTAAAAATCGGGACGAGATCTTTAGAAACAGTTTAGCTGATCCCGAATATTTTAAACCACGTGAGGTACACATAATTTTGGGCGTTGGCTTTGTGGCAAAGATTCTGGATCATAGAATCGGCCGTGTATAGGAAGGATCAGCCATAGTAAGCACGTCATTTGGAAACGTTATTATGGGCGAGCATTTAGATAATGTTGATGAGAATTTTGAAACGATTGCTACGGTGATAAATGATAATATGGAAAAGAAATTGAGCAGCATGATTGAAAGGTTATGGAAAGTTGATGAGATTGAATCAGTACCGAGCAGTGAGTCATTGTGGACTAAAGAAGAGCAAATGGTTGAAGAGTACTTTGCAAATACACATTATCGAGACAGAGACGGTCGCTTTGTCGTAAAGATTCCATTTAAGCCTGGTATTGATAGCATTGGTAGCTCACGTGCTGTTGCATGGAAACGTTTTCATGGCTTGGAACGAAAATTACAGCAAAATCCTGAGATGCAAGGGTTTTATATTAACGTGAGCTGATTGCAAAAGGGCACATGAAAGAAGTGAGCCGACCACCAAATCCGGGTCAAATATTCTATTACGTACCGCATCATTTCGTAACGATTAAACCCAGAGTAGTATATGATGCGTGTTTTACTACAAATACCGGCACATCGCTAAATGAGGTTCAAATGCTGGGTCCAAAATTACAAACGGATCTTCATTTGGCTCTAAAGCGATTCAGAAGACACAAAGTGGGCGTATGCGCTGATATTAAGAGAATGTTTAACCAAGTCAAATTGAACCCTAAGCAATGGGACTGTCAGAGGATTTTGTGGCGCGAAAATGCGAATGATGAATTGAAAGAGTACTGGATTACAGTAGTTACGTTTGGTTTAGCTTCGTCACCATACTTGGCTGTACGCTGTGTAGTACAAGCGGCCCGAGAGGCTCAAAAATATTATCCTGAAGCAGCAAAGGTATTAGAGAATGATTTTTATATGGACAATTGCGTGACAGGAGCTGATTCAGTAGACAAAGCGATCGAAATTGCAAAAGATGTGAACCGTGTGTTAACTGGAGCTGGATTTGATTTAAGAAAATGGAAATCGAATAAAAAAGCCATGCTGGACCCAATGAATGAAGATAATTTAGGGATCGAAGAGTCAATGGTGTTTGCCGAGGAGGGTCAAACTAGCATTTTAGGAATAAAATGGCTGTTTGCAAAAGATCAGTATACGTTTACGGTAAAAACACCATCGTTTGTCGGCCCAGTAACAAAGAGAAGAGTTGTGAGCTGTACGTCTCAACTATACGACCCGAATGGCTATGCATCACCTGCCATAGTGATTGGAAAAGTGATTGTACAAAAGTTTTGGTTAGCCAAAGTGGAACGAGCCAAAACAAAACTGATTGGATTTTCCGACAGTTCACAATCGGCCTACGGTGCTGTCATCTATGCACGAACTGTCTATCCAGATGGTTTAGTCAAATGTCGTTTAGTTATGTCAAAGACACGTGTGGCACCATTGAAAGCTATGAGCATTCCCCGTTTGGAGCTAGCAGCAGCTGAATTATTAGCCCGATTGATAGTTGAAGTCAAAAGGTCAATGGAATTTGAGAATATGCAGTACATATTATTTACGGATTCATCGGCCACTTTACATTGGATTAGGAAAGAACCGGGACATTCAAAAATGTATGTATCGAACTGAGTGCTATCCATTCAAAAAAATACGGACTTGCGGCAATGGAAGTATGTGAACACAAAGGATAACCCAGCCGATTTATTGAGCCGAGGAGTTAAAGCATCACAGCTGGTAGATAATAAATTGTGGCTGTATGGGCCAGAGTGGCTATCTCAACCAGAAATGGAATGGCCAATAGAGCAATTCCCATTGAAGTTGTCCGAAGAGACAGAAATTGAACTGAAAGTGCACATTGTTACCGAATTTAAAGATAGCATAAGTTCGGAACGATTGCCCATACTAGATTGTGTTAGTAATATTGAAAAGGCACAAAGAATCATCGGCTATGCTATAAGATATGTGAACGCTAAAATTGCCAATTACAAACCGCCGAGGAGAGCTACACGTTCGAGCCAACTGACGGTAGCTCCACCCACCAGAAAAGAAATGACCTATGCTATGGAATATTTTGTTCAGAGATCGCAAGAAAAATATTTTAATGCGGAGAGGACCGCATTGAGTAATGGAAAAGGTATCTCTGAGAAAAGCAAATTAATCGCGTTGAATCCATTTATAGATAGTAGAGGCATCATGAGAGTCGGCGGCCGCATTGATAAATCGTTAGTGGACTACGAGAAAAAGCATCCCGCTATCATCCCAAAGAAATCGCGTTTGGCTTGGTTGCTTATGGAGCAAGCTCACCGTCTTACTTTGCACGGCGGCGTCCAAGTACAAATGCAGTATCTACGTCAAAAGTATTGGATTCCTCAACTAAGAGATGAATTGAAACGTTTCACAAGAGAATGTGTGCAGTGTGTACGTAATAAACCGCTTATACAGGATCAGCTTATTGCTGATCTACCGTCTGACCGTGTGCGACCCGGCAAACCATTTGAAGTGACTGGTGTTGATTATGCAGGACCGTCTAATGTTAAATATATCGCCAAAGATCGTAAGCCAATCTTGATTGTTAAGGCCTGGATGGTAGTTTTTGTTTGTTTAAAGACGCGTGCCGTACATCTAGATATAGTAGATGATTTGAAATCCAGCTCATTTATAGCATGTTACGAAGAATTTGTCGCGAGGAGAGGGCGCTGTTATAAAATGTATAGTGATAACGGAACGTCATTCATCGGAGCAGAGAAAGAGATAGCGAGGGCATATAAGCAATGGTAACAAGATGGCACCGTAAGTGAGATTGCAACGAGAGGCACGACATGGAAATTCATGACATCAGGGGCCCCACATCAAGGTGGAATATATGAGGCGGCCGTAAAATGCATGAAATACCATTCAAAAAGAGTCGTCGGAACGCGTGTGATGGAATATCGACAAATGAGAACGTTATTGTGCAAAATTGAAGCTGTTATGAATTCCCGTCCTCTGACACCACTGACCGATGACCCAAACGATTTACAAGCACTAACACCAGGACATTTCTTAATCGGTGAACAATTGATAGCACCACCTTCTCTTGAGTACGTGAACGAAGATAGTACAGAGGGCCGTAAGCTATGGATCGAACGTGAAAAGATATTTAAGCAATTTTGGGTGCGATGGCACGAGGAGGTACTTACCTCTATGCAAGAACGTAAAAAATGGCGCCGAGAGCGAGAGAATTTGAAAATTGGACAGCTGGTCATAATTAAAGACGAAAACGCACCACCATCGCATTGGAAAATGCCACGAGTTGTAGAGTTATCACCCAGCCCAGATGGTTTAGTTCGAAACGTATTCGTGAAGACGCAGAATGGAACATACAAGAGACCCGTACAGAAGTTGTGTGTGCTACCCGTGGACATCACCCCCGGACCAATCGCATCCAATTAGAATCTTAAGCCGTTTTATTCAAATTTGAAGATTTTCAATTTGTTCATTTATGCTAACCATTGTAATGCTTAATCCCGGGGACTGTATAAAACGGTCGATTCAATGTTATGTCAGTGGGGAATATTCGTAATGTAAAGGGTAGTATTAGTCAAGCATTGGAGAGACACGGATGTGTTTTGGAAGAGGAGGCTGTATGATAAATAAAGGTGGAGTTTTTTAGCCTCTGAAAAAGGTTTTCTCCACGTAAAAAAAATATAGTGTGTTTCATTTATTGTATTTATTCGTGACTCGTTTCATTTATTTATGCGTGATGTGAATATCAATCTGAGCTAAAACGCGTATCGGAATAGCTCTCCACTGATACAAAAATCGTAAAAAGACCAAGTATTATAAAGTGGAAGAGCTAATTGCGATAAAACGGACGCGATTCAGGCCAGGTTAGAAGTTGTACCGTAAGTACCTGGGTCAGCATCGCATTACAAAAGTTCTTGGCAATTGAAGGTATTACAAGCTCTCGTGCTCGCGTTGAAGTGACTATTGCTTTAAACTTCTGCCAGGAAAACGGGACGCATTCAAAGTGACCGTGTATGAGAATTGAACAGCGAGTACTAGACAAAATATTATCGTAATTAAGTAAATGTAAAGACAAAAATAATTGCAATAGGCAACTAAATGAGGAAAACTGATTCGATGATAGTTTTTCGAGCTTTAAGCCATAAACATGCAAGGAGAAATAAATTAATAAATTATGAAAAAATAAACGTAAAAACATTACGCGAAACAACCAAATCGAAATATTATAAAAACAATTTATACAGACACGAGTGCTAATTAAACTAAACAAAAAAAAAAACGGAACTTAGAGGATAAAAAAATAACGGAATATGTACAACTGGTAGTAGAAATGTGACTAAGTCGAAATGCGCTGTGTGCTTATTTTCTATCCACTTTTTCATTTCGAGTTTTTTTTGAACTAGTTTTTCCTTTTGAAGCTAATATTTAAACAATCAATTATTAATATTGGCCGTAACCTTGGTGGAGCAATAACGTTCGCTAACTTTAATTTACAAGTGAACATGTGGGACATTTTATTTATTGAGAAAAATGTCGCATTTCCTACTTATGACTGCAGGACATACTTTATTCCGTAGTTGATTTGGAAATTCAGATTGTGAAAATGAGTTATACATGATAGACGTATATTGTGAGAAGTTTTTGACGGCGTTCTGGGTGATGCCTTTGGTCGTTCAAAGTTTAACTTAAATTTCTTCATGATTTTCGATGAACACAACAAGAATCATATTTAAGTGTTTAGCTCTGCCATCGAAGCGAAGAAAATATGAAGCAAAACAAATTTTCCTTCCCGATATCGCTCTTGCGCTAACTATAATTGCAACAAGTCTTCACATATACCTCCTTCTTTGAATGCGAAAGGCAGACGTGAAAAAAAGGACAAAAATATAAACAGGCATTGATAGTTACGAAATTAACGCTTTATAATTAGGAGCAGTTTCGTAAAGATAAAACAAAAAAAAAAAAAACAAATAGCAAAATATTCTGTAGGAGAAAAGAATTGGCATTTATTCCATTTTAGTTATTTTCCAGTTTTTTTTTTGTTTCATTCTTTCCACATTAATAGTAAATATATTTAAATGAGAATAGTTACATGGTAAGGATGAAAACTGGAGAGAAAAAAAAACCAAACTAATTGCTTAAGTTAGTCATTTTTTAATTGTGATAAAATAAATTAAAGATACGAAAATAATAATGTCGAGAAGTTAAAATTAAACTCGGTCTTTCTATTTACTCGATCGTGACTGGGTATAGGACCCGCAACGATGACCGGCCCCTCCCACTAAAATGAGCTAGCCATCGGGTATGCTCCTCCTTTTCTTTTTGTGTTATAGGGGCTCTTACCCGGTAAGAGTGGCCTTCCGCTCACGTGCCCTTTTATGGTATAGTGTTATGTGATTCCATCGCATAATACATACTATAACATCAATTGGCCACGTCTATATTTCTCATTTGGTGAAAAAATGCATGCAAATTATGTTTGTAGAAGTTTTTCATTCAAATGGGAAATATATGACCACGTCTACATTTGAATGTTGAACCGGTTGAGAGGGTGCGAGGGGGCACCGCCTCCACCTGGATGCCCCCCTCTTATTTGTGGGCCATAATTATCGTCGGTAATGACGATCTCTTAAGTCCGTCCTTTTCTCCAGGCCCAATTTGTTCTTTGAACAAGTAATTTCATCTTAGTAGGTTACCTCGGCGTCGACACCAGTCGATCGGCATTCGACCCTTTTTAATTCGTGAATGTGAAATTTTGTTGTTGTGGGTCATTGTGATGGGGAAAAGAACCTGCCCCACGACATCGCAACGCTAGCCTGCCAGCGCATTCACGCGTCCTCAGACCAGGCCAATCTCAGCGGATCTCACCATCCTCTTTCGTCTACCGTTTAGTATAAATATAATATAAATATATCTAAAATAATATGAAATAATATAAAAAAAATAATAAAATGAATTTTGTAAAAATAAATAACGATAGGATCAAATAATTGGTGATGGCAACACCAGCGCTACGCGAAATAAGCGAAGCAATTCTACTTGGAAACGAATCCACCGTTACCAGCATGGCGAGAACTCAAGCAGTGGATGAGGAAGAACTTGTCGGGAAGGAGATTACGGGAAAGTGATACCGGGACATATGCATGGGAATCAGTCAAGGGATGGTCAGATCAGGTCAGACTTTTTTGCCATTGGATTACTTGTGCAGATATAAAGTCTGCGAATCTTGAGTTTGCTTTTCATATCTTCGATTTGCTTTTGAAAGTGGAATAAGTGAGTGAGTTAAGGGAAAACGGTGGATAAGATCCGAAAGACAATCACGCGAATTCAAGTATTACCGGGATATAATAAGAAAACGTTCGAGTACGGGCGGTATAGATGGTATTCAGCCGTATTCCGGAGATATTGGCATTCGAGTTAGTGGAAGATGACCCTGTGTTGAAGTGAAAATAACTTCGCGAAGGAAAGAAACGAACAAACAAAACTAACAAGACGTGATATTCTGAACGAAAAGATCGACATTCGGGGCAATATCATGTTTTACATAAAAAATAATTAAACACTCTTACAAACCATTTTGATTTACGCAGAGTGACATTCACCTAAAAAGAAATTATTGTTTTCTGTGCACGGTCGAAATCTTCCCTCACTCGGCCAACTGCACTGACTCATTTCGAATATTTTCAAAGAATAAAGTCAAGCTATGTGGACACAAAAGGTTTATAAAATTGTGGTCCGACTGAGTGTTGTGGGTAAGAATGTTTGCATGAAATGTATGCGCAGGAGGTTTTTGAGCGACATGGTGGGTTTTTGCATGTTTCAATGCATTAGGTTTGTGCATGGGTTGTCTGGTGGATCTGTATCCGTGGTGGCAGGTATGAGGAAGAGATTCTGTTTTGAGGAGGAATGTGTCGAGGGTTTTGCGACTCGCATGAAAATGCGATCGGCATTTCTAGTTGAGTGCGTGAAGTGGAAAGATCTATAGTGGTGATATTAAATTAGAGGGTGAGTGACTTCACAGAGTGTGTTGTGTAGTGTGTCATGTTAACAGTAGTTGATTAACATGGAGGATGGTGATCGTCGTGTGCAGATTCGCGGTGTTCATGTGTGTAAAGTTTTTTTTTTGATAATATATTTAAGGATGAGTGTTTCCTCCCCATTGGCCCTCGGGTGTTAATTTTCCTCCTCATAAGCCCTGGGGGCTAGAGGATGGGTTTTCCTCTCTGGCCAAAAAGACGGGTGTGCCTCTCTAAATCGTCAGGTTGGCCTAGCGGTTTCCTCAGCGAACTCTATTAATGAAGTCTTTAAACAACCTTCGCATGTGACGATCGCTAGCTCCCATTTTTTAAGCAGGAGCTATCCATCCGCCGCATACTTAGGGGTTTCCCCTTTTTATTGTTTTTGCAGGTTAGCGCAGTTCAGTCGTCGGCACCATACAACCCAAGTTTGGCTAAATTTATTTAAATGTACTCATGTGTCAAAGAATGTGAAATACAACAAAATGTTTTGGCTTGGAATTGTTACGGTTTTGAATATTGGTAGATAAATCATCTTGCTATCTCTCCCTCTATCAAATTTTTGTTTTTGTATTACAAAAAGAAGTATAATAAGGTCAGCAGAAAATAACCAAAAATACGAGAAACCATCTAAGTTGGTTATGCCATTGAAACTAACGGACCCACTAACAGCTATATGTGATCATTAAGGACGCTTTCTATAAGCTTAGAAACTATCGTAGCATAATAAAGATATAGCAAGGGGAATATAGTATGCAGACGATCCCCATTCATAGAGGTATGAAAAAGGAGCATCGCGATCGCGATTGAAGATATGTCTAAGTCAACCACGTAAAGGGCTTGGAATTTGTTTGCGAAAATAAATGAGTTTTTTACAAACATTCTTGTATCTGTAAATTATTTTTTTATCCCTACCCATAAATTTTACGATACCTCACAATGGATGGTAAACGTAAGAGTTGCGCGGGTGGATAATGCGGCGGCTTGAGCGGTATGGCTAGACTGCTCACATGAGCAGTCTAGTCGTAACAGTCGCGACGGCGGAAATTCTGTTTTTACTATTCTGGTTTTTGTTTCCCTATTAAATCATGGATGACCCTAGACTTATCGAACTTATCCAACATCTGTTTTCAACCCAAAAAAACCACATGTACAAAGATGCAAACGCCAGAGATAACGTATGGAGTGAAATTGCTGTGAAAATGAAATTACCAGGTAAAGTATTATAGTGAGTTTAAAGTAGATTTACTTTTCTTTATGAACAAAAAAGGTACATCCCTTTCATAAGTTTTTCCTTTCTTCTTCGATTTTGCGTCTGTCATATTAACTTGTATCATTTTCCAATGTACGGCTCCACTTTAGCTGTTGAAATAGTCAAAAACGGTCTCGTATTTCACAACCTTCTAGGTTTCCAAAGCCGCCTCCAGCACACAAAGAAATCAAATTTGGTGTTGGTGATGGTACCGCGCTGGAGACTTTAAAGTAGCCTCGGCCATTTTTTTCAAGGTACTCGTCGCGTGGCATACTGTGAAGGCAGCAGGCAGTCATTATTAACTTGTCTGTAACTTTTGGGCTGACTGCTATTGAGGTAAAAAAAACACGAACAACTTGAGACAGCAAGGCAAAGGAATTTTCTGACATTCTCCTTGTACGAGACAGCCTGTAGTTGAAAACAACTTTTCTTTTATTAGCACGAGCTTCTGGATTTGTGAAAGGTTTTATTAAATGCGTTGAAAGTTTGAAGCCAAAAACCATCCCACAGGATCTGCGAGTTCAAAGAAAGTACGCAAATGGCATCTTGAAGACTACCTTGAATTCATGAACGTGGTCGACTGTGTGTGTGTGTGTGAGAGAGAGAGAGAGAAAGTAAGTAGGCATAATGAGCTACGTGAATTTTAATAAAGTGATTCGGTGTTTTCTTTGTATTTTTTTCCATTCAAGAACGTCTAAAAAGAATTGCGAAACTTGGCTCAGGAGTGTGAGTAGGAACTTCAAGGCGCCTAACTTTTGTGCAAGACTATCGCAGGTGCTAAGGTGGGTTAAGCCCCCTTTTGGTCTCGATTTCCAGCTCCCGGTGAATGGCAATTAAATCTCACGATAGATAGGTTACAGAATTGTCGCGGAAGTTTACTGGGTGGTTTATTCCCTTCTCCTATTTTAGGTTATTATAAAGGCAGTGTCGAAAAAGTGGAGCAATCTCCGGTCATCGTGATAGCTTTTCGTGGATTTGAAGAGTCCGGCGCGAGCCAAGCTCGTCTCGATGGACAAATTTACGGGTAGACGGCTGGCGCCCCACGCCCGTCTGTGACGGAGCAACCCGAGACGCATGACTCCCCTGGCCGGAGTCGACATTTATATTCGGATATTGCATCCGAGATAGTTAATCTCGTAACATGGATTTAACAATATTATTTCAAAATTGTGCAGCCGATTATGATATGCTATGGAGTCAAGTAAAGGCTGATTGTACAAAGCCTCTGGAATATAATCTTTACTACACAAAGGCATATGTTAGACTGGCAAATACCCACAGGAACCGAAACACACATTAAAGATAGATCTCGCGCTAACCCATGCTCCATGGAAAATTCATATAAATAATATCACGATCACGACAAACGGAAGAGAAGTACACACACTTGACGATCTTTGAGCAATTTGCAGCAGTTGTCACTTACGATCTTGCGAAATTGACAATTCGAACCAGTTTACGATCAACGTTGCAAGCAATTTTGTTGTAAAACATAGAGCAATACATTGCTGCTGATCGTCTGGTTACAAAACTGGTGGAAGTCGAATGTTGCTGACCAACTGGTTTCGGGACCAACCAGAATTGCAATTCGGGGAAATGTGGAAGGAAAAGAAACGTTCGTAGACGATGGAAGAAATCAGTTGCAGGTGAATGACTACATCCCTCTGTAAGGGTGAAAGATATAAATGGTTGAGGATTGTCGCGCTGGGGCCTCTTCTTTTTGTGGTCGTGAACCTGGATCGCGGAAATTCTGTTGTAAGCGGAAAATATTTCAAATTTTTACTGGCAGATCAGTTTTATCGTGGGAAGATACTGCTAGTTGACGTCTTAAGTCGGAGTTTTATTTGAGAAAATCAAGTATCGGAGGGTATTTGGAGTGGCAGCAGCAAGGCGCCCCCAACGTTAGGGCAAGAAATTAGAAGAACTCTTGTTTTAAAACTGCGCATGTTCTTCTTTTAACATTTATTGTACGCGATCGGGGATTTATTGCAATTGTAGAAAAAGAAAAGTGTTTCATGCTATTAAAAAAACAATAAGTGAATTTGAAACAAAATTGGACTCCGCGCGTTTCATTTATTCTGCTTCCGTGATTATCCGTGTTAGTTTTGGGTCGCGAAAACATTCAGTGCTCGCGTCAAAATGGCTACAAACTGTGTGGGTTGCGAGCTATTTTCATTTGAAAATTAGTCAGATTAGATTTTCTTTATAAGTGGGAAGATATCTACTGATTATATGGTTTTAGTTTTAATGTGTTTTAAATAGTTTAACATATTGTATTTGACGTGAATTTCCTTCTTTCCTTTGAATTCTATGACACCTTTTCTCAGACTAGGCCGGTAATGGTTGTGAAAAATTTCGTGCGATTATTTGTTTTTTGTTTTGGCAAAATAAAATTTCTCGGGTAGGCAAAAGTAATTATCAGGTAACATTGCTCATCAGTTTACAATATTCATTCGTATTTTCATAAAATTGTACTATCCCTCCAATATACGAATATATAGAAAAATTCTTTGTAGCTATATACCTACATTGAGAAATACTGGTGCATATTTTTTACAACTGCCATAGTTACATCAGCAGGTAAGCAGTTGTTGGTCTATTGTCAATCTCTTAAATTATTATATTTTCTACAAAAAAAGATGGATCAGAACTTAGTGAAAGAGAAGTAGAGGAAGTCCTTTGAGATATTCTAGGAGATGATTCGGGCAACAAGCTCAGCAATGAAGAGGGTGCCGAATAGATCCTTCACTCGTTTAACGTGCTCTCGAATGCTGCTATTTTAATTCCATTTAGTCATGATCATCAATGCTTTCAAAGCGGAAATCATACTTGAAACAGTATCTGTCACATTTTTCTTTAAAGCGTGACTCCTTTAAATTTGGCGCTTTCTATAATCCTACTATTCAAATTTCGTATAATGAATTTTCCTTTCTTTTATCAATGTGTGAAGTTGTCCTTGCTTTCGAATTCAATCAACAATCTATAGTTCGTGCTTATTTATTGTCTTTATTACTGAACTAACTAATATAAAAACTTGTACTCATTTTTCTTTAAGTATCACAATTGATTTACTTTGGTTAAAACTGAGCTTCGTCTGGCTGTCATGATCATCTGATTGGTTGTTGTTGCGAAATTCAAAAGGCTTCTCATTGATTGCTGCGCCACTGGTGGTGGGCATGTGATTGCTACAAACTCATTCTGTTGTAACGCAGCTATTGGTGCGCATGAAGTATCCACAATACTCCCCCTTTAGCGACATTGTTGGGGAAATAATGTTGCGATTTCGTTGCGAGTGCTGTTGTCTTTATCTGTCACAAAGTTCGCATTCGGTATAGGTTGCGACGACGTTTTTGTTTATTTTTTTTTTTGTCGGCTGTAGGTTTTGATTGGAAAGCTCCAAACTCGATGAATATCCCATGGATATAGTTCTGTGTCTTTGTTTTCTGTGACTGATGAATGCAACTGCACATTGTTTTCGTTTGTTTCAGATTCACTGACTGTATGTGTTGTTTTTGTCTTCACTCGAATGTGAATGTTCGGGCGGTGCGCCGACTGGCCGTTGATTTCATTTTTCGACTTCGAAGACTTCTTACAGCTGATATGCATTCTAAAAGGAATGCTCCATTTTATTGTTGGTTGATCGTGAGCTCCTGCTTTTGATTCTGTTAAATAGTTAGCGTTTGCCGTTGACGTTGATAGTTCATGAGCAAGTCCTGTTGAGGGTTCCATAGTTTGTGTTGTCTGTGAGAAACATGGTGTGTTGCTGATATTCTGTGTTTCCTGGGCCATAAATGCAGCTTGAGTCTTTTTGTTGAAACGTTTAACCGGTTCAGCTTTTATTTTTATCGTATAGTTGTAATTAGATATTCTCTTTACAACTTCGTCGGGTCCCCTGTATGGTGGTTCCAATGTCTTTCGGACAGCGTCTGTCTTGAGCAAACACGGGAGCAAGTTTGTAGGTCGTGATGAAAACAATTTTGTTATGATGTGCTGTGAGACGTGGTCAAATTTTTCGCATGTGGTTTCGCTGGGTTTACTGGGTTTTCTTCGCTTGACAACAATTTACCGGAAATGCGAACACTCGGACAATAGAGTAGTTCTGTTGGAGAAACGCTAATGTCGGGTGTGACAGCATTGCATAACCCCAATAATACTGTTGGAAGAAGGTCCGTCCATGGTGCTGGTTGAGTGCAAAGATGACTGATAAGCAATGTTTTTGAACGAGCGATGTCAACGTTCAATCATGCCATTGGACGCTAGATGGTAGGGTGTTGTGCGAATTCGTTTGGCACCGATCAAATTTGCCAATGCTCGAAAAATTGATGACTCGAATTGGGTGGTCAGTTGAAATGATCTTCGGGATCCCAAATCGAGCTTTTCATTTGTTGTATATCAGAATGCTGCAACTATTGTTTCAGCGTACATATTTTTTGAGGGTATAGCCTCTGGCCAACCAGTATACCTGTCAATGATTGTTAGACAGTAACGGTAGTCTTCTGTTGCGGGCATCGTGACAATATCTAAATGTAAGATACTTGTATATGCTCAAAACGTGCATCGGGAACGTCGATGTGTGTTAGCGATTTTTTTAGTTGTCGTTGAATTTTAGCTCTCTGACAACTAATACAGCTGCGAGCTCACTCGTTGACATCTTTTTTCACTGATGGCCAAATGAATTTCGCTCTGATTAATTGGACCGTTCCTTTGATTTCAGGATGTGATAAACGATGCAAACTTACAAAAACCCCATGGCGCATTGTCAGCGAAATGTAAGGCCTGGGCTTCCCTGTTGAGGTATCACAGTAAATGAGTGAGTTTTCAATTTTTGTCTTTTCAAAGTGAAGAAATGAGTTTTCATGAATTAGTGTTTGAAGTTCCTCATCGGTCGTTTGTGCTTGCTCAAGCTCATTCATATCTAGAGTCGTTGGTATTGAGATTTCACCGATTCTGGAGAGTGCATCTGCGATCGCGTTATCAGATCCCGATATGTGTATTATTTCTGTGGTGAATTGCGAAAATAAAGCCTAATTGCCGTTCCAATGCCTTTTCTAGCTTCTGTTGGAATGTGAACATTAACGGCTTGTGGTCAGTTTTGATAACGAATTTTCGAGATTCTAACATGTGTCCGGAAAACTTTATGGAGGAATAGATCGCTAATAGTTCCCTATTATACCTACACTAACGACTTTCCGTTTCGCTAAGTTTTCGCGAAAAAATTCCAATGGTTGCCACATAAGAAGCATCAGTAGCAAGTGGCAAAGATGCATTTGCGACTGGATGGCTGAGCAATGTTGTATTTGCGATGCTGGCTTTGCAATTGATGAATGCTTCTTCTGTGGTCGATGACCACTTTATTTTGCGCTTGTCGTTCTTCTTCGAGTTTCTGAGGAAGTCGTTGAGTGGTGCTTGTACCCGTGCTGCATTTGGTATCATCCGTCAATAAAAGTTGATAATGCCTAGATACCGTCGAAGATGGTACAACTATTCATACAGCCCAAAGTGTGTACACACAGCAGTTTTTGGAATATCAGATTCGTGGATGGGAATCTGATGATAAGCCTTTTCCAAGTCCAAAGTAGAAAAGATTGTCTTCCCATGCATTCGTTCTGCTACATCGTGAATATTTGCAATGGTGTATCGATCCGGAACCGTTTTAGGATTCAATATCCGGTAGTCACCACAGGCTTCCCATATTCCTTTTTAACCAAGTGCAACGGCGATGCCCAGCAACTTGAAGAAGGACGACAAACGCCTTATTTTATCAAACGATCTATCTCTTCTTTTACTTCATGCAGTTTTTCTCCAGATAATCGTCGTGGTCTTTCACTTACTGGGGGTCCAGTCATCACAATATGTTTTGTTACACTTGCCTCCGAAGTTGGTTGTTTTTTGACTGAGGGAATGGCTTCCACGAAACCCTCTACGATATTACTTATTCTGTTATTGATGTTGAGAGACGACAAATTGTAGACACCAGTTTCCATTGTTTCTCTGAAAATACTGCGATAGTTATGTGGATTACTAATCTTCTTGTTTTTAAGATCAATCAGTAAGTAGTCGTGGCTTATGAAATCTGCTCCCATTATTGCGATGTCAACATCTGCAATCGTGAATGACTATTTAAATTTGTCTTTGAGACCAAGGTTAAGCTCCAGTGTTTTTTGTCAGTATGTTTTTATCGGCGTATTGTTAGCTGCATATAGCGCGAATTCTACTTTTTTTGGAGGCTGGGAAAATTTGCGATGCAGGAATGACCGACAAAATCAATCCGGGGTCTACTAAAAATGTTAATTTTGTAGTTTTATCCTAAATACGAACGCGGTATTCGAATTTCCTTTTGTTGCACAAGTGTTTGCCGTCCAGATGTGCGATTCCAAACGACAAACCACTTAGTTTTTCGAATAAGTTGATCATTTGAACTTACACATCGGAGAAGAACGTTTTGGTTGCATGCCAAATTTTCTATAGTAAAAAAAAATTCTTGTGTTTTTGTGAAGAAACCTTTACGTATTTTTTTTTTGTAGACTCTGAACTATATTTTTCATTTTTTCTAATTGACCTTTAATGGTAGTTAATCGTGCTTATAACGAAATATCTGGATCTGTGAACTATGGGAAGTTGTGATCCTCAGTTGTCTACAATGTTGTCAGCAATGTTTGCATATTCACACACTGGGACATTAATGCCGGCTGAGAGTATAGCGCGTATATTTACTGGTAAACGTCCTAGCCATAGGGGAAGTACGGACAAAATGACATGTATGGACATAATGACATAGTCAACTTTTTAAAAAATAGGCGGGTTTTAGTAACATCTCCGCGACAGTATCACGTGGCGGCAGCCATGTTCACAATCCTCTCAGATGTTGAGCGTCATTGTTACAGTCGCGTCGCAGTAGCCAGTTCGAATGTGTTTCGCGCCTTCAAAAGTATATTTTATAGATGGTTTTCTCCTGTTTTCTGGTGAGTTACTTGTTGTTATTTGTAATTATTTCGATTAAAATCAATGAACTTATGCCAGTACCCAGTGATTTCGATTAATTTTATTGCAATTATCAGGTGCTTGATGGAATTTTGATTTTTTATTCATTTTTGTCCACATTTGGACATTTTAGCAAGGACAAGAAACGTGCTGGACAAGAATGGCTTGACGGTTTCCTGAGAAGAAATAAGGACATTTCTCTGCGCACCCCAGAACCAACTTCTGCTGCAAGAGCGCAAGCGTTTAATAAACCACAGGTAGCTAAGTTTTTCCGTATTTATGAAGAATTTTTGAAGACTCAGAACTTGGTACCTCACCGAATCTTCAATATGGATGAAACCGGGCTCACTACAGTCCAGAAACTACAAAAATTCTGGCCACCAAAGGCAGGAAACAAGTCGGCTGTTTCACCAGTGCTGAGAGAGGTTCGAATGTGACAGTAGTGTGTTGTACGAATGCCATCGGTTCACTTATTCCGCCATGTATGATATCTTCTAGGAAGAACATGAAAAATGAACTAGTTGATGAGGCTCCTACCGGCACTCTTGGACTAGCACAAGAATCAGGATGGATGAACAAAGAGGTGTTTGTAAAATGGTTAAAACATTTTCAGGCACATACGAAATCTAGCAAAGACGATCCGGTTCTACTTATTTGTGATGGTCACTCAAGTCATAAAAGCATTGAATGTTATGAGTTATGCCAAAAAAAATGGTATTGTGTTTACCACCACAATGCATCCATGAAATGCAGCCCTTGGATGTTTGTATCTATGGACCACTAAAAACTTATTTTAATCAAGAAATTTCAAAGTGGCTAAAAAATCATACAGGGCGCGTTGTTACCCATTTACAAATCGGGTATTTGTTTAATGAAGCGTATGGAAAAGCCGCAACTGTTCAGAATGCAAGTAATGGCTTCAAAAAGACAGGCATCTGGCCAGTTAATCCTGATATTTTCCCAGATTACATGTTTGAACCGGCAGAGACCACAAATATTCCGTTTTATCAGGACGATATTGCAGACAGCACACCTAAACTTCCCAGCTCACATTTACCATCAACTAAATGTATCAAGACCTCTTCAATCCAAGAAGATCCGAGTAACGATGTTGCATCTATTTTAAATCCATCAGTAACAAATAACGATAAGCCACCACCAATAACGATATTGGAGTTGTTGTTTCTGATGTGATGAACCTGAGTTTAGAAACATGTGAAGATGAGTCTAATACAGTTGAGGTAGCTGGGGCAGCGTACGATGATGGTGTGAGACCTGGTCCATCAAAGCAATTACTGACATATCCAGTTGCTACTGTTTCGCCAGCACTACAGGGGCAGTTCATTCGAGGTCAAGGAAAAAGAAAATTGAAACATGTCAAAGGTGATTGGCTTTTAACTTCTTTTCCAAATATATAAGAAATTTTTGCTAAAAACAGACCAAAGGATCCACCGGCAAAAAAGAAGAGACAGGTTCAAAGAAAAATTTTTGATGAGGATGAAATAAATATTCCTGCTTCCAAAAACGCTCTACCATCAGAGAAGAGATTGAGAGCATCGAGGCAGCGTACAACTGCTCTGATATATGATAGCTCATTGTGCATTGTGACTGCGCTTGCATTTATTGCAATGACCTCTTTTCCCGTTCTAAGACCGGCGAACGTTGGTTACGATGTAAGACTTGTTCCCTTTGGGCTCATGCGTCATGTGCTGATGTCCTAAAGAGGACCAAACGATTTATTTGTGAACTGTGTTCTTAGAAATCCGTAATGACAAACTAATTTTTGTCCGTACTTCCCCTATTGTTTTCACTAAATCATCGGGCTGGTCATCAGGTGCAAGTGCCTGCACTTCCCTCAGGAGTTGTGATGGGCGAAGACGTCGAATTTTATCTTCCTTCGAAAAGCCGAATCTTTTTATAATTGCCATATTTAGATGCATATACGAGTATTTATCCGCATTTGGTGGAAATCGAACAATGTCAGTCAGCTATTGCACGGTCTCGAAATCTAACGCAGCGATTGTAGTAAAGTATTTGCTATTCCCATTTGCGATTTGTTGCGAATTACGGTGTGCATCCGCGTGATGAAACCATATTAGTTCAGGTCCCTTGTTCCAGGATGGCGGTAGTTTGATTTGATGAATAGCTGCCATAGTTGTGTCTGCTTCATGTTGTGTAACAATGGCTGATAGCTCCAACGGTGAAACTAGTCTTGGCGTTAGAGGACCATTTGTTGGTTGATTGCTTACTAACTCCAATAATGCACTTTCTTCGTTCTGTTCGTTGGATCGTGCACGCTGACGAACGTCACCCGATTCTTGGACGACTGATGCATCAAAAAACAACATATTTCGCGTGTTCTTCGTCTATCAACTAGAATATTTCCTTGAATACACAATTTATTCGTCTTTAAACGATATTTTGGGTCACCAATTATATTTCTTGCTTATTTATTGTCTTCATTACTGAACTAATTAATAAACAAACTTCTACTCATTTTACTTTAAATATCAGTCTGTCATGATCATCTGATTGATTGTTGTTGCGAAATTCAAAAGGCTTCTTATTGATTGATGCGCCACTGGTGGTGGACATGTGGACGCTACAAACTCACTCTGTTGTAACGCACGTGTTGGTGAGCATGTAGTCTCCAAAAATCTTCTTTTGCTTGCTGTCTCTAGCTAGCTGATTGGAAAGTGAACTCTCAGTGCTTTAATTCCGCTGGGAGATAGACAATTTAGTGCTTACCAATCGGAGTGTACATAGTGCCCAAGGGTTCGACTCCCTTTGTAAGAAACTTTGTTATTTATTTCTTAACCCTTGAAATCCATGCTTAATCAATTAATATTTATTAACGCTTAAAATTCGTCACACAAAACAAAAAACACATTTAACCTAAACCTTTTGACTATATATAATCTTGTTCATCCGCCACCATGACTTGCAGTGCCCCAAAGTTTGTTAACACTAGTGAAAAACCCCCATGATAGTTTGTTTCGGTTTTTGTGAGTTGCCCTTTCATTCAGCGTGTGTCAACCTCAAAGATCCTGCGGCTGATCTTATAAATAAAGTGAGTGATGGAATACATTGGTACTATATCTGCATACGTTTCTCTGAATACAATGATTTGAACAAGCTCGCGGCTGCAGCGGACCAAACCAGAAGGTACGGTGCAGTCGACACAATAGCTGAGGTCCACTCTCAAAATAAAGCACAACCTATCATAATCTCCCATGTCGATGACATCGGCGTACAAATGTCGGAAATGCGAACAGAGATCAACAAGATCCAGTCTAAATTCAGGAGTGATAGTCTACTGTGCAACCAATGTCGGCACTTATCACTCCATAGAAAATCCCCAACTGCAGCACGCGAAGAAAAGGCCAACTATTGTTTTTACCATACACGTTTCGGACCGGCTGCGAGACGCTGCCAGCATCCATCCCATTTTCAGGACGAGCGGTCGGGAAACTTCTCGGGCCATTAGCACAACAGACGAGAGCTAATGATACTTTTAAAAACCGCCTAGAAATATTCGACCCGACCTCACAACTTACATTTTTAATCGACACTGATGCAGATGTGTCTGAGCGCCCGTCAAACAGCTCTTGGGCAACCAATGCAACTCGTCCGCAAGAAGGATGCCTCTTGGCACCCATGCGGGGTTTACCGTCGATAAAACGCTGTCACTATCCCAGACAGCTACCCTATGCGCCATATCCAGGATATAACGTTTGATTTAGGTGGCAAGTGCATTTTTACTAAAATCGATCTGTTCAAGGCTTTCCCAATAAAGGAAAAGGATATCCCTAAAATCGCAGTACAAACACCGTTCGGTCTTTATGAATTTACGGCGATGACATTCGGCCTGCGCAACGGGGCACAATCTTTCTAGCGTTTCATGGACATGATGCTTCAGGGTCTTGAGTTTTGTATCTGCTACATAGACGATATCCTGGTAGCTTCCGAATCTGAGGATGAACATATTAAGCATCTGCGGCTGCTTTTCGTGCGCCTCGCTAAGTACGGAGTGATAATCAAGTTAAGGAAGTCATGTATTTAGGACACATTATGAATGGCATAGCGCCACCATTGTCACGTGTCCAGCTGATCCGGTACTATAACAAACCAGCAACGATTAAGACGCTTGGTCGATTTTTGGGCATCATTAATTTCTACCGACGTTTCATCCGAAATGCAGCCAGCATTAATGCGACATTGAGCAGCTATTTTACCTGGGCCAAAAAGAACGACAAGACACCAATTGTCTGGACCCCGGTAACAAAGAGAGCTTTCCAGTCGTGCAAAGACAGCTTAGCGGATGCTGCACTCAGGCTTGCTACAGATGTAGCAGTTGGTACAGTGCTTGAATATAGGAAAACAGGCAAATGGTTACCGCTTGCGCTCTACCAACAGAAGCTTTCAAAAGCAGAAACTAAATACAGAGTACACGACCGCGAGCTGCTTGTCATTTACAGCAGCATCTGCCATTTTCGCCATTATTTGGAAGGCGAAAAGTTTCACGTTCTGACAGACCATGAGCCACTCAGTCACGTTTTCGCAAAACCGTCTAGCAAGGCATCACCACGCCAACTCCAACACCTGAGCTAAGTGTCTCAATTCTCCACCGACGTACGATACATCTCAGGACAGTCCGATAAGGTCACAGATGCCCTTTCACGGATTGAAGTATTTTCAATGCCGGCAACAATAGATATAAACGACTTCGTGGACGAGCAACAAAAAGATGCCGAACTACAGGAAATACTTCTCAACAACTCCACTAAGCTCCAACTAAAACCAGTTACCATCAGGGATAATGTCGAAGTCATAGCTGACATGTCACTCCCTCATTCGCACCCGTTTGTACCGGAACCATTACGCAGGGCGATATTTGAAATTTTTCATCAGCCTTCACATCCAAGTGGCCGTGCAACATTCAAATTCATCGCAAATAGGTTCGTTTGGACAAACATGAAAAGAGACGTCAGAGTTTGCGGCCGAAATTGCGTGCCTTGTCAGCGGTCAAAAATCGGACGACACGAAAGAAATCCGATACAAAACTTTCCGATGAACCTAGACATTGTGGATCCGCTAATACCATCCCGAAGATTGAAGGGTCGTGTAGTTATCGAGCAGTCATACAAGCAAACTGCTCGAAAGCCTTCCTATCTCCTATCGAAAATTTTAATGGCAGATTTAGAAAAAATATTTAATTACTTCCATTCATAATCGTAATTTGTAAAATAGTTTTCTTTCTTATTATTAATATTAAGTGTAATTTTATAACAATTTCCCTTTATATTAAATTTAAACGTTTCTTTTTAATTATATTCTACATGAGATTTAACTTTTATTACTATTTAAAATCCTTTTTCAATTATCTTTACATCCAATAATCTTTTTTGAAAAAATTTTAATCTGCCAATTAAAATTTCGGATATGGGAACACTGATTTAGTGCACCCCAACGGTGTATTACATGACCGAAGGCAATCGAACTCAGTTGATGCGGTTTATCGTGTACACGGGAATGGAAAGCAAGCGATTTTTGGGACGGATCGAGAGTCTACTTATGACCTTCACCCGGCAAGCACGCGAAGAACTGCGGCATTGGAAGAGTGCTCGCGCTTGATCGGGAAAACATTGAAAAAGTCCGCTGTGTCATGTGTGAAGCGTGTTGTTAATTTGCAAATATTTTCCCCTGAAGGATCTGTAACTAGTGCGGGTGTAGTAACAAATTACGGAAAGTACTGAGGAACGCCTTGTCGAAATTGTTTTAGTGGATTAGCCTCTCGTTTTGTATTTTCTTTTGCCATGATTTTACGCGTTATTTCGAACTTAAAATAATTTTTCTTTGCACGATGGTTGTCCGAAATGTGAGTAGCCAGTGGACTAGAAGAGTGGAAGGCATATTATAAGCGGACATAACTTTGTGGAATCATTTATTGGATTGGATTATTAATTACTAATTCAAGAGAAATTCTAAACCATATCCCTGTGAAAATTATAGGCGAAAATAAAGTGCATACGAAGTTAACAGTTTCATAGCATCGTGTTGCTTATAAATATGAGGTCGTGAGCTATTCCGAGGTGCAACTTTGTTGACGTCAACTTTTGATTTACGTGACAAATATTTCGAAGTAATTAGCACATTTGCTTTTATAAACATTTGTGGTGATTGGTCATATAACCTATTAATTGGATATTAAAATCAGTAATAACTGCAACACCATCTAACTTCCAAGCATGTCTGTATAAAGAAGTTATTTGAAGATTCATACTAAGGAATATTTATATAGTCGACCGCTTTTCCAAGTGGTCGGAGGCAATCCCATTGGCCAACCAAACGACAGAAATTGTGTTGCGTGGTTTGGCGTCCAACCCACAATAACAACGGATCAGGGCACGCAATTCGAATCATCGCTATACGAAGTGTTAGCTCGCTTCTTCGGATATGATCGAACAAGGACGTCACCCTACCACCCGACGTCTAATGGAATAATAGAAAGATGGCATCGTTCGCTCAAAGCAGCAATCATGTGCCACGAACAAAATCAATCCCCTCCTGAAGTACTTCGTATTGTTTTACTTGGTTTACGCGGTACCGTCAAAGAGGACCTGTCAGCATCTTGCGCCGAAATGCAGTATGGAACAACGCTTACGCTTCCGGGAGAGTTAACAGTCCCCGATTATTCAGCCGTACGAATTCATAAGCAAATTACGTGAAATAATGAACCAGGTTCGTCCCACTTCAACGACATTCTCGGCGCCATATATCAACAACGACCTCGGTAATTGCTCGAACGAATTCCTTAGAAACGACGCAGTAAAGCGACCCTTAACTCAGCCGTATTCGGGACCTCATAAAATCCTTAGGAGAATATTTAGTGCGCGCTACACTGTCGACATCAATGGACACACCGTAAACACTCCATAGAGCGACTCAAGCCCGCGTTCATGGAATGTACTCCCAATCAAGCAACACATCATCTCCAAGAGGTTCCGATGCAAACATCGTTTCATAGCCCAAGGGAGAGTAGATCGCCAGTCAAACCAATATCGCAACCGGCAGCAACAGAAATTTCAAAGACTGTGGTCAGTAAACCTACAACTGAAACGACTTCAAAGGCACACCTTCAACCTTCCTTTATCGGAACTCAAAACATACCCGCCCTGCGATAGGCTGCTACCTACCTTCGCAGCAGGACTCAACACAAATGCTCCCGTTTCTAGCACCCGGCTAGACCACATGGATGGGATTCATCAACCAGCAAACGCACGATGCAGCCCTTACACGAATCGCCATCGAGTCATCTCGTGAGGGAGTGATGTAGCACGACTGTCATCTGCCAAACTTCGTACGGGTGTGTGTACATACGAGGTTGGAACGAGCGTCGAAGGTTAGATAAAGTTAACTTTATACCGTGTGTGTACATGCACTATTAGAACGAACGTATGTGTGTCATTTGCGGTCGGAACGAACGTCGAAGATGAGATGAAATTGAGGAGTTGGTTGGAACACCGAAAAAGATTGCGAAGATTCATGATAATTCTTGGCCCAGCAACTGGTGAGAAAGCATTGTACATCCATCTTTGATTTAAGCATCATCGTGTATTTCATTAGTAAGATTAATATAGGAGTTAAATCACAAGTTCCCTGTGACGTTATTGATTATCATGCTTATAGTTTCTTCCGTTTGACTCATCTGTTGATTCTATTCTGGAATACGTGGGCCCGCTAAAATATACAATTTATTAAATAGTTATAAGTGCTAGTGGCGATGTGATGCTAAAGTTCTGCCATGGGCAATTGGATTTCATCTAATAAGCTGGCATTAGCGCTGAAAAAGAAACGACTACTAATGGTTGGAACTTATAGGTGACAAGGCTTTGAGAGCGATAGGGCGAGGGTTCTTTTGATGTTCGGACCGAAGCTAGAAATAATGTTGTAGCTTTGAAGTGGTTTGACAACAAACCGTTGCATTTTGTGTCGACGCTTGTAGGCACGGATCCAGTGGAAATTGTGAAGTGGTGATCAGTTCAAGAAAAGCAATACATTAATGTTCACGTCACGTGTTCAATAAATATATGGATGGTGTTGAAATTATCACCACGCAGTCAATGCCCCAGAATTTACCTTTGCCCATTGTGACGTGCAATTGCTCAACATGCAATTTTATATTCAAATCCATTTCTAGTAAAATCCAATTAAACAAAATGTAAATTTAATTTACTTTAGTATTTGCAATATTTAACCGAACAAAATGCTGAATTGCAACATTGTATTCAACTTCATTCACCTTACCAATCGCAACTCATCAGTATTTGTCAAATAAGTTAATCACCTTTTCATTCACCTGTGTATGTAAATTATTTGTAAGTCAGCAAATTGTTTTTAGAATAAAGTCATTAACCGTAATTGTAAGTAAGCAAAAATTATGTGTATAAATCAAGAACGGAGAATTGAGAGCGGGAAATGGTTGATGGGAATGAGTCAATTTTTGAATGGTAAAGGAAAAAGAAAAACAAGTTTGAGATCGGGTAACGGAGTGTGGTGGTTCTAAGCGGATGAAGAAGATCAAAGTACAGTTTTTTTTCGAGACGACCAAGTGGAGAAGTAATCTTAGAAAAGTGGAAGACAATTTGTGATTCGAAAACTTCGAAGAAAGCTGAAGTTCAGCTTCTAAAGTGTGTTAAACTTCTGAGTGCTGCTGCAATATAACGTTATATTGAATTTAATTGAAATCGTGCAAGACATTGAATTTACTATATTTCAACTTGATTAAATTTACTTGAAAGTGTGCAAGATATAAATTATGAAGTCGGGTGATTGTGTTTCAACGTTTTAAATAGGATTGTTGGTTGGATTGAGCCAGATACCAAGTGATTATTAATTTATTACTGCTGATGAAATTCACAGCACAACGAGTCGGCAATTTGAAATAAAGTAAATTGCTGGTGTGCGGTTTAGACATAAATGCTGTCGATCAGCTGGAGACTCAGTGGTCGTTCTTCCTTGTTTGTGTGCATTTAACGTATCAAGAATACTAAAATATTAAATTTTCAGTGCCATTTTTTTCAATTATTTTATTTTGCTGATCATATAAATTTCAATGATTTTCTTTTGTATTTCTGTAACATAATATCCTTGACTTGGGGGTTTATTTATTTTTTTTTGTTTGTTTGGAAATCGCAGTTACTATTTCATATATTTGCGTAGTCATATACGGGGATATTGCGCATAAGCAAAAGGAAACCAATTGATTATTTTAAATAAACAGGTAATCGATTATCAATCAATCCAATTATTAACTGATCCATTAGTCTCAATTTCATAACTTAAAATTCTGAAAAGAAAGTCATTCATTAAAATTCTTTGGAAGCGGAATTGGATACTTTGAAAAACACAATAGAATTGCAATATGGGAAACGATAACGCTAAAATCAAATATCAGAGATTGTACTTTTGCAATCTCTGCCGTTCCGAAAATCATAATGAAAACAAATGTCCGTATCTAAATAAATAAAAATCTGCACAACAGCAGATTAGGAAATAAGAAATAAAAATTGATAGAATTAAAGTGAACAAAAGGGTTTGGATTAAGATTTGCAAATTTAAGTAGTCAGTTGCGAATAAGACTCAAAACGGTCCGGATTGAAAAATGTAAAAATTGTAAATTGCAAAAAGTTAAAGTGAAAAATTAATAAAAGGGATGTTTAGTTTTTGAAATGAAAAGAAAGTGTATTATTTAATTTGGAATATTGAAGAGATAACTTGGTGAAAGAATTCGTTGTCGTATAATTGCATTCAAATTTCATTGTGACCAGTTATATAATACCATTTTTTCATTTCTCAGGATGAACCTTCCTTCCCGGTGTGTCATTGTTTTCTGTGTAAGATGGCCAGTACGGGCAGAGACCTGCCCCTAAAGAACCCCGAAACGGTTGAGCTCTAGCCGGCTCACAATGCCAGTTAACATCACATTCCCGAAAACGTGATTAACAACACGCGCCAGGTCAACGTTGGTAAAATTGCATCGAACATCAATCGGATTCCGGCCAGGCAGACGCTGCATCAGCAAAACATCATAATAAATTGCATTATCGATACTTTAAGTTTCTCAGTTGTACTTTTGAATTATTTGGAGTAATTGTCAATAAAGCTCATAGAGCAGTATTTTTTTTAGTCTTTGAAAAAAGTGTTTTATTAACTGGCGCCCGAGCAGGGACCACTCTTCGAGACAGCGCACGATCCTTCGTTAAAGTATAAAGCACAGTAAGTGCTCGCGTAAAGGACCTGGTGGATCACCAAGTATTGTTAGGTGCCAGGAAAAGGCAAACGGACGTTGAAAATCTTTCAACAGCCGCCCTCAGTAGCGAAGGAGTGGTAGTGCAGCAACCCTAAGGATATCCTCGGAAAAGAAGACATAAGTATCTACTAGGAATCCCGGAAGCAGCAGGAATGACAAAGGAACTTGCATTTGTAGCAATTTTGTAAGTCTAGACATATAAGAAATTTACAAGGAATATAAAGAAACTTAAAGCAATTGAAAATTAATTTTTCAACGAAATTATAAAATCTATTTTTCAATAAGATTATAAATTAATTGGAAGAAGAAAACTCGAATTAAAAAGATAAAGTGAATGAAGAAAACTCAAGTTAAATAAATATAGTGAATATAAAGCAAAATAACTTTTCAGCTTTTATATATTTGTGGCGGACCAGCCACTCCCATACGCATCCGATCCTCGACTGCCACAAACGCAGCCTATACTCCGCAACGCCTCATCGACGGACCGACAGACATACAGCCCCCGACTGCCACGAACGCATCACCCATTTGGGTTGTATTCGTGCTCAACCGAGCATCAACTAAACAACCATCGCCATGTGGATGCTTGACCACAACTCAAGCGCGTGCATGAGGAAATGTGCACAGTAAGCAGTCTGGCCGGTGGATTAGCGTCCAACGAGTGACCGTCTCAGGCAACAAGCGATCGTAAGTTTCGAAGTAATATTTGCAAACGATGCATATTCCTCGGCACGGGATGGCACCCACCATGAACGCAACCGGACAACGGCGTCAGCAAAATAGCAGTATTTAAAGCAGCGTGCGAGGACGGCTCGCTCTCTTACGCTTGTTCGGTTTCTCAGGCCACGACGCCGAGTCGGCATATAAATTATTTACATCTTGTCTACTCGTATTCACGTTGTGTGGTTTCAGCATAAATAAATATATATTTTTATAGGTTCGGGAAGCGTTTACCTTCACATGTTCCTATATATTTATGAATATTTGTTTTCAGCAACTTTTGTAAAAAAATTGTGTGTAAATTGTTTATCTTTTAAAGTGATTTACCTTATGTGCGATTTACTAGTTATTTAAAGTGGTCTTGTGAAATTATCCGCTCGATAAAGTGATCTTTTGGCCCTACTTTTCACCTTTCTTGATTTCAGTGACAAATTGTTCTCGTACTTATCCTTGTTACAATTCCCCCACATAAAGGTGGAAATAATACTACGTGCTTAAACCGCGAGTACCGAGTTTCGTTTCCTGAAAACAAATTGGCCAATCCAAATAATTTAATTAGACCCGCGCGCCTACATATCAACGAGCTCCCACCAGTAATTGAAGAAGGTGGACCAGCGCCTATAAATGTCCCTAATCCGCAAAACAATGACGAGCTTGTTAACCTCATTACGCGCTTAGTGTCAGAAAATCTACGAACCCAGGGTCGGCAAATCTTCAATTCTTTCAAAAATCCTACCTCTGACCCGAATTTAGATATTTATGTCCCAATAAACGTTAACGCAGAAAGGGATTTATCTGATATGGATAAAATCCCAGATGTTGTTAAGAGTTTGCGTAGGGTAAATATGGGATAGATGCCCTAGGGGGATAGATGCCTAAGCACGCACGAAATGGCCTGCACAAACACCAAGCTCTCAGTGTTTGTTTAAACGTTAGATCCATACCACTCTCTCGCCAGTCAGTGCGGTACGCTTTGTTGGAGCAGATGTGTGATGTGTTATGCAGCTGAAAGCAGTTGAAGTGGTGACAGATAGTTGAATTTTGGCTTCTTGGAATCTTTGGCCAGTCAGAACTTTTTATATTATAAAGTAAGTGCTTATATTTTTGTATTTATAGTAAATATATATCAATAACAAATAAATGAGTATCATAAAATTTTTTTTTAAGTGGTATTTTTGCAAAACTCCATGGCGTCTATCCCCCAACAAAGGATAGATGCCCAATTTATTACGAGTATACATGCCCTTAGGGGCAACTATCCCACATTGTACTTTGACCTTATTTTTTAGTTGTATCACGTCATTGACTGAGAAAGTGGAGGTGACATATTACTTTCAAATTCTAGAAGAAAAGTGCTATTAGGGTGTGTTCTTTTACTTGAAGCAATGATTTTCTTGTTTTCTAGACATGCCACGTAAGTACGTACGTAAGGCGGGGGCACCACCTCGTGCCGTGTGGACGGAGGACGCTCTTAATGCCGCATTTGAAGAGCTGAGACAAAACAAATTACCAATTAATGAAATATCTCGTCGTTATGGTATTCCATCAAGAACCTTAAGGCGAAGATTTGCTAAACAAGATGCAAAAAAATTGACATTAGGTACCAATGCCTTTTAACTTATTTGATGCCTAATTTTGACAGATTATTTTCATTCATTATCGTATCATGTAAAAATTCCTGTGATATTTCAGGGAAACATCCGGTACTAGACTTCGATAATGAAAAACGGTTAGTAGCACACGTTCAAAAACTAGAGACAGCAGGGTTTCCTGTAACAAGAGACACGATACGAAGACTAGCGTTTGAATTCGCCGAAAAGCTTGCTATTGATCATAAATTTGATAAAGAATCCAGAAAAGCAGGACATCGTTGGCTACGGCTTTTTTAGAACGCCATCCTGAATTAAGCGTACGACAAGCTGAAGGGTTATCCCTTGCCCGAGCTCAGGGACTTAATCGTGAGGAAGTCACTAAAATGTTTCAACTCTAGCTTAAAACTATGACAGAGCATGATTTACTGGACAAGCCCGACCGTATATTCAATACTGATGAAACTAGTGTCCAGTTAAACAACAAACCTGGAAAAGTCATTGCTACGAAGGGCTGGAGATCAGTTCATTCACTAACATCCGGGGAAAAGGGGGAGACTGTGTCGATAATAGCTTGCTGCAATGCTGTAGGAAATTTCCTGCCTCCAGTTGTTATTATTAAAGGAGCAAACAAAAAGCCGGAATTTCATGATGGACTTCCTAATGGGTCAGATGTATACATGAACAAGAAATCTGCTTATGTTAATGGGGAGTTGTTCCAAAAGTGGCTAGTGCAGCATTTTGTACCACGAAAGCCTCGAGGTAAAGCTGTTCTACTTCTTGATGGACATTGTTCCCACACGAATTCTGCGGATATGTTAGAGACCGCAGAACCAAATGATATAATTCTCTTTTGTTTGCCAAGTCACAGCACGCAAGCTTTACAACCGTTAGATCGAAGCTTTTTCAAGCCATTTAAAACTTTTTATGCAGCCGAGGCTAGAATATCAATCGGTCAGTTGCTAGTAGATTAATAGGCAATGCATGGATACGAGCAGCAACACCCTCCAATGCCGTATCAGGGTTCAGAGCTTGCGGTATTTACCCATACAATCCGACAGCTATTCCAGATTCTTTCTTTGCCATCTCTGATTTGTCTTCAAGGAGTCAACTCTACAATCAGCAGGAAAATGTTTCGATTGATGAACATGATGGGCTTTTGGAACCTGAACCAAGTCTTTCATCTAATAATTAAAGGTTGCCAAATTTAGATGGCAACTCGCTGCTCCACACCAAGAAATTCAGATCAAACTGACGACACTTCTCCATCTATTCTTGCGCAACAGCCTAAGGCAGAATTCCAAAATGAAACGCCAAGCAAGTTTTCAGAAGAATGTTCTCCCATACCAAATATTCCGATACCACTATACAAGAGAGGAAAACAGTCAGCTGCAATATTAAAAAAAAGAGTCAAATGCAAATGCAACCTGTGGTTCTGATGATTCCCTCATGTCAAATGTATATGTGGAATGTTTCGAAGATTTTGAAAAGACAAAATTCAAAGTAGACTGGATTCAGTGCATTATGTGCAAGAAATGGCTGCACGAAACCTGCACTATGTGCGGCGACTATTGCAATCCATGTCGGCGTTTAAAACTTCTCAATGAACAAAATTCTAAAACATAAATTAACGAACCGGTTGTAATTCATGAAACGATTCGTGACTTTTTTTATTGATAAAATGTGTGAGAAAATATATTATGTTTTGTAATGCCAAAGACAGTTGTGCTAAAGAGGCAATATTGATTAAAATAGAGTATGCGTAAGTAAATACTAATTAATAAATCAGAATATTCTTTCATTCATTCCTAAGGGCAACTATCCCACTAGTCAAAAAATAAATTTGGTATCTAACCCACGCAGTAGGCATCTATCCCCATTTATAACACTTATCTCTTTTATTAATAGATAAAAAAATAAAACACTCAGTCGTAAATTATCTTTTTAATTTTCTTCTTTGATAAGTACACAAATCAATATATAAGTTCAAGACCATGAAATCCTTATCTTCTGTATGTTAATCGCCTATTTGAAAAGGTTGGACAACTATCCCACATTTACGCTATGTTCTCTGGGGACCCGAGTGAGTTCTCCTCGTGGAAAAAAAAGTCTAGAAAGGATCTTAACCATCTACCAACATCTTCAAGGCACACCGAAATATTTCGGAATCCTCTTTGTGATAAGGAATAAAATTGTAGGAGAAGCGGACATAGCCCCTGAATCCTACAATACACCCCTAAATTGGCCCAAAATTTCAAAGTGTTTAACATTGCATTACGCGGATAAACGCGACCTGGATACTCTCGAGTACCAAATGACGACACTAGTGCAAGCAAGCCACTCGATTCACGATTTCTACCATATTGTCTACCATCATTTATCCTTGATCCTTAACAAATTGTCTTCCATGGACATGGGACCCGAGTCCATGAGGAACATGACGCAGTGCTATAGGGATAAGGCGTTAGATACATTTGTTCGTGGTCTCAATGGATATCTTCCACGCCTACTAACCATTAGAGAACCTGTTGATCTTCAACAGGCCCTTCATCTATGCCTAAAACTGCAAAACGTAGATTACCGAGCTCAACATGCGTTTCCGTTCATGTCAGTTTCAAATGGCTGATGCAACAGTCGAATCTTCCTGGTCGATTGGCTCTCTGGAGCCTGAAATTGTAAGGATTCAATTTTCAAATTGAACACCGAAAAGGTGCCCTTAACGTTGTGCCCGATGCGTTGTCGACATCCTGCTTGAAGGACGAGCAGATGGTCTCGATCATCTCCTGTCTCCCGGAGCCCGAGTACATTGATGATTTAATCCCGGAGTCTGCGTTTCAGGAGCCCGAGTATGAGCATCTTAAGGGGCAAATTTTGAAACAACGCGACCAGTTTCAGAATTTGCACCTTGCAGATGGTTGGATATATATTAGTACCGGTTCTCCTGTAACGCTGACTACTGATATTCCAGAACAAAACTATGGGTTCCTGAGGGCCACCAACGAGCTCTCATAGTACGAGCTCATGATGATCTCCGGAGCTCTCATTGTGAAATTCGCAGGACAACCGAAGTCTTACAAAGGTATTACTATTATTAATAAGCCGACAACCGAAGTCTTACAAAGGTATTACTATTGGCCTCGGTTTGCGTCAAGATGTGATTCAGCACATCCAGAACTGTTTGAAATGTAGACAGACAAGGCATCAAATTCCACAATGAGACCCCCTATGGATGCATCACGAAACTTTGCGGACTTCATGGGCCCGTACTCTCATTCGAAATCAGGGAGTACCCAATTGTTCGTGGTCCTGGACCATTACGCGAATTTCGTATTGCTCAATCCCATGGCGAAAGCCACTGCGGAGTCAGCCGTGCGATATTTGGAGCGCGATATCTTTTTGAGCTTCGGAGTTCCCGAATGGCTATACTCTGACAACGGTGCACAGTTCGTCTCCAAAGTATTCAGCAAGCTCATGAATGACTTTGAAGTGCAGCATTGTTTCACCTCATATCATTCACCGCAGGAAAATACCTCGGGGAGTCGATACTGAACCCCATAAGAGCCTACATAGGGTCCGATCAGAGCAAGTGGGGCGAAAATTTTCCGGCCTCATTATTTGCTTTCTGCAAGGTGATTTATGAGTCAACGGGATATTCTCATGTTCGGGTATCACCCTATCAAACATGCCTCTTAGTGCTTTTGAGGATGGTGAGGTACAGCCTAGTGCTAACAGTAATCGACTGTGAGCTGTACAGGACCGAGTCAAATGTAAATTACAAGAAGCCTACCAAAAGGGAGCTCAACGCTACAATCTTCGGTTTTGTCCTTGTGAGCTACTTCAGGGTCAGAAAGCTCTTGTGCCTAATTTCACCGTGAACAATGCAGCAGATCTTGCTTCACGATTCACGCCTGAAGTGGTCCGCCGTCGTATTGGACAAGTGGCATACCAGCTTGAAGATGAATCCGGCAAGCTGTTTGGGACATTTCATGCAAAGGGCATGCGTGATGCCTAACAACTTGTGCTTACAGTGGGTGAAGATATTGACGAGGAGGAATTTCGGATTATCAGTAATTTATTGTGAATAAATCTTATTGTGCCCCTTATTGATTGACAAGAGTGCACATCTACTCTGAAGTACTTGGAAAAGATATTAATAATTATAACAACTTGTGATTGAAGTGTATAAACGATAAAAAAGAATAATATAGTATAAGAAGGTCAATTTAATAAGTTTTGTAAATTCTAGCACTTGCCCCGTTCCCCTTCCAGTTGCATAGGTAAGTAAGTAAGTAAGTTGATTGTACATTGCTATCAATTTTAATAATATCAGCTTTCAATTTGAGTAAAATTTGTTTTTCCAAAAAAAGGCATTATTTAATTTAATTTTCGCATCTTAATTACCTTTGTTGAATAGTTATGTGGAAATTAAGTTTAGTAAAATACAAGATCATGAATTACTAAATATACAAATTTTTCATTTTTCATTATGACCCTCCCTCTCCCGTCCGTTTCCTTTTGTGTTAGGTTTTATGTGTAGGGTGGCTCAGCACGAGCAGAGGGTGCCTCAGAAAACCCGCGACCCGACTGAGCGCTAGCCGGCTTCAGCATGCCCCCCCGGGTTACGCACCTCTCTGCTACAACTTAATGTCTGCAGCTGCGATGACTTCCATGTTTGCTACAATGTCCTAAGAGCAACCATCAAACGCCAACATCTAATCAACAAAATAACCTTGAACGAGCCAGTAAGATTTACGAGACATTCACCTTTGCTCGTAGAAAGCAAACATCATACTACGAGTATCTATGGTGATAATGAGCCGATGAATAGGTGTGTTACAGCGTAGTTTCCCGGCGTCAAGGCGAGGCGGTAACCCTAAAGAAAGACGCACATAGAATCGGCAACGTGTGGGTGATCGGCGGCATGGCGTGCAACAGGCGAGTGTAAAGAGTAGTCTTCTTGTCGACATCGGCGCGGACAGAGTCCATATAGAATATGGCGTGAATTATATTACGGTGTGAAATAATTATGGCGTTTTAAATAAAAGGCGAATTCAATTTTATTAGGACTGTGCTGTGTTTAAATTAATTATGATGTAACAATTCAGAAGTGGGATTGAAAATCCAGCGTGTGCGATATATTTAGAAAAACTACGGGCGACCATATTAAGTGCATTCCTATAGATAGATGTCGGTTGGGTATTTTGGTCGCACTGTACTTTTGTGTGGCGAAAGAAAAAAAACAAAACAAAACAAAAAACAAAGAGTTCAATCGGCGTGTGTGTGTATGTGTGGTGTTGGTGTATAAAAAAAAAAAAAGAGAAGAGCACGTTCGTTATCCAATTCGGCTTTGAAAGATTTCCTGTGTTAAAAAAAAAGTCAAATCGGCGTAAAGATACAAGCATGGATAGCAAAGACGAAGAGATTTCTTGGCGACGGACTTCGTCGGATGGCGATGAGGCGACGAAGGAAGCAAGTGGTCCGAGTCAAGGCGATGGGCTCGGTGGCGACAAGGAGAAGGGTTTGGCGAGTGCGGACGGCGACGCGACGGCGAAAGCCATACGCGAGTTAATGCGCTCTGGACTGGCGGGTCAAATAAAGAAGGCGGTCCAGCAACAGGCTACCTTGGCATTTGGCGAGTTGCTAGAACAGCAGCAAGAGGAACGCTCGGCGTCGCGTTCGGATAGTGCTGACGGTAGGTCGAATGGCGGACGACAGGCATTGCGCATCGGGCATGAGATTATCGACACGTTCGATCCTGCCGATGCCGAGCAGAACGTGGAGCGGTGGCTTGGGAAAATCGACCAGCATGGCGATGTTCATGGATGGTCGGAGTACGAACGGGCAACGATTATGCAAGCGAAGTTGGCGGGAAATGCAAAGCGGTGGTTCCATCGATTGGATCAGTACAATTTTTCGTGGGAGCAGTGGAAGGTAAAGTTGCGGGCGGCATTTCCACGGCGTTATGAGTATGCGGTTATGCTCGAGGAGATGATTGCGCGGCGGAAGCAATCCGGCGAGGGCATGACGGCATATTATCATGCCAAATTAGGACTGTGCGCACGGGTGAAAATCCAAGGCGAGGATGCCGTGTCGTGCATTGTTCGAGGATTGCCCGAAGAACTTCGTGCCAATGCACAGGCGACAGGTTGCAAAACGCCGGAAAGATTGTATGAACGATTCATGGCGGGGTTGGAGTCGTACAGAGAATTGGGCGGTGGCAAGGCGATTGTGCCAGCGCGAGAAGGCAGCTTTAGTCGCAACATCGGTGGAGAACGGCAATGGTATGGACACAATTTAGCAAGGCGATGCTATAATTGTCAGGAACAGGGCACGCACCTGAGCAGAGATTGTCCTAAGGCGAGATTGGAGCGATGTTGGCGATGTGGCGAAGGCGGTCATTTATCGAAAGATTGTGCTCGGAAACAGGTGAGTGTTAGTAATTCCTGTGACAAAAATCAAAACAAACTTGTGGGCCAGATAAACGGCGTCAAAGTTCGGGTATATGTAGATACGGGCAGTGAAAGTAATCTCATGACGGTGAATTTAGTCAAGAGATTAGGGCTTAGCGTAGCACGGTCGGGCGCAGGCATTAAACTGTGCGGCTTTGGCGGCGGAGTGTTGAAAGCACTAGGCTGGGTAAAATGTCTTTTGGTGCTGCCGCACTGTGAGATAAACATAGAGGCGTTGGTAACTGACGGTAGTATGGGAAGAGCTAAGTTGCTGTTGGAATGGCCGGCGATTAATGATCCCGTGTCGTTTTGATAATTGGCGGTGAACGTGTCAAACTGGTTAGGAAAAACGATGCTGCAAGAGCACTTAGTCAGCTGACATTAGAGGCGGAACCCACACGGCGGAAAGTGGTGTTAGTAAAAGATTTTAAGTGCCAAGGCGAGACTACAGGGCGGGCAGTAGTTGAGGTGCTAGAAGCAACGGCGGGTGAACAAGTTTGCATGGCGGCAAAAATGTTTCGAGACGGACAAGTCTGGACGGCGATGCCCAGCGGAGTGTTAATAGGCGGACAGTCCAATGAGATATTGGTGAGCAATCTAGGCAATAAGGAATTAAATTGGGCGAAAGGACGGCTCATCGCTAGGGCAGAGACTCGACAAAACGAAGGCGAGATATAGACGGTTCAAAAAGACAGAGTGAGTATTAAATTGGTAGATAGTAAAGTTGAGTTAGACAAATTGAAAATAGGAAACATTTCGGCAACTGATAGAAGAAAATTAATGCAAGTATTCGAACAAAAGGCACACTGTTTCGCACAAAATGAGGGTGATTTGGGGTTGACTGGATTGGGTGAGATGGAAATTCGGTTAACAACAGAACTCCCCGTGTTCCGGCGACCTTATAGATTATCGGTGGCCGAAAGAGATACAGTAAGAGATAAGGTGGATAAAATGTTGCAGGCGGGGATTATTAGGGAATCAAGCCCGGCGTATGCAAGTCCAATTGTGTTAATTCCAAAGAAGACCGGCGAATGGCGAATGTGCGTGGATTATCGGGCGCTAAATGCAGGATCGATATCCTTTACCACTAATATCGGATCAGTTGGATAAGCTGGCAAATAAAATGTTTTATACGACACTTGATCTGGCGCAGGGTTACCACCAGGTCCCTATGCAGGAAGCATCAGTGAGTAAAACGGCGTTCATTACTCCTGACGGCCATTATGAATACTTAAGAGTACCTTTTGGATTGGCGAATGCTCCGGCGATATTTCAGAGGGTAATCAATAAAATGTTGGGTGTTTTGAAGCATGGAAAAGTGTTGGCGTATATGGATGATTTATTAATTCCATCAGCAAGTGTTGATGAAGGTATGGAAATGTTAAGTATTGTGTTAGATTTGATAGAAAAGGCGGGACTAAAATTAAATAAGGGGAAATGTTCGTTTTTGATGGGAACTGTTGAATATCTAGGGCATGAGATTTCGGCGGATGGCGTAAGACCAGGTGCTCGGAAGACAGGCGGTGTCCGAATATATAGCTCCAAAGGATGTACATGGCGTGCGACAATTTATAGGATTAGTATCTTATTTTAGAAAGTTTGTTAGGAATTTCTCTTCAATTGCGAGGCCTATAACGGATCTTACCAAGAAGGGGTGTACTTGGAATTGGGGCGATGAACAACAAAAGGCGTTTGAGTTACTGAAAAACAATCTGGTGACACGACCACTGTTGGCGATATATGACAGTAAGGCACAAACGGAGTTACACACAGATGCTAGTAAACGGGGATTAGGTGGCATATTGTTACAGCGTTATGAGAAAAACGAGGCGTGGCGGCCAGTAGAGTATTTCAGTCGAGTCACTTCGATACAAGAGCAGGTGTATCATAGCTATGAGCTTGAAACCTTGGCGGTGGTAGATTCGATAAGGCGTTTTCGGGTCTATTTGGTAGGAATTAAATTCAAGGTGGTAACTGATTGCGTGGCGGTGCGCGCAACAATGTTAAAGAAAGATTTAATTCCTCGAATAGCTCGATGGTGGTTGGCGTTACAGGAGTATGACTTCGAAGTGGAGTATCATCCTGGCGAAAGGATGCAACATGTAGATGCTCTAAGTCGGAATCCGTTGGGTTTGGAGGCTGAAGAAGGTGTTAAGCGGATCAACGTTGTAGAAATAGGAGAACATGATTGGTTCTTTACCGTACAGCTACAGGATTCTAAGACGCAGGAAATTACACGGGCGTTCAGTGATGGAACACCGAGTCCTGAGTTAATGGCGAATTATAAAATTAAAGGTGGGCGATTATATCGGAAGACATTAAATGGCGATAGACTGTATGTTCCTGCATTGGCTCGTTTTAGTCTGATACATAAGCATCATGATGATATAGGACATCCGGCCTATGAGAGGTGCCTAAAGTAGTTCAGGAGACGTATTGGTTTCCCAAAATGAGGCGCTTCATTTTGAAAGATGTGAGGGCATGTTTGAAATGTGCATTTGTAAAAGGCGATTACGGGCGTGGCGAAGGATATCTACATCCAGTAGAGAGACGGGCGATACCATTTGACACGGTGCATGTCGATCATTTGGGACCTTTTGTGAAGAGTGCGAAGGGTATTAATTATCTGTTGGTGTTGATTGATGGGTTTACTAAGTTTGTGCTGGCACGCGCAACTAAAACCTTAAGATCTACGGAGACGGTGATAAAGTTGAGAGAAATATTTTCGGAATATGGGTATCCAAGGCGGATCATTAGCGATCAGGGATTGGCGTTTACGAGCCAGGTGTTTAAGGACTTTTTGGCGGAAAAAGGCGTTAGGCATGTGTTGAATGCGATAGCGACACCAAGGGCGAATGGACAGGTGGAAAGGTCCAACCGAACAATTATAGAGGCGTTGGCGGCTGGCGCAGAAACAGAAGCCCGGTGGGATGAGGCGTTACCTGAGATTGGGTGGGGTCTGAATAACACGATGAACGCCAGTACAAGGTTTTCCCCGGCGCAATTGTTGTTCTCCCATGGAAGTCGTGGTGTAATAGCGAATTTGGCGAGTGGCGAGCTAGCAAGCGAGGCGACGCGAGAGTTCAAGGCGGTGAAGGAAATTCGGGGGAGACGAATCTTCACGAAGAGAACTCACAAGGCGGGGTGGGCGATGACCTAACAGGCGTGGCGACCGATCTACATCATGATCTTGGTCAAGGTGAGGGGATGACGACTACTGGCGTTGCAACGAGGAAACGGATGGGTGACGACTCAGCTGTTCCAAGTCACGCAAAAAGGCTATTACTGGACCGCGCAAAGGCGAGTGAAAATATAACTAAGGCGGCAGGGCGAATGAAGTCAAGATACGATCAAAGGCGAAAGAGGGCTGATAAGTATAAGCCGGGCGAATTGGTGTTATGGCGACAAGCGGCTACTAACAAGGCAGGTATTGGCGTAGGGCGGAAACTGGAAAATAAGTATGACGGACCGTATCGAATCGTTAAGGCGTTGCAGAACGATCGATACATAATCGAAGCGATTAAAGGCGTTCGAGGGTACAAACGGAACGAGGCATTAGTGGCGGTAGATTCACTTAGGCGGTATCACGGGGTGAATGAAATTGAGGTGGCTCACGATGACGAAAGTGGTGAAGAGGTTGACCGATTAGATTTGATAGATTTGTTAGAGTCGTAGTAGGTAGTATGTAAATTTCCTATTATTAATTAGGACATTTAATATTGCAGGATGGCCGAATGTTACAGCGTAGTTTCCCGGCGTCAAGGCGAGGCGGTAACCCTAAAGAAAGACGCACATAGAATCGGCAACGTGTGGGTGATCGGCGGCATGGCGTCCAACAGGCGAGTGTAAAGAGTAGTCTTCTTGTCGACATCGGCGCGGACAGAGTCCATATAGAATATGGCGTGAATTATATTACGGTGTGAAATAATTATGGCGTTTTAAATAAAAGGCGAATTCAATTTTATTAGGACTGTGCTGTGTTTAAATTAATTATGATGTAACAGGTGTGTTAAAATTTTCAACGGGATGAGCCATCTTTGTTCCCCAAACGCATCAAGATCCCAATTTATATCCAATATATCCAAGTCCCTCGGTTCTAAATCTTTCTATTAAATCACTGCTGCTGTAAATTTAAACTGTAAAAAACTGTGATATGTAGATTGTAGAAAAAATAGTATAAGTTAAGGTAACAATCTACGAATCTAAAAATGTAACGCGATCCAGCCACATGCCAGTCAAAAAACATCTCATCTGGTCATGAGACAAGAAATTATGATCACACCATGTCTAGACACCTATCTCATATTCGATCATCAGGAATGTGCTGATTCCATTTCAACGTACCAGTGGCAGGTTCTAGCATAATTTTGAATCAAGAATTAGTCTTAGCTGAACCTCTGTTATTAACGATCGAAAAATAAAATTTAATTTTTTATGAAAAAATCGTGAAGACTTAATTAATTTATACATTGGTTGATAAATATATAAGCCGAATCGCATTCGCGCGGACGCCGCCTGCTCAGCAATCGAAGAGTGCGGCTCAACAAATGTACATTCTGTGGGTTGCATTGCATCGCTGCACCAATAGCAAGTTCCTGTTTCTCGGCCCCATCCTTTCCGCAACACGCAATGAGCAAACAATAACAGCCATCGATACCTCCGCCGCATATGGAAAAGCAACTCCGCCAACAGCAGCTTCGCATGCATGTGCAGTTCGGTTATCCACGTCGTCCGAGCCAGACGGGGAAGGAAAGCAGTGAGATTGGTGTGTGATTTTCGACGAACACGTGTTGTGTTTGGATTATGAGTGAATTATTGCGCAAACAGCTCGCAGAGTATCATCATATTCACACTTACACAGGATTTATAGCGTGGAGTTTTACAGAAATCGCGTTACCCACAGAACTTACGGTTATAAACGCACGCATTTGTCTGGGGTAAATGAGTTGGAAACTTAAAACAAGTGACGCATTTAGTGAATACATTTGACTAAGTAGTGCTACGAACTAGCCTCATATGCGTTTAGTGTTACAAACAAAAACAAATTGCATACGTTCTTTTTGCGTTAGCTATGCAAGAACCGTGCCTAATAGTAGTGCGTTAGCTCTGCTATTTGCGTACAGTTAAGCACAAATAAATCGTGTGTGGAAGTGGTTGTAGACTGGGGAAAGTGGCTAAGCGATGAACTGAGTGTGTGAGTTCAAGTGCTGATTCACGAGAAATACTCGTACAGGTTGAAGGGGTTATCGCTCGAGGAATTGTCAGAAATTTTCTTGCATTCAGTGTAAGAAAAAAGTGTCGAAAATGAGAAAACTGTGGTTGCATGTACGCTTTAGAAAAGGCACATCTAGCGATTCTTTCGTGGATGTGTTAAAGAAGAAAATTGAAAAGAAAAATCTAAGTGATTGGTGGTGCAAAAATACAGTTTACAAGAGTGTTTGTTGCGAATTTCAGCTATGAAATATTACATATTTCTAATTAATTACGCATATTTAGAGAAAATAATTCTGTTAAAAAAGATTATTTATGTATTTTTAAGAGGGCTAGCACGCATAAGTGTTCTCTTTGCAATGAATGTATGATGGTGTAATGATGCAGATTGTGAAGCTAAACATACAACTAAACTGAGACTTGCGTGGTGTGTTCTCAGAAAGTACGGGAAGTCAGACGAAGGAAAACAAGAAAGAAGAGTCAACACTCAATCGCCGATCAATTGTTTCATTAATCGAAAATCAGTTGATGAAAATCCCTTGTGAAAGTGATCAAAAGAAAAAATCAGAATTAATTCAAGTTCAGTGAATAGTTTCACTCAAAAAAAAATTTACTCCCAATTGTGCAGAGTGCAAGTCAATCCGGAGCAGTAATGAAATTTAGATGAAGGAGGTTATGAATGAAAATAAGTAGAAATAAATACTGCAACATACTAATAATACTTCGAGAAAAAAGGAAAAATCTTGGCATGTACAGTGGCGTGTAACTGTTTCTCACGCGAGCGTAGTTGGGAAACTAATTCGAAATACAATGTGTAATTCGTGATAGTCGAAATTTATAGGTTAAAAAGACAGTTCTTAAGGCACCGAAAAGACACAAAAAGATTTGGACGATACCGGTCTTGAATTCCAACAGAAGCAGGAAGGGGCACAATAATCTAGCTCCGTGCACGAGGAAACTGGGACGCTCTCGCCCACATTTTTAATGAATTTGTTAAAGGTAACCGGCTTTTAAAAAAGAACCACCAGAGAAGCGTAAATTAGATATAAGCGTTTGCACAATTATTGTAAAATCCTATTGTATTTGTATTCTTGATCGCGACGGGGAACCTCTGCCCAAATCGCAATGAAATAGGGTAGGCTCGCCCAAGAGTACGCATTCCATAAGAGTACGCAACAGCTGTATCTCAAAAGTGGCAACCCTGCCAATGGATATATGTTAACAAATGTTTCAAATGCAACAGTCAGTAGTGCGTGGATGTTATTTCGAAGCGCTTGCAGGAATTTTCACGAGGAAAAAGGTAAAAAATGACTTTTACGGTTAGGATTATAATATTTAGCTGGCCAGACGTAAGAAATATGGTGTAGAAAATGGCATTTCATTATTGTTTTTTGATGCTTTGTAGTGAATAGATTAAAGTAGACATCATCCAAATTTTTACGTCGGCTACATCCATGAGGTGATTTTTGTGGCAGTGGTGCACTTTTTCTAAGAGTACACACCCAAAGAGTACGCATGCGTACTCTTAGACCTATATGCAGTTATCCTTTCGTTTTCTATTTTTTATGTAGGATATGGGTAAATACATAAGAAAAAGCGACCGGAAGTTAAAATTCACAGCAGCAATGCTAAAAGACGTAGCTGAACGCATCAATCGAGGCGAAAGAACATTAAGGAAACGGTTGCGCCAAGTAGGCTTTTTAGTCAATTAGCCTAAAAAATGGTATTAGTCCATCTTTTTCAGGGCACAGTTCCAACAAACTTGGGTAGGTTTAAACTGATATTTTCTGCCGAAGAAGAAAAGGAATTAACGCAGCATAACAGGGATTTGGAATTGAGGTTGTATGGACTCACCGTCAAAAACGTACGTGCCTTAGCATACCAATACGCTGAATTGAATAAAATTCAACATAGGTTTAATGTTGAAACAAAAATGGCTGGTGTTCATTGGGTGCAAAGTTTTGCAGCGAGAAATGGACTCTCATTCCGAGCTCCAGAAAAATGTAGTTTAGCTCGTGCAATTGGTTTCACTAAGCCGCAGTGCGAAAGATTTTTTCAAAATTTGAAAACAATTTATGGAAAACAGCTCTGTACGATTCTAAAATCAACAAATTTAAATTTAATAATTTCAATTCAATTCAATTTAATTCAATTCAATTATAATAATCTACAATCATGAAATTCAAAAGCAAAAAAAAGTTAATTCAGCTAAAAATAAAATTATATTCAAGTGAAATCTCAAGCTAACTCAAAGTATCACATTATAACAAATTAATCTGCTCAACACAATCAATTTCAAGTGAACTAAGATCCACTCAGAAACTTGTTACGTTCGCGGAACGTTAGAGGTTGAATTTAGTAATTATGTATATATTTTGTCGTATCCGTTTATAGGAAAATATCGCTTAATCAATTTTATAGAAAATCTTTTTTTCATCAGTACATGCGCACCCACCCTTAGGTTGCAGCATTTCAATCACCGCTTGGCTGCAGTAGGTGCATGCCCTTAGCCTGCACACATTTTCATGTTTTCCTTTTGTGTGGCATTCCATCATCTCGACCGAAAATTCTATCCCGCGCGGTTAATATAAACAACGCGATGGTGAACTTTTTGGACGATGAACGCGCAAGCATTTCGCGCCATCAATGTACTTCTCGTTCCAAATGCGTTTTGTAGTTGTTGAGGTGATTGGGGAGCTGTTGGAAAATAGCAAAAGTGTGTCTCGGCTAGTTTGAATGGAGATGATAAAAATTCAAACGTAAACAACGAATTTCGCTATTTTCCGGGACCGAGACATTTTTGCACGGGAGGAATGATATGTTGGGGATATGAGATTTGATGCGCCCGAGCAATTGACAAGAAAAAAAAAAGAAAGAAGAAAAACTTTTTTGTCGGGCTCGTGAATAGACTGGAGATGGCAGAGTTTTCGTTTGGTAGGATGAATGTTTTGTTTTCTAAGGATTTTTTTGGAAGATAGAGTTTTTGGAGACGCAAATGTTGGACGCGGTTTTTTTTTTTCTTTGAAGGAAAAAGCGGATGGAAAGAGTTGATTTGGTGCACTCGTCCACGGCGGATGTGCTGCTGGTTTAGAATTTTGTTCGAAGAAGAGTTGATTTGGTGCACTCGTCCACCGCGGACGTGCTGCTGGTTTAGAATTTTGTTCGAAAAAGAGTTGATTTGGTGCACTCGTCCACGGCGGATGTGCTGCTGGTTTAGAATTTTGTTCGAGAGAGTTGAATTTTGGAGCTAGGCAACGGCGGATGTGATGCCGGTGCCGGATTATTGTAAAATAGTTTTTGAAGATTCTACTGAAAAGGACATTTATTGAATGTTGTTCGAAAAAAAAGATAGTTTAAAATTTTTGTTCGAAAAAAAGTTGATTTTGTGCACTCGGATTTGTGTGAGAAGAAAAAATCTAATGTGTCAAAGGTTGGAAGTCGGATTGTATTGAATTGTTAAACAAAATCAAAAGAGTGTCATGAATAAACTTAATGTGTGAAATAGTGAAGTTTTCATTGTAGTTGTATCCAGGGTATTGACGGGTTTTCAAGTTCGAACACTTTGAAAGTGCACGCCGCGAGTTTATTTTAAGACCTTTGAAAAAAAAAATTTTTTAAAGAAAATCTATGCAAGCGAAACTCCAATGACTGGTTGAATATGCGTAGAGAAGTTTCCTGTGCATGTCTTCGTTTTTGGGATACTGGCCACCATATTGTTTAAATCTGAGCCTCTAGTTTGCTGTCACATTGTGACTTTCATAATGTGTCAAGGAAGGGCTACATTTAACCTCTTGTGCGTGTGACACGAACATCGTTTGTCCAGTTTTGTCCACGACTTCGGACCATTGACCTGTTTTGGAAATACGAAGTACGAAAGGAAGTCGACATCTCGTGTTGGATATCTGCCTTCTCCGAACGTGTAGTCATCCTCGATGCAGCCTTTGTGATATTCTTCCCTGTGAGCATGGAATTTGTCAAGGATAAAAAGTAATGGTTCGGTAAGCTAAGATATCAAATCATGATGTTAGAGTGTGTGCGTGTTGGTGGAAAGGATGACCAGTGTCTTTCCTTCCTTCAACTGATTCTTCTGTGGTGTTAAAACCCCCGCGCGCAGGTGACCTAGCCGGTGACCTTTTTGTTCCTTAAAATCCAACTGCCATCATGCAGTTATTAGATGGTCCTAATTAGTTTCTTTGCTGCGAAGGTGACCAATCACACCTTTTATCTTAATTCAACGTGATCTAACACGGCGCCCAAAGTGGGGCTGTGGGAGACCAATTCTTTTGCTTAATTCAACACCTTGTAACAAACTATTTCCAGACATAAACATTTAAATGCTCGCTTGCATATTCTTTCAAGCGAAACGTGATTCACTGAAATTGGCTGTGATAAGAATTGAAGATATACATACGCGAGAAGAGATTATGATTAATAAACATAAAATTATTGTAAATTCTACAGACAGTCGTGAAATAAAGTTGTTCATTGCAACTCATGGGGTTTTTCTGTCGTCAAGAACTAGAGGTTCAAGTGCCTCTTAGTTTTGATTAAATAGTAAAAAGGGAACAAGTTCAAGTGCTTGACTAAGACAATTCATACTAACTCTCATCGTAGTTCACAGGTTAAAGTGCCTGTGAACTAATAGAAAAATATTCTTAGCAAGTTCAAGTGCTTGACTAAGACAATTCAAACTAATAGGAAATATTCTTAATATCGCCTAGTCCATGTGCTAGTGTGACATATGTGTGATTTTGTCACACATAAAATGAGAATATTTTATATTAACTAGACCAAGTTCAAGTGCTTGAGATCTGGTTTTACTTTACTTTAGAGTCTGCATGATATCACCCAGTCCATGTGCTGGAGTGATATGTAATTATCCACATTCAATATCGTCGGTAGTTACAGGTTAAGGTGCCTGTTAACTAATTTCAAACATTTTTATCTTCGGTTATAGTTACAGGTTAAGGTGCCTGATAACTCAGTTTCGCGATATCGCCTAGTTAATGTTTTAGGGTAATAATCATTTTATACAAGCTCCTCGACCCGACAGGGTATTTAACATGGACGAAACGGGACTTTCTACCGTCCCTAATAAGCTGTCAAAGATTTATGCTCCCACAGGAAAAAGAACTGTTTCCTAAATTGTGTCTGCTGAAAGAGGACAATTAGTGACTGCGGTATGCTGCATGAGCGCTTCTGGTACTTGGGTTTCGCCAGATCTTAGTTTTTCCTAGAAAGCGTATGAAAGACGAACTCTTCTATAATGCACCACCAGGCACATTGAAAATGATATCTGATACAGGATACATGAACTCAGACCTGTTTTTAAATTGGCTTCAACATTTTTTTAATTATGTTAAACCATCGGAAGAAGATCCAGTAATACTACTTCTGGACAACCATGTATCCCACTGTTCTCTTGAAGCTTTTTTATATGCAAGAAAACAATTCATTATTCTTTTGACTTTACCACCTCATGCAAGTCACAAAATTCAACCGTTAGATAGAGGTTTTTTCTTCCGGCGAAAAACAGCTTTTTCTTCAGAGTGCAATAAATGGATGGTAAACAACCCTGGAAGGGCAATAACAATGAGAGAAATGGCTGGACTGTTTCATGCCGCATATTCGAAAGTAGCGACCATCGAAATATGTGAAAAATCATTCGCATGTACTGGAATTTATCCATATAATCCTGACATTTTTACTGACGCTGATTTTGCGCCTGCTGAAGTCTCAGATAAACCTTATTGTGAAGTAGCCAATAATGTCGAACATCCGGACAACAGAGAAGAAGAGCAATTACTTTTCGATAAGGAAGACGATATACCTCTTTCAGTTCATCAAACTCCGCAGGTCCTCAGCTTGGAAGCATTGAATAGATCACCCATTCGGAATCCAACACATGAGGAAATCACAGCTTTAGACATTAGGCTACAGCATTCAAGCTTACCTGGAACTTCATGCTCATCTCTACTGTTATGGACCGCATGCTCCCATCACTCACCTACACTCCTAATTGCTAATTTCATCCAACTTTAATTTACGAAAATATTAATTACCACAATATTAATTGATTCCAGGAATATTAACTTAAAGGCTAATTGCTTTTCTGAAGAATCAATTTAAACACACTTAATCCGTGAAATCTAATTCAACTTAAAAATTTCAGAAATAACGCATAAACATGCCAATCACCGGAAACCAACCCTCCAAATCCATTCCCTATGAGCGTTTATACTTTTGCGATTATTGCCATTCGGATAAGCACAATTCGCCAAATTGTGATAAGATTCGCGACACTTCAAAAAGTAAACAATAATGAACGAATTCAGATTTGAATTGTATAAACATTTCGGGAATACTTAGCGCGAAATTGAATCTGCGAAATAGCATTAAGCAAATTAAGAATGAAACATTATATTGTAAACAAGTCTTAGACTATAAACTTATCTAAACAAATGGAACGTATTAGGTTTAAGATCTTTGCAATATTGTGAAATAGATGGACAAAAATTGTACTATAAAAGGGCTAGAGTAAAATTTAGAATCTATGATTGTTAGTTCAGTTTTGATTCAGCGCAGAAGTTCCTGTAGCATTCAGTTCAGTGAAGCCCATTAAATTCAATTGTGATTAAGTTATAATGAGTGTTTGGAATAAAGAATAGTGTTAAAAGTGAAAGTGCATTTTGTGAAGACAACAGCCCATAACAGGCAGAACTAAAATTGGTGTCAGAAGTGGGATGATTAGAGACAATTAATCATCCAGAGTACGAACTGTCTTTGCACTAGTAAAAACAACTTTCTTTTTTCTCAGAAGACACTCGAATATTGGGCCACAGCTCAGAATCTACTGACCGCAATAATCAGGACAAACCTTGAAGTTTTCAATCGCATCAAAATCTCTCGTGACTGCTAGCCACGACCATCAAAACGCATCAAAATCAACTGCAACATTAAATCGCATCAACATCAATTGCAATCGATTGCGACTACTAATAACAATCATCCGGAGCAACAAAAACTACCACCGTAACGAAATCAATGCAACATCAATAGCAACTGCCAGGAGCGACTACTATCTAATCCACTGCAACCATTAAGTGCAACGATTACCTGCAGCTGTTGAACAGAATCATCAAAAGTTACAGCATTATCAACCGTATTCAACCATTGTTCATCCTCCAACGGAAAAAGTCACGTGAGTCAGATTCAAAACCTTCATTAAGATTTACACGTTCCTACAAAAATAATTTTCAAATTTCTCATATAATTCTGAATATTTAAATACCATAAGTATCGTATCAGTTTATATCAATTTCCCCTGAAATCAAATTATATTAGGACTAAATTAAGAATATTGTGAAAGTGTTTAGTGAAACAAAAAAAAAAAAAAATGGTTGAAGCCGCAGATTCAATTAATGACTTGGCTAACGGTTCTATCGCGGATAGTGTTTCTGAAATGCATCTAGTTGAAAAAGTGAGTCTCTCTATTCTTCTAAAATTTATCAAACCATTTGACGGAAACCGCGAAAAATTAAATTCATACATCACAGGATGTAATCGTGCATTTAAGCTAGCGTATCCTGAACAGAGACCTGTTCTGTTGGATTACGCAATCAACAAATTGGAGGGCAAGGCTGAATTGGCCGCATTCAATCATACATTTGGAAGTTGGAACGATTTGTGTGATTTCTTGAAATTACTGTATGGTGATAAAAAGCACTATAATCACCTTCTCATTGAATTGCAGCAATGCAAACAGCTCCCTAAAGAGACGATATCCCAGTTCATAGTTCGGATCGAAACCGCCGCGAAAAATCTTATAGTGTGTGTAAAACAATCGATAGAAGATGAAGGTGAATTAAAGGGCCGAATAGCGGCAATGGATGATCTCATCCTACATACCTTTATCCTCAATATTGACCCATCCATTAGCAATATCCTCCGGGCACGAAACGTAAAAAATTTAACGGAAGCAATGCAAGTTGCAATCGAGGAAGAGGAACTCTCTAACCTCATAAAATCAAAAACCACTAGTTCCATACCTTCTACAAGTAGGACCACTAAATTTTGTAATATCTGTAAACTAAAAAATCACAATGCATCCGAATGCTACCGCAAAATCAATCAAAATCCTTCCCAACGCGTGTTCGTCACTACTGAAAAAACATGCAACTACTGCTAAAAGAAAGGACATTTAATCCAAGAATGTCGAAAACGCGCATTCAACAATAGCAAAAATAAAACTGGTGAAACCTTTAGTTCTTCAACGAATTCAAAAAACGGGGTAACGACTCCGAACCAAGGTGTTCGGACAGTCTCAGAAATTCTGAATTCGATGTAAAACCCTATGGAATATTTTATGATAGAGGAGGTCGGATCCCCTATATCACTATCAATAGCCCATATGCTAAATCTACTTCATTTCGATTTCTGGTTGATACAGGCGCATCTTATTCAATCATCAAAGGCTGTTCATTGTCGGGAAGCACTGTTGTAGTTGTTGGGGACAGAAAAGATTTCTGTGGGATAAATGGATCTCTCTCAGTGTTGGGATCTTCCCAAATAAGTCTGAAATTTCCACAGCAAACTTTGCAGATGAAATTCTATGTGGCCTTCAGGAAAATAATATACCTGGCGACGGAGTACTGGGGTGCGATTTTATGTGTACGCACGGCTGCATCCTCGAAAAAGTTTCTAAAAATAAAAGATTGTTTATTGGGAATGGACATATATGCCGGTTACAATGAACCACAGCAAGGATGCATACTTAATCAGGCATCCGCCGAATTTTTAAAATCCGAAACCACTGAAAATCAACCAGAAAACCCAACAATTTTCACAATTAGATCACGTTCAATAAGCTTTGCCAGAATCAATATCCAGAATCCTCAAATCAAGGAGGGCATTGTTAACCGAAGGGAACTATCCCCTGGAGTTTTTCTTAGCGAAGCAATAACTGCTGTTGACCAAAACAATAAAGCTTTTGTTTCTATTTTAAACATCAACGAGCATGACGAAGACATAGTCTTACCGGAAGTATATCTAGAAGGGATCGAAGATCTTGATGGTGTGATCAAAATCAAAGAATCTAATCAAAATCTTTTAAACTTTGACTCATCATATGAATCAGAAATAAATCCTCTAAATCAAACACAATATCAAAATCATTCGAAATCTCAAAATCAAATACAAAACCAAAATCATTCAAAATCTCTAAATCAGATACAAAGTCAAAATCATTTGCAATCTCTAAATCAAACACAAAACCAAAACTATTCACAATCTCCAAATCAAATGCCAAATCAAATCCATACAAAATCTCCAAATCAATTCCTATGTCAAATAGATCCAAGTCAATCAAAACAAAATCTAAATCTTCGTAACTCTCCAAATCGTAGAGATTTAGTTGAAAAATCATTATGTCTGGATCACCTCTGTTTAGAGTAATCATTAGAATAGGATAGAATGTCTAAAATATTTAGAATTTTGTTTATAATTAATGTTAATTAACTAAGTAATGCTGATATATCGACGTACAATTATAAGGTTGTGTAACTTAAACATTGTTTTGGTCAATTTACCGGGTTGCTAGTTCAAGCTCTAGAATGCTCAATTCATTTGCATTGCGACAACCTCATTTTTTATGTCGATTGTATTTTGATGTCGTTACGGTAGGTCAAGGCTGGCATATCAGCAAGTTGTTCGTGCCAAGTTCATGCGGCACAGATATCCAGATACAATCGAGTTGTTTGTAATACGATCAAGCTCAAATGTAAGCAATTATGGTTCCGCATATGAATGGAGGCACCATGGTTGCATTAATGAGCGCATGAATCATGTTGTGTGTCTTATTGCATGTAAACATAACATGACTGTAATTTCATTTATTGTTGTCATATAGAGGCAATATTGTTTTTGGGTTAATGTAAGCATTCATGGTATCGTGATTGATTTGTATGCCAATACCATGATTGCAAAGTTTGCAATAATTAACTATAAGTAGATACGGGTGAAATAAATGTGGGTATTCTTGGTTCAAGTAAGAATCGCGTTTTATTTCAATAACCATTACAGTGGAGGCAATATTTCCTTAGAGGGACCTAAGGGCTGTGCCACATGGTAAATATAAAGGAGGTCTTGTAGGTAACCTGCAAGTCCTAATTGAATTAAATAGTATCTTGGAACTAGAGAGACCTAGTTCCAGAAACTATAGAATGATTGACAGCTAGAGTTACCTAGCTTCAATTTATTTCATTTCAGTGTTACAAGCACATTAAAGGAAAAACATTTGGTGACCCCGATCGAAGGAGAACATTTGATTTGGTTGCAAGGAAGATTTCGTCAGAAGGAGATTCACGGAGTCGTCCAGAAAGTTTTTGAACGGGTGCAGATTTGCGGTTAAAAGCATTGTTCGAAATCAGTCAGTGAAGAGATTATTCAGTGCGATATGGCTGAATTGGTTGAAAGGCTGATTGCCTCACAAAGTGCTGTTGGCAAGGATATCGAAAAATTGATAGGCCAATACAAAGAAGAGCAACCAGAGAAACGCACTATTCAAAATTTGACGGCCAGGCTCGAAAGTTTGAATGAGTTATGGAGAAACTTTGATAATACTGACGGAAGGATTAGGTCGCTGATTCCAATGGCGACAGGGCATGCCTATTTTACAAGCAATTGTTATCAGAAAGTGAAACAGGGTTATGAAAAGACTGCGCAGGAAATCCAGGAACTTATAGCGTACGTAAACGAGGAGTCGAACCCTGGAAATATAACTACGGCCGATGCTGGTGAGGGGCCATCCACTATGGAAAGCCCAGCGAAAAAGCATGTGTTAGTTGGGGATGACGAGCGATTAAAACGATCCATAAGGAGGCAAAGAACGTCATTGATGGCTTTGGATAGCATAATTAATGGTATTGACACAAGCCCACAACCACTACAGTATTATGAATTGAAATTTGAATGCATCGAGCAATATTGGACTGCCGTGCGACAGTCAAACACGGAGATTATAGAGGCGGTCGACGATCCTGAACGTTTTGGTTATGATCTACATAAGATTTTGGAGTTCGAACAAAAGGTTCAGACAGCAATGATCACATTAAGGCAAAAAAGGGATGAGTTAAAATATACTGGTGCAAACTCAACATTGAGCGAAGTATATATTCCGAGGAACCAGGCTTTTGTAAAGTTGCCGAAGGTGGAGCTGCCAAAGTTCGACGGCGAATATCTGAAGTGGCAACAGTTTAAGGATTTGTATGTACAGATGGTGCATAATCAGAATATTGCTGATTCACAGAATATGTGGTACTTAAAAGCCCACTTGGTAGGAGAAGCTGAAAAAATAATTCGTCACTTGCCGTTGACAAATGATAATTATGCAATTGCGTGGGATACACTTAAAAGGCGGTTTGACAATAAAAGACTGTTAGTGAATGCACTTATCAACAAGTTAACGTCACAGCCAATGGTAGAGGATAGGTCAGCGGTAGCATTACGGCAGTTGCATGATAGCACGAGAGAATGTATCGACGGCCTGCAGAACCTTGGAGTAGCAGTCCAGGAGCATTGGGACCCGATTATTATGAACATTTTATTGAAGAAAGTTGACGCAAGTACGCATGCTTTGTACGAACAGTCGTTGACATCGCCCCGAGAGCTACAGTCCGTTGAAAGCTTTCTTGCATTTATTGAAAAGCGGTTCCAGGCGCTCGAAACGCTTAATGGTCCAAAAGTTAAGAGCAATGAGCGAGCCAGTAAGCCAACCGTGTTAACCACCAGCAATACGGAACTTAAACTAGCATGTGCAATGTGCAATGGCAGCCATGCAATATATTGTTGTGACGCCTTTTTATCATTAAAAGTGGCCGAGAGAAGTGCAAAAGCCAGAGAGCTGAAATTGTGCATTAATTGTTTAAAGACGGGGCATTTTTATAATAAATGCAGTGCTAAAGGATGTGCTGTATGCCGCAAAAGGCATAACACATTACTGCACTTCGCAAAGCCATCAACAAAGACCGTTACAAATGTCCAGGAAGATGAAATCAAACCTACGTTGTCAACAGCCACGAATCTAGGAGCTCAGACAAAGGAAGTTCAAAGTGGATATGTGTTCTTAGGTACCGCCATGGTACAAGTTTTTGACCAGAACGGCCAAGCGACAGTCTGTAGAGCATTGTTGGACTCGGGTTCGCAACTAAATTTCATGACTGAACGGTTGCGCAAGAAGTTACGCCTAGCAAACACGCAAGTCAATCTAACCATTTCGGGCATAGGGGATGCTCGCTCCAAGGTAACAGATCGTGTACAGGTCAGAATTGCTTCACTAGTTGGAAACAATTATGCGTCCAATATTGAGGTCTACGTAATAAAAGAAATTGCGGCGAATCAACCACAATATTTCATAAGGACTGAGCATTGGGAAATCCCAGAAAACGTGGCATTGGCTGATCCAGAATTTAATAAACCTCAAAAGGTGGACATGCTGCTAGGAGCTGAGCTTTATGGCGAGTTAATACGTTATGGGCAGATGAAGTTGAACGACGGCCTTCCCTCGCTGCAGAACACAACGCTTGGCTGGATTGTGTTGGGGAAGGTAACCGCGCTTGATTATAATACACCATTTTGCGGGATTACGAATTTGGACCTGCAAAATCAACTTCAGAAGTTTTGGGAGCTTGAGGAATGGCCCCAGGAAATAGCACTGTCAGCGACTGACCAAAAGTGCGAAGATTTTTTTGAGGGTACGACGTTTCGTGACTCAACGGGGCGTTTTATTGTCAGTTTACCCATGCTCAGTGATCCTCGGTTAATTGGAGAGTCAAAGGATATTGCCTACAAGCGTTTTATCAACATCGAGAAGAAGTTACAAAGGGATCCGCATGTTTATGAGCAGTATCGCACTTTTATGCAAGAGTATATCGAGTTAGGACACATGCAAGAAGTTGGCGCTGAAGAAATAAAATCACCTCATTGTTTTCTGCCACACAATTTCGTGTTAAAGCCGTCTAGCAGTACAACTAAGCTACGGGTGGTTTTTGACGCCTCGGCGAAGACATCGAACAACATATCACTCAACGATTTACTTTTGAAGGGTCCTAAGATACAGGATGACTTATTTTCAATACTGCTACGGTTCAGGATTCGGCGCTATGTGTTCACAGCTGATATTGTTAAGATGTATCCCCAAATTTTAGTAGCAGAGGAGGACCGCAACATGCAGTTAATCATGTGGCGTGATCGACCGGATGAAGCTATAAGGTATTATCAGCTGTGCACCGTGACATATGGTACAAAGTGTGCCTCATATTTAGCCACCAAATGTCTGCAAAAGCTAGGAAAAGATGGGGCCGAACGATATCCTTTAGCATCAAGCGTGATGGGAGATTTTTATGTCGATGATATCATAACTGGTGGCGACGATCTGACAGCAGTTATAGAAATGCAGAATCAAGTACGACATTTGTTAAAGGAAGCCGGGTTCCCTTTACGGAAATGGTGTGCTAATCATCCCAAGTTGATAGAAAACATTCCCAACCAAGATTTGGAGATTCAGTTGAATTTTTCAGAAATTGAAGACCACCATATCAAGACATTGGGTTTGGTGTGGCACCCAGTAACCGACATGTTTGCAGTAAGCTCAAGTGACAAAACTCATAAAGTCATCACGAAAAGGAGTGTTCTCTCCGAAATCTCGCAAATTTTTGATCCGCTTGGACTAATAAACCCTGTAGTGGTTAAGGGGAAGATATTTATGCAGCAGTTATGGAAGCTGGAACTAGGCTGGGATGATCAGCTGCCATTTGACTTACAATCTAGTTGGTTCAAGTTTCGCGAAGAGTTGAGCAAACTTACGACGCTCCGCATCCCAAGGCATGTACGCGGTGACCCATCCTGCAGCTCATTACAACTTCACGCTTTTGCAGACGCGAGCGAGAAAGCATACGGCACGGCGGTTTACATCCGGTCAAGAGATGGATCAGGAAAGGTGACAGTCAGGTTATTGTGTTCGAGATCTCGTGTGGCACCGGTAAAGCAAGTAACACTTCCAAGGCTTGAGCTTTGTGCGGCAAAATTAGCTTGTCAAACTGTGAAGCACATATTAAGCGAAATTCAGTTCAAATTTGAAGAAATTTGGCTTTGGACCGATTCGGAAATTGTGCTGGCTAGGATCAAGAAGGGACCTTCTTCCTTAAAGACGTATGTGGCGAACCATGTAAGTTCAATTTTAGAGACCACATCATCAGAACAATGGAAGCACGTAAGCTCTCATGAGAATCCGGCGGATATTGTGTCGAGGGGAGTGTTTCCTACGCAATTGGTGGGCAATGCACTGTGGTTTGAGGGCCGCGATTTCCTGAAGCAAAGCAAGGCTCGCTGGCCTCGATCCGTGGAGACAGAAGTTTGCTTAGTAGAAGAAGAAAAAACCACAAGCTTTTCACTGGCGGTCACGGCAGTAACCGAGCACCCGATGTATGCAATCAACCACGGGAATTCGTTTGGGAAGCTGCGACGAGTGTTAGCATATGTACTTAGAGCTATACGACTATTTCGGAAGGCACCACGTACACAATTGTTTTTAAGCGTAGACGAAGTGAATACGGCAGAAAGAGTTATTCTCAAGGAATTACAGCAACAATATTTTAAGGGTGATATGAAGGAGCTTTCCAAGAACAACAGCGTCGTGACTACAAGTAAATTAAAAAATCTAACACCGTTTTTGGATCATGGTCTGATGCGAGTAGGAGGAAGAATTCAACAGTCGGAAATTAGTGAAGAAACGAAACATCCAATTGTGGTTCCCGGCGAGAGTCCTATAGCCAGGTTACTCATGACCTATCTACATGCAACCAATCTTCATGCAGGACCTTCGGCACTGATTGCGATTGCCCGACAACGATATTGGATTGTTAAAGGTAGAGAGTTGGCACGATCAGTTGTGTCAAACTGTGTAATGTGCACACGATTGAGGTCGCGTCTCGGTACTCAGCAAATGGGCAACTTGCCAGCGCATCGTGTAAGAGAGGCAAGACCTTTTCTTAATTGTGGAGTTGATTTTTGTGGGCCAGTTTATACACACTTCAAGCTCCGAGGAAAGCGCAAGGAGAAAACTTATCTTGCTGTATTCGTTTGCTTTGCAACAAAGGCGATTCATTTGGAAGTTGTGTCAGATTTGACTACTGAAGGATTTTTAGGGGCCCTAAAAAGATTCATTGCTAGACGAGGAATTTGTGAAAATATATACTGCGACAATGCACGCAACTTTGTCGGGGGCGAAGGGCAGCTGAAGGAAGTTGAGCATATCTTTGAAGATCCTAAGTCGACAGAGCGAATTGCAAAAACATGCGCGGAGAGCCGAATCCAGTTTCACTTCATTCCACCAAGGTCGCCGCATTTTGGGGGTCTTTGGGAGGCGGCTGTAAAGAGCACAAAAACTCTTCTTCGCAAGGCACTAGTATCAATTGGACCAACTTACGAAGAGCTTTGCACGATTGCATGTGAAGTTGAGGCTATTTTAAATACCAGACCATTAGCACCGTTGTCATCTGATCCAAATGATTTAACTCCCTTGACACCAGCACATTTTTTAACCGGCGAACCGGTTTTGAATGGCATCAGCACACATACAGATGCAAATATATCGTTGCGTACAAGATGGGCCCTCGTAAGTCAAGTCCGCAGAGATTTTTGGAATCGGTGGCATCTGGAGTACCTCACAGAGCTCCAAAAGCGGGTGAAATGGACTACAATGCAACCTAATGTCAAGGAAGGCATGCTGGTAGTGGTGAAAGAAGACAACATTCCCCCCTTGAAATGGCCAATGGGAAGAATTGTTGAAGTCGTTACTGGGGCTGATAAAAAGGTCCGCGTAGTTTGGGTTAAAACTGCGTCCGGAATCTATCGCAGAGCTATACATACTATAGCTCCATTACCAGTAGATATAGTAGAGCCAAATCACGAGCAAAATATCGGACAGGCCAGCCAAGTAAATATTGACGATGCAATATGGCCACAACAGGATTCTCAAACGTCACCGGTATCTCGGAAACGGAAAGGGTCGGCCAATATGACATCGCCACTGAAAGCTATACTTCTGACACTGTTAATGATGCTGGCCCTCTCAACCACTACGCCCACGGATGGATTGGTACAAGTTGAGGAGTTCAACAATAATGCCGGTGTCTATTTCGAGAGCTTGGGGGAAGGAAGTCTGACGTCTGACAGTTGGCACGTCCTAGCGTATTACGATCTAAAGTCTTACTGGGCCACTATCAAGGCAGCAAGTGATGGAATTCAGCTATTAAAGAAATTATGCAGCGTGGTTCACCATAATGAGCATCATATTCAAGTTGTCGAGCAATACATACACCAACTTAATGGGATTCGAGAGAATAATATCTTATTAGCTGAACGTAGTCATATTCAACCTATAAGAAGGAAGAGATCGCCATTTGACATTATTGGCAATATTGCAAACAAATTGTTCGGCGTTCTAGACAGCTCTTACGAGGAACATATGTCTGAGACCATCGCCAAAGTGAAAGACGACGAGAATCATCTTGGGAAGCTGATTAGGTCACAAACTTCCATAGTCGAGACCACCATTAACATAATTAAAAAGGATGAACAGCAGCTACGTGATCAGGCCAACTCTGTGAATAAATCGTTCCACACAGTGTTCGACAATATACAGAATCTCAACGCAGAGCTAAAGGAGCAGAAATTAATCCAAACCTTCCACACTATGGCTATTTTCACCTCGTCATTATTAATTGAATGTCAAAATATTCAAGATGCAATACTGGCGTCACTATCCGACTCGCAGCATGGCAAAATCAACCCTCTCATAATTTCGATTAGCCAACTTCAAGAACAAGCTCGTGTCATCAAAAATCACCTACCAGAGATGAAAGCCCTACCATCGTACAACGGCACTATCGACCCTTTGCTATTGTATCGAACCATGGATATACACGCCTCTAGAGTCAAAGACTACATCATATTTGGAATTGAGATTCCACTAATCACCAGCAATAGATTCGAACTGTTCCGGATCATCCCAGTACCGCATATGGACGGAACCAACTTCATAAGAATTGTACCCAAGGCGCCCTACATGATGGTAAATGAATACCGAGACAATTTTCATCTATTAACTGAAACTGAGTTTCATGCTTGCAAAACACTAACCAAATCTCACACGTTGTGCCAGCAGTATCAACCCGTTATAAAATTCAACCCCTCCAACAGCATATGTGAACTACATCTTTTCACCGAACGTCGAACTACACCTTTGTGTCCAAGGGAATTAATCGCGGCCAGTAGAACTTGGATCCAGCTTCGCACTTCTAATCGTTGGATTTTTGCGTTAAAAAAGGAAGAGGATTTTGTCTTTTTATGTAGCGGACGAATCGTGCGGAAAGGTCTCAAGGGCTCTGGCTTGCTAGCCATGGATGCAGGTTGCAGTATGAGAAGCGCTGAGATTACTTTACTCCCCTCTATACAAGGAGTAACCACCGAGTTCCACGCCAAATCATTTTATCCCAAGGTCAACGTTACTATTGAAGAAGCCGATCCAACCACCATGTTGGCCTTTAATCCAGTTCACGTTACGAAGCATTTTGAGGCATTAACCAATCTAAGCTCAGAGATACAAAAGCTGAAGGCAAACATCGATTCACCCGGTACGTCGTCACATTACCTGCACTCGTTATCAGTAAGCTACACGTCAACGGGATGCGTCGCAGTGATGATCTTGTGTGCGTTTATTTACTACTGTCGCAAAAGGAGAGTATCTACACTACAACGCAGCAACGCCCACAACGCGAAAGATTTTACTTTTGAAGTTGTTTAACTTCAAGGCCGGCAGTATGTTTAGAGTAATCATTAGAATAGGATAGAATGTCTAAAATATTTAGAATTTTGTTTATAATTAATGTTAATTAACTAAGTAATGCTAATATATCGACGTACAATTATAAGGTTGTGTAACTTAAACATTGTTTTGGTCAATTTACCGGGTTGCTAGTTCGAGCTCTAGAATGCTCAATTCATTTGCATTGCAACAACCTCATTTTTCATGTCGATTGTATTTTGATGTCGTTACGGTAGGTCAAGGCTGGCATATCAGCAAGTTGTTCGTGCCAAGTTCATGCGGCACAGATATCCAGATACAATCGAGTTGTTTGTAATACGATCAAGCTCAAATGTAAGCAATTATGGTTCCGCATATGAATGGAGGCACCATGGTTGCATTAATGAGCGCATGAATCATGTTGTGTGTCTAATTGCATGTAAACATAACATGACTTTAATTTCATTTATTGTTGTCATATAGAGGCAATATTGTTTTTGGGTTAATGTAAGCATTCATGGTATCGTGATTGATTTGTATGCCAATACCATGATTGCAAAGTTTGCAATAATTAACTATAAGTAGATACGGGTGAAATAAATGTAATGGATTCTTGGTTCAAGTTAGAATCGCGTTTTATTTCAATAACCATTACAGTGGAGGCATTATTTCCTTACAGGGACCTAAGGGCTGTGCCACATTGCAAATATAAAGGAGGTCTTGTAGGTAACCTGCAAGTCCTAATTGAATTCAAAAGTATCTTGGAGCTAGAAAGACCTAGTTTCCAGAAACTATAGAATTATTGACAGCCAGAGTTACCTAGCTTCAATTTATTTCATTTCAGTGTTACAAGCACATTAAAGGACAAACACAAACACTCCAGAATTCCGATACACATATGATTCATATGAAGATCAACTTAAATATAAACTCAACAAATCTTTCCAAATAGCCAAACAAAATATTATAAATTCTAAAACAACAAGCAAAACTTACTACGATAGGAAAACCCATGATCCAAAATACGAAAAAGGTGATCACGTATTAACGAGAAATAATGCTAATAAGCCCGGAACCTCCAAGAAGCTTTCACCAAACTGGAAAGGACCCTATGAAATAGCAGAAATCAGTGACAACAATAAAAATATTGTTATCAAACTTAAAAACAATAAACGTCTTAAAGTCCATACGAATCAACTAAAGCCAACCTCTCTTTCAGAATGATTTTCCTCACTACTCTAATCCTCTCCTGCTTATTAACGCAACAGACGCAAGCCAATGAATATCAAGTCGAGAAAATAGACGCCGGAAGTGGACTCTTCTACGAACATTTAGGAAGCGTAAAATTATATTCGGATTACTTTAAAATTGTTACTCACATAGATATAAAGTCATATAATGATAGATTAGGTCTAATCAAAAGAATAGCTAAACAGTCATTTCAACTTTGCGACAGAATAACTAAAGAACATGTTAAAATGTACTGTACCCAAAATTCAAACTTATTTAATATCAAAATGCCTCAAATTCTAAGCAAGTCAGAATCTATTGGAGCTATGGTCGGAAATCCAAAATCCCGAAGAGGAATATTAAATATCGTTGGATCAGTATCCAAGTTTTTGTTCGGTTCCATGGACTCTAATGATGCAGAATATTACGATAAAGTTATAAACAAAGTTGAACATGATGAATCAGAACTACAATTGTTAATTAAAGATCAAATTAATGTAGTAAAAACCACAATTACTAATTTCAACAATACGATTTCCCAACTTCAACTCTCAGAGAAAGAACTAAATAAAAATATCGATAAATTTAATGCATTCTTAGTCGATCAAAATAAATTCAATTCCGAAACCGATCTTAATCAAGAAATTATCGAACATCTAAACATACTTACTGTAATGTATTAATTATAATGGTTCTGGCAACCCTAGTTAAATCTGACATTCCATTCCATGTATTCTAATTCAATCTTCTTTCTTGTGCAAGTGACAGCTGAATTTAGTCATTCCTTAATAAAGACTAATTTTTGTGATTGAACACGAGTATCAAAATGCGTGCCTTTTTTTTTAATACACAACAATTGAATGGCGACGAGGATTTTAAATCGTAAACTAATTGAAATAAGTGCATAATAACAATAACGCCTTCAAATTTATAAAGTGCGTGCATTGCATTAAAAACAGGTGGTGGTGATCGTGTTTAACCTCAAATCAACATGGAGGCTCAAGTACAGCAATTGCTACAAGCAATAAACGCCATGACTACAGCAATGCAACAACAACAGCAGCAGCAAAATCAACAAGCGAGCAGCACCAGCATCAACATAATAACAAACTTCGACTCATTCGACCCTAAAAAAGAATCATTTCGAATGTATAAAGAGCGTCTCGAAATTCATCTTCAAATCAAAAAGGTCTTTGACAACAAAGAATTATGCGCAAAATTACTTCTAGAATATATTGGATCGACGACGTACGCCATTTTAACAACATTAGCAGCGCCGAAAAATGTTAATGAACTTAAATACAACGAAATAATAGAGTTATTGGAAACGCATTTCTGTCCAAGGAAGAACATTTTAGTGGAGCAACACAAATTTCTTTCCGAAGTACAGAACAGTGAACAATCTATATCAGATTTTGTAGCAGCATTACAAAACCGTGCAACAGAATGCGATTTTAAGTGTGAATGTGATAAATTAGTTTCAAATATTTTTCTGAGATCACAATTCATCAGAGGACTTAGCGACGGGTACATCAGGGAGCAACTTCTTCAAGACCCAGAATTTTCTTTTTCGCAAATCGTCAATAAGGCAACAACTTTGGAAGCAGCCAAAATTAACAACAAAATGATTGAAAACAGCGCAACATGTTCAACAAGTAATTTTTTCAAGTACGTCAACATGTTGACAATCGTCGTGTTGCTAACAATCGTAATTGCAACATGTCAAGAAGCAGGACATCAAATTCATCAACACGAGTAAACTACAGCGATTTGGGCATAGAAGGGTTGTGTCTTAGATGTGGCCGCAATAATCACCTATCAACCGAGTGCAAAACTAACAAAAATAAATTAAAATGTTTTTCGTATGGAAAAGCTGGGCATGTACAAAAGGTCTGTATCAAAAATAGAATGCGGCGAAGTAAATCAAGAGAAAGAACAAGTGAAGTCAACAACAACTCAAATGCTATCGAGTCATTTTCGATTACAGCCGATAATAAATTTGGTGTAAACCAAATTGTCGACATCTATAACAAAATAGCTGTTCCAATAACAGATTTGCAAAAATTTTATACAAACGTTTACATTGAAGGAAAGGAGCAAGAGTTTGAAGTTGACTCAGGTGCCGGGTATACGTTAATACCACAAAATGACTTTGAGAAATTAAAGCTAAATACTCCTATACGAAGAACTAACATAGCATTTCGATCATACACGGGTGACGTTTTTATGCCAGTGGGTGTAGTGAGTGTAAATGTGAAATATAAAGGCGAAACCTCTAAAGAAGATTTGTACGCTGTAACCGCAGATCGTTCAGCACTTTTAGGACGTGTATGGATTCGCCACTTGAAAATTAATTTATCAGAAATCGACCAAATAGAAATCGATCAACATGCTGTTGATAAGATCAATTCAATATCATAAATAAAGCAACAATTTTCTGATATTTTTGAAGAAAAGGTGGGATGTATTCCGAATTTAGTTTGTAGTTTAAAGTTAGAAGACGGAGCAGCACCAGTATTTTTGAAAGAAAGACAAGTACCTTTCGCTCTACGGGAAAAAGTTGAACGTGAGTTAGATAATTTAGAAAAAGACGGTATAATAACAAAAGTAAATACAAGCAACTGGGGTTCACCATTGGTTGTAATACCCAAAGCCGATGGCAATGTTCGACTTTGCGTCGACTATAAGGTGGCTGTAAATCCTCAACTAGAGGCAGCGCACTATCCAATTCGTAGAATCGACGAAATTTTTAACAAATTAAAAAGCGCAAAAAATTTTTTTGGTAAGCTCGATTTATACAAGGTGTATTTACATGTAATGGTTGATGAGCAGAGCAAAGAAATACAAACCATTTCCACACACCGAGGAATGTATCAATTTAATAGGTTATCTTTTGGTATCAAGACTGCACCAAATGAATTCAATCGTATTTTGGACCAAATTCTACAAGGCCTTGAAGGAACAATTTCCTATTTCGGTGATATTGTCATCTATGGATCAACTCTAGCGGAATGTGAGCTTCGGTTAATAAAATGTTTTCAAAGATTAAGCAAATATAATTTACATGTAAATAAGAACAAGTGCGAATATTTCAAACAACAGATCAAATATCTAGGTTATGTCATCAGTTACAACAAAATATTAAAATGTCCAGATAAAATACGTGCCATAGTAGACCTACCGCGTCCACAAAACATGGAAGACACAAGAAGATTCCTCGGGATGATAACATATTACGCGAAATTTCTTCCAGACCTTTCAACAAAAACTTTTCCTTTACGTCAGCTTCTAGAAAAAAATAAAAAATTTATATGGACACCGAGATGTGAACAAGCTTTTCAAAAACTGAAATCAGAAATACAGAAAGATAGAGTTTTAGTTCCGTACGATCCAAACTTACCGGTTACGTTGGCCTGCGATGCAAGCCCAACAGGAATAGCAGCAGTAATGTCCCACATTGTTGATAGAAATGAACGTCCTGTTGCATTTGTTTCAAGAGCGTTGACAAAAGCAGAACAAAATTACAGTCAATTAGACAGAGAAGCTTTAGCAATAATTTTCGCTGTTGACAAATTCTTTATGTATTTGTATGGAAGAGAATTTACCTTGTTGACAGATAATCGCCCATTATCTAGAATTTTCCATCAAAATGCAAAAACACCAGCTATGACTTCAGCTAGACTTCTCAGATATGCATCATTTTTGCAAGGGTTTAATTATCAGATACAACATCGTAATGCCGAAAATAACGTCAATGTAGACTGTCTATCGAGAGCACCAATTAACGATAAATCAAATTTTAAACATTTTTTAGATGAGGAAATTCAAAATATTCAAGATCAAACAATAAACGAAATATCAACATTATCAATTACGGCTACAACCATATCAAAAGAAACAGAGCGTGACCCTGAACTTTCAGTATTTAAACGAGATTTGATTGAAGGTAGGAAAACTGATTTCGAGTACACTGTTCAAGATGGTGTAATTTTTAGAGGAAATCGTGTTGTTATTCCAATGAGTCTTCGTTCCGAAATTTTAAAAGAACTCCATCACACACATATCGGCATTGTCAAAATGAAGCAGCTGGCAAGAAAGTATTGCTTTTGGAGAGGCATCGATTCGGATATAGAGCAGTTAGTAAAATCGTGTTCAAGCTGTGCAAAAGTAAGAAAAGACCCTCCAAAGATTTCAACACATCACTGGGAAGAACCGGATCAAAATTTTCAAAGAGTGCACATTGACTATGTTGGACCATTTCAAGACCATTATTTCCTGGTACTGGGAGATGCTAAATCGAAATGGCCGGAAATACGCATCATTAGAAGTGCCCCAACAAGTGAAAAAACCATAGAATTACTTCAAGATATATTTGTTAATCATGGTCTACCGCAAGTCATCGTCTCAGACAACGCCACAATTCTTCAGAGCACAATGTTCAAGAATTATTGTTTAGAAAATGGAATTATTCAAAAATTTATAGCCCCCGGACATCCAGCTACAAATGGCTTAGCGGAAAGGTATGTGCAAATCTTGAAAACTAAATTAGAGGCGATGGAAGAAGATAAATTACCACTGAACATCAAAGTGCAGCAAATAATTTTACGTTATCGTGCTACACCACTAGCATGCGGTCGGAGTCCATCACAATTATACCTTGGCCGTGATATCCGTATTAAACTAGATGCTATCCGCCCGCATCAAGAACGAACTTCAGCTTCAATTTAACCTATAATTCGTCAGATAAGTGTAGGTGACAGAGTACAAGTGCGATGGTACGAGCGTAATAAGCCTACTTGGAAGTTTGGTGTAGTAAAAGCAAAAATTTGGCCAACTTCATTATCAAATAAAGCTTGACAATGGATACGAATTAAAGCGCCACATAAACCAACTGCACAAATCGGGAGTAGAACTACCAAAGAAGACCGTAACGTTTCAAGAGGAACCTGTTCATAAAAATCCAAGACTAGAAGAGGTACTCATAGAGCGAAGTGTTGCCAACTAAAGAGATGAAACAGTTTTTGAACCACAGTTGACACCCCAAGCAGTAGAGAACCAAGAATCCAGCTTAAGAAGATCTAACAGGATTAGGAGATTACCTGCTCATCTAAGCGACCATGTACTCCATTAAGCGTGGGAGACTGTAATGTATTAATTATAATGGTTCTGGCAACCCTAGTTAAATCTGACATTCCATTCCATGTATTCTAATTCAACCTTCTTTCTTGTGCAAGTGACAGCTGAATTTAGTCATTCCTTAATAAAGACTAATTTTTGTGATTGAACACGAATATCAAAATGCGTGCCTTTTTATTTAATACACAACACTTACGTTCCTATTAAAGGAAATCGAATTAAGACTAGAAGAAATCATAGACATAATTATAGCATCGCGAAAAGATACTCTTCATCCAAGTTTGTTGAGCCCCAAAAGATTAATTCAAGAGCTAAACAATTTTAAGCAGCATCTTAAACCCGGATTAGAATATGCCATCAAACCCGATATAAAGAATGTAAATCAGATCCTGGACTTAATTAAAATACAATTTTCATTTAAGCAACGAATGATATTTGTTCTATCATTCCCGTTGGTAGATAGTACTGATTTTAAACTTTATCATCTAATCCCGTTACCAATACCACATACTGAACAAAAAACATACGCCTATATCGATCCTAGTTTCAAATTTCTAGCCATTTCAACAAATAAACTACAATAATCCCAATTTCAAACTCTAGAGTCATGTAGACAACTTGAGTATAATCAGTACATTTGCGAAAACTATATAATATATTCAACTCTTGATAAACCCATATGCAAAATCGCACTCCTCACGAAGGTCAATAATAGAACTCCATTGGACTGTGCAACGAAATTCCTCACTAGAAAAATTGAAATCTGGCAGAATCTTGTCAACAATAGATGGATATTTGTAATTAGTGAACCATATATGCTCACTATACACTGCAATAACACTATCAAAGACGTTGAAATATCCAAAACAGGAATCTTGACCCTAGCAAGGAATTGCAAAGCTTTCTCATCTCAGACTCAACTATCTACTCAAAATGATATCATTTCCTACTATGAAAACATTATTCCTAGTCTAAATATAGTCGAAGACGATTGCTGCGAGGAAAATAAAATAAATAAAACAGTCATAATACCATTATCCACGAACCCCCCTAAAAGCTCAAACATGTCATCAACTTCAATATTTTAACCGATACTTACGATACTTCCACATTTTAACCATTCTTTACTTTTTCTTAATCTGCAAGATAAACACTCTTAACATGTTGCACATTTTAATCGCTTAAAGATATATCAGTTTCCATTTCATTCCTGGAATTCAAAACATTACATATTCAATTTCATTCCTTTATTATTGAAAACATTTCGCGTCTACTTCGCGCGTTTTATAAACAGCGATAAGATTATTTTTGCGAACCTTGTAGATTCTCCAAGACATATGGTACATAGTCATAAGAATTAGTTTTTAAGTTCAGTTATTGTCGAACTCCAAAAAGCGAAGTTAAATAAATTTGTTGAACGTCTTAAACGCGAGTTTCATTATTAAAGTATCCTAACGATACGAGTGTATCATTTATTATTTAAGTATCCTGACGATACGAGTGTATCATTAAACAAACTTCTGTAGTATTAGGTTTTAGTGTGTATTACTAGCTTTAAGACAATGAATTCAAATAGCTCTAAGTTCCTAGCGACCTTTTATAAAGTGTATGAATATATGTATGTATGTGTGCCTAAATGAATAAAGAGCACTCGTTGTTAGCATTCAGAACGAACGGACATGTTTTAATTCTACGCTCTAGTTGCCGCTAAGGTTTACCACTAAAGTTTCAGAAGTGGGATAATGATATATAGAAAATATCAAAGTTAATCCACGTGTCTACGATTGACTCGAGTTCCGATGAGCTCAAAACGTGCGTTACGGAGTGCGCTTAGCGAACGCGGTCTTTCAACGTCAGGAAAAACGCAGACTCTTCGAAAACGTTTAGAAAAGTCTGAACTTGAAAATTATTTGCATGTGACGCCGAAGAGTTCACGAATCAGAAATTCGTCATATGTCAAAGCACAAGCGAACATAGAAATCGAAGCAACGCCAACAGCGACGCCATCACGTTCTCTAAAAATGGCAACGAAAGAAGAAAAAGCCGCACCACGCAACCAAATGACTTCAAATCTTAAGGCGCATTTTATGACGCCGCGTGATTTAGCCGAGGTATTACCTTGTTTCGATCCAGATGATATGTATGGATTATCAAGCGATAAGTGGATTCAACGTGTAGATGCAATCCAATCATTGTACGGGATCGACGACCGCTTGCTGCTATTCGCAATCTCATCCAAGTTGCGAGGCAACGCGCGAATTTGGTTAGAAAGTCAACAATTGTACGAAACATGGGAAACTTTTCAATCCGCATTATTAGAATACTTCCCAGTTAAATATAATAATGGTGACATTCATCACGAACTGTGGAAAAGCCTAAGAAGGAAAGATCAAAGTGGTGAACAATTCTTTCATATGATGTGCGCACTTGCCGCGAAAGGTGATGTGGATGAAGTAGCGCTGATCAAGTACATCACACGTGGAATGAACGACAAAAAGTTTTTGACATCACTATTGACAACTCCAGTGCAAACAAAGAAGGAGCTGCTGGATAAGATTCGGTGGTACGACTCTATGAAAGTAGACGCTCAAACAAAGCCTGAAGGAAGATCACGAGACGAAGATCGAAAGTCAAACATACGGTGTTTTAATTGTAACCAGCCCGGACACATTTCAATTAACTGTCCCCGAGACCAAAGGCGTCCACGATGTTCAACGTGCCGTAAAACTTCTCATCCTAGTGACAGATGTCCTGAACAACGTTCAACAAATAACATGAATGTGCATGTTACGGAAAATAAATTTGTAGTAAAAATTCACTTTAAACTTGATGTACCGCAAGCTATTCATTCCAAAGCATTATTTGACACGGGCAGCGCGGCTAATTTGTTAAAACTATCGAAAGTCCCTTGCGAAATTAATAAAAATGACATACCTACAGGTGTTTGTGGAGTGAATGGTTCGCGAGTTGAAATATTAGGAAGCGTTGATATATTAACAGAAATATGTGGAATTGTAACTAAAGTTTTCTATTTTGTAGTGCCTGATGGTACGATGACCTTCGACGCTATTCTGGGGAGACCGTTCATCCAGCGAGAGGATTTAGATATAGACCTAAATGGAAGTAGGCCGCTAGTCAAGGTAATTGAAAACGAAATTTTAAAGATCGAATGCGATCGCTACACGGAACCGGAAGGTCAATGTTTGGAAACGGAGAATACTAATCTTGATCTTTGCTCAAAACGTAGGTTAAACGAACTCTATTCTAAATACCTTAACGCGCCGCGTAATATTAACCCAAAAATATATTACGAAATGAATATTAATCTTTCCGAATATAAAGAAATTCATTTTTCACCGAAACGTTTATCATTCGCGGAAAAAAAGGAGGTTGAAGAAATAATAGCCGATTTATTGAATAAGGGTGTTATTAAAGAAAGTTGTTCGCCTTTTGCAAGTCGTATTGTCTTAGTTAAAAAGAAAAGCGGCAAAACGCGACTATGTGTCGATTACCGCGAACTTAACAAAATAACTGTTAAAGACCGATATCCACTTCCGTTGATTGAAGACATTCTCGACAAATTGAGAAATAAAAACTACTTCTCAAAGATAGATTTTAAAGATGGTTTCTTCCATGTAAAAATGGAACCACATTCTTCAAAGTATACAGCGTTCATTACCCATAATGGGCATTACGAATTTAAAAGAATGCCTTTTGGACTTGCTAATGCGCCAGCCGTTTTTTCTCGTTTTATAAACAAAGTTTTCCAGTCTCTTGTATCCCGTGGTGATATCATCGTTTATATGGACGATGTACTGATTGCTACCGAGTCTTTAGAAGAACACTTTCAATCGTTATCTGATGTATTCCGTGTTATGACTGAGAATCTTTTAGAACTTCAAATTAAAAAGTGCGAATTTTTTAGGACTAAAATTGAGTTTTTAGGATATAATATTGATGCAAATGGCATATCCCCAAGTGATACGCACATTCAGGCGATAAGAGACTATCCGATTCCAAAGAACCTAAGGTCTCTTCAAAGATTTTTAGGGCTGGCAAGCTATTTTCGAAAATTCGTGGAATCATTCGCGATTAAGGCTAAGCCATTATACGATGTATTGAAAAGCGATATTTTCCAATTCACGAAAACAGAACTCGACTCATTTGAGGTTTTGAAGGATTGCTTGGTATCGAATCCAGTTTTGGCAATTTATAACCCAACGTCTCGTACTGAGTTGCATACGGATGCAAGTAAGGATGGTTTTGGTGCCATCTTATTGCAAGAGCAGCCCGATGGAAAACTACACCCCATCTTTTTCTTTAGTAAACGTACTAATGCAGCTGAACAACGTCAGCATTCATATGTTTTGGAGACGCTCGCCATTGTGTACGCTCTAGAACGTTTTCGAGTATATTTGCATGGCATTCAATTCACTATTGTAACGGACTGCAATGCATTAAAATTGACATTAGACAAAAAGGTCATCAGTCCTAAAATTAGCAGATGGGTACTTTTATTCCAAAATTATGATTTTAATGTAGTCCACCGCTCTTCCGGCCTCATGCAGCATGTGGATGCCCTAAGCCGTGTATATAGTCCTTTGGCCGAGCTCGATTGTAACTTGGTTGAGGATCATTCATTTGTTCAAGCGTTGAAGATTCACCAGTCAGCCGATGAGGGAATCTCTGAAATAAAACGCAATTTGACAAATAATGAAAATTCAACGTACACTTTGCAAGACGGTTTATTATTTCGGAAAAGTGGACGACGATTGTTATTTTACGTTCCTTCAGATTTTATTGAGCCTGTCATACGAACATGTCACGATGACCTAGGACATGTTGGCATAAACAAAGCAATTGAGGTTTTGAAACGTACGTACTGCTTTCCCGGAATGAACGAGAAAGTGGCGAAACATATCAAAAACTGTTTGAAATGTATTGTGTATTCTGGAAAACACGGAAAACCAGAAGGTTTCATGCACAATATCGATAAAGGAAATTTACCTTTTGACACTATTCACATTGATCATTTTGGTCCACTAGAGCCTACAAAAAGTAAAAACAGATACATCCTTCTAATAACTGATGCGTTCACACGTTTTACTCGAATGTTACCTACGAAAACCACTAATACGGCTGAGGTTATCAAACACCTACGTTATTATTTTCAAATATATAGCAGACCCAGAAGATTGATATCAGATAGAGGAACGTGTACAACCTCCCATGCTTTTGCTGAGTTTATTAACGAAAACAATATTGAGCATGTTCTCAATGCGACAGCAAGCCCCCAATCAAACGGCCAAGTTGAACGACTTAATAGAACCCTACGACCTATGATGGCGAAATTGGTAGGAGAAAACCACCCATGGGATAAAATACTACCCGATTGTGAATTCGTTTTTAACAATACGATTAACCGCAGTATTAATGAAACGCCCAGTAAAATGCTCTTTGGTGTTAATCAGAGAGGCAAATTCATTGACGGTTTACGCGAATTTTTACAAAATCTCGATAATGATCACCATGATTTAAATGAAATCCGTAATAATGCAGTTAAAATAAATAAAGAAACGCAAGAGAAGAATAAGACAGCTTATGATTCTAAACGCCGCGCCGCGAAAATATATAATGAGGGAGATTACGTTATGATCGAAAACAGAATTACTGAGACCGGAATTAATCGTAAACTTCTTCCTAAATACAAAGGACCGTATTTAGTAAAGCGCAGGCTTGACAGAGATAGATATGTCATAGCCGATGTTCCAGGATTCAGATTAACACAAAAACCTTTCGAGTCCGTGTTCGACCATTCGAAAATCAAACCCTGGATGACGTTCCCTTCTGGATAGCCACTCGAGGTCGAGTGTGATGTCAGGATGGACGAGCTGTAGTTTTAGGTTTTAGTGTGTATTACTAGCTTTAAGACAATGAATTCAAATAGCTCTAAGTTCCTAGCGACCTTTTATAAAGTGTATGAATATATGTATGGATGTGTGCCTAAATGAATAAAGAGCACTCGTTGTTAGCATTCAGAACGAACGGACATGTTTTAATTCTACGCTCTAGTTGCCGCTAAGGTTTACCACTAAACTTCAATTATTACCTTGACCAAATCCATTTGTCCAATATAAAATTAGATGACCTGAATATCGCATCCCATAAGTTGGACGATCTTAATGAACAAGTCAACCGCTTACATTCTCAACCACACTTCTATAAATATGGAAATATTTACAAATATATCATCGCCATAATCTCAATAATTATTTTTGGATATATGCTGTACAAATTATATAATTGCATAAGACCAATCCTTCCTACATTCATGAGAATAGACAGAGGTTGTTGTTGTCGAGCAATAACAATAAACCAATATCTCCTTCTCCTAGACACAATATTGAGATGGAACTTACCAGTAATGCACCAGCTATACCTGTGGGTTCTGATGTTAGAGCCCCTTTGCGACTTACAAAGTCGAAATCTCGCTTCCGATCTTCCGTGGGTAGGCTTAACTGTTACGATGCATCCCTTACATACTCCACTTTTCAGTCTAAATTAAATCTTTTAAATTGCTGATTCTAAAATTCTTACACGCGCATTTTTTATTAATTAAACCATTCTCGTTAATACATTCAATTACAAGAAATACATTTCCGCCACGCGCATTTTTTCTACATAGATTAAAATCGTCCCATTGAAAATATTCAATTGCAACGAATGCATTTCCGCCACACGCGTTTTTTATACATAGTGCATATGCACAGGTGTCATATGCTCACCTTTTCGATCTTTCTGTTGCAACAATTAGCAAGACCTAATTATTGCAACAGATCAGCATGTTTACACTATAAAAGAAATTCAATTAGAAAGTTCGGGATGATAGTCATTTTCCGGTAGTAACAGAGTACGGGCAAGCCATAATACCCTCGTTACCCAATGTGAGGCTGCATTGGGGTACTCTTTCGGTACGGTTTAGGTACAATAAAGTTATTGTGCGAAACCTATGTTGTAAAAGTGTCTAAATGTTGTAAAAGTGTCTAAATATTGTGAAAGTGAAAATAAAACACATAATTTAAGGATAAATTGTGTTTTTTTTTGGATTCAGAGTTCGTAAAGAAAATAAATCTTAACCACGACGAATTTTAAATTAAAAAGATGAAATTCGTCTTTTCCAAGGGGGATGTTGTTCTGGACCGCATGCTCCCATCACTCACCTACAATCTTAATTGCTAATTTCATCCAACTTTAATTTACGAAAATATTAATTACCAAAATATTAATTGATTCCAGGAATATTAACTTAAAGGCTAATTGCTTTTCTGAAGAATCAATTTAAACACACTTAATCCGTGAAATCTAATTCAACTTAAAAATTTCAGAAATAACGCATAAACATGCCAATCACCGGGAACCAACCCTCCAAATCCATTCCCTATGAGCGTTTATACTTTTGCGATTATTGCCATTCGGATAAGCACAATTCGCCAAATTGTGATAAGATTCGCGACACTTCAAAAAGTAAACAATAATGAACGAATTCAGATTTGAATTGTATAAACATTTCGGGAATACTTGGCGCGAAATTGAATCTGCGAAATAGCATTAAGCAAATTAAGAATGAAACATTATATTGTAAACAAGTCTTAGACTATAAACTTATCTAAACAAATGGAACGTATTAGGTTTAAGATCTTTGCAATATTGTGAAATAGATGGACAAAAATTGTACTATAAAAGGGCTAGAGTAAAATTTAGAATCTATGATTGTTAGTTCAGTTTTGATTCAGCGCAGAAGTTCCTGTAGCATTCAGTTCAGTGAAGCCCATTCAATTCAATTGTGATTAAGTTATAATTAGTGTTTGGAATAAAGAATAGTGTTAAAAGTGAAAGTGCATTTTGTGAAGACAACAGCCCATAACACTACAACTAAAGTCATCAAGCTCTTCAGTCACTCCAGAAATGATTTTGCCTTTTCCAAAGGCCACACATCAACAAGTTAGAAAAAGGCAATCGAAAAGATCTGAGATACTTTCTTCCACGCCTTATAAAAACAAAATCTTAGAAAAGAAGGAAAATAAACCGCAAAAATCAGACGGAACAAAAATTCTTTTTGCAACAAAGCAAGAAAGGCCCAAAACAAAGAACAAAAAACATTCGTTTGGGAATGATAATATGGATAAAATTTGCCCAGGATGCAATGAAACTTTCAGCTCATCAGATTGGATTCAATGCTTAAACTGTGAACTTTGGTGGCACGAAGATTGTTCCAATTATTTAGGAACCACAATATTTTCCTGCGACTTTTCGATGGTTAAAAATGTTGCGTACTCTTAGAGTTGTATGTTGCGTACTCATAGGATTCGTTTTCTTAAGAGTACACAATTTTCCTTTTTTGTTGAAATTACAATATATTTGTTATGTGGACCAGGAAGTAGCTTTTATTTAATTTTTTTATTAGACTTATGCATAATATACTAAAGCATTTCAAAACAAAACTAATTCAAACTATCTTTACTGTTTTATTGAGCAATGTAAGTTAAGTGCGTACTCTTGGGCGATCCTACCCTATATTTTTTTGTTATAAATCTAAATTGAATTTTAACTTAGGTATAAGTTAACAACGAAACGCCAGACGAAACATTATCGCTTGCATTTCCAGAATTAGGGAAGTGCAAGGCAAGCGCTTCCCACATTCAAGCTATCCCACGGTATGCAAATTCCTAATGCTGCATTTGATTATTATAAAAATTGTAATTCTAGTTTTAAGAGTTGAGTTGTAATTTAACTTCGGTAAAATAAAGACGTGAGACGCCCGTCTCACTTAATTGTTATTTTTTTAAAGAGTTCATGTCTTTTAAAATTAACCTATATACAATGTCAATACATATCATTCCTTAACTAAAACAAAAAGAAACAAACACCTTCCACTTGGGATTCCCTCAACTAATCCCATTCATTCATTCATTAAAGAAAATAAAAACCAAAACAAAACAATAACAAGACACCTGCATTGAAATCACATGTGCTTAAGCGGATCGTATTGCTACAAACAAAAGTAATAATCCCTCGTCCTTGTATTTCCGTATAAGTTATCACGCGCGCAAACAAACATCCAATTCACACGCGCGGGCCAATATCTGCTGACGCCAAGGTGAAATTTCGAACGGAAGTATCGAATGAGGTAAATGCAAGTGCAACGAAAACGTGGAATTCAGGTGAATTGCACATTCATCAAAAATTGTAATAATAAATTGTAATTAGTTTTAAGTTAAGTCTTGATTTGTACTTCATTGTGAAAAGACGGGCTCAAGCCCTAAATATATTTTTTTAATAAATCAACTATTTGATATTTTAACTGGCGCCCAACGTGGGGCTGCTTCACGCGTGCAATAGTGATCAGGATAGACCAGATAATTTAAAATTATCAAGCCTTAATAGGTCGAACATAGAGCTGAGGCTGGCCTATGGTCCTTTTTATCGCTACGCAAAAACGTAAAAGTTAACGCGTTACTCCGCAAAACGTAAAAGTTAACGCGAGTAGTTACCGGTGCAAAACCAAAGTTCCGAAGTGCGCGCGTGTGCGAAGAGGCTCCTAAGTAACCTCATAGGCAAAAAGGGTAACGCCAAATCGCAGCTGAAGCAGCCCGAACCCCAAAAGGACAATCCATAAGCTGATCTACACCAGGAGAGGCGGAAGATAGCTGATCTACACCAGGAGAGGCGGAAGATTTAGGATCCCTTCGTACTGATAAATCATAGGATTTTTTTTCAAAATTAACATGGAAGAAGTATCCTCTCAGATGATCTTAGTATTGTAAGTACTCCAAATAGCGAATATATTGAGCATACACAAAATTTAAAGATTGAAACAGTTCTTGAAGTTATATTAAGGTATTAAAACTATCTATTTTTTGAAATTGCATTTGATATACATATATATTTATAATATATTTGTGAATTATTTGTGAAAAGTGATCCGGATTAGTGTCGATTAAAAGGTGGTGATCTCTTGATTTACGAATTCGTGCTAAAGTAATTTCCTAAATATGTCGAACCCGGATAATCTGATTCGACCACCCATGTTGCAACTCAATGAGCTTCGCGACGCTCTTCCTGAGCTTAACGCTGGCCCTAGCGCCAGAAATCGTAACCCGGAAGAAGATCTCGTCCAAATCATCTCGCGAGTGGTTAGGGAAACGCTACAAACGCAAGGACGTCAGATTTTTAGCCAGTTATTAAATCCGGCATCTGACGTTAACATAGACGCCGATATTCCCATTACTATCGGTGAAAATGAAAATCTCTCGGAAATGGACCGCATCCCGGATGTTGTCAAAAGTCTGAGACAATTTTCGGGAGAGCCAGGTGAATTTAGCTCCTGGCGCAAAAGCGTGGACAGGATCCTAAAAATCTACGACAGTCTCAAAGGATCACCGAAATATTACGGGATCCTTTCGGTGATTCGAAATAAAATCACTGGTCAAGCAGACGTAGCGTTGGAGTCATACAATACTCCGTTGAATTGGGATAGAATTGTAAAGTGTTTAACCCTGCATTATGCAGACAAAAGGGACTTAACCACTTTAGAGTACCAGATGACCACTCTGGTGCAGGGTGGAAACACGGTTCCCGAATTCTACCAGGCTGTGTACAACCATCTATCACTCATCCTAAACAAACTGGCGTCTGTTGAAATGAGCCCAGACTCCATGAGTATTATGACCCAATCATATCGGGATAAGGCTCTCGACACCTTCATAAGAGGTCTGAAAGGTGATCTGCCCAGACTTCTTAGTATACGTGAGCCAGCAGACTTACCCCAAGCTCTGCACCTGTGCCTTAAACTCCAGAATATGGACTATAGGGCACAATACGCAAATTCAACCCAAACACTTCTACGAAAGGCCCATCATAATACACCGCCACCCATTCCACCACGAAGGAACCTACCAAACCATCCTAGGCCGACCCCCATACGTGAAATATACCCAGAATTGTTTCATAACCCGCAGGTATTTCCGCAACAAAGAATTTTCAGGCAGCCTCTACAACATCCATTTCAGCAACAGCATAATCATCAGGTTCCACCACCCAGGCCTCCGAGAGGCCCGGAGCCTATGGATGTGGATCAGTCCATTAGATCACATGCTGTAAACTATGCAAATAGACCGCAGAATCCAGGATGGGCTCAAAAACGTCCACAAATGCCGTCCCAAAGGCTTCATCCTCCACGGAAGGCACAAAGGCTGCACTTCACAGACACAGAAATAGATACCAGTACTATGGAAGAAAATTACGCACAAGAAATGAAAGAGGAAGACGAGAACCACGACCAAACATTAGACGAGTATACCGAGACATACGATGAACCTACCCTGGAACAAGAAGAACAGCTCGACGACATATATTTTTTAGACTAAGGCGCTCTTCACTTCCTTATTTTGAATATACCATCGGAAGTGGAGAGGTTTTAAAATTTCTCATCGATACCGGCTCGAATAGAAACTACATCCAGCCTAAACACATCAGAAATCCTTTACCCAACAATAAGAGTTTCTTCGCGCATTCAGTAGCAGGAAGCATTAAAATTACGCACCATGCATTTGTCCGAATTTTCGGCCCAAACACTAGCAAAATTCAATTTTTTATACTACCCAGTCTCGTTTCGTTTGATGGTATCATAGGAAACGATACGCTAAAGGAATTAAAAGCCGTCATTCACACAAACGATAGCTTCATGACTCTACATCCCAACTTGTTTATACCCCTAAAACAGCATCTCTCGCAAAATGTTAATAACATTAATATAAAATTGTCTCATCTCGACAGGAAACAGTCTAGTAGATTAGAGAAAATTATACGAAATCATTCTAGCCTCCTTTCAGAGCCGGACGAGAAACTCACCTTCACAACCAGCGTGAAGGGCGAGATACGAACTACAAATAACGACCCAGTCTATTCCAGGACGTATCCCTACCCCATGGCATTAAAAGCAGAGGTAGAAAAAGAAGTCAATAAACTACTTGAGGACGGTATAATAAGGCCGTCCAGGTCACCCTATAATTCGCCAGTCTGGATTGTCCCCAAGAAGTCAAGTGGCAATGAGAAGAAATATCGCATGGTAATAGATTACAGGAAACTGAACTCTGTTACAGTTGCCGATAAATATCCTATACCAGAGATTAGCGAAATTCTCGCGAACCTTGGCAGGAATCGGTACTTTTCAACCATAGACTTGAAAAGCGGCTTCCACCAGATACCGCTCCGGGAGCGTGACATTCCCAAAACTGCATTCTCAATCAACAACGGGAAATTTGAGTTCACGCGGCTCCCGTTCGGACTGAGAAATGCCCCTTCCATCTTTCAAAGGGCGCTCGACGACATCCTTCGCGAGCACATAGGGAAGCGATGTTATGTATACATTGACGATATCGTCATCTTTGGGAAGGACGAAAATGAACATTTTGAAAACCTCGAAACCATTTTGAAAACGCTAGAAACGGCTAATATGAAGATTCAGCTGGAGAAATGCGAGTTTCTGCGAGATGAGGTAGAATTTTTGGGATACGTGATTGGTCATGATGGAATTAAAACCAACCCCAAAAAGGTGCAGGCGATTGCAGAACTTCTTCCGCCCAAGACCTTAAGAGACCTACGCTCGTTTCTAGGAATGTCAGGGTACTATAGGCGCTTCATCCAAGGATATGCACAAATAGCGAAGCCCCTGACATCCCTTCTGAGAGGGGAAGATGGACGTGTGTCCAAAAATATATCTAGAAACAAAATAATAGACTTGAACTCCGAAGCCATGAATGCTTTCAATACATTAAAGAACTGCCTTATCTCCCAAGAAGTTGTATTGGCACATCCAAATTTTGAAGAAGATTTCGAGCTTACAACCGACGCCTCTGACTACGCCATCGGCGCGGTCCTCTCTCAAAAAGGAAAACCAATCACTTACCTGTCTAGGACCCTAACTAAGACAGAAGAAAACTATGCCACCAACGAAAAAGAGATGCTCGCAATCATATGGGCTCTTAATTCGTTGCGAAATTTCCTGTACGGATCAAAGAAAGTGAAAATTTTTACCGACCATCAGCCTCTTACATATGCTTTAAGCACCAAAAATACCAACAGCAAAATGAAGCGATGGAAGTCAATTTTAGAGGAGTACAATTACGAACTTAAGTATATGCCAGGTAGGGCAAATGTCGTGGCAGACTCCCTTTCGAGGCCCCCGAAACCTACAGAACTGAATTCCTTAACCCCGACAGAACATAGCGACGAAAGCTCGTCACAGAACCTTATCCCAACAGTGGAGACCCCCATTAATGTATTCAGGAATCAGCTTGTCTTAAGGATTGGAAGCGAAGATAGCTACCAATTGCAGAATCCGTTCCCCAACTACACACGGCATACGTTAATTAAATTCCGCTATTCAGATACTGATATCATTAATATATTTAAACGTTACCTCAACCCGACTACTATAAATGGTCTCCTGACCGACGAAGAAACCATGGGGCGAATTCAGCAGATCTTTCCCAGACATTTCTCTGATTACCGAATTCGTTTTACGCAGAAACTTGTTGAGGATATTCCCAACGAGGCGGAACAAGAGGAAAGAATACTAAAAGAACATAAGCGTGCACACCGCAACGCCGAAGAAAACCGTTTGCAACTCTTACAGAACTTCTACTTCCCAAAAATGGCTGCTAAAACAAAGAATATCGTGAAAAACTGCTCTGTGTGTAAGGAAAACAAGTACGATAGGCATCCCAATAAGCCATTTCTCAACCCTACACCTATCCCCTCCTACCCCGGTCATACGATTCATATAGACCTTTTCAGTACCGAGAAACACCGGGTATTAACTGCCATCGATAAGTTCTCCAAGCTAGGCCAAGCCAAGATAATAGCCTCCAAGTCCATCGAGGATATAAAGCAACCACTAACAGACCTACTCTTCTATTTCTGCGTGCCAGAGCTCGTTGTTATCGACAACGAGAGCGCCCTACGATCTGCCTCCATAGCCTCGCTCATGGAGGATGACCTTCGAATAAAGGTATACAAGACACCCCCGTACAAAAGCGAAGTCAACGGGCAAGTCGAACGATGGCACAGTACCCTCACGGAGATCATGAGGTGCTTAAAGAAAGATGGCCCACCTAGGACTTTCGAGAATTTATTACAGCGCGCCGTTAATGAATACAACTTCACAATCCACTCCACCACTGAGAAAAAGCCCGTAGAACTACACTTTGGTCGCGTCCCTGGAATCAGCCTTGACGAATTCGAAAGGGTACGGCTTTCAAACATAGACAGACTAAAACAAAAACAACAGAAGGACATCCTGACACACAACAAAGTAAGACAACCGACAAAACAATACGAAGTTGGGGAGGTGATTTATGTTAAGCAAAACAAAAGGAATGGATCAAAACTAACCCCTAGATATAAACAGGAAATTATCAAAGAGAATAATAATTCAACAGTTCTAACCGAATCTGGTAGGGTTGTACATAAAAGTAATATACGAAATTGATCTTGCGTTTCAGATTACTACCGTACATCGTGCTTGCGAAGGTCGAGATTCTGGACTTCTCAAACTCCCGAATTGTCTCCTTACATACTGGACAGACCAAAGTACAGGACGGGAATTTTAAGCTTATCCACATAATCGAAATCGATCAATATCAACGCTTCATTGAGGAAATCGAACCAATTCTCAATCTTACGGTTGTCCGACATCATCCTCTGTTTTTACATTTATCCTATGAATTTCAGCAGATTATCAGCCTTGTGAAAAATTTGAAACCGCGTCAAATCAAGAGGTCACTAAATTTTATTGGATCTGCATGGAAATGGATCGCGGGCAATCCGGACCATGAAGATTTCGTAACCATCAAAGATAAATTAAATAATGTATTAGAAAATAATAATAGACAAATAATCATAAATCAACTATATAATGAACGAATAAACAACATAACAAGAATCACCAATGAAATACAAAAACTATTCAAAGAAAATAGCCAGACAAACTTTAATATGATTTTAGACATTCAGTTTAGATTAAGACTCATTAAGGAAGAATTAACAAATATCAACCAAGCAATTCACTGGTCAAAACTAGGTGTAATTAACTCATTAATATTGTCAAAGTCTGAAATCACAATGGCAACCGATATTTTAAACAAAGAATTACTCCCATATAGTACCATAGAAGAAGCCTTGGATTTCGCAGAAACAAAAATAATAAGTAACACTACATCTCTACTTTATATAATAAATATCCCTCTTACAACTAGTATCGTTTACGAAACATTGCTTATAAAACCTGTAAAACGAAATTATTTTGTTAACGATTTGCATTTTACAAAAGTACTGAAAAATGACGATAAGCTATTTGGAGTAAAAGGAAAATGTAAAACAATTAACTTTATGAGCGTTTGTAAATCATCTGAGATTGTAGATATAAGCAACTCGACATGCCTGCCTAACCTTTTAAAAAGTCTTCCAGCAAACTGCGCCTGTATAAGCAATTCACAGATACCGACGATCGATGAAATCGCTCCTGGCATCGTGCTGCTAAACCAGTTCACGGGAACACTGTCAACAGAAGAATCTCTCCACAATCTAGATGGAACATTTTTAGTAAAGTTCCAAAACTCAATCATTGTTGCAAACGGAAGAACGTTCATCAGTCGAGATACAACAAGCATGCGAGTCTTACCAGCGATTCTACAACCGCACTCGATTGAGAAAATCTCCCACAACGTTATTTCGTTGGAAATGCTAAAGGATTTAAATATCAACAATACCAACGAAATCCAACTGCTTAGATCCGAAAATGATATCCAAACTACCACAACATATTCTCTACTTACCATCGCCGCAATATACCTAGCAATCTTCATCTCATATAAAATTTACAACATTTTCAAAACCACATCCTCCACAGAATATTCATCCCCAGTAATAGTACCAAGATCCGAGACGCTGATCCAAACGCCAATGTCATCCTCGCTTACCATAGTGGACCCTCCACCCGGGAATCCAAACATCGGATTCAACGATCTTCGATTTTTTTAACGATTGAGGGCAATCGCATTTGATGGCGGAAGAGTTATCACGCGCGCAAACAAACATCCAATTCACACGCGCGGGCCAATATCTGCTGACGCCAAGGTGAAATTTCGAACGGAAGTATCGAATGAGGTAAATGCAAGTGCAACGAAAACGTGCAATTCAGGTGAATTGCACATTCATCAAAAATTGTAATAATAAATTGTAATTAGTTTTAAGTTAAGTCTTGATTTGTACTTCATTGTGAAAAGACGGGCTCAAGCCTTAAATATATTTTTTTAATAAATCAACTATTTGATATTTTAACTTATACAAGTTAACGAACAAGTTAACTAGCGTTCCCACGCTAACCGTACCAGACCTACGTCCAGTACGTGAGAATGCAGAATTGCTGAACCTGCAACAAATTTACCGCGAATCTGGAAACGCCAACAATTGCGAATGCAGCAGAAAATACATATAAATATGACATGTGAATTAGAATAAGTTGTGATAGGAGTCTTGTGGAAGCCGTGATAGAGGAAGGTGTGATCGAGTCTGGTGGCAAAATAATCCGAGTGTTTCAAATCGAAGTGTTAGTAATGTCATGAACGCATCCGAAACTAATGGCGATAATGTGTTCTGAGTACACATCTATCGACATTTCTTCTAAAAGCCACTCAAATTTATTTCTTTTAAAAGCCACTTAGATTTGTTACAACTAATTGATATTGGCTAATCACCAAGCTCAATTTAATCCTTAATTGATCTTTTCTTAATTGATCTTGAAGTCTGATTTACTGAAATTGAAATGAATATAAACAGTTGTTGAGTGAGATCTTTTCTAATGTTCGTCTAATGGAATTTAATGAAAGACTTTTAAATCCTAATAATGAAATTCAAATATAGAGTAAACAACGAACGAAGGTAATATTTAATTTTTTTTTGACGAAGAATGGTAAGAGGAGTTGAATTGTGACTTTCGTCCGAATAAGTTGGTTTTTTAATAAAGAGTTTTGTTCCGATCAAGTTTTGTCCGAGTTTAATTTCAAAGTTCACGTTGAACCTGATAATTGGCGCAGTCGGTAGGATCCGGTCAAGTACGGTGTTTTCGTGATTTAAGCGAAAAAGTTTTAACTCTTTGTGGCCCCTAAAATTAATCAAAGTCGTTAAGACTAGTGAAATAGCATTTTGTGTGTATAAGCGTAAGTTATACACAGTGACGCTATAAATTTAAAGTGAAAACTGAAGTGCTCTCGAAAGGTCTAAATTCCGATCAAGGAAGTTAAACCGACGAAAGGAGAAAAAGGACGAATTACTATATATTGATTGGAAAATACGGTCGCAATTGAAACATGGCAACTGGTACAGGTAACAATAGTCTAAGTGTTCCATCTTCCAGCCCAAAGCTTACTATCAATTTGGACCCGGTGAAACATGCATCCCGAATTCCCACTTTCGACGGAAGCCGCGATCAACTTAAGAGCTTTACGGATATGGTCGATGTTATGGTACCAATTCTGCAAAATTATGATGCACCATCCCAGATAATTATTGGCAATATCATCAAGAGTAGAATCATTGGCAGAGCTAAACTCATTTTGGACGCAAGCCCTCACATCATTAAATGGGAAGATATTAAAGCAATTTTATATGCAAATTTTACAGATCAGCGCAATAGTATCCAGCTGCTCAATGAATTGCGGACAACAGAGTTCAGGGGTTCAGTTTTAGATTTCGTTAATATTATACAAAAGAGACTTACTAACCTAAATTTAAAAGTTGAACAGGAAAAAGACGCTAACTATTTACAAATTATTTTAAATAACCAATTGGTCGCTCTAGATATTTTAAAGAAAAATATACCAGAGCCAGTGAGAACAATTTTATTTTGTAGAAATCCCGACACATTAGAGAAAGCAATTTTTATTTTGACAGAAACAGGTCACCTTTATCAAAAAAGAGATAATAAGCAAAAGCAACTCAAAAATAACACTAAACTAGTTCAAAATAAATCTGAAACTCCCATCAATCAAGATAAGAACCAATATAAAAATTTTCAGTTTACAGGACAACAAAATTATTATCATCAACGCCAGAACCCTCCTGACCAAAATTTCAATTCTAACCCTTTTTATCAAAAGAACTTTCAGCAAAGTGGTTTCAACCAAGATTCAGTGCAAAATCGAGTAAGAAGATTTGGTCTTCCGGAGCCTATGGAAATAGATGGCTCTCGACAGGTCATTCATACAAATGAACCTGAAAATTTTCCAGTGGTTGCCTCGGATACTCCTTGTTTGGCAGATTGCCCTATATTAGAATAGACTCGTATGGCCCACCCCTTCGGTTTTTGATAGATACCGGTGCAACAATAAGTACCATCGATCCATGCCTTTGCCATGCAAACCTGAGAGTCGAAAATGATAAATATGGTATTCACACTTTAAATTCACATATATCTTTCCAACATACAGTACAAATCAAGCCTTTTAAAGAAATAGGAGGCACAAAAAAGTTGAATTTTGTGGAATTTAAATTTAACAGTTTTTTCAATGGAATTATAGGCAATAATGTGTTCCAGAACTATAGTGTTAATATAGATCTAGGTAACCGCTATATAAGTTTTAATGACAGGAAGCTAAAATTATATTATTCTGTAGAAGAAGAAGAAATGGATAGGTACATTAGTGAAATTTATTTCAATGATGTTCTGAAGGCGGTTGATCCGTTGTCCTTGCTTAGAATTAGCCATTTAACCACTGATGAGAATGAAAGACTGATGTCTTTATTAAGACAATATAGGGGTATTTTCTTTCAGGAAGGTGAAAATTTGACTTTCACTCACGAGATAAAACACGAGATCAAGACCATGAATAACTCTGCGATTTATACTAGGTCATATAGATACCCCGAAATACATAAAGTGGAAGTAGAGGCTCAAGTTAAAGAAATGCTCGAACAGGGGATAATACGACCAAGTAAATCCCCATATTCTTCTCCGATTCGGGTCGTTCCGAAAAGGGTCGACGCTTCGGGAAGAACGAAATGGCGTATTGTTGTAGACTACAGAAAGTTGAACGACATTACGGTTGACGATAAATTCCCAATTCCGAATATCGATGATATTTTGGACAAGCTCGGGAAATGTATGTACTTTACTACTCTTGACCTCGCTAAGGGCTTCCATCAGATAGAAGTAGAAGAAAGGGACATTCCAAAAACCGCGTTCTCAACAGATAAAGGCCATTACGAGTTCACGAGAATGCCTTTCGGTTTAAAGAATGCTCCTGCCACCTTTCAAAGGCTTATGAATAGCATCTTAGAAAAGTATATCGGGAAGATATGCTTCGTATATATGGATGACATCATTATTTTCAGTACATCACTCGAAGAACATATAGCTGCTTTGAGAAGTATATTTGATGTTTTGAAATCTGCGAATTTAAAAATTCAGATCGATAAGAGCGAATTTTTAAAAAAGGAAGCTGAGTTTTTGGGTCACATAGTCACTACGGAAGGTATAAAACCCAACCCTAAAAAAATAGAATCAATAACAAATTTCCCTATTCCAAAAACATCTAAACAAATTAAATCTTTTCTTGGCTTAGTGGGATTTTATAGAAAGTTCATCAGAGATTTTTCTAAGATTGCGAAACCTCTGACTCTCCGATTGAAGAAAAATGCTAGAATAAACGCACAAGATGTAGATTTTGTCAACGCGTTTGAAAAACTCAAACAATTGATTACATCCGATCCCATCCTGAAACACCCCGATTTTAATAAACCGTTTACCTTAACTACAGACGCTTCAAATTATGCTATAGGCGCTGTACTCTCTCAAGATGACCATCCAATTTGTTTCGCTTAAAGAACCTTAAATGATCACGAAACTAGATATTCGGTTATAGAGAAGGAATTACTAGCTATTGTGTGGGCAACCAAATATTTCAGACCATACATCTTTGGAAGAAGGTTTACCATAAAAACAGACCACAAACCATTAACTTGGTTAGCTAATTTGAAAGAACCGAATTTGAAGCTACAAAAATGGAAATTGAAATTGGAAGAATTCACTTATGACATAGAGTATATTAAGGGTAAAGAGAATTATGTTGCTGACGCACTGTCCCGACCTTCAATAAATGTAAACGAAGTGGATAACGGCAATAGTGACACAGAATCAATAGCAACTTGCCATAGTGCTAACGAAGATAATTCAGATTACATACCCATCTCAGAAGCACCATTAAATGTATTTAAACATCAGATAATTATAAAGAAAGGTAAGGAAAATAGAATATGTAAGGAGAAAAATTTTGGGAAACTTCGAATAACTTTCATATCTAAAGATATCAATGACAAATATTTTCAATACATTCTAAACAACCACACACCTAAGAAAGGATTAATAGCCGTCTACATCCCAGATCTTGAATTGTATGTCCGCTTCCAAAACGAGTATATAAAGTGGAAAACCCCGCATACAGGGCCAAAATTCGTTAAGTGTGGTTATGTTCTCTTTGACTGTACCGATAAAGGGCAAATTCAAGAAGAAATTCTAAGAGAACATAAAAAGAATAACCATAGAGGTATTGAGGAAGTGTTCAAGGAAATCAAAACCAAATTCTATTATCCCAATTTGAAACCTGAAATCACTAAAGTCATCAATAATTGCCACATATGTCAATTGAGTAAATACGAGAGAACACCTGCCAAAATTCCATTTAAGAAACCTCCTATACCAGAAAAACCACACCAAACAGTTCATATGGACATATGGTTTCTTGACAAAAATCACATTTTCTTAACTTTAATAGACAAATTCTCGAAATTCGGCCAGGTCATCCCCTCAAAATCCAGAAATTGGATAGAGATTCAATCTGCTCTGATCACATTATTACAGACAACGAGAGTACACTAACGTGCAATCTTGAAAATTTTCTCCAAAACGAAGGAGTTACTCTCCACTTTACCACTCCAGGATTAAAAACTGGCAACGCAGATATAGAAAGGCTACATAGCACTTTAAACGAACACGTTAGAATCAAAATAACTGAAACTAAACTAGCACCATCCTCTATTAGCCCAGTCATATTAGGGCTTTCACCTCGGAATCAAAGATAATAAGCTGCAAATTGGTATGAACCTTTGTTTTGTCATTTTAAATGTTGTCTCAAAAGTCACAATCGTTATCGTGTTCGCGTCTCAAGATATTCAAGGTCAAAGGTCACAAAAATCGGTTTTTCGCGAATATCTGGCTTCCTATCGGTTAAATGAGATTTGCATTTATTATAAAAGTTGTAGGCTATAAAATTCCCTACAACTTTTGTTTAAACTTTTTTTTCATACGACCAACCGTTTTGAAGGTAGAGCGCGAAGAGTGCACATCGTACAGTCATATACGGCCTAATGCAAGGTCAAGCGTGAGTTATGGTTATCAGTACGTTATAAAGTCAATTATTTACTTGGAAATTATAATTATTAAACAATGCCTATTATTTATGTACTAACTATTAATTATTTATATTTAATTAAAGTAAGTAACTTGATTTGCAACGGTACAATTTCAAACTAACGAATAATCTTGACTCATACAAAGTGGAGAGAGTGGCCTTGAATACTATAGAAAATCTGTCCCGGCAATGAATAGAAAAGGGCATAGGGTAGGGACAAGTATTTCCAGGTATATAAGTATTGAGAAATTTACGCGTTTTAAAGAAAAGATATATAATGTCGTGTTAACTTAAAATAAAACTAAAATATATAATCCAGAATTAATAATATTTTATACTTAAATAGTTAAATATGAATAATTATATATAAATAATCAAGTTACTTACTTTAATTAAATATAAATAATTAATAGTTAGTACATAAATAATATATATAATTATTCATATTTAACTATTTAAGTATAAAATATTATTAATTCTGGATTATATATTTTAGTTTTATTTTAAGTTAAAACGACATTATATATCTTTTCTTTAAAACGCGTAAATTTCTCAATACTTATATACCTGGAAATACTTGTCCCTACCCTATGCCCTTTTCTATTCATTGCCGGGACAGATGTTCTATAGTATTCAAGGCCACTCTCTCCACTTTGTATGAGTCAAGATTATTCGTTAGTTTGAAATTGTACCGTTGCAAATCAAGTTACTTACTTTAATTAAATATAAATAATTAATAGTTAGTACATAAATAATAGGCATTGTTTAATAATTATAATTTCCAAGTAAATAATTGACTTTATAACGTACTGATAACCATAACTCACGCTTGACCTTGCATTAGGCCGTATATGACTGTACGATGTGCACTCTTCGCGCTCTACCTTCAAAACGGTTGGTCGTATGAAAAAAAAGTTTAAACAAAAGTTGTAGGGAATTTTATAGCCTACAACTTTTATAATAAATGCAAATCTCATTTAACCGATAGGAAGCCAGATATTCGCGAAAAACCGATTTTTGTGACCTTTGACCTTGAATATCTTGAGACGCGAACACGATAACGATTGTGACTTTTGAGACAACATTTAGAATGACAAAACAAAGGTTCATACCAATTTGCAGCTTATTATCTTTCATTCCGAGGTTGACCCCTTTTTTTACCTAATATGACTGGGCTATATAGATATCCAAGAAATCATGAAGTTTTATAATAATACCATACATTCAACAACTAACCAGAGACCGATAGAAATTAATAATGGAATAATACCACAAACGGAATACGCAAATATAAGAAATAGAATAATTCAACAACAAGAGAAAAATATTGAAAGAAAAAATAAAGACAGAAAAAATGAAGAGGTTAATCCTAAATATATTAAGAACAAGTTTAAAAGGAAAAAGCACGATAGACCGTTTATTAGTAGACCGAATCATAACATCACAAACGATAAGGCTTTTATGAAGAAAAAGAAATTTCAGCAAGTGGAGCAATTACGTCCGAGCCGAACCTCATCTCGTTAAGAGGTGTAAATAGTCGGTGAAAATTATCTATATCAATAGATAGTGCATATTGTCAACAAAGATGACAAATAAAAAAAAGTCGAACAATACCCAAATCTATAAATAAAATAATAACTATAATATCAATATATCTTAACTGACAGGAATCTACAATGAAATATTTTTCTACTTTTGCAGGAATGTTAATTTTAATCAATTTCTTCTTTATTATGACTTCTACGAGGGGGCAGAATCTTGAAATAAACGAAATCCCACAAGGAAACGGATATTCCCTTATAAGACTTCAGGAGATAAAAATGATCAAAGGCTTTACAAAAATTATTCATAGCATAAATTTAGAACAATTCAGGAATATGTTGCTTTGTATAGAAAATACGATACCTCCAACACTCTACCAAAATAATATGGCAATACGCATTTTGAAAGAAAGAATGCTGGAGAAACTTTATGAATTAGAACCGCATGAGGTGAAGCGAAATAGAAGAGGTTTGATTAATTTATATGGAAAGTTCCTTCACTGGTTGGGAGGGACTATGGACGATGATGATAGGAGAGATATTGAAGCACATTTACAAATAGTTGATAAAAATTTAGAAATGGTTTCGAATAACCTAAATAAACAGATATATATTAATAATCAAATCAATGACGAACTAAAGAATTTAACCCTTCAAATAAATCGCAATCAACAAGTAATTCTTGAAAAAGTAAATAAACTAGTACAGCAAAATAATATCTTAGAAAGAAAATTCCTGGAATTCCAGTATCAACAAGAAGTAAAAGAAAATTTGCAACATATATTAAACTCTATTACGGAAATCCAAGATATAATATTGATGTCAAAACTAGAAGTGTTAAGTAGGGATATTTTAACAAAAAATGAAATTCAAAAATATAATGTCGATATGTACAAAATGCAAAATATCAGAGTTGCGGTAGCCCAATGCGATCATTTGGTATTCATTATACTGCAAATACCAGAGTTCGACGAAGAAATGTATTATAGAACACGAATAATACCTGTACCAAATAATAATAATTTAGAACTAGTAACAGAATATTTGACTATGATTACCAAAAAAAATCTAATTTTCTATGATACCAAACAAAATGTAAAATACAACTTAATCAAAATAAAAAACAAATGTATTGGAAATCTTTTAAATAGTCCCACAAATTGTACAATGGCAACCAACAATGAGGAGAACATTGAAAAAGTTTCAGAAGGAATAGTTATTACAAAAAACTTAAAACCTGTAAAAATAATACATAATTGTAACGACCAGGATATAGTACTGAAAAAACACAACATCATAAAATTTGAAAATTGCAATATCACAATTAATGATCAAAGCTTTTCAAACAGAATTACATATCTAAATAGTAACATAATACTCCCAAATATTATTAGGAATATGTCATACATTGGCGAAACAAATTTAACGTTGGATTTTATTCATAGAAAAAACCTGGAAAATATAAAACACATAAAGCTGTTAACATACAAAACAAGTAAAACATCCTGGATCAGCATTGCCACCGATATCATAATTCTGTGTATAACGATTGTAATCGTCATCGTTGTTTATCGTAAATTTTTTAAAACAAATCAAAATATTAAAGTCCACATAAACACAATGCGTGAGGACACGCATCCTAAGGAGGGGCATGTCATGAACGCATCCGAAACTAATGGCGATAATGTGTTCTGAGTACACATCTATCGACATTTCTTCTAAAAGCCACTCAAATTTATTTCTTTTAAAAGCCACTTAGATTTGTTACAACTAATTGATATTGGCTAATCACCAAGCTCAATTTAATCCTTAATTGATCTTGAAGTCTGATTTACTGAAATTGAAATGAATATAAACAGTTGTTGAGTGAGATCTTTTCTAATGTTCGTCTAATGGAATTTAATGAAAGACTTTTAAATCCTAATAATGAAATTCAAATATAGAGTAAACAACGAACGAAGGTAATATTTAATTTTTTTGACGAAGAATGGTGAGTTGAGTTGAACTGTGACTTTCGTCCGAATAAGTTGGTTTTTTAATAAAGAGTTTTGTTCCGATCAAGTTTTGTCCGAGTTTAATTTCAAAGTTCACGTTGGACCTGATAATTATAAACATTTCGGGAATACTTAACGCGGAATTGAAACTGCGAAATAGCATTAAGCAAATTAAGAATGAAACATTATATTGTAAACAAGTCTTAGACTATAAACTTATCTAAACAAATGGAACGTATTAGGTTTAAGATTTTTGCAATATTGTGAAATAGGTGGACAAAAATTGTACTATAAAAGGGCTAGAGTAAAATTTAGAATCTATGATTGTTAGTTCAGTTTTGATTCAGCGCAGAAGTTCCTGTAGCATTCAGTTCAGTGAAGCCCATTCAATTCAATTGTGATTAAGTTATAATTAGTGTTTGGAATAAAGAATAGTGTTAAAAGTGAAAGTGCATTTTGTGAAGACAACAGCCCATAACACTACAACTAAAGTCATCAAGCTCTTCAGTCACTCCAGAAATGATTTTGCCTTTTCCAAAGGCCACACATCAAGAAGTTAGAAAAAGGCAATCGAAAAAATCTGAGATACTTTCTTACACGCCTTATAAAAACAAAAGAGAAGGAAAATAAACCGCAAAAATCAGACGGAACAAAAAATCTTTTTGCAACAAAGCAAGAAAGGCCCAAAACAAAGAACAAAAAACATTCGTTTGGGAATGATAATAAGGATACAATTTGCCCAGGATGCAATGAAACTTTCAGCTCATCAGATTGGATTCAATGCTTAAACTGTGAACTTTGGTGGCACGAAGATTGTTCCAATTATTTAGGAACCACAATATTTTCCTGCGACTTTTCGATGGTTAAAAATGTTGCGTACTTTTAGAGTTGTATGTTGCGTACTCATAGGATGCGTTTTCTTAAGAGTACACAATTTTTCTTTTTTGTTGAAATTACAATATATTTGTTAAATGGACCAGGAAGTAGCTTTTATTTAATTTTTTTATTAGACTTATGCATAATATACTAAAGCATTTCAAAATAAAACTAACTCAAACTATCTTTACTGTTTTTTTGAGCAATGTAAGTTAAGTGCGTACTCTTGGGCGATCCTACCCTATATTTTTTTGTTATAAATCTAAATTGAATTTTAACTTAGGTATAAGTTAACAACGAAACGCCAGACGAAACATTATCGCTTGCATTTCCAGAATTAGGGAAGTGCAAGGCAAGCGCTTCCCACATTCAAGCTATCCCACGGTATGCAAATTCCTAATGCTGCATTTTATTATTATAAAAATTGTAATTCTAGTTTTAAGAGTTGAGTTGTAATTTAACTTCGGTAAAATAGAGACGTGAGACGCCCGTCTCACTTAATTGTTATTTTTTTAAAGAGTTCATGTCTTTTAAAATTAACCTACATACAATGTCATAACATATCATTCCTTAACTAAAACAAAAAGAAACAAACACCTTCCACTTGGGATTCCCTCAACTAATCCCATTCATTCATTCATTAAAGAAAATAAAAACCAAAACAAAACAATAACAAGACACCTGCATTGAAATCACATGTGCTTAAGCGGATCGTATTGCTACAAACAAAAGTAATAATCCCTCGTCCTTGTATTTCCGTATACAACTTAACAGCCGTTATCCACCAGCTTAGTCTAAACAGCAAATTTAACACCATCCACGAAAAAACATGGTCAGCGATTCCCACGAAAGCAGCCAGACATCAACGAGTGCATTTTCCCACATTCATGGAAAATGCAATTTCGCAAAAAACAGAAATAAAAGTTTGCAAGCACCGCCAGCTCAGTTCAGTTCATTTTTCGGATTCATTTTATACACGACTCTGTAGTAAATTTGAAAATTAAAAAAGTGTAATTTGTAAAAGTTTAAAGAAAGTAAATAAAATTTGTTTTTTTTAAGTTAACCCTAACTATCGAGTTTTAACTGGCGCCCAACGTGGGGCTGCATCGCGCGCGTGGTTTTAATTGGATAGAACAAATTATCGTAAGATAATTAAGCCCTAATTGGTCTTAAACATTGCGCTGAGGCTGGCCAATGGTCCATTGAACCAATCGAAAAACGGGATATTAGTGCTGTGAATCAAAAACCTAAAGGATCCGGCTCTAAGCTCATATCGGTAAAACCAAGTGCCGAAGACCACGGCGAATTCGGGAAGGCCCCCCAGTAGCTTCAACCAAAAAACAAGGAGGAGCAAAACGGATAGCGAAACAAGCAAAGCCGAACCGAAATACGATCGCAGCCTAGGCGGGAACTCAACGACTACGAAGATGAAAACATACATAATGATGTAAGTCTTCCATTGTTGTTTCTCTAAAAAAAAAGAAAAATTTTTGTCAATTCTCGAGTTACAAACCTTCTGGAAAGAAAATTTAATTTTGATTTAATTTCAACATAATTGAAAATTTAATTTTGAATTAATTTGAACATAAAATAGAGAGTGAACTCTTTCGCCCAAATGAAGTGAAGTAAGAAAAATAACAAAGAAAATCATAGTGTTTTTGTACGGAAATATTCGAAACATATTTAAATATTGCGAAACCCATATTGTGGAAATTATATTTTTATAAAAGTATTTGAAGTGAAGACAAAGAACAACTGAGAATACTTTATTATAGTATTTTCATGGAAATATTTGAAACATACGTATTTACATATTTAAAAATATATCCTGTGAAACTTATATTTTTTATCCAAAATTTACGAATATAAACATATTACAATTATTTCAGAATAATTATATATACATAAAAATATTATCTTGACCAATACAAATCCTATTGTGTTTTAATGAATTATTATTTCTGAAATACTAAAGAGATCCAATCGTGGTTGATTATCTCGAAAAAGTTTCTAAGAGTGTGCTTATTCAATTATTTTGTGTGAAATTTTGTGTGAAAAGTGACAAGGTTCTCGGACATACCTCGTTCTCTAAAATACTAAAGCAATACATCGACCTGGTGCCCTCGTTCTGTAAATTCAATTCATTATGGCAAACCCCAACAATCTCCTTAGGCCTCCGCGTTTAGAAATTAGTGCTCAAAATGCACCAGCACAGCCCCAACCACAACAGGGGCCTCAACCGGCTGCCCCTAATAATCTAACGATTGGTGAAGATATTAGGAATATCATAGCTCAAATTGTCGCCACAACGCTTCAAGCACAGGGCAGACAAATGTTCAACTCCCTCATGAACCCAGCCGCCGATATCAACAATGATGTTGATATCCCAATCAATATAAATAACGACGGTAATCTTGCCGACATGGACAAGATACCTGACGTCGTTAAGAGTTTGAGAGATTTTCCCGGCGACCCAGGAGAATTCAGTTCCTGGAAGAAGTCCGTTGAGCGGATACTAAAAATATACGGTCATTTGCGGGGCACACCGAAACACTACGGAATCCTGTCAGTGATCCGTAACAAAATTGTAGGGCACGCTGATATTGCCCTAGAGTCATACAACACGCCCCTAAATTGGGAGAAAATTTCGAAGTGCTTAACACTTCACTACGCCGACAAGCGTGACATGGGAACTCTAGAGTACCAGATGACGACGCTGGTTCAAGGGTCAAATACAGTCTCAGAATTCTACCAAACAGTATACCACCATCTCTCACTAATCCTAAATAAACTTGGGTCAATGGCTATGTGCCAAGAAGCACTAAATATTATGACTCAGGCATATAGGGACAAGGCAGTGGACACCTTCGTTCGGGGACTTAGAGGTGAGAGAACCCGCTGATCTACCTCAGGCCTTACATTTGTGCCTGAAATAACAGAACATTGATTATCGAACGCAACACGCGAACAGCACACATATCCGTACCAATAGATTAAACCCCCAAACTGCACCACCAGTACCTCCTAGAAGACAGTTCTCGAATAACCATCAACCAGCGCCTGTGCCCGCTCCAAGACGGCAATTTTATCCCGAATTGGTTAACAACCCTCAAGCATTTCGACCTCTGCAATACCACAACCAGCCACCCGCATTCTTTCAAAATCCTCGACAGCTACCCCCAAAGCCAAATGAACCTGAACCAATGGATGTCGATCGAAATTTGCATTCTCGTAATGCAAATTACATCAACAGACCACGCTTTGACTACGGACTTGCTCACAAAAGACAGCAACCAGCACCACAGCTCCCGAATAAATTTCAGCGTACCCACTTTACGGCTCATAATCATAATATAACGCCAGAAACATATGGCGAAATATTTGATAGCCCCGGACTTAATGACGAAGAAGGTTTCCTAGAATATTTAGGACAGGACGATACACAACCTTTTTCAACCGAACTAACTGAAACTTCCCAAACAGATCAAGATCCTGCTCCACAGATCGAAAATACCGGAGAAACGGGTAACCCAACCGCAGAGGGTACAGAACACCTCGACGACATCTATTTTTTAGGCTAAACCGCTCTTCACTTCCATATTTCCAGCTGAAATTAAGGAGTGGAGAGCTATTGAAATTTCTCATAGACACAGGATCCAACAATAATTATATTCAGCGACGGCACATGAAATATCCCCTTATTAACGAACAGGAATCCTACGCCAAATCTGTTGCCGGATGCATTAAAACTACTCATCATTCCTACATAAGTCCTTTCGGTCCTTATACAAAAAATACTCAAGTTCTTCATATTGCCTAGTCTTGTAGCCTTCGATGGTATCATTGGTAACGATACTTTGAAGGAACTTAATGCCGTAATACATACGAAGAAGAATTACATGACCATCAACACAGGATTACGTATTCCTCTAAAGCAACATGTTTCTGAATCAGTCAACAATATCAACATCAGAACATCCCATCTAAATAAAGATTCATCAAGTAAATTACTAAAGCTTATAAACCAATTTTCTAAACTGTTCACCGAGCCTGACGAGCGCTTAACTTTCACTACCAGAGTGAAAGGAGAAATTCGAACTACATCAAACGATCCTGTATATTCGAAGTCATACCCTTACCCTATGGCTTTGAAAAACGAAATCGAGGAACAAGTAAAAAACTTCTCGCTGATGGGATTATAAGACCATCACGATCCCCTTATAATTCTCCGGTGTGGATTGTCCCAAAAAAGGAGGACGCATCGGGAGAAAAAAAATTTCGCATGGTAGTAGATTATCGAAAGTTAAACTCAATCACCATTCCTGACCGATATCCCATCCCTGAAATCAATGAAGTTTTGGCTAATTTAGGGGAGAACGAGATATTTTCCATTATTGACCTGAAGAGCGGTTTCCATCAAATCCCTCTCAAGGAATCGGACATCGAAAAGACTGCGTTCTCTATAAATAATGGAAAATTCGAATACACTAGACTCCCATTTGGTCTAAAGAATGCACCCTCAATTTTCCAAAGAGCCTTGGACGACATATTCCGAGACGAAATAGGCAAAAGTTGCTATATTTATATAGATGACATCATCATCTTTGGCAAGGATAAGACAGAACATTTCAAAAACCTCGAACGAATATTCTCTATCCTAGAAGCAGCAAATCTTAAAAATTCAACTCGATAAGTGCGAGTTCTTGCACGAAGAGATAGAATTCTTGGGATACATTATTGGTAAAAATGGAATTAAAACCAATCCGAAGAAAGTCCAGGCAATCGCTAATTTTCCTCCACCCAGAACATTGAAAGATTTACATTCATTTCTCGGGATGTCGGGATACTACCGCCGCTTCATTCGCGACTATGCGAAAATAGCAAAACCCCTGACATCCCTCTTAAGAGGGGAGGATGGACGTGTGTCCAAATAGCTTTCAAAGAATAAACCAATACACTTGGATGAGAATGCCTTAAATTCATTTAACAAACTTAAAAACTCGCTTATTTCAAACGAAGTGGTACTCGCTCATCCAGATTTCTCTAAACCTTTTGAGCTCACAACGGACGCCTCTACATATACCATTGGCGCCGTACTCTCACAAAACAATAGACCAATAACATTTCTGTCCAGCACTCTTGATAAAACACAAGAACATTACGCTGCTAACGAAAAAGAAATGTTAGCAATAATCTGGGCTCTAAACTCTTTGAGAAGTTATCTCTACGGATCACGCAAGGTAGTTATCTATACAGACCACCAACCACTAACTTATGCATTAAGCAATAAGAACGCTAATAGCAAAATGAAACGGTGGAAAGCGATCCTCGAAGAGTATAACTACGAGCTCAAATACAAGCCTGGCAAACAAAATATCGTCGCCGACTCTTTATCAAGACCTCCCCAATCCACAGAAGCTAACTCTCTGACCATGACTCAGCACAGTGATGAAAGTTCGTCTCACAATCTTATACCTATGGTGGAAACTCCTATCAATGTTTTCCGGAACCAAATCATTCTTGAAATTGACCAAGAGGACAGCTACCAAATAACTCATCCGTTTGATAAATACACAGGGCACATTATAAAAAAGTTTCAATACACCAATACAAACCTCATAGATGTCCTTAAAAGATACTTGAACCCAGATACAGTTAACGGTCTTATGGCAAATGAAGAAACTATGGGAAGGATCCAAGAAATTTACCCTCACCACTTTCGTGATTACAGAATAAGATTCACACGAAAGTTGGTTGAAGATCTTACCAGTGATGTGGAGCAAGAGGAGAAAATTTTAGTAACTAACCGCAGAGCACATCGCAATGCAGAAGAGAACCGCCGTCAACTTCTGGAACACTTCTATTTTCCACGTATGTCCTACAAAATTAAAAAAGGCTTCTAGAAAATTGTACAACTTGTAAAGTTAGCAAATACGATAGGCACCCAAATAAACCAATTCTAAACGAAACCCCTATTCCCAAATATCCCGGACATACAATTCACATCGACTTATTCCTCACCGAGAAGAAGTTGGTGCTAACTGCAATCGACAAATTTACAAAGCTTGCACAAGCAAAAATAATCGCATCAAAGTCGGTTGAGGATATAAAACAGCCCCTCCTGGACATCCTTTACTTCTTTTGCATACCTGAGAACGTTGTCATTGACAACGAAGGTGCCCTTACTTCTATATCCCTGACTTCGCCAATGGAAGACGACCTCCAGATTAAAGTTTACAAAACCCCTGCCTATAAAAGTACGGTCAATGGCCAAATCGAATGCTGGCATTCCACATTGAGCGAGCTCATGCGATGCCTTAGGAAGGATGATCCATCCCGATCCTTCCAGGAACTTCTAAACAGAGCTGTGAATGAATATAATCATTCAATTCATTCTACCACAGGTCGCAAGCCCGTTGAAATATACTTTGGTAGATGCCCCAACATTGACCCTGCAGAATTCGAAAATGTTAGGCAAACTAATATCGAAAAATTAAAGCAAAAATACCAAAAGGATTGAAGGAGGCAAAATTATACACAAAGACCGAATCAAAAGCTAAATAGGTACTATTTTTTTCAGATTTATTCTTCGTACCACATTGGCGAACATCCAAATCTTGGATTTTTCCAACTCTCACATTGCAACCTTCCATCTGGGACATGCGAAAATACGACAGGGAAATTTTAAGCTGATCCATATAGTCGATTTGGAAAAGTACTCAAAATTATTAGAAGACATAAATGCATTTCTGAACCTCCCCGCAACCCGCCATCACCCTCTTTCCCATCATTTAGAACACGAGGCCCAACAGGTTGGCGAAATGATAAACAATCTAAAACCGCGTCAAATGAAAAGATCTTTTGACTTTATCGGCACCGCATGGAAATGGATAGCCGGTACTCCTGACCACGAGTGACGAAGTCAAGCAACAAAATGTCAAACATCTTAGAAAACAACAACAAACAGGTCATTATAAATAAGTTATACAACGACAGAATGAACAATATAACGAAATTAGCAAACACAATACAAGAAATGATAGGATTTCGCTCATATTAGATGACGAGATGATATCTTTCATCTCGTCATCTAATATGAGCGAAATCCTTATAAATAATACCAAAACAATAGAACAGTTCGAATCTGAAAACTTTATCCAAAAAGTTACATCCTATGGTACCACTTTAACCTTATGTATCCTGGTCATATCATACATTACCTGGAAAACAATAAGCAGAACAAAAGTGAACAACATCATTGTAACGGAAGCCCGACCAAACACCAGCACTACATCAGCATCGATACCCGACCTCTCTCAAAGCTGCAGCAACATCCCGACCGCAAGACGGTTCAACGATCTACCTTATTTCTGATGATCGATGACGATCAATTTTAAGTGGGGAGGACTTAACAGCCGTTATCCACCAGCTTAGTCTAAACAGCAAATTTAACACCATCCACGAAAAAACATGGTCAGCGATTCCCACGAAAGCAGCCAGACATCAACGAGTGCATTTTCCCACATTCATGGAAAATGCAATTTCGCAAAAAACAGAAATAAAAGTTTGCAAGCACCGCCAGCTCAGTTCAGTTCATTTTTCGGATTCATTTTATACACGACTCTGTAGTAAATTTGAAAATTAAAAAAGTGTAATTTGTAAAAGTTTAAAGAAAGTAAATAAAATTTGTTTTTTTTTAAGTTAACCCTAACTATCGAGTTTTAACTTACAAGTTAACGAACAAGTTAACTAGCGTTCCCACGCTAACCGTACCAGACCCTATGTTAGCAAAATACGATCATCCAGTACGTGAGAATGCAGAATTGCTGAAACTGCAACAAATTTACCGCGAATCTGGAAACGCCAACAATTGCGAATGCAGCAGAAAATACATATAAATATGACATGTGAATTAGAATAAGTTGTACTGTGTCTTGTAAACTTGAACGCGACGGGGAACCTCTGCCCGATGGCGAATAATAAATTTTTTTGTTAAAAGTGTAATTAACTTGTTAACTGGCGCCCAACGTGGGGCTGTGCTCGTGTGCGCGAATATAAGTGGATAGATCAATTTGTAAAATCTAATTTTTACAAATAAGCCATAATAGATCTTAACACATTGCTGAGACTGGCATGTGGTCCACTTCTTCATAAATAGTAGTAATTGTAAAAAGTCGTCGTGACAATTAAGAGTGAATTTACGTTAAAAGTGAATCGACGCGTCAATCAAAGTGCGTAAAGACGAACAATTCTGCTGGAAACCAGAGCCGAGATAACCAATCGACAGGAATTTCCGGGACAACAACCAAGCCCCGAAGATCGCCCACAAATCTGGACGGCCCCTTAGTAGCTTCGTGGATAACCAAGCCTAGCAAAAAGGAGCAAAAGCCAAAGGATACAGAGCAACAGCCACAGGAAAACCCACTTTACAACACAGCTACAAGCAGAGGAAAATGAGCAATTTTTTACTCCTGTTGTAATTAAAAAAAAAAATATTAAAATTTAGAGCCGACTGTATGAAATATTTTCGAGCTGAAAGAATAACTAAGAAAATTTGTTAATGCATCTAAATTAAATTGCAAATAATTTCATTCTTGACCACATTAATAGTGTAATATAAAGTAGATGATTAATGAACATGTAACCATAAAAGGAAAATAATTAAGAAACTAAACATATCACTATTGGTATTTTTCTATTGAAAAATCATATTTTGAAAGTGAAAGTGATAAAGAAGAAATACGTGATTTTTTTGAGTGGAAATTGATGTAAGGATCTACATTTGTGGTTGTCGCGAATATATGTTTGTGAAAAATTGATTGATCGATTGGTTAATTACTGTAAACGTCAGTTCTTGCAAAGGTCAGTGTTGTGAGGACAGATTCTTCATTTTCTATCACTTCGTTGTTTGCTAAGTGTGAAGCTTCCTTGAGGAAGGAACCGAAGACTCCCGAATTCATAGTTTAATATTCGCAATTTTCGGACGGGTAAAAGTCTGCAAAGTCGAACCCCGACAATCTTATTCGTCCTCCAATCCTATCGTTTCCCCCAGTACCCGATAACGGTGAAGATCCTCGGAATACACCATCCACCAGCGCGATGAATGCAAGTCCTCCCCAAAATGAATTGACTGAAATGATCAGCCGAATAGTGTTACAATCCCTTCAAACGCAAGGGAGACAAATTTTTCACGAGCTGATCAATCCTTCATCTGATAGTAACAATGAGGTGGACGTGAGCATAAACGCCGGCCATGACAGGAATTTATCCGATATGGATAAAATTCCTGATGTGGTGAAAAGCTTGAGAGACTTTTCAGGCAATCCAGGCGAATTCGGCTCGTGGAAAAAGAGCGTAGAAAGAATACTTAAGATCTACGATCACCTCAAAGGTTCTCCTAAGTATTACGGAATTCTGTCCGTAATCAGGAACAAAATCGTCGGCCAAGCCTTGGAGTCCTATAATACACCTCTCAATTGGGACAAAATATCCAAGTGCCTCAATCTGCACTACGCAGATAAAAGGGATCTTGGTACACTCGAGTACCAAATGACGACTCTCGTTCAAGGAAACAGCAGTATACACGAGTTCTATCAAACCGTGTATCATCATCTATCCCTCATACTTAATAGATTATCATCAGTCACCATGAGTCAAGAATCGATGAATAACATGACTCAATGCTATCGAGACAAGGCTCTCGATACCTTTATTAGGGGTCTATCAGGGGACCTCCCAAGACTCTTAAGTATACGCGAACCAGCTGATCTACCGCAGGCCTTCCATCTTTGCCTTAAATTGGAAAATATGAACTACCGTGGACAACACGCTAATAACTCTCAATTGGGTACACGCGAAAATTACACTACAGCTGCACCACCTCTTCCGCCGAAGAAAAATATTTTAAACCCAACACGGTTATCTATGGCAAATAGTCCAAGACTTAACTTTTACCCTGAACTCGTGAACAACCCAACCACACCACAGGCTCCACGATTTAGCCAGCCAAGATTACAAAACCAATATCCAAACCAGCCACCATTGCCACCCAAGCCACGACGAGTGGAACCTATGGACATTGATCAATCCATGAGAACACACGCTGTCAACTACCAAAACAGACCAAGCCCAAGACTTCCTTACGCCCAAAAGAGACTTCAGCCCCCCAAACAGACACACGGATATAAACAGCAACGTCTTTATCTGACTCAAAACAATAACATACAGCCGGAAACATTGAATGAGACCATAGACCAGCTCCAACAAGAGCTGGAACAGCACAAACTTGCTGATTTCCTGGCTGAAGAAGACACAGAGCCCTTTTCAATAGACTTACGAGACGACAACACAGAGACGGACGAAACTAATGAAAACCAAGATGACATCCATTTTTAGACTAAACAGCTCTTCGCTTCCACATGTCGAAGTGATAGCGAAGAGCGGTGAAACATTGAAATTTCTTATAGATACAGGTTCCAATAAGAACTACATACAGACCCGTTACATTAAAAATCCCCTGAAAAATGATGCACCATTTAGCGTAAACTCCGTGGGTGGAGCGGTCAATATTACACATCATGCATTCATTGATTTATTCCGAACGAATATCGGAAAATTAAAATTCTTCCTTTTACCAAGCCTTAAAACATTTACCGGAATAATCGGAAATGACTCCTTGAAGTCTATGGACGCAATTATTCATACAAAAGGTAACTTTATGACTATCAACCCCGGGATAAAACTTGTATTGAAACAACACCCTTCACAATCCGCTCACAAGCTTGATATAAATACAGACCATCTATCTGAGCCTCGAAAGAAACAACTTACTGCGGTTTTGAACAAGTGTACCAATTTGTTCTCAGAACCAAACGAGAGGCTTACCTACACAACAACAGTACGAGGGGAAATTCGTACAACGACAAACGACCCCGTATACAGTAAATCTTATCCTTACCCGGTAGCCCTCAAGAGTCAAGTCGAGAAGGAAGTTAAAAATCTGATAGCTAATGGCATCATTAGACCATCAAGATCGCCATACAACTCGCCTGTGTGGATCGTTCCAAAAAAAATGGATTCTTCCGGAAAAAAGAAGTTTCGGATGGTCATTGACTACCGGAAACTGAACTCTGTAACGATCCCGGACAGGTACCCTATACCCGAGATAAATGAGGTGCTGTCCAACCTCGGAAAAAACAAGTTCTTTTCCATCGTCGACTTAAAGAGCGGATTCCATCAGATTCCCCTAATGGAAAGGGACATCGAGAAAACCGCCTTCTCCATTAATAATGGTAAATTCGAATTCCTTCGACTACCATTTGGGCTCAAAAATGCAGCCTCTATTTTTCAGCGTGCCTTAGATGACATTCTACGTGAGCACATCGGGTCGCGGTGCTACGTATATATAGATGACATTATCATCTTTGGCAATAATGAGGCTGAACACTTCAAAAACTTGGAAATAGTGCTCAGAACACTTGAAAAGGTGAACATGAAAGTACAGCCAGATAAGTGCGAGTTTTTGAAAAGGGACGTCGAATTTTTGGGCTTTATAGTCATTGCCGACGGTATCAAAACAAACCCAAAGAAAGTCGAAGCAATTGCTTGCTTTCCACCACCAAAAACCTTGAAAGACCTCAGATCCTTCCTTGGAATGTCAGGGTATTATCGCCGCTTTGTTCGCGACTACGCAAAGCTTGCAAAGCCCCTGACATCCCTTTTAAGAGGGGAGGATGGACGAGTGTCCAAGCATATTTCAAAAAACACACCAATCAATTTAGACAAACCGGCAATGGACGCATTTTTGAAGCTAAGGAAAACTCTAACATCCAAAGACGTCGTACTATCACATCCTAACTTTAAAAAAGAATTCGAATTGACTACGGATGCCTGTAGCTATGCCATCGGCGCTGTTCTTTCACAAGAAAACAAGCCAATATCCTTTTTGTCGCGAACCTTAAGTGAAACGGAAGAAAACTATGCGGTGAACGAGAAAAAAATGCTGGCCATCATTTGGGCATTGAAAAAATTCAGGAACTTTCTCTATGGACCTCAGAAGGTCAAAATTTACACGGATCACCAACCTCTCACATATGCCTTGAGCAACAAAAATACCAACAGTAAAATGAAACGTTGGAAAGCAATCCTGGAGGAGTATAATTATGAACTCCTATACAAACCAGGCAAAGCCAATGTCGTAGCTGATTCTCTTTCGAGACCACCAAACCCTCTTGAGGCCAACGCACTTACTCCAACTGAACACAGCGACGATAGCTCCTCTCAAAACCTGATTCCTCTTGTGACAACGCCGATAAACGTCTTCCGCAACCAAATTATTCTGAACAAAGGCAACGAAAGAAGCTATCAAATAACAAACCCTTTCGACAATTACACTAGGCATACTCTAATACAGCAAGTATATACAGATCAGGACATCGTAAATATTTTCAAACGCTACCTGAATCCACATACTGTTAATGGACTTATGACTGACGAAACAACACTAGGACGAATACAGGAAATCTACAAACAGCATTTCAGAAATTACCGAATCCATTTTACACGCAAACTTGTTGAAGACGTACCAAATGAGGTGGAACAGGAGGAAAGAATCCTCAACACTCATCGAAGAGCTCATAGAAATGCTGAAGAAAATCGACTCCAGATATTAGAGGATTTCTACTTTCCGAAGATGTCCGCCAAAATCAAAAGGCTTGTCTCTCGGTGCATCATATGCAAGGAAAATAAATATGAAAGACACCCGAATAAACCTCATCTTCACGCAACCCCCATTCCAAATTACCCAGGACACACCGTCCATATCGATTTATCTCTGACCGAAAAAAAGCTAGTCCTAACAGCTATCGACAAATTTACGAAATTTCTCCAAGCGAAAATTCTCCCATCTAAGTCCGCGGAGGACATAAAACAGCCTCTAAGAGACATCTTGTTTTTCTTCTGCGTACCAGAAAATGTGGTAGTGGATAACGAAGGCGCTCTCAGATCCATGTCTTTCTCTTCCATGATGGAAGACAAACTACAAATAAAAGTTTTTAAAACTCCTCCTTATAAAAGCGAAGTAAATGGCCAAATAGAACGTCCTCATTCCACTCTTATCGAAATCATGAGATGTCTCAAGCGAGACGATCCCCACCGGCCATTCGAAGAACTACTTCAAAAGGCGGTGAATGAATATAACTTCACCATCCACTCCACCACAGGAAAGAAACCCGTAGAGCTGTATCTTGGCCGCCTTCCTCGAGTAACCCCCGAAGAATTCGAACGAGCGCGGCAGGAAAATATCGATAAACTTAAGTTGAAGCAGGACAAAGACCTTAAGTTCCATAACAAAAATAGGAACCCCTTAAAAAACTATAACGTGGGCGACATTATTTTTGTTAAAAGGAATAGAAGATTAGGCTCAAAATTAACCCCAAGGTATAGGCAGGAAACCGTTAAAGAGAATAGAAACACCACAGTCATTACCGAATCCGGGAAAAAAGTACACAAAAGTAATATACGAAACTGATTTTCTTTTTAGACTCACTCTCCATGTGGCTACCTGCAAAGTCAAAGTCCTTGATTATACAAACTCCCAGGTCATTACCATCAAGGCCGGTCAGGCAAAAATAAGAACGGGAAACTTCAATATCATACACGATGTGGACATCGGGCAGTACACAAATGTTGTATCAGATACGGAGAACGTACTTGAACGAGAAATCGACAGAAATAATCCTTTATATCCTTATCTTGCCCACGAGCTATCCCAAATCCAACAACTTCTAGAACACCTACGACCGAAAATTGCGAAAAGGTCACTAGATTTCATCGGAACTGCCTGGAAGTGGGTCGCCGGAAGTCCCGACCACGATGACCTTAACATAATTCTAGATAAAATAAATAATGTCTTAAAAAATAATAATAACCAAGTACTTATAAATAAATCATTGACAGAACGATTAAATAATTTGACGCAAGTTTCCACACAATAGAAAAATTTGTAAAAGCAAATGAACACCACAAATATGATCTAGCCATTAGTATACAATATAAGCTAAGATTGATAAAAAAAGAACTAACTACCATAAACTATGCTTTAGATTTTGCTAAAACTGGAACTGTTAATTCATTGATGTTATCTAAAAGCGAAATAAAACAAGCAATTGAAATATTAGATAGAGAAAAATTTCCATATCTTTCAACTGAAGAAGCTTTACAATCAGCAGATGTAAAAATTGTTACTAATGGTAAATCACTCTTATACATTGTAAAAATCCCAATAACTTTAGAAGAAAATTTTGAGAAACATATTGTGAAACCAGTTAAAAGGAAAAATAAAATTATAGAAATTTTGTACAATAGCATCTTAAGAGGTCAAGATAAAATATATGGCATCCTCAGAAACTGTAAAGCATACAATGGCTTATCAATTTGTAAACCAACCGATACATTAGATATAAGTCAGTCAGCTTGTATTCCTAACATCTTGAGGAGTCTAAATTCAACGTGCAACACTATCAGCGGCCTACAAGTCCCAACCATCGAAGAAATTGCGCCAGATATGATTCTTGTCAACGATTTTGCGATTTTGAAGGAACGGCTGTTATCGACCAAGACCTACGTAACCTTCGCGGCACATTTATCATAAAATTCAACAACGCTACTGTGACGATCGACGAGAAAACCTTCATCTCCAAGGAAATCTCGACATGGGAAGCCCTTTCAGCTATCCTGCAGCCTACACCGTTTGAAAAACAATACCGCGAAGTCCTTTCTTTAGAAGCCATGTGTTTAATGCGTTCACTTTGTATTTTACCACAATAAAAGAAAACACTATGATTTCGATTTCATACTTTATTGAAGTAAAATTAACTGAATAAACTTAGGCGAAAACTTGCGAAAAAAGCGTATAGAGCGACACAACGATCAAACGTAGCGAATTTCAAACAAAAAATTAACCCATGACAAAGCATGTACGGTTTTTATACAACATGAAAATTTCGGTACCTTTTCCGTTTAGTTTGGTCTACTATTAAGTTGTTTACAATTAAAAAAAATGGAAAACACTATTAATAATGCAAAATATCAGCTGATGTGATTTCGTTAAATCGACTGGGACGACTGGAAATAATGACAATCACTTGACCTTCAGATGATGGTGATGGTTTGTAAATAAACATTAGATTTGCTAGTTCACAGTTTAATTTTTTCTTTTTGATTTCAGGTAGCTCCGAACATTCTCCCCCCGATGGTCCCCCAGGATCAGAATTGATACCTACAAATAGAGGTTAAGTAACCTTTTTTATTTATAATAAGATACCAATCCTAGGCTTCTTATCGAAGTCTTATCGCTAACATTCCAATTGATACATAAGTTCAGCTGACCAGGAACTAGTTATGTTTGTATTACTTGTGACATTTCCTCCTTACAAGTAAACAACATATGCTGCGACAAGGGGTTATTTATATGGCGCCCCGACTCGCCATTCTGGAACGTCCATTTAATAATTGCCGGGAAAAAGGATAATAATAGGATAAGGATAATAATACTAAAGGATAATTTCAGTTTGCGTTAGAAATTTTAGAGTAGGAGTATAGTATTCATTGCCTTCAAATTCTCAAATTCACATTAAAGATAGAATCAATTGTTTATGTTCAATAATTCAACCGAATGTTTTTCCATTTCTCGGGGTTTCTCAACTGGTAATAATGCAATTTTTGTAATGGGTCGATCTAATTCCTTGTTAGAAGTGCGAACAGTTACAACTCGAATTAATCCATCATTTCCAGAAAGTGTCTTTGTAATTCGACCCATTGGCCATTTGTATGATGGCAGACGCTCATCTTTAATGAGCACTAAGTCATTTACTTCGAGATTGGGCTGACGACGATTCCATTTAGGTCTTTCTTGTAATCTCGTTATGTATTCCATTGACCACCTTTTCCAAAAATCTTGGGTTAATCGTTGTGTGAATTGCCAGCGGCTCAACTAGTTAAGCTGTATGTTCACGAGGTTATCTTCTGGGACTGCTAATAAAGTGTCTCCTACAAGAAAATGTCCTGGTGTTAAGGCATTCAAATCATTTGGGTCGTTTGTCAAAGGGCAGAGCGGCCTTGAGTTCAAACATGCTTCTATTTTGGTCAGTACTGTATTAAATTCTTCGTACGTCAAGGTTGCATTTCCGATGATTCTCCTCAAATGATATTTTGTCGATTTCACACCGGCTTCCCAAAGTCCGCCAAAATGTGGAGAGGACGGAGGGTTAAAGTGCCACGTTAGCCAATTCCTGTGTTAAAGATTCATTTCGTTTTATCGTTTGCATCAGCTCTTTATTGGCACCTACAAAATTGGTGCCACAGTCGCTATACACATGGCTGCATAGTCCCCTTCTACTAACGAAGCGTCGAAAAGCTGCTAAAAATGATGGGGTTGAAAGATCGCCTACGAACTCTAAATGTATCGCCTTCACGGAAAGACGTACAAAAATGGCAATATATCCTTTAGAGGTTTTCGATCCTCTTCCTTTGCAAATTTTCAAGTCTACTGGACCACAATAGTCGATGCCACAATGCGAAAATGGTCGGGATGGTGTTACCCTTGGCTCAGGCAGATTACCCATTAGTTGTTCTCTAGATTGAGCCTTCATTTTGTAACATGTGATGCATGTATGAACTGGCGGGCTAAATTTCTGGCGTTGATGATCCAAAATTTTTGTCGGATGATATTCAACATAAGCTGTATTCCTCCATGCAATGTAAGTGTATGATATTTCAGGAATATAAGAGGCACCAGCTTACTCTTTTTCGATATAATCATTGGGTGCTTGGTGTCAGATGGAAGATCAGCATTTTTCAGTCGACCACCAATTCGCAGTATCCCATTTATATCCAAGAAAGGGTCTAAATTTACCAGGTTGCTTTTTCTATCGATTTGTTTGCCTTGTTTCAAACATTCAATTTCTTCCCTATAATCCATTTCTTGTGCATGTTTAATCCAAAACTGCAAAGCTGAATCGAGTTCTGATGTATTCAAATATGATTGGGCGTAGCGGGTACCTTTTGCTGCGGTAATAAATCTAAAACAGTATGCTGTTACTCTTAAGAGACGAGTCAATGTAGAGTATCTGCCAAACCATAAATCCAAAAAACTTGGCTCGGATTCAGATGCTAATAATGATATAAGTGGTGTTTTCCTTTGTTCCAAGGTGCATACCGGCAATAATTCATTTTCAGGCCAGTATTCCTTTGGTTTTCTCAACCAAGAAGGGCCATTCCACCACAGATTACAATCAATGAGTTGTTTTGGAAACATACCGTGTGATGCGAAGTCTGCAGGATTATGTTCTGAAGGTACGTGGTTCCAGGGAATATCCTTCACTGCTTCATGGATTTGCGTTGTTCGATTTGCAACAAAAGTAGTCCAGTGTGATGGATGTTTTGCCAACCAAGCTAAGACAATTGCCGAGTCAGTCCATAAATATATTCGAGATACGGGTAATTCTAACGCTTTTGTAATTTGATTTACGATTCTAGCCAACACTAGTGCTCCACATAGTTCCAAACGTGGGATTGAAATAGCTTTCACCGGTGCTACCTTCGTTTTAGCTAATAGCAAAGAAGATTCATTGTTATTTGGACTACGAGAAACGAGATAAACGACTGCTGCATACGCTTTCTGAGAAGCATCACTGAAACCATGTAATTCAATAGTGTCGTTAGTATTATTTTTTAACCATCTAGGTATTCTCACATTCTGAATTGTTTTCAGATCTGATTTAAAATTGTGCCATTTATTTGCTATGTCAATGGGAACTCTTTCATCCCAAGTTATGCCATCTAACCATAATGATTGCATTAATATTTTGGCTACTACAACAACTGGAGATATCCATCCAAGTGGATCGAACAATCTTGCTATGTCTGATAATATTTTGCGTTTTGTATACTTAACGTCATCCATGTTAATATGAATCTTGTATTCGAATTCATCCGATAGTGGATGCCATATAATGCCAAGTGTTTTAAGACCCTGATCGAGATTCATATCGAAAGTTGTAAGCGTTTCCCGGTCTTCCATAGGAATACCACACAAAAGTTGTTCGTGACTGGCTACCCATTTTTTAAGTTTAAAACCTGCAGAGCTTTATAACATTCTCAATTCATCTCTTTTAGCTAATGCCGAATCTATGCTTACACCACCTGAAAGAAGATCGTCCACATAGAATTCATTGAGAATTGCTTGATGTGCCATGCTAAATGATGATTGATGATCCTCAGCAAGTTTTTGGAGCGTTCTAATTGCTGGAAATGGTGCTGAGGTCGCTCCGAAGGTCACTGTATCTAAAATGTAATCCCGGACTGGCTCATTCGGATTATTGCGCCAAACAATGCGTTGGAGATCCGCATCTTCGGAATGTATACGTATTTGACGATACATCTTTTCAATATCTGCTACAAAAGCAAATTGCAAACATCTCCATTTTAATAAAACTTGATCAAGACTATTTCGCAGAGAAGGCCCAGCATACAACACATCGTTCAAAGACATTCCTGAACTAGTTTTCCGTGATGCATCGAAAACAACGCGAGCCCTTGTACTGCTGCTTTCCTTGTAGACCACATGATGTGGGAGGTAATTACCCTTGCATTTAGACGTGCTATTTGTTTCAAATTGTGTATCTTTATTGTCGCTGACTTCATGCATGTGATTCAATTCTAAATATTCTCGAATGCATTTTGAATATTCCATACATAAATCCGAATTTTTAGAAAACTTTCGTTCTAACGACATTAAGCTGGCAAGGGCGATGTTCCTTGATTCACCTAACGACTGTCTGTCAGCATCCTTTTTAAATGGAAGACGAGTAACATATCTTCCATCTATGTTCCGATAAGTATTCTGCAAGTAGAATTCCTCACAAATTCGTTCTTCGACTGTCGGCTGCCGGGTTACTGCAACTTCTTCCAACTCCAAAAATTTCCTTAATTGCGCATTTAAATCATTACATTCGATCAGTTCTATTTTAAAACTATGGAGATTCACCTCTGGTTGCACATTAACTCCACCGGAAACTATCCATCCTAAACTCGTTCTTTGAACAATTGGGCCCATCGGTAATCTTTAAATGTCGCCTGTTATTATTTGTGCATAAACATCAGCACCGAATAGCAAATCAATTCTTCCAGGTTTATCAAAATTTGGATCAGCTAAATCGAAAATTTTAAGTTGAGTTTTCAAGTCTTAAGCTACATTTCATGTCGGTAACGAATTAGTTAATTGGTTCAAAATATATGCGTCGACATTTAGAGATTGTTCATTGCGCAATTTTACTTTCAAATTTACAAGTCCCTTAGTTGGAGTGTGATGTGTCTTCCCAATACCACTCACACTTGTGTTTGTGCGCTTTCTTTCCAAGTTAAGTTGTTTAATTGCATTCTCGCTTATAAATGACGCTTGCGATCCTTGATCCAATAATGCTCTGAAACCCATGCAGCCACTCAAGGTTTGTACATTAATTAGAGCTGTAGCCAGAAGTACTCTTTTCGATGTAACCGCACTCAATGTTTGCATATGCAATTCGTTCTGATTGGAACTGGTTGTCGGTACATGTACAGGCTCGAATTCTGTTGCATTAACATTAAGGGGGTTAGTATGGATTGGTTGATTCCTATGCAACAGCGTGTGATGCGCTTTTTGGCATTTTGCACATCTATTGCCACTGGGACATCGTGCTAACATGTGTCCTTTCGTCAAACAATTGATGCATAGTTTATTACGTTTCACTATATCAAACTTGGATTCATGGCTCATTTGGCTGAAAGTTGCACATTGGCGAATATGATGCTCAGCTTTGCAAACAACATAAGGTTGAACTGCTTGACTAGTATGCATTTGCACATTGTGGGCTTGATATGTATTTGGGTTTCTAGATACTTTAATACGTTCAATTCCTGCAGCCTCTAACGCTCTGAATCTACGCTGCATGAATTCAGACAAGTCATTTAGTGAAGGAAGAATAGTTCTTCGAGCGTGCTCTTGCTCCCAAAGTTGCCTTGAAGCAAGAGGCAACCTCTGTGTAACGATAAAAACTAACATTGCATGCCACAGATTTTCAACTCCCATATTTTCGATAGCTTGTACACACTCCATTGTAGTGTCAAGAAGAGTCTTTATAGAAGAAGATGACTCAGTGGCGTTGGATAGCGAAAACAACCGCTTAAATTGAGTATTCAATAAGATATTCAGATTGTCGTATCTATTATTTAAGATTTGCCAAGCGATGTCGTAATTTGCTTCAGTTACTGCGTATTGGCGTAACAGTCCTTCAGCTTCCCCTGACAAACTACACTTTAAGTAGTGCAACTTTTGCACTTTCGAAAGATTCGTTCGTTTATGGATAAGCGAGGTGAATAAGTCCCGGAATGAAATCCATTGCTCGTAATTCCCATGAAACTTCGGTATTGAAATGCGAGGTAACTTGATATCCTCCAAATTTGATTGGAATCCTTGCAATCCGACCTCCACTGATTTCTGTTCTTCCTCCTTTGTCGTTTTCACTGCATCTGAATTTTCTGAAATCCGTTTATCGTTGCTTGTTGAATTCTCCTCTGACTGCTCTGCTGCCCGCTGCTTATCCGATGCTTCTTTCAAATTATCATCTAGCTCAGCCATGAACTCTAACTGAAGCTCATCAAACTGCATGAACAATTCACTCGCGAAATATTCTTTATTTAACTCCGCCGCATCACCTGTTAATCATGCCAAAATTCTCCTCTGGTTTTCTTCGAAGTCAGCATGTAAATTATGCAAACGTTCTCTAACCATTCCGCAATACGACAACGTTCTACGACTTATTGAAGTCTTTTTAAAATTAGACCGGAGTCTATTCAATTGCTGTAAGAACAACTTTTGTTGCACAATAATAGTCTCCATTTTCTTGATTATAATCAGAAACTACCAAGTCCAGCTGTAGTTCCTCAAGTTTATATGGAGGTGGCAATTCAAAATGAAAAATTCACACAACACTTTGAGTTTGGCTTTTAAATTCAAAATATCCCAACAAAACTAATTTAATTTGGCGAATTAGTTGTTGGATTCCATGAATAACGATTTCAATCTTATCGTTGATTCATTCACGCACATCCGAATATACAAGTATCTAACCAGTCGTTTGTAATTCAATTGTTCTGATTTTCCCGTTAGTTATGAGAAACCATCAAAATGTGTATTGATGAAGAAAGGCAATATAAAAGGCAAATAAAATAACAACAACAAAGAATCTAAGGATGCATATATAACAAAGGATATATTTACAGAGGAAAGGGACTTACTCCGGCAAACTGCATGCAATTTATATTATTACGCAAGTTACAATCGAACCGCACCACGAATTAAGATTTGTGTTTAGCACTGCACTTCACTGATTTATTACACGAATCCGGCTCGACGGACCAAATGTTTAATGCGTTCACTTTGTATTTTACCACAATAAAAGAAAACACTATGATTTCGATTTCATACTTTATTGAAGTAAAATTAACTGAATAAACTTAGGCGAAAACTTGCGAAAAAAGCGTATAAAGCGATACAACGATCAAACGTAGCGAATTTCAAACAAAAAACTAACCCATGACAAAGCAAATTGTACGGTTTTTATACAACATGAAAATTTCGGTACCTTTTCCGTTTAGTTTGGTCTACTATTAAGTTGTTTACAATTTAAAAAAATGGAAAACACTATTAATAATGCAAAATATCAGCTGATGTGATTTCGTTAAATCGACTGGGACGACTGGAAATAATGACAATCACTTGACATTCAGATGATGGTGATGGTTTGTAAATAAACATTAGATTTGCAAGTTCATAGTTTAATTTTTTCTTTTTGATTTCAGGTAGCTCCGAACACCATGAATGAGCTACGAATAAACAACGCCAAGCGGATAGAGCTTCTGCAAAATCAAAACCTCCTTGATCGCTGGTCCAGCTATGTGATAAGTTTTTCTATGCTGTTAATAATACTTATCGTTATATTTCTCAGATATTTTTGTAAAAGCAGTGCCCAGATCACAATCAGTCAGCCTGCTGCAAAGGAAGAAGCAATAAAACCATATCCGAATACACACCTGTCATCAAGCACTGCATCAATTTCAAAACCTCTGGAGCCTCGCAATACCCTGCGCTACTCGACTCCGAGATTTCACGACCAGCCATATTTCTAATCGGATGCGGACATCCGAATTTAAGCGGGGAAGAGTTAACGAACAAGTCAACTAGCGTTCCCACGCTAACCGTACCAGACCCTATGTCAGCAAAATACGATCACCCAGTACGTGAGAATGCAGAATTGCTGAACCTGCAACAAATTTACCGCGAATCTGGAAACGCCAACAATTGCGAATGCAGCAGAAAATACATATAAATATGACATGTGATTTAGAATAAGTTGTACTGTGTCTTGTAAACTTGAACGCGACGGGGAACCTCTGCCCGATCGCGAATAATAAATTTTTTTATTAAAAGTGTAATTAACTTGTTAACTTACATCCAATTGTTGCACATTTCTTTTCATTATACCTTTTTTTTATTGTTATTGAACTTGACCGTTATATAAGTTACCACTTGAGCGCGCAACAAAACTGCTAAGGCTGTGCCTACTCCTGAAAGCATCGTTTCCAGGATCGAGGCATTCCAATTAAATTGGAAAAGAATTTCGCTAGCGCATCGAAATAGTTTTGTTTCATTTAAGATTGTTCGTTAGAATTAAGTTGAGTTATTATTCAGACTTTAATAAAGAAGCATCGGGCTCAGGCCTTAAAAAATATTTTTTTATCTGATTCTCCGCCCGGAATATTAACTGGCGCCCAAGCGGGGGGAACTGCATCCGCGCAAGCGTAAGGATAATTGCAAAAAAATCTACAAATAGGACAGATAATAAATATTATCAAGCCTTATGAGTCCTAACATCCAAGTTGAAGCTGGCCGATGGTTTGAAGACCCTTTATCCTAGTTGACGCAAAGTTTATGCGAGTTTAAAATGTAGAGCGACAACCAAACGTCCGTTTTGCAATAACGCGCCCCTTAAACCGGAATAACAGAATTTCGAAGAAACGCGTGTGTCGTCGACGTTGGTCCCTTGGTAGCCGTTATCAACCAAATAACAGCAAAACGGACATCGTTAGTAACGAAAGCCAAGCGACACAAGACTTGCAGCTCAACTGACCAATAACGTAAAAATCACAGGGATTAGGATCAGTGAACCCTACAAAAACGTTCAATCTTCGGCGCGTGAATTAACAATCAAACATCCATGCTGCTCATCGCAGGATTAATTGCATACGTAACTTAAGCATATCATTAGTGAAATTACGCCAAATTTTTAAATAAATAATAATAATGTGCCAAATAAAAATAAATTATTGAAAGTGTGCTAACGTGTGACGAAATACGAAATACTGAAAGTTCATTGCAACTATCTGTATGCCCCGCTTTTAGTTGGGGGTCGTGAGTATTCGGTTGTAAGGACAAAATGGTCTCTCTTTTTGCGCGCGTCAATCGAGCATCGGCGTCGATTTCAATAGTTCATCCCTTCGGTAGGTTGCTTCGGCCGTCAACACCTTTTTCGGTTCGATCGTGCATTTTTTCGGTTATCGAAAAATTCGTGAATGCGAAAAGCTTTTGTAGTGGGCCCTTGTGCTGGGAAAAAAGAATCCGCCCACGACACCCTGACGCTAACCTGCAAGCGCATTTACGCGTTGCCAGACAAGGCCAATTTCGGCGAGCACTAATATCTTCGCTAACTGCGGCAGTAGACTATCGTTGTAGTCCTTTACGGACATTCCACCACAGTTAAACATTCCACTTTTCCTTCGTATGAAGGAAACATAAAAAATAGTCAGTACTTAATGTCACGTAAGTGGATGAATAAGATTAATCAAAATCAAATAATTCTTAACCAAATGAGATCAGCGAGAAAAAAGCTCAATAACGAATTATGAAGGAAAATGCAAAAATTCATGAAAAGTACAAAAAGCTCCGCGAAGAAAACAATAGAATTATTTAAGCGTTTACAACTGAATTGGTAGCCTTTCGCAGGAAAGTCGAGTCGTTACTTGAAGAAGCGAAGGTTGGATATAATATTTATTACCAGCCTTCACAGTTTCCATTTAATTTGAGGAGCGATTAAAAATGGCGAAGACGTTCAAAAACAATTGTTATAAGCTTTCCAGATCTTAACTCAAATATTAAGACCTTTTTGCTTTTACGAGGTTGGCAAGTTTTCAAAATGTATACAATTATTGTATTTCTACAAACAACTATTGCATTTTTCACTATATTTCATCGAATTTTAAGATAAATTACAAATTCGTGGCTAACTCTACAGTGCTTTATAGCAAACTCCATTGACCTTGCACAACTACAGCGATATGGTCATCGGGACAGATCACATGTACTGGTGCAATCCATTGCTCATCTACAAACCCACAAAACAAGTCTCGCCCGACTGATTTTTGGGTGAACTTGCCGGCTTAGACTGGTTGCTGGGTGGGCTGATGAATTGGACTTCAGCCGTTGTGGGCTACGAGTCGGTCAACGGGACTCGGAAAAGGAGGCAGAAGTTAGGGATGAGCGTTTAATCAACAAACCTGTTTTTTAAACTGTTTTTCAAAAGTTAACCCGTTAACCGTTTCATTGCTATCGAAAAACAAGTTGATTCCGTCAACCGTTTTTTTCAACGCTCAACGAATAAACTGAAAGAAAACGTTTCGCGCATCAACTTCTTTCTTCTCAGAACTAGTTGAATGCATCAACTGCTTCTTAAACGAACGAGAAACAGTTTTTGTCAACGATCACCGAAAAACGATTAAGAAGAAAACAAGTTGAATACATCAACCGTTTTGCTGCAACGAAAAACGATCAACGCGAGAAATTGAAAGTTGATGTCTTTGCTTTTGATATAAATCTCTTGATAAGAAGACAAATTTTTAGCTTGAATGATTTCGGTCAAGACAGAAGAGGGACCAGAGCTATCAATATCCAATAACATACACTACATATTTTCGAAACACTAGACACAATGAAGTGCAGACAAATCAGAAATAAGTTACGGAGGATTTCCACGCATTTTTCACTTTTCCAATGAAATGATACAAGCCATTAGTTTGTCTTTTCAAAATATGAACAATATATCAAGCTCCCTTCATGTGTGAGACTAAGATCATTTGCTTCCATTTGAACCTCATAAATAAGTCCCAACATTAACCCATTAACTTCCTAATTTAACGATCGTTTTGTGAATGACAAGAAGCCTATTCATATCATTCAACACTACACACATGCATGGCTCAACGAAAAACTGAAAGAAAACGTTTCGCCCATCAACTTCTTTCTTTGCAGAACTAGTTGAATGCATCAACTGCTTTTTAAACGAACGATAAACAGTTCAACGATCAACGAGAGAAACGACCAACGAGAGATGAAACTTATAGAGAGATTGAAAGTTGATGTATTTGCTTTTGATAGGTTTCATCTCTCGTTGATCGTTTTTCGTTGAAGCAAAACGGTTGATGTATTCAACTTGTCAACAAAACTGTTTGTTTATCGTTCTTTAAAAAGCAGTTGATGCATTCAACTAGTTCTGCGAAAAAAAAAGTTGATGGACAAAACGTTTGATGTTTGATGTGTTATTGAATAATTGAATTTTTTTACGTGCCAAGTGATATTCGTGCCAAGAATAAGAGAACTTTATAAGGCTTTAGTGTATTGTATGGGTAATTTATTTTATTTCTTTTTGCCAGTAAAGTAACTGAGTGACAATTAGAATTGTCCATTTATTTTGAAATTTCAAACTATTCATAGTCACGTACAATCAAATAATTAATACTAATTTTCTCTTAAAATTCGAATTTCTTATATAAACCTAGAAAGTTAAATTAAGATAAACAAGGCCTTATAAAGTTTTAAAGCTTTTCACCAATTTCAAAGTGTGGATTTGTATATTGTATCGGTGTGTGGACAGTAAGATATTTTGTGCGTTATTGACTGGTGAATTATAGAGTGAAGTTTCAAAAATGTCAACCGAGGCAAGGAAAAATGGTAGTCTTTTATGGCGCCATTTCGAAAAATATGATAACGGTAAGGCTGTTTGCAATATTTGTAAGGACACTATTAGTTTTACATCCACAACAGCAAACTTAAGAAGCCACTTAAAAAGGAAACATATTTCTACGCACATGTCCCTAGTGTCGGAAGAAAAAGGAACCTCTCGGCATTCACCGATATTGCTTGAAAATGCACGCGAAAGTGAATCTGCGGCTCCTAATGTGGCGAGTACTAGTAGTGCCGGAAATGTCCCACAGCCATCTCTTAAGCGCCAAAAAATGATGGACACATACGTGCAAAAAAAAAAAAAATTCGGGGCAGAAAAAACAAATAGTTCGAGACCTGCTAGATCTTTGCATTGATGGATTCCATCCCTTTTCAATAGTGGAAGAAAGATCTTTCATAAAATTTTCTAAGTGGATACCTGGATATACACTACCGACAAGGAAAACTCTGTCAAATTCCTTGCTGCAAGAGCTTTACACCCAAACTGAGCATAAAATTAAGGAACAAGTAAATCAAGAAGTGGTGAGTATCTGCATTACCACAGATTTGTGGACTTTCAGAGTAACTGAAAGCTACATAGCGGTGACAGGTCATTACTTGAACAATGACTTTGTTTTGAAAACAGTGCTTCTGGGATGTTGTCACTTTTCCGGCAGTCATACTGCTTACAATATTGCTGAAAAGATTAGTTCGCTTGTTGAACAGTGGAACCTTAATGGTGAAGTGAACTTGGCTGTAAGTGACAATGCAGCAAATATAAAAAAAGCCATAAAAGAATGTTTAGGTTGGAAACATTTTGGTTGCTACGCCCACACCCTCAATTTGATAGTGGAAGACGCAATAAAACTATGCAAGCCACTTATTAACAAAGTGAAAGTGGTTGTTTCTCACTATAAAAAAAGTTCCGTGTCTGCAGAAAGATTGGTAAACTATCAAGTACAACAACAACAAACCCCAAAGCACTTGATACAGGATGTAGAAACTAGATGGAATTCTACCTTCTACATGCTACGTAGATTTATTGAATTGCAAGAGGCCGTTCGTTCGACGCTAGCACTGGTGAACAAAAACATGCCAGTCATAAGTACTGAAGAGTGGAACGTGTTAGCCCAGCTCTGCCAAATTTTGCGTCCATTTGAGGAAGTCACAAGCATGATGAGTGCTCAAAGTTACTTGACTGCCAGTTATGTAATTGTTATGGCTCGATGTTTAGCAGAATCTTGCAACAAAAAACTGGCGAAAACTTATATGACACCTCTAAATTTAGACATTGCAGTTTCATTAAAATCAGGGATAGCACAAAGGTTCAAAGATGTAGAGAAACATAGTTCCTTTTCAGTAGCAACTTTTTTGGATCCACGATTTAAAATGCAAGCATTTTCGGATCAAAGTGAGGCAATCAGGACCAAAGAAGAAATAACAAATCTTGTATCTACGCTCATATCCGAAAAACAAAACAAAAATAATGTTTCAACGACAACGGATTCTAGCGTTGACATCGCCCAAGATGAATTAAGTCCTTGGCAAATATTTGATTCCTTTATTCTTCAGAGAACAAATCAAGGAACTCCGTTATCCATGGCACTGAAAGAAGTTGATATGTTCTTGTCGGATGAAGTATTGCCGAGGAAAACTGAGTCTGGTGCATGGAACTGCCCATTACAGTGGTGGAAAAATCACCAATATGTTTATCCAAACTTAACGAAATTATTTTTGGCTCACTGCAATATTGTAGCAACTTCAGTTCCTTGCGAAAGAATGTTTTCGAAGTCTGGCCTTATCGTTTCTCATAGATGAAGTAGATTGACAACAAGCAAAGTTGAAAAACTAATGTTTTTGAATGTCAATATGAACACTGACCGATTCAAATGAATGGAAAACAATAACATACAAAATAGAACCACCAAAAAATGAAACATTAGGTTTAAAGCAGCCATCATGGATTTAAAAAATCATCATAACATTAAACTCATATGTTACTAAAAATGATATAAAATTAAAATGTAAGTGTATAATAATTAGTAAGCAAAATTATAAACAATAAATTTATAAAAAGAAATGGATTTAAATATGTAAAAATGGATTTGAATATGTAAATAATAAATAATATCATAATAACTTAATCATATTAAATATAATCCAAAGTAATAAATAAACAAAACTATCCGCTATAAAAAAAACAAAAAAAAACATAGAGTTAAAGCACTGATCGTGAATTCAAAAATGTAAATAAAATGTTTGAAACATTGTTTATAGAATGGAGTAACCGTTTAAATGCGCCTGGTGTAAACATTTTCGAGGGAGTGTATACACTAGCCAGTCCTAAGCCTGAATAAGTATGAAGGGACGTTTACTCTACATTTTTAAATACGGAAGATTAAACTCATTTATTTTAACGTTAATTTCAATTTACTTCATTAACATTATCAGTTCAGTATGTTGAATTATGTCGAGCAAACCGCTTAGCTAACTAGTTAAAAACGGTAACTGGTTTTTAAACCAGTTGACAGCTCTTCGTAAACGGTTTCGTTGCGTTAACCGAAAAACCATCAACGACCCATCTCTAGCAGAAGTTGTTGAATTTTTCTCAGTTTGTTAATTTATTTATTTTTCTGTCCATGTTATGTGAATTATAATTATAAATAGTTTAGAGTTGATCAAGAGTCGTATGTGAAAGAAAATCCCAAAAACACAAAGGAATCGTTAAAAAGCAGGAAAATCATTTGGAGCATGAAGTGAAGAAGTTTCAATTGTACGATAATAATTTAAAATCTAATTAAAACTCAATAAAATTGAAATCTGAAGTGAAAAAGTCAGTCGCAAGCGGAATAATAACAAAAGATCAAATAATCAACGTAACAGTGCTCATAATTTGTGTACCAAAACAAGAGTAATGTAATGGTGCTAGTGAGATCTGGGATCCTAATTTCAAAAAATGAAATTGCACCATCAAAACAACCAAAACACTCAGTCAGACCAGGTTGACAGTTGTAACGGCAATAAACTTTTAAGCAACGTACCAGTCACAAGATTTATAAAAATAGGAAACCAATAATAAAACCGTAATGCGGAACTCTCAGCACATGCGATAAAACATCGTGTGTAAACAGTCCGGGGAAGACGTGGATATCTCAAATCCCTCATAGCGCGACTATCACCTAGAGTATATAAAGGATGAAATACGGAGCAAAAGAACAGAACAGTCCACGACACGGAGCGACATACACTCGTCCGCTTGCATCTCAGAGCATATTATAATATCATAGTTTAACATGTTAACTTTTGTTTCGTAAATGTTTTTGTTTTGTAATAGTGTGTCTAATTTCAGTATAAACACGAACGCGTCCGGCAACCTCAATAAATCGTTATACGCTGCAATAATTGCGGCGGCCAAGCGCTTGTGAAAAAGGCACGTATCGAACGCACCGAAGATGAGTGACGGTAGACATTAAAAGAGTTTTGATAATTCTGTCATGAAGACGAACAGTTTGAATAAGGTTCGTCGAAAAATTCGGACAATAACTTTGCTTTTTTTGTTCGCACTAGTATAAAGTAACTAAATGGCCAGATACCGGTAATTTAAGTGTATACTACTAACTTTCATCTTTAGTGTTCACAGAATAATTGCTACGCTAGCTAGATAGAAAGCTGTCAACAAAACCATCAATCGCAGCAGTTTCGGCGTATGCTTTAAGAAGTGAGCTCATCACCAGACACGGACCAAGTGAGTACCTAGGGCAGAATCGATAATGTTCCTATTACCTGATCGAGTTTTCTCTTAATTTCTTAGTTGAATCCACATGCAGAGGTTTACTATAACGCGGAAGTTAAAGACCGATCGCCTTAACCGCAATTATGAATGTTAAATAGCAGTCATATCAAGTGCAACTGTGGACGTGGAGAAACTCAAGTTTGAGCCAGTTCGTATCTGGACGTGAACGACACTGAATCGAATATCAATAAAAACACGCCTTGACTCGAGAATTTTCTTTGAATTAATCCAACTATAAAATAAAGTATAACGTTAAAGTCGTGTGTTTGCCTTGTCTCAACATTGTTTTTTATTGTTCGACTAGTGCCGTGGAACTTGCAGCCAGTCGTCCATTGTACGTGCCGAGACAATGCCGAAACGAGAGTCCAGAAAAAAAGGAACACTGACGTCGACGCCGATGCGAAAGCCTTCGGAAATGAAGAAGTACGAGTATACTCGGAATCGGCCACCAGCACTTCTCTTGGAGGAGTGCCAAATTAACGGCCAAATGACAACAATTATGCCGGGTATGTCCGCTCTTCAAACAGCGCTTGAAAATATTCGGAGCGAAACGAAAGCAAATATGGGGGATCTGCGTTTTCAAATTGCATTGAAGTTTGGCGAAGCATCTGGCGCTCCGCTGATCCAACCAATAGACGCCACATCCGTATCATAGGCCACGCTACACACAGCTATTCAAGTTCCCGCATTGGTAACGTTGCCGTGTGTTAGCGGATCGTCATCTACACAACCATCATTATATTTGCCGAGACGAAAGCAACATTGCCGTGTGTGAGTGCACCAGCATCAGTACAGCCGTCTTCATCTGCATCTTTACAGACGTCACATGCATTTCCGACGATAATACAGCCTACTACACAACCCGCACAGTTTGAAAACGTCAATCGCGGAATGTTGTGCAGTACATATATGCCCAAACGTCAACACCTTTTTGATTTGCCTAAATTTGATGGCAAACCAGAAGAAACATCGTTAATTCACAGTACCAGCGAGTTTAATTGTAGGAATCAGCAAAATTTAATAAGACTAAACAAAGCTTTAAACGATGCCCGAAAAATGCTGTCGTGTCGTTGTCAATCTTTCCGGACAACGTACCACAAGTGCTGCAAGAGCTAGAATTTAATTTCGGTCGTCCTGACAATCTTGTGCGTTCGTAAATTGAAAAAGTAAATCAAATAACCGCGATGAGTGAAGTGCACATTGACGAAGTACTAGCCCTTTCTAATCAACTTCGAAATATGGTGGCACTCTTTAAACCTGCCGGGTGTGGGTGAGTTAGTCCGCAAATGATCGCCGTCCAAGCAATACGAGTGGGCCAGAACCGCTGTTTGCCTGCCGTCCTTCCCAACTGCAGACAAATTCGCAGAATGGCTAAGGGATCTAGCAAAGGTCGTTAGTTTAATACAAATAAATGCTACCACCATTCAATGTCCTTCCCAAACGACACGTCAACAGCCGGAGAAATCTGTGTCGACATCACGTAGAATATTGCATAGCTCTAGTAACTCAACGCCTTAACAAGCAACGGAAAATTGGAACCTCAGCCTTCGTGATGAAAATGCAGGTGAAGTCACAGTTAAAGAAGCCATCAAAATAAATTCAAAGGCTGGTTTCGTTCTTCAAAACATCATCTCGATAATCCGCGATTGCAAAACGTATTGAATAAAACCGTAACTGACTGCAATCGCGTAATAAATTTGGATCGAGGAACAATGAGTGAAAAAGTATTGGGGTTATTTTGGAATACTATAGACGGCAGCCTTCAATACAGGTTTAAATTCCACAAAGTACCACAAGAAGTTTTGGAGAAGTATCGGCCGCCAACGAAGAGAGCACTTCTGGGAATTATAATGTTCGTATATGATCCGTTTGGCATATTAGCCAATTATACGACATACTCAAAATTGATCACGAGAGGACATGGAAAGCAGATATCGATTGTGAACACCGGATACCGCACCACCTGAATGAACAATGGAAAGCTTGGTGCACACGTTTTCAAGGTGTTAGGCATTTTTCCGTACCAAGATGCATTACATGTATTTGCTGACATCAGTTCCAGTGCTTACACCACAGTCGCCTATTTAAGGTGCCAAAGAGGAAAATAGATTTACATCACTCTCGTCGCCGCTGAGAGCAGATGTGAACCAATAAAAGGAATGACCATTCCGAGGCTAGAGCTCCAAGCAGTTATTTTGGGATGCTGTCTGTCGGAGTCAATAAGAAAGTACTTAGAGGTCAAACTAATGAATATCGTTTTTTGGTGTGACAATAAAACCGCTATACAATGGATAAATTGGACAACCAGGCAATAGAAACAGTTTATTTCGTGTCGAATAGCTGAAATTTTATAAATCTCAACGCATAACCAATGGAAATGGTTACCAAGTAAATTGAATTTCGCTGATGAGGCTACTAGGGCCACACTACCAACGAGTGCTGGTAGCAGCTCCAAGTGGATACAAGGACCGTAATTTCGAAAGTATGATAAGGAACTCTGGCCAACAGGAATCATCGACACTCCTGACGATTACATTGATAAATAACAACTCCAAATTGATAGTTGACTACACGAGATACTCTTCGTATAAGAAAGTTTTGCGAATTACTGCTTGGATATTACGATTTATCTATGATGTAAAAAGTGCAAGCCACCGCATTGCAGATGAACTGACAGCCATCGAGATTTCGTGTGCTGAGAATGTAGTTTGCCGCGAGGTACAAGCTACGTGCTATATGAAGAAGTTTTTGCTTTAGTTGGCAAAGAATGTGTCTCAAAATCTAGCGACATATTTCAATTGACGCCATATTTGGATCAGGATGGAGTTATGAGATTAAAAGGAAATCCAATAATATTACCGCGAGATCATTATATCACTATAAGTAAATTAAAATATATTTGTTAGCTCATGATATTGTAACAAAATAAAAAAGGCATACACTGCAATCAATTGATTGCAAAATAGATTTAATTCAAATCAATTAAAATAGTAGATGTTAAGCCGATGATCATGATAATGCTAAGTAATAATAGTAAGTAGAGAATATAAAAAGAGATATAGAATAATGTAACTATTCCAAACAAAAAACATCAATGATAACGCTCACTCAACCCATTGGATACACATCGCCGTCTCAAATCAAAAATAAAAATAATATGGCGAACCGCACAACCCATTGGATACGCATTGTCATCTCTAATCAAAAAATAAAAATAATATATCGAACCGCACAGCCCATTGGTTACCAGGGTTGCCAGATGTGGCACTTTTACGACAAAATTTGCGCATTTTATGCCGTCTTGGCGCATTTAAAAAATCGAATGCGCTACCGGCTCTTCTTGGCACTTTTTGTTTGTATATCTACATTTCTCAATAATAAAAAATTTAATTACTTTACATTGAAAACTAATTTGAAATGTTTTAAGAATATCGACAGCTAGATGGCATTGTGATATTAAAGTAGAAAGTTTGATGATGACATTCGTTCAATGTCTTACCTTCCATTTTGTTCTCTTAAAGACCCAGTGTCCACGTCCGTCAGCAGTATCATTGAAATTGGGTGTGAGTGACTTGCGATACAATCGGAAATATCTTAATAATTATTATCATGAACTAAGGAAAATGAAGTGGAATTGTGTATGACTTGCGATATAACCGGAAATATCTCAATTATCCTGAACTAAGGAAAATGAGGCCGAGTTCCAAACAATGGCGGACAAAAAGCGAACCTACAATTGTAATATTGAATTTAATGAAAAAATCTTTTGACTTATTCTATAGCTTAGGGTGGATTATCAAAAGTGATTATGGTATGGCTTTTTGCACATTATGCAAGATTAAAATTCGCCCACATAGAACCGACTTAATAAGACATGCAAAAACGCCAAACCATGTTAAAAGTTGCGGGGCAATTCAAAAAGGTCTCTAGAAGCTTGCGGGAATGACACCAATACTTCATCCTTCTGACAGCACTTATTTTCTTTTGTATTGTGTACGTTTTCATTTTTCAAATGTTATTCAAGAAAAGAAAACAAAAGAAATTCAAACCGCGTCTTTTATAGCCGTGCACTCGTCAACCAAATCAATCAATCAATGTGAAACCAATGGTTACACACTGTCATCTCTAATCATAAAATAAAAATAATATGGCGACGTGCACAATCCATTGTCTCTAAGCAAAACAGAAAAAAAAAGCATCACAACCAGACACATAACCAGCTCAAGTGAGCACAAGATATCGATCGTATGGCGCAAGACCTGGTACACGGCTAAATTAAATAAACAATAACATGATAAATCTTCAACAAGCCAATTACAGCCAATTACGTTTGCACGTATCACCAGCGCTTCAATTAAGTCAATTAATGATCATCTGATACGTTTGTCTTGTGAAACGATGATTTGCTGTTCTAAATTCTATTTTCAATTGCCGGAAGAAATGTCGCGAACACGCCGCCTCATGTCGTCGCCAACCAAAGACATCAACACCAAATAGTATGAGCAGCGAAGAAGAAGAGGGAAAAAACAGCAGCACGTGAGCAAGCCAGGCGAAAGGTCCAGAGAGGAGAATGGCGAAGAAAAAGAAAAAGGAAGAAAAGACAGCAGCTCGCGTGCGAGCCTGGCGAAAGCTCCAGAGAAGAGGAAACTGCAATTAGCTCAAAAGCTCTCCATGCTCTGCCGCAAGTCTGTTTCCCCTAGGAGAATATCATTTGTTGGCTCTTTCAAGTTACATACAAACGAGACAAGACAGGGAGGAAGAGCTTCCGTGGAATGAGAGCTCATGTGTTCGCATGTTCGGGAAATTTTGGCGACATTCGGAGGAAAAGCTCACTCTGCAACTGAATATAAACATTGCTGGAGTACTGGCAGTCCAGTTTGTGTTCGTGTCTACAAGGAAGCATGCCGCTACCATTAATGTCAACGTGCGAGGAGTTACGTTACATTCGAGATTTCAGTTTTAGACGAAGGTGTTGTTTGGAGATCAACTAAATGGTGAGGGGTGAAGTGTTGGCTTGAGCTGTGAACCACAATCGGCCTTTTGGTTTTCTACGCCGTGTGGCCACCCTGATGCACAAGGTCGTCTTCTTGGTTCCCTTTACAGCAAACGTACACATGGGAAGCGCGATAAGCTCCGCCGACTCCAATGAACAGCAAGTCAAAGTCAGGAGCGATTCATTCCATGTTGATTGAGGATCATCGAGCGACATCACAATAGCCTATGAAAATGTAATCGCATTGTTTGCAGTGTAAATGTGCATTCAATTAAATGTGTAAGACAATAAAAAGATGAATAAAATTAATCCTTTAAAATAAACTCTTGTCTTTTTTATCTGGTTCGGATGGATGCAGTAGTTGGTGAGTGTCATGCAGGAAAATTGTTGCGGTCAGTGTCGCATGTTGGGAATTTATCCTCATCTAGCTGAATTTTTCATCATTAGAAATCAAGGGTTAAAATTTCAAACACCCCAAAAGTTGCTAATGTATGAATTTCGAGCAGGGAGTAACTTTTTTCCAATATGCGGCAATTATAACAACGTACATTTGTTCACGTCATTCAATAGTAGTTTTTGCATTACTATGGAATGATGCGAGCATCTGGTGGTTGTTGGCAGCATCAGCTGGCTGCTGTCGTGGCGACGGCACGGAATGTCGTTAAGCGTATAGCTGCGAGGAACCACGCAAACAAGTGCCGATTAACCATTAAGGAAATTGCTGAAGTTTGTGGGATATCAACTGAACGGGTGCATAAGATTTTACATGAAGATTTATGCATGAGAAAATTATCCGCACGACGATTGATCAAAAGCGCGTACGGATGGACATGTCGCGTGAGACTCTTCAGTTGTTCCAAAAGAATCCTACCGAGTTTTTGCGCCGATTGATTACTGTCGACGAAACCTGGTTTCATCACCATACTCCGGAGATTAAACAACAGTCAGTGCAGTGGATTGTAATGAACACCGAAGAAGGCGAATGTCGTTCTTTCTGCCGAAAAAGTGATAGCGACAGTTTTTTTGAGAAAGTCGGGGAGTAAATGGCTGATTATCTTCAAAAAGGTAAAACCATTAACGTACCCTATTATTCTGCATTGCTGGATTAATTAAAGATGGAACTCAAGAAGAAGCGACCACGTTTGGCGAGGAAGAAGGTGCTGTTTCATCAAGCCAACGTGCGAGTCCACATTGCTTCAACATTCACCCTACCCACCAGGCCTAGCTCCGAGTGGTTTTCTTTTTGTTCTCCAATATGAAAAAATTTCTGTGTGGGAAAAAATATGGTTCAAATACCGAGGTGGAAGATACGAAAAACCTATATTTTTCAGGTTTACCTAAAGAATTTTTTTCTGATGGCCTGAAGAGTTGGGAAAAATATTTGACCAAATGTTTTGACTTGCATGGAGACTATGTCGAGAAATAAATTTTCGTTTGGCTTCAATTATGTTATGTAATTATGTTTTTCTTTAAAAGGCCGGAAACTTTTCAAATGACTTTCGTACTTCAGTTACTTCTGATATAAATATAATTTTACTACCAGGGCTCCATTTTCATGTGAAATGTGGGTATATCGACTAGAACAGTGATAAGTCCAAGCCAGGAAGAAATCGACGTGCTGATGAAATCTAACCATCGAAGATCGCATGGGAAAAGCAGGCAGTTAGCTGTGGAGTCCGAAGTGGTGATACAATTGTTGTAGAAGAGCAATGGTGCCAATCGACGATTAATGTTGTTCATTTGACCACTATCCTAGACTAATGTTTTACCAAACTTATTCGAACTATCCAAATGATACTTTACATAAGTTTTTTGAAGATATTTATTATTAATTGGCTTTCATATCAGGTTAAGGGTTTTCTTTGCTCCTATAAAACTAAGTTTTTGTAATAGAGGCTTTCTGGGCCGCAATAAAATAAAGCCCATGAAAAAATTTCAGTTTTTTTCCACCCAACCATTAATTCAAATCTGAAATTTCTATCTGCCAATGGCCAAATTGCGTGGACGTGGAGAACGTCGTGAACAGGCGGCAACACACCGGAAAGACATGTCAGGAGTCGGAAAACGCACTCGACGGGGGAGATATAGTAGCGGTGCCAAGTAAAAGCATTCTGCTAAGTCAAAGCATTATACCTATGAAAAGTTGCATGTGTACGAAAACCTCAGTGCTCCATGTCAAAGTGGATTATTTCGCAAAAAAGGCACCATAACTTTTCAATTCACAGATTTAATACGAAAGTCCCACTACAATGTAAAATATGGGGGAGCAGTTCAAACATTATCCACGTACACGTTGATAGAATCAGATTTCGCCAAAGTGACGCGTTCAGCTAAAAACGGAGATCGCTGATTTGACATTGTGATCGGAATTCATGAAATTCTAAGCTTAGTTCGACACAAAGAATAGTCTCGTGGTTGATGTGCTAGATGTCATTTGCAACGAAAATCGTCGAGAAAACAAAACTATTCTGCGAAACGAGCAGCACCCTCGTGCAAATCGTGAAGCGAAGCGGCAAGAGGTCGCTCGAGCGTCCGTCAATGTCGAGTGCAACGAGGGACACATCAGTGCGAGCATTCAGACACTAGAAATTTTCGAATTTTTGAAAGTCTTGAGTAAAGGTACATTTGGGAAGAAGCATATGAGTTATCCCATATGTGTACGAGTGGTAGAAAGTTTAGAAAAGAAGTTTTTTTCAATGACATTACATCGTTTGAGCCAAAAGTCGATATTAAATGTGCATGAGTGGTCACTGAAAAATTATAATCCGGAACTTTCAGAAATCGCTGTTAATTTTTATTTAAGTTGCTTTCAAAGCTGAATTGTATAGGAATGCAGTTTTATCAATATACTCTAGAGGATCCAATTGTGATAACCGAGCAGTCATCTAAGCAGACTGCTCGAAAACCAACAATTTGCGAATCTAAATTTCAATTGCAAATTTAAAATAATACTCAAAATTTTTAATTTACAATTGAAATCTGGATACGGCAACCCTCTTTCCAACGGAGCTCTTCCGCGATCGCACTTTCGCGATGAGAAGGAAAGCGGATGAAAGGCCTACCGACTGGTTTTTGGAGCGGGCCCGTAAGCTGACGACGATCAACAAACCGGGAGTCCAAAGAAGAACGCAGGTCGTGAAAGTCGTGGGCGGACCGCTGCGCGTGTTATTCTGTGTATGGCCCTACTAAATCCCCCGAAATAATTAGAGTAAATGGAGGCAATAATACCTATTAATGCGAAGTAATACAGTTGATTGCAGTAGAACTGCGAACTATTGCAAACAAAAATTATTGATTGTCCACACATTTAATTCTACTTCTTTTGTTAACGGTGGTGAAAATCGCGTGAAAAATAAAAGTTTGCGGTCGTTTGTGCTACGACCCGTTCGCCGGCCGGCTTGTGCGCGCATGCTATTCATGCAAAAAATGTGAAGACATATTTCTTCAATGACTATGTACAATATCAGCGATTTTGTTACGACACATGCAATCGATCACGTGATAACTGGAACGAGAACTTTCACTGCAATATGATCATGTGAAGTGGAAAACATGAACGGTATGAATTTGAAAGAGTTTAAAGGTGTTAACATAGAAAGCGTTTCATCAATTAATGTCAGGCTGGGAGAAGCCAATATTGAAAATATCCTGACAACTGTATTAATCGAGCAGTCATACAATCAAACTGCTCGAAAACCTTCCTATCTCCTACTCGGAGTTTTGTTGCAGATTGAAGAAAAAAAACATGTAATTGATTTTACTAGCACATATATTATTGTAGAATACTTTTCCATTGTATTAACCTTATCAAATGTTATTTTTTTTATCAATTTTCCTTCATATTAAAATTTAAATTTTATTCGTCATGAGATTTAACATTCGTAACAAATTAAAAGTTTCGTTTCCTCACTATTGTTTAAATTTCTTCACTTTACTTAAAATTCTTCACCGCATTTAAATTTTCTTTACCTCATTAAAATTTCTTTCCCACATAGCAAATTTCTTTACTTCATTTCAATTTTTTTCTACGTTAATTAAATTCTATTTTATAAATTTCCAATCTGCTTATAAAATTCCGGGTTTGAGGAACGCTGATATATTAATCTTCAACGGTATATTACATCACGGAAGAGAAGCGAACAGATCTGTGAGAATCAGCTGAGGGATTCGCCGTAGGCACGGGATGAAGAAAAAGACAAGTTTTTGGACGGATCCGAAATTGAAAACGGGGAGTCTGCTTGAATTCGCCCACCAACGCGGACGCCGCGAGTGAAGAGATGCTTGGATCTGAAACTTGAGTTTGATCGGAATCAACTCGAATTCGGCGTTTGTAATTTTTTCGATTATTAACTCTTTGTGCGATTTCGCATGTAAAAGCGCAACAATTATTTGTGTGGCGTACAGTTTTTGAGTGAGATAAATTGTAGACGCAGTGTCGGTTCAATTTATCATTGAAGTCTCAACTCATTTTGATAGTTGATCAAGTGGTATTTGTACTTTACGTATTGGTGTCGTCAAGCGAGAGGGAAATTTTTGAGATCGAGTGTGGATTGCCCGCCAGCGATATTCGCGCGTGGGGTGTGTTGGAGCGGAGTTCATCTGCGCGGCTTGTTTGAATCATTTCTCGCATAAATCATGCGCAAGAGCTTCAGGAACGCTAACTGATTGCGAATACGTAATGATTCATGCATCGTTTGAGATTATTATTTTCCCGGAAGCTAAACGTTGAGTAAATCATATGTTCACTTTATATTGGTGTGCAAAGTAGTGCTATACACGGCGACAAATCTTGTGTTACAGCGTAGTTTCCCGGCGTCAAGGCGAGGCGGTAACCCTAAAGAAAGACGCACATAGAATCGGCAACGTGTGGGTGATCGGCGGCATGGCGTGCAACAGGCGAGTGTAAAGAGTAGTCTTCTTGTCGACATCGGCGCGGACAGAGTCCATATAGAATATGGCGCGAATTATATTACGGTGTGAAATAATTATGGCGTTTTAAATAAAAGGCGAATTCAATTTTATTAGGACTGTGCTGTGTTTAAATTAATTATGATGTAACACTTGATCCGAACGTGACCTCGTTTTGCGGGAGTTTCGAACGGTTGAAGCTCTGCCGTGGAATAATTTACTGGACTACGGAATCTTATGGGATGATTTTTGGACGCATTTCGTCGAATGTTTCAGCTACGTGGACGGTGCAGTGTAATACAAATTGTTTCGAATTATTGTGGTTCAAGATATGTGAATAAGAAAATTATCCAGGTTGATATCTGGTGAATTATCCCAATTAATTGAGGAAATTGATTTTTGTCAAGTGCGTGATTTCGTCAAGAGATCTGGAAAATTTTACTTCGTGACCTAGAACTGTTCTAAGAGTGCATCTGATATCATTTTGTGCTTTTCATACTTTTATTACGATTTTTGATTGATAATCGAGAACCAAAATTGGCTTTCTAATCATTTTAAACCCAAGTGTCCCAATGAATTTTAAATCGACGCAAACTGCGATGAGGAAGTGCTCCAAGTTTCCATCAATGTTTAAAACAAAGCTCTAGTGAATAAACGTTTTGTTTTTGCAAAATAACGAATGAGTCTTGAAAACAGATGAATAGCTAATCGAATAGAATTAAAGTTGGTGACCTTAATTTGTTCCAGAGGACCAATAGACGCATCATACCACCGGTGATTGCGTGATCAACATAATATTCCGTTTATCAAGAAAATTATTTCTTCGAAGCGTTTCTTCAACTCAAAACAAAAAACGGATTGCTATTTGTCGATTTTTTTTTTATTAAATTGCATTCTGGTGAATTTAAATTTATTAAAAAAGCTGCAGATGTACACACCCCATCTACGAGCGTTCGTCGAGGAGGATGGGTAAGTACCCTTTTAGTTTTTCATTTTTCTTGCTAAAATGTTATATGGAAATGTAAATAAGACACGTAGTGTAACTGCTGAGACAAAAGTGAGCTACATTGTTGTGGTCTCTTTCAAGGGGAGATTTATAAACACCGATCGAAACTAATAGCAACATTGTGTGATTGATTCTTGCATTTTCTAGAGAAGGTAGTTGGATTAGCATTTTCGTAATGAGAGTAATATTGTACCATTGTATCAATTGTATTCATGCATAAGCAATACAAAATGAATTATTAAAAATATATCCTTCGGTCTTTTTTTTTTTTTAATACTTCCATTCCCTACCGCTCTCTCCATCATTCTTTCATCGTTGCACAACGCTCATGCGATCTGCACTTCACACGTCGTCAATTCCTCCGTGTGCCTCCAGGCAATGCTAAAACATCGGTATAAGGGGCACACTAAATGCTGTGACGTACTCCTTTCCTGCTAATCTAGCCCGATTCATGAAATGTTCTCAGAGATAAAAAAAAAAATATAATACGACGCAGTAAAAAAAACTCTTGGTTTATAAAAACTAGCTGTCTTTAAGTATCTCGACGTTAGGGTCTAAAATGCCTTAAGATACTGCATTTTCAATCCTCCGGACTTATCATTAATCTGAATTTATTAGATGTTCCTTAAGTCTTTTCTTAAAAAAAATAATGAGTTCACGTTTTTCACTGTTTCTGGAAGATTGTTGTATATACGCAAGGCATCATTCGTTGCATCGTTCTTTAGTCGATCAGTTCTAGCGTAAGGTATTACAAAATTGTTGGCATTTCTTGAATTATATGGATTTATTTTATGATACTTTTATGAAGGGGCTTCGTTCCGATTCACTGGAAATTAGACATTTGAAGATAAACTTCGCTTTGTCCATAGTAATGATTTGACTGGAGGTGAGTGCATTGGTCCGTTGATACACTAGTTTTGTTGGAGTGAGAATCGGAAGGTTCAGCATATTTTTATAGGCTTTAGTTAGTATCCTGGATATAATATTAAGGTTTTGCTTTGACGAGTGACTCCAAATGACCACCGCATAATGTAGCTTTATTAGCAAAAATGCATTTAATACGTTTCTTTATATGCGTTGGAAAACCTCCATATCTTCTCAACACTAATATCATTGGTGCTAGTTGTCTCCTCAAATTATTTATGTGTGGCAACCATGTCAAACGACGATCTATGGTAAGACCGAGATATTTAATTTCAAACACTCTTTGCAAGTTTTCACCGTTAATTTTTAGGTCAACTTCTATGTCTTCCTTATTCTTCTGTTTAAAAATCATGTATTTTGTCTTTGTAGTATTCAATGCTAGCTTATTTTCGATAAGCCATGAGCGATATTTATTTAGATCCTCGTTGACGATATTCTCCATGGCAACTTTATTATGTCCTGAATAAAGAAGTATAGTATCATCAGCATATAATGTGCGGTGAGCTTTCAGTTTACATATATTCAAATTATTGGTGTATAGCAAAAACAATGTTGGTCCAAATATGGATCCTTGAGGAACCCCCGATTTCGTTGATGCTAGATTGCTCAAGACATTATTAACTGGTGTTTTTTGGAATCTTCCTTCTAAATAACTTTTAAAAAGCTGTTTCGGTTTTCCTTGTATACCACAGGATTCAAGTTTTTGAAGTAACATGTCATGATCAACCGTATCAAAAGCTTTCTTCAAGTCCACAAAAATTGCAATAACATAATCTCCTTTATCAAGACGTTCATTGATGCGACGTGAGACAGAAAGTAACGCATCGAAAGTACTCTTGTTCTTTTGAAAGCCAAACTGCTTCGGATTTATGATAGAATTGTCCACAAAGAAAGATTTTAATTGATTATTTATAAGTTTTTCGAATATTTTACTAAAGGCTGTCAAAAGTGCAACAGGGCGGTAATTATTCGGGTCCAGATGATCTCCTCCTTTGAATATTGGAATTATTTTTGACAGTTTCTCTTCATCCGGAACTGTTCCATTTTTAATATGCTCGTTTATAAAAGTTGCCAGTGGTTCAGGTATCTCCTCTTTGACTAGAATAATTTCATGTGTGGCGATGTTTTTAATACCTGGTGCTGCATATTTTTCAAATTTTCAATTGTATTTAATGCTTCTCTTTTAGTCGTTTGATGAATGTGAAAGATGGACTTTGGTGGGCTATTTATGATATTGAAGTAGCTTGTTGACTTTTCACCAAGCTCCCTGGTAATTTTTTCACCAATTGTTGAAAAAAAGTGGTTTAGCGAGTTTGCTGTTCCACATGGGCGTGGTGCATTTTTGGAGTCCATGCCAAAAAATTCAGCATTAAATGTCATGATCCAGGGTGACGAATTATCTTTTACTTCATTTATTATTTTCCATATTTCTTGTGAGTTGTCCCCCGCTGTTTCCAATCTTCTGGAATAATATGAAAATTTAGCTTCTTTTATGAGACGTTTTGATTCTTTTAGGGGATGTTCATACAGATGTTTAAGTGCTTGATCTTCAGCGTTCTTTTTTTATTTTTTATAAGCCTTCTTTTTGTTAAGACTAGCCTCAAAAACTTTCTTTTTTATCCATGTATGTTGTCGACATCTGATTTTTTTCTCAATGGTAGAATCATGCTTGGAGTCTGTAATCAGATTTTTGAGCTCAATAAGGTTTTCAGGTTTTCGGTTTGTTAGCAACTGTTGAAATTTCGATTTGAAAAGATCCTTGTCTAAATATCTGAATATTTTGTGAGTGGGTTTTTGCTTATTGAGACTTTGACCATGGACGACAATTTTTAGGAAACGATGATCTAACTCCGGCCAGTTTGCAAATGTGAATTTAATGCTTTCAGCAATTATTTTAATACTTGTTGCTATGTGATCTAGGCAGGTACTTGAAGTCGGGCGAGTAATTTTGTCCTTATTGACAATGACCGCTCCGTTTGTTTCCAGGGTATCCTTGTACATCCTCGATTCTGGAGATTCTGCAATCAGGTCTATGTTTGCGTCAGCAACTGTGATAAGATTTTTTTCAGTAGAGTATATTGCATCTATTACTGTGCAGAAGTCCTGCGCATGAAGACGATTGGGATTATAGTAAGTACCGATTTTTAGTTTTTTACCTGCGCAGGTTATTTAAATTATTATTATATATGCCAGATGTTATTCTCTTTGTAACGAAATTAATTGTATTTTTTATATAAATTGCTGTACCTCCTCCTCTTCCGGGCCTGCAGGAGAAAACGGAGCTATATCCCGGAATATTGTAATACTTTGCTTCTTCAGGATAGATATATACTTCGTTTAGTATAATCAGACCCGTTTCAGGATTTTGCTGCAAATAAATTTGAATATCACTCAGCTTGTGTCGTAAGCTTCTTACATTGGCATAAAAGATTGTTAATTTGTCGCTTGATTGAATTTGGGATTAACAATCATCATCAAAATTGTAGTCAGTACTCCTCCTAGCAATCACAATCCTTCTTTGATACTCTGGGCATTCCCACGAGTCTGCTCTGTGTGAGTGATTGTAACACTTCTCATGTGTGCTTTTGCATTGCTTGAGCTCATGCTTTCCCCAACATTTCACACAGATTTGTTCTCCTTCGCATTTCGACACTTTATGGTTATATTTTTGGCACTTAAAGCCTTTCGTAATGTTAAAGTCTTCTTCCACAAAATATGATCTATAATCAATTTTGACGTATTTGTTAGCTAATCTTTTATACATGCTTCCATTTACCTCAATAATGTGTAACCATTTTCCGTTTTTTGTCTGTCTAGCATGACCGAGTTCCATTTTTTTTCTATTCCCAACATCAGGGTTTAGCGCTTGTATTTCGTTTTGTAGTTCCTCATTTGTAAATTGACTATCCAGTCTATTTATAACCAGTCTGAGTCGACGCATTTTTGTCTCAGTAATGTCGTACTCATCCTGCATGTTATCCATGGTTACTCGGTATAGCTCAGACGCGTTGGCATTGGTCGTTGTTTTAATTATCACCCCACCAATACGAATAGGCCGTAGCAGTTGAAGAGGAATCTTGCAATTTGACGGTCTTATCCTAGACTTAAAATCAGCAAGCGTTGTATGTGATGATGTATGCTTTTTTGGCTTGATTATGATCCCTTTCTGGGACATGCCATCTGAGTGGAGCTCAGTTTGAGGCGTCGTATAGTTTTTTATCACCTGTGCATAAGAACTGACATTCGTCTTTAATTCTTTAATATTACTTTCTAAATCTTTCACTAACAGAAAAAGTTGTTTCTCCTTGAATTTTTGATGCAACAGCTTACACGTGAGGCACATCCATATAACATCATCTGATATCTCCTTGATGGTCTTGAATCTTTCTTGCGACATCTTTATACATTGCAAGTGAAAACACTTGAAACACATCCCACCACAGCCTATCGCGGAGTGCACATCTTCTGCAGGTTTCCTACATTTACCGCATTTCTCCTTCGAAGTTTTTGCGGCCATTCATTCATTATCCGCGATAGTATTTAAATTTATATATATTTCCTCGGTTGCACTTATTTGTTCTCTCCAATTCCACATCACGAATGATTTTTAATTTGCTTTTTATTAATTTTTAAAATAAACAAAACAAAATTGTTATCAAAAAAATTTACAATAATTAACAATTAAATGTAAAATTAACAACCTTTTACGCTACTACACGAGAATAATCTCTCCTCGGACTACACGAGAATCTCTCTTCACTTAGAATAATATAAATGATAGAAAAACAAAAAACAACCGTTAATTTAATGATCGAGGAAAAATGTAAAAAAGCCTGCACTTAGCTCTAACTACTTATCCTTAAGTTTTTTTGAAACTTCCAGTGCAGTTTCCTTCACACTTCACTTCACAAATCGCACTTTAATTCAAGCAATAACCACTCCGAACAATTTCACTTCACGAACGATTTTTCTTCGTACAGTTTGATTATATGTCAAAATGACATATCGGTTTCCGTTTTGTTCCCTCTGACCGGGTATGGGACCCGCCACGATGGAAGGCTTTCCGCATGACATGGGCTAGCCATCGGGCGCGCTCCATCTTTTCTGTAGTTTCAGGGGCTCTTGCCGGGTTGAGTGGCCTTCCACTCACGTGCCCGTTTTATGACATAGAGTTATGTGACCCGATCAGATAAGTCTATGACATAAATCGGTCACATCCACATTTCCCGTTGATGGGAATGTTCATACAAAGGAGGTTGGTATGAGTTTTCCGCTCAAACCGGAGATGTGCGGCCACTTCAACATTTGGATCTTGATCCGGTTGGGCGGGTGCCCTATCCATCCGGTTGCCCCACTCTTATTTGTGGGCCAAGAGAATCGTCGAGTAGCGACGAAGTCTCCCCAAGTCCGTCTATTTTGACTCGTTTCGGCTTGTTCTCTGAGCAAGCAATTTTCCCTTTCGTTAGTTACCTACAGTTTTCGACTTCGGTCGACCTTTCTTTTGGAACCCGAGAATTCGGGAATGCGAAATTCTTTTGTAGTGGGCCCTTGTGCTGGGGGGAATGAACCCGCCCCACGACACCGCAACGCTAGCCCGCCAGCACATTCACGCGTCCTCAGACAAGGCCATTCTCGGCGAATCTTACCATCCTTTTACGCCGAGGCAGTAGACCATCGCTGCAGTCCTTTAGGAACATTTTTAATACCTTTCACTACACAAAATAAACTCTTCAAAGTGTATCACAAATAACTATTGGAAATCTGCATGTTGGATATGCTCAAGTTAATCAAATGTCTGGCACAAATAAAATATTTAGTCAAAACCTCGACTTTATCATAAATGGTACACTGCTTACCGATTCCTCAGCTAATAACAGACTTCAAAAAATTCACTGGTGACTTTTCTATCGATGAGCTCATTCTTAATGGAAAACTGAATCACTACCCAATAAATGAATTAATGCATTCCTTTGGAAATTTAACCCAGGAGATTGTGATTGATCATGATGTTCTCTTCGAAAATGATATTGAAATCGATAGATTAACATTTGAAGACGAAATAAATGGAATTCCGCAAGTCCGTCCATTTTTGCCCGGCCCAATTTGTTCTTCGAGGTTACCTTAGTAGGTTACCTCGGCCACGACATCAGCCGATCGGCATGCTGACATGTTTAATTGGTGAATGCGAAATTTTTTTGTGGTGGGTCCTTGTACTGGGGAAAAGACCCCGCCCCACGACACACCAATGCTAGCATGCCAGCCATTTACGCGTCCCCAGACAAGGCCAATCTTGGCGGGTCTCAACACCCTCTTTCGCCGAGGCAGCAGATCATCGCTGCAGTCCTTCACGGACATTTTTATGCACCTATTTCACTACAAAATGATGTTCGATGTGATATTACTTCGATGTCAAAACGAGCAAAACGTCGGTACCGATAGTATAATGTATGTACGTAAAAATACTCAATAAAATATCGATCTATCCATGTATTTGGATGAAGTTTTTATAGTTTTAAATGACATTAGTTGATATAATGCAATCTTAGCCTCTCCTTTTTAGTTGTAAGTGCTTCTAAAAGCAAAAATCTTGTAAAGTACATAAAACCTCGCTTGACGAATATAATTTTTTTTTGGTTATATTGAAAAATATTAGTCAATCAAGATAACATTATCTACTCCAAACGAAAACTAGTGAATTTCCCCCATGGGTTTCATATTGTTTGCTTTCGTTTTCTCAGTACAAATGTATGCCACAATATTATTGTGAATTGACACCAATTTAAAACTAATTCATCAAGCTTAGTTCAAATTATTACAAGCTTGTAAGAATAATGCAAGAAAAATAATAAAAATGAGTTGCTAAAGGAAAAAAGTTCGGCCTTCTTCTTTCGTTGTTCAGAAGAGCCGGGTAGAAGACAGCATGGATGGCGAGAAACCTCCGCTAATGTTTCTTTTAGACGATTCCAAGGGTTTGAGCTAGAAAAGTAAGCTACAGGTGGCGTGGTTGGAAAGTGTTTGCAAAATAAAATCAGAACACCCCGGAAGAGGCCGGGTGGATCCTGAGGGTTTCACTACACAATTAACATTGGCGCAGCCAACGCTGTCGCAGGCCTGGCTCCTGCTCCACTCCAAGGGGCTTGCTGGGCACAAATCCCTCGTGCGGCTGTCCGCAACTTTCCCTTGCGAAGATGTCTGGAAAAAGTAGGAAAGGATTAGCTGATGGTGGCTACACAGCGTAATACGCAATCAAGCCGAAGGAGGTTCGCGGCTTGAGCCAACACCTCACCATCTAACTAATTTCAGGACTGGAACCACTACAACAGCTTTACAACAACTGCAACACGCACTACTGCCCTGATGACTCGATCTGATTACTTGTTGGAAACTGAATTCGCTTTCACTGCTCACTCGGACACGGTGGTAGTATCGTACCACTACTCACTGCTACTGGCTCGTTCGGCTGGTTTTAAATGGTTCTCCAGCAAGCTTTCGGCCTCGATTCACTCTTAAAATGCTGAGTAACCGAAACGTGTTGCTCTCAATTTAGAAAAGCTCTTTCCTCCCCGCTCCGTCTCACTTGTTCGGATGGTGAAGCTTTTGCGGCGAATTGGTGAGTGAGGGAGAGCTTTTCTTTAAAGCTTTTCTTTCGGCTCTCTCTCCAGCTTTACCCCGCTGGTAGCATTCTCCAAAGCTTAACGTGTGCGTCTTCGTCGATTCAATCACTTATGTAAAGCGATTTGCGAAGTCTTTTCGCTTCTTCATTGGTCATCCGGTATACAGGTATGATTCGACAACCATGGTGTTATCTGCTTGGTTGGCGGAGCGCGAGCTTATACGTACATCGTCGTAGATCGCTTGAAACATTTGTGATTGCTTATGTAAAGCGATCTGCGAAGTCTTTTCGCTTGCTCATTGGCGGAGCGCGAACGCATATGTACATCGTCGTAGATCGCTTGTAATATTTGTGATTGCTTATGTAAAGCGATCTGCGAAGTCTTTTCGCTTGCTCATTGGTCGTCAGGTATATGATTCGACGACAATGGAGGTGTGTGCTTGGTTGGCTTATTGTATATCGCTCGTAACACCGCCATTAGGGTTTTAATTATTATTTTTGTTGTAGAGGCTCTCGCCAGGGATGGAAAGTCCTTGCACGTGGACTCCTTCATCAGGACCTTAAGTCCGGTTGGGACGGGTGCGAGGGGGTACTGATTCTACCTGGATGTCCTACTTTTTTCTGTGCAATACAATTGTCTGGGCAAGGACGAGATAAGTTTCTGATAGCGTGAAGAGGGCAAGCATGGTAAGTATCCTAAAACAAGATATATTGAGTCGAGCCTGTGCATTTTTGTTTTTGTTTTGCACTTATAACGTGCTAAACGCCTTTTGGAGATTATCAGCAACGTGCTCGAAACACCCTTCTTCAATTAAGGACCATTTCGCAAGGGCAAGGATTTGTCGTACCGCAGTAAGCGGCCTCCAAGAATCAATGATCAGTGCCAAAAAGGAACAATACGCTACTCTGCAATCAACAATGAGGATACTTTTATATTGGCCTTTTCTCGATAACAACCATTAATTTTTTCAAGACTTTTTTTTTTTTTTTTTGTTAATCAAATCAATCTTGGTTTTTTATCTTTTTATTAAAAACATAACATTTTTTTCAGTCATTATTTGAAAAATCATTTGAATTAAATTAATGTATAGAATTTGCATATTTTACACAATTATATAAAAATGAATTAGTGAAGTGTCAACCGAGTTCAACTCGCGAGTGTTTCGTGTTTGTCCGAATTTTTTGATAATCTTACTTAAAATGGAAGAAATTAGGCAAACCCTTGAGCAATTGACTGGTGCGATAAAAACGCAAATCGAACATAATAAGAAACTCGAAAATAGATTACAAACTCTCGAACAGAAAGTAAAATCAGGTCAGGCAAATATTTCCACACCGACAGATCCTGCCACACCTAAAACAGAGCAGAACCTTGAAGATATTAAGAGGTTATCTGATTGTGTCAGAGATCTGCAGGGATTTGGTGGAAATCCGGTGCAATACGTATCCTGGGTGAATTGTGTTGAAACTGTACACAGTGCTTACGAAATAGTTCGTCATAAACCCATCTACCGGGCAATCCTTCGTCACATTAGACAAAAAATAAGAGGCCCAGCAAATGCTGCTCTCATTTCATCCAACATCTTTGATGGAAATGGGATGAGCATTAAAAAGTGCCTTTCTCTACGTTATGCCAATAAAAGTAATGTACGGACTGTAGAACATCAACTGCATTTCATGTTTGATAGATCTGAAAGTGTAGGTGAGTTTTACGCCGAGCTAAACCATCGACTATCCCTTTTGATTAATAAAGTCAAAACGGAAGTATATTCACAGGAAACTGTGATTGTCTTAAACAAGAATTATCCAAATCGTGCGCTTGATGTTTTCGTACACGGTCTTAATGGAGACTTATCTTGAACGCTCATTGTGCAAAGACCCCAAACTCTACCAGAAGCATGCGCTTCATGTTTAGAATTTCAGAATTTAAATTACAGGAACTATCAAATCCATCAAAAATACGTTAGCAACTCGACTTCGGCTCCAGTGAATCAATTCTTTTCTTCGAAACCTGGGCAAAATAATGTAGGAGAAAAGAAATGTAACGTCTAAAATTTTAAAACAAAACTAACCATTGTGAATCAAGTAATTGTGAACAAGAGAACTGGTTGTCAATAGCTGTCAATAAAGAACTCTCCTTTTTCTTTTTGAGGTAGCTAGTAAAACAGAGCGGACGTGTTTATGATTTTTGATCTCGGATTACGCCACAAAAGATCAGATGTGAGATAGTCGCCATTGACCAACGAAAAAGACGCCACGACAAACGAAATCGTATAAAATAGAAAAAAAACGAAAAAGTGTAAAATAGAAATAAAAACGAAAGCGTGTAAAAGACTGAAAAAAACGAAAACGTGAGAGTTAGAATTCAATAAATAAAGTAAAGGACTTCATTAAGTAAAGAAAGATTGTTAGAATTGAATAACTAAAGTAAAAGATTCCTTGATTCCTATATGTAGAAGCAATATGTTAGAATTCAATCAGTAAGTTAAGTAAGTTCTTCAAACGATTAAATTGCTTCTAAACCGATCAGGTCAATTACTTTAATATTAACTTTAAGGTTACATTCAAATGCCTTTACTCAATCAGAAAATTAGAAAGTTCAAGGTGTAGTTCATCAACATATTTTGTCCTTGCACTGCATCTAATATCCAGGTGGATTTATCGAATTTCCATTAAAATTAAAATTCGCATAGAGCAATTATAGCAAATTGTTGCACTTGTAAAAAAGCCTGCGCGAGCATATTTCCGTGGCGATGAACTTGCGCTGAACTTGGAAAGGTAAAAGCAGGATAATGCTGACTAGGAAAAATCAACTTTGTTATTTAGTATTTAAGTTCAATTGATGTAAATAAATTTGGCCATTTGCTCACCATAACGTGTGCTATTCAGACCATTTAGCTGAAGTTAATTTTTGTATCTGACTTACGGTCAGATATACCTACAACAGTGAGTATAGGCATTGTGATTCGTGCATATTCGCAACAAAGAACGATTTCCAGATACATATAAATGTATGCACGTGCGGTTGAGTTTTGTGCGAACTGTGATGTAAAGAATTGGACGCTAAAACGTGTGAAAAAACATAACGGCAGTGTACGTGCGTTGGTAAGCCGAATTAAATCAGCACGACAACAAACTGATAACGATTCATGGTCCAATGCAAAGCAGCTTGAAAACCTCATCCAGAACATGAAAACGAAATTGGAAAGTTTAACCGCAGCCATAAACCTGATTTCTACACGATTAACTATGGACTGGGAAACAAGCATGACCTCAACACAGGCAAACACGAAGTCAACGATTCCAAGCACAAATAAAACGATACTGAACATGAATTCGATGATGCAAAACATGAGCTCAACGAAGCACAATATACGAGCTATTTCAATCATCCGAATGTGCAATCTCCATACGAAACGAATGCAAATCAGCACTCGCTGCCAACACCTATTAGCACAATTTTACAAATATTCGTACATATCTATACAACGTTCATAATTCACTCAACGTGAGTGTATCTATTCCATTTAGCGGAAATTACCATACATCACAACACCGTTTCATGAATGACGTAAAAGCGAAAGATATCATTAACGAGATAATTACGTTCAACCCAAATAATCCAAATTCATTAACCAGCGAGCAGTTTATTTCCAGGATCAGTATGCTGGCTTTAAACAAGGGATGGCCGGACTCAGCAGTTTTGTCCGCTGCTCAGCGGAATCTCGAAGGATCTGCGAAAGTTTGGGTTGATGGAATCAAGTACTTGTTTGTCTCGTTCGAACCCTTTGGACAATTATTAACGGACGAGTTTCCTGATGAAAAAGTGGTGGCAGTTTGCCACATGGAAATGTCCAATACCGTCCGATTACAAAACGAAAAACCATCAGAATATTTCCATCGAATGATGGGTCTAGGCACAGGATGATGGATAATGATATAATGCTATATGTTCGAAACGCCTTGAAGCACCAGTCACTTCAAAATTCAATTGCGAGCAGAAAATTCTCCACGACCAAAGATATGTATTTGGCCATTCAACATTTCCTGAACAACCAACAAACCAGAACAGACATGATCGTTAAAGATGTCACTGTCCAATGACACAGAACTCAATCGGAAAGAGAGAGAAATTCACAAGGCAAATCGGCCTCTTGATCGGAAATGCTATAATTGCAACGAACTAGATCATATTGCGATAGATTCCAAAAGCGAGCAGCGCCGACCAAGATGCGAGTATTGCTGTAAAACATCTCATGCATCTGAAAGATGCCCTGATAGAAGGAGTACTCATATAAATAACATAGTCAAAGCGACTGAGAGCGTTGTCAATGTATCCGAACTGAAACAAACGATGAATCAAAATTCAGTTAATATTCATAAGAATGAACTCAGAAAAGACGTAACTCTCCAATATGATAATCTTCCTCCATTAGATACCTCAGCGTTAATCGACATTGGTCGTCCCGTAATTTTAATCAAAGCTAAAAAAGTGCTTTGTGAAGTAAATAATTTAGAATCTGACGTAAACTTGCAAAGCATCAATGGTTCGCGGCTTGTCATACTGGACAAAGTAGAAATAGTATTTAAAAGTGACAAATGCGAATTATTAACAGACTTGTTTGTAGTACCACTTAACACCACTAGCTCCAACTTTCCCACATTCATCTCGTCACCTGATGCCCCAACAGTTTTCTTCTGCAACATATTCAATACACCCTAACATGACACCTATCTGGGAACTAGACAATCGTCAGCACCACGCGCGTCCGATACCTGTCTGGGAATCTGCCGATCACGTTCCGCGAACATCAGCAAAGCGAGGCGACATTAGTTTCTAAGTAATAAATTGTAGTGAGTTGTTAACTTGTCCTCAAATTGGTAACAACAAAATTTATTTTTTAATCAGAAAACCAAAGGAGTCTCTTAACTGGCGCCCGAGCAGGGACCAAAGACGGGATAAACGGAGCACGAAAACGCATTAATTATCGCTCGAAAGTATCGTGCGCGAAAGGACTCGCGAAATTTTAGTGCGAAAGACACGAGTAAAGCGATACTTGAAAAGTTCACCAACTTGCCCCGTTCTTTGGCTCCAACAACCCATCATGGAAAAGAGGCCCCCGAGTAGCTGAGGAGCAAAAAGGAGTCGGCAAGAACCAACGGGAAAAATAATATTTGAATTTTGCTAGTGAAGAAATAGCAAGAAATTTATAAAATTATTGTAAAGTGCATTCCCAACTATAAAAGAGCAAAATTATAGTGTTAGAATCAAAAATCTGAAAATTAAATTGTGAGAAGTGTTTTTAAGTTTAGTGGTTCCTGTAAAAACAATGAAGGACATATACATTTAACTTCTGCAAGTAATTTTTCCTTTTATTTCCATTTTCTTGCGAACCATTAGATAAACAAATAATTTAAAGTGAAATCCACATTCAATTTTTAATTTTTATGCGGTTGAAGTGCTGATTATTCGATTTTTTTCAAAATTTAAGTGCACAGTCATATATAAAAATTCAGATTTTAAGTTAGTTCCCTATCAATCGTTCGGAAATTGAAGGTACATTTCGAAACAAAAACAACGTAATTAGACCTGCAATGTTGCCAGACATTTCCAACCCTCCTCCTCAAGAACCCGCTCCGCAGGCACCTCAAAATGCGCAATTTTCAAGCACTACCACTGTTCAGGCAATTGAGGCACTTGTTAGGAATCTGCTAACTAGAGAATGTCCTAGCTTTACCGAATCATATCTAAATCCACAAGACGATGCGAATCAAGATATTGATCAGTGTATCCTACCAGCAAACTTGGTAAATATCTCACAAATGGACCGCATCCCTGACGTGGTGAAGAGCCTTCGAGAATTTTCGGGCCAAGCAGGAGAATTTAGGTCTTGGAAAAAAAGCGTGGACCGTATCCTTCGCATTTATAATTCCCAAAGGGGTACATCTCTTTATTACGGAATCTTGTACGTAATAAGAAACAAGATCACTGGAAATGCCGATACGGCCCTGGAATCGTACAATATTCCTCTAAACTGGGACCGTATTTCAAAGCGCTTAACAATCCATTACGCCGATAAGCGGGATGTTAGCACTCTGGAATATCAGCTCACTTGCTTAGTACAAGGAAGCGACACCATTCAAGGGTTTTATCAGACAATATATCACCATTTATCTATAATCTTAAATAAAATATCGACCATGAATTTGGGTACCGAATCGATGAACCTTTTAATCTGCACTTTTAAGGGACAAAGCGCTGGACACATTTATATGAGGTCTAAATGGAGATTTGCCCAAGCTCCTCAGTATAAACGAGCCTGCTAATCTGCCGCAGGCTCTTTATCTGTGCATGAAATTAGAGAATATCAATTATCGACAACAATATGCACATACCAGCAACAACAACTTTAGACGGTCACTGGTCCAAGCACCACCGCCCGTTCCTCCCAGACAAAAGCCAATAGCAGCACCCCGGTATACATTTTTCTTTGACCTCGTACGTCAACAACCACAAGTTAAACAACCATATTGCCAACAAAATTTTAATCCAAGCCATCTGCGGTCAAACTTTCCTTTTGCAAATAACCTGCAACCACCAAATAGGCATCAACTTCCTCCAAAGCCCCAACCTCGGCCGGAACCCATAGATATTGATCAAACTATACATTCTCGTATGATCAATTTTCAGAACCAACCACAGCAACCCCAAACTACAAAGAGACCGCCTCCAGAATAATTACAATTCATCTAACCGAAGAGTACGACCAAGACCTTGGGCTGTATGAGTTCGAAAAAGAAGTAAACGAAGAAAATATGATATATGGGACGAAGCATGGTATCAGGGAGGAACCGGTGTTCAAAATATAGAAATTAGCCCAAATCTTTTAGATCGAAATCCCAGGAGACACGATAGCGAAGAATTCGAAGTCCCTCCAGAATATCAAGACTTTTAGGACATTCATTTTTTAGAATGACTTGCTCTTCACCACCATATTTTGAATTCGTAGTGAGGAGCGGCAGAGTATACAAGTTTCTCACTGACACAGCTTCAAACAAAAACTACGAGTACATACAACCTTCCTCTGTTCACCACATATACCCTAACGAAAAACCTTTTTTGGCAAAATCAGTCGGAGGCAACGTAGAGATAACTCATCATTCCGGCATTAATCTGTTTGGTCCATCAACCCCGAATTTAAAGTTTTTCATTCTACGTACCTTGAAATCATTCCATGGAATCCTAGGAAATAACAGCCTGAAGGAATTAGGTGTTGTAATTTACACAACAGAAAACTTTATCCTGCTCAAGAGCAATATACGAATCCCAATCAAACAACGTCTTTCAAAATCTGTCAACAATCTCGAAATTCGCACTTCGCATCTGACACGGCAGCAAACCTCCAATCTGTTGTACCTGATAAAACGACAGCCAAACCTATTTTCAGAGGCTAATGCTAAATTAACTTTTGTCACCACAATTAAGGCAGAGATCCGCACTTCGGATAATAACCCAGTTTATTCTCGATCTTACCGATATCTCACGCTCTCAAACCAGTGGTCGAAAGGGAGATCCAGGAGCTGCTAGATGATGGCATCATACGGCCGTCAAGATCACCATACACCGCCCCAATGTGGGTCGTGAAAAAGAAATTGGACACATCTGGAGAGCAGAAGTACAGGATTGTTATAGATTACAGGAAACTGAATTCCGTAACAATACCTGGCAGATACACAATACCGGAGATTAACGAAATTTTCGCAAACCTTGGCAATAGTAAGTTATTCACTGTAATCGATCTGAAGGGCGGCTTCCACCAGACTCCATTGAGGGAATCGGATATAGAGAAGACTGCTTTCCCAGTTAACAACGGTAAATATAAACAGCATGAGTTCTGAAGACAAAACAAATTCTTGGACTATTTACGGAATTTTGACAATCACAATCACCTTACTAATTTTGGAGAAAATCAGAACTTACGTTTGCACTACCAGGAAAAATCATGCGTCAGAAAAACTCACAAGCATTACAGTTTCTTTACCTTCCAATTCAGAACCGCCACAGGATTCATCCCAAGAAAAAACTTTAACCTATCCCAACGGGAAACCTGAAAAAAGCATTCACCGAATTCCACTTTTCTGAGTGAGTACTGTTACGCGCGTGCAATTCCACAATTAATGGAATTCCACATAAGTTCATGCAACGTGACTGCTTAGTCAGCGTCTGCATGAACTTACGAATTCGACGAATGTGGGAAAATTTTCATGAGAATGGAAATTTTCTCACAGACAATGTAAATGTCTTCAGATTGCATCATCAGCAGTCTGAAGTTTTTAAATAGTTCGGTCGCGCTAAAGCAAGCGCTTAGTTTTTTCAGTCTACGACACTTTACAACTCATTATTACGCGCTAATTAGATAATTAAATATTACAGTAGTGATTCTAAGTTAGTGATTCTAAGTGTAAATAAAAGGAATTGTGAATAAATATACAATAAATAAATTTTTTTTAATTTTTATCAAACACTTGCGCGTAATAAAAAATTGGTGGCAGCGGTGGGATAGCTAAATTAAATAGCTATCCAGCGATTCGAACAATACAGAAAAAAAAAACAAATATCAACATAAGAGTTTTGTGAAAGTTTTGTTAAAGAACAATCAAAGGATTTTGTGAAAGTTTTGTGAAAGAACAATCAAAGGATTTTGTGAAAGTTTTGTGAAAGAACACTCAAAGGATTCTGTGAAGTGAAAAAAAAAGGAGACATACTTCTCCTCAACGGGGGACAACGAGGGAAAATTAAAAACAAAAAATTTAATAAAGTTGTTTCTCTCTTAACGAGAACAACCAACGGTGGCCAGACAACTTATAGCCTGCGTGAAGTAGGTTGGCCCATCGAGGGAAAAGAAAAAAGGAAAGAAAACGTAGTTTCTCTCTTAACGAGAACTACCAACGGTGGCCAAACAACTTTTAGCCTGCATGAAGTAGGTTGGCCCATCGAGGGAAAAATAAAGGAAGGAAACCCAGCATCACTCTCTAAGTGAACCGATCCATCAAGAAAAGCTTCTGGAAGAGATCCAATAACAAGAACTTGAACGAAACAAGGAGGAATGGCAACGTAAGTCCTTATCTTTTTAATGCAAAAAAAAAAAATATATAGAAATATTTATTTTTGTGATAAATTTTTAAAAGAAAGAAAATCGTGATTATCGAAAATCCTTATTTTACACAAAACAAAACATTGTGTTATTTAATTTGTTTGAAATAAGCCCTTGGTAAGAAAAACAAAAGAATACCTTTACCAAGTATATAGGTAAATTTGTGTAAACGGAAAACCAATTACTTCACGTGAATGAGCGTGTATCGCGTGAAACAAGGATTTATCAAATCCAAATTGAAAGCCGAAGAAATTCTTACGCTTCCAAATTGTGAAAGCATAAAAATAAAACTTGGTGGCGAATACGTTGACTTCGCTACATTTCGCGAATATTTAGCCAAGTACCGTTTAGGCAAAAGAAATATTGTTACCAGCGAATCGTCTTCGGAAGACGAAGGAAACTTTGAGGGTAGAAATAGTACCTTAGAAGGACCAATAATCCAAAAGGAATTTGCTTCCGAAATCATGTCCACGAATAACAATCTCGGTTCAACTGCTTCGGCAACAAATGTTAAAATTCAAAGTAGAAGTAGTGAAAGTTTAAGTGGTGAAAGTGAAATCAGTGTGAGTTTTAGTGACTTAAAAAGTTTTATTCCGGTTTTTGAAGGGAAAGCTGAAGATGCTTTCAACTTCATGTATGCATGTGAAGAAGCGATGAGATTGGCAAAAGGTCCAGTCAAAATCATCCTCTTCAAATATATATGCATGCAATTGAAAGGAAATGCACAAACAATAATTCTCAATGAAGAATTTGATGACTGGAATGCATTGAAGGCTAAACTTAAACAAGTTTATGCTGAACCTCATTCAATGCTGCAGTTACAAAGAGAGTTATTCTCTTTCAAACAAAATACCCAGGAAACGGTGGTTCAATACCATCAAAGGTTATTAGGTCTTCATCGGAGGATACTGACTGCTCGATCAGACCAGTCTACAATGGGAGAAAACTTGTTTATCGAGGAACAAGTGCGGACAGTGTTTATTAATGGATTGAAGGACGCATTTACGATGTACGTGATAACACAAAAGCCTAGAACTCTGGAGGAAGCTAGTCGTTTAGCTCAGGAGGAGGAACAGCGGCTTGGACTCGTCAAAGTTTCAAGCAAAAAGGATTTTACGGATCGCAATACATTGCCACGAGTACATAAACTGCATTCAGACAAGAAATGTTTCAACTGTGGAAAAATGGGTCACATCAAACGAGATTGTAGAAGCAAAACAACAAATAAATCGGATGATGCTGGGAACAAGAATCCTAAAAGGACGAATAAAAAACCTCCGTTTACAACAAAAAATGAAAGCGGCTCTACTAAGCAAAACATCAATTACGAAAATAATAATTCAAATAACGAATACAGAATAAATTCACTTGATATAGAAGACAGTCCTTTTCTTTATCTTAGGTTAGAAAATAAGTATTTAAAATTCCTTATTGACACGGGGAGTTCACTGAACTTAATTGCGGCAAAGTACGTTTTTGAAAGGGATGTTGATAAATCGAAGGGCATAAAGTATCGCTGTATAAACGCAATAGACGGCAATACTTTTGGGCTTTCACAACTTTCTCTGTTTTATGGTAGCGAAAAATATGAAATACCATTTCAGGTGGCAACAAATCGAATCTTCGATAAATTCGACGGAATATTGGGTTCTCCATTTTTAGTTGAGCAAAGAGCTGTACTCAACTTGAGAGACCAAACATTGGTGATTGGGCATAACCAATTACGGCTATCGAGGAAAACATTTGTTGCTAGGCCACGTACTGAAACGATGTATTATTTACACGTTGACGAAGACCCAGGGGAAAACCTTTTGGTTATGGGAATTCACAAGGGTCAACTAAAAATTCCAGATTCACTAGTTGAAGTGAATGTAAATAGAGAAATTCCTGTAATCATATTAAATGAAGGTGAACAGGAATTAAAAATGAGTTCTGAAGAAATATGTATATGTAAAATTTCTACGGAAGAGCTTAAGGAAAAATCTACTGAGATATGTATCAGAGATGATCATATGAATCAGGAAGAAAAAGACAGTATTTGGGAAATAATAGCCAACTATAAATGTCTATTCAGAGATATTGATCCGAATCATCTCACACAAGCAGCAGAGCACTCCATAGACACTGTTTCCGGTATAAAACCTATCTACACGAAAATATATAGATTTCCTAAGATTCACGAAGAAGAAGTAAAAACTCAGGTCGATAAACTTTTGGAAAATGGAACTATAAAAGAAAGTAATAGTCCATGGAATTCTCCTCTTTGGGTAGTTCCAAAGAAAGTTGACGCAAGTGGTAAGATGAAATGGCGTATAGTCATAGACTACCGCAAGCTTAACGATGTCACGATAACGGACAATTATCCATTACCTAATATTTCAGAAATATTAGACCAATTGGGGAAAGCGTAATATTTCTCAACAATAGACCTAACCAGTGGATTTCACCAAATACCAGTAAAACGCGAGGATCAATGCAAAACTGCATTTAGCACTCCCTACGGACACTACGAGTATACACGTATGCCATTCGGTCTGAAAAATGCGCCGGTATGTTTTCAACGAATGATGAATACTGTGCTTTCGGGATTACAAGGATCAAAGTGTTTCGTTTACCTAGATGATATCGTCATCTATGGTGAATCTCTCAAGGATCATAACGAAAAGTTAAAACTAGTATTTGAACGTCTTAAATTGAATAACCTTAGAATTCAACCCGACAAGTGTGAGTTTTTACGCAAGGAAGTAGCGTAGCTGGGGCACATAATCTCTGACAATGGTGTCAGCATGGACCCTAAAAAGCTTGAGGCAATTGATAAACTGAAAGCACCTCAAAATCAGAAGGAAATAAAATCATTTTTGGGATTAACTGGCTATTATCGCAGATTTGTGCATAATTATGCAAAAACTGTGGAACCCTTGAATAAATTACTTCGGAAAGATACTGAATTCATTTGGTCCAAAGAGTGTCAATTAGCCTTTGAAAATATTAAAGAAATTTTAAAAGAAAATGTTACTCTGATGTATTCTGATTTCAATAAAATGTTTATACTTACTACGGATGCAAGCAACAACGGAATAGGAGCAGTTCTATCGCAAGAAAATGATTCGGGCAACGAAAGGCCAATCATGTTTCTTAGTAGGACATTAAATAGTGCAGAGCGAAATTATTCGACTACAGAGAAAGAATGTCTCGCCATAGTATGGTCTATAAAACAATGTAGACCATATCTTTATGGGAATCAGTTCATTATCCGTACAGATCACCGACCTCTACTGTGGCTTTTTAACGTAAAAGACCCAGGTAGCAGGCTTGTACGCTGGCGCCTTAAACTTGAGGAATACCAGTACAAAATGGAATATAAGTCTGGAAAGGATAATAAAGTTGCTGATGAGCTTAGCAGGAACCTGCCTGTAAATGCAATAGTTCCAACTGGAACTGGGAATTATCACGAAATGGACGGTGACCACGATAATGATGTATCAGAAGATCTTCTAGGATACAAACATTCTGAAATAATAAAGGATTATACTATTAATAAGCATGGAGATTTAATTTGTAAAAATGGGAATAAAATAACAAGGCACTCCAAAAGCGGTAAAATTCAAGAAATAAACCTTGATGAATTAGACAATCCAACTCAAGGAGATGAAATCGAGGACGATATTCAAGACATAGAGGGGGAGGGAAGAGATAACGAAAAAAACTATGAAGCCAACGATAAGGATCCAAATGATGAAATTATCGAGATAATCGACCCAGAAAAGAAGTTAAAATTAATCGAAAAATGGCACAAAGGAATTATCGGAGGCCATAGAGGTGTTAACAATCTTGAGGAATTTTCACGAAGAAGCTATCATTGGAAAGGTATGAGAAAAGATATAAGAAACTATGTCAAAAGTTGTGACCAATGTCAAAGACAGAAAATCATCCGAAGAAATCTCAAAACTTCAATGACAATTGAAAAGTTGAAAGAACAACCTTTCGATCGAATATCAATGGACGTTGTATCTTTCAAATGGAAAGATAATAAAGATTTTAAAGCATTAACAATACAAGATAATTTATCGAAATATTTGAAGTTTATCCACATAAAACGAGAAGAAAGCAAACATATTGCTAACGCTATTATCAACGAATGGATTTCATACTTTGGCATTCCTAAGGAAATCCTATCAGATAATAGTAGCGTCCTTACAGGGAAAATTGTCACCGAGCTATGTAAAAAGCTTGGAATAGAAATGATCCCAATCAGCTCCAGACATCCACAATCAAATGGTTCTGTAGAAAGGTCACATGCAAGACTGAAGGAGTTTTTGCGTAGTGTTATCAACGAAACTGACTTTGGACCACAGGAAACACTAGGCATGGCAAGTTTATGTTTCAATCAGTGTGTTAGTCAAGGAACTGGTATATCCGCAGAGGAGTTGCTATTCGGAAGAAAAACCTTGCCAATCGATCAGATCAAAATAGAAGAAAGGAACGAATCATCTATGTCGATGCTTGATAAACGGATGGATGCACTAAAGAAGATAAGAGAACAAGCTGTTGAGTTTAATTGGAATATCAAGAAAAAAGCTAAAGAAAGGTATGACAATACGTTGGATAAAAGAGGAAATATTTATAATTATAACGTAGGTGACGAAGTTTTGATCCGTCAAAAGAAATCTAAAGATATTATGAACCAATGGGTTGGTCCTTTTAAAGTTTTACAAGTCTCTAAGAAATCTCTACAAATAAATAATAGGTTAAAAAGTTGGTTTAACGTTTGTGACGTAAAACTATATATTCCAGGAATAAATGGGCAATCATCCTCATCGCAGGACTTGGATCAATAGCCTTAGGAGATGTAACTGTTAAGGAAGTACGTTATCCAGGCGTATATTTTAATTATATTTCGGACATCAAATTTGCAAACGGACAAATCCATTTAATTAAGGTTATAGATCTAACGGAACTAGAAGTTAAGATAGACACTATAAGAAAGTTGACAAACAACATTAATGACATTTGTGTTAATAGCCTTTCAGCGTGTAAAAATTTGAAATTGAATGGGGAACTGCAAGCTAAACGTTTGAACCATAATTTAAATACTGTTTATGGGTTGCTAGGATTTTCACCTAATATACGGCTACGTAGAGGAATAGCTAATTGGGTAGGAAGTTCTCTGAAAGTTCTCTTTGGTACGATGGATTCCAACGACTTTGATCAATTCAAAGCCGCTGTCGATTCCATCGAGAAAAACGAATTTAACATAAGTAAAGGGATGATTAAAAATACCTATCTTATGAATGAGATAAACAGACAATCAAAAAATATATCCACAGAGCAAAGCTCAATTCGATTAAAGATTGACGAAATTGTCGACGAACTTAGAAGAATAAATAATGTTACGAATGAGCAGGAAAAGGAACTATCTTTGCAAATTTATTATGAAGAATTGTATTCAAAAATCAATCATAAAGTCGAAGTAATTGATTTAGAGATCGAAATACTTCGCGACAGTTTACTCTTTATTCAATCAGGAATCTTACACCCTTATATCCTTGAACCTTCTCAACTGATTGAAGAATTAAGTAAAGTGAAACAAATTGAGGTATTGGCTGTAACACCAATAATATCGAATTACCGGGAATTGGCTAAAGATTTGCAATTAACCGCGTTCGTTAAGGAAAAAAATATATACGTAAGAATTTCGCTCGACAAAGTAATCAACGAAGATTTCGAACAATATGAAGTTATTGGGTTTCCGTACACAAATAAAAATTCTGTAATTCAGATAAATGGTCTAAAGAAATATTTGATTATTAGTAAAAACAAAGAATTGTATGTGTCATTTGACGAAATTGATTGTAAAAGTATAAGCAACTATAGAATTTGTAGGCCATTACCACTTAAAAGTGTGTATTCAAATTCATGTATTATAAATTTATTTTTCAAGCAAACAGATAAAGGATGTGAATTTAGAAATATTAACTCAGAAATAGATATTTTGCATAGGATAAGTAACCTGAAACTACTAACTGTAAATTCACTAGAAACAAGCTTTGAATGTCGATGCAATCAAACTAAAACTTTGAAAATCTCAGGAATTAATATTCTAACTTTAACTAATGATTGTACTATTCATAGCGTAGCACACGATTACTTCCCCATTAAGATTGGTAAAGAAATTGTAATTAAAAAGGATAAATTAATAGAAATTGAGGATTGTTGCAATAATTTTAATTTAACTGAAATAAAACAAAACGAATTGCGTATAACCAAGTTTACTAGCAACAATATACATGACCTAAAGGATCTAACTTCAGAGACCATTGAACAAGCTACTTTTTGGGATAAAGCCATTCAACCAATTCTTAAAATTGTGAGAGAAAGTTCAATTATTTCCACTGTAATTGCAATACTTATCCTTCTTGTGATAGGATTTTCAATTTATAAATGCGCTAATGGCAATTTATGCGTAATCTTTTTTAAGGAATGTTTCAATCGAAAAAACAAAATTAACCTTGGTAAAAATACTATAGCTTTCAGGAATAAAAAAGATGATGAAAAAATTACAATTTTTGAAGATCCTAGTATCAAATCAGAAAGTGAAAGTAAAAGATTAAGATCAAGATATTTGTGAAAGGTTGAGGACAACCTTATACATAGGGGGAAGGTGTTACGCGCGTGCAATTCCACAATTAATGGAATTCCACATAAGTTCATGCAACGTGACTGCTTACTCAGCGTCTGCATGAACTTACGAATTTGACGAATGTGGGAAAATTTTCATGAGAATGGAAATTTTCTCACAGACAATGTAAATGTCTTCAGATTGCATCATTAGCAGTCTGAAGTTTTTAAATAGTTCGGTCGCGCTAAAGCAAGCGCTTATTTTTTTCAGTCTACGACACTTTACAACTCATTATTACGCGCTAATTAGATAATTAAATATTACAGTAGTGATTCTAAGTTAGTGATTCTAAGTGTAAATAAAAGGAATTGTGAATAAATATACAATAAAAAAATTTTTTTTAATTTTTATCAAACACTTGCGCGTAATAGTACACCCGAAATTTAAGATGGGAGGACTTAACACCACTAGCTCCAACTTTCCCACATTCATCTCGTCACCTGATTCTCCAGCAACATATTCAAAACACCCTGACATGACACCTGTCTGGGAACTAGACAATCGTCAGCACCACGCGGGTCCGATAGCTGTCTGGGAATCTGCCGATCACGTTCCGCGAACATCAGCAAAGCGAGGCGACATTAGTTTCTAAGTAATAAATTGTAGTGAGTTGTTAACTTGTCCTCAAATAGGTAACAATAAAATTTATTTCTTTAATAAGAAAACCAAAGGAGTTTTCTTAACTTACCCGATGACACGATTTGATTCTGGGGAGAAGTTTTCTGCAACGCGATGAGTGCAACGTTAAAATAAACTGCCCGATAGGTACTGTCGAAATAAGTGTAGTTAGCAGAAGCGATCAGGTACGCCAAAATCGTATGGAAGTTCTTAACATAAATGAATTTAATGATTTTCGAATACACAACACAATTCTTTGAACTAGTTTTATCAGGAACGCCTTCGTAAGCTGATTATCGAACAAAATCATGCTAAACGGCCTGACAAACCAATTATTGAGCACGTAATGAAGATAGAGGTCACGTCAGGCAAGCCCATCTTCTGCTCTCCAAAGCGACAGTCGGTTGAAGAGAAGCCGGCAACTGACATCTTACAAGAACTATTAAATAAAGGAATCATATAAGAAAGTTCGTCACCAGACTGTAGTCGTACTGTATTGGTGGAAAAGACGCATACCCCCTAACGTTGATTGAGTGTATCTTAAGTCGGTTACCTAAAACGCACTTTATTACCAGGGAATACCTCAAACACGCCTTCTACGCCCTTTGAATTCTAGTTTGAAGGAGAAGACCGCGTTCACAGTCCTAGGTCGCCCATTGTACCAATTTCTGACCATGCGTTTTTGCCTGTGTAATGCACCATAGACTATGACTCGCCTTATGGATAAAGTTATACCACCGCGTCTAAGTCAACAAGTCTTCGTATATCTAGATGACTTATTACTAATATCGAAAATCTTGACGAGCATATCGTCCTGCTTCAGGAAGTGGCTTTGCATATCTGGAAGGCAGGATTAACTATCAATATCCAGAAGAAACAGTTCGTCATGACGGAGGTTGTGCTTGGGTCACATCATAGGTCACGATAACATCAAAACGGACGCCTTTCTTGTGCCTAAAACCACCAAGCAGTTGCGCCGATTCCTAGCTTTGTGCGGTTGGTATCAACGATTCGTACGTAATTATGCGACCATCACCACGCATTTGACAAACAAGCTGCGTAAAGGACGGAAGTTAATCTGGGAAATGCCCGGCTTGCGTACCTTGGAAGAGCTACTGAAGAGCCTGACAACAGCTCCCGTACCACATAGCCCAGAGTTTAACAAACCGTTCTCAATTCATTGTGATGCAAGTCAACTTAGAGTGGGAGGAATCTTAGTTCAGGTTACAGAGGGCGTCGAGGAATTGCCTATAGCCTTCATGCCACACAAGTCAAACCCAGCCAAGCGGAACGACACTGTTTCTGAGCAGGAATGTATGGCCGCGGTATTGGCGGTGAAGCGTTTTCATGTATGTATCGAGGGACACCCTTTTGAAATCGTTTACGGATTATGCGTCTCTGAAGTGGCTGATGAGCCAGACTGACCTTCATGGCCACTTGGAAAGATGGGCCTTGAAATCGCAGGCATTCAACTTTAGGATTCAACACTGGCAAGGAAGCTAACATGTGGTACTTAGGGAATTCAATCCCGGGATCCCGAATCCGAGGACCCTGACCATTTTACAGGCTTGAAAATATTGGGATTTTATTTAGTTAATCCCGAGATTCACGGGATTAATTAATCATTTTTGAACTTTTTGCAAATACGCTGCTTGAAATGGGCTCCCCCGCTTTCACCTACAATTTGTCCACTCTTTTGTTATTGTTTGTTTAACTTGTTTAGTTTTTCCCAGTCAATTCAATTAATTTTTGAACGCGGTGACGATCAGGCAAAGTCCACGCTGTCCAAATAGAATCGACTAGCTTATGTGTTGCCTGACAATTGAGCAGATTAAGTGGAAAAGTACAAAAAAGAAAAGTGGAAAAGTACAAAAAGGAAGTTTCTTTTAAACGTTAACATTGTTATTGGTAGGAATTTTTTTCAAATACGATTTCGTCCGCTCTTTTGCATTTCCCGTTTATTTTCCCAGTCGATTCGAATAGTTTTTGAGTGCAGTGATAATCGGATAGATTCACGCTTTACAAAAAAAGTTTTTTTTTTTAAACATTAACATTATTGTTCGTAGAAGTTCTTTCATTAGAATAGTTAGAGTGAAACAAATAAACGTTGATTTTTTTCTTTTTACTTTAAAGCTTTTGGTTTTTAAATGCAAATGAAATACATTTGTTTGTTTCTAGATAGCATAAAGGGAGTAGCATGTCCACAAAAAATTTCTATATTGAGCATAAAAAAGATAGCGATGCTTGTTCTATATGGAGTCATTTTTTGATTGCCAAAGAGGGAAATACAGCGCAATGTAAGCGTTGCCTAGCAGTTTTGAAAACACTTGGAGGATCTACCAAAGGATTGCGTATCCATCTCCAACCGAAACATTCATTGACACTAAGCTCGACAATATCTGTAATGAATCTTGTGACGCCGCTGGCGACTCACTAACACACCTTGCCACCAAGTGGCTTGGCATCTCATGTCGGTTGTGACGGTTGCACATCCCACGTCAATTTTGTCGTGGGATGTCAAAAGGAAAAATTGACAGCCACATGGCGGCAGTGTGGTTGTGAGTCGCGCGGTTGCTATTTACGCATATCGCTAAAATCGGTGAACTTAAGTTACGCAGCCGATTTTGTTAAGCAGCTACTCCAGAAGCGGAAGTTTGTATGCGGACACAAGTCGCCATCGTCGCAAGCTGGATGTATGTGGAAGCAGTGGCCGCCACCCAGGAGGATGTCCCGGTGAAATTAGATGTTGACGAGATTGGAAACGAGAAGCCAGATGGAAACTCATCAGCGTCGGTGAATGCAAATCAAGAAAATACAATTCCAACCAATCAGAATAGTAGTGGTGGCGAAAACACTGAAATCGAGGATGCGCGGGAAAAGCGCACAAATTGCAGAAAAATCGGTAAAGATAAACTCCTTGAGAATCCTCTGCTGCCAATATCAATAGCCGAGCCCCATATTACAATTATGGAAACGGAAGAAGTGAAGTAAATAAGCGACACGATAGATTTCCCACTTTGTGGTCAGTTGGTGCTCCTTCCTCTACTCTAACCTCAAACTTACTTTCAATCTATTAAGATAAAGCCTAAGCTGTATTGTGCATTTATCTTTGTGAGAATGAGGTTGAAAGAAGTCATTCATTACAAGGAAACTGAATTCCAATTTTCTCGCAAAATATTACAACAAAAGCACATTTAGCACAAAATCCCAAATTGAAAGCACAATAAGTTATTTAATAAAAGTAATTGAAATAAATTTCAACAAGAGACGTTTCATAGTATATGCTATTATATCAGCGAAATAATCTTGGGAGGAATAGGATCACTAATGTCATTTCTGTCGCATTTATTAACAGTAAAACTTACAAAGCTTTGTTCCGCTCGGCTAATTTCTCTGAATGAGCGTCGTCAGTAATTTTTATTTATCTGCTTGTGCTTCCGACTGTTACATTGGTAACAAAGCATATCCTAAGGTTCTAGTTAGCAATTCAATTCTCACAATATCAAAACAATAGTTTCAATTCAGGAATTTGGAGTCTAATTTTTCTAAGTATATTGTAAAAATTAGTCTGGCTCTAAAATAAAATATATTACGCTCCTAAATTTTCCTGCTAATGTTTATCCTATAGATAAGTTAAGCAATAAAATATAGGTTTTACAATTCAAAAGTTGTTCTACAGCATTTTATTCATTTAATCAAAAAATGCCCTTTTCTGGAGTCGTATATACGTATAAAGTCGCACGAATGTGCTTAAGAACAATTTACTTAGTTTTTCTGTACTTAAAAGGTTACCGAAAAACACGACTTTCCTTTCCAGTAGTTCTGCTTTTCAGCGGGAAATGAGGTGCAGGGTAAGTATGCCGTCGCGAGGGTACGGTTTGAGAAAATCCGCTGAAGTCGGTTTCGCGGTGCGCGGTACGCGGTACCTTTGTTGTTTTGCCGTTCTATTAGAGTAGCTTTCGTCGGGATGAGTTAACGTAGTATACTTTTCGGTACCGCGTCGGAAATTCGGGAACGCGAAATAAAAATTAGGTTTTGTACTTTTGACGGTTAATGACGAAATACGGAGTAACGTAGAATAGGTTTCCTCTCCGTATGGTTTTGTTTTTGTAACGCGTTTGAAAACGGGCGTGTACAGGTGGCTGAATATTGTAAATGAGCGTAACCCATTCGGAGACCCGCGACCGAAATCCTCTCCGATCTAGCTGGCCGACAAGCAGCCACCGCGTGAATGGGTTACGGTGCACGGATTGGTTGACCGGTTGGTACCATCCGTTGGCACTACTCAGACTTAACGTCTAGAACCGATGGGAGGTCGGTTCCGCGTTCGCACGAAATTTTAAAATCATTACATATCGTCTGCATCAAATGCTCATAACGTCGAAGAACCACCCTTGAAACGAAAAAGCAATTCGATCGTGTTTTAGCTCGGATGACTGCTTCATCCGGCTTTCCTATGAGTGCATTTGTGACGTCAAATGATTTAAGGACTTTGATCCTATCAAAAGGGTATTCAGATTTACCAAGATCTGTCACAACAATCCGCAATCGCGTGGTGAATTACAGCCATAAAATTAAAGCGCAAATTAAAGCTGAATTATTTACATAAAAAAATGAAAGAGAAAGATTCAGTTTAAGCTTTGACGAATGATCTTCGAATTTAAACAAGAAATACATGAATATAGACATTCGTTCATGTAATACAACCTGGAATTTAGTACTGTTTCGCATAAATGGATCATTAACATCTGAGGCATCTGTGCGAATATTAAAGGAGCGCCTTTCTAAGCTACACATTTCTCTTGATTCTGATATTCATGCTAAAGATTGGAAAACTTGTGAAAGCAGAGCACCAAGTGTGCCATGTACATGGGATTCATTTAACCGTTTGCGATTAGTTGTACAAAAATATAGACGATTCAATTATGAGCCAATCTTTGATCTTGGATTAAGATAATGATGACGAAGATCTTAGATTAGGTTTAATCATCGCATCAATCCACTTTCGAGATTTGACTAACGATCGCAATATTAAAAACGTGGTTAAAAAAGTTCGTGGAGCAGCTGTTCTGTTCAAAAGATCACCTATGAAGAATGATACAATTCTTCAAAAGTATGTACAGCAGGAACATAGAAAAGAGCTAATCTTGTTGCTTGACTATAGGACGAGATGGAACGCCTCTTCACAATGCTTGAACGCTTTGTTCTTATAAATAATAGCGTTCAAAAAGCTCTTATAGACCTGAATAATCCAGAGATATTCGATGAATCTGATTTAGATATCATAAATAAAATAATCAATGTCTTGGTGCCAGTTAAGCTATCCGTAGAAGCATTTTGTCGTTCTGACGCAAATTTGCGCATGGCTGATGCAACTTTAAAGTTTCTTTTTAAACAGTTGAGTGGCAATGAGTCAATTACGGCGACTAGATTGAAATTACATTTGTTAAAACGCTAACAACATTGCCGACGTAATGAATTAAGTGTTGTGTTAAATTATTTACAAAATCCTCACAATGAGAGTAGTTATTTAGATGTCGATGCAAAAGATTTATTTTCATGTCAAAGCAAAAGTCCAAATTGAATAACAGATAATTTCATTATTTGAAAGGTTGAATACCACTTTTTGTGTAAGTAGTGAAGAAAATTATCCTAATACGCCAATGGAATCGAGCTCTTGCAGTACGGCGACTTTAACATTATAACATAAGCTTCAGCTGGAAATCAACAATAGTATGAAAACATTAACTCTTGTGGGTATCAAAGAAACAGACTTTTCAAAATTGATCAAGCAAGAAATGGCTTTTTTTGAAGCAACTAAAACTCTAGGTCACAATTTGGAACAAATTTATAAATATTTGTTGACAATAACTCCGATTTCCATCGAGGCGGAACGCGCTTTCTCAGCGTCTGCTTATTTGTGCAACAAATTGAGATCTAGGCTTGGGGACGAAACATTGGATGCGTTAGTCTTTTTAAGATTTTATTTCCGCAAAGCAAATAAGATGTACTATAAAACGTTAATACTTTAAATTTACCTCATTAATTTAATAATATTAATCGTGATATTTGGAACAGCTTTTTGGAGAAATGTGTCTCCCATGTATTTGGAGTACCGGAGTATGTCGTCTCCGACAATGGAGTCCAGTTCACATCTATTAAATTTCGTGAATTGATAGATAAGTATGGCATTACACACCAGCGTACCGTAGTCTATTCTCCCCAAGCCAATGCTTCCGGGCAGCTAAATTGTATGCTCCTAGCCGCTAAACGAGCCTATATCAATCCGAATCAGAAGGATTGGAACCGTAGGATTTCTGCTATCACCTGTGTTTTGCGTTCTTCATACCACACCGCCACAGGAATCTCGTCTTACTTTACCGTGTTCGACCAGTAGATGATTTGTCACGTTAAATCGTACTGATTGTTGCGACAGTTAAATTGCTTGGGAGACCCAGTAGTGGTTCTTGAGCTTCACGAGAAACTCCGAGTATTACGAGAACAACTGCGAGATAAGATTGAAGATAGCAGGCGTGCCAGGGAGGAGCACTGCAACCTGCGATTTCGCCCTTCTGGTTTCAATGCAGGCGATGAGATATATGGACAAAGCGACGCGGCTCAGCAAGTAATATAATCTATTACTAACCTTAAGCAAATTATGTAAACAAACCATCTAAGATTATCAAATTTACTAAATAAATTTTCTTCCATGTTTAAACAAATGATAAGCATTTACTGTAGCCTTAATCTTAAGATAAGTCAAAGTACAGACAAGCGTTTACATGATCACTCATCTTGAGATAAACCAAAATACAAATAAGCATTAACATTAACACTCATCTTAAGATGGGCAATACAGTACAGATAAGCATTCAAACTGATATTAATCTTAAACTATATATAAGGACTCAATTAACAGACAGTGTGTAGTCTTTCGTTTTGTCTTCAATAAATATAGTCAGTGTTGAATTCTAAGTTTGCCTTGCCTTGCATATTCTATTGCAACAATGTTTGCTGCGCGTCGCAAGTTGCCATGAACCCGATATGAGCATTTCATTGCCCGTATCGACATCATGGCCACCCATCATGTATGCAACGTCCACATGTGCATACATTGCATGGTATCATTTGGAATTTGCGAATATGGCAAATTGCAAATGATGCTATGATCGTATCGCGCTGTGGCTGCATACGATGAGTGCACATGTACGCACGGTCAGCTCAAATCGTGGGAGCGTCTGTGCTTGCGTGTGCACTTTTTGCATGAATGAATGGATGCGATGCGCAGCAATTATATTGCAATTTTGGTTTTACGTTAGAGTGATAATTTTGGGCGGTCAGTCGTTTGTTGTAGGTTGAAATAAGTTGACATGAGTTTTGGCCGCGTGTTGATGCAAATTTAATCAAACTAAATTGTATCGAAATCTTGTATCATTTTTTAAAATTAGAAACGAATGTTTAGATTTTGCCTTTTTGTGTACGCGAATCTCGTAGAGTGAAGGTGTATTCAAGGAGCGTGTTATAATTGTGAAATTTAAATAAATTAATGAACAATATTTTTCCAACGAAAGTCAAGGTGTTCAAATTTCATTACAATTGCCGGGAAAAAGGAGTTCCGACACAAAACAGTCACGGTTGTTGTGGTTCATTTTTTGAGACAATAAAATAACCACAACGTTTTTAGCACTAAAATGCCAAATTGGATAAGAAATTTGTAAAATTTCGGGTTTTTCAGGTGTTAGTTCCAACATATTATCTCATCTCAGACATGTCCGGAAAAGAACTGGAGTCTGCTATGCAAACGACTAACGACGTTCAAGCAGGGCATCTTCAAAAAACTCTATTTTTGAATGTCATCCGATTCCATCGCAACCACGACGCCATCGCTCACCACAACGCGATTTTTGTCCTGTCACCACAGTAAAACCACCAGCAGCGACACAACATACCTTGAGATAACTATTCATTAGCTCACCATACGCTCAGGATGGCTGACCTTCAACAAGGAACTCAAACCACCTGTTCTTCAGTCTCTCCACGCCAGTCTGCCATCGTTGACACTGCCCTGTAATAAACTTCGATATTTCGGAGCGATATTTGACAGAAATCTGTCATTCCTACACAATTTTCCAGCCAGCTGACAAGGTTTGATGAAAGATCTCTCTCACTGAACTACCACTCATCGAGCGAGTGAAATATGGGGAAATTGACGAGTTTCTCCTCCCCACGCGGCCTGGTTGGTAGTCCGCAAGCAGTGCGTGCAGTCGTTTGTGAATTTTTTGTGCGTTGGCGAGGTGGCCATCGGTGCAATCAAATCGTGCGGGGAATAGAGGGTAGCATGGGATAGGACGTGAGTGGCTGCCCGGAGCAGCCATTGCAGGCAACAGTGCTCGCAATCGATCGCGAAGACATGAAAGGAATTCCGCTTGTCGCGGTGCGAATTTGTGCGGCCAACAAATCGGCAGCAGCAATTCAACATTGAGAGCAAACCGTGTTCTGCCCGGTACGAAATCAATAAGATTTACCATTTCATATAATTTAATAAAACATTCCATTCAAGACAAAGAGCCTCGAAAACCTAGAAAAATGCATTGAAGCATTCTATACAATTTATTGAACTCTATTTTGTTTGCATGTTCATTTTTCATAAGTGAGCACTTTGCGTTTCATTGAACATGAAGTCATTGAAGCAACTGAAAATGCGTGAAATGTATTTATGCGACAATAAACATATTTTGCCTGTTTATTGAACTCTGTTCGAGCAGTTCTAATTCGATTGTAAATTTGATGATTAAGATGTATTGGGTTATAAATAGGAAAAATATGGAAATAAAGGGTCTTTTCAGCCATCAGTAGCAAAAACCACGGTGTGTTTTATTTGTTCTCACAGTTTGGGCGTTCAGATTTACAATACCCAACATTTTTGGTCCGTCGAGCCGGATAGCAGATTGAATATTTGTAGATCCGGATAAGATACTATTGGATATCAGCAGCAGATAGTCGTGAAGAGAGGTGATTTGGGCCTCGTTTATAGAGGATGAAATCTGTTCTTAGCGCAGCCAGCACTCATCATCCCCACCGTTTACAGCTTTATACAAGTTGGTGCAGACGAGTATTTCGGTTCCCTTATTACAAAAATACGAAAGTAATCAACGCCAGTGCTGAATTATATCCAACTATTTTGAGGCGAGGTTGCAACGGCTGCAGGAACTATGGACAGCATGTCAGGAGCAGCATACTCTTATGCTCGACGAGACGACGAACAATTCTGATTTTGAGACCAGCGACAACCACTATTTGGACCTGCTAGGGGCATTCAAAGGTGGCATCAGGCAGCATAAAGATGGATCGAGCACTTTCAATAGTGAGCCTGCTGCATTGAGAGCTAAAAAGGTTCAGCTTGAGCGATTAGCAATTCCCAAGTTCGACGGGAGTTACAGGCAATGGCCGATGTTCATCGATTTGTTCACCTCGATGGTGCATAATAACGAGTCATTATCTTTGGTAGAGAAGATGCAGTATTAAAAGACTCACCTGACTGGAGAGACGACACGTGTCATCCAGCATATCGAATATGAACAGCATTGGTGTACACACCAATATGAACAGCATTGGTGTACACACTGTGCATTGGGACATATTGATAATTTATTCGGTCGCACAAAGACTTGACCATGAAACACGAAGATTATGGAAAACATCTATTAGAGCATCGTCAGAGATACCCACTCTAACAACGTTCATAGGGTTCCTAACAAGTCGCTTCAGGACATTAGAAGCATTGAATGGTCCTAAGAAACCCCAAAAGGTGGATGCACTTACTGTTCGTAACTACCAACTTGCAGCATTTGCAGCAAAAGTCATGAAGTTGGAGCAGCGGCAAGAGGCTGTGAAATGGCATAAACTATGTTTCAACTGCTTGAGGAAAAGACATGTCATCAATAAATGTCCATCTAGCTCCAGATTTCGTACATGCTCAAAACAGCACCATACATTGCTCCACGACAGCAATACAAAAAAGTCCATGATATTATCTACCGACGCGAAGCCATTTATATCGACAACGAATTCACTTTTGTCTGGAGAAAATCATCTTTGCCAGCTAGTGCTATTGGCCACAGCCCGAATCAAGGTTGAACCGCTTCATCGGAGTTGGTGACATTGAGACCACTTGTTGGTTCTGGTTCACAGCGGTCCTTTATTACGGAATCAGCTGCTCGATTGCTTGGACTGAAGCGCGAATATGCTAAAGTTAAGATTTGTGGTCTGGGAGTAAACCCAATGGTTCAAACAAAGGTGAGCGTGCTGCTGAATATCAACCCAAGATTTGGAGACAATGTGTTAGCTGTGTCAGCTTTGGTGATACCTAATATCACTAATCTATTTCCTTCAATAGTCACTTAAGTGAAGCTTCCAAAGACTTAGCGGACCCGTCATGTGGGACACCATCACGTATTGATGTTTTGCTTGGTGCGGACGTTTATAATTCTGTAGTTCTTCCGGGATTTAAGAAAGGATCTCTTTACGCTGTCAATACTATATTCGGATGGATTCTACTTGGGCCGACAACCATGGCATCGACGTCAAATTTTTTGGCACGATTCATATCATTAGTCGGTACTGAAGAAGAAACAGACCAACTGGTTAAACGTTTCTAAGAACAGAACCACCAGTTAGCCCTATCCTAAAGCCCGAAGAAACTGCTGCTGTGGAATGGTACCAGAAAACACCCAGACGGGATGGCTCTGGAAGATACATTATAAGGCTTCCATTCAAGGAGAGCGTTGAACCTGCAAAAACGCTACGCGATTCTCAACGAGACGCACATACTAGATTTTCACAGCTAGAAAGAAAACTAGCTAATGACGACAAGCTACGGAAGGAGTAGATAGATTTCATGGAAGAATACTACCATGTGCCCTAACATGGTAGAAGTACCTGCTCAAGAGAAATACTCGAAGTACAATTATTATTTGCCGCATCACACTGTGTTTAAGGCGGAGAGCACGACTACGAAACTGAGAGTAGTCTTCAACGCGTCTGCAAAAACGCCATCAGGTAAATCACTCATTGACACACTCTTAACTGAGCCAAGCTACCAAAATAACATCATTCATATACTCATGAAGTGGAATATGTGGTAGCAGCTGACATCGAAAAGATGTACAGACAGATAGTCATAGACCAACGAGATCAAGATTATCAGCGAGTTCTCTGGCGAAGTCATCCTTCACATCCAATGAAGCACTACAAATGGACAACGGTTACGTATGGAACAGCTAGTGCTCCATTTTTGGCTATGCGGAAGTTACATCAACTCACTAATGACGAGAAGTTATTCCATCTGTAGTAATCTAGGAGCTATGGCTCTAAAAGCAGCGCTGACACAGGTACACAGCACGAACGCAATTTAACAAGGATTGAGTCGATTCAGTCACCTTCCCCATCGCAACGCTCGTTTTTTTTTTCTTTCTCTCTCGCAGGAAAAATAAGTGGAGAAATTTCTTTTGTACTTAACACCCGGGAAACAAAATTCTAAAAATGTTAAAAAAAATTTCTAATGTGTAGTATCTTATTACAATATCTTTTGAAGATAATTTAACGAATTGCGGTGTAACGCGGTATACAAATGCTTAGAACGAAACGGTTAACCCTTTTAATTATATGAACGCTAAAATCATTGGATCATTTAATCTTTTAAATTATATGAATGCTAAAATCATTGTATCATATAACCGTTTAAATTATATGAACGCTAAAATCATTGTATCAGTTAATCCTTTAAATTATATGAACGATAAAATCATTGTATCATTTAAACCCCACAAAATTTGTCAAATTTTACCCATTCCAACCATAATATTAATTAAAAATTGTTTTGTTTGTCGGTAATTAACGCGTGCCTGTCTTATTCTTTCGATTTATTTCCCTCTTCATTACTCCTAATAATTATAAACATAAATTGCTTTCAATTGATAATTTAAGGGACGACTTAAAATTTTAAAAAGAAACCGAAACGAGTGTGCATTATCACCACCGCATGTTCACCCATAGATGGCATTATTCAACGAAACTTTTGCTGTTTCGTTGCTCGTCGGCTCGGCCCCGCCATGTTAGTTCGGAGTTGCACAAGATCCTCGTGAGAGGAAGGCGAGTGGTTAATAAAAAATACGCGTGGTGGCCATTTTAGTGTAGTGAACATAGTACAGTAGTGGAGGAAACCTATTAAAACCACAACAAAATCGTGGTGGATGGTTGTTGGCAGATAGTTAACTCCTACCATCCTGTTGATACACAGCGAAAAAACTTCACAGGAAAAAAAAAAAAAGAAAAAAAAAAAAAAAACGATAGCAGCTGGCAATATCGCCATGAGCCATCAGCATTAGGCCACCACGTGATGTGCAACAGGTGGTTGGAAGGCCGATGTGAAGTTTTTTCATTGGAAGGAGTGGCACATGTTGATTGGGAAACGGCGGGACCCTACTTCCTGTTTCTGGGAAAACACACCGTTTGGATGCAAAAAGGCGCATTGTGTATTCAAACATAGTTCAACGAAGAGTGATAAATCACCTGAAAAGTTAGATCCAGAAGAATTAGTCAAATCACTCAATCCATATAGTGACCAACGGATTGCATATAAAAGGAGCTGATAACTTATCTAGAGAGACTAACAATTCGTGGAATGAAACAATCGAAAGTTCAAACGCTGAGGAATTCAATAAACTTGTGAATAAACTTGAGACTCAAGACGCCACTGAAAACGAAATATTCAACATTAAAAGCAGTAGCATAACTAGCAACGAGCATTACCACGTTCGAAGACCATGCGGTTGTGATATTCAAGGAAGTCTATATGTATTTACACTTTGATAGCTGAATTTTTATACGATTTTATACACCCTTAGGATCTATTTTATGTCTTAATACTCGTGTGTTAATATTTGATGTATGAACGCGATTCTTCACTACCAAAAATTCCAGGACTTGCTTACCTCCACATCGTCAGCGAGCGCTCGTCGTCGAGGGAAAGGTACTGTAAGTAACCTCTTAACATTTTTTTTATTAAATACTTATTGAATTTTTTTTTTTTTTTAAATATTTATTGAATATTTATTGAATTTTTAATTAAATATTTATTGAGTTTTTCAAAAAAAAAATATTTATTGAATATTTATTGAATTTTTAAAAAAAAATATTTATCGAATTTTTTAAAAAAATATTTATTGAATTTTTAAAAAAAAAAAAAAAAAAAAAGAAAATAGGACGACAATCGTCATCCCAATGCATCCGTCTATTTAGATGAAAGAAAAAAAAAGAGAAGAAGAATCGTCGTAAAAAAATCGTTTTTTTAATTTCGTATAAATCTATGTAAGAATTTTTTTTTAAACATAATGTATGTAGGGTGAAAGTGTGGCATCTACAAGAGCTAACCACAATAATTATAATACTACAGGAAATCGGAGAAAAAAATGAATTTTCTTATAATGTTAATCTTCTTTTAATATCAATTTCCCTCTTTCAATGATTAAATGCTTTCCAATATGGTGTTGTAAATTGCTGTGCTGATTGCCATAGAAAAATCATACTGTTTCATTACATTAACGTTGTTCGAATAAAAACAAAAAAATGATGAATTAAACGGAAAATCGGTCTTTCCCTTCCGGTCTTTTCCAATCGGGTATAGGACCCGGTACGGTGGCAGGCTTCCACCCCAAAATATGAGCCAGCCACCGGGTACTTAATAATCTTTCTGTTTCAGGAGACTTTATGGGTTGAGTGGCCCAAGCCAAGTGCCTTTTTATGGCATAGAGTTATGCAATTCAATTGTATAATTCTATGACATAAATTGGTCACCGGGGTACTCCCCTTCTGATGGGAAAGCTCATATAATTCAAGTTGTATGAGTTTTCCACTCAGAAGAGGAATACCTGGCCACCTCAACGATTTAACATTGGATTTATTCCGGTTGGGTGGGCATGAAGGGGCTCCACCACCACCCGGTTGCCCCTCTTTCATTTGTGGGCCCTGAATGTATTTGGGTAAAGACGAGGTCAACCCCAAATTAGTCTTTCTTGTCAGGTTGCACTTGTTCTCGCAACAAGTCGTAATTCCTTCGTGGAGGTTATCTACAGATTTGCGACTTCGGTCGTCCTCTCGAACTCTGCAAGCAATTCGTGAATGCGAAATGTTTTGTAGTGAGTCCTCGTGCCGGGGAAACGAACCCGCCCCACGACACCGCAATGCTAGCCTGCCAGCGCATTCACGCGTCTCCGGACGAGGGCATTCTCGGCAGGAATCAACACCTTCCTCTGCCGAGGCAGCAGAACATCGCTGCAGTCCTTCACGGACATTATGAAAACACCTTATTCACTACACATCCTCAGGTGTGTCATTAAATAAAACACGATTTCTACGTAGACGATATACTTACCGGTGGAGATACGGTTGATCAAGTGAAAGGCCTTCAACAAGACTTAATCACAGTGTTCCGTAAAGGAGATTTCAACTTGCGGAAGTGGACTGCTAATGACGACACTCTTTTGAGTGCAATTACCGTTGTTGACCGAGAAACCAAAGCACCGCTTAACATTCACGAGGATACTCATATTAAGACGCTTGCTTTACGATGGCATCCAGCCAGGGATTCGTTTTCATTTAAAGTGAACCTTAACTAATTAGTGACGATCCACGACAGCTCTTGTCAGAGATAGCCAAATTCTTCGACCCAGTGGGATTTTGCAGCCCTGCATCATTTCCGGAAAAATCATCATGCAAAAATTGTAGCTTGAAGGAACGGATTGGGACGAGCCCGTGCCAAGCCAACACGAAGAAGAATGGCGGAATGTTTGTGCTCAGCTGTCGGCAATTGAAGAGATTTCAATTTCCCGCTGGCTTAATTATACCAACATTGAGTCGGTTCAGATTCATGGATTTGGTGACGCATCAGAATCGGCATACGCAGCATTATGAATACATATTTTAATTTATGACATTTGCGGAAATCAGATGGGATTTCAGTATTACAGTTTTAAATTGATCCTTGAAACGCATAATAATATTTGAGAAATTAATCTGAATTAAAGTTATGAACGGAAATTAAGTGTTACATTTCTGTGTCGACTTATGAATCCCATTTAAAGATTAAATTTAATTTTATGAATTGTGCACCGTGAATTCTATTTATGATTACTAGATTGACGTATCGCATTCAAGAGTTGGACTTATGAATACCTATTTTATTTATGTATTGAAATCGAAAAATGTGATTTGATAGAATATGAATCCAGTAATCAGGGACGATTATGATCAGGATGGCCGAGTTGTAAGCATCCTCCCAGTAAAATTTTAATTTTCTGCTTTACGAAACTTCTATTCTGGCAGCTCTTGTTTACTTGTTTTATTATGTCAACACTTATGTACTTATGCATTGGTTTCCTACTTTACGAAACTTCTATTATGGTTGTGTATTTGTGTGAATAAAGAGACTTATGATCGGGTCCTCGAAGCGAAAAGACGTGTTTTAATTTTAAGAGTTAATAAAACGCTCACCGCGTGGTGTTCACCGCTTCGGCCCGAAATTGCGCTGGCAGCTGCGCTTCTTAAAGTATACATCTTGCTTTGTCGACGATCGTTCGATTTTATCGCTGCGACTTGCCATTCTGCTGCGGTGTGTATGGAGTAGAAATTCGATGAGTAATAGCTGACACATCCAGCAACTTTTGAAACGCCTTATTAACGTATTCGCCGCGGTCGTCGCTGAGCAATTTTTTCATTTTGTCCAGTCGTGCGCTCAGGCATCGCCTTAAATATTTTGAATTTATCGATGACTTCAGCGTTGCATTTCATCATGTACGTGAATGTTTTGATGCTATAATCGTCTGTGAATGTGACAAAATATAGCGAACCACTGAATGACGTCTCCTGCATTGGTCCACATACATGAGAATGAACGAGCTCCAGCAACTGATTCGTTTTGCTGCACTGCTGTCAAACGGAATTCATGCGTGCTTGCCTTGCACATACATATTACAATGCGAACGCTGCACTTTCGGTAGTGTAATACCGTTGACGGTCGATTTGCCAATGAGAATTTGCATTTTTTCGTGCTTAGCATTCCCGAATCGTCGATGCCACAATGATTGTGTTTCGCTGCACGATGCAACAAATGCATGCTCATTTTCTGTTTGCACCAATTTGTACATATAGTCCGTGAGCATTGCATGCTCGACGATCTCATCTCCACGGCGAATCACGCAACCTTTCTTATCAAAGAACAACGAACAGCTTTTCTACACTAGCTGCAAATTCGTACAAAGTCCCGAAACATAAAACGTGTCTCGAACAGTCACTGGATTCATCAATAGCTTCTTACCGCGTTCCAAACACAATTTCACGTCGCCTTTACACTGCACCATCAATCTTTCATTATCCGCGACCGTTACACTCGGCACTATTGACACGCGACTGTTCATGAGGTATTCGTTTGTGTTTGTCATGTAATGACTCGCACAGGAATCGATGAACCAATCTCGATTGTGCTTGTTCGTCACAAGTCCCGCAAAACAGATAAGTGATGTATCGGTATTTTTCTGCTTATCTAGGAATTTTCATGACAGCTGCCTCATTTTTCCACAAGAAAAACATTTCGCTTTTGAATCCACTTGGCCTTTTGTTTTTTAGTGCCGTTGCTGTTCGTGCCGCCATTCCACTTACCTCTACTAGAACCAAACTGTCCACACTTCTATGTAAACAACGCATTTGAATGAATCGTTACGGCTTCGGCCGGTACATGCTGTAGCAGTTTCGATTTCACAAAGTCCGAACTGATTGTCTTGCCATTCGATTCGATCGCCATAATCATGGGTTTGAATTCGTCACCCAGACCAGCCAGAAGAATTGTCCCAATCCATTCATCATCGACTTTGAGATCTGTTGCGGACAACCGGTGCGCTGTTGAAATTATTATACTCACATACACTTCCATTGATGAACAACTGTCGAGTTCCGTATTTATGATTGTTCACCGTTGACCAACACGCCGCATCAATCCACCATCGTCAACGCCTTGGACAATTTCTCTCACATTTTTTTTGCAGTTTTAGCGCCCTGAATGTGGCTATAGTTCGTTTCATGAACCATCAGCTTCAGTTTGGCCTTCGCCTTCCGTTCGCCTTCAGCAATTTTGTTAGGATCTTTCTCGACAACTTCTCCGCCAACATATCGCCAATGATCCGATAATTTCAATGCAGCTTGTGCCGAAATCTTCCAGCAATCATAGTTATCTCGGCCTTTCAATTGACTCAACTGGCCTATTTGTGAAAACAAATTACATTTGCCATTATTAAATGGTAATCACGTGGAGCAGGTTTGCTTCACTTTTGGATTGAATATTTCTTTCACGACTTCATTAGTAAAACCAACAGAATAAAGAGGCCCATAACCAAATGTGATCCGATGATTATTCCAAATAAAACAACTACGAAGAGTCTTACCTACATTGGATGTTTATTGTTCAACGGTCAGAGGAACACAGAGAGAGAGAGAGAGAATAATGTGAGCACTGATCTTATATACGATATCCAGCCATTTTTTGTTTGTATGTAAATTCTGCCGTGCAACTGTGATGGCTAAACTAATGTATGGGGCAAATGCAAAGAGTCATTACACGACGTTCAAATTCAAATTCTTTCTCATGGTTCGTTATTTCGGGATTGACGACACTTGCTTCAGTCACTTTGGTAGCGATCGCAGTAGTGACCATCGAATCTTCGATGTTCTTTATATTTTCCTCGACCGCTCGAACAACTGACGCATCCTGCAGGGTTTCCCGCTTTTCCGTTTTAGGACGCTCTGGCGTTCGCATCATGTTTTTGCTGCGCTCAAACGCTGTAGGAATCTCAGTCTGGACAAGATTGTCTGTTAATCTATTTGTAATCAAATTTGCATACAAGAAACTCTCATAAAAGTTATCCAAACGTTTTTCTTGAAGAATAATTATTGGACTCAATAAATACTTCTGAGAGACAGGCGACGATGGCTTGGCGAATGCAATAGTATCAGGCATAGGAAAAACTTTGCAACGTTAACAGCAACACCAAGTTAATACTTATCACTCCAACTGCCTTCTATAATATAAAAGCAATGAATAGTTCAGAATAATCCATTCTTCGCGATTCACATAACTGAACGTCTCCTTACTTCTCAACGTGAATTCTCGGCGTAATAATCTTGATGGTCGACCGTTGCAATTGCTCTGCGTTCACTACCGTGGTTATGTTTGTGCTCTCAAGTTGATTTGGTTGAGCAATTTACCACGATTGAATGTCACATGTTTGAAAATTGTACACACCACAGAATAAAAATAAAAGGGAGAACTTGAGGTCGAGTAAATTAATGCCGCCGGGAGTTTTTCCTTTCACGCACAAAGTCTTTGTGGAATATGTGGGGTGTGGAGTTAGTGCGATTTAGCACCTTAACTCTCTAGTATCTGTGAGTACTTCAGTACCCATCTACCTTCCTGAGCTAGTTTCAGTCATTATATGATTTTAAGAAATCATTTTTACAGAGTTATTTGGCGAACAATTGGGAACCTTAATTCATCCCCTTTTTGTAAAGTTCGTAGGAATGTTCTATTAGTACGGTTGTCAATTGTGTCAAAGAGTTTCAGTGCCTTTCACTTACGTATTTTTCAACCGTCTCAAGTCTTAATTCCTAGTAGATGTCATTGTTTCTAATGTACCGTGGAATTGTACCGTGGAATTCATAAGATCTTTCTAATAATTCTATTTTGGAAGGACTGGAGTGCTTTTTTGTTCCTCTGGTAGAAAGCAAACCTACCGTGTAGTAGCGTCGGTCGTAAAATCTGTTTGTAAATGAGCATTCAATTTTTGAGGCTGTCTTTTGGATTTAATGAGAGGGTGTAAAGAGGAGAGAAGTCCTTTGCAGGGTCCTCATTTGTTTTGTATGTGTTGTGTCCATGTGAGTTTTCTGTGGAATGTAAGTCCAAGGTATTCAGCCGTTGGTGCCCAATCAACCGGCTAGAGTCTCTGTGGAGTGTGCCGTTCTTTCCTCCTGGTGAATAGTGCCTGTGTTTTGCCCGGATTAATCTTAATTTTCCATTTACGAAAGTATTCCAATAAGATATTTATTGAGCGTTGCAACTTTGAAGTGATCACCTTTGCTTGTCGTGCTATTTCAAATATACAGGTATCATCAGCCTAGAGTGATAGTTTTACTTTTATAGGCAGAGTGGGAACGTCTGCAGTAAATATATTGTATAGGATCGGTGAGATGGGTGAGCCCTGAGGAACTCCAGCATCAATTGGTCTCAGGCTTGAGAGTTGTTTGTCAATTCTGACACGGAATATTCTGCCTTTCAAGAAGTAGCCAATAATTTGAGGGAGCTGCAGTGGCATTTTGAAGATTAGTCCTGCATGCCAGACTTTATCAAAGGCCATAAGTATATCAAACAATTTCTGAATTCCTGCGATTTAAGCCTGTTCTGATGTGTTGGGCCACTCACACTAACTGGAGTTCAGTAGAGTGTTTAGCTTTGAAGCCATGTTGTTCTTCCGGTATGATATCTTTGTCGGATACAACCTCATTGAGCCGATGCAGAATCACTCTTTCCGCAATTTTCGACAGCGATGAGAGGAGACTAATCGGTCTCCATTTTCGTGAAAATTGTGGGCCTTTTTGATAGGGTTGGGTTAATACCGATATATCGAAATATTACCTAATACTAATATATTCGTTTGCTGGTATTATAATACTTAAACTAATAGTTTATATCACTTTCATTTATTGGACACAAAAATTTATTTCTTATTTGTATGCTTTTGTATGTTAATTGAATAAAGAACTGATATCATATACTAAATAAGCACTATACGAAAATGCCATAAAACGAAATTTAATTTAAAGGTTCGTAATTTTGATGAGTTGTTTGATAGCCTGATAAAAGTCGTTTTGTTTGTAGTTACAGTTCAGTCCAATTAGCTCCTGCAAACATTTGTTTCGAATATATTAGCATTGAGTGCCAACTTTTTTAATTTCTTGTTTAATATATCTCCCCTATCAGGAAATTAATATTCGATTTCCACACGCTCACACTACATTTATTCATTTCTTCTGTATAACAAGTAACTTAAAAATATAAACAATTTGAAATGGAATCATTAGTTATTTTTATTTACATTGAGAAACATGAGTTTCACTACTTTTTCTGATGAGAGTCGACTCCTTCTTTCCGTTATAAGCTGCCCAGACTTGGAAAATATACGCTCACAAGGAACAGATGTTGCCATCACACAACAATGTTGCTGAAATACTTTCGATAAATGAGGATAGATATACTGATGGTTTTTCCACCATTTGTTAGGGTCATCTTCCCTCTTTAACAATGTGTCGCTCAAATATCTTTGTGTCTCCTCAGTTGCCATTGCTGTGGCAGATCGGTGTGGCTGCACTTCGTTCAGAACTTTATCCACCTCATCCCAAATCGAAGCGTACTTAAACGCGTCGAGTTCTCCACATGATCCAGAACGTTCAGAAGCAGGCGTTACTGCTGATGTCGAGGCCAAAGGTCCTATTGCTGAATTCTTTGTTTCTGTAGTCATCAATTTATTCACTTCTGCGGTTGCAAAATCTATAACCTTGCTCTTAGCTTCTTCAGCTGCACACTTATCGTTGTAAAAATGTGTTTTGAAGCGTGGGTCCAGCACGGTGCAAACAGCGAATGTCTCGTTCAACTCTATATTAAAAAATCTGATGCGTAACTGGCTCACAATTCTTTCAGCAACAACTAGAACGATTTTTTCTAGCGTTTGATCTAGCAAAACTTTTTTTTCGTACACATTTAACAATAGTTTATTGAAAACTATGACCAAGCTTCCAGTTAAATACCTTTCCCCACTAATTTGCACTGTCACTTCTTCTAGTGGCTTCAAAACACTACATATGTCCTTGTAAAGTTTCCATTCGTCTGGCGTAATACTACACTCCGTAGTAGTATTTAGTATTGCAAGCGTACTAACTAATGCCTCTTTTAAAATTAAAAATCTTTCCAACATATAAAATGTGGAATTCCATCGGGTGGCTACATCAATAATCGGCTTCTTAGGGCTTGAAATTTCATTTTGCACCTGATATTTTTAAGTTTCTCCAACGCTGAAGTACTGCGTCTGAAGTAACCCACGACTGACCGAACTTTTTTTAAAAGCACTTCCATTTCAGGGATCGCGAGTGCATTCTTAGCTACTAAATTTAGACTGTGCGCAAAGCAGCCAAATTGTCTCAAGCTTAATAATTTAATTGCATTTTGCATATTTAAAGCATTATCAGCTACTACTAGATGTACCTTACCATTTAAATTCCAGTCATTTATTATTCCTTGTAGTTCCTCGCTTATGTTACTAGCTGTGTGTGATCCTTTTACAATGCGACATTGGAGAAGCAGAGTAGCTACATTGAAATCATCCCTCATATAGTGCACTGTCGCTGAGAGATAATTTTCTTGTGCGCACGAGGTCCAGCAGTCAATGGTTAAGCACACGGATTTAACATTCACCATTTTTTCTTTCACTTCGGTAACACACATCTCATATTCCGCATTTAGCATTGTGTTCGACAAATGTTTTCGACTGGGCAGCTTGTAGGCAGAATTTAGCACCCCAACAAAATTTTTGAAGTTTTCATCTTCAACAAGAGAAAATGGCAAGAAGCATTTTGTGAATAATGCCATTAGTTGATCGTCAATTTCTTTTCGTTGAAGAGGGGTAAGTTTTTTTATGTTCGCATATTTTGAAATTTTTGATTGAATTGGCTTTATTTTATCATTATCGTGGCTTGTATAGTGAGAGTCTGCAGACCCGGGTATAGTTGCATTAGAAAACGCTGATATGGCTTGAGAAGACCCACATTCAATCGCTACATTTGTTGACGACATTTGGGCATCAGAAGCAGAAGTAGTGGTACTCGAGGTGGTTGGTTCAACATCTAGAAGACTAATGTGTTCATCTACTTCTTTCTGCCTTGCTTGTTGAAGAGAAACTAGGTGTTTATTCTTTAAGTGCTTATTCAAATTCGAGACCGTTCCTTTAAAACTTAATTTTGCGAGGCAAAGTGTGCACTTAGCAATTTTATTTTGTTCGGAATCAACCGCGAAATAGTTCCATACTTCACTCAACCTGGCGCGCTTCATGTTTACTTGTATTCTAATCTTAGTCTAGTTTATATATCTAATCTAAAAAACATCAACTTATAAACAAGATTCTAATCTAATTCAATTACCTTACCTTACACCTTTCAGTGACAAATACAAAACTTCAACAATCAGTTGTACACAGGATAACGACAAAATTTCGAGTAAAAATCCGAAACCACCGTCAATAATTATCTTAAACAATTGATTGACTGACGAAATGACGAGAAGTGGAAGACATAAAAGAATAAAAAAATGCTATTCTCACATCAAATCAGCGCCATGAACAAAACGAACAAAACAATACCATCCACTAGCTGATGATATCGTATCACACACATGTGCATGATACGAATGAATTTTTTTGCGTATATCAGTGGCCCAAAACTTCAATACTGGTTGAATATCAATATGAATACCGTATTAGTATTTCTTTCCGAAATATCCATTTTGCCAGATGATATCGATATTCGTTTGAGTGGCCAATATTCACGGAAGAATATCCATTATGCGCTGATATGCGAGAAACGATATGAATATCATATCATGTATGTGGAATTCAGACTCCGCTCCTGAGCATGTTCCTACCGCGGCAAACGGCGATTGCGATTGGTAAGTTCTTCTCGGTTCGGTCGGTACAATATGCTTATCCGTACGTATTACGTAATATTTTGTATCCTAATATTGGATTTTCAGATATCGCTGATATGAATATCAGAAAATATTAGTGATACCAAAACGAATACTAATATATTAATCTCATCACTACTTTTTGAGGTTTCGGAAAAACAGTAATAACCGCTGATTTCCATATTTTGGGATACTTTCTCAAACGGAATATTGCATTAATAATGTCAGTAAATGTTTGTAAAATATTGTCCAGTAGCCAAGAAATCATATAATTGTGTTATGTCCAGGTGCTTTATGTTTATTGAGTGTCTGTACAATCCTTTTGCTATCGTCCAAGTTCGTTGGTTCAATCCTGTCTTCATGTTGAATATTACCTATCTTCATGTTGAATATTACCTATCAGGAGTCTGTTGATAGAAGATTCAATTCATTCTTCAGTTTCGAAGTCCTCTTCGTCCGAAAATGCTTCAGCCTTACCCGTATCGGAGAATTGCATCCCACAATTTTGCTGTTTAACCGAAAGTATTTGGTTATGTGAACAAGCTTTCCCATTGCTCGTTTCGGAATAACTTTGGGGTATTCCGTCACCTGTATACCTAGCTCTCCTCCGAACTTGATTCTTTCTCGTTATCAGTTGTTTGATGTTCTGGGGGAGTTCATAGGGATTCGTTTCTCTTCTCTCTTATCAAACACTATCATCATCTTACTTTGCACGGAGGTCAACAGGTGGTTCACGCTACATTTCGAACGAAGTTTTGGATAATTGACGGAGCAACAGCAGTTAAGGCATTAACTAGGAAATGCGTGACATGTTTCAAGGTTAACGCGAAACCTAGCCAACAGGTAATGGGTCAGTTACCATATGAACGGGTTCAACCCAGCAAACCGTTCGCTCGTACTGGAATTGATTATGCTGGACTCATTGCCATTAAATGAAGTAGTGGTAGAGGCAGCAAAATAACAAAAGCTTATATCGCCGTCTTCGTAGGTTTTTCAACGGCAAAGGCTTGCATTGCGCCAATAAGAAGATTCATTGCTAGAAGGGGTATGTGTCACACATTGATAAGCGACAATGGCACTAATTTCATCGGAGCGAATACGTTGCTGGAAGAAGCCGCCAAAGAAATGACGGAATTACCCGACCCATATCGAAAATTTGTCCGCTGCCAAAAGATGAAGGACACAAAGAGCCTACAATATCCGAACCCTCCACTATCGCGTCTCATTCTTTTGCAAGGGAGCGAAAACCTGGTACTACAAAGAAATCATCAACTCTGTCAAAAATTATGGTCAGTTTACTTGCAATTCTAGTTTGCATAACACTAACCAAAGCAAACTTCACTATAAAACATCCCGAGACTGGTCTATACATAGAGCATATCGGTCAAGTACACTTGATGAAAGGACAAATACGAATGGACATTGACATTTCCCCTGAAGAAATTAAGCAGGACCTTTTCAATCTCCAACAAGTACGTTGGAATACATCTTACATTTGCGATGAAGATGTTCGACTTCATCAGAATACACGATACAAGGAGCTAGTGGAGTGGCTCAGCCAGGGAGTCAATAGCATGTTTGAGTCAATCGCCTCGTGGCTCCAAAATCGATCTCGGCGTGGAAGTCTGGGAAACATACTGCAAGGTATATTCGGAGTGAACGATGAAATCTACACTGATATCGACAAGTTAGATGAAAACCAGCGACGTCTTATTGATACCATACAACATCAAGGACATTTGTTAACCACAACTGCTAGAGTCAATGATACTCAAATATGTATTAAAAACCAAACTAAATGCCATTACTGAGAAATTCAATCAAGCTTCCAAGGCATAGACAAAAATGGCCTCATGGTACAGATTTATCGACCAGAACCGAATCAGCATTGATTTCTTAACAAAATATCAGTTAGCCTTTGAATGGCTAGAACATATTCAGAATCGTTACAACAGCTTGTATAAGATTCAATCAGGAATTGGAAGTCTTGCAGAAATATGCTCACTAATTGCCATGCACAAAACACTGGCACTAGTACAGTCAAAGTTAGGAAAGGGATTATTCATCGAACCGAGGGAGGTAAAGAGGACACAAATTACAAAAAAGGAAACGGTATAATCATATCAGGGTTCTTCACAATACTAGAACAAAGGGACTTCGAACTTATACGTTGTACTGGCATTCAACACAGTTTAAACGATGGAAATTAATCAGTTCCTGACGTCTCCACGAATTACATTGGAGTAAATTACGATGACCAACTTTATTTTGAACTAAGTCCTAAACAATTTGACCAATGTGAAAAAGTTTCAAACGATAGGCGTCATTGCTCAGTAAGCATGCTTCAGAGCAAAAGCGAGAATCGTAACTGCATCTTAGATGAGATTTTTGAGCGAACAAATAAGATGCCTTGCCCACTCAACATATTACACGTTAAGAATTTGTTATGGAAGCAGCTAACCCGAACCTACAACTGGTTGTTCTTATCCTCTACAGTGCAATAAATTGCCATAACATGCAGTGGACATCGACAAGATGTTAAAATTCAAGAAGTTGGTATCATAGGAATGGGTTCTCATTGCAGCATCAAAAGTTTAACAGCCATAATACGCGCTAACTCCCAAATATCAGAGACCGTAAATGTACAGTCAACCTATATTAAAACCATACGATTGATGCACGACAACGCTACAAACACTAATTTGTCATACCTTTACATCGCCACGGAACCACTGCTCAAACAGAACGATAAATTTGTTCACAAAACACAACAGCAAGAAGCTCTCCTGCGATCCGAGTTTCTGGCAACTAATTGGCATCATCAGATGCGATATCATACTATTCTTCTGGGTACAAGCTTCGGCCTCACCTTCCTAGCTGCATCCATCATCATCAGCGTCATAATCTGAAAATTGCGGAGACCACCAGTTACCGACAATGCTAATCCGAAGACGAGATGGTACGAAAGATAGCAGACTACCATTATTAGAAGAACCAGCGGTTCTTGGCGGGCAGAATGTTAAGAATTACGAAATTATTTAATTAAAGGAATTCCATCTATCATATTACTATTAACGTAATATACATAAACCTAGAAAAGTGCATTGAAGCATTCTATACAATTTATTGAACTCTAATTTGTTTGAATGTTTATTTTTCATAAGTAAGCACTTTGCGTTTCATTGAATTTCATTGAATCAACTGAAAATGCGTGAAACATGGGCGTAGCCAGGTAGGGGCAGGTAGGGGCAAATGCCCCAACCTAAGCCAAATGTCCTCGAAAAATTCTGCGTTTTTTAAGAAAAAATTAATCTTTGTCCTCGAGGACATTTGGAGAAAATGCTGAAACAACATGGACAATTCGCAAAATTGCAGAAAAACGAGGACTTTTCGATGAGATTTCTCTAACATCTAGAAATATTATACGAGCATATTTGGGCATTTATATTTATAATTCTTCGAATCAAAAAATTCTCCAGTCAAACTGAGATTGATTTTTTTTTCCCCGAGCGTGCTGATAGTTCATTCTGGCAACTCTGCTTGTGACATCAATTTTTTCTTCGCTTTGTGAACATCAATTTTTGGTTTTTTGTAATGGATAAAGAAAAAAAGAAAACCTCATGGGGTAAATTGTGGACAAAAAAATATCCATGGGTTAAAAAGGCAAGTGAGCATTCGGCGTATTGCACATATTGCAAAACTACTTTCCGAACCGACAACAAAGGAGACGGAGCTATTACAGAACATGCTAAAGGCAAATATCATAAACTACGTGCAGGAGTCAATCATTTTTTAGTAAGTTTCTGTTTATTATATTTTGTTTTTCCAAAATTAGTTCAAAGTATAGTAACAAATCTCTTAATTGCTCCGTTCCATAAATTTCAAATTCATCAACAAAAAACTGATCCCTCGGAGCCAAGTACGAAAGAGTTGAAATCAATGATAAACCAAATTACAATAGTTCAATATATATTTCTTGACAAAGGACATGATTTTGATTGGCGTAATGTTAAAGTTTTAGATAAAGAAGATAGATATTTTAAAAGAAGTATTTCTGAAATGATTTTTATTAAGAGGATCAATAATACGATTAATAAACAGGATGATACCAAGAATTTGAATTCAATTTACGATAAATATTTGGGAATGTTTTAGATCCATTATTTTCTTTTTATTTTGAGGTTGTTGATTTTTTGGTTTGCTTACATGATGAGGTTTGGATAGTAATTGTGGGCAGTGATAAATATTAGTTCCGTTACAAGGCTCTTTGAATGATGACGTATTTATCGTCTTTCTAAATTTTACGCCTTTTTTCAAAGAATTGTATATATTCATATTTTTTCCTTTTTTGGAGAAAGTCAGGAAGATTCTGAAGGTGAATCATGGCCTTTGACGTGTTGTTTTTGTGACGAATATATTTGACACGCGCTATACTGCGTTTCATCATGAACGACCTCCATGTAGAAAATATGAATTTCTTAATATCTGTGAGTTTTTCTTAATTGTGTATTTTTGTTTTTTCTTTTTATTATTTTCATATTTTTACTGAGAATGATAGTTTATGTAGATTCTGAAGAGGGCTTCATTTAAGCCGAAATATATATTGGACTATTGTAATTTGGTTTATCATTGATTTCAACTCTTGCATACTTGGCTCCGAGGGATCAGTTTTTTGTTGATGAATTAGTTCAAAGTGTTTTGCGATTTATACTTTTGAAATGTGCGTATATTTGTATAGAACCGGTTGCTCCTCCACTGTCGAGCCAAAGTGAAGCTGGCACGTCAAGACAAAGTGAAGCTGGCACGTCAAGACAAAGTGAAGCTGGCACGTCAAGCCAAAGTGATGCTGTCACGTCAAGTCAAAGTGAAGCTGAAGTGTCAAATCTAAGTGCGAGTGTAATGCAGATAAATGAACCTACTGATGCAATGGAAACGGAAAATTACGATGAGCATACCGATTTCACTGAAATGCACAAAACAACTAGCAAAACAAGCGAAACCCACGAAGGAGATTCAATTTCAATGGATAATTCAACCATTGACACAACTGAAGTCATTTCCGAATTCGACTTGGGTCTATTTATGAACAAGCCATTATCATCAGAGCAAAGATCTCTGTTATTAAAAAGATGTTGGGTACCACCACAAGACTACGATTTTGCAGCAGACTCCGATGATTCAAAACTAAAATTTCTTCACAATTGGTTACAAGTTTTATAAACCTTGGCTTGTTTATTCAAAGAAAGAAAAGGGCGCTCTTTGCTTACATTGCGTTCTATTTCATAAAACTACAGTGCAAGGCTTTTTAGGCGCATTCGTTGTTAAGCCAATCACCAAATACAAAGATATGCACGAATTGAGCAGAAATCACGCAAGAAGCAAATGGCATCAAACTTCAATGAAAGCTGCTATTGAATTTACAACTGCCAAACCAGTGGACCTACAGATGGTAACAGGACATCAGAAGTTAATTGAAGAAAACAAGAAAATAATCGGTTCGATCATATCAAACATAATTTTCTGTGGAACAACCGATTCACCATTAAGAGGAAAAGATGCCGGTTCCGGTAAAATATTTCAGATTGAAATTTATCATATTTTCGTCTTTTGATAAAATTCTATAATATTTTTAGGAATGTTCATGGATCTTATTCGCTTGAGAATTGAGGCCGGAGACGAATCTCTTAAAAAACACTTTGAAGAAGGACCAAAAAATGCGAAGTACACCTCACCAGAAATAACAAACGAGATAATTGCATTATGTGGCGAGGTAGTGAAAGATTTAATTGCTGACGCTAAAAAGGGATCAGCATACAGCATTTTGGCTGATGAAACAGCAGATATATCAGGAAAAGAGCAACTGTCATTGGGTATTCGATTTTACGACAAAAGCCAAGCAAAAATACGAGAAGAATTCATGGGTTTCTCTGAACTAAATGCGATGGACGCTCCAACAATTGCAGATGAAATTGATCGCGCAGTCGTGAGCTGTGAACTTGAACCGAACAAATACGTTGGGCAAGGGTACGATGGCTGCGGTGCTATAGCCGGAAAAGAAGGAGGCGTTCAAGCACATATCCGAAAAAAATACAAAAAAGCATTGTTTTTCCACTGCGCAAGCCACAGATTGAACCTTGTTGTTAATGATTTGAACACGGTCCCGGAAGTACGAAACACTATTGGCACCATCAAAGACATAATAAGATTTTTCCGAGGATCAGTGCTACGGCGAAAGTGTGCTCCGAACATACCCGCCCTTTGTGAAACTCGTTGGTCTCAAAAACACAAGAGCATTGCTGTTTTTTAAGCCAAATTCGTTGAGATCGTGAACGCATTACTGACTTTATCCACCGAAGGCAATGCAAAAACGCGATCAGCTGCATTTCACCTACACTCTGCAGCAACGAAACCTGTATTTATCATATGCACTTCAATAATTGCCAAATATTCGGATATTCTTGAGCCTGTCGTGAATGGTCTTCAATCTAAAAGTCTTGACCTGCTCAAATGCAAAGACCATCTTGATAGAATCTCAACTGTTATCTCTAGCCAGCGAACCGCTGTAGATACCGTGATTGATGAAATTCTAGACGAGGCAAAAGAAATAGCGAACTTGATTGATATTGAATTGGATATGCCCAGACTAACCCAACGACAGCAGCATCGTTCAAATCAACCTGCATCGAATCCAAATGATTATTGGAAAATATCGTTGCTAATTCCGTATTTGGATTCGTTGATATTATCGCTTGCAAATCGATTCGCGCCATTCAATTTGCCTGCATTTTCACTACTCACATTGCATCCATACATTATGTTGAAAAAAAGTATTGGCGAGTTGTAAGAAGACATCAAGCTATTTTCAGAATTTTATGAATTGGATCTAAGTGCAGAAATTGAATTATGGTATAACACTTGGAAAGACAAACAGCTTAGTGAAGAAGCGATGAAAAATTTGCAAGTGTGCGACGTAATCACGGAAGCGGACACCTTTTTTCCTACTGTATCACATGCATTGGAAATATTATTGGCACTACCTTGCACGACTTGCACCGTAGAAAGGTCGTTCAGTACTTTGCGGCGTGTTAAAACCTGGCTAAGATCAACCATGGGCGAAAATCGACTAAATGGTAAAGTTTTAGAAAATTAATTTGATTCATTTCATATGATAACGATGTTTTTATTTTTTTCAGGACTATGCATGCTCAGTGTGCATCGGAAAATGACAAAGGAAAGAAAATTCGAAATAGAAGATGAAGTCCTCAGGAAATTTGCTGAAAATCCCAGAAAATTGGTTTTATAAAACGCGAAATCAATGGTAAAAATTTATAAAATCAATTTGATTCATTCCATGTACTAACAATGTTTCTCTATTTTGAGAAACCAAAAAATGATACTTTTCAAGTATCTCTCTATATTCTTGTCAATAAATATGTCCTACTTTTTTTTCAAAAAAATGTCCTCGTTTTTTCATTGATTTTTGAGAAATTGTCCTCGAAAAAAAGACCTTAAAAAATTCCTGGCTACGCCCATGGCGTGAAATGTATTTATGCGACGATAAACATATTTTTCCTGTTTATTAAACTCTGTTCGGGTAGTTGTAGTTCGATTGTAAATTTGATGATTAAGATGTATTGTGTTATAAATAGGAAAAATATGGAAATAAAGGATCTTTTCAGTCATCAGTAGCAGAACTGCACGGTGTGTTTTATTTGTTCTCACAGTTTGGGTGTTGAGATTAACAATATCCAACACAGAGCCTTATACCGAATTAAAGAGGCTAAATAAAAGTACTTTTGATAATTTTGCTTAATTAGGTAGATCGCTCGAGGAGAGAAGTGTCGACATTGTTGTAGCACTCACAGTCAACAAATTTAAACTAGTTACTAGGAAGGACTGGAAAAACGTTTAGGCGATTTGACAGAACCACCCTCTTCAGAAACTTTGAGGAATTCCTTGATGAGCAAGAAGGAATCGAAAAAGATGGGAAGAACACTCGTTCGTCGAGATGATAAGGCTCATACTTCTTCTGAGTCATCTAATTGTAATGGACCTGGACATCTCTTACACAATTGTACTCCTTCCTTGCGTAAAACTGACGCCCACAGTCCTTCGACAGTTGTTGGAAAAAAATTTTGTCATCACAAATTCACCTGTAGATATTGCGTGCAAGAGCACATAGTCTACTCCATGTTCGTGCGAAAAAAAAGCTCATACATCTTTAAACGCTACGGTTAAGGAAGATCATCGAGAATCCCACATTTCTTATAATCCCATAAAATCAGCTGAATCTTCACAGACTATCTCTTTGAGCACTAATGCAGGGAATAGTTTTGTATTGCTTCCGATCCGCCAAAGTCAGAATCCGAGCGGAAAATGGTAAATTTGAACCTGCTAAGGCGCTCGTGAATCAATGTTCTCAGTCGTGATTCATCTCGAAGTCGCTTTGCTAAAGCTTACAAATAAGACGTAACGCATCAGAAGTCACGGTGACAGGGATAGGAAGGATATCCCCCGGCTCATCAAAGGGCTCATTGCAGTTTTTTAAGGACTGGAAAAATCTGTCTTGTGTTAGGAGGCGAGATCATTCGCTTATAATTAAGGGCTAAGGGCTTTGTTTTGAAGGGCAGAAGTAAAGTATTCGCACTCCTCAAACAAAGAAAAAGAACCTATTGCAATTGAAACTGCATTAGGTGGGATGGTCTCCGAACTATCTGGTTCAGGAGAACTGCCCTCCCCAAACGACAATACATGTATCCACTGTGTAGATAACAGTAAATTATTAGAGTAAATTATTAGAGCTTTTAACAAAATTTTGAAAGGGCGAAGATACCTTAACCACTAAATTTACCTCAAAAGAAGATAAATACTGTGAGGAACATTTCTTAAATAATTAATCGTGGTGCGAATGACAGATACACTGTAATAATAAACATGAGTGTTTATGGGATATAAGTTTCGCACAGAAGGTAAAAGCCTACATTGAAAATCCACTACCCTTTTTGGCAAATATTTACTTTTTAGTTTAGATCCCTATTACGTTTCATATTAAAAGATAATTAAAACAAAACGACAAATTAACTAATTAAAAGCTATATAAAGTCGAATACAAAATTGACATAAGAAGCACGGTCGCTTACTACTGTTAAAAATGTGTATAACACAAAAGAATTCGAAAAAATTTAAATCAAAATTATAAAGAAATACTTCACATTATAAAGTACTTGGATCAAATATGGCCAGCCGGAAAATATGGCCACACCATTCTTGCTCTAAAGTAAAACGACATTACAGACAGATCAAGTCACAACATGCTAGGGCTGACGGTAGGCATCAGTACGATGCACATGCCGTCGCCCTCACATTAACGCCATTCAACGAATCCCCTTGAAAGAGAACGACGCGTGTTATGTCAGAAACTAAGCCCAGAACTGCTGACTCAGGTATAAAGAAAGATAAGAAACAGATTGGATTTCGTTTGCAATAGAATAATTCATAGTTGTGTTTATATTGAGAACAATTTTAAAGAATATTGAATTTCAAATATTATAGTTGTGTTTATATTGAATAATCAAATAGTTCATAGTTGTGTTTATATTGAGAACAATTTTAAAGGATATTGAATTTCAAATTTGCCAAGAAATATTTTCTGATCCATCTAATCTGCAAGATATATATATATATATCAATTACAGAAAAACAATAATTCAGCATAAATATGTTATAAAAGAATCTGAACGAGAAAAAAGAGAGCGAGTTAGGGTTTGATCGGTTGCGAGCGATATTAAAAATTAAAAACATTAGTGCTGGTAAATAAAAACAGTTAACCAAAGAATAAAACCCTGTGTTTGAATTAACAGAGGGCGGAAGCTCTGAAAATTTATTTTTTGTAAACTGTGGATAATAAAAACTTAAGTGGCGCAGTCAGTGTCTCGCGGAGGGAGAAAGTATTCATAGATCTCCGAGTGACTTATAATCATTAAAAATAAAAGAATCTAACCGCGAATCGGTTGACGTTCGAACGAAAATCGAACAATAAATAAAATTAATAAAACACAGTGACAATTAATGAACAAACATAAAATATCAAGGGTTTGCATTGCCCCGTAGGCTGAATTATAAGAGAATTCACCTCCTTGCTGTAACAAACAGACAAGGCTAATAACAGTTGACAGGAAGAGTTGCCCCTGTTCAACTAATCACAGAAGGCGGTGAGCAGTCATAACAGTTCAGGGGGTGGCTGAGTTAGGTAGCTACCTTCAACAACGGCCGCCAGAGGCTGGAGACCCAGAACTGTTAATCAGGTAATTGTTGATAACCAGAAGCACTAAAAAGCGAGCAAAAAATGATCCCGTTCCACGAGTTACTAAGGGAAGCAAGGGCTATGCCTCCATTCGTGGGTGACAACACATTTCAATTACAAAATTATATAATGGAAGTCGAAACACTTTTACGATTGGTCCCGGAGGACGAAGGAATGGAATATATCACCGAAATTCTCTTCTCAAAGCTACAAGGTCGTGCAGCAATCACAGCCAGGAGAGTGGCAAACAGAACTTGGGGAAACGTGAAAGCAGCACTTATCTCAGCATTTGGAGTACAGGAATCATACCAACGGCTGAAGGAGCTAGCAGATCGTTATTATGAAAGAAATTATACAAAATTATACAATTACTTAACAGATATTTTAGATAAGTTAAATTTAAAATATACATTAGATGAAGAGAACCCAGATGAGTACAAACCAGAAAATAATGAAGCAAGTATTTTAGAGAAATTTTTATATAAAATACACAGATCAGATGCTATGTACCTGCGAACGAAAGGAGTCTCAACTTTGGACGAAGCATACAACGCACTTATACAGACAGGATATGATGAGAACTATTCCTCAAACAATAATCAAAATGGGACAGAAAATAGAGAAGAAATCCCACATCAAGGATATAACCAACAGCAAGGAAATAACCAACAGCAAGGAAATAGGGATAGTCATAGATATAGGCAGAATAATAATTCCTTTAGATATCAACGTCGTGAAGACAACCAAAATCAATATTACAACCATAATAACTATAACCAATATCAACCAAATCGATTCGCAAATAATAGGAATAATTATTATCAAAACAGAAACGAGCCAGAACCTATGGATACTAATCCTAAGTGCAGAATCAAACTTTCAGGAATCAAATTTTCAAGAATCAAACATTCAAGAACAAAATTTTCAGGAACCAGCCTCGGATACAATCTTCCAATAATTTATATTCATATTAATAAAATTAAAATTAAGGCCCTCATAGATTCAGGACCAACAATATCAGTTTTGAATTTAAACAAATTAGGTAACCATCCTGTGACAAAAGTAAATAATCAACAGTACAGAACAATTATGGGAACTCAAGCTATTCAGTATGAAACAATTACGAAAACACCACCAGAAATAGGAATACGGAAGTTTATCATATGGAAATTAGCAAACTTAAACAACAATAGATTAGACGCAATAATTGGAACAAATATTTTAATTAATACTAGTGCGAAGATAGATTTTAAGAATCAAGTGGTTCAATTTGGAAATAATACTATCCCATTTATAACAAAAGGTGAAATCCCCTATAGCTACAATTATAATGAAATTCATATGATGCAACCAACTAATAATATAAATATCGATATGACTGATTTAAATACTGAAGAAAAAAGAGAACAAGAAAAACTTGTTAAACAAAATAGGAATGTGTTCTACATGGAGGATGATTGCTTATCAGCCACTACTTTAGTAGAACATGAAATAAAAACGACTACTGACGAGCCTATTTACTCAAAAATGTACAGGACTCCACAAAAACACGACGATGAAATTAAACGACAGATCGGCGAAATGCTATCACAGGGGATAATTAGGGAGAGTACATCACCGTACAACTCACCAATTGTGGTAGTAGCAAAAAAGCCTGATAATTCAGGAAAGGCTAAATGGAGATTAGCAGTAGACTACCGAAAATTGAATTCAGTAACGGTTGATGATAGGTTCCCAATACCAAATATTGACGGTATTTTGGAAAAATTGGGAAGAGCTCAATATTTTTCTACTTTGGATTTGGCAAAGGGTTTTCACCAGATTCCAATGCGGAGATCTGACATAAAAAAGACAGCCTTGGTCATTATGAGTATACAAGAATGCCATTCGGGTTAAAAAATGCCCCTGCGACCTTTCAAAGACTTATAAATCAAGTATTGAAGGATTTAATTAATAAAATATGTGTCGTCTACTTGGATGATATTTTGGCTTTTGGTACATCCCTGGTGTAACACTTACAAAATTTACAAAGAGTATTTAATCAATTGAAAAATGCCAATCTCAAGGTACAAGTGGATAAATGCAATTTTCTAAAAAAGGAAACCCAATTTCTGGGTCACACAATCGGAACGGAAGGTATAAAACCAAATTCCGATAAAATCGAAAAAGTTCTTAAGGTCCAAATTCCTAAAACTGCAAAAGAAATTAAATCTTTTCTTGGGTTAACGGGCTACTATCGAAAGTTTATTAAAGACTATGCCAAGGTTGCCCAGCCGATGACGAAGTATCTAAAAAAGGATAAAAAGATCAACCTTAACGACAACGAATATGTCGGAGCTTTCGAAAAATTAAAAATCCTGTTAACCTCAGCACCCGTTCTCAAACATCCGAATTTTTCCCAGAAATTCAAAGTGACAACGGATGCAAGCAACTATGCCCTGGGAGCTGTATTGAGCCAAAATGGCCACCCAATATGTTACATAAGTATAGAAAAAGAAATGCTAGCAATAGTCTGGGCAGTAAATTATTTGAGACCCTACTTGTATGGAAGGGAATTCGATTTACACACAGACCATCAACCAATTAAATGGTTATACCAGAAATTTAAGGGTAAAGATATTACACCTAGACTTCAAAGGTGGATATTAAAGTTGGGAGAATACGACATAAAACTGGACTATATAAAGGGTAAAGACAATATTCCTGCAGACTTCTTATCTAGACTTAAAGAATCAGGAGAAATCAATGTTATCCTTGACGAACATAAAAAGAAAAGGAACATTGAAATAATATCCATTCAAAAATTACCTAATAGAGTTCAAGGAATACCACTACCCAGTAATTCTTCAGATGAGGAACAAGAAATACAATTAGTACCTGAAGTTAAAATTATAAAAAGAAAAAAAGAAAATAAAGACCCTTGTTTAGAGTAATCATTAGAATAGGATAGAATGTCTAAAATATTTAAAATTTTGTTTATAATTAATGTTAATTAACTAAGTAATGCTAATATATCGACGTACAATTATAAGGTTGTGTAACTTAAACATTGTTTTGGTCAATTTACCGGGTTGCTAGTTCGAGCTCGAGAATGCTCAATTCATTTGCATTGCAACAACCTCATTTTTCATGTCGATTGTATTTTGATGTCGTTACGGTAGGTCAAGGCTGGCATATCAGCAAGTTGTTCGTGCCAAGTTCATGCGGCGCAGATATTCAGATACAATCGAGTTGTTTGTAATACGATCAAGCTCAAATGTAAGCAATTATGGTTCCGCATATGAATGGAGGCACCATGGTTGCATTAATGAGCGCATGAAGCATGTTGTGTGTCTTATTGCATGTAAACATAACATGACTTTAATTTCATTTATTGTTGTCATATAGAGGCAATATTGTTTTTGGGTTAATGTAAGCATTCGTGGTATCGTGATTGGTTTGTATGCCAGTACCATGATTGCAAAGTTAGCAATAATTAACTATAAGTAGATACGGGTGAAATAAATGTAGATTATTCTTGGTTCAAGTAAGAATCGCGTTTTATTTCAATAACCATTTCAGTGGAGGCATTATTTCCTTAGAGGGACCTAAGGGCTGTGCCACATTGTAAATATAAAGGAGGTCTCAAGAGAAAAATATATTACCCAAATCTGAAACAATACATAAACAGATTTATTAATGTATGCAACCAATGCAATCGTATGAAGGTGGATCGGAAACCAATAAGACCTCTGTTAGAACTTTCTCAAACTCCAAAAGATGTCACCGAGATCGTACATAAGGATTTATTCTTTGTTAATGGCCTCACCATTCTTGCAGCAATAGATAAATTTTCAAAATTTGCAACAGGAGTCATTCTTAGTTCCAAAAACATGACAGACATGAGAGAAGGACTATTGAGTATACTTGCATTGATAAGAAGACCAAAACTAATCATAGGAGATGGAGATTTTGATTCGGTTTTGTTGAAGGAAGTTTATGCCGCTAAGAACATAGAAGTTCATATAACAAAACCCCATTCATATACAGGAAACGGAGATATTGAAGGGTTTCATGAGACAATTCAAGAAAAAATGAGAGTCGGCTGTAACCAAATAGTAAACCAAAATACAAAAGAAAAATTTTTTGAGGCAATAGAATTCTATAACAGGGAAATTCATTCAACAACAAAGCAAAGGCCAATATATATCCAAACCGGTAAAATAGATAAAGAAACTGTCTTTAAATGCATAATACAAACCAAAGAGAAAATGCTGGAGAAAGAAAATAATAAAAGAGAACCATATACAGAAGAAAGAAAAGAAATTTTTGTAAAAAACCCCAAAGCCAATAGACATAAGCTAGAACCCAAATTTAAGAAACAACTATATAATAACAATATAGCCAAGGTCAACATTAAGAGACCTAAAAAGAACGTTATTATTACAGGTTAAGGACAACAAGCTAATTCAAGTTTAATTGCTGAAAAAGAATCGTCGCAGACAACACTTAATCATGATCATCACGACGATAATTTATCTAATATTTCAACCCGTGCTAATATCGGCGACGTTGACCATTGAGGAAGTAAATACAAACATAGGATACACGGAGATAAAAATGGATCCAGTACAACTAGTTAACACAAAGAAATTTATAATACATAAAATTGATTTGACATACATAGAAACTGCTATAAATGAAATTAAAAAGACAAATTCTTTAGGTATACATGACCATAGACAATGGACCTTAGCTCAAGAAATTGACGATTTGGAACATCAACTGTATACACTACTTCCACATGAACACCAGCATCGACAAAACGAAAATTTATTGAATAACGAGCAATTTACTATGACCAAACTAAAAAATAAGTTAAATAAAGATATTATAGAAACAACTACAATAAGAAACCCAACAACAACAGATAAATTAAAGGACCTTTGTAGCTCCGTTTTGGCAGCAAAATCAGGATTTAGGGAAATCTGTGAAGAAATAACTAAGAAAAGATTGATTAATAAAAGAGGATTAATAGATCCTATAGGTAGTATATATAAATGGTTATTTGGAGTTATGGACGCAAATGACAGGCAAGATATTGAAGATCACCTTAAAACTATAGATAAAAATAATCACGAAACTATAGAGAAGATAAACCAGCAGATAGTTATTAATGATAGGTTAGAGAAAGAAATTAAAAAAGGTTATAGAAACCATAAAAATAGATAGAGTAATCCTCGAAAAATCAGTAAATGACAGCAATAATAGGTGGAAAACAGAATTTTCATACTTGGCATCCATCATAAACATACACATAATTAAGGATGAATTAGAAATTGTTCAGGACAATCTCGTATCAGCTAGAACAGGAATAATGAGTAGAAATATGTTAATAAAGCAGGAAATAATTGATTATAAAATCGGTATAGAAAAGTTGAGGTTCCTCGAGTCAGCAGTAGCAATAAATAATAAAAACAAAAAAGAATTACTATTTGTTATAAAAATCCCCAATGAAATTATAACACTTTTTAAATATATTGTAATGCCAATTCCAGACAGCAATCATTACCAAATTAATTTTAAACAAGAAACAATTGTAAAAAATAATAATCAAATATTTACATACAATAATGAAATTAACGTTAAAGATCTTAAACAAAGTCAATTATGCTTTTACACAAATGAAACATGTACTAAAATACAAAACACAAAGAACTCGAACCTTGAAGTAGAAACAGGAACCATATTAACTATTCAATCTAAATTAAAATGGAGTAATACTTGCGATGAAAGGAATCATGACATGGAAGGAAATTACATATTTGTTTTCAATGATTGCTCAGTAACCATAAATAATATAACTTTTAATAACAAATTCCCAGAATACCGTACAAGAGTAATTATTCCAAATTCTATTCCTATGAATTTGACAAATTTTGATAAATGTACATATAAATACATCAACTTTCATTTCCCAAAATACAAACTAAGAATTCACAAAATATAAATTCATGGAATTCTATTTGAAATGAATACAAAGTATAGTAAACCATTCTTTCAATGAAATAGTAAACAAATGAGTTCCACATGCAGACATATCGTCAGCATTTTAATCTAAACACATTGTCCATCTACCTAAAGTAAGCATACATGTGCACAATAAGCATAATTGATATTTGATATATATGTTTTGAGCTCGAGTGCAGACATTGTCACGCGTGGATCCCACTTGAATCTCGTCAGCATTTTTTGTCAACAAAGTTGTTATGTATTCAAGAGTTGGAAGGAGGAAAATAAAGTTACTAGTCATTTGAAATTCAAGGTGTTTTGTATTTAGTTTTGTGGTGTTCGAGACTGTTTTTTGAGGTGCACACGTTCAAGTGCGTGGGTCATACTCAGCTGCAGATAGCCAATCAATAAAGAATTGATTGGCTCAAGGTGCTCCCGTGTTTCGGTACAAACCAGCCGTCATTAAAAACAAAATTGTTATTCGCGTAAGGCTAATCAATTGGTTTTGCACCAATTGATAATAGCCACAGCACTGCTGTGACTTGCGTCGAATCCAACAAGGATCAATCTAGCGCGTGCAGTCAATTGGTGTTGCACTAATTGACTTGGTGTCGCGAACATCTTGAAGGAGTCGACATTTGGTGACCTCGACGTGATCCTTATTCACGCTGACTGGACCCTGCAGCTGTTTGATCCTGTAAGCATCCTCATTTGCACCCACGTGTTTCGAGACCAGTGCAGATATCAGAGGCAGTTTCTGGAGTGGACCTTAGCAGCCATCAATAATTTGCAATGGAGCAGCTTGCCATAGAGCAAAAAAGGACAGGCGAAGAGATCCAGTCGCTTATCCGAAATTACAAAAAGGATAGCGATACTCGCAAGACAAGGGCCTATTTCGAAAAAAGGCTTTACGAATTATCAAGTGCTTGGGATCAGTTTGAAACCACTGACAATAAGATCCGCACACTTGAGAATGTTCCCATCGACCATCCATATTTCCGATCAGAATATTACAAGGAAATTTCAGATCTGGTGCACAATTATGAAAATATGTTCAAGGAAAAGTTGTCTCAGATAATTGAGAAGGACGCCAAGGTCCAGGCCGCCACAGGGCCAAAGGAAGTGCATGAACCGATCCAAATTGCATCGTTTAAGGATCATCCTTCCCAGAAACCAGAATCAGCAAAAGTGGCAACCATGATTCGACGGCAAAAGGCCATGATTGCCACCATCCAGCGCCATTTGGACAGCATATCAGATAAAGTGAATCCCCAATCTGTACGCATGACCACCAGCAGCATCACAAAATTATGGGATCAGATTGAAGATCTGCACTATGCCATCCTGGAACTCAACGATGACCCACATGAGTATCAGCAGGATTCCTTCATTGAAATGGAGAGGCTAGTGCGAGAAAACCAATTGAGGACAGCTACGTTGCAGTCTGCTCATCAAAATCAGACTTCTTGTGCAACAATTAGTCCTTCCGTAAGACTTCCCAAGGTTACCATCCCAACTTTTGATGGTGACTACCTGAAGTGGGGCCAATTTTGTGACATGTTCACCCAGATGGTCCACAACCAATCAATACCCGCGATCCAAAAAATGTGGTACCTGAAGACGAATCTATCTGGTGAAGCTGAGAAATTAATACGACATCTGGCTCTAACAGAGCAAAATTATACCTCAGCCTGGAATCTGATTCAGGAGCGCTACAACAACATCAGAATATTGACGTCATCCATAATATCCAAGGTCATGAGCACCCCAGCCATAGTTAGTGAGAACCCATCATCTTCAGCTGTGAAAAACCTTCACGACACTATTCACGAGAGTCTATTAGCATTGAGCAACTTGGGAGTTGATGTCTCATCTTGGGATCCACTGCTTCTCCACTTCCTCGTCAAAAAGTTGGACCGACAAAGCCACACGTTGTATGAACAATCTATCCAGAAGCCAAAAGAAAACCAATCGGTACGATCATTTCTGGACTTCTTGGAGTTCCGATTCCAATCGCTTGAGGCAATCGGCCAGAAGGAAAAACCAAGCACTGCAAAAACATTAACCTCGACAGCAACGAACAAGGGAAAGACCTCATACATAATTTGCCAGCAAGCAGCACATCCAGTTTACGCCTGCAAACAGTTCTTGCAGATGTCGGCCGCAACCAGATTGCAGTGTGCACAAAAACACAGATTGTGTGTGAATTGCTTGCGAGTTGGACATAGAGCAAGTGCCTGCACGTTGCGAGCATGTAGTAAGTGCAACCAAAAGCACAACACGTTGCTACACCTGGACCCGGCTCAGGGTAATGGAGCCAAAAAGGATTCCCCCAAACCAACTCAGCCAGAAGGGCAGATCATCAAGCCTTCTTCCCTTGCAGCTTATTCCGACCATGAGCGCCATAGCTACATACTCCTTGGTACAGCAAAAGTACTAGTCAAGGCTTGCAACGGTAGGACCATTGCGTGCAGAACATTGCTGGATTCCGGCTCTCAGGTGAATTTGGTGACGGAGAGACTTGTAAGGCGACTCGGTTTGTCTCCCAAGAAGGCAAGCTTGCAGATTGAGGGAATTGGAGGAGCATCGAGAAGCGCCAGGCAACGCATCAATCTAGAGGTCCAATCTCGACTCACGCAATTTTCAACGACACTTGAGGCATTCATCCTGCCTGAAATTGTATCTAAGCAACCAGCTCAATACGTGGATACTAGCTCTTGGCCAATTCCTTCTACCGTCTCTTTGGCAGACCCAACCTTTAATCAACCAGAGCACGTGGATATGCTTTTGGGAGCAGAAGTTTATCATGAGCTTCTAGCTCCAGGTCTGCTGAAACTCTCTGAGGCCACCCCCATTCTTCAGAATACCGTGTTTGGATGGGTGGTGTCTGGAAAGGTTGACCAGGATCACATGGGTCATGCTACATGTGGTGTTTTCACTACGGAGGAGGAGATGACCAGCGAACTGGTGGAGCGGTTTTGGAGGATCGATGAGGTCACTAACCATCAACCGTCTTTATCAGTACAGGACAAAAGATGCGAGATTCATTTTGTGGAGCATACCACTAGATTGCAGAACGGTCGATTCATGGTCAGATTGCCCTTTCAGGATGAACCATCATCATTGGGAGAGACTCGAAGAACAGCTTTTAATCGACTGTGTGCCCTGGAAAAACGCTTAGCGAAGGATTCAACCGTGATGGAACAATACAAGGATTTTATGAGGGAATACGAGTCCCTGGGCCACATGACCAGAATTAGTGCCAAAGACGTACCCGAAAGACATTATGTTATACCACACCATTGTGTATTAAAGCCGGAAAGTACATCTACAAAATTGCGGGTCGTCTTCGATGCATCTTCAAAGAGCAGTTCAGGTTCATCACTCAATGATATCCTGCACACCGGCCCAACAGTCCAACCTGAGTTATTCACCATCTTGCTACGCTTCCGTCTTCCAACTTATGTCTTCACTGCCGATATTCAAAAAATGTATGGGCAAATATTGTTGCATCCAGAGGACAGAGCCTACCAGATCATCTTATGGCGTGAGAATCCATCAGAACCAATGCGCTATTATCAACTCAACACCGTCACATACGGAACACGTTCAGCACCATATTTGGCAACCAAATGCCTCCAAAAGCTCGCGCAAAACAACCGCCAAAGGCACCCGTTGGGATCTGTTGCTCTCGAGGATCACTTTTATGTCGACGATGGTTTGGTGGGCTCCAACTCATTGGTGGAAGCACTAGAAATGCAAAGACAATTAACGGAACTGCTAGGTCTAGCCGGCTTCAGACTTCACAAGTGGTGTGCCAACCACAAGCGACTCCTGGACCTAATCTCACCAGCACATCGGGAGGTCAGTCTGGATCTAGAAGAGATGCAAGCCAACTCCGTAAAAACATTAGGCATGATCTGGCGACCTGGCGATGACCAATTCTTAATAAGGGTGAACCAGCAAACAGCCGAGAAGGTTACTAAGCGCACCGTCACGTCAGAGCTGGCCAGAATTTTCGACCCATTGGGAATACTGGCCCCAGTCGTAGTGACTGCAAAAATATTCATCCAGAGGTTGTGGCAACTGACTATTTCCTGGGATGACCCACTGCCTCCGGACCACGAAAAGAGTTGGAGATCACTTCAAAGTGAGCTCAACAGTCTGCAGGACATAAAAATTCCACGACATGTTTTCACACAGCGGACCCCGAAATCAGTACAGATCCACGTGTTTGCCGACGCGTCTCAGAAGGCATATGGAGCAGCAATCTACGTGCGATCCACCTTTCAAGATGGACAGGTGGTCATCAAACTGTTGTGCGCTAAATCTAGAGTGGCTCCGCTTAAGACTCAAACTTTGCCGCGGTTGGAGTTGTGTGCAGCGTTGATGGGCGTCCAGTTAGCCTCTAGAGTGAAAAGAGATTTGAAGTTCGACAACCACACAACATTCTTTTGGACTGATTCGGAGATTGTCCTCGCTTGGATCAACTCATCCTCATCATCCTTCCAAACATTTCTGGCGAACAGAGTGGCAAGGATCCAGGAGGGATCACTAACTTCCCAGTGGCGTCATGTGCGATCTGCGGACAATCCAGCTGACGCACTGTCGCGTGGCCTGCCTGCTCGATCATTCGCCTCATCGAGCCTCTGGTTTTACGGACCACTTTTTCTGCATGGAAGGGAAAGCCTGTGGCCGACACCATTTCGGAAGACAATTGACCAGGTTTCGTGTGATGACTCTTCAGAGCTGAAGAAAAAGCAGCCAGAGGTGACAGTCGCTGCCGTGTGTGGCCCGAATGACACAATATACGGGATAAACCACAGAAATTCATTTGTGACCTTGCAACGGATAGTTGCATACATGCTCCGGTTCACCCGACACTTAACAGAGCCAAAGGCAGCTAGGCCGACGCACGTTTTTCTGACACCAGCAGACTTGGAGAGTTCATTGGTTGTGATCATCCGCACAATACAGCAGGAGGACTTCAGGGATGACCTCGCTCACTTAAAGAAACATAATACAGTAAAAAGAGGTAGTTCGTTGGTTGGTCTATCGCCATTCGTGGACAAGGATGGAATCATCAGGGTTGGTGGCCGCCTGGAGGCCTCATCACTATCATACGACGCTAAATACCCCATGCTTGTCCCATATAACGACCCAATAGTAAAATTGCTAATGCAAAGCATTAATGACCGAAATCTTCATTGTGGTCCACAGGCCTTGCTCGCTCATACCAGGCAAAGATTTTGGCCAATCAAAGGAAAAACAATGGCTAGAGCAGTCGTACAACATTGCATAACCTGCTGTAAGGCACGACCAATACTCATCAAACAAGTGATGGGTAATCTACCTGACACCAGAGTTCAACCAGCACGAGCGTTCATAAATGCTGGTGTCGATCTTTGTGGTCCATTTTGGGTGCACTACAAAATTCGAGGCAAGAAGCCACAAAAGGCATACATTGTGGTCTTTTGCTGCTTTGCCACAAAAGCCATGCACCTGGAACTCGTTACTGACCTATCAACAGATGCATTCATTGGTTCACTTCATCGCTTTCTGGGACGAAGAGGACACTGCGAAAAACTTTACTGCGACAACGCAACAAACTTTGTCGGCGCAAGGAATAAATTGGCTGGCGCGTGGATCCCACTTGAATCTCGTCAGCATTTTTTGTCAACAAAGTTGTTATGTATTCAAGAGTTGGAAGGAGGAAAATAAAGTTACTAGTCATTTGAAATTCAAGGTGTTTTGTATTTAGTTTTGTGGTGTTCGAGACTGTTTTTTGAGGTGCACACATTCAAGTGCGTGGGTCATACTCAGCTGCAGATAGCCAATCAATAAAGAATTGATTGGCTCAAGGTGCTCCCGTGTTTCGGTACAAACCAGCCGTCATTAAAAACAAAATTGTTATTCGCGTAAGGCTAATTGGTTAAAGTGCCAATTAGTTCTCATCGCTTTAATCAATTGGTTTTGCACCAATTGCTAATAGCCACAGCACTGCTGTGACTTGCGGCGAATCCAACAAGGATCAATTTAGCACGTGCAGTCAATTGGTGTTGCACTAATTGACTTGGCGTCGCGAACATCTTGAAGGAGTCGACAATAAACAAATTACATGGCAAGAATTAAACGACTTTTACATTAATAACTTAAAAGAAATTAATGAAATAAAATATACAAAGCAGAAACATATTGTATCAAATATAATAACCACACTAATTATTGTGATCGTACTCATCTTTTTGTTTATATATCTACATTGCAAAAGAAATAATATTAACATTAAATTCAATAGAAAAAATAAATTCGAGGACGAATTTGAACTTAAGGGGAGAGATGTTATGTCAGAAACTAAGCCCAGAACTGCTGACTCAGGTATAAAGAAAGATAAGAAACAGATTGGATTTCGTTTTCAATAGAATAATTCATAGTTGTGTTTATATTGAGAACAATTTTAAAGGATATTGAATTTCAAATTTGCCAAGAAATATTTTCTGATCCATCTAATCAGCAAGATGAATTGACTTTCATATCAATTACAGAAAAACAATAAGTCCGCATAAATACGTGATAAAAGAATCTGAACGAGAAAAAAGAGATCGAGTTAGAGTTTGATCGGTTGCGAGCGATATTAAAAATTAAAAACATTAGTGCTGGTAAATAAAAACAGTTAACCAAAGAATAAAACCCTGTGTTTGAATTAACAGAGCGCGGAAGCTCTGAAAATTTATTTTTTGTAAACTGTGGATAATAAAAACTTAAGTCGCGTCACTATTATATAATAAATATCGTAGGCAAGCTATTACCTTGCATTTCTGTATTTATGTGTTTTTTGATATTGTAGTGCTATTACCTTATTACATCACAATCATATCTGATATTCCTGTGTAAGTTATAGCTATAGAAAAAAATAGCAGAGCTGAAAATATGGCCCTCTACTGGCGATATTTACTGTACAAATATTAGGGTACATGAAAATTTCTTATTTTAGGTCATGGCATGATACAAATCTCAAGGAATACGTGGAAAATGGACTAGGGAGAATATAAAACCAGCTTTATCTGCTATGAAGCGAGGGATAATGAAAGTTTATGCAGCCACCAAACATTTTAACGCACCTAAAAGGACTCTGAGACGCTTCTTAGCAGAAAATAACCAGGCGAAGTCCACTTTGGAAGTGTTAAGTATTAAGAGTTTTGTCAATTTATTTTTATGCTGGAACACTTCTTTGACATTTCGTTTTCTAGAACAATACTCACGCATACATATACACATTCTTTTTGCTATAAATATTCATACACTCAATGTAAATCGTTCATTCCAAAAGTAATATCCGTACAATAAAGACGTATTAAAATAAAACGCTAATAATATTTCCAATTGGTTATGGTGCCCAGTCAACGCAAAACTGTATAGTTCTTTAGGCATTCATCGAAAAATCGAGATTTGAAATTATTACGGACGATTGTGAAATTCGGCAACAGAGCGGTAAACGAGCATTCTGGGAAAACAGACACGGACACGTTGCTTGGTTTTTCGGTGTCGATTGCGGATTCGTTTTGAGAACGTTTTGTAGAATTTAGTTCCAAATTCACGGAAATTCGTTGATACGTAATTATTTCTGGTCGATGAAATTACTTTTGGTGGATAAAAATGGCTGAAGTTGGTGAAACGATTAAAATTGAAAAATTACAACAAGCATCGCAGTGGCCAACATGGCGATTCACAGTGCGCGTAACATTGGTTGCGCATGATATATTCGATGTAGTTTCTGGAGAAGAAAGTATTCCAAATGAAATAGCTGGCGATGAGGTAGTGGTTGCAGAAAATCGGAAGAAATCTTTGGCCTGGAAAAAGAAAGATGCGCGTGCGCAAAAGATTATTGCAGCGTCACTTGGTGAAAAAACAATTATTCACATTATTAATTGCACAACATCGAAAGCAATGTGGGACAAATTACACACAGTTTTTGAGCAGAAGCATGAGGCTGGCAAACATTTCCTCCAGCAACGTTTCTTTTCATTCGCGAAAGACAAAGGTGATGACATGGCAACACATATTGCGAAACTCGAAACAATCGTACAGCAGTTGAGGGATATGGGAGTACACATCGATAATAATATGGTTATGACAAAAATTCTCATGACATTGCCGGCAGAGTACAAGCATTTCGTGAGTGCATGGGAATCAATCAGCTCTGGTGAAATCGATGTTTTGTCGTTTACAGGCGACAGATGGATAAAGAAAACATTATCAAATGTTTTGTACGTGCCGAATAATCATGCAAATCTACTTTCAGAAACAAAAGTTTTGGATAATGGTCATAAAACGCGATCGATTAGTCAACTGTTCGAGATTTTGGATGGTGATAGAGTTGTGGCAACTGGTAAACGACATGGACCCTTGTTCAAAATGAATTTTAAAGTGATCCTACCTGATCAACGTAGTGATTCATCGGTAAATATGTCATTAAAAACAAATTCGTTACGTGAATGGCATAAACGGTTGGCACATCAAAATAACGCACATGTCAAAGAAATTCTGAAAAGTCGAAACATTTCTTTTCTGGATGAAAGTTTCAATTGTGATGGATGTGCATATGGAAAACAACATAAATTAAGTTTTGAGTCGCGTGATGAGAAATCGAAGAAGTGCGGACAAATCATATTTGCAGATGTTTGTGGTCCAATTGAAGAAAAATCATTGGGTGGTTTCAGATATTTTCTTCTTTTCAAAGATGATTATTCACACATGCGCTTTGTGTATTTTCTAAATCAAAAGTCCGAAACCTATGAAAAATTCAAGAATTGTGGTCATCCGGTAAAATTTTGCAGACAGACAACGGGACAGAATTTGTTAATGAATTAATGACTTCATTTATGGAAGAAAACGGTATCCGTCATCGTCGTTCAATACCATACACACCAGAACAAAATGGTAGCGCGGAACGAGAAATGCGAACAATAATGGAATCTGCCAGATCGATGATTCATGCAAAAGATTTGAATCCAAATTTATGGGCGGAAGCTGTTAACTCGGCAGTTTATGTGATCAATCGAACGGGTACAAGCACAGTTAAAGGAAAACCACCATATGAGCTATGGTATGGTAAGAAGCCATCAATTGATCATTTTCGGGTGTTTGGTTCCGAAGTATATGTGCATATTGTCAAACAAAAACGAAAGAAGCTAGATCCGAAAGCAAAGAAATGCATATTTGTTGGCTATGACCAAAATGTGAAAGGTTATCGTGTGCTGGATCCAGATACAAACAAAGTTGAATTAGCTCGTGATGTAAAGTTTCTTATGAGCGATCACGCTGAGGTTTCATTGCCACCAATAGAGGAAAACGATAATGATATCGATGGAAGCGGTAATCTGGAACAAGATACCGAAGTGGAACATGAAAATGAAAATAGAACGAATGAAAACGAAGAAGTTCCTCAATTGGTTCGGCCGGCACCGATAAGACGTCGGCGACCGACTACATTGTCAGACATAAATGTTGAAAATATTGTTCCGGGACGTTTAAGAAGCAAAGATGACCGTTGTTCATTAGATCAATCTTCGTTATTTTTGTCAATTCAATGTGAACCAAATTCATATGAAGAAGCTATGACATCAAATGATCGGAAACAGTGGGAGCGTGCGATGCAAAATGAATTCGATTCGTTGATGATAAATGAGACTTGGGAACTTGTACCGAAGCCAGAAAAGCAAAAAGTGATTGATAATAAATGGGTTTATAAAGTTAAAACAAACCCGAATGGTTCAATTGAGCGGTATAAGGCTCGGCTTGTGGTTCGCGGATTCAATCAACAATTTGGAATAGATTATGAAGAAACATTCATTCCGGTTATGCGGTTCAGTTCATTGCGTGTTTTACTATCAATTGCTGCGTCGAATAAAATGAAACTGAAACAATTCGATGTGAAACCGGCGTTTCTTTATGGTGACCTGGAAGATGATGTTTACATGCAACAACCAATAGGATTCACCGATAACACGGATCGAGTATGCAAATTACGGAAGAGCCTTTATGGTTTAAAGCAAGCTTCCCAGTGTTGGAATCAAAAATTCAGTTTTATAGCTTGTCAATCGGATCCATGTGTTTTCGTGAAATCTGATAGCCAAGACATAGTCATTTTGGCGTTATACGTGGACGATGGGATAATCATGGGAAATAATTATCCAAATATTGAATTGGTGGTTCAACATCTGCAGGAAGAATTCGAAACCGAATTGGTCAATGTTGGTTGCTTTCTGGGCATTCAAATCGAGCAGTTGCAAAGCGGTTCGATTTTTATTCATCAGAATGCTTATGCACGGAAAGTTTTGCCGAAATTTGGCATGGAAATGTGCAATCCGGTGAGTGTTCCATGTGATCCAAATCAAATACTAAGCAAATTCGAAGATGCAGATGATGGAAAATACCCATATCGACAATTGATTGGCAGTTTAATGTATCTTGCCATTGCTACACGGCCAGATATATGTCATGCTGTTGGTTTGGTCAGTCGGTACATGGAGCATCCAAAAGATATTCATGTGAATGCAGCCAAACGCATTCTGAAGTATATCAAAGGAACTTTGAATCATGGATTGCTGTATTGTAGTGGCAATAAAAATCAATTTTACGGATACAGTGATTCAGATTACGCTGGAAATTTAGACACGCGCAAATCAACAACAGGCTATGCATTTTTCATCAATGGTGGCATAGTTAGTTGGTGTTCGCAAAGTCAGAAATGTGTCACTTTGTCAACAACAGAGGCCGAATATGTGGCGGCAGCTGAAGCTACAAAGGAGTTGGTTTGGTTAAAACGATTACTCGACGAATTGTTACAGAATCAATTCGGTGAACCGAAGCTGTTTATGGACAATCAAAGTGCGATTCGTCTCGTGAAGAATCCAGAATTCCACAAACGCACGAAACATATCGATGTTGACTATCATTACATTCGTGAAAAATTCAACGCAAAACGTTTTTCTTTGGAACATGTTTGCAGCCAAGATCAGTTGGCGGATTGTTTAAAGAAAGCATTACCAAGGGACCGGTTTGAATATTTACGAAATGCGATGAATATTACATCAATCGAAAATAATTGACTTTTAACGTAACGTTTTTGATATGTGATGTTGATTAATTGATAATTCTATTTCATTATTTAATATCACAAAAAGTGGGAGTGTTAAGTATTAAGAGTTTTCTCAATTTATTTTATGCTGGAACACTTCTTTGACATTTCGTTTTCTAGAACAATACTCACGCATACATATACACATTCTTTTTGCTATAAATATTCGCAAACTCAATGTAAATCGTTCATTCTAAAAGTAATATCCGTACAATAAAGACGTATTAAAATAAAACGCTAATAATATTTCCAATTGGAACGAAATCACCGCTAAATAATTATGAACAAGAAAAAACATTGTCATGTTGTATAATCTGTCTATTTAGCGTAGGATATACATTGACACAACGGGCACTGCGAACATGCGGCAAAACCTCCTACAATTTGAATAATATTTCTATGCCGAACCAAAGTGCGATAATTGGACGAAGTTGGTTAAAAGGATTCCTCAAACGCCCAAAAAATATCAGGCAGCGTAAGGCACAAAATATGAATCCTGCACGAGCACAAAAGCTAAATAAAACCGTAATTACGGACTACTTTAAAAAATTTAACAAAATTATGCAAGAGAACGATATCATGAATAAACCAGAACGCATTTTTAATATTGATGAAAAAGGTTGTCAGCTGAACCTACACAAAGCGCCGCAAGTTTTGGCTGGGCACGGAACAAAACGAGTACATCTAGTAGCGCATGAACATGGCGAAAATTTTACTATAATATATTCTTCCCATGATTTCATTCAAAGGAAAAAGAATGAAACCAGAATGGGTAGAGTCATTGCCTGCTGGTGCAATTGTCTAGATGACCCCCAAAAGGCAGCATGAATACCGAAACTTTTGTGAACTAGATTTACCACTTTGAGAAATTTAAGCTAGCTGGGCCGTGTCTCTTGATTTTTGATGGAGCTAAATGCCATTTCGATAACTCAATTGCTGATGCAGCAGAAAATTTAGAGATTAAGCTTTTTTGTTTACCTAGCAACACCACTCATGAACTTCAACCGATGGATAAATGAGTATTTAGATCGTTTGGGTACTAATGTGATGAGGAAGTTCTTAAATACTTGTCCATACACGAAGACAGAAAAATCCCTATCCACAGATTTGGGATGATTTTTTCTAGGGTTTGGGGCAAAGCTGTAACTCCTGCACATATCAAAGTAGGTTTCGAAGCCACTGGAATATTTTCGTTTAATCCAGAGACGACTCCACCAGAAGCATATGCTCCAAGTATTCCTACTTACAACCCCGTAACATCTGGACCGTCAGTTGAAAATTACGATAATTTCATCAACGACGGTGATTGTCGTGACGTCAATGAAAGTTTGTTAGCTTCTCAACCTTTGAATAATAATGACAACTTCTATCCCCAAACTAGCCATCTTGTTTCAGCAGATGACTCCGATGACACCCCACTAGTTACCCAGAGCTCTCATGTAAAGGATAGCTGATATAATAATGCACCGTCCAATGAGCGTCATACAAAAGGCCAATCAATGAACTTGTATCCTACTCCAAAAGATAACAGTTCTGTTTCTATTGAACAGTCTGAACTCGCCATCTTTATTACTTTTGATGAGAACAATTCGTGCAGCTTTGACAGCGAAGATGTCTATCCAATAGCTCAATTACGATAAAAAAGAATCGATTAAAAAATTGCAGGACCAGAACCCCTTCAAAGTATTCCTGTTCTGCGTAGTGAACTCAATATATCTTTTGGAGATATGTATGTTGAAGACTCCAGAAAAGATATCAGGTCTACAAACCACGCCTAGGGCCAAAGCTATTAATAGTCTTGCTCAAGAATTGACCAAATCAACTTTTACCGTCAAGAAAAATAAGGTAGTGCCATCCAAAGCTACTCCAAATCAAAGCAGACCTGCCAAAGCTACCAAGAGACAATGTGATACAAAAAAACCCAAGCCATCTCAAAATATTCCTCCAAAGCTTTCATTTGCTGAGGGAGAGTCAAACAAGACTGCTGCTGAATCTTGGTTTTGTTTTGTGTGCGCCGAAGACAGAGTTGCTGATATGCGGTCATGTATTTTATGTGCAACATACGTTTACGACGACAAGGAAATGTTTATGTGTACCAAATGTAGTCCGAATGCAGTGTTGCTTTGAGTCTGTTTTGAATTTATTTGATCTCTTATATAAGTTGATTACAACAATAATGATAATTAATCGCAGTAGATATTATGTTCTTTACATAGAGGATAGCATTGATGATTTGTTTTAAATTTTATGGATTTGTTAAGACTGAGAATTCAGATTTATGAATGTCGTGTAACTGGAAGTTTTTTTTTTATTTTTAATCATTTATTTTATGTTTAACATTCAATTCATGACTTGTTTTTGATATGACGTTGTTAATTGTTTTTGAATAATCCAATATAAAGAAAATTGTTACAATTACTAAGAATTTTTAATTCAAAACTAACATTAAAAGCAAACTCAATTGACATACACCGTACAGTTAATATGGCTACAGGTATGGGCACATTTACATATATAAGGATATTTATGAAAAAGTGAAAATCTTTAATTGGCTCGAAAGTGGAAAATTGGTCTGGTGGACGCGTTGATAAGAGTTTAGTTTCATCGGTTGATCTGGAGTTTCAATCGTCTTACTCCCCTTTAATTTCAGGGGTCCGCAGTGTCGTTCGGCGGACCACGGGACGGCAGCACGCAATCGGGCGAATGAGTGGCGCCACGGCCCGTCTTCATTGGGCTATCCGGGACCCGAAAGCCCCACCTGAAAGAACCCTCTTGGCGTAGGGTAATAGCACATCAATACATTTTTTTCGATGAGATTGCGCCCTCACAGCACCCCAGAGGGAAGCGAGCAAGAGTCGTCAAGAAGTATGCTGCGTGCGATCAAGGTCGATGAATTATTAAGGGATGACGTCCGCCCGTATGCATCAGTACAGATCTTGCAGAATCGGATGATAGGCTTAGTCCTTAACATACCAAGGGGTACGAGGACCCCAGAGTATAACTTTTAATAATCTTGAATAATTTTGTATGTGTTTAGAACCAGGTTATGGGAACTACGAGGTAATGAGACTGATTTTATTGCCGCGCTTGAGGTAAACTTAAGACCTTGAAATTGTCTTCTCCCTTCCCCGGCATCCTTATCCTCTCCATTCCATTAGTTCGCCTGCTGTGTTGTGTTGAGTAGATATGTGTTGGTGGTGCTCGCCGCGAAAATGGAGAAGCGAAATTACGAAACAGTTTCGGAAACGTACGCTAAAATTGTAAAAGTGCATGGTGATAGTGCTCTTAGTCGTGCCCTGCTGTTTCGATGGCATAAACAGTTTAACGAAGGGCGTGGAAGACGAGGCGCGGAGCGGGAGACCAGTCGAGGTGCGGACTGATGCGAATGCGCAGCATGTGCGCGCCCTAATCCGTGAAGATCAGCGTTTAACCGTTCGAATGTTGGCCTCGGAGCTGGGTATGAACCGTGAAACATTCAGACAAATTTTAACCGATGATTTTGGGATGGAAAAGTTGTGCGCGAAGATGGTTCCAAAGAACCTTTCTGAGGAGCAAAAGCAGCATCGAATGACCGTCGCAGAAGACTGTTTGGAACAAGTGGAAAACGATCCCACGCTGCTTGATCGAGTTTTTACAGGCGATGAATGCTGGTTTTTCCAATACGACCCGGATCGGTGGTCAAAGGACCCCATTTTGAGGCGATTACGGACATCCAGGCGGTCGTGACGAGGGTACTCGCGGACATCTCAGTCGAAGCGTTCCAGAAATGTTACAAAGCATGGAAAACGCACTGGAATCGTTGTATAGCTGCCCAGGGGGACTACTTTGAAGGGGATGGCAGAGTTGTAGAATAATTTTCAAATATACGGTTTTCATGGAATCAGTCTCATTACTTAATTGTCACTAACTATAAATAAAATGCTTTTGTTTCCAGTAGTTAGAGTTTTTCAGAAAGAAATGGAATCGGAATCGGTGGAGCCGGGTTTAATTATAAATTCATGGTGCCATAAACTGTATTTGACATTTTCAATTAGCGTAAATATTTCGGTTGGAAGTAGAGTAGCTTCTTTCCGGCATAGCGTCGATATTTAGATCGAAAACGCACGGATTCGATGTTTATTGATTGGTGGGAAACCTCGCAAAGGCCGCGGTAAAGTAATTACGAAATTTTTCTTTGGGAGAATTTTGGAACGCGTTTTAAACGGGCATTTGAATCGGTGACTGAGAAATTGTATTCAGACTTAGTCTACTCGTGGAAGACCTGTAATCGAAATTCCTCTCCGAGCTAACTAGCATGCAAGCAGCCACTTGGGACTGGACTAAGGTTACCCTGACCCGTCTACCCGTAGGGTACAGTCCGTTGGCACGTATCGAGACTTCACGTCTTTAACCGATATGAAGTCGTTTTAGATTTTCCTTGGGAATTCTCAGACGAACGTGATAAAGTCATTAAAGCCTTCTCACTAATTTTGTTACTGTTGAATCTTTTTTAAAAATTAGTAGGTACTCAACGTCAGAAAATGCCAAAGTAATCAAATTTGCACATGTGTGCACTTCAGACTCGATTGATGCGATAATGTAGTCTTCTTCATTCTTCGAGAGCTGCTGCATAAGTCTCAAGAGTATGTCAACGTAGTCAAAATGATCAGTGTTGGTGTACGTGATATTGAAGTCGTAAGCTATGAGTATGGAGATGATTCGCAATGTATACTGGAACGCTTTTCTTGTTACCAATAATGCGTAGGAGAGGTTTCTAGTCAGTTTGCATTTTGAAGTGCCGTCCGGAAATGTATCAATAAAAAACTTGTACTGCAATGATGATTGCAAGACCTTCCTTCTCGATTTAACTGTAATTTGTATCTGCTTGTAGAAGAGGCCGTGATGAATAAGCTATCATTTTCTCGGAACCGTCGCAGAACCATGAAGGAGGTATGCACCTAAGATTGTGTATGATGCATCAGCTGCTACCATCAATGAAAGTTTTGAATCGCAATGAGTTAGACAAAGGTTTAGGTTAAAATGTCTTTCAACTCATCAAATGCTTGTTGGCATTGTGTAGACCAATTCCATTGCTCACCTTTCTTCATAAGTGCGTCTAATGGTGCTCGTATTTGACGTAAGTTCTTTACGGAACGAATGTGGTAAATGATCGTTCCGAGAATTGAACGTAATTGAGTCCTGGCTGCAGTTTTTGTTTGTTCTAGACAAGAACCATTAAAGTCAATAATTCTACCCAGGAACTTGAGTTCACTTTCGTTGAATTCATATTTGTGTGCCTTAATGAGAAAACCATAATCGACTGAATACTGTTTCAATCGTTGCGTCATGTTATGCTTGAAACTCGGCATGAAAAATATGTCGTCCTGATAAACTTGTACGCCAGGGATTTCGATCAGAACTGTATCCAAGATCTGTTGAAAGATTCCAGGAGCGTATTTAATTCCAAAGGCGATTTAAGTGGAATAATCTCTTGTACGTCTGTAAGGTGAAAAGTTAGCGTGACGCTAAATGAATCTCGATTTGCAAGAATGCGTCTGACAAGTCGATCTTGCTGAATATGCTGCTGCCAGGATGTTTTGCTAAAATTTTACTTGTTGGCAGTGGCTGAGGATCTTGATCTGTCTTCTTCTGAACCGCGGCTATTGAGCTGCGTAATCCGAAAAATCAATAGAGGTAAGAATGTTTAGACACCAATATTTTAATTTAATTCTCGATCAACGACATCGTTGCGAATGGAACTTTGCATTTCCCTCTGTAGACTGGCTGGGCGCCCTCCTTCAGCACTAGCTTAGGCAAGAGCTTTGAAACTTTGCCTGGAATATCGATAAAAAGCTCGAGATTAAAATTGTACTGAGCAATAATAACATGTGTGAAATTAAATAGATCAAGATATTTCTTACATTTGGTATCCATATGTTTTTAAGGACAATGTAATTTGAGATGTTAAATCTAAAATCTCAGTTTCTGTTCGATCGCGAACAACTATTTAAATACTTGTAGGATTAGTATTTGTTAAGTTCGCGCATACTTCAAGTACTCAAAAGACTAGGCTTGAAGCAAAAACATGTTTTATCTTCAATTACCGAGCACATGAAGCGCTGCATACTAGTCCAGATCATTACAAATGTAGTGATTGTAGAACATCAACGTAGACGTTGTCGATCAAAAGGACAATTTAAATAAATACATCCATTTTGAAAGGATTTATAACTTTGGACGGTTAAGCAAAACACCAAGTGCTGCACTTTACTCGTGATACATACAAATGTCAAGAATGTAAGACGCAAATCAAACCATAATGCAAGATTCACCCGACTGATTTTTTGGTAAACTTGTATGTTATGCGAGTTGCTCAAAAACCGGCCGAGTGAGACGAGTTGCTGGGCGGTTTGACTTGTCGGGGGAGACTTGGTCCGTTGTAAGAGGTGTATGGTTTTGGACTTTGTGGCATGCGGTTGGTGGAAATGCTACGCGAGGTCCTTGAATCAGTTTTTCTTGTCGCATACCAACTTATCGGGGAGAAGTTAATTTTGATTTTGAATTGCGTTCTTACTTGTAAATTTGTTTTAATTATTCTACCAAACTATTCGCCATCGCATTGTGAATAGTCTTAATGATTCGACGCTACCTGAAAAGTAGTCTCAAGTGAAGTGCATGAAAACATGAAGCAAAATTACAAAAAAATGTTTGAAGGAAATTGTGTGCTTGAAATTTAGAAATAGAATTATTTTTTTTATGAAACTCTAAATCGATAAACTTAACTCTACACAAGATACACGCAGAAATCGACAAAGTCTATTCTCCATAAGAATCGGATTCTAACGCGGAGTTCGCTAACCCCTTTTTAACCGTTGATTGCATCTCACCCTAAGTCGTCTCCGATACGTCCTTCGGCAAAAGTATACCAGTTAATTCTAAACTACTGGGATCCGAGAATATGCCACCATTATTTAGCTGGAACGTATTTAGCTTGTGAACGGGACCAACGTTTAAAAGAGGACAGTGTAGTGAATCAGCCCTACGCCACTGACAAGGATCCGTAGGTCGTTATTGACGTCGATGGTTCGGAAACGACCCTTTAACCACTCGCGGATACTGAACCGTATTTTGACAGCTGGGAGGAAGATGAAAGTCGTGGCATCTTTCATAATTCAAATGAAAATGTAATTGCCTAATGTAGTTAATATCCAATATTAATGATCACCGTCTGTTGAAATGTAAATATCAAATCATCACATGTCCGATTGAAATTACTGGTAACGAAAAAAACCCGAAGTTTCTGGCGACGCAACTACTCTTTTTTTTGTGATTCTCTCTTAGTCAAATGATATTGTACCTAAAGTCAAATATTTAAATAGCAACAAAGTAGCCGTGCAAATATTTGAAGAAAATATAATTTTAATGTTGCATTTTCACGATTCTTCAAGAAAAGGGATATTCGCGAACTATTTTGCTTTTATGCTAAAAGGAATCCCTACCGATTGAAATTTTTAGAAGACCTTTTAACTGAATGCAACATAATTAATTAATGTAGAACTGTCAAACAGCGTGCTTGAAAAATTGATGCATCACATGTCGGTCCGGGTCGTTCTCGCAGATGCAACAGTGCGAACTAGTCTCTTTAGCGAAAAATAATTTCCCAACTGTATTGATGGCATGGCAATACGATTGAAACACATTTAATCAATATTTAAGATGGATTTGATTTGTGCCTACTAATATAAATATATTCCATAACCAATAAGAAGTTTGCATTCTATAGCATGATTAGCATTTATATCCATCAAACCTGCATAATTTACTCGCCTATTTTTCAAAATATATGACTACAACTATGTGGATAATTTCTTTTTTATCGCTTTGCATCGAACATATCCTGAATAATCTTTCACACTATTGAAGCCAATGCCATCATTACATTTAGCTTGAGGGGCATAGCAAATTAAATGTCGATGATTTTTGTTTTGTTTTCGTATCTTCTACCTTCGAGTTAGTCCAGGTACATATTGATCCAATAAGTGAGAAGAAATTGACGAATATACCCTTTTGCCTTTAAAGGAAATCAATGAAAAATGTCTATAAATTATGTACATCAAACATACCGATCAAACGAAATAGTGAATTCAAATTTGTATAACAAAACAAATCCCCATAGCATGTAACCATTAACAGTTAGAATTAGGACCAGTAGTTACATTATGCATGGGTATTGAACCTTCATTTTACGTTGATTCTGGATCCCCCCAACTTACGCATTTAATCCTTGTGGACATATGGCTACTGAAAAAAACAGTCAAATATTGGACCAACGTAGACATTCCTCACGGTACTACTGGGTTTCAAGCAGTTTGTTCCTTTTGTGCTAAATTGGACAATAAAATCGTGAAGTGTCGTGTCCTACAAGTTTTAAGTCCCACGCGATATCTCATTGCGGACATGTCCGGGAAGGAACTGGGAATCTATCATGCCAAGGACCTACGACGGTGAAGAGTGCCATCAAAGAGTTTTTTTTTCTCATCTTTGTCCCCCGGTGTTATCTCCTGCTTAGCATCGATCGCCTTCACCTGGGCTCAAAATCTCAGTGACCTCTTCTTGCTATTACGTGCCGCGGGAAGATTAGCTTTCCACACGTCACACGACCTATTCTGCCGCCATACCATTAAAACCAGCTTAGGGCCTAGCAGCGTGTCCTTCAGTCTCTCCATGCCTAGTTGGCATCGTGGGCACTGCCGTGTAATGAATTGGCCCTATGCCACTGGCGAACAATACATATACACATTGCTACCATATGGCTTCACATCTCACGTCGGTTGCGACGACTTCCGATCCCACGTCTGTTTTGTCGGGGGTTGTCAAAGTCGCAGTCCGACGCAGCCATGTGGATGGGAGAGTGGGAACATGGCCTCCGGTGCTGGATGTTGGTCATCACTTGGCCTGTGATGTGAGTTCGCAGGGAGTTAACAAAATTTAAGTGAGTTTTTCAAGTGTTGCTGATGTGGTTGATTGTTTAATGGTGAATTTTTGATAGGCACGTTTTTTTTCTGTTGTTGAAATAATCGGGCGGTGGAGTAGTCAAGGTGAACGTCATATTGGAGATGAGGAGGCAGACCAAGAAAAGGATGGATGTAGCAGAAAATTGTCCTGATCTTTTAGGAAACAATACAAACTGCATCTTATACGTCAGATTCAGCATTGGTAACCTAAAAAGACAAATTTATTACGAGGTTAATAAGTTAACATTCTTATAGAGGGGATGTGTATCTAAAGAAATCCGATTAATTCCTAACTGTTGTTTTTGGAAAAATGTTGGGAGTCCAGGAATTTACAATAGTTGTTGCAATTACAAGGGTAGGGTTTTAAGAAATCCGCGGATGGCCGGTTTCGCGTCGCGTGCAGTACGTTGTACCTTCGTTTGCCTTGTCCGGGTGAACGGACTGGTTGATACCATTCGAGGACATTTTGGATCGTGCTGCATCAAACGTGGTCGAGCTCAATTAAGTTACACAAGTTCACACATACATGCCAATACAAACAAAAGCGAGAACAATACAACTACTAAAAGCAACCAAAAGTATACGAGAAACCGAAACAGCTCCGAGAAGAGAGAATCCGACTCAATATTCCACGTTAATAAGGGAAAAAGAATAAACGTCATTATCAACAACATTAAATGCACGATGGATTGGGATCCAGGGACAGCACACTCGATTATAAGCACAGCTTTGTGGAGGAGAATCGGATCATAACCACTATCAAAGGGCCCCCAACTGAAAGCATACGGAAGCTTCAAATTGAGACCTATGGGTAAAACGTTTGTGACCGTAAACCTGCAAAATACGACAGCTACTCTCCCGGTAGTTGCATTGCACATCGCAGAGCCTTTGCTATTTGGTTTACCGTGGAGTGAAGCATTCAGCATGCGATTTCCGTCTGCGGTGTACTCACTGAAGGAATCAAAGCATCAAAAGAAATACTATACAATTAAGATATCCTTGATCGAGAATTATCCAAAATTATTCAGGAAAATAAAATCCTTTTTGAGAGCTCACTCGGTAAGATTAAAAATTATCAAATTAAAATTCATTTAAAACCTGACGCGAGGCCTACACATGTACCGGCGCGTCCAATAAAATTCGGTTTGCAAAAAAATGTAGAAGCTAAACTCAACAGACATAGAAAAAGGGGTGGTTTCACACGTGGATCCTAACAATACACCGCTAGAGTGGGCAACACCCACAGTAAATGACATAAAGAAAGATGGTACAATTAGAATTTGCGGTGACTTTCGAACAACACTTAATCCCGCGCTAGTAACAGAACGGCATCCATTTTTGATCAACTGACGCACAAATTATCTCGTGGAGAAACGTAGACAACGATTGACTTAAAGGATGCATATCTGCAATTTGAAATACACCCCGACTCAAGGAAATTTGTAGTTATTTCGACTCACAGAGGTTATTACCAGTACAACCGCCTTCTTTTTGGCATCACAAATGCTAGTTTTCGAAGGTATTTGGAAAACTTATTAGAAGGGATACCCAACGTTGCGGTATATATTGACGATTTCGCCATCACGGGCAAGGACAATCACACGCATTTGGTAAACATAAAAGAGATAAAATCTCTTTTATGTTTACCAAACTGCGACTACACGCAGTAGGCTTTCGAGTAAAATTGAGCAAGTGCGCGTTTATGCTACCCTCAATCGAATATTTGGGACATACAATCAGTAAAGAAGGTATACGACCGTCACAATCCAAATTGACAGCGATTGCAAATGCTTCAAAACCAACCAACGTAAAGGAACGATTTATAACTAACCTGCACGGTACGTGTGCAAATCTGCACTCATTAAAAGGAACACGACAACAATGGAGGTTGGGTCCTGCGGAATTACAGACATTCGAGCACATAAAGCAAAAGGTGGTTGAAGCGAATATTATCGTGCCGTACGACCTTAACCGCCAACTATACGTAGCATGTGACGCATCTGAAAAAGGAGTAGGAGCTGTCTTACTTCATAAAACTAGTGTGCAAAGCGAGGAACTTATTGCCTTTGCTTCTCGCAAACTTACTAACGCCGAGCAAAAATATTCTGTGGTCGATCGCAAAGCCTTAGCGATATTTTTCGCAGTAAGAAAATTTGGCTAGTTTTTACGAGGTACTAAGTCACGCTAATCACAGACCATAAGCCGTTACAACATTTGTTTGGCGAAAATCGGAATCTGCTGAAATTAGTTAATAGCCGGCTGACTCGGTGGGCGCTGTACGTCGGATCGTATAACTACAACATAGAATATAGAAGAGGAGCTAACAACGTTATTGCAGATTGCTTATCTCAACTTCCGAATAAAACGGACGGACTTGCGGAGACTTCGTCGCTACCCGACGATTCTTAAGGTTGCGAGGGCAAAGGAGATTGACAATCTCCTTTGCGGCTGACCCAGGGGGGGCTATGGGGGCTGTAGCCCCCCCCTCCCCATAGCTACGGTCAGAAAAAAAGTCACTGCAAAAAATCCCGAAATCAATTTTTCCCGAAATTTTTTCTCGCCAGACAAGAATACTTTGAATAATTTTCGAAGTGAGTTTTTCAATCTTGAAAGCACATTTTTTACTTATTTCGAAAGACGAATGTGTCTATTTCATATAAAAACAACCTTTACGTCGATTTTATTTCAGGATTCATGCGAATCGATTTGAACTTCCCGCGGAGAAGATAGGGCCATAAGTATTGTGTCGACATAAACTCAGTGCTGCATAATATATGCAGTATCTTTCGCGTCCGGCGCTCAACAGCTGATATGAGCAACAAATAGGTTGGGTGTTGGATCGTTTTCAACGTTTTCGTCTGCCATTCTTCACTTTCTTAGTTTTCACGCGTGTTAATGTGTTTTTGTGCTGCATTTCTCGATAAAGATGGACATCAGAAACTATTTCGCAAAAAGGCCACGATTATCGAGCCCAGAAATAGAAAATGGACAATCAACAGCTGATATGAGCAACAAATAGGTTGGGTGTTGGATCGTATTCAACGTTTTCATCTGCCATTCTTCACTTTCTTAGTTTTCACGCGTGTTAATGTGTTTTTGTGCTGCATTTCTCGATAAAGATGGACATCAGAAACTATTTCGCAAAAAGGCCACGATTATCGAGCCCAGAAATAGAAAATGGACAATCAGAGGTAATTTTGAACAGCTGCATATACTTATAGAGTAATTTTCTCGCATAGGCACTTTTCCCAAAAAAGCTTCTAGATTTTGTCCATAATGATATACACTTTATGACGGAGATTTTTTGACGCACAAAATTTCAGTGTAAAAATTGAGGTTATGTTTGAATATTGTGACAAGTGAAACGAGAGTGTTTTTGCAGCTGACAGCTCTTCGGAAACTTAATATTTTAAGATCATTTAGATATATTATGTGAAAAAAATAAAAATTTCATCCGCAGAGAAAAAAGCAAAACAATAATTCCGAGAGTACGAATGCAGGAGAAACCGACGATTTAATGGTTTTTCCTTCATCAAATCAGTCTGATGGATGCGACAAACAAACATCTGTTTCACAAAACTCAAAAACATCTGGGATATCTACAACGATTGAGGTAAATTTTTAACTATTCAAAGATTGCATACTTTATGTTAGCACCAGTGAATAAGTTTTCCGCAATATTTGCAAATTCGTCAAAAGACAGAAAGATAATTGAATCAAATCAGTATTTGGTGTCACACGTACAAATGAGTAAGTCTTTGTTAGAGGCCACAACACTCAAAAATTCAGATCGAACTGTCAAGTACGATATCGGGTCAGCTGTAGATAAATGCCATAATTTGAAGCAGGACGAAATCTACAATTACTTAATCCACACTAAAACACCAGAACCATCGTTCAAATTTCCTGTGTGTATGGAAGGACAACAGAGCAGAAGGTTTCAATACAATTTTCTGCAGCGTTTCAAATGGCTTGCCTACAGCGAGGAAAAAAATGGAGCTTTTTGCAAATATTGCGTTTTTTTCGCACCAACCAGTGGTGTTTCGCGCTCAAGTCAGGTAAGAAAGGAATCCCCGTCGGAATTAGATTTTTCTTATGAAATCTCTCGAGTTTATGAAGAACATTGATAGCCGGAATTCAAACGCAGTCGACATGCTTCTTGATAAGGAGAAAAGAAAGATCATCGAAAACAATTGCAAACGTTTGGGCCCAATCGTTGAAACCGTGCTCTTCTGTTCTCGCAATAATTTGCCACTACGTGGACACAGGGACTCTGGTGACATGAGGACAGCCGAAAAACTGGAAGACGCGTTGTCTGGCAGAGAGGGTATTTTCCGGTCATTGTTGGCGTTCCGAATAAATGCTGGAGATGAAGATTTGAAACTTCACTTGGAAACAGCACCGAGGAACTGTACTCTGATCAGCAAAACGGTGCAGAATGAAGTTATCGACATCATTGGACAGACTCTTCGCGGCAAGATTGTGGAAAGGATCAAAAAATCAAAATTTTTCGCCCGTATTTCTGATGAAACAACAGATGCGAGTAGAAAAGTACAACTGACCATGTGCGTGCGTTATGTTGATATAGAGGAATACGTCGTTCGCGAGGATTTTCTGGGGCTCATGCGATTAAAATCCACTGTCGGAAGAGATGTCAAAACGGTGATCTCAGATGAGCTGGAGGCTTTGGGATTAAACATCATTGATATGCGTGGACAAGGATACGATGGAGGATCCAACTTCTCTGGTAGGGAAAATGGAGTTCAAGCATTAATTTCCAAGGAACAACCACTGGCATTTTATACGCACTGCTTCAGCCATTCATTGAATCTGTGCGTTTCAAAATCTTGTGAAATCCCCGAAATTCGAAATATGCTGGGAATAGTTTCGACGTTGATCAATTTTTTTACGAGTTCATCGAAAAGAACGCAATTACTCGAAGACAAAATACAAGAAGAGTTACCGACATCGCAAAAAACCCATTTGAAAACACTTTGCTTTACGCGCTGGGTTGAGAAACATGAAAGTGTGAACACCGTCTGTGAGTTCCTGCCATATATTGTTCAAGTGTTGGATGATTTGAAGTACGATAAGGACATCGAAACGTCTTCGAAAGCGACACAACTACTCGGTGCGATTGAAAAATCTGATTTTTTGATTGCTCTGCAAGTTCTCAATGATGTGAATTCCCCTATCGTGACCGTGAGTAGGACTCTTCAACATTCTCAACTGCAAATTTCTTCGGCTTGTGCTCACATCGAGCAAATCATCGAGCTGTTTCTTGAGACGAGAAAGGGAGAAAAATCCTTCGAAGAAATCTTCCAGAAAGCCGAAAAAAGAGCTAACAAGATGGAATTAGAACTGAAAATCCCCCGCTTGTGTGGCCGGCAGAAGAATCGATCTAATATCCAAACAGAAGATCAAACAGCTTTTGGATATTTCCGGTAAGTTATTTGAACTTTTTTCTGCTTCTTGCTGTATCTTGCTGACTAACAAATGGACAATCTACTCGAATTTGCATATTATTATTCGTTCAATCTAAAATACTGAATTTCTAATATAATACATTATGCGTTCAATGCAATTATATCAACAAAACTTCTTTTCCTGAAAATATTCGAAATTAGCTCGAGTTGACGTTTCTAACGAATTTATCTTTCTGCGTTTCAGAGCTACGATTTTTTACCCTTATTTGGATCACATGATCTCTTCTCTGACTTCGAGGTTCAAGGGTGAATTTCTGAAGATACTACCTCTGGAAGGGCTGATTCCAACGCTCTGTACCAAAGTTTCTGTTGACGAAATTTTGAAAGCTGCACAAGTATACGAAGGAGATCTGAGCGGCTGCAGCGAAACAGAGCTGAGAAAAGAAATTCTTCTTTGGCACAAGCACTGCAAGACTACCGCTTTTCAACAAGCCCAAACTGCGATTGATGCTCTGCAAGTCATGAAATCGAAGAATTATGGCTCATTTTTTCCGAACGTTGCGACACTGCTACAATTATTCGCTAGAATTCCAGTCACTTCAGCGACAGCGGAGCGTACTTTTTCGACACTCAAACGATTGAAGAGTTTTTTGAGAGTCAACATGTCCGAAAATCGTCTCAACGGCTTAGCGTTAGCTAACATCCACAAAGAAATAGGAATAAAGACGGAAGAAGTTGTGGATACGTTCTGCAAATTGAAACCTCGACGAATCGAAACTTTGGACTGGTCGGTAGATGATTTTCAGAGGTGAATTCAACATATGAAACCTCGACGACTAAAATCTTCGGGCAGGTCGGGCGATAATTTTTCTGATGTAGTAACAGCGATAAGCAATTCAGTATCAAAAGTGCAAGAAGTCAAATATTGTAGCCTCTGTAGTGCAACTTGAGAAAATTCTCATACTAATTTACTGTTGTTCATATTGTCGTAATTATAATAGTAGAAAATAAAGCGTTCGTGGAAAAATTGTTTTTCTTGAAATATTAATATGTATCCACACGAATTTTACGGGGAAAAATTTCTGCACCGAAAAGTTAGAACTGGAATTAATTATTTCAACTCAACTTTTGAGGTCCTAACTGTTAAGCCCCCCCAAACCTGAATCCTAGATCCGCCACTGGATTGTATGCAAATGAGTGTATATGCACACAGGAGGGTGGTCTGATTTTTGTTTTTAAGATAGTATGGGATTTCTGTAACCTTTGTCGTGGAACAACGGGTTGCGGACAGTTGTTGGATGGATGGCAATCGAATCAGGTGTCGCAGTAATTATTGTTGGATACGTTAATTTTGATCTAACCTCGTTTCCTATCTCAAACTAGCGAATTTTCTCCAACGAGCCGCGTGTGCGGAGTAAAGTGACCGCAATTTGAAAGAATGGAATGTGAGATTAATTATGTTTTCTACGTGGAAAACGTTATGAAACGCTCGAAAAAATATAATTGTACATTGCATTAACATAAAGAATATTTGATGCAAAAGAAACAGTATGTATGATATAGTTTATAGAGAATACGTTTATTAGTAGCAGATATTTCATTTTTGATATGCGGATACATGAGTAACTATTTAAGACCAAATCATGATGATTCATAACGGTTTGATTTGAATTGTATTAATCGGGCGGTAATTTTATTTAAATTCGGTTTAAGACACTTGTCTTTCGGGATCTGTATTATAAATATGTCTTAGGTCTTATTGCGTGACTAAGCTTAACCTATGCACACGTAAAGCGTAGTAAAATGTAACATATATATGGGAAAATCGTTTTGTATGTTTTGTATTGGTAAAGATCTTCGACCGACAATGAGCAAATTTGCCCTTAAATTTACAACCTATATCGCAAAATGTAATGAGAACTTTTAAAGTGATTAAGATATATACATCACGTTAACATAAAATATTTATAGCAATTAAGACGCCTTATACATTCATTGTTGTTCTGATCGCTTAAAATTCGATTTAGCACACCAATTTGAGCCACCCAGTTGGAAAGAATAAAAATGAATTGTTAGACATTATAAACTTCGGTCTTTCCATTTCGTTTTTACCTGACCAGGTATAGGACCCCAAACGAGGGCTGGCCTTTCAGAAAAATGGGCTAGCCATCGGGCGCGTGTTATGTAAAATTTTAATTATGAAGTCATGAATGAATTCAAATTGCATACTCATTTCCGTTCGTTCAAATTAATCAACAAAATAATTTGCTTCATCGTTCGCGATAATCTAATTTCTTTAAACGTATCAAATTACCACACATGCGACGAGACATTCTGCATCGTCACCTCTAAAGAATCCAAAAGTGCAGACATTGTAACGCTTGCTCTGCAACGTGAATTGATCGAATTCGTTTTTGCTTACTCATCAGTTTAATTTGATAAAAACTAATCGCGAATGGATTCAAGGCGCTTCTTGCGTTAAAGCTCAAATGTGTCGGAACAACAAGTTAAATCTGTGTGTTTTATTAGAAGTTCAAAAAATAAATCCTGTGTGCCTTGGATTACAGAATTCACTGTACCAAATAGATATATATGTGTCTTTACAATATATTCAACGTTTCACATAATTAAATTGTCTTTAATTCTCGTTGCATATATATAACAAATGGTGGCAGCGGTGGGATAGCACCGCAACATTGTGCTATTCCGAACAACAAAAAATTGTTTCAACGAGGAGTTGAAGGCTTCATCAAAGGTTAAAATAAGATACCGTGACTCTGGGGAGGCATATCAGAGGTTTTGTTGAAGTAAGATACCGTGACACTGAGGTTTTGTTGAAGCGCAAGAAGCAGCGTATCAAGCAGCATCGGTCAATTGGCGAATCGCAGCAATAGAAAACTTGTATTTTGGGAAGCTAAGGAGACAAGCGGAAGTTTCAGCGAAGTGGACACTCATTGTTTGTGCAAATCACAGCTCACCACAGTGCAAGCAGCAAGATGGTATATTGCAAGTAAGGAAATTTATCTATGTTTTTTCGTGAAATTCTACCATTTGGTTATCGTCTGTTTTGAAGCGGAAAATTTACCAAGTAAGAAAACATTTATAGTGTACTGCTGCTGATGATTTTTCGGGTCTTGTTGAGCGGAGAATACTTCGAATTAGACGAAGTTGATATAATTGATAATTGTGATAGTGAAATTTTGATCGAAATCAATAATCGATTAGTTGATTATAGAACTTTTCGCGAAAACGTATTGAATACGCGTGAGGGAAACATGAGTGGTCTCAGTTTCAGTGATTTGAAAGCATTTATTCCGGTGTTTGAAGGACGCGCTGAGGATGCGTTTAATTTCGTCTATAGTTGTTCTCAAGCTATGGATCTCGCGAACGATGAACAAAAAAGTATTTTGTTTCGTTATATTCAAACACAAATGCGGGGTAATGCTCAAATGATCGTTCTAAACGAAACTTTTGAAGACTGGGATTGTTTGAAAAACAAAATTAAGGATGTGTTTAAAGAATCGCATTCTCTTCTCCAGCTTCATCGCGGATTGATACCGATGAGGCAGGGAAAGAATGAGAGTATTATTTCGTATGCACAAAAGATTCAAACACTCCAAAGAAGGATTGTAACCGCGCGTGAGGCTATCGTGAAGAAAGAGAGTCTAGTGGCAGAAAGTGCTTACATTGTCGAGCAGGCATTAATGGTTTTTTATAAATGGTTTGCAGACAGAGCTCTCAACTGTTGTGATAGCTCAAAAGCCAAAAACGTTGGAAGAAGCTAGTCGTCTTGCTCAGGAAGAAGAGCAGAGACTCAAATTCTTTCAACCACCCTCAGATAGGGATTTTACAATGATATTGTCTTACCTCGGATTCATAAAATAAATAGTGATCGAAAGTGCTTTAGTTGTGGAAAAGTGGGTCATCTAAAACGTGATTGTAAAAATAAGAAAAAGTTTGATAGGAATAGAGAAAAAAAGAATGTTCAAACGAATACGAATGTAACGAAAATCCTCAGAACAGCGAAAAAAAAGATTTTCGGGTGAATCTTATCGAAATAGAAGAGACTCCATTTGTGTTTTTATCGAACGATAATCGAAAGTTAAAGTTCCTCATCGATACGGGTAGTTCTTTGAATCTGATAGGTGCACGTCATATTTTCGAAAGAAATGTGAATGCATCAGAGTCAATATCTTTTAGGGGTTTAAATGCGGTTAAAAATCAATCTTATGGCACAACCGATTTAGAATTATGTTACAGCAATTCTGAAATAATGGTGGAGTTTCAGGTAGCAAAAAATGAAGTTTTCCAAGAATATGATGGAATATTGGGAATACCATTTTTATTGAAGTCAAAAGCCCATTTGGATTTTGAGCGGGATGAGTTGATTTGTGGTGGGAAGGTTATTAAACTTATTCAAAATAAATACAAAATACCTCCAAGAAGTGAAATTACACGATACATTCAAACACATATAAGTGAACAAAATGAAGTGTTTATTAATGGGTACAGTGAAGATGGGGTAACGTTGGTAGATGCATTAGGAAAAGTTAATGAAAATGGTGAAATCCCTATAACAATTTATAATAGTTCAGATATTAGTAAGAAGTTTCTTGCAAGCAGTGTTCACTTATTTAGCGTTCGGGTTGACACAATCCCAATTGTAAAAAATCAGATCATCATTAGAGATGAACATATGAATGAAGAAGAAAAATGTTCTATACAAGCCCTAGTTAAAGAGTATGGCGAGTTGTTTGGAGGAATAGACCCAAACAATCTTACTAAAGCAGCAGAGCATTCAATCGATTTGGAAGCAGATGCTAAACCGGTCCATGTTAAATTATACCGATATCCCAAGATACATCAGAAGGAAGTCAGTAAACAAATAGATAAGCTACTCAAGGATGGAACAATCAAAACGAGTAGTTCACCATGGAACTCACCACTTTGGATAGTACCAAAAAAGATGGATGCTTCGGGAAAAATCAAATGGAGGATGGTTGTCGACCATAGAAAGCTCAATGAATTGACTGTGGCTGACGGCTATCCTCTCCCGAATATCAGTGATATCCTTGATCAGTTGGGTCGGGCAAAGTATTTTACAATACTTGACCTAACTTCGGGATTTCATCAGATCCCTGTTAAGGAGTCCGATCGTCCAAAGACCGCGTTTTCCACCCCTGACGGTCACTATGAGTACAACAGGATGCCGTTTGGTTTGAAAAACGCTCCTGCTTGCTTTCAAAGGATGATGAACAGTGTGCTCTCAGGACTCCAGGGATCACGATGTTTCGTCTACCTTGACGATATTGTTATATATGGTAGCTCCTTGGATGATCATAATGAAAAATTGAAGGAAGTTTTTGAAAGACTAAAAACCAATAATTTACGTGTGCAACCCGACAAGTGCGAATTCCTGCGTAAGGAAATTATGTATCTGGGTCATGTTATTAGCGACAAAGGAGTTAACATGGATCCGGCAAAGGTGGCTGTAATTGACAAAATCAGAAGGCCGAGCAATTCTAAGGAAATCAAATCGTTTCTTGGAATGACGGGATATTATCGCCGTTTTATTATGAACTATGCTAGAATTGCCGAACCTCTTAATGAATTACTTCGGAAGGACGTCGATTTCATTTGGACAGATAAATGCGAATGTGCTTTTGACGAACTTAAGCAGAAACTAAAAGAAGACATAATTTTGGCTTACCCGGATTTCGAAAAACAATTCATCTTAACTACGGATGCGAATAATGAAGGAATCGGTGCTGTACTATCTCAGGAAGATGAAAACGGATTTGAGAGACCAATATTGTTCTTAAGCCGATCTCTAAATAAAGCAGAAAGAAATTATTCCACTACAGAGAAGGAATGTCTTGCAATAGTTTGGGGAGTTAAACAATGTCGACCATATCTTTATGGACAGAAATTTCTGATACGCACTGATCATCAACCACTTACTTGGCTTTTTAACGTTAAAGACCCGGGAAGTAGATTGGTTAGATGGAGGCTCAGGTTGGAAGAATATTCCTATAAAATTGAGTATAAAAGAGGTAAAGATAATACTGTTGCAGATGAATTGAGTAGAAACTGTGAAATTAATGCAATATTATCATCAGGCGATGGAACCTTTAAGGAGATTGAGGGTGATCATGAAGAGGATGTGTCAGAAACCATACTTGGCTATAAGCATACAAACATTCTCAATGATATCGTTATGAACAAACATGGGGATTTGTTGCAGAAAAAAAAAGACAAGATAACAAAAACTCGTAAGGATGGCAGATTCCACTGTCAAGGGTGGATCAAAAGGAGCGGCTGCAGATTGAGGAGGATCAACATTTACCAAGCGGAAATTCGAATGTCGAAGAAATCGAGCATAAAGAAAGGCAACTAAAAATTATTGAAAGAGCTCACAATGGACTCTTGGGAGGTCATAGAGAAGTAAACGCAACTGAAGAGTTCATAAAGCGAAGCTATGTTTGGAAAAATTTACGTAAGCAAGTTGAAGAGTATGTCAAAAATTGTGCCTTGTGTCAAAAATATAAAATCACTCGACAAAATCTCAAATCAGAAATGGTAATAGAAGCCCTGAAATGCAAACCGTTTGAACGAATACAAATCGATGTGGTTGGACCGATAAAAGTAAAAAATCGGGAACAAAAGATATATATAACACGCGCTCCACCGATTTGTTTTCAGGGGCTCTTGCCGGGTAGAGTGGCCTTCCGCTCACGTGCCCTTTTATGACATAGGGTTATGTGATTTTATTGCATAACTCTATAATATAAATTGGTTACGTTTGTGCTTCTCATTTGTGGGGCAGTCATACAAAAACACTTTGTTTTTGTTTTTCACTCAAATGGGAAACACATGGCCACGTCTACGTTTGGAGCTTGATCCGGTTGGGAGGGTGCGAGGGGGCACCACATCCATCCGGAACCCCCACTCTTATTTGTGGGCCATAAGAATCGTCGGGTAACGAGGAAGTCTCCGCAAGTCCGTCCGTTTTTGCTCGTTTCAACTTGTTCACGGAATAACCAATTCTAATGCTTAGCTAGTTACCTCCATTTTTCAACTTCGGTCGATTTTTTTTCTGTGACCCAAGAATTCGCGAATGCGAAATTCTTTTGTAGTGGGTCCTTGTGATAGGGAGAAAGAACCCGCCCTACGACATGCAACGCTAGAGTGCCAGTGCATTCACGCGTCCCCAGACAAGGCCAATCTCGGCGGATCTTACCACCCTCTTTCGCCGAGGCAGCAGTCCTTAACGGACCTTTATATACCTCATTTTCACTACAGCGGGTTAACAAGATATCCGAGGAATTACTAAGTACTAAGTACGACGATATACAACTATCACAAAAGATTTTACAGAAAGCAACAAAAAAACGACACTGTGGTACGAAAAGTATTATGGCGAGTACAAAAATGTTGGAGTAGCAAAGAAATAATGAACGAGCTTAAACCGTACTACGACAAAAAAGACGAAATCGCTACAACCGACAGCATTCTAACCTGGCAGGATAAACTAATGTGTATTAATCGAGCAGTCACACAATCAAACTGCTCGAAAACCTTCCTATCTGCTACTCGGAATTTCGTGGCAGATTTTAAAAAAAATATGTTATTAATTTTATTTGTAAACCTAATTTTGTAGAATACTTTTTCTTCTTATAATTTTTTTTTACTGTCATTTCATATCAATTTTCCTGTAAATTAAATTTTAAATGTCTCCCTTTAATTTTATTCGTCATGAGATTTAACTTTTATAACTATTTAAAATTTTAATTTCTTTACTCTAGTTAAAATTTCTTTACTTCAAAATTTCTTCACTCCATTTAAATCTTTTGTACCTGATTTAAATTTCTTTACTACATTTCAAAATTCCTTACCTCATTTCAATTTTCTCTACTTTAATTAAATTTTGTTTTAAAAATTTCAAATCTGCATGTAAAATTCCGGGTTTGGGGAACGCTGATGTAATACTCCCCAAACGGTGTATTACATCACGGAAGAGAAGTGAACTGGGGTGATGGAGTTCAGCTGAGGCGATTCACCGTATGCACGGGATGGAAGAAAAGAAATATAAGTTTTGGGGACGGATGGAGGAGTCGAATTGCTACCTTCACGAAACGAGCACGGAGGAACGGGGCTTGAAAAGATTTCAGTTTGGTGAACGGAATAAAGATGAAGTGAAACGCGAATAATCGAATTAATTAACATAGTAAGATGTTGTCGCGCTGATAATTTAATGGATATGCTCTGATTAGTGCCTACCAAGTCCTTCTCATTCTATTCATAGTGCTTGTAATAATGATTAGAACTCAACGAGAGTTATCGTTTACCTGTTCTTAATCCGGTGTTCGTTGCATATTTTCAGTTTCCGTGAAAAGTTAATGCTATCATGCTGATATATGTGTTATTGATACAGCGGAAGTGAAATCTCCCATTGCCCTGGCGTTATTTTTGTACATACTCAAGTATATACATATACCCTTTCCAGTTGTGTGTACACGGAAAACTACACGCGTCTGAATACCTACGTATATGCCCAAAGTTCAGTTAACACAAAGTTCACAGGCGGCAAGGGACATTTATTATCGCGCCTCGACTCGTATCGTCGTATAAAAATGGAAGTATGGAGGGTGTTTGCATGGTCTACGAAGAGCATTTAAAACGGAACCTGAACCATTACATGCGATATCAGCCAGCTTTTCGATTTTGTGGGTCAATTGACTGACATTGATTGCTTGTTATACCAAAGATCGACGAATGCATGTGCGCTTTACAGTAGCGAATGTGTCAGGGGGAGTATGTGAGTAATGAGTGATAGGCCGCCGGTAGCATTGAATCAGCGTTGACCCGTCCGTAATCTATTTAAATTGGACCATTCGAGTTAGTTCAGGTGTGAGTGTGTCCGTTTTCTTTTCTTTTTTTTTGTGCGTTCATAGGAAATTATTAAAACCAAGCCAAGTGGATACGTTCCAACGATATCGGCTTGCCTACATCGTCATCGCGCGCTCATGAGGATGCGGGTGAGTACCCTTTTATTAAATTTTTTGACTACTATTGGTATATAAAAGAAAACAAAAGAAAGAGAAACGGACACTTCACCCAAAACTTTATGCGAGCAGAAAGTAAAATATTTATTGCGCTCATCATCTATGCTTGTCGTCATGGGCAATCATAAGGGCGATTGGATTTGAATTTTTCGTGTCATTTACTTACTACCCAAAACCTCAGTCCAACCGTAAAACATTGAATAATTGCCATTTTTACACTTCACAATTCATACGATTAGCCTTAATATACATTTAATTCTTATCTTATATCACTTACTAAATAAAACAGAACGTTTTTTTTTTGGATTTTTATGCTTGAAAACTGCTCAAGATCTGTACTATGTACAGCCAACTCATTACTGCAAGATGAACCCTGTTCCCACTCAAACGATACTGTGCTGAAAAGTGAAAGTCAAACGAAACGACGAAAAATATTGGAGAAACCTTTGCGTAAGGCGCAAATAAAACGTATAGAAACGCATGTAATATACCTATAGATATATATACTAATTTACATTTCATGAATTGTTTTATGTTTGAAATAGTGGCGTTACACATCCCGTAAGATCATAAGGCAATATGTGTGTTAGAGTAACTGTAGGTATTAAGATTAAAAGGTTGTACAATACATATTTAGAATTTATTCATAAAGTAGTCATTATCAATTTCATTTTAATGCTGTTTAACTTATCCATACAATATTGCATTGTACCAAATTAATTGCAAGTCCAATAAACTCACTGTAATAAGCATTTGAACTTTGTTTAGCTTATTCATACAATATTGTATTGTTCCAAATTGCAAGTCCAATAAACTTCCCGTAATAAGCATTTGAACTTTGTTTAGCTTGTTCATACAAATGCTCCAATTAATAGCAATAAACCTATTGTAAAATTATTGCCACCTCAAGCAAATTCCTCAAAGTCCAATCGAAGAACATTGGCTTGCTTGAGATGCCACTAATTACTTCACACGCGCGATCAAAAGAAATTGGGCATCAATGCAAAATATATGTATAAATTGTTTGTAGGAATGAGGAATAAATCATTGTTGTTTTAACAGTCACTGATTGATTTTCATTCTCTCTTTACGCAGGAATCAATGTGAGAATAACTGAAATAATCGCGGAAATGTTAAATGTAAAAAGAGACTTTTAATTTGCGATCCTATTTTTGATTTGATTCATTTTCTATGGTTCGAGTTGTATGTATGATTTCAATTTAATTCGTTCCGAGTAAAGTAAACAGTTTATAAAGTACCGTATATAAATTTATTTGTTCGGAATTAATTTTGCTATACACCTTTAAATAAGCTAGGATTCACCAATAAACCAATACAATGGATTGTTAAACATACACCTCGGTCTTTCCATTTCGGTATACCTGACCGGGTTTAGGACCCACATCGATGGTGGGCTTTTTCACTGATATGGGCTAGCCATCGGGCGCGCTCCACCGTTTTGTTGTTTAGCAGGGGCTCTTGCCGGGTAGAGTGGCCTTCCGCTCGCGTGCCCTTTTATGGTATAGGCTTATGTGATTCGATCACATAATTCTATAACATAAATCGGTCTCGTCTATATTCCTCTTTTGATGGGAAAGTTCATGCAAATTATCTTTGTATGAGTTTTCCACTCAAAGGTGAAATATATGGCCACGTAAACTTTTGGATCTTGATCCGGTTGGGAGAGTGCGAGGGGGCACCACCTCCATCTGGATGCTCCACTCTTATTTGTGGGCCATAAGGATCATCGTTAATGACGAGGTCTCCGCCAGTCCGTCCGTTTTTGCTCGTCCCAAATTGTTCTCTGAACAAGCAATTTCAACCCTTAGCTGGTTACCTCCTTTTTTCGACTTCAGTCAACTTTTTTCTGTGACCCAAGAATTCATGAATGCGTAATTCTTTTGCAGTGGGTCCTTGTGCTGGGAGAAAGAATCCGCCCCACGACAACGCAACGCTTGCCTGCCAGCGCATTCACGCGTCCCCAGACAAGGCCAATCTCGGCGGATCTACCATCCTCTTTAGCCGAGGCAGCAGACCATCGCTGCAGTTCTGAACGGGCATTTCTATATACCATTTTACTATAAATTATACCTAACCAACTTCGCCAACCCGTGCTAAGACGTTTACACATCGGACATCCGGGAATAGTTTCTATGCGTGCAATAGCCCGTTTTTATGTCTGATGGCCACTTATAAATGCCGACATCGACACATTTGTAAAAAAAATGCAGGCCATGCCAGGAACAAAGGCCGCAATACATTGAACTTCAAGTGTTTTCGTGGACTATACCGGTACGACAAATCCATGTGGACTTTGCTGGACCATACGAGGATCAGCAGTGGCTTGTTGTAGTTGATGCCCTTGCAAAATGGGTCGATATCCGACCTTTCAAACAAACAAAAGCCCAACATCTATGTGATATGCTAGATGATATTATTACCACGTTTGAATTACCGCAAATCATTGTATCGGATAACGGGCCACAATTTATATCCGAAAAGTTTCAACATTTTTGTAAATCACGATGCATAAACCACATTAGATCTTCACCACACCATCCCAGGACCAATGGCCTCACTGAGCGTTTTGTTCAGACTATTAAAACAAGAACGAGAGCCAGTAAAAATGAAAACAAGACAACGCAGCAGCGTCTTCGTGAGTTTATGTCCACATATAGGAATACTCTACATGCTGCAACAGGTAAAACTCCAGCTGAGATGATGTTTGGCAGACGACTGGACGGTATTTTCTACAACTTAAAACCCGACAAGAATCAAGAACTGCAGTTCAAGAGCCTAAGACAAGAGATTGAGTCAGGTAAGAAGATACGCGAATTCCAACCAGGTGTATTAATCGAGCAGGCACACAATCAAACTGATCGAAAACCTTCCTATCTCCTACTCGGAATTTTGTGGCAGATTTGAAAAATATGTGATTGATTTTATTTGCAAGCATATTTGTGTAGAATACTTTTTCGTCTTATTAATTTTATCAAATGTTATATCAATTTTCCTTTATATTAAAATTTAAATGTCTCCCTTTAATTTTATTCGTCAAGAGATTTAACTTTTATAACAATTTAAAATTTTCATTTCTTTACTATAATTAAAATTTCTTTACTTCATTTAAATTTCTTCACCCCATTTAAAGCGTCTGTACCTCATTTAAATTTCTTTACTACATTTCAAATTTCCATACTTCATTGCAATTTTCTCTACTGTAATTAAATTTTGTTTTAAAAAAATTTCAAATCTGCATGTAAATTTGCGGGTTTGGGGAACGCTGATGTAATAATCCTCAACGGTGTATTAAATCACGGAAGAGAAGTGAACAGGGCTGATGGAGTCAGCTGAGGTTTCACCGTATGCACGGGATGAAAAGAAAAGACAAGTGTCGAAAAACGCCGCGTTCCCTAGAATTGGGCACCGTAACATTTTCAACTAAGTGCAATTTTGCAAACAGTGAAAGATCCGCATTTTAAACGTCAAGCGGGACGGCCTGGTTAGTGGTGTGCCAACGCGAGAGATTTGCGCGATTGCAGAGGTGAGCAATAAGGTTGAAAGTGAACACGGGGGATTTCGAAATAAGATCGCATTACTTGAAATGATAATTTGAAGAGTTTAAAGTGAGAAAAATATAAAAAAGGAAAGTTTTAGTGAACTATGAAAGTTCAAATTCCGCATAAAAATTCACTAATAACGCGAAAATAACCAAGTATATACATTACGCCTGACACTGGAATTACATCTTGAGTTGTGAACGTTGCAATAAGTGCTTAGGATAAATCAAAATACAATGATATGAAAGTGAATGCGGTGCTCTTATGAAAAATGTTCGTTGTTCCGTAAAGATAAGAATCCGGTGATGATCCCATGTCGGCTGGTTAAGTAAAAGAGTTATAAGCAAATCACGAAGGGAAAATCAATATAAACACAATTTTAATAGTGCTAAATAGTTCTAGACATATTTAGTGGGAAATTTGGGGGCATTAAGGATAAAAAAGGAAAGTGTATTCGACTGGGAATAAATAGAGTAGAGCCAAAACGAGTCAACTTAGCCAGGAATCATACACTTCATGGAGGAAATACCGAATTGTGTGCCCACTTGTTAAATGCAAAACTAATGAAGACAATTATCATCATCCTTTGCATCAGCAAGCTTTCTTCCGCACCGCCACGCCGAACTTATCCATTTGCAGATATTTTTACGTCACTGGATAATTGTAAAATAGAAATTGACGCGTGTTTTGTGAAGAAAAAGAAAACAAGGTTTTTGTGAAGAAAAGGAAAGCGTAGGGGAAACGTTAAATGATTAATGTAATAACCGCTTCAAGTTACAGGTCTCACCCGCCCCAACTACGATCGCTCGTCGGAGGAGTGGGTGAGTCTAATTATTCTTTTTACTTGTCGATATTTTTAATAATAAAAATTATTACTTTTGATAATAATTTAAATTTAAAGTCTATTATTACTAATAAATAAACATTTTTATTCTATCCTTTTAATAAATATTTAATACTCGCACATTCTTGCATCGTGTTCATAAAGAAAAATCCTTCGTCAGTTTCTTTTCTTCCCGCAAATGAAAGCGAAATGCATTTACAGTAAATTTTGGATAAAAATAATGAATAGATACTTTAAAGAATGTTATTAACGATAAATTAATTAATTTTTTTCTATTTTTTTAATAAATATTAAATATTCGTAAATTCTTGCCTTGTGTTAGTCAAATATTTCATCAATTTCTTTTCTTCCCGCGAATGAAAGCGAAACGCATTCACTGTAAATCTGTGGATAAAAATACTGAGTAGATGAATTGCTAAAAAAACCCAATCTCGGTCTTTCCATTCCGTCAAATCTGACCGGGTGTAGGACCCGCAACGATGGCAGGCTTTTCGCATACTATGGGCTAGCCATCGGGCGCGCTCCACCGTTTTGTTGTTTGCAGGGGCTCTTGCCGGGTAGAGTGGCCTTCCGCTTGCGTGCCTTTTTATGATATAGGGTTATGTGATTTCATTGCATAACTATAGCATAAATTGGTTACGTTTGTGCTTCTCAGTCATACAAAGTGCGTTTCTATGAGTTTTTCACTCAAATGGGAAATACATGGCCACGTCTGCGTTTGGATCTTGATCCGGTTGGGAGGGTACGAGGGTGCACCACCTCCATCTGGATGTCCCACTCTTATTTGTGGGCCATAATGATCGTCGTTAATGACGAAGTCTCCGCCAGTCCGTCCGTTTTTGCTCGTCCCAACTTGTTCCCTGAACAAGCAATTTCAACCCTTAGTAGGTTACCTCGGCCTCGGCACCAGTCGACCGGAATTCGAGCCCTTCCTAATTCGTGAATGCGAAATATTTTTGTAGTGGGTCTTTGTGCTAGGGGGATAGAACCCGCCCCACGACACCGCAACGCTAGCCTGCCAGCGCATTCACATGTCCCCAGACAAGGCCAATCTCGCCGGATATTAGCATCCTCTTCCGCCGAGGCACCAGACCATCGCTGCAGTCCTTTGCGGACATTTTTATACCTATTTCACAACACAGCGCAACAAGTCTATTACAAGCAGTGTTGTCACTTCTACTGCAATTGCAGTATTTTACTGCATTTTTCATCAAATTTACACTTTATACTGCGCTACTGCACTCCCTTCAATTTCTACTGCACTTTTTGGGGATACGGCGACGGCTTATCAATATGTCGATTTCATCTTGGGAAAGTAATTTCGTTTATTCATGAATTCAAAACAAATTAACGCATTTAAAAGTTTTGGCGGCTCAATTGGAAACTGATTTCGAAATGCGAGCAACTTCACTTGCAAACGATTCATGAATTGCGGTTGCAGGTGAGCGAGAAGAAGAAGTCATTCTGCGGCCATTGTTTTGTCAAAACTGACGACAGATACAAGCCATATGGCAGCAGCGCTTACTACCGCACACATGACCATTAGTAGGCCGACTTTGCTGGCTAACTTACATGGCGTTATATGAAGAATTGTGGAGGTGCCAACAAAAATTCGAGGTTTTGTACGGTTTAGAGACGGATTTCTACAGTGAAATCCAGATGATCCGCGGAGAACATAACAGCGCTCCTAGTGAAGTGAAAATTATCGCCTTCCAAAGTGAATTTATAGGAGTTTGTTTACATCTCAACGCTGAGCTATCAGTCGAAGGTGCAAAACGTGTGCTTCATTTGCTCGTCTTGGAGAGTTTAGGAGCACAATGGGCTATACAAGGTGAATTTATAGCATGCACGGAATGCGTTCGGCACGTTTTTTATTCGGAAAATAGTATATATGACGAAATATAAGCATTTGCTAATGCCGCAGTTGGGTGACAGCTACCGGAAGCTTGTCCATAGTAGGCCGACTAATACATATGCAAATTGCTACCATATGGCTTGTATCTTTCGTCAGTTTTGTGTTTTGTTCATCGTCACTCTTGACAGCCGGCACCTTTTGTTCCCTTAAAATCGACTATCAACGAGTGCGCATAACTCTGCAGTTTTTTAAATGTTCTTTTTACAAGTGTTTCCAAATATGAAAAGATATTTTCCCGTGTTGAATAGACAAGACAACCGTAAGTAATCCACGGTAATATTTTGCGTTGCCTTCTCGCTTCATGCAAAAGTGCATATACAGTGTTAGATTTAATCGGAGTGTGCATCATGAATTGCGTGTGATCGAGAAGAAGTCATTCAGCGGCCATTGTTTTGTTCATCGTCACTTTTGACAGCCGGCACCTTTTGTTCCCTTAAAATCGACTATCAACGAGTGCGCATAACTCTGCAGTTTTTTAAATGTTCCTTTTCAAGTGTTATCCAAATATGAAAAGATATTTTCCCGTGTTGAATAGACAACCGTAAGTAATCCACGGTAATATTTTGCGTTGCCTTCTCACTTCATGCAAAAGTGCATATACAGTGTTGTATTTAATCGGAGTGTGCATGCATCCCGAATCTGATATATGTATGCAATGCGAATATAGCGAAATTAAGTGTCCTTCAAATGCAATATTGTGCAATTAAACGCACAATGCACAATTATTATCAATATTCGCATTTTTTTGCATGTTTAGTGAATAACTTGGCAAGAATTTCATTTCCCTGGTTTCACATTATTTTGATGCCATTCGATCGTGCTTGGTGTAAAAAAATCGTGTTTGTTCTGCGTGTTTGTGTGAAAAGTCCTTAGTTTACGGGATATTGAAGGATAAAGTTTATGTGAAATTTTAGGTATGCCGCAGCCTATAATTTCATATAAACTTTATCTTTCAATATCTCGTAAACTAAGGACTTTTCGCACAAATACGCAGAACAAATACGATTTCTTACACCAAGCATGATCGAATGGCACCGAAATAATGTAAAACCAGTGAAATGACACTCTTGCCAATAACTTCAAAGGCAATGGTCTTACATCAAAGTTAGGACAATAATAGCCTGTAAAAAATTTTGTAGAATTGCAAAGGTCAACTTTTTATTCTAGTGCCTTTGACGTTGGTAATGTCGGCTGCAGGGAGGAAGTTTGCGACACTCCTGATATTTTGAATGAAACCAGTGGAATTAATTCAACCGCACGTGATAATGCTTGCAATAGTTTGCAGAATTCCGATTCTGATACAAAGTAGGGCTCATCTATATCTATTATTTAGTTTTGGTAACTTATTTCTTATTGTAGCTCTGTGAATGTGGTCCAAAAAAAAAATATTGCCAAAAGTATTGTTCCCGATGGGAAGAAGGCAGGACGTGGTTGCAAGAAGTGGAGGGGAAGGCTTTCTGCAAAGTATGCAACAAATCTCTATGGAACAACAAAAGCTATCTGGATCGACACACCAAGGCAAGTGAACACATCAATAAAGTTACCACTATAAAAAGTCAACAAACGTTTCCCGAAGCCCTGTCAAATACAAGCAAGTATGTTAAAATGCGTTTAGAAATGATACCCTTAATGTATTGCATACAACATGCCTTCTTCTTTGCCTTTATTATTTAGAGTTTTGTTTCCAAGCACAGAAAATGTTATTAAAATGTGTAAAACAAAATCGACTAGTATGTTAAACGAAATAATTGGACCTTTTTCACGTAAAAAAATAGTTGCGGACTTGAAAAAAAATAAATTTTCTTTAGTTTTGGATGAAGGCACTGACATAACTATCAAAAAGACATTGGCGATTGTTGCAACGTACTATATTAAAGAAGAATCTTGTATTAGGAATACGTTTTTCGGATTGATTGAAATGGAAGAAAGCACAGCCGAAAATATTTATCAGAGCGTAAAAAATATCTTTAATTCGTTTAACATTCCAGTCGAAAATTTCATAGGACTGGCAATAGACAATGCCTCAGTAATGCAAGGCGAGTTAAATGGTGTTAAAACAAAGCTGAAAACACTCAATCCTAATTTATTCTACATTGGTTGCACCTGCCATTCCTTGAATTTGTGCGCTTCAGCTGCATCGACAACATTACCACCACATATAGAAAAGTTAGTGAGAAATATTCATAGCTTTTTTTCTCATAGTGCAAAGCGTCAAGCCAGTTTCAATGAATTTCAAAAACAGTTTAACGTTAAAGAACATAAAATTTTAAATTTGAGTCAAACCAGATGGCTTTCTTTAGAAGCCGCCGTAAACAGAATAATTGAACAATGGAAAGCATTGCAACACTATTTTTTACTTTTAACGTTTGAAGAAAAATCCATTACAAATGCTGGTAGTATAAGTGAAGCACTAAATAATACAAATTTGGCCTATTTTCTGTTCCTGTCGTATATTTTAAATGAAGTAAATAAAATGAATCGCCTTTTTCAATCTGAAAAAACAATGACACATGTTCTGTCGCCGCTTTTATCATCATCATTTCATACTATTCTTCAAAATTTTGTTAACATTAATTTAGTTGGAAATATGGATGTTGATTATAGAAATGTTGATAATCATTTGAACTATGAGGAAATGTTCTTCGGTGTTCACTTTACGGAACATGCTAAAAACTTAACAATTGAGGATGTCACAGAAATAAAAAAGAAATGCGTAAGTTATTACATTAAATTGCTAGACGAAATTAGAAAACGATTTAATTTTAAAGATGAAAGAATGAAGCTCTTGGAATATTTAAACCCGATGAAAATTCAAGAAGCGCGTATGCCGTGCATTATGCCGCTTATTGAAGCATTTCCATTTACCAATATTTCAAATGAAGAGATAAATATTCAGTGGCGTAGTTTAATGTTATATTCAAAAGAAAGAATACAATATTTGTATGATAAAAATAATGTAGTTCAATTTTGAATAGCTTTGGGGAATGAAACTAATATACTTGAGAAAACATTATTTAAAGAATTATCGGAGTTTATGGTAACACTGTGTACTTTGCCCCATAGTAGTGCTGCTGCGGAACGATCTTTTCAATGCTGAATACTATTAAAAATAAAAAACGCAACAAATTATCCATTAAAACTGTCGAAATGTTAATGTTTGCTAAAGAACTACTTCCTAAGAATGATAAAACTATTTTTGAGCCACCGTTGGAACTTTTGAAATACTCGGATAAGTTTAAATTTTTGAACGGTGAATACTGTAAAATATAGCGATCATGCACATTATAAGTCAACGGACGTATTTTTCCCCAGCAAAATTAATGTCGATCTTCTGGCCAACAGGGCCATATACACGAAATTTACAAACGTTATAGGCAGCCGTAACTTAAACACACATAGTTCCGTGCTAGAAATGAAGTCCTATTGGCTAAAAATCCTTTTCTTTGATGTCAAAATTTGTATAGAATTATTCAGTGGTGAGTTCAGCTTAGTGCAACCATCGTTATTCACGAGTATTATGAATTATATGTCAAAATAATATGTTTTTGTTTATGTTTTAATATTATCAACATAGTTGAAGTAGCATTATTTAAAATGTTAATAACATTGCCAATTTAATACAATACCACGTATGTATTTTACATCTCGAACTCGTGGTTTGAAGAAATGTGTTTTATTGTGATATTTTTATATATTGAAAAATCTAGAAAGTCATTGCATTTTTTGTCTAAATTTGCTTTAAACCTAGCAATGCCTTCTTATATTACCAAATACCATGAACGATATGTGATTATTTTTTGATGAAATATTTTTATTTTTGAGCTGTATTTTTGTCAGAATTACATTTGTAGAAATAAATACTGAAATATACTGTTTGAAATGAATCTACTGTATTTACTGCACTTTTTTTTCGCTTTTACAGCAATTATCTCTTCTTGAAGTGACAACACTGATTACAAGACAAAACTTAAAAAAATGGCAGCCAGCAAAAGAGAACAAATCGGTACTCCTATCGTTTACTAACTCCCGACGGTGTGGAGGGAAGACGACACTGCGACCACATGCGCAAACGTAATGAAGACGAAGACGTAGATAAAAACCACATCTTCCAGACTTGCAGATCTCACCAAATATACCAATAATTGTTGAAAAGACACAGCCTATTACGACCAGTACTTCGACATCTCAAGTCGGATCTCAAGAGACTGTAATGGAAAATATGGAACTACCCTCAGAACCGAGACGATTTTAAACAAGCAAGTATATTCTTCGGTTATTGAATTCTACTGCAAGTTATTATACTCGTAAACGCAAATACAGTTCCTATTTTTAATGATGCTGTCTTTGCCGGGATCTTTTTCAAAAATTTAACGAAGCAATTCAAACTTAAAAGCTTCAATCTTATTAAATTCTTTCAGTGGTTACTATGTTCTACTCAATGAAAAATTACCAAAAACAGTAATTTTCGGGGGCACTATCTTTATATTTTGTATAAGCGATTAGGAAGAAAATATTTAAAAATCTTTATCAATTAACGGAATCACTGGCCCATACTTACCTATTTCCTTATGACCTAGATCAAAGAAATATCGCAATCTGCCTCGAAATTATGAACATGTATTTTATGAATGAGAATAGAAAAAAAATGATTTGACTTCCAAGTATTTGCCAACGAAAAACAACGATTTATCGAATTATCATTTCTATATTCAAATAAGAGCCTGCCTCATTTCAACTCTTTGCATATTTGAGTTTCTATCATTCGATGATGTTTTATATTGCGAATAATTCATATTCGCCTTAAAACTTCCTTTGAATATACAACCATGCTTTTATAACACTTCGTTATCTACTAGCTTACTAATACAAAATAATTTATGTCATACATATATTCTATTAATACTTATTCATCAGAATGATATATTAATTATAATAAAAAAAAACAAAAGCATACATACGCACGTAGTCCTCTTCTCACAATATAAAAAATCTCCAAAACGAATGCAGTCATTATTGCTTTCAATGTATGTTTCATGATAACTATTTAATGTTGTTTATCTGATAACACATGATATGCATAGCTTCGCAGGACTTATACAATCATCATGACAAAATGCACCACATTGTACACAAATAACCATAGGATTAAGCGAACAGGCACAACTAGATGATGAATTATCATTCATATTGCCTACATAGTTCTGATTATTGGCATCAATGACTGAATTGTCATTGTAGGGAATTCCTGAAAGAGAGGATAATAGAAATCAATTAAAAAGTCATCACAGGTCAACTTAGATGTTAAAATTTCTAGACGAAAAAAAAACTCACCTTGATTTCCTATCGTTCTTCTCGCTATTCCGGGATGCACTTCAGGCATTGAATTATGAGATTCGACATCCACGGAAGCAGGACGCCCTCTTCCAGAAATTGGCACACCATTAACACCATGAATTTGCTGCAAAATTTTACAATAAGAGTTCTAGAAATTTCATCCTCGTATCCACTACAATTTCTTATAAATACCTGATTTTGTGCAGGCGGAGCACTTGAAGCCCGAGGAGCCTGATTATCAGCAGCACCTACGTTAGCTCTATGTATTAGTACGTATTGCCCTTGAATCATTTGTTGCTGTTGTTGTGTGGGATAGCCTTGTTGGTGTGGCTGCATTTGGCCAGGAATTGCCTGCATCGGTCCTGGCTGTTGCAACTGCATAGAATTTGGAATGCCAGGATGTCCAGCTATGCCTGGAGCGGAGGGATTCGATGGATAAACATGCCGAATGACTGAAGTTGGCGATGGACGTCTTGGAACAAATTTCTTTTTGGTGTAGCCTAATCGTGGTCCAACCATTTTGTACATTGGTCGGGTTGTAGATGCAACTGTTGGCATATCCTTCTTTTGAATAGGTGCGGTTGTCGCAGCACTATTTGTAGTGGAAGAGGTATTATTACTATTCGCTGCTAGCATTGAAGGCGGTGGTCGCAATTGGGCGGTTAACTGATGTCGGTTAGGACTGTTTTGAATGACAGCCTGACAAATTTGGTAACTTCTTTCTAAGTTCACTGCACCCGGTGGCAATTTATTTGACGATCTACGTCCCTTTCCACTTGGTTGCAGTTTTGGTCTCTGTTGGGCTATTGTAGTTGGAATTATTGAATTATTTGTTGCATTCGGTATGGGTTTTAGTAGCTGCGACGATGGTACCGACATATAAACAGGAAGATTTCGTTGCTGCTGCTGGTTTGGACCAGTATTAGTGGCTAACTTATTAAAAGGTGGCTTGGCAAGAGAAGCGGATTGGGATACTTGATGCGGCCGTTGCATACTTCCTATTGACATTTGCACATTATTTTGAGCTGGATGCTGGAACTGGGCCTGCTGATGCGACTGATTATCTGTATATGGTTGTGAAACGGTAGCCCGCTGTTGATGTGAGTGAAAATTGAAATTTTGTTGGTGCTGTTGCTGGGAATGTTGAAATGGTTGTGACATGTGATGAGATGGCTGATTAGGGTAAGATTCATTTTGACTGGATATAATTTGATTGTTGGTGCTGATTGATTTCGATTCTTCTTTAATCTGACTTTGTTGAAATTGCACCGCCGAGGATTCATTTGACTGTTGTATGATGAAATTATCCATGGTTTGAGAGCTAGTTTTGGAACTGTGGCCACCTTCACCACTAATGCTATGATCACTGCTACTATCATTAGAATTGCTTGTAACGGTACTTGTAACCTCCATTTCACCAGCAGGCGTATCGTTTTCATTTTTAACCTGCAATAATTGATTTATTATGAATCAAGTTTATGCATCAGAAAAATATTAATAATCTCAAAAATGAAACTATAGTTGAATTTAATTATTTTGTTCATTTGTTTATACGATATATATTTGAACTACTGTACATCTCTAATAAATGTTCAGATTTTTAAACTATGATCAGAATAAAGGGTATGTTATGCACTCGCATGCCAGACGTTTTTGGTGAAAGCATTGTATAGGGCGAAAAGGATATAATGATATCTTAAATTGGTCAGAAACCCCTCTTGATACGAACATATCTTTGCTTGAGTGAACCGCAAAGAAGATTTAATTAATTTGTTTTTTTTTTGTATTTTGTATGTTTTTATTCTGTGCATAAAAATTTTTAGCATTGCAAAAATACTACTCCTAGACCCGACCCATCCGTCCGCCCGTGAGTCACAGCAAGTTTTCACAAAAACAACGACGTCTGTACAAAAAGTTTCCGCATCAAAATGTTTGTGATCTGTAGTAATCGAGCAGTCTGCCTAGGCTCGAGGAGCCGCCACAAAAAGGAACAGGGGAGATAAATGTTATTCGCAATCGTTAAATAGTTCACGCCACTTCTACACCTCATTCCACCCGACCTCTAATATCGAGCGCTAAGAGAATCCCGAGCTGTACACAATTCAGATAACCGTGTGACGACCAACGACAGTAAATACTGATCATCACCGTCATCATCTATGTTAACAACATCATCAACGACAAACTGTAGTAATCGAGCAGTCACACAAGCGAACTACCCGAAAACCGCATAACACTTCCGAAATTTCAACTGCAGATTCGAAAAATTTAGCTACCCAAATTTAACTTTTTGTTAAATTATAGAATTTTAATTTATATTAGAAACATAAGTTTATATTGCTTGCTTTTTATTCCATTACACGTAAATTTTTCTCTTTGCATTGATATTCGTTATAATATTTATCCTTTTATTATGATTTAAATTTTCAATCTATTATTAATTTTATTAAATTAATTATACAAATCTGCAAATTGAAATTTCCAACATGGGAACACTGATTTAATGCATCACATCCATGTATTGCATTGGCGAATGCAATCTAACTCAGCTGAGCTATCAGCGGTTTTAGATTTATAGGTGGACAGCTAAATCATGGGGAGATTGGGACGGATTGTGGAGTCTGTTTTCAATCTTCACGGTGATCACGTCGCGACGCCCAAGAAAAGAGCCGTAATGTAACTTGTCGCGCAAAAAGTTTGGAAATTGAGATTTTCCGTGATTTACTAAACGCATTTACCCGTTTGTTACCTGTTAAGTGCTCCTACTGAGGCATTATCTTATTTGTGCGTGAAAAAGTTTTGAAAAGTACCCGAGCCTCGTAGGAAAGTGTCCGAGACTACAGAGATTACGTTACATTCGCGGAAATTGAAGTTCGCTGTGAGAATTTTGCTTTCAAGTTTTTTCGTCGGGCGTTGCAAAAAAAAGAAATGAAAGTGGGAAATCAGTGGTGATTTTCGCGTGGAATTTCATTCATTCTCACATAATTGTGCGTTTTCGCAAATTGCTTTTGGGATTTCCTAATTGGGAAACGCATTCGACCTGTGTGCGGGCCTAGTTGAGTGCCTTACCGTTTTGGGGCCCTGTCGCGACCGTTGTTGTGCGTTGTCTGATAGCAGCTGCGACCAGGATCTCGCGAGAAAAATGTGAAGACAAGCGCCATATTGAAAAGCTGGTCAATGCAAAGTTGACGTTTCGTTCGGGTTGTTTAATCAGATAATTTAGACCCCTGTGAAATTATTATTAAATTTTTCGTGGGAACGGATTTCATATGGCTTTTGACGGCATCAGCGAGACGCCCGTACTCCAAAGCGCTCATTTGTCTCCACCGATAAGAAGGAAGTTAGCTAGGTCGTGTATGAGTTCACATAGGCAATATTTGAGTCAAAGCATCTTCCAACTTAATTTCTACAAGTCGATCGCGTCAACACCTTGGAAATCAGCAAAGCTTGAATAATCTGTTGTTAATCTTAAAAATCAATTTCAGTAAGAACATCCACATCATCAGCGGGCGCCCGGCGAGGTTTGTTTATATTTATATAAAAAAATTTACAACTTTACTTATTAATTATTATATATTGTATAACATTGTTTATATATGACGGAAAATATTATTTATCGTGAATACTTCATATGGCTAAAGAGTTTCTGCAAGGTGATGATTATTAACACGGAAAGTTTGATTAATTATTAGAATATTCGAGTCGTTCGAGTAAGGACATTCTTTAAAATTTTCTCGATATTCGTTCGTTCTTTTAACTGACTTTGTATATTGTCTTCTGAGTTATGCATTCTACTCCTAGCGGTATAATTAAAGAATTTAAATTATGAATCGAGCAGAATGCATTTACACTTAATTTTTCCATTCGGTTTTGGAACCTAACCGGGTATGGGACCCGCAACGATGGCAGGCTCCGCCACTAAACTGAGCAAGCCATCGGGCGAGCTCTCCCCTTCCTGCATTCCGCTTACGTGCCCTTTTATGGTATAGTGTTATGTGATTCCATCGCATAATACTATAACATAAATTGGTCACGTTTATATTTCTCATTTGATGGAAAAATTCATGCAAATTATGTTTGTATGAGTTTTTCACTCAAATGGGAAATATAGTATATCGCCACGTCTACATTTGGATCTTGTTCCGGTTGGGAGGGTGCAAAGGGGCACCGCTTCCAGCTGGATGCCCCACTCTTATTTGTGTGCCATAAGTATCGTCGGTAACGACGAAATCTCTTTAAGTCCTTCAGTTTGCTCCAGGCCCAATTTGTCCTCTGAAGCAACAATTCTTTTGACCCTTAGTAGGTTACCTCGCTCTCGACCTCGGTCGATATCTATTTGAACCTTCTTTTTCGAAATGCGTGGATACGAAAAATATTTTTTTTGTAGGTTTCGTGCTGGGGAAAAGAGCCCGCCCCACGGTACCGCAACGCTAGCCTGCCAGCGCATTCACGCATCCCTAGACAAGGCCAAATCTCGGCGGATCCTACCATCCTCTTTCACGGAGGCAGCAGGCCATCGCTGCAGTCCTTTACGGACTTTTTATCTACCCACTTCACTACAAAATAGCGCCCAACGTGGGGCCCGAAAAAAACCGGCTGTATCAATAGTCGTGAGCATGAGACAGACCATCGTCTCTAGGTTACCCTACAAGGTGTCCAGAATTTTGCCGGGTAAGTAACTACTAAGGTATATTGCACAAATCGTGCCCCAGCCACTTAATAGCTTCCGTTTAAAAGATAATGTCCGTTTAAAAGATAATGACATTGAGAGATGCAGGGAGTTGAGTTTTTGACATGTACGAGAGATGTTTTGTCTTCTTGGCGCGAATAAATGATTTCGATTTTTATTTAAAAGCGCGCGTTTCGAATTTTCACTAAATCCGATCCCTACAAATGGGGGCTCAACCGGGATCGTCGTAATAATCGAATATAACGAACGAGAAGATTAAGAATTTATGTTGAAATGAGTTACATTGACGGTCGTGCGTTTCAAGGATGGACGGTCTTGAGTGTCCGCATAACTTTTCGTGTTTGGCAGACGGCCATACGTTTCAAAGACAGCTGATATTTGGAGTATAACTACCTTTTTGGCTGTTTAATCGTATTCGGCAGGCGGCCATACCTTCCAAGGAACAGACGGACTTGATGCTTTTTGCGTTTGAAATTTTATTTGAGAGCCAGTGAACAATTTAAACGATCAGCTTTAGGTGAATTTTTGTTATAGTCACGACAAGGAAGCTTTTCATATTTATTGATTGACAAGATTGTCTTGAAGTGTATTTCAAGGACTTTTATCTCCGTGAATTCGAGAAATCGCTAAACAATTTTCAATCATGGCGAAGGTAAACGTTGACGGGATGTCAGAAACTGATGTAAAGTCTGCGCTAAACGAGCGTGTGTGGCTTAGAAGCGCAATGCAGCCCACAACAGATGATTTAAATTCATTGACAGTGATGGAACTGCGAAAACGCTTGAAGTTACCAACCAGTGGCAAAAAATCGGTTTTCCGCGAGCGATTGAGAACAGCCACACCGATCGAATTGGAGCATGATGACGCCGACTTAGAAAGAGATGAAGAAGCGGACGTAGAAATACATTGTACGTAGTTCGATATCACATGATCGTACGATGGTAACCTTTCGTGATATGGAAGAATAGCTCGAGACATTAAGCGGCGACACTTATCAAAATTTCAAACAGTGGATACGAAGTTTTTTAAGAACACAGCAAAAATATGCGGCTAGAACGACATCCAATAGATGGTATATGCAAAAAAATGGAGTGGTTCTGCTAAATTATTCGTCAGTTTTGAGTGTCACGCGAAATCTTGGAACTTCGTAGAGCATTATGTACCGAGTTCGAAAATGTCTTTAGTAGTAAGGACATACACCGACAGTTGAGTGATATTAAAAAAATATCGAGCGAAAGTTATCATGAATACATTTATCGCGTATTGGAGTTCGCCTGTCATGCAAACATTGTACTCGAAGCCAAAATCCAAAACATAATTGACGGTGTACAAGCTGATGACCGCAATAAAACCATATTGTACGGTACAAATTCTATCAAGGAGCTAAGGCAGAAATTTATACAGTATGAAACTCAGAAGACGCGTTTGAAATCAAAGTATTCCAAAAAATGAAAAGAAGTTTACGGGCGACAAATCTTATAAACTGTCCTGATAAAATGAAAGGTGCAAATTGTTTCTCATGTGGTAATTTTGGCCATGTTGCGAAAAAGTAGCCGACTGCGCGTGTAACTACATCAAAATTAAGATGTGACGCTTTGAGGTTAGAGGACATGAAAACCTTTAAATCGGTTAAAATTCTCAATGAGACGATTCGAGCAGTAATAGATTCCGGCAGTGATCCTCATTTAATTAAATTGAGTGTTTATAAAAAACTAAATGTACCGAAGTTGAACAAAACGTTCGTTGCTTTTGGCGGCTTCAAGTAATGCTACATGAGGCTCAATCGGATGCGTACAGCGAATCTATCTAACCATCGCAGGCCACCAGACAAGTTGGCCCAAGGGATCTCTACGCATTTTTGGATGAATACGGGGTCCTTCGAGTTGGCTGGCAGACTAGAGGTTTCGAATCTATCCTATGACGCAAAACATCCCGCAATTCTTCCGTATGAGTCTTACATCACCAGGCTGGTATTGAAGGACTTGCGTGTTCGCCATCTGCATGCCGGTCCACACACATTGTTGACTGCAACCAGGCAACGATTTTGTCCAATAAACGGAAAAAAACCAGCTAGATCTAACGTCCAGTAGTGTAGTGTGATGTAGTCGTGCGAAACCAAAGTTAATGTCACAGCTTATGGGTAACATACCTACCGATAGAATTCAACCAGCCAGACCCTTTCTAAATACAGGCGTTGATTTTGTGGGACCGTTGAGGGTGCAATTCAATATTCGAAGCAAGCATCCTCTTAAGCGGCATTTTGTTGCTTTGCTACAAAGGCAACGCACTTGAAACTCATACCCGATTTAACTACAGAAACATTTATCAATACCCTTAAAAGATCCGTTGCCCGTAGGGGACACTATAGACGACTGTATTGCGAAAATGCTACGAATTTTGTTGGTGCCAGCAACCAGCTAGCTGAACTCAAGGAGAACATATTATCTGAGGCTGCTCAACAAAAGGTGATTGGATGTTGTACCCAGAAGGGCATCGAGCTCAAATTCATTTGGCCAAGATCTCCCCACTTTGGTGGCCTGTGGAAGGCTGCAGTGAAGTCGGCTAAGCATTTTCTGCTTAGAAACGTAGCTTCAGCGTCCCTCATATATAATGAGCTGGAAACCGCAAATGTAGATTTAGAGGCCATATTGAACTCAAGACCACTCACTGCAATGTCATCGAATGCAAACGATCTGCAAACTTTCTGGTTGATGAGCCATTGACTTCTGTTATGGACCCAGATGCACAACCAAGTTCCATGAGCCTGCTGAAATGACGGAAAGAAATTAATGGCATGAAAAACAAGTTCTGGCAGCGATGGACATCCGAATATTTAGCGGAACTACTATGCGACACAAATGGAAGCATGCTTTTGTTCAGCTTCACCTCATCGATGGAAGATAGGTGGCGGTCAACAACTTTGGATGGGTCATCAGCCGCAAGAGAAGAACAACTCAAGGGGACTGGAATGGACATCGAAGATTCTGCAGACAGAGGCAATAAAACTGGCGCGATATTAAAAGCGTCCCAAAAATCAATCCCGAGATAAATAGAATACGTTAGCGCCGGCACAATCAAAAATCGAATCAACCGAGCTCGATCGTTGAATTGAGCCAAGGCAGTAACATATACTTGCTTGCGGCTTGCGGGCGGAATCAAAATCACAAACCACCTCCAGGGAATTGCTTGGGTGAAACTGGACCTCAAGCAGCGACGTTTGTGTTGGAACATCTGCAGACTTTGGTGGCTGAATTCCAGTTTCCCAAGAAAATGATTGCAAGGGGTAGCCGAATGCAAGGCAGGCTGAATTCTACCCTCCGTTTCGGTAGGGACGGCACCGGAAGAAAACTCGTCATGCAGTTGCATGGAATCGACTCCATATATCTGAACTGGATATCGACGTTTAGCCATTGCTACGCACTGTGCCACATTGCAAAGGCTGAAAATGAATATATGGGTGCGGTGGACAAAAATCTAGTGTTGGTAGATCATGAATATACCCAATAACAAGGAACCGAGGCCAAACCAAAGATGTTGGTGGTCATCAAGGAAGACAACATGCCGGTTTTGTTAGAGTGGTGGACCTCAAAACATCCTCCGGAGTCCTGAGAAGAAGTGTGCACACTGGAACCTTACCAGTAGAAGAGGCTATTGTAGAGCCAAGAGACGAGCAACCCTCAGCCATTCCAATAACGTCAACTACAGAGACGATACCCCAATCAACGCTAAAATGAACCTATCGCTGGCCTCAGTGGCATAAAGAATCCTAAATCGTCGAAAAGGTCAAGAAGATCGTGCTCGCCTTTGAAGTTGCTTCTATGGACAGGTCTGATTCTTCCCATATTAGGATCCCCAGTCGAGATACGAAGATTTTCCACTCCACAAGGTTTGTATCTCATCAACTTGGGATCAACCGGACTAATTCAAAGTAAATGAAATTTAGTGGCGTACTACAATCTATCTATTGCAGGAATTTTGTCTCATGCAGAAGGGAGCTCTTCATTTACGAGTATTTGCGGAAAATTAACAAATCACCAGCCTTGCGCCGATACAAATGAACAGTTAGCCTATGCGTTGAGTGACATAGCAACTAATAATGAGTTACTTCACCCCACCATCAGGCAAGGCCCACTACGTAACAAGAGAGGGGCAATACATATAGTGGGCAACATAGCAAACTCTCTGTTTGGCGTTCTGGATTCGGAAAACGCAAAGGATATGGCAGCTACCATCAACGAATTGCAAGCCAACGACGAGCATTTTCTGTCGCTGATTCGAAATCAGACCTCAATCCTAGATTCGACAGCCAATATGATGATAAATTTAGACCGATCTACTCATTAAACGCTACAAGGACTTTAGCTGGTATTGAATCAAGTTACTGACAGAATGAACAGCATAACTAGGAACTGTGAGCACGGGAAGCGATGCAGGGATTCACATCAGCGGCACTTATGTTACTATTAGTCCTAAACAACTACCGAAAGGTGCAGTCGAGTCTTATCAGTGTATTGATGGATGCTCATCGTGGGAATTTTAATACTCAATTACTAGAGCCAGCTCAACTTCGACAAGAGCTGAGCTTCATCAAGGACGAGCTTCGGTCGCATTTGCGTCTACCAATTAAACTCTCTGAGAGGATCGAATTGTCCTGACTGTTGAAGGGGTTATAGTGGACAATTACATAATTTTCCGATTAAAACTTCCATTGATATCTAATGAAGGTTTCGAGTTGTTTCACATCACTCCAGTGCCTATAATCGTCAATGAGTCTGTTGCAACCATTTAAACCACACTGCAGTATTTCTACTTCTTCCTCTTCTTCTTCTTCATAGCCCTACAGCCTCTTTAGGGCCTTTGCTTAGAGATAGTTAGAGTATCTTATTGTCATGATCTAATGTATCGGCACTCAACAAGGTGATATTATCATTATAACGCTTTGGCCGTGTGTACGTCCACCCAGCTGCGATACGTTCTTATTTTTAAACCACCACGTATCATAACTGAACAGGCTTATAGTCCGTCCGTAGAACCACTCGAACTAAATCTCATTGACGCCAACGAGACTTGAACCTGAGACCTTCGGCTTACGGGCTTAGCGCTCTAACCTCTAAGCCACGCGGACTACCCTGCAGTATTCGATTGTTTCGTTAAATCGAGACCGGTACTATCCCATGCTGGAATGGGAATTTGAGAATTGTTTCCAAACTCATCTACTACACCACGTTTGTAAACAAAGTCATCCAATTTATCGAGTCGTATCGCGCGTAAATTAATGTAAGTTTAGCTTCATTAACCATGCAACATTCAAAAAAATTGCAGGTTATCTCCTTTAATCGATCCTCCAAGTTGGATCCATTCAAATATTCAAATCATTGGCTTTTCTTTGAAAGGAATCGGAGAGAAATCATCATTACCTGCAGAGCCACTACAATTAATGAGACACTGAGAGGAAGCGCTGTAATTAGATTGCCACCTGACTGCACGATCAGAGAGGACACTGTAAGCATCCAGGGTCATCAAATTTAACCCTAACGAACTTAACGCGTCATTAACACCAATAAGAAATATCACAGCCATACTTCCAACCATGATTCCAAATAATAAAATAAACTCAAAACATGACCAAACTCCGCGCAGATATTCAACAGCTCCAATTCAGAGAAGTCTCGACAGATACATTCAACTACAAGGATGTGCAACACGACCGCAGGTTACATCAAGCTGTGTGGAATGGTTCTAATGATATCCTTTTTGTTCTGGAATCGGTAAACAGACGAACATTCAGACGACATTTCCTAAACCGCGACCTCGAACTCAATTCATACCGGCATTTACCATAGCGACTGTTTAACGGAGGGGAGGATGTTAAGACCTAGTTTTAATTTTCACCAATTAGAATCTTGCATTAAGACTGATTTGACTTTAAATTCTTCATAATACTTCATTGCAATTAAATTTCATAGGCACTTTGTTAGCAAAATTAACATTCGAATGTAACTCAAGATCCTTTGATTATAATAAAATTCGTAAACTCAATTTCTAACTCGATATGTAGACTGGTCGGATCTTAAGAAAAAGAATTATTCTTGCGGGTCAGCATTTTTCATATGTACTTTCAGCTTTAGTAGAATAAGCAATTTTATACATTTGCCACGAGAAATATTTTTTAATATTCACTGCCGAACAGTCCGTCTTTGAATTAACATCGTCGAACGCTTTCAAGAAGGGAGAATTGGTAAAGTACCAAGACTCAACGAGCAGAATTTTGCATTGGTTGGTTTGTACCGAACAATTTGTGAGGAAAGGATTAAAGTGAATTACACAGTGTTGTTAAGCATTTTGGTGCACCGAATTAAAAAAGATACATCATTATTGCACTGAAGTATCAAAATTAACAGATCAGGTTTGTACTCGGTCGATTTGTGAACCGCGGAAGCATTGGGCTATTCAATATATAAAGAAATTCCTTAGTTGTAATATATACAAAAAAAATCGAGTTTGATTGGACATGCTGGCCAAGAATTATCGAAACTTGATTATTAAGTTTGGAGCCTTTATTGATATCGCAAAATTTATGATTTAAAATTGCATGATGCTGGATATCAGTGGGCCAAGGATTCATCAGAACCCAGAGAGAGGTCATGGAGGTTTTATTTTGATATTTTTTGCTAATGCCGACTACCCTCATATTTTTAATTACAAACGTTAACCATTGGACTTACATAAGTATCATACTCTGTAGTTGATCACAGCAATATGTGGAGATACAAGTATAGAGGGTGCTCCCTTTATAATTTTTAAGTGAATTTACAAATTATTTTTCTTGGCTCGCCTTCATAACTTTTAGTTATGATAAGATACACCATGCATTGATAATTCAGCATGTATTTCGCTCCGGCTTTTGCCTACTTAATCGTTTCTATTTATATTTCCACACTTAAAAGAGGGTCACAGTCTTTCCTGTTCATGGTCCTTTAACATCTAATACTTACATCACCCAGTCCTTATCTTTTTTACCAATGAGTTATTTATTTATTTTTTATCGAATCCGGTGGCTAGGGCCTTTAACTTTGCCCAGGCCAATTTATCAACTGGAATTTTTATCCGATCAACTATGGTAACTTAAAAAAAATTTCAACAAAACCATACACTAATTTATACTGTGAGCGTTAAAATGCTTTCTCACTAATCAAATTTAGGGTTAGAGTCGTTAAAACTAAAAAATGTCTACTTACATTTTGACACGATGTTTTATATACCGGACTTTGATAGGACCCTCCATCGGAGTTGTGCATTTCATTGTTGTTACTCATGTTATTTGCCATTTCAGTATTGGCTAAATTCTCCATTTGTTGTTGCTGTTCTTCACGTGCACCCAATTCACCACTATGTTCACCCGGCTCCATTTTAATCCCGAAATTCCAATCATGGGCTACATGATGATAAATATCATCTTTAGACAATATTTCCGAAGCAACCGAAACATGAGCACCCGACACTGATGAACAAGACGAAGAACTACTTGCCGATACTATTGGCGATGAGTATGAAGATGTTGTTTCTGATGTAACTAATTGTTGTTGTTGCTGATTAGTATCCACGTGCTGCAAACTGCCATATCCGCCACTCATACTAAGTTCTATTCCTTCGTTACCAACCAGCGACATAGCGGCTGCTGCTGTTGTGATTACATTAGCTAAGGAATACACCAAGAAAAATTAGAATCAGTCTTCCTACTAACACTTCAGCTAAAATAACTACTAAATCTTCTACATTTTTTAAAGTATACACAATTCAACGACTGTTTCGCGAATACGACAATATGCCAACGACCCAATTAAAATTTTAGCAGTAAATTAGTTTAAACTAAACAAACGTAAACTCACTATTCTCCCCGTGGATACAAAAAAGCCACTTGAACAAAGTCATAAATCGCAATCGGGGAATTTACTCACCATCGCATGCGATATCTAATTTCATAATAAACAAAATCAAAGGGCACACAGCATCAAGTAAGATAGCACTCGGAAGGAGATTAGCTCAGTGCGAACTGCTGCGATCGCAGAGGTTTTGAGTTACTGAAAGTACTCCCGATACAGAAACAATTGTTTCGTGGTGATGCTCGGGTAAGTACTCAATTCAAAGAATTGTCCAAAGGGCCGATTAAGATGCTTGCAGTGGTCAGTGCTCAAGGTAGCAGGTAAAAATTCGCAAGCAAAAGGTCACTATCGGTCATTTTATTCACTACCGTGGCTTGCATAGAGTCGATAGTAAAATCTAGAGTCAGTTTTCTTAACTCATCACAGGTAAGATAACAAAGTAAAAGGGTGACGTGTTTTCCATTCGTAATCCATAGGTCAACTAATTTCAAAAATCACTTTAAAATACTTTTCGAAGGATGCATCAGTTTATTTACTATTATTCCACGGGCGAGAATTTGAGTTAACTCAAAATTAACTTGAAAATAATACGCTGAAATAACTAACCTTGCGCAATTGAATCCATATATATGTTACCCTCACTTTTCAGCATTTGATTGCTAGTCAATGCTGTTAAGCTGCTGGCTTCTGAAAAGCAATGAAACCGTAAGGATATTCCTATGTACATCAAATATTTTAAACTACCTGCACTATCAGTACTTATCTCACCGCCAGACTCCAAAACGTATTGCTCTGCATCCTCAAATTTCAAATCGATTGGGTCTTCCTCTATATTCGCAGAGTTGGTCTCAACATCAGCCACTGCATTATCATCAGCACTATTGTCACCACTGCAATCAATTAATCCAGATGTGCTGCTGTTCGTCTCTTCGGAACAAGTCAACATATTTGTTCCCATGCAACCCGTCCCACTACTATTGGTCAAATCTGAAACTGTAAAATTCTCCACATTTTCCGACGTCGATGAAGTTGGCATTTGATGGGAAGGACCAGCACTCGTTTGGAAAGCACCACCGCGCTGTATGTTATGTGAGAAACTATTTTGCATGTTGAATGCATTTTGTAAAAGGCCATTGAAATTTTGCAGCTTGTATATGTCAGCAAACAGATTTTCTGTTACGCTAGGTTCAGAAACGACTTCGGTAAACGTTGCTGGATTAATTTCGCTTCCGTCATTCACACTATTATGGCTGTAATCACTTGGTATAAGATCATGTGGGTCAATTTTCTCAATATCGTTGTCATGGCTGTACAAAATTTGACGAGCTAAATCAAGTTTCACATCAATGTCACTTGTGCAAGTCTTTTCATCCATTGTATCTGCATTTTCTGTGTCCGAATAAGGCACATCAATTATTATTTTCTCCCCCTCTTTAAAATCATCACTGTTAGTTGTAGAATTGTCGACCCCTTGACCGCTTGGCCGTCCTAGACCTTCATTGAATTTCAGTTGTTTTCTTTCTATAAATTCAGGACTCGAAGCACGTTTCGCGGAACGTTTTTCTAAACTAGTGAAATCTTCATTGGCTTCCGACTCCAATAGAAAATTTTCTGCATCAGCAAATTTCTGCTCGATAGGATCGTCTTCTATCGGAAGGTTTTGTATACTTGGTTCTATCTCATCGATCACTGTGTTGTCTCCTCTACAATCCACCAAACCTGAAGTGCTGCTACTCGTTTCTTCTGAGCTGGTTTGGATCCTGCTTGTGCCTGCCTGCATGCCTCCAGATTCCGTAGCAACGAAGTTATCAATAATTTGTGAAGATGATGTAGGAATAGAAAGCAACATGTTATCATTTGCTCCTGCAGTGTTCTTTAGCAACGTTGCGTCTTCAATGTTAAATGCACTTTGTAGTAGTCCATTGAAATTGTGCATTTTGTATACATCAGCAAATAGCTGTTCCCCACCTGTATTTTCAAGGGTTTCTAAGTTATAAGGTTGAGATTCAGAACGTTGTTGTGAATAATCGCTTGACTCTGAAGCCATTTCTGTGCCCTCCAGATTAGCGGGGAATTCGTTCTTTACGTTTACGTCTTCATTTGTGGATGACGCTTCCCTACTTGTATCAACACTATTGGACGTTAGGACCGAAGAAACTTCCTGCTGGCCGCCTGTATCAGTACTATCAACTTCATCTTTTGTATTTGATATTTCACTTTCGGTAGCATTTATATTATCCGCAATTCTTGACACTTCAGGCACTTCTTTTTTGCAGGATTCCGATTGATGCGATTCCGATTTCTTCTTTCCTGCATCAAGCGTATCAACAACGGGTTCATAAACCAGTGTGCCTTCATCATTGACCGACTTATTCACTTTATGTTCATTCTTTGATTCAGCTACAGTCTCCGCGAATAACGTTTTCGGTTTGTTCTGATCTTTTAAAGCTATATTTTGAGATTCTTTATCACCACTGCTTAGTTCACAGGCATCCTTCTTTGCTGGAGAAGCCTGCAACGATTCAGTTTGTTCACTCGACGAAACTAAACTTAGCTGAGCTCTTGTCATAGCACCTACAGTTCGAATCCGTTTCGGCGAATTTGAAGTGCTCGCGTGACTTTCTCGGACTACTTCGCTAGGACCTTGCTTCAATGGGCTGCTCATTGGACTGCTACAAGATGTAGATGCGACACTTGAAGATTCAGCTTCATTTTCTAATGCGTTCAGTTTAATTATGGCTTTGAGCGATGTTTTGTCCTGCTTACTTCCCCATATCGGTTCAAAGTGTTTCAGCTTCCACGGATCTAGTTTGCTTTTTTCTTTCTCCGCTTCGGTCTTCAATCGCACTTGATTCTCAGGCGTAAATTCACCCTCTGCTAGTCTTTCTCTCCATTCTAAACATGCTCTAGCGAAGAATTCATTATTCAAACCTGACGGATTCAATCGAATATCTATTGGATCTACTCCTGGAGGTGGCCTATCAACACTTGGCAATAGCTGGACTAAATTTTGTTTGAACAATGGCGGAAGCAAGCAGAATGTGTGAGTGTTTAATAAAGCTCTTAAATTTGTTCCTACTAAAATGGAATCAGGAGTTTCTAGATCTATTTTTCCATCTTTTGTCTGCTCTATTTGGGCAGCTGTAGACATTTTTTTGTTAGATCGGCGGCGTGGCTTCGAACTAAATCCCGGAATGGATGCTAGAACTTCACGCATTGTGGATGCTTGAGCTGACGAAGGTTTGGTAGTCTTAGGATTCTTTTCCGGCGAAGGAGTACTTTTTTCGCTACTTGATTTTGTCGCTAGGCGGGGAGTCTGACGACGAAGAACGTGCGTGTGCTTTATCAATTTCGGTGGGCTTTCTAATAAACGTGTTGAATGAATTGTAAGTTCATCTAAAGCTAAAGGATCTTCCTCCTCTTCTCGTAGTGTATTATTTGAGAATTCCATTGTAGAGTTTGGAGTATGTGGAGATTTATTCAATTGTTCATTTGTAGTACTTGTAGAGGGGATAGAGCGTTCTTTTAGTGAGACATCACACTCCATGTTGTAGGAAGTATCTGAAATGATAAAAATGTTTGGTAAGTAAATTTTTTGTTCAAGATTAATACTATCAATAAGCATAAGAGTAAAGAAGTAGAAATTGTACTTTAACATCTCGAACATAGACGTGAGTTTGTTCAAAATTCCACGGCGATCATGTACTTTTTACTGTACACGACATCAAACATGTGACGAGCTGCAATGAACTTTAGGAATTCTCAACGAATCAGCACTAAGGCAATGACCGCGATTGTAAAATTGACTAATTGTAAATCTTTACTATAAAAGACTTTAACAATAAAAATATGTTATCATTTGTCAACAGGTCTTTTTGAGAAGCCAGACAAAACGCCGTCTGACGAAAGGGCAATTTATTTTTATAATTTTGCTTTTTGAACATTGGTGACCCCGACGTGATCAACGTCATACCTCAAATTTTAATCTATTTCCAGCTCCAGGATCAGGATGGAGGAATCACAGTTATATCTTCTGGCAACCAAGCAGAAGAAGTTGGGGGACGAGTTCCAGCGAATAATTAGTAACTACAGGAAGGATTCTTCCAGCCGCAAGACTCCCGAATACCTGAAGGCTAAGGTGGCGCAGTTGGGACAGTTGTGCACAACGTTCAATGTAACTCACCAGGAGTTGCAACCCCACGCAGAGACTAATCAGCAACACCCGTACTTTCAAGCCCAGTATTTCGCCAAGGTCAGCGCGGAATACACGAAAGTAGTGCAAAATACCTGTATGTATCAACTTCTGCGCACTCTGGAAGCACCATCAACGTCCGCACCAGATGCATCATCAGGAGTGAAGGCTAACGTGCAGGGACTGAAGGACTCCACTGCGTCCGACCTTCAGAACATTAAGCAGCTTATCAGGCGTTATGGTGTTGTCACGCAATCTATAACCCACCTTATCGAGGGAATCGACAACATTGAAGTTGGCAAGCCTAGACAATTTTACGAAGTAAAGTTGGTCACTCCTCAGGGGGTTTGGGACGTGACAGTACTTGGCTACACTTCAAGCAGCTACCTCAGCACCGAAGATGCGATCCAAGAGACGATAATCTTCCTTAACTAATGTTTGGCAAGAATTAAAGCCACAACTGCGCCCGCCACACAGGTATCGGTCAGCTTGCCAAAAATCACACTCCCGACGTTTGATGGCGACTACCTTAAGTGGAAACAGTTCCACGATTTGTTCAAACAAATGATCCACGACCAACCACTTGGGAATACCCAGAAAATGAGGTACCTAAAAAATAATGTGACACGTGAAGCTGAACACCTAATTCGTCACCCGCACCTTTCTGACGGTAACTATGCCATCGCATGAGAAACACTACATTCACGGTACAACAACCAACGAATTTTGGTTTTGTCAATCATCGACAGGTTGGTATTACAACCAGTAGTCAGTGAATCCACTGCATCAATAAAGGGATTCTACGACACAACCAAAAAGTGCTTGTTAGGACTAGCAACCTTGGGCATCTCAACAGGAGGCTGGGATCCCATCATACTTCACCCCCTGCTCAAAAAACTCGACAGAACAACACATACGCTGTACGAGCAAATGCTTCAACGACCTTGTGAAGTACAAACCATCGACGCTTTTCTCGCATTTATGGAAACTAGATTTCAGTCGTTGGAGGCTTTAGGCAAGTGGAGACATTCGCATCCACGAGTGAAACCAACATCCTTCGTCTCATCCAGTTTGGACGAAAGTTGCAAAGTATACACTGGGACCACAAGGTTTTTAAGTGCAACCAACTACTCGAACTAAGTCCACATGATCGACTTACCAAAATCAAGGGCCTTAAGCTGTGCCTCAACTGTGTCAAGGCAGGCCACGGGGTACACGTAAGTAACTGTCCATCAAGAAGCTGCTCTAAGTGTCAAGGCAGGCACAATACGTTGCTCCACCATGAGAAGGCAATTAACAAGACAAAAAGACCAGCCATGACAAACAGCAACTCCCAATCTGTTACTCCTAGCGACACCACTTTAGCAGCCCTTACAAAGAAGACATTTGGTGGTATGTACGTTTTATTGGACACAGCATCAGTCAACATCATGAATTATGCTGGTTTAACTGAAGTTTGTACAGCCGTTTTAGATTCCGGATCTCAGCTCAATTTCAATTAGTACTCGAATGCTAAAGAGGATAAAAATATCCGGATCAAACTCCAACATCAATATCTGCGGAATAGGGACAACAGAAACACATGTCTCGAAGAGTGTGAGCATCACCATTTCCTCAAGACACTCCAGATATTCAACCCGATTGGAGGCAAACGTCATACCAACAATTGCCTCTACTCAACCGCCGTCATTCATTGATGTTTCTTCGTGGCCAATCCTACCGAACATTCATCTTGCTGATTCAAGGTTCAACACTCCGAAACGAATCGATCTACTATTGGGAGCAGAGTTTTATTGTGAGCTTCTTTCCGTTGGACAGATAAGGTTAGGACGAAACCTCCTAACCGTGCAGAACACCGTCCTCGGATGGATCGTGCTCGACCGTGTCGCAACAGGCGAAATATCTGAATGTTTTTGTGGAGTTGGAATCAATAACTTTGTAAAACACATGGTAAGATTCTGGGCCATAGAAGAAGCACCGTTCGCAAAGACCTCTAGTACTGAAGAGCTTGCAATCAATCTTCGACGAAACGATAACGGAAGATTTGAAGTGAAAGTTTCTCTGTGTCAGAATCCATCCGTGCTTGGCCAATCGAAAGACTCAGCAATTAGACGCTTCCTTGCTCTCGAAAGGAAGTTCTAAAACACCCAGATATCAAAAGGGAGTACACGCAATTCATCAAGGAATACGCCGCTTTGGGTCACATGGAAGAAGTTAAGTCACCGATACCATGGCTTAACTGTTTCTTGCCTCATGATTGTGTACTCAAGCTATCCAGCAGCACCACTAAGTTAAGAGTCATATTCGATGCTTCAGCAAAGGCATCAAACGGCGTCTCACTCAACGATATCATATTGAAAGGCCCTGTAATACAGGATGACTTATTTTCAATCCTTTTACGTTTCAGGAAACACAAATTTGCCTTCTCAGCGGACATTGAGAAAATGTACCGCCAAGTGAATGTGACAACGGAAGACAGCCATTTATAGCTTATCGTCTGGAGAAACAACCCTACCGATGACCTAAGGTATTATCGCTTAAAGGCAGTCACGTACGGGGCCACTGCCGCACCATACTTAGCGACTCGATGCCTGATGCAATTGGCCAATACATCAAAAAAGTCACATCCACTAGCGTCCAGGGCTATCGAAGACTTCTATGTGGAAGACCTAATGACTGGAAGCAACAGCCTCTAAGAAGCCGTAAAGATTCAGCACGAACTGAAAACACTTTTGAAGTCAGCAGGGTTCAATCGGAGTAAATGGTGTGCGAATCACGAACAACTCCTTGCATCAATGCCAAGCGAAGATAGAGAGATAGAGCTCTCGGTCGATGGAGACACAGAGGACACAGTGAAAACATTAAGGTTAACATGGAATCCCAAGCTAAACCATTTCCGCATTACCATTTGGAACGAGCCAACCAAGGTGACAAAGCGGACATATTTGAGCGACGTTTCGCGGTTTTTCGACCCATTGGAGTTCGTGAATCCAGCAATAACATTGGCCAAGATCTTTCTACAGGAGTAATGGTCACTGAAACTCGACTGGGATGAAGCCATACCAATGGAACTCCACACTCGATGGCGTTAATTCCGCTAGGAGCTTACAGACCTGGACAGAATTCGGATACCCAGATATTTGGAAACGAAAGATGCCAGACTCAGTTTCCATGCCTTTTCTGATGCAAGTGAAAGGGCTTACGGTGCAGTAATATATCTACGTAGCGCAAACAGCCAGGGAGACATAAAGACGATATTTCTCTGTTCCAAATCTAGGGTCGCCCCAGTGAAAATCATCAGTTTACCTAGACTGGAACTGTGCGCTGCAACTCTCATGGCCAACTTAACGAATCGTGTTAAGAAACTTTACATTACTGGACAGATTCACAGATCGTATTAGCCTGGATCCAATCCAGACCGGCATCCTTTCATACCTTTGTGGCGAACAGTGTCTCATCAATACAAGAGCTAACAAACATATCTGACTGGCGACATGTGAATTCTAAACTCAATCCTGTAGATTTGGTTTCTAGAGGAACACGGCCTAGCGTATTCATCAACACTACATTCTGCTACCAGGGACCTGAATTCCTGCGGCAACCTGAGACTCATTGGCCATGCGAAGTTATCGGAGATCCGGACGAGCTTCCAGAGCGAAAGACAATTCACACCGTCCTCACAACTAGCATTATACATGATCATTTTTTCGACAGAATCGATGATCGAAACTCCTTCACACATCTTAAGCGAATCGTAGCAACACTTGAAGACAAAGAAAGATTCATAGGACGCAAGGCTCCTTGCTGTCGCAGAATTAGAAAAGGCTCTCGTCCTCATTATTGAATTCATGCAGGCCGGGGAATTTGGAACCGAAATAAAAAAATTACAGCAAAAAATACCAACAGATTCGAAGAGCAAACTCCTCACACTCACACCGTTCCTGGATGATGATTCCATTCTTAGAGTCGGAGAGAGATTACAAAATGCCAATATACCACACATCGCAAAACATCCCACAATTTTTCCTGCTTCACATCCATTTACTAAACTGTTACTCACTGATCTCCACAGAAATAACTTACACATGGCGACTCAAACTCTGCGGGCAACAGCACGGCAGCAGTTTCGGATCCCTCGAAACAAGCGTTTGGCATCTGCAGTGGTGCACGAATGCGTTCAATGTTCCAGACTAAACCCACAAACCTTCAAACGAATCATGGGAGTCCTTCCTGACACACGCGTTCAACCAGCCCAACCATTTGTCAACGTCGGCATCGACTTCGGTGGTCCGGTCTACACCCATTACAGAATTCGAGGCAAGAAACAACGAAAACATACTTCTGCGTATTTTGCTGTTTCACAACAAAGGCTTGTCACTTAGAAGTGTTTTCAGACCTATCCACCGACGGATTCATTGCTGCTTTAAAGCGGTTTATCGCTAGACGTGGCTGCTGCCAAAAAATGTACTGCGACAATGCTACCATTTTTGTTGGGGCTCGTAACCAATTAGAGGAGCTAGAAAATTTACTGCAAAATGAGCGTTCTCAGGAGAAGATTCACGCAGCCGTAACTCAGAAAGGGATTCAATTTCACTTTATACCACGGCGCAGTCCACACTTCGGGATTATTTAGGAGGCGGCAGTCAAATCGGCAAAGAAATTATTACAAAAGACTATCTCATCCGCATCTTTAACTTATGAAGAGCTATGCACCGTCACTGCGGAGGCCGAGGCAGTGCTCAACTCACGTCCGATACAGCCATTATCAGACGACCCTAACGACATGACAGCACTAACACCGGGACACTTTCTTATCGGGGAACCACTCACTACAACAGTACAACAGTGCATAGTCGTGCATGTGACACGAATTCATACCTACTCACCAGGTGGAAACTCGTGCAGCACATTCGCCGCGAATTTTGGCACAGATGGTCAATCGAATACCTTCCTGAACTACAACAGAGAGCTAAGTGGACCCTAGGTTGTCACAACGTCAAACCAGACGTGCTAGTTCTCATCAAGGATGAGAATGCCCCTCCCTTAAAGTGGCAACTGGGACGCATAGTGCAAACAATTGAAGGAAGTGACGGACGGTGCAGAGTTGCAGATGTCAAAACTAAAAGTGGCATCTTTCGAAGAGCAATACACAAACTCTGCCCTCTTGTAAAGGCATACGAAGATTTCAACCGAGCCACATCAGCCACAGCTAAGGCATCCACAGAACGTGCCAAGCCTAAGCAACTCAAACAAGTTGGGTAAACAGACCTACGCTCATGTCAGAAGGGTTTTGTACCCAACTTCTCAGAAATGCAGTCACCAGCAATGAATAACGTCAAGAAATATGTCAAAGGGATGTGCACCTTCAAAGGAAAATCCATTGTTTTTCTACTTTCAACGGTCGCCATTTTGTTGCAAACCGACAAAAATCACTCAAACCATGAATTCTCAAAAATATTAATGTTATTGGCCTTATTGGAAAATTTCAAGAAGGTCAAATCAAAAATGCAGTGACTGATTGGATGGAAAGTCCATAAAATACCAAAATCATGTGTTATTGTTGTTGTAATTGGAGAAATTTCAAACGGCTAAAACTTCCGTGTATATCATTCGATTTTCATCAAACTTACAAAGTTTAAGAACCCTTAGTAGGACTACGTAAATATCGAATTTCGTTCAGTTTAAGGGTACCGATGCGATTTTATTGGGGAAAATGTGAAATTCGAAGGTCATACTATTATTAACAAAGTTGAGCGAATTTCGACTTCTAAGGTATTTGTTGTTGTTGTACTCATAAACACCTACCTCCACAATTTTTTTCAGATTTTTTGGATCACAGGTGTCCAATCGCGAGGGGGGGACATACATTTTTCGTGTATTTCCCCTCCCTGCGCGTCCCTCGAAGCAGAAAGTATCAAACTAAAACCTGATTTGAAAAGTTCTCATCAAGACCTTTCATTTGATACCCATATCGGCTACCTTTGATGAAATTTTTTTTTCAGGGGCCACTCCTCTATATGGGGAGACCCTCCTTAAATACCTTATAAAATATTTTGTAGTTGAACTTTGAAGAGAGCACCACTTTACACCTGCATACAAAATTTGATGTTTCTAGCTTAAGTAGTTTGCGAGAAAAAGTGCTGTGACACACGGACGGACGGACAGACAGACAGACGGACAGACAGGTCACGAAACTAGTAGGGTTTTGTAAAATTATTTTACAAAACCCTAAAAACACCACCCTAACCAGGGTAGATTGCTTCCAATCAACTCAAACTGGAGTTAAAATCGGAAGAACCATCCAGAATCAAGAAATAGCGAAGTCCCTGTAAAGCGTTCTCGCCCTACATCCATGCTAGCAGCAACCTTAACAACCCTAGTCGTTCTACCTACCATTAGCATCGCATCTCCGCCTTTAACTGTTAATCCATTCACGAAGGACCCTGGAGTTTACTTCGAAGCAATCGGACAAGTAAAGCTAGTAACTAACGAATGGAACGAAGTTACGTTTTGTGATCTAAATCACTACTGGGAGGAACTAGATGGGATTCGCAAGGGTATACTCAACATGAAATAGCTGTGTGCATCAATCACTATTCAAGGTCAAGTATGCACTCAAACCTTACAACAATTCACACACCAACTATCTCATATTGAGCAGCTAAACGAGATCCTTCACAAGGGAGGAGAAGGCAGAAGATATCCTACTAGAAGAAGAAGAGCACCACTGGACATCGTGGGCAACGTCGCTAATAAACTTTTCGGGATTCTAGATTCATACTACGCAACATACCTTGAAGATGAAATTAAAAAATCAAGAGCCAACGAGCATTATCTAGACTCACTCATGGAGAATCAAACTTCACTTCTCGAGACCAGCACAAACCTTTTTAAAAAAGAGACGTGCCATATCCACGAACGTCTATCGATTACTGAAAACTACTGTCAGAAGGTCTAAGTAGTGTATCTCAGGAACAAACTTTCATCACATTTTGCTTCCGCACCATGATGGTACTACACAGTTACCAAGAAACACAAAGGACATTATGGGATATACTGCTTGATCTACAGCACGGCATCATCAATCCATTACTTCTCACTCCGCAACAACTTCAAGAACAAGTAACGCTCATACGAAAGGCACTTCCTCCAAGTCTAAGTATCCCGATTAGTCGAACAGTTGGAGATCTATCATTGTACAAGACGTTTTCGGTACATGCCAAGATGACAAAATCCTTTGTAATCTATCAGCTGAAATTGCCACTAATCAATTCCGAACAATTTCAACTGTTCAACTTGATACCTGTTCCCATTAGACAAGTTCATCAAACTATCTACACGATATCTACTAGTAAATCTCCAGAGAAACCAACACTACCCGATCAACCAACGCTAATCGGATAAATGTACACTCACCAGGACAACACATTCCTGTGTGTTCAACATCATCCGTTGTACAATCGGCTATCCAACATCAACCAATGCGAAATCACTCTCTTAAACCACGAGGAACCATCTTCTCGGCAATGCACCTGGGTATCTATCAACAACACGAACTTTTGGATCCAAGCCCACCAACAAAACACGTGGATCTATGCGCAACAGAGGCCAAGAGTATTTGACACAATATGTGGACAGCACGTCACCACACAAACACTACAAAGAAGTGGTGTTCTACATCTAGAACCTCAGTGTGAAATCAGACACGATACCATGAGGATTAGGGGGTTAAAAACATTCACGACAGTTATGCTGAGTAAAAGCGCTTAATTAACATCACCTCGGATAGGGTTGGAACAACGGCAATAAACGGGGCAACGAAAAAAGGACTTTGAATTTGAGACCTCTGATTTGACTTCATTCGACAGAACTGGAGCTCGCAATTCCTTCTAAATACCTCTCGCTATCAAATCAGCATCCTTCTTTGTCGTTGACAAAATGTATCAACAGCTGGTTACCCACTTTAAACTGAACTACAAAAGATTGTGAGCAATTCGAATAAAAATAACCTTTTAACAAAACACAGTTTATCAACTCCCACGCTCCAACCGACGAATACGAAGATATCGATAAGGATGAAACTGCAATCCATTACATAGAAATACTATTTGTGTACTTTAACGCTAAAATTCAGGAAGAGATAATCAAAACGGTCTGCTCAGCTCAGCTTGTTTTCAACACCTGCTTGCTGATAAAATGACATAGATATCGCCTGACGAAGATTCACCACTAAATAGAGCAATTAAAATCTGGATGTTCGGATATTTCGCGGAGCCAACTGCGATACCGATCACTTCCTTGTAACGACCAAATACAAATGCCAGATCGTTACAACTAGCTAACTTTAATAGGAACCAAACTCCAAAGTTCAACCAAAAAAAGTAAAAGAGAGCTATGTACACGGCAGGTATGCGTCCATTTTGAAAAATGCTTTTTAAAGTACCATCACGAGACCATCAAACAAATGTGGGAACATGTGCAAAGCTCTGTCTGAAGCTTCACCGCACAAATTTTAGGACAACAGGATCGCATTCAACCAAATCGGACAATTTACTCATACAAAAACGAGCGGCCACCAGCATTCTAGACGCTCGTTGTGATTCAGACTACTATTTTATTAGAGTCAAGTTTCAATGCCGTATCTCCAAGAGCTGTAAACAAGGAACCTCTGTTACCCCAAGGTACCAGATACATAAGCTAAATGATAGCTCAGCAACGTCCACATACATGTCAGCACTGGAAAATACGAGGGCGGTCCGATAAGTACTTAGCCTACAAAAAAAACGAAAATTGTAGAAAAGGGGCTAAATCTGGAGAAAAAAGTGAATAGGGTACCAGTTCGTGGCCCAATTTGTCCAATGTGGCCGGTGCGTTGTCATGGTGGAAGAGTACTTTTTCTTCGCCAAATGGGGCCATTTTTCTGTAATTTGGCACCGTATCGGCCCAATAATTGAGCACAGAGGAGCCTTGTGACCATTTTGCTCTTCTCCGAGTATTCGATGCAGATCACACCTTGTGAATCCCAGAATACGGTGGCCATCACCTTTCCGGTCAATAAGACAGTCTTCGCCTTCTTCGGAGCACGTTCGTTGGGTGAAGTCCACTGTTTCGACTGCTCCTTGGTCTTTGGACCTGTTTCGTCGACAGTCAAGAAACGACGCAGAAACTCGTTCGGGTCGTGCTTAAACAGCTTCAAATACTGCTCCGAAGTGTTCTCATGGTTGTGTTTGTTGTCCGGAATGAGCAATCGGTGCACCCAACGCGCCGACAGCTTTCTCATGCCCAAAATTTCATGCAAGATATGACCCACGCGGTCTTTTGAGATGCCTACTGTCTCAGCCATCTCGCGCACCTTCAATCGGTGGTTTGACAATACCGAGCTCGTAGATTTTTATGACGTTATCCTTTGTGGTAGCCGTTTTCGGGGCACTTCGGCGTGGCTCATGAAAAACCGACGTGCGACCACGTTGAAACTCGTTAAACCAATTTTTTTGCAATCGCTATCGCGAGAGCAGAGTCACCATACACAGCATCCAAGCGCTCTTTGATTTCACTGCGCGATTTCCCTCCCAAAAACAAGAATCGAATTATCGACAGATATTGCTCTTTCTCCATTTTCTAAAGTCCGCCGACACGCCTGCTTCCACACGCGGTCAAAACAAAACTACGAGTCCGGCTCGGCTGAAATTTTGAAAGTAGCCGTCTACGAAAATGTCCTACACGATAGTGAATCTCTCTTGCGATAGTGGCGCCATCGGGCGGTAAGGCTAAATACTTACCACACCGTCCTCGTAGCATCAACATATCTCCACAGCCGGGAGAAAGTAGTGATGGCATCCAAACCACGTGCAAGACAGTAAGAGGTGTGGCAATAAAAGCGGCAGTAGAGATCTTGTTGGGGCAACGACCAAAGAAACGTAGGAACGATACCAGTCGTTCGACTGCAAGGAAGCAGTTAAAAAAAGAAACCAGGCGTACAAAGTACATCTAAGTAACTTTCTCCACCGACAAATATGCAGAATATGGTCAGAGGAGCAGTTACCAGAACTCCGCCATAGACGGTCCTAAGCCCGTTTGAAAAAGGAGGAGGAAACCCCTTGTTTCCCCAACCCATAGCTTCCATGATTCCTCATCCCAAGCCCTCCAATTAAATTGTAGTAAATAAGGATGTAAGAGGGTGAAGGCGAATCTTTCGAGCCTGATAACGGAATTGACGTAATAACCATGCCGCCGGAATGGAGGTAGGGCGACGGGCTAACTCCCCGTCCCTGGAAAACCTTCAATTGTTTCGAAACCTGCAGATAGGCCTCGGAATGGATTGGACTCACGGCAATGACCTCGCAAACGAAAAAAGGACTATGGCTTTGGATCCTGGAATGTCAGATCACTTAATTACCCTGGCGCTGTTAAGGAACTTTTACAACAGGCCAGTCAATATAAATTAAAAATACTGGCAGTCCAGGAAACGAATTGGACTGGAAACGATATTCAAGACATGAGATCGCACACAATATTTAAAAGTGGGAAGCCTACTGGAAAACGAGAATTCGGAGTGGCCTTCATTGTGGATAGGGAGTTCAAATCGCACGTTATTGATTTTAAGGCAGTCAATGAACGGTTGTGTGCGATCCGTACAAAAGCGATATTCTTCAAAATCTGAATGATTAATGTTAAATTAAAGGACGAAGAAACGAAGGAATCGTTTTACAATCAGCTGGAAAGACTGGTCGACTCATTGCCCACAAACGACACAAAAATTATTCTAGGTGATTTCAACGCTAGGGTTGGCAATGAGCTATCTCATCGGGGAATGACTGGAGGATATAGCCTCCACGATGAAACAAATGACAACGGCCAGCGCCTGATTGACTTTGCATGTAGTAGAAATCTAGTCATACGTTCCACTTGCTTCCCACATCGACCCATTCATAAAATGACATGGGTATCACCAGATGGCAACATACAAAACCAGATCGATCATGTTCTGACCCATCAACGTTGGGCCTCGAGCATACTTAACGTCCGTACATACCGAGGAGCCAATTGTAACTCAGATCATTACTTGATCAAATTAACCTATCGATGTCGTATGTCAAAGGCATATTCAGCGAAGACCAGCCCGCTGCAAAAATTTGACATCGAAAGGCTCCAAACGGCGTCTGTGGCCAAAAATTTCACGGAGACCCTCGACAACCAGCTGGCTCCCATCTTATCAGACGCATCGTTATAGACGAGCAACGAGCTCTGGATGGAAGTGAAAGCGGCTATCAGGACCGTGGCAGAACAGACGTCACATCAAGCCCGGCGCAAGAGGAATGATTGGTTCGATGATGAGTGCCAGAATGCGTTAGATAAAAAGGATCAGGCTTACAAAGAATATGTAGGTAGGAAAACCAGGACGAAGAGAGAACACTATGAAAATCTCAGAAGAGTAGCGAAAAAGATAATTAGGATTAAGAAAAGAAAATACTATGACGACCAATTGAGAAGTATAGATGTAAGTTTAGCGAGCAATAACACAAGACAAGCATACAAGGTAGTGAAAGCCTGAAACGTGGTTATCAGCCCAAAACCACGCGCTGTCGTGATAACAGTGATGAAATCAAGATTAGGGAAAGATGGGCATCATATTTCAAGAACCTCCTTAATCCTCCGCACAGCTCCAGAGCATCGGAACCTATAGATGTCTGCGGAGAGCTTCCATTGGCCCCACCAACTCTGGATGAAGTTTGTTCCATCATCAAAGCCCAAAAGAATAATAAAGCGCCGGGCATTGATGAGATTCCAGTGGAGCTCATTTAATATGGTGGCAGTAGTGTTTATCAAGCTATCCACAAAGTCGTCTTGTACATTTGGCAACAAGAACATATGCCGAAAGAGTGGAGCCAATCAATTATATTCCCTATCCATAAAAAAGGTGACAAGCTACAGTGCGAAAATTATAGAGGCATGTCACTACTTTGTATGGTGTACAAAATATTTTCTAAAATCTTAGAAAATAAAATCGGATCATACGCCAACAGTATTATTGGGGAGTATCAAGGTGGTTTTAGGGCAGGTATTTAGGCGCCAAAATAACGAAAACGAGCAATGAAAGAGACGAAATACGCCGAAGAATACAGCTCGCAAATAAAATATTTTATTCAGTATTGACGATCTTGAAGACCAGCTGCAAACACAGAAAAACAAAGCTCCAAGTATACAAATCTGTGATAGGACCTGTGTTATGCTATGGGTGTGAAGCATGGACCCTAACCCAAGCATCCGCAAATATATTGAACGCCTTTGAGCGACGGGTCCTGAGGCGAATAATCGGAGCGAAGCTAGATGGGGACCAATGGCGAATTCGATACAACCATGAGCTGTGTGAAATTTTTGACGAACCGGAGGTCTCAAGGATTGTACGACTGCGGAAACTGCAATGGGCTGGACACATGAATCGTATGGAGGAACAACGGATACCCAAGAAGGTATTCATTGGGAGAACTGAAGGCCGGAGGCCAGTGGGGAAACCGAGGAAACGCTGGTCTGACTCGGTCGACGAAGACAGTTCATCGCTGCTCGGATTTCAGAATTGCAAGACGCGGTCAACGGACCGAGACAGTTGGACGCGCTGTTTGCAGGAAGCGAAGGCCCGAAAGGGGCTGTAGTGCTTAGAAGAAGAAAAAGCAGTTACCAGAGGACTGGCGAAAAAGTATAATAAGCCCTGCACACAAAAAGGGGGACAAGTTAATGTGTTAACATTATAGAGGCATCGCTCTACTATGTATGTCTTATAAAGTGCTCTCGAAAATCATAGAAAGAAAATTAAAGTCGTACTATGAAAGTAATATAGGAGAATATCAGGGAGGCTTTCGAAGTGGACGGTCTACAATAGACCAAATATGCTTAGTTAAGCAGCTGCTCGGAGAGTGGTAGAAATATAATACCGACGTATCCCTCTTTGTAGACTTTACGCAAGCATACGACAGTGTCGATAGAAATGGCCTGTACAAAATAATGCTTGACTTTAACTCCCCAACAAAACTAGTCCATATCGACTACCTTTGATAAAAAAAATTTTTGAGTCACCCCCTTAAACACCTTTAAATGTTTTCTTGCACTGCCATGTTGAGAGGACACTGCTTTTGACCTACATAGAAAATTTCACTTCATTGTTAAAGTATGGTATTAATAATATATATTTAACCGAACGTGTAATTGCATAACATAACAAACAAGTTGGGTAAACAGACCTACGCTCATGTCAGAAGGGTTTTGTATTCAATTTAGAAAATGCAGTCACCAGATCGAATCAAATCAAGAAACATGTCAAAGACGATTTTATTGGAGAAAATATGAAATACGAAGATCATACTTTTTTTTAACAAAGTTGAACGAATTTCGGCTTCTGAGGTTTTTGGTATTCTATACTCATAAATATCTCCCTTGATAATTATTTCAGATGTCCATCCGCGACGGAGGAAACACATTTTTCATGTATTTCCCCCCTGTGCCCCCACTGAAGCAAAAACTGACCGTTTAACAACTGTTTTGAAAAGCTCCCATGAAAACTTTCATTTCATACTCATATTGGCTGCGTTTGATGATTTTTTATTTCAGGGGCCACTCTCCTGTACTGAAATCATCGATTCATGGCCAATTTTTTCGAATCCTAGAATGGTCACAAAACCCTTTTGCTAGGAGCTCTCTCCCGCCTCCTTGACTTGTTTCACTTATGAGCATTAATTGTAGATACTCATCTTCAGTCATTCATTAAATTGAATCAAGTGTTCAAAGCACGCACCTTAAACGTTGAAGTTGAGAAAAAATAACTCAAAATTATTCAATCTTCGCATTTAAAACAGCCATTATTTTGTTTTACGATTACTGATACCACTAGCTGAACCGATTCTCAAAGATATTCATGACACCTATCATTCCTGAAATTTTCATGCAAATCCTAGCAAAACTGTAGTGTCTGAGTCGGTAAAAAGCGCATGTTGTTCCAAAGCCATATGTTGCCATAGTAATAAATGCAGCGCATGTTGTTCCATAGTAATCCAGGAAAATTCAAACCGCTATAACTTCGCTAAATATGATTCAATCTTTATGATCTTCAGGATAGATCAATCTTAAAAATATACATCTACGTACTGAATTTCATTGAATTTAAGGATACCGTTAAGATTTTATTCAAGAAAACATAAAATCGATAAATCATACTATTACTAACAAAGTTGAGTGAATTGCGACTTCTCACGTATTTGTTGTTGTTGTACACACCAAGGCCTACATTCCTGATTTTTTTTCAGATTTTTCGGATCACAGGTGTCCAATCGCAAGGGGGGGGGGGGCACAAATTTTCGTGTATTTCCCCTCCCTGTGCGCCCTTCGAAGCAAATTTTTTCAAACTAAGACCTGTTTTGAAAAGTTCTCATTAAGACCTTTCATTTGATACCCATATCGGCTACCTTCAATGAAATTTTTTTTTCGGGGGGTCACTCTCCTATATGGGGAGACCCCCCTTAAATACCTTATAAAATTTTTTTTTGTTGAACTTTGAATAGATCACCACTTTACACCTACGCACAAAATTTGATGTTTCTAGTTTAAGTAGTTTCCGAGAAAAACTGCTGTGACACACGGACGGACGGACAGACTGGTCGCGAAACTAGTAGGGTTTTTTAAAATTATTTTACAAAACCCTAAAAATGAAATAAAAATGAAGTCATTAAAACAAACACATTTTTACTGATCTGGTCGACAAATATAAAGTAGCAGGTAAGTATTATACAGTGATATCTCTCTCTCCCCGGGAGCCTTTATATGTATATAGGATACACGGCATATCAAGCTCCCAGTGCCTGCCATTATACATAGGGTATACTAGTTATGTAACAACGGACCGACGGGCGGACGGGGCAGACAGACGGATAGACAGGTCGCAATTTTATAAGGGAATTGTAAAAATATTTCACAATACCCGCAAAATGGTCTGTTGTCTAAATACTTCCAAATTAAGCCATTAGTTTCAATGAAAAGTATTTATGATTTTTTCTTCTTCTTCGTAACACTATAGCCTCTCTTGGGCCTTCGCTTCCTGCAAATAGCGCCTCCAATTGTCTCGGTCCATTGACCGCGTACTTAAATTTCGAAATCCGAGCAGCGATGAACTGTCTTCGTCGACCGAGTTAGACCAGCGTTTCCTCGGTTTCCCCACTGGTCTCCGGCCTTCAGTTCTCCCAACGAATACCTTTTTGAGTATCCGTTGTTCGTCCATACGATTCATGTGGCCAGCCTATTGCAGCTTCCACAGCCTTACAACCGTTGAGACCTCCGGTTCGTCAAAAATTTCATACAGCTTATGGTTGTATCGAATCCGCCATTGATCCCCATCTAGCTTCGCTCCGATTATTCGCCTCAGGGCCCGTCGCTCAAAGGCGTTCAATATATTTGCGGATGCTTTGGTTAGGGTCCATGTTTCACACCCATAGCATAACACAGGTCCTATCATAGATTTGTATACTTGCAGATTTGTTTTTCTGTGTATGCAGCTGGTCTTCAAGATCGTCAAAATTGAGTAAAATTATTTTATTTATGAATTGTATTCTTTAGCGTATTTCGTCTCTTTCATTACCCGTTTTCGTTATTTTGGCGCCTAAATACACAAATTCGCTAACATTTTCGATACTGTACTCGACAAGTGTGATAATTTGTATATTTGAGGTATTTTTCCTCGACTGCGTCCTGAATTTTGTTTTATTTTCATTGATTTATAGCCCTACTAGTTTTGCTTCGCTGTCGAGATTCAGCAAAAGTTCTTTGGCAGTTGTTAATGACAGTGGCAAAATGTTGATGTCGTCCACGTAGGCTACTACTTGGCTCAACTTGTTTAGAAATGTACCTCGTGTATCGACAGGTAGCTTTCTTATGACGGACTCCAGACAAACCACAACCAACCAAACCACACAAAAATAATTCTGGGTGATTTTAACGCTAAGGTTGGCAATGAGCTATCTCATCGGGGAACGACTGGAGGATATAGCCTCCACGATAAAACAAATGGCAACGGTCAGCGCCTGATTGACTTTGCATGTAGCAGAAATCTAGTCATACGTGCAACTTGCTTCCCTTATCGACGCATACATAAAATTAACTTGGTATCACTAGATGGCAACACACAAAAGAAGATCGATAATATTCTGATCCAACAACTTTGGGCCTCGAGCATACTTGACATGCCTATATACCGAGGAGTCAATTGTAACTCGGATCATTACTTGGGTAGGTTAATATCGATGTCATATGTCATAGGCGTATTCATCGAAGACCAGTGCGCTACAAAAATTTGACATCGAAAGGCTCCAAGCTAGCTCCCATTTTATCAGATGCATCGCTGAAAACAACGAGCTCTGGATAGAAGTAAAAGCGGCTATTAAGACCGTGGCAGAACACACAATGGAACATCAAGCCCGGCGCAAAAGAAATAATTGTTTCGATGATGAGTAGCAGAATACGATAGACAAAAAGAATCAGGTGTACAAAAACAATCAGGCACTGGCCATTGTCATGGCCAGCGCCTGATTGACTTTTCATATAGCATAAATCTAGTCATACGTTCGACTTACATCGACACATACATAAAATGACCTGAGTGTCACCAGATGGCAACACACAAAACCAGATCGACCATATTCTGATCCAACGAAGATGAGCATCAAGCATACTTGACGTTCCTACATACCGAGGAGCCAATTGTAACTCAGAACATTACTTGATCAAATTAACCTACCAAGTCGTATCTCAAAGGCTTATTCGGCGAAGACCAGCCCGCTACGAAAATTTGACATCGAAAAGCTCCAAACGGCGTCTTTGGCCCAAAATTTCACAGAGACCCTCGATAAACGGCTGGCTTTCATCATATCGGACGCATCGCTAAAGACAAGCAACAAACTCTGGATGGAAATGAAAGCGGCTATTAAGATCGTTCCAGAACACACAATCGGATATCAAGCCCGGCGCAAAACAAATGATTGGTTCGATTATGAGTGCCAGAATTTATTAGACAAAAAGAATCAGGCGGGCGTATAAACAATATTTAGGTAGGAAAACCAGGGTGAAGAGAGAACACTATGAAAATCTCATAAGAGTAGCGAAAAAGATCATTAGAATTAAGAACAGAAAATACAATGACGACCAATTGAGAATCATCGATGTTGTCTAGCGAACAACAACACAAGACAATTAGTTAAAAGCCTGAAACGAGGTTATCGGCCAAAAACCACGCTGTGTCGCGATGACATCAGCAACATCATCGCTGATGAAACCAGGATTAAGGAAAGATGGGCATCATATTTCAAGAATCTTGTAAACCCTCCGCAGAGCTCCAGGACATCGGAGCCTATAGATGTCTGCGGAGAGCTTCTATTGGCCCCACCAACTCTGGATGAAGTTTGTTCCACCATCAAAGCCCAACAGAATAATAAAGCGCCGGGCATCGATGAGATACTTATTGGGCTTACTAAATATTGTGGCAGCGGTGTTCCGAAAACCATTAATAAAATCATCCAGCACATTTGGCAACAAGAGCATATGCCGGTGACAAGTTACAGTGCGAGAACTATATATCACTGCATTGTACGGCGTACAAAATATTTTCAAAGATCTTAGAAAACAAAATCGGATCATACGCCAACAGTATTATTGGGAAGTATCATGGGGTTTTTGGAGCAGGTAGATCGACAATATACCAATTGTTCACTGTCAAGCATGTACTTGAAAAATGCTGGAAGTTCAACATAGACGTACTCGTACACCAGATTTTGGATGACTTTAAGCAAACATACGACAGTATTGATTGGAACGTACAGTACAAAATAATGTTTTACTTAAGCATCCCAGCCAAATTAGTCCGTCTTACCAAAATAATAATGACGTTGACGACCTCCCAAGTCACTCACCGATCCCTTGACATAAATATCGGACTAAAGCAGAGAGAAAGGCTGGCCGTCGATACAAGAGGTACATTACTATACAAGTCGAGACAAGTAGTAGCCTATGCGGATGACATCAACATTTTGTCACGGTCTTTAACAACTGCCAAAGGATTCTTCCTGAAACTCGACAGCGAAGCAAAACTAGTAGGGTTACAAATCAATGAAAATAAAACAAAGATTATGACGCAGTCGAGGAAAAATACCTCAAATACACAAAATATCACACTTGGTGAATACAGTATCGAAGATGTGAGCGAATTTGTGTATTTAGGCCCCCAAATAACGACGCTGAATACTGCTCGCAAATAAAAAATTTTATTCAGTTTTGACGATCTTGACGACTAGCTGCATATACAAGTAAACAAAGCTGCAAGTATACAAATCTGGATAAGACCTGTGCCCCCAAGCATCCGCAATCATATTGAACGCTTTCGAGCGTCGGGTCCAGAGGCGAATAATTGGAGAGAAGCTAGACCATTCATTCAACCATGAGTTGTATGAAATTTTTGACGAGTCGGACGTCTCAACGGTTGTAAGACGACGGTAGCTGCAATGGGTTGGCCACGGGAATCGTATGGATGAACAACGGGTACCCAAAAAGGTATTCGTTGGGAGAACTGAAGGAAGGAGACCAGATGGGAAACCGAGGAAACGCTGATCCAACTCGGTCAACGAAGACAGTTCAATGCTGCTCGGATTTCGGAATTGAAGGGCACGGTCAATGGACCGCGACAGTTGGAGGCGTTATTTGCAGGAAGCGGAGGCCCGAGAGGGGCTGTAGTGCTAGGAAGAAGAAGAAGAACTCGACTCACAGAAGAAACAGGTTTAAGTTGGGATGAAGACTGTCAAATGGCTGTTGAAACTCGGAGTAGATAATTGACTACGACGCTAATACTAGGATATGTTCTACCAGAGAGGGACTCCATCCTTGATACTGATGCAAGTAACGTAGGAATTGGAGGAGTGCTCTCATAGACCCAAGGGAACAGGAAAAAGTTCTGCGATACTTCAGCAAAATCCTCTCTAAGCCACCAACGGAACTACTGTGGCACGAGAAGAGAACTATTGGCAGTCGTGAGGTCTGTGGAACACTTTGCCCAAAATCTCTATAGAAGGAAGTTTCTAATCCAAACTGATCATGCAGTGCTTAAGTGGTTGATGCAATTTAAAAATCCAGAAGGCCAGATCGCTAGATAGATCGAACGATTTCATGAGTCCGATTTTTACATCGACCATCGAGCTGGCGGGAGTTACCGAAATGCCGACTCCCTATCTAGACGATCGTGCCTTGTAGACTGCTCCCACTGCAATAGGGCGGAATCGAAGGAAGCTCGAGGTTAAGAACTAGAGTAGTCGACGACCAATGGTCACCCACAGTATCGGAGAAGAGCAAGAAAATAACCCTAACCTGAAGAAGTTTCGGCAATGAAAGGTGGATAATCGACGACCTACATGGCAGGAAATATCAAGATTTTCACCGACACTCGAGGCATATTGGGACTCTCTTGTCCTGGAAGAAGTCCTGTTTAAAAGAATTTTTGTAAACAATATAGTTTCCGAGAACAGAGGAAAACTAGTTATCCCAGGAACAAGAGTAGCTGAAGTACTGAGGAAGTTACACAACAATCCATAAAGGAGGTCATCTCGGAGTGAAGAAAACTCTGCAGCGAGTCCGTGAAAGGTTTTATTGAATGAACAGTTTCCGATGATATGAAGGGCTGATGTAAGAAACGTACGACTTATGCTTCGAGTAATGGACCACATCGGAAGAGGAAGGTTTCCATGAAACAATGTACAGGGTCTGAATAATAAGTAACCGGACTGACCTCAGGAAATTTTTTATTGGCAAAATATGTACAATTTTTCTTTAGAAATCTTCAAAGTAGTCTCCATTGGAGTCGATAACACGCTGATACCGGATTTTCCAATCCCCGAACGCTCCCTGGAAGTCGGCAACCTCGATGCTATCTAGAGCCCTCGTCGTAGCACGTTAAACGTTTTCCAGAGTCCCGAACCGCGTCCCCTTAAGGTGTCTCTTGATCTTTTTTTTTGTGGTAGGGAGGTGAATGCTATTTATGCACAGAGTGTGGGACTCCCATGCGCGACTGGACTACCCACTAAACACCTCCCCTGTCAACCTGAGAACCCAGCCTGGAACCGTTTGACACATTACTTCGGGCCAGGTCTCGTTTTGTTACGCCGTGGGGCGCCTTCAAGCTGGGGAGTCCCTTCTGCTGTGTCCCTTTTATATTTTAGGACTGCCCGAGCATAATGTGCCACCTGGTTCCGTTTGTCAACCGATTCGAGCATCACCGCAACTATATTGTCCGGGGTGAGCTCTCCCGTGTCCCTGTAGAGTTCCCTTCGCAGCCTGATCCATTTTGTACACGCAAAAAATGTGTGACAGGCATTGTCCTCCTCTCCTGGGCAAAACCGACAATCGGGAGACCGTGACTTACCAATCTTGTGCAGGTAAGACTGAAAACACCCGTGCCCGCTCAAAAGCTGGGTCAGATAGAAGTCAGCCTCACCATGCTTTCGATTTAGCCACGGTCTCACATCCGGGATGAGGCGCGCAGTCCACCTTCCCTTCGTGCAATTCCCCCAAGACTGCTGCCAATCGTTGAGCGAGCGTTGTCTCTCCTCGCGGACAACTATCTCCCTCGCATCCTCGTTTCGGCGCAGGTAAATAGCGCGGCGCTCTCTAGCAAGGAGGGCGACAGGTATCACGCCTGCAATCACTCTCACCGCCGAGTCAGAGACTGTTGGATACGAAGATGCAATTCTAAGTGCTCCTCTTCTCTGTACCTGTGCCAATCGTTTTCGGTATACCTCCTTGCTGAGAGCGTCGCCCCATACCTCTGCTCCGTACAGTAGCACTGACCCTACAGCACTCATCAAGAGGCGTCTTCTTGATGGGCTGGGTCCCCCTACGTTGGCCATAAGTCGACTCAGGGCCGATATTCCCGAAGCAGCCTTCTCAGCCGTTGCCCTGATTTGCTCAGAGAAACTGATCTTCGAGTCGATCAGTAGCCCCAGGTACTTCACCGATGGCTTCGATTCGATTTGTATATCTCCAATACTGATCATCCTTAATCTAGGGATTCTCTTTTTTGGCAAGATGACCACTTCCCCGCACTATCGCGTCCATCTTTTCCGCGTCATATATACAAGGCTTCCGTATGGCACCAAGTTTCCCCATGACCAGCTTGTAGCCAAGGCCCCACGGATCCTTGTTCACATTGTCCACTAGGTCTTGCCAGCAGCGAGCCTTGCTACTGTTGATCAGTTTGCGAAGGCATTTCCTGGCCGACTTATATGCTGCCACCTGGTTGCATGCCTCTTCACGGTTCCGCGCTCGTTGAGCCTCACGCCGAAGCTTGTGACACTCCCTCCGCTTTTCAGCGATTTCAGTAGACCACCAGTACACTGGGGGCTAGCCGTGCCGGGATCTTCGACGGGGCATAGAAGCGCAGCAAGCAGTCGTGATTATGCACATAGTAGAGTTCATCACGTCTTGAGCTGCCAGTTCTTCCGTCCCCTCCAAAGCTCCCTGCAGCGGCTCACCTGCTGTAAGAATCTTGACGAACCTCTCGACGTCCATTCTTCCAATGTTCCATCCAGTTGTAGAAGGCCGAGAGCACGGACGTCGGGAGATAGCATCACTTATCTCAAGCAGAATGCACTGGTGATCACTGGCTGAGTAGTCCTCTAATACTTTCCAGTTGTGTATCCTCCGTACTAAGGACTCCGAGGCGAATGTCACGTCCGGTATGGTTCCCTCACAGCCAATACTGCGGAAAGTCGGCGTATTTCCGGAGTTTAGTACGACGAGGGCCGTCCTGGCCGCCATTTCCAGGATTCGTTTTCCCCGCGGATCCGTCTGAGGCATGCCCCATTCGATTGCTTTAGCATTGAAGTCTGTCTCTTGATCTTGGGGAACAGAAAGAAGTCCGCTGGTGCCATATCCGGGCTGTAAGGTGACGAGCAGGCAGGTGTGCGCCGGAGCATTGTCGTGATGGAGGATCCACGAATCGGCAATCTCCGGACGGACTCGGCGAACCCGGGCGGTTAGTCGACGGAGCACCTCTCTGTAGTACTGGCCGTTTACAGTTTGGCCGGGTGGCACAAACTCTTTGTGAACAATGCCTTTCACGTCAAAGAAAGCAATGAGCATCGACTTCACCTTCGATTTGCTCATGCGCGCTTTTTTCGGTCGTGGTGACGCCGGTGTGTGCCACTCCGAACTCTGCCGCTTCGTCTCAGGACCGTATTCGAAAACCCACGTCTCGTCTCCTGTAATAACGTGGTTAAAAAACTCTGGTTCGGTTGCTCGATCGTACGCTCCATTTTCACTCCGACGACGTAACTGAACACGCACTCCGCTCTCGCTCGATGCTATCTCTCCAAGCGCTTGGAGGCAACTGCTGCAGCCCGGTTCCCTTACCCTAGACCCCCACCACCACTACAGCACCAGATACCGGTTAGCAGACACTTTGGCGGCGCGGGGCAGGCTTATTATACAGACCCTGTAATGTTTGAAGCCCATTCGAAAGGATTGATAGATATTGCTGGACCATTTCCGACGACAGAAAATGGTAGCAAATACATTTTGCTTGCAATGGATTAAATCTCAAAGTGGGTGGAAGTCAACGCGATTCGGAATCAAGAGGCCATAACTGTCACAGAAATATTGATGAAAGAAATTATGAGCCGATATGGAGTGCCCCTGGAAGTCCACAGCGATCAAGGAAGGAATTTCGAGAGCCAGGTTGTTACAGGAAATTTCTGACAACCTGGGAATGGAGAAGATCGTGTCGAGGGAATGAAGATCATTAGAAAATATCTGTCCAAAGTAGTTTCCAGCTATCAGAGAGATTTGGACCAGTTACCTTCCCCTGTTTGCATTGGCTTTTCGATCCGCCATCAATGAGTCCACGGGTGAAACACCTGCGAAAATTATGTTTAAACACGAAACGAGGCTTTCTTGTGACCTGGAATTTGTATGCCGGCCTCGAGAAGATCTAGCGGGAGAAGATTACGTAATCCAGTTGAGAAGAAAAATGGACGATATACATGAAATGGTTCGCCAGCGACATGAAATGGTTGCCAGCGACAGAATGAAGAGACTGTACGACTCATAGGCCACAGAAGGCGGTTTCGATCCGTCGAGGAGGAAAGGTTTTTCTCCCAAATTGCAGAAGAGGCTCAATGAAGTCATCTATCGCATAAGCAAGATAGACAATGGAAAACCGAAGGTAGTCCATCAGAATTGACTGGCGCCTTTCAAAACAGACCGCGACGAAGAGGAAAGGGTGAATCAGATACTAAAATAACCTGACCCAGTGTTCGAAGAGTATATGGGTGCATATGGGGGTACCCGCAAAGTCAGATATGGAGTCACAGCCGAACAACAGCAAGATTTGTTCACGCTCCCGGACGGTTATTCCCTGGTACACAGCATATCCGCAAGTACCAAAGACGCACAAGGATGAACATTTATATTCCGAAAGAAGTTTGGGCGATTGAAGGAGCTTGAAAATCAGATTCCAGCTCCTTGTTAGACATAGACTCAAACACAATTCGTGGTACTTCTACTTGGTAACAAAGAAGAAATTTCACGATTCACCTATAGGGATTTGTGAGAAGGGCTACGAAGCTTATGAGACTATCTGGGGGAGTCCAAACTATAGAAACTGGCTATGCCTAAAACGGAGCTGAAAGCTGAAAGTGTAGAAATGGGTCAAGTTTCCGATATAGGCATCCAGTTCCGGCTTCACAAAAGTTCCAGGAGGAACTTCGTATTAAGGAGGGGGTGATATTACGAAATCTAGCCCTGTTTTACTCAGCATTTTAGAAGCCGCATCTGTCTCTATAATATTCAATGTGTTATAGATTGTTTCTCCCATTAAAATAAATAAAAGAGCCAGTGAAAATAATTAAGAAAAACTAAGAGCATCTTCTGATAAAAGATATACATAGAGGGTAAGCTTCGCATTTCACCCAAATTCACCATCCTACTTCGGGTACTATCAATTGCTTGGAGTGTTATCGTTCAAAACAAGTTTTTGTATGAGACCAAGCTACTTCGGGTACTTCAAGGTCAATTGAATGAAATTGTTCGAATCATTTCTTTTATTTATATCCATTCTATTATGGATCATATATATCAGCCAACGATGGAATCACGATTATACACTTCAAGCCTAGGGAGCTATAAGTGTATAATCGTAATATAACAATCATATTCACAGAATACACTCTTTATAAGTATAAAAATCTAAATAATGTAACTCAATAGATCTCTCTCCTACCTGTTTGCAAAGAAATTTTCGAAAGATTTCGCGCGCTTTAGTTTAATTTCGAAGTGCAATTGCATCCATTTCCTCTCTCTGTATACATTCTCTCAAAATTTCAAATTCGAATATTCCATATGATTCCGAACAATCAACTTCTCTCTCACTTTCCGAATTTTTGACAGCACTTTTTATGTGTTGAAATTTCAACCATACACCTATATGATTACATATGCTTCCACTATCTCTTTAATTGAAACACTTGGTGTCACCTTTCAATGAATTCACTTCGAAACCATCCACAGGGTACTCAAATCTACTCTAATCGGTACAGAACATATTGCACAATCATTATCACTGCATATTGATGGACAGGACACAACACAGGGGTCGGAAAACGTGTGTAATAAACCGCGTTGCTAAGGCAAACTCGCGACACAGTCACCAATCATGAAACACAAGCTTGCACGGCATTTGGGCCTGATGAGTTGCATTAAAAACTAATTTTCGTAGCGCGTTAACTATTTCCGATAATTTCAGGCATTATGCACAGTTTTAGCTGCTTTTCCTGACCAAGTAAGATGAAAATAAACACCGATCCGAGCACACTGCACCTTGACGACTTGTGAGAGAGTACACAAATTGTTCATTTCCGAAAACAAGCGTGCAATTTCTTATTTGACACCGGAGTGGCGCTCAAATCGTCTTGGATGTGTTAAATTACATTATCTTAACAACAATTCTGTTGGTTGAACTCATTGATGAGGCCGTATTATGGAGATGGATAAATTTTAATTCACCGTAGAAGGAATATTTCAGTTAATAAAGTCTATTGAGTTATTTCTTCTGACCAAATTTGAAGTTAGCTCCCCATGTTTCGGAGTCCCTGCACAAATCTACCGAGCGCAATCATTTGTCAAAAATCTGACAATCGCTCCAATTCGAATGTCAGCAGCGGTTCCTTACGGGCTTTCTGTCATGCGTGCATACAATTGCGATTTGTATGTCAGGCTCATCCAAAAGTGAATTTTTGTTACGACCCTAGTGATATTCAATAGAAAATGTATTAACTTCCCGTTCAAAACTTATCTCAATACTCTGGCTGATAAAAAATCGTGTCGCCCCACAGTGCTTATCGGAAAATCACGGCTAGTTAAAGTGTTTCGCGACGAGCATTGATCGTAAATTGTAACATTGTAACCTAATTGTCAGTCAGACAGGCGGATCTCCCAACTACAAGTCCTTCGAGTGTTAGCCCACAAATCGGAATAGCGGAAATCAAAGTGGAAATATGGACGAACCCATAATAAATCGGTTGCCGGATCACATACTCGAAAGTATCTTTTCGTATTTAGACTTGCGTGATTTGCGTAATTGCTCGCTAGTGTCGAAACGTTGGTATTGGTTTTTAAACGATGAAAACAATGATGTTTGGCGAATGCATTGTGTGCGAAAATTGGCGGAGGAAGCCTTGAAATCTGATCTCCTGTCTTCTGTACCTACCTACAAAGCGAAATTACGGGCATTTTATCACGCATGGAATCCAAACGATTGCTCGCGGAATGTTTATATCAAACCTAATGGCTTTACACTGCATAGGTAAGACTTCATAGAAAACATTTTGCATACCAGAGAAAATATTCAGCTTAACAAAAAATTAATCAAACAGCCAACCTCTAAACTTCTCAATCATTTTAGAAAATGCTTAATTTAATCTGAACTCAATCGGTCGTGCTTTTTCAGATTCAACATCGTTTTTGAGGGATGCAGCACCGTTTTACCGAATTGTTACCGCTAGGCCGATTGAGCTAAATTTCATATTCGGAGCGCTTTTTGATTACAAAACCGAGCACCTTACATATAATGTATTTTGGTCTTGACGTAACAGACAAGAAGCACCAAATTCGTTCGTGTTACACTAAAATTTTAGTTTTAATAGTTTCACGTTTATTTTTATTATAATTTATAATGAAAGGAACAGTGCCCTTCTATACAATAGAAAGTTACCCTGAAGAGTACTCCTCCTAACTGAAGGATGCTCTTCTACAAGTAAGCAGTGTGTCCTAAAGAATTGGCGAGTGCTCTTCTAAAGAAAAAAACTAAAATTGTATAATTATTAATATATTCAACTGACGAGCGAATGTGGTAGTCCTTATCTGTCACGTGAAAATACATTAAATATAAAGTGCTTAAATCTAATTTTTCTTCATCGCATCGATCCTGGAATCAAAAGGTACTCCGGAATATAAAATTTCAGCCCAATCGGTCCAGCGGTAAAAATTCGGTAAAACGATGCTAAAACCGTCTTTGAGATATACAGAGTCTAATTTCGTGACCCTAAAATACTCTTGAATGTGATTTTGCTTAATTCTTGAGGAAATCAAATCGTTTCTCAAAAGAACTATTGTTAAAAATTGTGTATCACTAAATATAGAGTTTTCCATTAGGGACATAACAATTTTTTATTTTATATGAACGCACCCGTAAACTTTTTTAATAAACTGTCAATGTCGAAACGTTAAAGCCTTAGGGAAGGAAGAAGAGGAATAAATGATAGCTCAAAAAGTTTCCGAATGTCGGCTATTTATTTGTAAGGCTTCTTTGATTGTAGTGATAGTGGCTTAAAGCATGGGTAGTCTCAGCAAAACAGGGGCTAACTCAATAAAATTGTAGTGTAAGGAGTGATATTAAATATCCGTAAAGGACTGCAACGATGGTCTGTTGCCTTAGCGGAAGAGGATGTTGACATCCGCCGAGATTGAGCTGGTCTGGGGGACGCGTGAAAGCGCTGGGAGGCTAGCGTTGCGGTGTCTTGGGGTGGGTTCTTTTCCCCAGCAAAAGGACCCACTACAAACAAATTTTGCATCCACGAATTTCAGTGTCATAGAAATATCGACTGAAGTGGAGAAGGAAGTAACCTACTAAGGGTCAAAGGATGTTGCTGACTCAGAAGGCAAACTGGACCTGGGGAAAATAGACGGACTTAAGACGACTTCGTCGTTTCCGACGAGGCTTGTGGCCCACAAATAACAGTGGGGCATCCTGATCGTAGCGGTCCCCTCGCATCCTCCCAACCGGATCAAGATCCAAACGTAAGCGTGGCCATATTTTTCATTTAAGTGAAAAACTCATACAAACAATTTGAATGAATTTTTCCTTTAATTGAAGAATATTAACGTGGCAAATTTATGTCAGTAATATGTGAGGGAATCACATAACACTATGCCATAAACAGGCACGCGAGCGGAGGGCCACCTTACCCGGCAAGAGCCCCTGTTAAGCAAAAGAAAGAAAGCACGCCCGATGTCTAGCCCATATTAGAGGAGGAACCTGCCATCGATGCGGATCCTATACACGAACCAAGAATATTCTACGTCTAGCACTCGTTGCGTGTAGAAGTGTTTTTAATCGCTCCTGTCATTAATTTTAAAAATTAATTAATTTTTCGCAAAAGTCAGTTTCAAACAATTGCAATATTTTTTTACGAGCATCGAATTATTCGAGCATTTATCGAATACCTGAAATTCATTTCCTGAAGAAATATCAAAAGTGGAAATACGTTCAAGGGAAGTCCCGGTCTGAGAACATTCCCTCTAGTCTCGCTGCGAAAGCAACGAGATGGAGGAGCCCGATGGCTTCAGCCATCAATCGGAAGGACCATGCCAATCGCCAATGATGATGGGCGAAAAAGAACTTAAAAGAAAATACGAGAATCAAGAACGAAACCCGACAATCCTATCGGTTATCGAGATCGAACAGCTGATCCGAGAAAAAGAGAAAGCTGAAAAATTCGAAAAGGAAACTGAAGAACTCAAGCTTCGAGTTAAATCGTTAGAAGCACTTGTTGGAACGTTAACGTTCAACAAGGATAAAGATATCAAGAAAGGCCGACAACCACACTCAAAATCTGAAGACAAGAAAACTAAAAAGCCACAGGAAGAAGCTAATCAAGAGGATGTCCTCAGCACAGGAGGCGCAAACGACAGCAGAAATTATTATGCAGCGCTAGCTGGTCTTGAAGAAACGATGAACGTTGAAGGGGATACAGGTAAAACGTCAAAATTAGATAAAGACTTCATTGAATATCTTAGAGTTAAAAATCGGGAGAAAAAACCAAAAGGTTTGTCTGCTGGTCCGTCTGTTGGTCCGTCCGTTAAGATTGATGAAAAAAACGAAAAAAAAGAAAAAGTCCCACCAATCAATGTGTTTGGGCAAACGGGCAAAGATATGGTTCGGCTTTTGGCAGCCGAAAATAAACTAAAAGATTTTCAGATAAAAAGAGTCAATGCCGATAAGTTGACAATAAGGACTAAGTCGCTGGTTGATTTTCAGGCAACAAAAAGTGCCTTAAATTCTGGAGATGTTCCGCATTTCACGTACACCCCGAAAAGCGAAAAGAACCAAACCTTTTTATTGAAGGTTCTGGACTGTGGTGAGGACACAGTCGATCTCCTTCAAGTGCTCCAAGAAGCTGCACCAGAAATACAGTTTATTTCAGTTAAAAATTTTACAACGAGGAGATCGATTGTGGAGCGCAAAAACTTGCCTCACTACTTAGTCCAGATTTCCAGCAAAAGTAGTTCGAGTGCCCTACAGAAAATACGGTACTTGAACTTCCGCGTGGTGAGGTGGGAACGCCTCCAGAAAAGTGAGGTCAACCAGTGCTACAGGTGTCAAAGATTCGGGCATTCGGCTGCCAATTGCGCCATGAAATATAGGTGTGTCAAATGCAAAGACATTCATGCTCCCGGCGAGTGCAAATTGGCTCAGGCGGAGCCAAAAGAAAAACTATATTGTGTGAACTGCGGTGCCTTTGGTCATCCAGCATCATATCGAGGATGCCCCCGGTATCAAGATGCAAAGGTTAAAGTAACTCCAAAACAAAGTCAAGCACACCGCAGTGTGATACCTACCAACTTCGTCAAGCCCGGGGTGTCATTTGCACTTGCTGCGAGAGGACCAGCAGACAATGTAAATAAAATAAATAATGTAAGTAGCAATAATGAGCTGCTCCTTAAAATTTATCAGCAACTAAATTCCTTATCGGAGCGAATCGATAAACAAGATTCGAAAATTAACATTGCTTTTCAGCGTTTAGGGCTTTCAAATGCCTCAAAATAAGTTGTCATCCAGCCACATTCCCACGGATAGGATTCGTCTCATCTCGATCAACGTCAACTCCATTGTTACTTTACATCAGTGCGATTATCTCCTTGAATTCATTGCCAGACAAAAGCCTGACATCGTGCTTCTCGCCGAAACCCACCTCAGTTCATGGCACTCCATGAGATTCAAGGATTTTGAGTTCGTAAGAAACGATAGGGTAACAGGTGATGGGGGAGGTGGCACCGGGATATTGGTTCGAAGACCCTATCGTTTCCAAAATATTGAAAAAGTCGAATTCAAAAGCTTTAAATCTCTTGAAGTGTCCGTTATCAAAATCTCACTGCCAGGTGGGGATAACCTCTTCGTTATCTCTGCCTATGCAACTGGTGGAACTGTTCTCAAGCTCAAGGAGGAGCTCAATTCCTTGTTCGAAATACTCGAATTGAACAGGCTGCATAGCTACTATATTCTTGCTGGTGACCTGAACGCCAAGCATACATCATGGCTGAACGCCACCAATAATCCAAGAGGTGTATTCATGAAATCGTGGATAACAGAGAACCAAATTGAATACAGGTGCACTCTATATGGGTCGGAGTTCCCAACATACCCTAGGACAAATTCATATTTGGACCTTTGCATTGCTGACGCAAGACTCGAATTCAACTTTAATAGTCCTCAACGGAAACTGCAGGTGCTTCCTTATGATAGCGACCATAACGCAATCGTAATGGAAATCAATCATCACAAGGATGATTTCTTCCTCATTCCAGTTCAACACGAAAATCATCGGTTGAACTTCAAAAAAACAGACTGGGGAAAGTTTCAAAAGAAGTTTAATCGGGAGTACCAGAAGCAATGTCCCCCTTCTGATGGTGGCAACTCTTGCTCAATTGTTCCTAATGACAGGAATCTAACTAACGATGGAATAGATGTCTATTTGTCGAAGTTAGAGAAACTGACGTTGGAAACGATTGAGAAAGAAGTTCCCAAGATTAAACATCGAAACAATATGGAAGGATATGAAACACCAACCATCGCAAGGTTGAAAAGATTGAAAAGCCTCCTCACACGCGTCAACAATATTTATCGACGATTTTTGGACTACAACCATCCCTCGTTGTCTTTGTTGAAATTACATCTGAAAAATGTCCGGAACTTAATCCGGTCTTACTTCAGGAGCGAGGTCAGCAATCAATGGGCGGAAAAATTGAGGGGTATTAGCCCACAGGACCCAGACGGCGTGTTCGCGAAAGTGAATAGCATATTCCGCAAGAAGTCTCGAGTGAAGGTATCGAATCTTGAAGTCACTAGTGATGAGATAAATCTTCTCGATAGGGCTGGTATCGAAATTAATAGTACGACTCCGGATAGAAATGGGAACAGGATTATTTGTGAAGGATTGGATAAACTTGCCCTGATTGGAACACATTTTGAATTGGTTCATCTACCAAACCCTGAGAGAGGGAACGAAATTTTTTCAGAGGTCGTTGAAGCAAAAGTTTCCGACTTCAAATCAAGCCTGAACGGCCAATCAATTCTTCATTTCAATGAAACATTAACATCTGACCTCATACCGAGCTTGAATCTTATTGATTATTTTGTCAGCTATGAAGACTTGTGTTTCATATTTCGCAAGGTAAACAACAAGAAATCATGTGGTACTGATGGTATTCCAAATGTAGTTCTCCGACATTTGCCTGAGGTTGCTATTAGGAACTATTGCATATTGTTCAACAACACGTTGAGCAATTCATATTTCCCAAATGAGTGGAAAAAGGCTAAGGTATTTCCGATCTTAAAGAAAGGAAAAGAATCTTCATGCCCCAAAAGCTATCGCCCAATTAGCTTGCTGCCTAACATCAGCAAGGTGTTTGAAGTGATACTCAACAGAGCATTAAACGCCCACATTGAGGAAAATGAGTTGATGCCGAATTGCCAATTTGGTTTTCGTGCCAGGCATTCGACCACACATGCAATAACGAAAGTAACCTCAGACATCTGTTGGAAACTAAATGATAGACAATGTGTTGGAGCATGTCTCATTGATATTGTCGCGTGTTATTGGTTCGCGGCCAATAATTTTAATGTTCCGGGAAAGTGAAAACGCAATGTCTTTTAATTTAAGCTAAAAGTGTTTATTTAATGCACAATAATCAGTTAACACTTTCACTAATTTTAATTGTCACTATTAAAATAAATCTAACACTTGTCCATAAATTTATTATCGCAATTGTCTTCTAAATCACTTCACTATTACGAAACACACCCCATAAATTTACTATCGCAATTGCCTTCTCAATTACTTCACTATTACGAAACACACTCCATAAATTTACTATCGCAGTTCTTATCGCGGTCGAATCAATTATTCCCCCCATTCATTTAGCTCGCCTTTATATAGGGTCTCTACCTATTCACCCATTTCTCGTGCATTGGCGAATGTTCTACCGAGAGGTACCTGGTAGGTTCGAGCAAACTCATGAATGGAGTGACGTCACTTGCAGATGTTGATCATGCTTGTTGCGTTCTCGTGGGTTCGAGTAAATTCATTCGTTGACGTTCTTAACGATGATGAAAACAATTGCGACAGTAGCTCGCAGAATTATTTGTACGTGTAATTATTTGTACATGTAACAATATTGAGAAAGCCTTTGATACGGTATGGTTAGATGGACTTATTTTTAAACTCCTTCAGGACAAGTTCCCCAGACACCTTGTCGCCATGATGTGTAATATGTTATACGGGAAATCGTTTGTTGTAACTGATGGAAATCTGACAACAATGCGCGAGTTCAAGGTCTTGAATGGTCTACAGCAGGGAACAGTTACTGCGCCTCTGCTCTTTTCAATCTTCATTCGCAAGCTATTGAACGGCTTTGATTTTAACGTCTCGCCAACGCGATCATTGGTAGCGTTTGCTGATGATCTGATCATCTATACGGCAGACCGAAAAGCTACAATAGTTCAGAGCAATCTCCAAAAAATGTTCAATGATGTACAGCTGTACACTGACAATTGGCGAATGAAAATCAATGCGCAAAAGTGTGAAACAATCTTGTTTCGGACAACGCTGCAGGGGGTCAGTCAAGACCTGAAACGTAATTGGAAAGATTTCCACATCATGGCTGGTGAGGGTAGTCTTGAACGCGTTCCACATAAATCCTGTGTTCAATACCTCGGTGTTTATCTCGATCAGTATCTGTACTATACTGAACATGTGAAAACCATGCTCAGTAAGGCACTAAAAGTAGTCATGGCCCTTCGAAAGCTCTTTCATTCCAGATACATTGATCAAAAGGTCAAAATTATCTGTTACAAGACACTGGTTAGACCAGTTTTGACATATGGATGTCAAATCTGGTACAACCAGAGTGCAAGTACTATGGAAAAATTAAGAGTTTTCGAAAGGAAATGACTTCGTGCATGTACTGGTTTGTACAGGAAGCCTGAGACGGATTGGAAACATTATATATCGAATAGAAGAATTTATCAAACTGCTGAAGTGACTAAACTCGATATTTTCATATTGAAACTTCTTCGGAATCATATCGCAAGATCTGTGACTGTGAGTGAAAACCCTTGGATTTCACAGCCGTTCCACCCTACAGACGGGTATATAGCGACTTGCCTCGCTACTGGCTTCATTCCTCCAGAAGCATTCGTGTATTTGGACATGAATCGATATGTTTTTGATTCTGACGGCGTCCCAGTCATATACCACATATATCGACGGGCCACCGATAAGAAGATAAAATATCCTCCGAACTTGAGTTCACGAGACCAACAGTTCCAATGGAGGTACTCATTTGCTAGATTCGTTGAGGCTGATCGAGTTGAGACGGGGCAATCTAGGTATTGGTGGCTGAATGACAATGTCTAAATTATTCGTGTATATTTTCAGTTTTGGTGTTTTTCGTTATTTAGTTTTTGAGTTTCAGCTCATTATTGCTACATTTAGTGTTGTTGTTTATTTTTGTTAAAAATTAGGTATAGGTTAGGTTTATATTATGTTTATTATATTAGGTTAGAGATAAGGTAAAACACTTAGGATAGGAACATTGTTATAGATTTTTTTAAGTATAAGATAAAGTTTTTGATAGCATTTATTAGAATTAAGTTAAAACATATTAGGTGTAGGATCAAAGTTCACTGTAGTGTTAAGATTATAAATAATTTTAGAATAGTGTTGGTTGGTTTTTTCTCCTTTTTCCAATTAAATTTAAAAAATATGTAATAATCTTCATTGATTTGAATTTGCTATAGTATTTTTTTTTTAAATGTTTAATGATATCGTACAAATTTAGAGAGCCATTTGGGCCATTAAGTTTTTTTATTGTTATTGTTTGGAATTTGCTTTATATTCTTTTAAAATTTATAACGATTAGTATTAAATAAAGCGCTTTTGATTGATTGATTGATTATACACGAACCAAATGGAAAGACCGAATTTTAAGTTTTAACAATCCATTTAATGAAATAAATTCAAAATACTATATGAAAGTTTTTAGATGAATTAATTCTTACTTTTGAACATAAAACAGTCCATCGGCACCATCATGTATGGACATTCAAAAAACTTTTAATTTCAGTACAACTATTTTTAATACGATATTTTCATTTATAAAACCATAAATAGGGCATATCCACACGTTCTCATAATTAGTTCTGAGTTCGTAGTGTTTGGACGTATATTTTACTTGCTCCTATTGAATATTAGTGTATCAAATAACTTTTCAAGTTTCAATTAATTTAAAGTGGTTTCAGACTGTGAATTAATAAATTAATTTGTGTTATTTCTTACGGATTTTAAGTAATTAATTTTTGTCAGTGTCGAATTCATTTTACGGGACAATCTTATTCTATTCACAAATGAATTGCAAAAAGTGCAACTGTTCCGTGGTTGACGCTGTTGTGTGCAGCAAGTGCGTCGGTCATTACCACTACGAGAGTGCTGGTTTGTCCGAAACCAGCTACAGGAGAATGGGTAGTGAAAAGAAAGCAGCTTGGCGATGCATCTCCTGCCGTTCATCACAGTCCATTGAACTTGATTCGCCTTCTTTGATGGATGTTTTAAAAGAAATTAAAAGCTTCCGTGATGATTTCACTACAATGAAAGTTGAAGTAAATGAAATCAAAGCTGAAATCCATAACACTTCGCAACATATGGAAGCGCTTTCCATGAAATTAGATGCAATGGAAGGTCGCTTCATTGATCTGGAAAAAAGAATATCCATAGCGGAGGAAAAAGTTGCCATGCTTCCAATTATGCAGAAGGATTTATTATCAGCTCAAGAGACAATCTCGGATCTAAAGCTGGGTCTCGATACGCAAGATCAGTATTCTAGGCAGAATAATATCGAAATATCGGGAATTCCAATGAAAAAAGGTGAAAATCTACGAGCCATTGTTAATGATCTCTGCAATATCGTCGGCTTTAAATTGAACGACTTCGATGTGGATACATTGCATCGAGTACGACCATATCCATCAAGCTCAGCTACAAGCGCTCAATCAACTCGACCGCCGTCTATCATTGTACGCTTCACACAAAGGCAACGCAAAGACCAACTTATTGCGGCTGTGCGCGCACGCCGTGGACTTACAACAGCTGACATCAAGTTGGCGGGCCCAGCTCATACAATTTTCGTTGGCAATCATCTAACGCCAATTAATAAACTTTTACTCAAGCGGGCTCGTGCACTAAGGCTTGAGAAAAACTTCTCCTATCTGTGGATTAGAGACTGCAAAATTCTGGTTCGTAAAAACGATAATTCAAAAATTATACGCATTTTAAGCGAAGAAGATTTATTGAAAATTTGCTGACTCATTTTTCTTCATTTTTGTACATCATTTGATATATCCACATTCTTTTCATTTCAATACTTACCATGTTTTGCCTTCAATTTATTTTTGGTTTAGCTTTACACTGAATTGTATGCAGCGTACGTTTTTTCAATTTTTGATTTTGAGTATACATTTTTTGCTTCTTATTGTATGAACATATTTGTCCTTTACAGTTTAAACAATTTCTTTTCTGATTTGCTAAGAGTATTGCTATATATCAATATTTTACACATTATTTGCCCGAGAAAGGTATTTGATGTCGGCGTGAGATACATTATTGAATTAAATTTACAGATTAGATAATTTTTTCAAACTTATCGATATATTATCAGAACGTGAGGGGGTTACGGACAAAGTTACATTCTTTCCTATCAAACGTCCTACTAAGTAATTATGACATTATTTGCTTAACGGAAACATGGTTAACACCGGACTTTTATGATGCTGAATATTTTCCCACAAATTACAATGTTTTTAGGCGGGATAGGAATGCAATGGATGGACGAGGAGCTCGAGGTGGCGGTGTGCTAATAGCAGTGCGGCGCGAGTTGCATGCGTGGCGCCTCAGCGATTGGATCTCAGGACTGACCGCTGAGGAGCTTTGGTTAACCTCAGATTTTAGAACGGATAATGCACCCCCTCAACATGGCTCTAATTTCGCTTCCCATGCATCCAATTCACGCACTAAATTACATTTAGCATGTTGTTATTTCCCCCACGGAATTAACCATTCTGACTCTCTACGAGCATTCTATGACAATAAATTTGTAATTATGCAAAATAATCAAAGCGATAGCTTTTTAATAGTCGGTGGTTTTAATATTTCTAATGCACTCTGGTGTATTAAAAATGAGTGTGATGTTGCAGTGGAACTGAATGCAAATGATGATAGCATGGCGATGGATTTGTCTGACTTTCTGAACATATCAAATCTAAGACAATTTAACGGCTGTATAAATTCTTATGGTAGAACTCTTGATTTGATAATGAGTAGTGATATTTGCATAGTACTTGGTTCGGCTAATCTACTTACCTCGGAAGATCTACATCATAAAGCACTAGACTTATCTATCAATTTGCAATTTTATGCTTACATGCAAGAGAATGAAAATTACAAACTAATTTATCATGCGGCAGATTTTAATGAGATGAGCAAAAAATTGTTAAGTGTAAACTGGATTGCTGATATGTCCAACTTAAATACTGAACAATCGGTTACGTATTTTTATAACTTTTTATACAACCTTATTAATGATCATATCCCAAAAAAAACGCATCAAATCGTCATCAAATTACCCTGCTTGGTACTCGCGTAACCTTATCAAGTTAATTCGAAAAAAATGAAATCACATGCCAAGTGGAAGAAATATCGAAACAATCGTGAATATCAGCTCTTTTCAGTTTTACGCTGTCGTGCAAAACAACTTGAGCGAGAGTGTTATCAGAAGTATATTAATTTTTCCGAAGACAATATATCTAATGCTCCTTATTACTTTTGGACTTTCATAAAATCCAAATTTGGCAACAATAATATGCCAGCCCAGATGAAACTTGATAATATTGTGTCTAGTGATGCGAACACCATTTGCAACATGTTTAACGAATATTTTAATTCGGTTTTTGTACCACAGGAGAACACTGAAGGGTATAACGTTGTTTCCACTGACGCAGTATTATCTCCCTTAGTTGATATCTCTTCTGTTGAGATAACACAAGAAATCGTATGGCAAGAATTCGAACAAATCGATGTTAACAAGGGGGCTGGTTGTGATAGAGTTCATCCACTTTTAATAAAAAGGCTAAGCAAAGAATTTTCTACTCCACTTAGCCTTATATTTCGTAAGTCTGCAACTGAGGGTTGCTTCCCTGATATCTGGTATACATGGAGATCTTTTAAGATGGATTTGTTCGTATATAAACAACCGTAGCCAAGCAGTTGCACTAAGAGGGTACTGCTCAAATTTTGTGAAGATCTATTAAAATGTATCGATTTTATAGTTTTTGTTAACGTTTAAATATTCAAATATAGGATTCGTGGCGACACCACATCGCACGGTCATTCTGCAAAACACTAATACATTTGACATTCATAGCATTGTAATTTTTGTACAGTCACTTCACTTCCCTTTTACATACAGCATTCATTAAATTAGCACGTATAAAATATAGTCGCTTGCTTGTTTCATTTTTCTTTAATTGTTTTTTGCTGCGGATACATCGGTCAAAGGTAAAATCTCAACAGGTTATGGGCCCAGACAACGCAAAATAATTAGGGAAAAGAATTTTTGGTGAGCAAAAATTGAGGGTGACGCAATAGTTGATACGATTGTGAAATTCACTGACGCAGCACGGGCAAACGCGTGCAGCGGTACGAACGTTCTGGAACAATTGTATTGTATTGAACAGAGTAGCTGAGCAATTGGTGTTACGTTTGGATTAAATTTTGCGGACAAATCGTTGAAATTTATTTTATTTGGTCAAAAGGAATAAAATAATAGCGTTGCAATGGAAACCGAAGTAATTAAAATTGACAAGTTACAAGATATTAGTCAATGGATGACGTGGCGATTTCAAATGAAAGTATGTTTGAATGCGGCTGGTTATTTCGATATTGTTGATGGAACAAGTAAATCGCCCGTGGCAACAACAGAGGATCCGAAGGTGAAGGAAATTGCTGAATGGAAACAAAAAGATGCTAAGGCTCAGCGGATCATTGTTACATCGATTGGACGAAAACCAACACAGCTCATAGTTCGTTGCAATACATCGGCTGAAATGTGGACAAAATTGCATGCTGTATACGAGCAAAGGCATGATGCTGGTAAACAATTGTTAATGGAACGATTTTATTCATACAAGTGCAATTCATCGGACGATATGGCTACAAATATTGCAAAATTGGAATATTTGGTGCAGCAAATACGTGATGCTGGCAATGTAATTTCGGATGAGATATTGATTTCGAAATTAATATCAAGTTTGCCGGATGAATATAGTCATTTGAGTAGCGCTTGGGATTCAACGGCAACAGCTGAGAAAACATTGGATAATCTCACACAAAGATTAATGTTGGAAGAGCATCGCATCAACACACGAAAAGCTGAACGTGGTGAATCGGCTGAGAAAAGTGAAGCATTTTTCGCAAAACGGGATGGCGATAAAAAGAAGAATAAGAAGAGTCAAGGTGAAAAATCACAAAGCAAACAAAAGGGTCGTTGTTTTAAATGTGGTAGCGATCAACATTACAAGCGGGATTCCCCTGATTTGAAGCATTCCAAAAGTGACAAAAGCAACAAAGATGAAACTGAATCGAAGGCATTTTTGTGTGAAGCGAATGAATCAATTTTAAAGCAACAACAACGGGATTCTTGGTTTGTCGACTCTGGTGCAACATCTCATATGTGTAATCGAATCGATTGGCTTGAAAATTACGAGAAATTGCAAACACCCATTCCAGTTACCATCGGGATCGAAAATGACAGGCATTAGACGCGGCAATGTGAAAGCATTAACATTCACAGGTGAGAAATGGATTTCAAAAACATTAGTTAATGTTCTTTTCGTACCGGACGGGTGCGTGAATCTTTTTTCATCAAGTAAAGCGTTGGACAATGGTCACAAGTTGAAAGCTGATGCGGATTCATTCAAATTCTATGATGAAGACAAAGTGGTAGCGATTGCATTGCGTAGAGGTGGTCTATGGCAAATGATTATACAACCTATTGAAGCATCGGAATGTGAAAAATCAGCGGCACATGTGGCAATGAAAACACTCACATTGCAAATGTGGCATGAACGTTTGGCACATCAGCATGTTGCATATGTACGAAAAATTTTACGAAATCGGAACATTGAATTCATCGATGAGGATTTTGATTGAAGCAGCACAGATTGAGTTTTGAATCACGTGTAGAAAAGTCAAAGGCATGCGGTGAAATAATCCATGGTGATTTATGGGGACCATACGATAAATCAATTGGTGGATCGATATATTTTGTTGTATTCAAGGATGATTTTTCACACATGCGATTCATTTATTGTTTGAAAAACAAGGCTGAAGTCGTTGACAGGCTCAAGACGTTCATCAAGTTTAGCGAAAAACAGTGGGGCCATCAAATCAAGGCATTTCAATCGGACCAAGGAACGGAATGTGATAATGCTGAAGTGAATCATTTTCTTGAGGAAAATGGAATTCAACATCGTCGATCTGTCAAATACACACCGGAACAGAATGGATGTGCAGAACGTGAGATGCGTACGATCGTTGAATCAGCACGTTCTATGATACATGCAAAGGGTTTGAATGAAAATTTGTGGGCGGAGGCTGTAAATTTGGCCGTATATGTCTTAAATCGCACTGGAACGAGCACGGTCAAGAATAAAACACCATATGAATTGTGGTGTGGTAAACCGGCACAGGTTGAAAATCTTCGTTCGTTTGGCACTGGTGTATACGTTCATGTTCCGAAACAAAAACGTCGTAAAATGGAACCAAAATCAAAGAAATGTATTTTCGTTGGATTTGACGATAATATCAAAGGTTATCGTGTTTATGATCCGGATACAAGGAAAATCGAGGTGGTTCGCGATGTGAAATTTTTATCGGATGAATTTAATACAATAAAAATCTTGGCACAAGTACACGGTGGTCAGGAAAAAGCGGTACAAACGGATGAGAATGAGGATGAGCTCAAGCCTGAGCAATCGAATGTTGAACAAAATAAAGCGGAGTCAAGTGATGCATCAACGTCAACCGCAACGGCAGCAACGGCCGAACAACAACAACAGGCGGCAAGAATTGTCAAGCGTGGAACAACGGGTTTGACTGATATTGATGAGGACAATATACTTGAATCGCGTACACGTAATCGAAATCAAACGACATTGGTTGCAATGGCACTTATTGCAATTGATGATGAGCCTCAAACGTATCGGGAAGCAGTTGAATCACCGAACAGCGATAGGTGGTTACAAGCAATGCAAGAGGAATACGATTCACTGGTGCGAAATAACACATGGAAATTGGTCGAAAAACCACACGATCAAAAGGTCATTGATAATAAGTGGGTTTTCAAGGTGAAAAGTAATCCGGATGATTCAATTGAACGATACAAAGCGCGGTTAGTGGCACGTGGCTTTAATCAACAGCATGGAATTGATTATGAAGAAACGTTCAGTCCGGTGGTGCGTTTTGATTCAATTCGGACATTATTTTCAATTGCAGCGGCAAAGAAATTGAAAATGCGACAATTTGACGTGAAAACAGCATTTTTATACGGAGATCTACGTGAAAATGTGTACATGAAACAACCGATTGGATTCAGCGATGATACAAACAAGGTATGCAAGTTACTTAAAAGTTTGTATGGCTTAAAACAAAGTTCAAGATGCTGGAATCAAAAGTTTAAGGATTTCATCGAAGAATTCGGCTTTAAATCATCATTGGCTGATCCATGTGTTTTTGCAAAGTCAAATGGGAAAACCACAGTTATTTTATGTATTTATGTTGACGATGGCATGATTTTTGGTGACAGTGATGATGTGATCGATGAGATCATCAATCATTTGAAGCAAAAGTTCGAGATAAAAGTAATCGACGCCAGGTGTTTTCTTGGTATTGAAATTGATCGTTTGAACGACGGATCGATTTTTATACATCAAACGGCATATGCACGCAAGGTTACTCGAAAGTTCAACATGGAAAATTGTGTTTCAGTGGGAGTACCAAGCGATATAAATCAAAAATTATCGCAATACGATAACAGCGATCCATCGAATTTTCCGTATCGACAACTTTTGGGCAGCATTATGTATTTGGCAATGAGAACACGACCTGACATTTCGTATGCAACCGGCGTGGCCAGTCGTTTTTTGGAAAAACCATCGATCACTCATTTGAATGCAGCGAAGCGTATTTTGAAATACATAAATGGTACATTGAATCGTGGTATTTTGTACGGCTCTACAACGGGTGAAATTACATTCAATGGATACAGCGATTCGGATTATGCTGGCGATCTTGATACACGCAGATCGACAACTGGTTTCATTTTTACTGTGAATAATAGCGCCATAACTTGGTGTTCAAGGCGACAATCAAGTGTATCGAAATCAACGGCTGAAGCTGAATATATTGCTGCTTCTGAAGCGACATCCGAATTGATTTGGGTGAAAAGATTATTGAATGAAATCGTACCAGATCAAGTGAACGAACCAACTTTGTACATCGACAACGAAAGTGCGGTGAAATTGATTAAAAATCCGGTGTTCCATCGTCGAACAAAGCATATTGATGTGGCTTATCATTTTATTCGGGAACAGCACGAACGAAAGGAATTGGCAGTTGAATCAATCTCAAGTCATGATCAATTGGCAGACGGTTTGACAAAAGCATTACCAAAAAGTCGATTTGAATTTATATGGCAATCATTGGGCATGATAAATTGAATTTTACTTTTTTCATTTTGATTACATTTTCGAATTCAATCAAGATTTTTGTTAATGATTCATTCAATTATTTTGCATTGGCCCTTATGGCAATAGTTTTATTGGAACATAGTTTTTGGTTTATCTGATAGTTAACAAAAGGTGGGAGTGTTAAAATGTATCGATTTTATAGTTTTTGTTAACGTTTAAATATTCAAATATAGGATTCGTGGCGACACCACATCGCACGGTCATTCTGCAAAACACTAATACATTTGACATTCATAGCATTGTAATTTTTGTACAGTCACTTCACTTCCCTTTTACATACAGCATTCATTAAATTAGCACGTATAAAATATAGTCGCTTGCTTGTTTCATTTTTCTTTAATTGTTTTTTGCTGCGGATACATCGGTCAAAGGTAAAATCTCAACAAGATCCCTTCTGAATTCCTCAAGGCTCGCACCTTGGCCCGTTTTTATTTAATCTATATGTAAACGATATTGGTTCGTGCTTTAAAAACTCTCACCATTTACTCTATGCTGATGATACCAAAATCTACAAAGTCATCAGATCTATCAGTGACTGCGAGGGTTTGCAAAAAGATCTCTTTACATTTCAACATTATTGTGATGCAAATCAATTGTTTTTAAATGTGGATAAGTGTTGTACCCCATTTCTTATGCATACAATATGTCCGAAACTTCAATTAGCCGTGTAACTCAGGTGCGAGATCTAGGTGTCACTCTAGATTCGAAGCTCGATTTTAATCTCCACATTCAAAATATTGTTTCTAAAGCTTTTAAACGTTTAGGGCTAATTCTTCGCATTGGTAAACCATTTTCTAGATGTAGCACCCTAATAACTCTCTTTAATGCTTATGTTCGCAGCATACTTGAATTTGCAAGCGTAATATGGAATCCTCATTATGCTGTACATTTTCATAAAATAGTGAAGGTACAAAAAAAGTTCGTTAAAAGTCTTGATTTTCGCATGGGAGTCATTTATACCGACTATGAAGAAAGTTTAAGTCGACACAATATGCAGTTGTTGTACGCTAGACGTAATTATTTAGATATCATCTTTTTATATAAAATCATCCATAATTACATTCATTGTTCCGAATTATTGGCTTTAGTTCAATTCAAAACCCCCCGCTCCATCTTCTCACGTTCGAAAGATACTTTTTTTATTTCATTCTGCAATACTAGTTATGCGAAAAATACTTTTCTCCGGCGATCGTGCAACTTTTATAATGTCAAACTGAATGAAGTTGACATATTTTCCTGCAATTTAAATGTTTTCAAAAGGCAAATTCGTGAAATAATGTAATAATTTTAGCTTTGTAATTTGATCACTTATATTGCCGCGTGTTTTTGGTTCGCGGCCAATAATTTTAATGTTCCGGGAAAGTGAAAACGCAATGTCTTTTAATTTAAGTTAAAAGAGTTTATTTGATCGCAAAAGTGCACAATGATCAATTTAACACTTTCACTAATTTTAATTTTCACTATGAAAAATCTAACACTTGTCCATAAATTTCTTATCGCAATTGTCTTCTAAATCACTTCACTATTACGAAAATCACTTTTCTACTACTCGAATAATATCGCTTCCCACATACTATCGCAGTTCTTATCGCGGTCGAATGAATGATCCCCCCATTCATTCAGCTCGCCTTTATATAGGGTCTCTACCTATTCACCCATTTCTCGTACATTGCCGAATGTTCTACCGAGAGGTACCTGGTAGATTCGAGCAAATTAATGAATGTAGTGACGTCACTTGCAGATGTTGATCATGCTTGTTGGGTTCTCGTGGGTTCGAGTAAATTCATTTGTTGACGGTTTTAATGATTGTGAAAACAATTGCGACAGTAGCTCGCAGAATTATTTGTACATGTAATTATTTGTACATGTAACACTGCCCCCACCTCAGTTCTTTTCGCCCCGAAAAGATGTGTCGCTATTTGTAGTCAATTCTTCCTGGGTGTAATATGGGGCAAGACGGTCCAGATGCACGATTTTCATTTTAGCTCTCGGCTTACGATGTTCCTGTATTCGGTATACGACGTCGTTGATTCGCTTTGTAACTCGGTATGGTCCCTCCCAATTATGTTGCAACTTTGGAGACCTACCCTTTCGCCGTTGCGGGTTATAAAGCCACACCAAGTCATCTTGCTGGAAGCCAGTAGGATTAGCCTTTAGATCATACCTGGCCTTCATGCGGTCAGTAGCCGATTCGAGGTGTTTTCGCACTGTCCGATGTATCTGGTTCAACCGTTGTCTTAGATCACTTGCGTACTCCGAGACCGTTTGGGGTTTCTCAGGGGATGTTCCGAACTTTATATCGGCTGGCAAACGAATAGTCTTTCCAAAAATGACTTTGGCTGGGGCTTGGCCCGTCGATGCATGTTCAGCGGCTCTATATGCCATTAAAAATAGTGGGATATGTCAGTCCCAGTCCCTTTGGTTCTCGTCAACCATTTTGGCCAGGTGTTTATTGAGCGTGCCGTTGAAACGTTCAACCATTCCATCGGATTGGGGATGCAGCGGTGTTGTCCTCGTTTTCCGTATTCCGAGCAGCTCGCACATTTCGCCAAAAACTAGTGACTCAAAGTTTCGGCCTTGATCCGAATGTATTTCGCCAGGTACGCCGTACCTACTGACCCAATTTAACACTAGCTGTTCAGCTACAGTAGTTGCTTCCTGGTTGGGAATGGGGTAGACCTCGGGCCACTTGCTGAAATAATCGGCTACAACCAGCGTGTATCGATTTCCCCATTCAGATTCAGGAAAGGGTCCTGCGATGTCAACAGCAATCCTTTCAAACGGTACCCCCACGTTATAGGTTTGCATTTGTCCTCTCAGTCGTCGCTTGGGGCCTTTGACGGAAGCGCAAATTGTGCATCTGCGACACCAGTCCTCTACGTTTTCTCGAGCGTGGAGCCAGTAGAACCTTTCCCGCAATTTCGCTAAGGTCTTGTTAACACCAAGGTGGCCTCCCGAGGATCCTTCATGCATTGCCTTAACCACATCGTGGATTCGGCTTTTAGGTAGTATAGTTTGCATCCTATAGGAGCTGCCATCCACCGTTTCCCATTTCCGCCTGAGTATGTCACCCTCTACCTGAAGGGAGTTCCATTGTGCCCAATAGCTTTTCAGGGTTGCGCCATGCGTTGAAACGTCTTTCCACTCAGGTCGCCCAGTCGTCTCCTTCCATACGAGCAATGGTCCGATGTCTTCATCGGCTAGCTGGGCATTTCGAATCTCCTCCGCTGACCAACCTTCATCGAGTTCGGCCGTTATCAGTCGCAGATCAACGGTCGGCTCCTTTTCCTCAATCCGCCGGCAATGCTTGCAGTTAGCTGAACATGGATGACGAGTTGGGGCATCAGCATTTCCATGAACTCTGCCCTTGTGAAGTAGTTGGGGCCTCACATGGTCTGGTCGAATAGTCGATCGGGTTGCACCAGTGTCGTTTGTTATGGTGCAATGTTCTTCATCAACTTGACCAGGAAGGCATCTGTCTGCTTCTCCACGATGTTGCTTTGGCACGGTGATGGTGGTGCTGGGGATGTCGATCCTCCTAGCTAACGTTTGCCGCACGAAGTTAGCCCTTGCAGTTTGATGGGCCTCCATTCTAGGCTCCTGACACGGTCTGGATCTCCACCATCCTGGGCAATAGCTCCGTTTTCTTCGCTTCTTGCAGTCTCTTTGCAGGTGCCCCTTCTCACCGCAATCCCAGCATCTAGGCGCTCCATTTGCCGGCGGCTCTCGCTCATTTTCCACGCGCTCACACCTGCACTCGTCTGCCACTACCTCACGGACCCGGGCAGTGGTACGAGTCACATTTTGTGTTGCCTCGAAGTTAAGACTGTAAATCAATGCGTCCTTAACCGTCTGCTTTTGAGCTAACCGCACGGCTTGTTGCAATTCCTTGTCCTGTAAGGCGCTGATGAATGCTTCTGTTGCTACATCATCTTGATGTTCTGAGTCGTACGCTGGGTAAGCCAAAAGTGCCAGACGCTCAATGTCTTGTGCTAGCTGCTGCAAGGTTTCGCCAGACTTCTGCATCCGATGCCGTAGCTGTGCCCGGTAAATCTGCTTCAGATGATCGTCTCCATAGCGCATGTCCAGCGCATTCATTATAGCAGCCGGGTTTGAATGAAACTCAACGGGGATAGTCTGCAAAAGCTCGGCAGCTGGGCCTCTTAGAGCAAGAATTAATGCAGTTGCTTGTTTCTGCTCATTCCAGTGATTTATCCTAGCGGCGGCTTCAAACTGGATTTTGTAAATACTCCAGACCGTTTGCCCGTCGAATATTGGTGCTTGCACACTTCTAGATGAGCTTTGCGCTGCGGTTATAAGTGGGGCTGGTGAAGTGGTTACTATTGCCTTTGCTGCTTCCAATTCCTTTTTCATGTTTTCCATCTCATTGTTGATTCTCTCCTCGACCTGGCTGACCTTTTCCTCGACCTGGTAAACCTTTTCCTCGACCTGGTCAACCTTTTCCTCGACGTCTTTTATTTGTTTGTTGAGACTACCGAGCTCCGCTTTTATTTCGGTTGACTGTTTCTCCAGCTTCTGTGTGATGTCTGCCTTGATGTCTGCTTTGATTTCGATTGCTTGTTGGTCTAGCTTCGCTGATTGTTCATTTAGCTTCGCAGTTAAACTGGATGTCTGTTCATTTAGCTGCGCTGATTGTTCATCTAGCTTCGTAGTTAAATTGGACGACTGTTCATTGAGCTTCGCAGTTAAATTAGATGACTGTTTTCGCAGCTCTTGCTGCATCAGCATCAGCATTTGCATCAGCGCATTTTCTGGTTCCTTTGGTTTTGATATTTCTGCTTCACCACCTTCTGCGCCTTTTTCTGCATTTGAGGGCTCACCCGAATCCAGATACGCGCCTTCCGATTCAATTGCGTCACGCAAGCGTGCAATCAGTGTGGCCTTTGTACCTTGCGTAGCCAGGTTTCGCTGTTCCAACTCTTCCTTAAGCTCCGACATGGTCAATTCATTAATTTTTAAGTTTAGGCTTCGTGGCATTTTCAATGTTTCTTTAAATTTTATTATTGTGCACTATAAAAATGTTCAAATTTTCACTTTCAAAATTTTAATCTCACTTCTCGACACCATTGTCGCGTGTTTTTGGTTCGCGGCCAATAATTTTAATGTTCCGGGAAAGTGAAAACGCAATGTCTTTTAATTTAAGTTAAAAGAGTTTATTTGATCGCAAAAGTGCACAATGATCAATTTAACACTTTCACTAATTTTAATTTTCAGTATGAAAAATCTAACACTTGTCCATAAATTTCTTATCGCAATTGTCTTCTAAATCACTTTACTATTACGAAAATCACTTTTCTACTACTCGAATAATATCGCTTCCCACATACTATCGCAGTTCTTATCGCCGTCGAATGAATGATCCCCCCATTCATTCAGCTCGCCTTTATATAGGGTCTCTACCTATTCACCCATTTCTCGTACATTGGCGAATGTTCTACCGAGAGGTACCTGGTAGATTCGAGCAAATTAATGAATGGAGTGACGTCACTTGCGGATGTTGTTCATGCTTGTTGGGTTCTCGAGGGTTCGAGTAAATTCATTTGTTGACGGTTTTAATGATTGTGAAAACAATTGCGACAGTAGCTCGCAGAATTATTTGTACATGTAATTATTTGTACATGTAACAATATCTTTTTTTTTTTGATTATTTGATTGCATGTTTTGTATGTATCTTTATGAACAATTAACAACATTTGTCACCTACTGAGCTCTAGAAGTACTAATTTGAATTTAATTAATGGTAATGTTAGGTCTACTTGTAATTTTTAATTTTATACACATATTTGAAAATGACTGTTTTTTACCTGAAATAAATTAAAAAAAAAAATAAAAAAAATAAAGAACAACAATAAGAACTGGATTTATTTGACTTTTCTGCACAACTAATTCTGCATCTACATTTAACTCGTTAAAATAATCTTGCGGCTGCTTCTTTGGAAAATCCTACAAAATTAATTTTGTTTATTTTTCATTATTGATTTTCATGAACGACTTCCAAGTGAATTTCAACTGTTTCGCTTGCAAGTACAAAAATAATAAAATCAACCCTAAATCTAAAATAAACATTCAGACTACAGAGACCAACTTGTTAGTTGCTACCGCACAAATTAGTTGTCCATACAACATGTAAGTGCGAAAGTCTTCCAGATGATTTGTCACAGGTGTCGAAAATAATTACAATACGAGTAAACACAGTCGACAAAGATTTACATGGAGGTGAAGTCCATTCAGCAGACCTTGGTCGGCCATAAACTTGGCAGAGTATATAATTCATGTATGCGTTACTTATTAGCTTGTATGTATGCTTTTCAGGAAAAATCCGCCTTCTTATTGGAAATCAAATTTTCAATTTAACTCGGTGTGTGCTAACTTAATTTAATACTAAGCATACATAACATTGGTCTATTTTACATGAAAAAAATAAAACGAAATATGCAAAAGATATAATCTACCTCCTCCTCACTTATGGACAGTGGCGTGTTGCACTGGCTTCAGTTTCCACTTTGGATTCGATTTCAACCGTAAATTTACGCAATTTCCTTCGCGGGTTAGTTGATTCCTTGCCTTTACTAGTCGAAGCTATTGTCTAAGCACTTGCACTCTTGTATTTTGCACTTCTATCCTTCGGAAGCTTTTTCACAGTTGCACCAATATCCGTTCTTGAAGTTCCAATCGTATTTCAATGTCCTCTTTGTACCTGCAGCTCTGAAAGTCGTTCGAGATTCTCCATTGGGCGATTCATTTTTCTATGTTGCAACGTTTCTTCCACTAGTTCACGCCCACTTTAAATGCTCAGTGGCCGATTGAAATTCCTTAGAATTGGTAGATAGGTCTCCATAAACTAAACAACCCCAAACACTTCCGCATATTCCGCTCGACATTCCTCACATCTAGCTCACGGTTGGCTACCGACAATCACGACAATTGCGCACAAAAATAATTTCTAACCTTGTTCAATCCCACTCGCAGCTGTTAAAGCGCTGTCGCGAACATGCGATATTTTGATTTTTGACTATGGAGCACTTTCGGTTGCAAACAAATCTGCTAGCACGCACGACAGTCGGTCAGCGGAGAAGTGCGTAAGAATTGGAGCGGAGGTTTGCAAGTGTGCATTCTTGTTTAATGCTTACACACGGCGACTGGGCGGATGAGTGTCCAAAGGATGACGGGTCACTGATTTCTTGCTCTATTTCTAATTGTGCGTCAACTTTCCGCCCGTTCGGAGAATATCACGCACGGTGGGACTTTCACAAATATTTATGGGAGACTACCGTAAGCGGAACAGACAAAGAAAACAAATATAATAACAACGGAAGATCTCATCCTAGATTTCCAATTAGACTTCAAATTTGCTAAGAAATTAACTTCGATTTGTTTTGTTAATTCACTGCCCAATAAATACTGACAATTCCAATAAATACTGCTACATGCACGAATAATTTTGCGAGCTACTGTCGCAATTATTTTCACAATCGTTAAGAAAATATGATCAACAAAACGAACGTACTCGAAAACCCATTAATCATGATCAACAAAACGAACGTACTCGAAAACCCACCAAGCATCAACATCTGAAAGTGAGACACTGCTCCATTCATTACGCTGCTCGAATATTCCCGCTAGCTCGGCAATGTACGAGAAATGGATTGAATAACTTGAGACCCTATATAAAAGCGAGCTGAATGAATGGGGGGATCATTCATTAGAACCGCAATAGTAAAAACTGCGAAAGTGTGGAGCGAATAGAAAAGCGATATTTGATCGAGTAATAGAAAACTGATTTTCGTTGATTGTGAAGTGATTTTAGAAGACAATTGCGATAGAAATTTATGGACAAGTGGAAGTTAGACTTTTAATAGTGAAAATTAAAATGATGAAATAGTTAAATAAGTGATTGTGCATTTTTAAGTAATTAAATAAACTCTTTTAATTTAATTTAAAAGACATTGCGTTTTCACTTTTTTTTAAATTATTGGCCGCGAACGATAACGCGCGACAATACTGACGGCACGATGGTCAACCTTTACACACACTCGTATCGAAGGCGATCGAGAAACGTTTCCTCGTTGGTGTGTCTTGAAATCGTACAATTCACTACACTGCAGTTGCCTTTATTGAACTTCAGCCGTCCATCAATTCGCAAGAACTTGCCAACAAGTATTAACTAAAACTCGATGTTAATTTTGCACACGGCTTGATCTCTACAACACAATTTAAACTTTTCTTTCCTTTCCTTTCGTCTTATTCTTTTAAGCGAACAACGGTTCGGAATTCGCGACTGGCTCTCAGTAATCTCACTTCCATTTCGTTACATCCAGACACAAATTCCTGAGCACTTTTTTTGGGCAACGCCAATGACCACCACCGCACCACGTCCTATTTCCAATCCGTCAACTTTTCGATTTTCAGCATATGCATTCGAAATCGCAATCGTTAACTTCGATATTAAAACCGATGGGGTTGTAGAATGGGGTAGTGAAATAGCAAAATAAACTTGTACAAAATAGAAGATTAAACAATGAAAAATTTATATTCACGTTGAACACCCTCCGACATGATAAGGCCGAAACAAGATCTCCCGTAGACTCCCAAAATCGAACCGCCACAAGCGGAGTTTTTGACTATCTTCGCGATCAAGTGCGAGCACTCTTGACGGCAGTGGCGACTCCGGGCAGCCAATCACGACTTAGCAAACCCCATACAAATTCTTTCCACGGCGACCAATTACACTCAACAACTAATAATTGTCCAGGGATGTTTCCGTCTTTGCACTCTCTCACAACATTTTATGGAAGTTTCCAAATTGAAATATCTCCATTGCGACAGTTTTACGAATTTTCTTAACCGCACAAAATGAAAGAACGAACACCAAATAAACTGGGTTCGCTCGCACATAACGTTTGGTGAAATTTTCGGTAACTTTCACACACTTTTTGCACGCTTGTTGCACGCTCGAAAGTAAATACTTGCTTTTCAATTATTTACTATTACGACGACGACAATGAAGATGGATCATGACGAGGGAGGCGACTAGCTTCCTATTACTTTTCTTCCCAGTTTTTTCATTCAACCGACATGTTTTCAGACCAAGCATTTGATATAACTATCAACAACTTTATGAGCTCAATGAAATTAACTTTTACTTGTGAGAACGAGACACCGAACACATTTTTTTCTTAAGACAATTTATTTTTTCGCCGGCCGTTCTCCGCTCGCTTGCCGGTTCGCGGTCGCAAGTGGACTTCCCGCTCCGCCCAAAACTTGTCTTTCTTTTGTCCCTTGTCGCCACCGGTAAATCCAATCAGCTGCTCGCTCAACCGAGTTCGATTGCATTCGGTAATGCAATTCACCGTTGGGACGCACTAAATCAGTGCTCCCATGTCCAAAATTTTAATTTACAGATTTAAATTTTTCAAAAAAAAAATTAACTGAAAAAGAAAATTGAAAAAGATTTTAAATAGTAATAAAAGTTAAATCTCATGAAGAATATAATTAAAGGGAAACGTTTAAATTTAATATAAAGGAAAATTGATATAAAATTACATTTAATAATAATAAGAAAAAACTTTTTTATAAATTACAATTTTGAATGGAAGTAATGAAATCTTTCTTTTTTTTGGCTAAATCTGCAATTAAATTTCGGATGAAGGTTAGGAAGGTTTTCGAGCAGTTTGCTTGTGTGACTGCTCGATTACTACAAAATTTCAAATTGATAAAATATTTAACTATTAATTAACTTATCTATTTTAGTAATTTCTCATATGTTTCCTAAGATAACTTTGATAAATAACTAAATTTGTATCAAAATGCAATCAATGAAGATGTATTTTTAGAGATTATTAAAAAAAATTGAATAAGGTAATGAAGAGCAACTGTTAAGTTTTGTGAGGCATATTTTTCAACAGACTCCAATCGCCTTCATGCTAAATAATGAACATTAATCTGATAATAAACACCTCCCCAGGTTGACAGGGGAGGTGTTTAGTGGGTATTCCAGTCGCGCATGGGAGTCCCACGCTCTGTGCATGAATGGCATTCACCTCCCTACGACAAAAAAAAAAACAAAATCTGATAATAATTTATTAATGTCATACAGGTTACATTCGTAACTAGCCCACCTACTCTTTAACCAAATCAAAATGCTATGTAAGTTATTCTGGGTTATTTCCAGGCCGTTTGTAGTGTAAAAGGGTAGGATAAATGTCCGTAAAGGACTGCAGCGATAGTCTGCTGCTTCGGCGAAAGAAGATCGTGGGATCCGCCGAGATTGGCCTTGTCTGAGGGCGCGTGAATGCGCTGGCAAGCTAGCATTGTGGTCTCGTGGGGCGGGTTCTTTTCCCCAGAACAAGACCCACTACAAAAAAAAATTCGCATTCACGGATTGAAAGAGGTATAATGCGGATCGACTGGTATCAAGGCCAAGGTAACCTATGAAGGGTGGAAATTCCTTAAAGCCAGTAACAAACTGGGCCTGGAGAAAACAGACGGACTTAGTGGACTTCTTCGTTACTGACGATATGTTACTTATGGCCCCCAAATAAGAGTGGGGCATCAAGGTGGAAGCGGTGCCCCCTCGCACCCCCTTAACTGCATCAAAATCCAAATTCAAGCGTGGCCATATATTTTCCATTTAAGTGAAAAGTGTAAACGTGGCAAATTTCGGTCATAGTATTATGTGAAGGAACCACATATGTAACGTTCTAAAACACACGTCTCGAACGTCGAGATTTCCCGTAGGAACTTTAAACCGACCGCTCATCAGTTCTAAACGTGAAGCCTTGGAACGCGACAACGGACTGTACCCATCAGGTCAACAAGTCCGGGCACTCTTAGTTTACTCCGAGGTGGCTGCTGGTTAGGTCTGAGAGGAGTTAGGTCGTGGGTCCTACGCGAGCAGACTAAGTCCGAAATACAAAAACTCAACATCGGTTCACATGCCCGATTTAAAACGCGTCAAACAACTTCCAACGACTCTTCTTTAAACTCCGTACTTCATTCCGGAGAGAATAAAAACAACCGCGAAAATATACGCACCCCCGAATATCACCGACGCGGTGCCCGAAATATGCTATTTGAATGCCAAAACCGAAATAATATACGCTAATAAAAACACGAACTATAGCACCGCGTACCGACCGCAACGCGAAACCGACCATTCGCGGATTATGGGAACCCTACCCTCAGGGCGGCATACTCACCTCTCACTCGCATTTCCTGCTAGAAAAGAACAGTTTTGCTGAAAAGGAAAGACTCGGTTAGCCTAGCAATTAATTTTATTTATTTCTAATGTGTATTTTTGTTTTCATTTCTCGGCTGGATACTTTCCGATTAACATTATTTGTCTATATTGCATTTGAGGAAAAACAAAGCACTATAATGCCTGCAGACTGAAGTATATTGATCAGTTGATTTCGCTGTTGAATGGCCATGTGTATCTCATCCGCCCCACCGAATGCGTCATCGACGTGAACTTGATGATCCAATAAAAGCAGCGTGGGGATCGTTGTTTCGTCCGTCCTTCGCGAGTTGCTTGAGTACTCGTATTGCCAAAAATTGGAGCCGAGGCCGTACCTTGCACGATGATTGTGATGCAGAGATCTTGAATCTGCTGGGTGGAGTCCTCTCTCCATACAATCCTTTGTTAGTCTCGATCTTGTTCATGCACGAGGATTTGCCGGAACGTCTGTTTTATGACCGTCGCATAGACCCAATTGTAGAAGCGCCAGCGAAGTATGACAGTCGTAATGTCCGTCTATAGATTCGGGCCTGTCGCAAGCACATCATTTAGCGACCCTTTATTCCAGTCCCTCTGCGAAGCATTGAAGACCAGCCATATTCCGTTGGACTTATCATGTCGAGGCACGGCATCGTGAGGGACATAGTAACTCTATTAAGTTTGTCGCACCAAAGGCACCGCCTCCAAGTCGTGCTGATCAAGGTAGTCCTGAATGTATTCTTTATACTGGGCATTGAACGTAGCGTCTTAGCTGAGACTCTCTTCGGCGCGGAGAAGGCAAGTGACAGCGATTTCTCTAGATCCGACAAACGAGGGTTGCTCTTTGAACAGAAGTCGTACTACAGAACGACCTTCTTCATTGCGATGTGTAATGCGCTTTAAGTAGTCTTCACATTCCCTCTCCTCCGAAGTGAGAAGTTTCACCTGAAGAACTTCATGGAATTCCCAAAATCGACTTCGGTTAAGGTGAGATAGACATTGGTTGTTGCATCTTCGTTAGATAGCCTATTAGAGCCGGTTAGTATCCAACCGAAGACGGTCTGTTAAGCGAGAAGAGCCCCAGGTGGATCTTTCACTAAGCCTGGTAACATGACTTCATTGTAGATGTCGGCACCCAGCATGCAATCGTTGCGATTTCTTCTTCTTCTTAGCACTATAGCCCCTCTCGGGCCTTCGCTTCCACTGACCGCGTCCTCCTATGTTGAAACCCGAGTAGCGATGAATTATCTTCATCGACCGAGTCAGAGTAGCGTTTCCTCGGTTTCCCCACTGATCTCCGGCCTTCAGTTCTCCCAACGAAGACCTTTTTGGGTATCCGTTGTTCGTCCATACGATTCATGTGGCCAGTCCATTGCAGCTTCCGCAATCTTACAATCGTTGAGACCTCAGGCTCGTCAAAAATTTCATACAGCTCATGGTTGTATCGAATTCGCCATTGGTCTCCGTCTAGCTTCGCTCCGATTATTCGCCTCAGGACCCGTCGCTCAAAAGCGTTCAATATATTTGCGGATGCTTGGGTTAGGGTCCATGTTTCACACCCATAGCATAACACAGATCTTATCACAGATTTGTACACTTGGAGCTTTGTTCTCCTGTGTAAGCAGCTGGTCTTCAAGATCGCCAAAACTGAATAAAATATTTTAATTGTGAGCTGTATTCTTCGGCGTATTTCGTCTCTTTCATTACCCGTTTTCGTTATTTTGGCGCCTAAATACACAAATTCGCTCACATTCTCGATACAGTATTCGCCAAGTGTGATATTTTGTGTTCTTGAGGTATTTTTCCTCGACTGCGTCATGAGCTTTGTTTTATTTTATTGATTTGTAGCCCTACTAGTTTTGCTCCGCTGTCGAGTTTCAGGAAAAGTTCTTTAGCAGTTGTTAATGACCGTGACAAAATATTTATGTCGTCCGCATAGGCTACTACTTGGCTCGACTTTTCTAGTAATGTACCTCGCGTATCGACAGGTAGCTTCCGTATGACGTACTGTAACACACTTTTCTTTGTTGATGGTTCACCATATACCTTAGTTTTCTAATTTACAAAAAAAAAACACTTTTTTTTAACTGACATACATCACATTATAAAGATTAGAATAGGCGAGATGATAGAAAAATAATGAGTCAGTTTTCTATTTTGGTCAGAGAAACAAAAAAAAAGGATAATTAATTAAAAAAGAAAATTTTTTCTGATTAGTATTCTGAAAGAGAATAAAAGTGAATAGGAGTTGATATTTTCAATTTGAGAATTAAAGAAGTGTTTGAGTAGGAGAAAAGAAAGTTTTGATTTGGGAGGAAGCAAAGAAAGCTTTTGTTTGAAAACATTTCCCAGAAGAAAGAAAAGAATAATTGCTAATTGAGAAGTAACAAAAGAAGATTCGTGAAGAATAAGCAGAAAAGATTGGTTGAGGCAATTTTTTAGAGTTTCTTGAAAAGAAAAGTCCCAGAAGAAAATAAGTTACATCACGACGTCAATTTCTTATCGTCAAGAAATGAAGAAGATCCACAGGAATAATTTTACTAAGCAAATTATTTATCTAGTGTTAATGTTTTTTAGAAGAAAAATACAACTTGGTGATCTTCCAGAGGCGATGTATAAGGATAAAGAGTTGGTCGTGGAGACGACAATAAACACGGAAGCTCCCAAGTGCTGCTTTGTTGCCGTGGTCAGACGTGTTGTTCGGTGCGGAGAGTCCTAATACTGCTCGAGACTGCCTTGTATAGTTTCCTGACTTCTCAGACCTTGATCACCAAACAAAGGGGACGTTCTAATCCCACGAAAATCAAGACAGTCCGACTCGAACTTTGTAGCTTTGATTGACATTTTTTTTCTACTTCTTTGACATTTTATTTCTACAACTCTCGCCTAGTGGTGTGGTGTCAATTCCAATTCCGTGCAATCTACCCGCGATTTCGTTTAGAGACTGAGTGATTACGAGCCAGTGGAGCCAATTGACAAGTGTGGTGTATTTTTACGGGAACTTTCAACTTTCAGCGTGTGCTCGTGTTCCTTGAAATGAAGCCGCGCCTGGCTGTCAGTACGTCACTGCCTTTCCCAAAGCACACGTTTGCCTTCCTTGTATACTTGGATACCTTCATGGCAAATGTCATCAAACGAATCTGAATTGCAAAGCAGAAGAAGATTTATTGAAAAAGAAGAAAAGAGTCGGAATTAGAACATCGAGAAGAAGATTTTTTTCAATAATCTATGAAGAAGATCAATTTCAATTGGGATCCTAAGTAAGATTTTTTTTGTTTTTTTTTAACTATCATAATTGATTAGCCAAAACTATCATAATTGATTAGCCAGAGTTATCATAATTGATTAGCCAGAATTATCATAATATAATTAAATTTTAAATTAGGATATTTGATTTTTTTTTAATTTAATTATTGTATAAATATATATATATATATATATATATATATATATATATATATATATATATATATATATATATATATATATATATATAGTCCTGCCATAAGTTCTGTCACATAATTTCTCACATTGGCAACACCTTTATTTTATGAGTGACATTTCAATATCGGCCTGTTTTATAAACGTCATAATGTTGTTGACAGTTGATGGTCATTTAAAGTTTGTTCGTTAACGTGTGAAGATGGAATGGGGTGTAAATGAAAACCGAATTGCAGTGATTGTACTACATAAGTGTGGAAAATCCGCGAGTGAAATTTTCAAGTTGTTGTGCCCGTTAAAAATAACGCAAAGATTTGTGTATCGTGCGATCCAGAGATATAACGAGATCCAGACTATTGAAGATCGACCGTTCTGGACGTCCGCGTAATGTACGTTCTTCTGCTGCCATCAAAGCGGTCGAGAGTCGAATTCATCGAAATCCGCTTCGTAAACAACGAATCATGGCTCGAGAGATGAACATCTCCACCCGAAGTATGTCTCGCATCATAAAATCGGACCTCGGGATGAGTGCCTTTCGACGATCAACGGGGCATTTGCTGACTGAGCAGTTGAAGCAAATTAGGAGCACCAGATCGAAAGAGCTCCTTCGGCGGTACGGCAACAACAAACATCGAGAAATTTTATTTACCGATGAAACAATTTTTACGGTGGAGGAACATTTCAACCGCCGAAATGATAAGGTGTATTCCCACAGCTCCAGAGAAGCCCGAGAAGTTGCCACTAGGGTACAGCGAGGACATCATCCAGCATCAGTCATGGTATGGTGGGGTGTCAGCTACGAAGGGGTCACCGAGCTTCATTTTTGCGAAAAAGGCGTAAAAACTGCAGCGAAAAATTATCAAACGGACATCCTGGAGGAATGTGTGAAGCCGCTGAACTCTACGCTATTCAACAACCGACATTGGGTTTTCCAGCAAGATTCTGCGCCAGCCCACAAAGCTCGAACCACACAAGCGTGGTTGGAAACCAATATTCCAGAGTTTATAAGGGCTACGGAATGGCCTTCTGGGAGCCCAGATTTGAATCCCCTGGACTACAAACTGTGGGCGGAGTTAGAGTCCATGGTGTGCACGAGACGACACCCAAATATCGAGAGCCTTAAGCGATCTTTGACAGAAGCAGTAGCTAATTTTCCGCTAGAAACAGTGCGTACTGCTATCGATGACTGGCCCAACAGATTAAAGAGCTGTGTTAAGGCTAAAGGCGGCCACTTTGAATAATTTGTTGCTTATTTTACTTCCATTAGTATGCCAAAATAAAATATATTTTCCTATGTCAAAAACTCTTTTTCATTTATACAACAATTGCCCATATACGTGTGACAGAACTTATGGCACGACTAAGTATACATACATATTATATTATATTTTATATAAACATATTGAACACTTTATTTTTTTTATTAATACATATTTCAAGATGATAAGTGAATAGTGGATCATGGGGTAAAATCTCTTAGATGAGAGATGAATCACCTCCCTTACTATATGTCGATCTGACGAGCTAAGAATGGTAAATTAGTGATTCCCTTCGGTCGGTGACTCGAGTGGGTTTACCCATCTCACAAATGTAGTTATTCCTTTGTGGATATTTTCTTTCTGAGTGATTAATTATTTTGACTGTCCTATTAATATTCAAAATACAAAAACTGTAATAAAATCTTACGTGACTGGTGACACTTTTCTGTTGTCCACATATAAAGTACCATTAACCCTCCCCTGAGAGTGAATTCTATATAATTTGTCACCATATGGTACTCGTGGAGCTTGTCTTTCAAACATGATGACAAAAATGTCCTCATAACAGATATGGCGCCCAACGAGGCCTCTTCATTGATAAATAGTTTGTTGTTCCTAAACGGTTTTGGGCAAACAATGAAGACCTTCTCGTAACTCAGAATTATTTCGAAGGTTATTATATCTTTTAATTCTTTTCAGTTGTTCTCATACAACTTAATTATTAAGTCCTCTCATCCTTTCTTCTGTCTTTTGTCTGAACGACTTAGAGGCAATTTTAAATTAAATAAAAGTTTCAGTTTTATTTTTTTAAGATCTTTATATTTCATTAGATAGTGGAGCGGGTATTCCATTTTGGTAACTGTTTGACTCTGATGTGTTTTAGAGAAATTATATTGAATAATATTCAATAATTTGACCATCAGAGTTTGTCAGTTGCTGAATTGGAGTTGGATCCTAGTTAGTGAATAGCCTCTGAATGTACCAATGCCTAGTCGCCTCTTAGGGTGGAATTCGTAGAGCGTTGGGGATTTTGGGTTCTTTGCTGACAGGATTCCAACACTCATTCGAGAAAAGCTGATCTTTTTGGTTGTTCACATTGTTTTACCAAGAGTCGGGAGTCTTCATGGTTTAATGCCGCGCAAGCAGGAACTCTTTAACCATGAAAAACAAGAGTTTTTGTGTTATGAAGTAGTGTGAGGAACTAAACAGATGTAAGCTGTGATTGGTTTTGAGAGATTGCCTACTGAGCATGAATGTATATTTATGATATTGTTCTGCTCACTGGGTGATGTGTTAATACCGATCACATTTCACCGACCACATTTTATTTGGACATATATATAAAAAAAAAAAATATTTAGTGATATATTGTCAGACGGCTCTGGTGGGGGAGATGAGGAATTTCAAACCTTATTCATTGAAAAAATTAATTTAATTGAAACGAAGTTGTTAATTAGTAATGTTACCTGGCGGGCCATTAACCCGATTTAAATCTAAACAAATGGCAGAAAGTGGTGATGGAAATCGCTTGAATGATCCACAAGACCCAGAAGATCCAGAAGAGTATTTTCAGACTAACGGAGCTTCGGAAGAAAATGCTTCCAATGATGCTTCTGAAATTAATTTGCAAACGATGGGGAAAAGTTTGCAACTTTTGATGAGTCAAGTTTCTCAGTTGAGTGATGCTTTTCAGAAGCTTGCTTCATCGGAAGATAATACCAGAATTACCTCACAAACAAATGTTACCGAAAAAAAATCATATTAAATTCGATGCCACATCTCAGACTCCTCCAGTGAATGAGTTTTTATATAGAATAGAGCATTTTCGTCGTTCAGAAGGCATTGATGACTTATATTCGATAAATAATATCCATCGTTGCATGTTCGGAAAGGCCAGTACTTGGTACTGGCAGTATCATCGTCAAACCTCCAACGTTTCCTGGTCTGATTTTTGCTTAGCAATCAAAGCCCGATTCAGCCAATGGAGTTCCGATTCGGAAATTTTACAAGCTATGGAAAGAAGAAGGCAAGGTAATCACGAGAGCATAGATGATTATTTATCAGCTGTTGTTGATTTAAATCTTCAACGTCAAAATCCAATACCTGATCAGGAATTTATCAGAATTTTACTTGCTAACTTGACTTCTTCAATGATGCAGCTATTGTTTGCTACAAATTGTCGAAATTTAAATGAGCTAAGAACCAAGGGAAGAGAAGCTGAACTTTTGTTGAGAAAATCTCAAGCTAACTTAAAACCAGTATCTTCAAAATTTCATACTTCTGAAGTCCATCCTAATTCCGAAAAAGAACAGGTTGAAGATAATGTCGAAGCTATAGTAAATTTAGTCGAAAAACGACACTTAAGATGTTGGAACTGTGACGAAACTGGTCACAAATTCCAAGATTGCTCCTCTCCAACTCGAAATCTATTTTGTTACAGATGTGGATTTACAGGAGTAGTCTCTACTGAATGTCCTCGATATAAGGAAAACGAATTGAGAGGCCAGTTGAAACCTCGAACTTGTCCTCGCTAAACGATTCTGTATCCAATCATTCATTTAAAATTAATAAAAGATCATTCAACCAAGATAATTTAGACCCTTTTCCAAATTCTAATTTTCACTCAACCTGTTCAGATCCTCCTTTATATTTAAAATCTTATAATGAACGGAAATTAAATTATGAAACTGTACAATTCAAAATTTTTGGCAAGTCAAGAGAAAGCAAAATATCACGTTCTACTAAGCGGTTGAGGGATTGGCATCAAAGAAGAATTAAGAAAAAATTAATAATGGTAGAGAGCATTATACAAAAAACTAACGATGCCCGACCCTTCGCTAAAGTATATTTCGGATCCGTTCCAGTTGAGGGTTTACTTGACAGTGGAGCTACCATTAGTTGTTTAGGTAACGGATTTGAAAAAGTCCTGTCAAAATTGGGAATAGCCTTACAACCAGTGGATATTACCTTGTATTCTACTGGAGGATCTAATCACTCTACCGTCGGATACTTTTTCCAAAATATTACCTTTCGGAATATTACAAAACGTCTAAAAATATGTGTAGTACCGTCTTTATGTCAGAAGTTATATTTGGGTGTGGACTTCTGGAGGAAGTTCAAGTTGGCGCCAGGAATTATTGAGTCACGACCTCAATCCTGTTGAGTCCTTAGTAGGTCCTAAACTTCAATTATTATCCTCTGAGAAAACTGATATGTTAGAACGGGTAAAGGACTCTTTTCCATCTTGTGTGAAATTGGGCTTGGGTCGTACTTCGTTAGAGACACATGTCATTGATGTTGGTGATGCTGTCCCCATTAAGCAACGACACTATCCGGTTTCTCCAGCCATTCTTAAACTGATGTATGGAGAACTGGATCGTATGTTATCTATGGATGTGATAGAGGAAAGCAACAGCGCATGGAATTCCCCTGTGGTTTTAATCAGGAAACCTGGCAAAGATAGACTTTGTTTGGATTCTCGCAGGGTGAATCAGGTTACCATCAAAGATGCTTATCCTCTTCCTCACATTGATGGACTACTTAGTCGTTTGCATGATACAAAATATATTTCCGCGATTGATTTAAAAGATGCCTTTTGGCAGATCCCTTTGGAAGAAAAATCTCGTGAGAAAACAGCCTTCACAGTTCCTGGTCGACCTTTGTATCACTTTAAAGTGATGCCATTCGGCTTGTGTAACGCTCCTCAACGCATGTGTCGACTAATTGATAAGGCTATGCGGCCTCTTTTATCACAAGATAGAGATAGGGTTTCTGTTTACCTGGACGACATATTAGTTACCACTCCAGATTTTGAATCACATTTACTTTTGCTCTCTAAAGTTGCAGATTGTCTTCGCAAAGCTGGCCTTACTATCAATGTGGCTAAAAGCCATTTTTGTATGAAAGAAGTGAAATATTTGGGATTCATAGTCGAGGATGGTAAACTGAGAACGGATCCTGCTAAACTTACGGCCGTTAAAGAATTTCCTACCCGTACTTCAGTCAAACAAACCCGAAGATTTCTTGGCATGACAGGATGGTATAGACGGTTTGTTCCAAATTTTGCGGCTCTAGCAGCCCCAATATCTGATCGCCTTAAGAAAAACCCTAAAGGATTTCAGTGGACTGATGAGGCTGAAATCGTTTTTAACAAATTAAAAGAGGTCATGGTTAACGCTGCTGAGTTACATCACCCTGATTTCGCCAAGCCTTTTATAATACAGTGTGATGCAAGTATGATGGGAGTAGGTGGCTTGTTATCCCAAATCGGAGATGATGGTGAAGAGAGACCCTTAGCATATGTCTCACAGAAGTTGAATGCTGCTCAACGCAACTATAGCATAACCGAATTGGAATGTTTAGCTGCTGTGATTTGCGTTCGTAAATTCCGAGCATATGTGGAGGGTTTTCCCTTCAAAATTATCACCGATCATGCAAGCTTAAAATGGCTGATGAATCAAAAGGAATTAACTGGCAGACTAGCGCGATGTTCACTCAAGTTACAGTCCTACGATTTTAACATTGAATATAGGAAAGGTAGTCAGAATGTAGTACCTGATGCTCTATCACGAGTATTTTGCGACGAATGACATTCTGGCAGCGTTACTTCAGAAATAGATTTAAATTCCCCACATTTTCAAACACCTGAATATTTCGACTTAATAGATCGAATTTCTCAAACTGCGGACCAATTCCCTGATGATTCCCCGGATTAGTATTTATTTACGGTAGACTCGGAGAAAAACCTTACTGAATCAAGGTGGAAATTGTGGATACCCATTTCTTATTCACAGATTTTGATAGAGAATGCTCATTGTCCTCCACTATCTGTGCGTGGAGGTATAGCACCAACCTTAGCTCGTTTAAGACAGCATTACTTTTGGCCTGGTATGGTAACCCAAGTTGCAGATTTTGTCCGTACCTGTGAAATATGTAAAGCCACGAAAGCCCCTAATGTGACTTTACGTCCACCAATGGGAGCTACACAAATCCCTCTTCGTCCGTGGCAACGTATTTACATAGACCTTTTAGGTCCTTATCCCCGCACTAAATCTGGTCATACATCAATTCTGATAGTTCTCGATGGATTTTCCAAATTTGTTATGTTGAAGTCCCTGAAAAAGACTACGGCTGAGTCTATTGTCCGATATTTAGAACAAGACATATTTCATGTTTTTGGGTCTCCTGAAACTCTGGTATCGGATAATGGAACTCAGTTCGTATCCAAACAGTTTACTTAATTGTTGGCTGAGTATGGTGTTAATCATTTTAAAACAGCACTGTATTCGCCACAAAGTAATGCTTCAGAGAGAGTCAAAAGAACGGTTTTGACGGCCATTCGAGCCTATATCAAAAAAGAACACAAAACTTGGGATCAGTATTTAAGCGCGGTGGCTTGTGCTTTGCGATCTGCACATCATACATCAATTGGTACCACACCTTATAATGTTCTATTCGGTAATTCTATGATCACTCATGGAAATTCTTTTAAACTTCTGAAAAGCATAAATTCACTTAATAACATGATTGCTATTCACTGAATCATAATGATAAATTAGAAGTAATTCTATCACCAGTAAATAAACACCTATGTAAGGCCCAAGAAAAAGCTGCCCATTCATATAATTTACGAGCCCGTCATCAAAGTTTTGAAGTTGGTCAAACTGTTTGGCGTCGGAATTTTGCCTCTAGTGACGCTTCTAAGAATTTTACTCAAAAATTGGCTCCTAAAATTCTGAAATCTCTAGTACTTGCCAGGTTAGGAAGTTCAGTTTATACTTTGGCTGATGAAAATGGCAGATCAATTGGTAATTTTCATGCGAAGGATATCAGACCAGGAACTTAATTACGAGGTTATTACTTCGTTGGTCAGGAATATTTATTATAAAATAATTTTTTTGTTTTGAGACTTTGTTTTTAGGGTCGAGGGTCGAGCCACACGTTACATTATTTTTTTTGTTGATATTGATTACTTTAATCTTCGTTTAAATACACTTTTTTTGGATTTCCTTTCGGTCCCGTTTATGTGAGTTTTGTTAAAAAAAAATTTAAAACGTGACCGGGGGTGTAACACGCTTTTCTTTGTTGATGGTTCACCATATACCTTAGTTTTCTAATTTACAAAAAAAAACACTTTAAAAAAATTTTGTTTTTAACTGACATACATCACATTATAAAGATAAGAATAGGCGAGATGATAGAAAAATAATGAGTCAGTTTTCAATTTCGGTCAGAGAAACAAAAAAAAGGATAATTAATTAAATAAGAGAATTTTTTTCTGATTAGTATTCTGAAAGAGAATAAAAGTACTCGGTACTCGTGGAGCTTGTCTTTCAAGCATGATGACAAAAATGTCCTCATAACAGTACTCCAGAGCCAAATTGTATAGTGTCAGTGTAAGCGCACCGAACATGATATACACCACGATACTGTCATTCGTCAGTGTAAGCGCACCGAACATGATATACACCACGATACTGTCATTCGACAGTGTAAGCGCACCGAACATGATATACACCACGATACTGTCATTCGACATAAGTCGAGTCGAAGTCCGCCATCCGCCGTGAATGGATTGCCGAATAAATTGCTTAATTGATATTTTCGTTCTTTTTGTTATTATTCACATCCATTGTTCCTCCCCACTGAATCATCCTGACAGTTCAGAAGTGGGATCATGGATTTGATAACCGAATTAAATGGATTGACGGTGAAAGTGCTGCGCGAGAAGTGCCGATATCATGGATTGGCGACCGCCGGGAACAAGTCAATGCTTGTTCAACGCCCCGCCGAATTGGGTGATAAAAGTGCGACAGGGATAGATAGTGATCTCTTGCTGAGAGTCCGCGAACTCGAAGAAACAGTCCGTCAGCTGCAAAATTTTAGTGTTGGTGTGCCACAAAGCCTTTCGATGCCAGTAACACAAACAGTTTCACAACGCGTGGACGAAAACGTTCAATCGTTCATAAGTGGAAGTGTAAACACGAACGCACACACACAACCGTATGTGCCACCGCAGTTGCCGTCGTCGACCAATATGACTCAACCACTCGCATACACGATGCCTACGCATATTCATGGACCGATGATGAGTAATGTTTCGTCTGCTTCACATCACCAGCCGCACATGCAGGTCATAAATGCCTCCGCTTCGATGGGTCCGCATCTCGCTCAACCGCCAACAGGCATGTACTCGTATGTATATCAACCGACGAGCGAGATCGAGTCTGTGAATGTTCGCGACATTGCCGATGTGTTGCCGGAGTTTCACCCGTTTGCCGCCGATTCTTTAACGTCCGAACAGTTTGTGTGTCGTGTCACACAACTAAAGGAAGCCTACCGATGAAGTGACCGTCTTGTGCTGCTTTCAATGTTTTCGAAGTTGAAGGGTGCTGCTAAAACATGGATCGATATGTCGCCAGTTTTTAATTCTTGGACAGAGTTTGTCAGAAAATTTCTTACAGATTTTCCGTGTCTCATGAACATAGACGATATTCATCTCCGTATGGCTGAAACGAAACGCAATTTTACCGAATCGATGGAGGAATATTATTATCGAGTTCTAGCGTTAGGCCGGAAAGGTGGATTGCCTGACGCAGCAATCATAAAATACGTGATAAATGGTTGCAACGATATCGATTTCGGGAAAATATCATCGGCACAACAATTTAATTTTTGCCACGAATTATTATCAGCAATTCGACGCTATACCGACACTTGCCGTTCAAAAAAATCTTTCCAACCGAAACCCCGATCATACGACATGCGTCCGCCGAGTCCTACGAGTAAGCCTGAAACACCGTCATTACCGAGAAAACCGAAAGAACCCGTCTGCTATAATTGTTTCAAGCCCGGACATATCTCCGTCCGTTGTCCACAACCGCAACGCCGTGCAAGATGCGCAACACGCAATCGTACCACTCATCAAACCACCGATTGCCCGCATATGAGATCTGCGCCGGATAGCGCGAAAACGTACAAAATCCAGACGAATGAAAATGGAAAGGAAATCATCAAAGTGGTGTCAATACGAGGTCGTGAGATTCGAGCATTCGTGGATCCGGGGAGCAATAGAACGTTGATGAGAGCGTCGTTGGCGAACACTATAGGTGTTCTGTGCGGATTTGCGGGTGGCAAATACGAATGTACGAGCAAAGTAATCGTCTCAATGAACATTGATCACAAGACGTACGACGTAGATGTGTTAGTTGTCGAGGATGATTGTATCGAATACGAAATGCTATTAGGTCGGGACGTGCTATATAGAGACGGACAATCGCTGGTAATTCGAGGGAAAGAATGCTGGTTGGAAAATGACGAGGCATTAAAATTGGGAACATCCTTAAAAGCCAAGGAACAAATCCAAGTAAAAACGTTGTTGTCTGAGTTCCGTACACTTTTTGCAACAAATTTACACGGATTGGGAAAATGTTCGGCTGTGAAGATGGTAATATCGTTGAACACACGCGAACCGGTTACACAACGACCATATCGACTCCCATATGCAAAACGACAAGCCGTCGAAAACATCATAGACGAACTACTCGCCGCCGATATTATACGTCCATCGGAATCCGCATATGCTTCGCCTATCGTTCTCCTAGAGAAGAAAAACGGCGAAAATCGTTTATGCGTGGACTATCGCCAATTAAACGGAAAAACGATTAAGCAACCTTTCCCTATGCCGAATATCGAGGATCAGTTTGCTAAATTAGCAGGCAACAAATATTACACCACGCTTGATCTAAGGATGGGCTACCATCAAATCGAAGTGGACGAAACGTCGAAACCGTACACCGCTTTCGTTACTCATAATGGACATTATGAGTACAATCGCATGCCTTTTGGTCTGGTGAACGCGCCGGGAGTTTTTCAAAGCTTAATAAACAAGATCATTTCAAAAATGGGGCCCGGAGAAGCGATTGCGTATTTGGACGATATAGTTCTACCGAGCAAAGACATAGAGACTGGTCTATCGTCGCTCCGAAAATTTTTAGAACTTTTGAAATCTTACGGATTAACAATGAGACTTGATAAGTGCAGTTTTCTTGCCGACGAAATCGAGTACTTGGGACATATTGTCAACGATCAAGGCATAAAACCGGGAGAACAAAAGGTTAGCGCGATAAAGAACTTTGAAGCGCCGAGGAATGTAACCGAAGTGAGACGATTTCTCGGACTCACAGGATTTTTCCGAAAATTCGTACCCAATTATTCGCTGATTTCGAAACCGATCACTCAACTGCTGAGAAAATACACGGAAGGATCGAAACACTTTCTATGGGGAAGTGACCAATCCGAATCGTTCCAGAAACTCAAGGAGAGTCTATGCAACGAACCAGTGTTGGCGCTGTTCGATATCAGCGCACGACACGAAATACACACTGACGCCAGTACAGTCGGACTTGCTGGTGTATTACTGCAGTCGATGGATGGAAAGAATTGGAAACCCGTCTTTTACTATAGCCGCCATTGTTCCGAAGCCGAAAGCCGTTATCACAGCTACGAGCTAAAGGTGCTCGCTGTGGTCGAGAGTGTAGACAGATTTCGTGTTTATGTTCTAGGCAGACCCATCCGTGTAGTTACCGATTGTTCAGCGATAACGCATATGAAGACGAAAACCGAAATGATCCCTCGTATTGCCAGGTGGATGTTACGATTGACTGAATACGATGCTGAGCTTGTGCACCGACCCGGACGACGACTTGCACATGTCGATGCACTCAGCCGAGCTGCCGCCCGAAGATCCTGAAGTTGCAGGACTCGTCATGGCTATAACAAGTGAATCAGACGATTGGATTTATACTATGCAGTTGAAAGACGATCAACTCCGGCACATAGTGAACGTTATTCAAAATAAAATAAAAGATGAACGTGTTAAACAAATCAAAAGTGAATATGAACTAAAGGATTTCCGTTTGTATCGAAGGGTTCACGAGCAGCTAAAATTAGTGATACCAAAATCCGTCAGACTGCGCGTAGTGCAAAATTTTCACGATAATTACGGACATTTCGGGGTTGAAAAGACAATGGGGCGCATCCAACAAAATTATTGGTTTCCTAAAATGCGTAAAGTGGTAAAAGACTATATAGACTCGTGTGTTAATTGCTGCTACAATAAATTGCGTTCAGGAAAGCCTGAAGGACGTTTATATACGGAATCGATGTTACCGATACCATTCCGTCAATTGCATATCGACCACCTTGGATCGTTCAAACGTAGCAAAAGGGGCAATATGTATATAGTTGCAATTTCCGATCCTTTTTCGAAATATCTAGTGGCAAAACCCGTCCGGAATACCTCTACGCAACCCGCGATTAAAATTTTAATTGATCTAACGAGCTATTTCGGTTTGCCTACGCGAATTATAACTGACCGTGGTTCCGCATTTGTGTCGCGAAAATTTGCTGCGTTCTGCAAGTCACATGAAATTACTCATATCAAAACTGCCGTCCGTACTCCGCGTGCAAACGGACAAGTGGAGCGTGCAAACCAAACCATATTGTCTTATCTACGTACGACCGCCGAAAATAAAAACGATTGGGACGATTTACTACCCGCGCTGCAATGGAGTATAAATACGCAGAGGAATAATACTACTGGATTCAGTCCAAACGAAATCATATTCGGTTTTACACTCAGAGATGTGACAAATAATAATCTTATCCCAGTTCTGCAAGACGAGTTTATTAACAAAAACGAATCAGAACCAGTACTCGTGGACCTAGCAACTAAACGAAATACAGCTTTGGAGAATATTGAAAATCAGCGGCTGCGTTGGAAGGAACGTTTCGACAAAAAGCATTCTTCGTCCAAAGAATATATGATTAACGATATTGTACTCATTGAGAACGAAGCTGTTTCGACTGGGGAGAGTCGAAAGTTGGAACCCAAATTTAAGGGACCCTATATGATCGCCCGCATTCTTGGCAAGGACCGGTACCTTATCGAGGATATACCAGGTTTACGAATTTCATAAAAGCCGTTTTGTTCAGTTTACGCCGTTGACAAAATCCGACCGTGGTGTTCAAAACCACCAGAAATCGAAACCGACGAAGAAACCAATGACGAAGACAGCAGTGACGAAATCGAGGACGATTCCGATGCAGGAATGGCCGAGTTGTCAGTGTAAGCGCACCGAACATGATATACACCACGATACTGTCATTCGTCAGTGCAAGCGCACCGAACATGATATACACAACGATACTGTCATTCGACAGTGTAAGCGCACCGAACATGATATACACCACGATACTGTCATTCGACATGAGTCGAGTCGAAGTCCGCCATCCGCCGTGAATGGATTGCCGAATAAATTGCTTAATTAATATTTTCGTTCTTTTTGTTATTATTCACATTCATTGTTCCTCCCCACTGAATCATCCTGACAATAGCAAAGAGGCCAACCAATCTCCCTGCTTTAGTCCGATATTTGTGTCAAAGGCAACGGTTGATATTATGTTATATTCAACGTTTTTCTTGAAAAACCGTCGGGTCTTGTTTTTGGGAGTGAGCCGACGCGTTTCGACTACTTTGACTCATCTTCAGTGTCTAAAGCCCACTAAAAATGACCCAAAGTAGTCGAAACGCGTCTGCTCACTCCAACTAGCAAGGCCCGACGGCTTTTCAAGAAAAAAATATTTTTTCATGCGCATATCAAATAAACAAAGTAATTGATTATATTCAATTTTCAAATATTTAAATTATTTTAATGCATAATTTCTCTTTACACAGGAACCCAGTAGCACAGAGTACTGATGGGACAAGAGGTAAAATAGGTTTTCGGCAAGGACGGCATTCGTGGGAAGTGATATGGGAAGGACCTTTAGGAACGGTAGCTGTGATTGGTATTTCAACAAAAGAAGCCGCTTTACAGTGTCACGGGTACGTGGCCTTACTTGGCTCCGACGACCAAAGTTGGGGTTGGAATCTAGTCGATAATCATCTTTTACACAATGGGGATGCGCAAGGGAATTATCCACTATTAAATAATGCACCAAAATATCAAGTATGAATCGCTATCAATTTGCATTCCAATCATTTTGAATAATGATTTTGTTTTTGTTATACAGGTCGGTGAAAGAATTAGAGTAATTTTAGATTGCGATGATAATACGCTGTCTTTTGAGAAAAACTATGAATTTTTAGGAGTAGCATTTCGAGGTATATATTATTGTTGTTTTTTGTCTTTATTATCTTATTGATCTTATTAACATACTAAAACATTTAAAACAAATTTTCAATATTTTTGGCAGGTTTACCTGATAAAAAACTATATCCAACTGTATCAGCAGTTTATGGCAATACAGAAGTCTCAATGGTGTACTTAGGACCACCTTTAGACGGTTAATTATTTTCAGTGAAACCAATTTTATAATTTTATTATGACGGCGTTATACACGAAACTCACCAAAGCGATAGATTACAAAACAATACACGACTGCATTAACGGTAATTTAAAAAATCGGATTAGTTAAAATAGATCTAATACTATCTTTGTCAATCAAAGCGAATTTTTACGTTAACAATTGATGACACAGTGACTCACGTACACATTTATAAACACTGAACAAAATATGAAAATATATTTAATTATCTAATTATAGAAATTGTTAGGAGACAACCTGTAATAAGATGTAAGTCTAAAATGATGTAATGTGGTTAAATTCTACTAAATATATAGGCGAGAATTACCCTCCATATAACTCGATTAATTCGATTTAAGTATTTAAATTTAAATTTACGATTTTGATATAAAATCAAGAAGAGAAAAAAATGCAAAAATTTAGTCATACGATAATTAACATAACTTTGATAAATTTAAAGAAGTTTCAAAAGATAAATAAAAATGATATTAAATCGTCAAATATGAGGAAAAAACACTTTTCTAAAAATTTAAGACATTAGAAATAAGTAAACAAACATTCATCACACAAACACACATCCTAGTAGGAAGATCTTAGAAGAAAAAAAAACCCAAAAGAGAGAAAAGTAGATCAAAATCAAAATGTTTTTGTTTATTTAATCTTAAAATTTTAATTGCTGCAATAATGCTTTTGTTTTGTTGGGTTTATTCTTTTCTACGAAATAATATTAACTCGTGGCCATCTAATGTTTGCAGAATTTTCAAGTCTTGTAAATCTACACTTAAACTTTATCCTAAATCTACGTAAATTTTTCCAATTACGTTAAGTCAAAATGAAACCCGAACGTTTAATTAAAGTATTAAATTTTAAGAGGAAATTGGAGGGCAATCGAATGCCAGGTTTATTCTACTAATTTATACGTACTATTAAGATATGTGTTGCATATTTTTATTTTCAGAAAATATTTATAGTCAATTTTGTTAACTATCGTCGTTTATCGAGTGTATTCTTTGGTTGCTTTAGCGAATGCATGTGTTCCATATTTGTAAAAAGAATCTCTAATTTTTCAATATCAGATAAGTTAAAGACATGAGTGACATATTCCGTGGAAGACAGGCATTAATGTAATAATTACTTTCTGGTATCAACGAGAAATTATTGAGTTCCAATATCATATAAAAAACAACTTAAAGTATATTTTCGTTATCTAGTTTTATAATGAATAAAGTGTCTCCACAAGGGCATCATTTCTTGCATGTTAGTCACTCATGCCTGCTTATATTTTAATTTTTAAGTTTAGTAATAAAATTGCCAAAAGATGCTCATGTAAATTGAATCTTATATTTGAAAGTGTTTATATACTACGCTTAATTTTCGCCATACAATTACTTACTTTTCTATTTTATTCAATCCCAAAAATGTTCACATTCGACTACAAGCCAACAAAACAAATTAGTTTTAAATTTTTATTATTGACTCTTTTCAGTTGTTGTATACTTTTAAGTCTGTATTTTGTTGAAATTATACATTATTTTTATTTAATTATTAATTGATATTTAAACCATTTGCATGATTTTTATTTGTTCTAATAAAAAATGAATCAAAAAAGTTAACAAAAATCCACATTGTAGATATTAAAATACTCCTATTTGAAAGTATTTCAATGCTTGGATTCCTTAAGCTATATAAAGCTTAATTACTTGCTGAACTGATTGCAATCTCATTCATCGCGCGACAACATCAGCTAAGAGAAATAAGTTTAAATATTTGAGAAACATTTTCATAGCAAACATTGCTGAAATAATGGTTTTATAAAAATTTAGCAATGCTTCAACATTGATTCCTTCCATTTTGCCCTTTGATACACGAACATGTTTCCATTTTGGTGAACTCTTATTTAGATATATGCGGAAATTTTATAGATATTTTTAGAGCTCCGCCCGTATTTTGGCGCGGATGTTGCTCATAATTTGTACATTTGAGTTGAATTTGCGTACGCCGTTTAACATAAACAAGTTAGTGTCCGTTATATCTCAAAATTAATTTTCTTAAAAGCTCAATTTTTGAATTCATGGTTGGTTAATTGGTTGCAGTAGTAGGGTACTTTATATTTACCCTGGAGCCCCAATTAGCGAAGAATTGATGCCGTTTTAATGCCATACCTCAATCGATCTGGATGTAATCGCTGGAGTCTCATTACGAATCGGAAATATGGAGCAGCGCTCTCAGCAAGGAGCTGCACCGAAAGTGGTTCATACAGGTGCAGAGTCAAGGAGCTCTCCCAATTTCACTTGCATATCGAACAGTCTCGAGGCGAACTTCAACGGCGAAATCAAGATGGTCCGCAGAGAACATCGTAACGCTCCTTATGAAGTGAATTTTGCTTCAGTTCATACATCCGTTCATGTTTTATAGGGGGTGAAAGTTAAAAGAATAGAAGTTTGTTTTCCTCCTCAAGCCAGCTGTCAGTGGAAGGAGTTGAACGTGTGTTTCATTTAGCTGCTCTAAAAAGTGTAGATGTACGTACAGTGGACAGTGCAAGGTGAATTTTAAGCATGCAAGGAACTTGTTTTGTACTTTTTTCATGTGAAACGTAGTATTTATTAAGCGACACAACCATTTGCTTTTGCCAAAGTAGGCTGAAAGCCCACGGGAGCTTACCATAATTGTCAGGAATAAAAGGTGTGTATTCTTTGGTTGCTTTAGCGAATGCATGTGCTCCATATTTATAAAAAGAATCTCTAATTTTTCAATATCTGAAAAGTTAACGACATGAGTGACATATTCCGTGGAAGACAGGCATTAATGTAATAATTACTTTCTGGTATCAACGAGAAATCATTGAGTTCCAATATCATACAAAAAACAACAAAGTATATTTTCGTTATCTTGTTTTATAATGAATAAAGTGTCTCCACAGGGCCATCATTTCTCGTATGTTAGTCACTCATCCTTCACAAATTCACGTTAAAAATATCTTTTACCATCATATCATAGGATACGTTGTACCTACGAACCGCTTACTTGGTTCGACTCAACTAACTGAGTACCTCGCTACGGTGTTGCCAAGTTGAAGTTGATAGCTCGGCCCTCCTGGCTATTAATCGGCCCGATTACTTCGTAGTATTCGTCATCTTCATTAAAGTCGGCACCATGGTTTCATTTTATCACTCGTGAACACGGAACTGAATTTTCGTTTCTGATCATTCTCGAGGCATTTGATAACATAGCGATCGTTTTTCAAAACTTTAGCCACTTCATATGGCCCTCGATATTTGGCTCCAATTTATGGGATTCCCCGGTTGCTATTGGAATGTTCTGTATAACCACTAAATCGCCTTCTTCGTATAAAACAGGAGTCTTATGTTTCTCGTCGAATCTTATTTTCCATCGTTCCTTTTCGGTCATAATACGCTGTGTAGCCTCCTGCCGAATTACGCGTATTGACAGTTGATTATTGTCACCCGTATCGTCCTGTAGTGCTTGGATGATACGGCTCGCTGTTACATCCCTCACACATAATCAGAAAACTATCTGATTAGGTGTGAATCCGATCGTCGAGTTGATTTGAGAATTTAGTACCCATTGCAAACTCGGTAGAAGTCGTCCCATTTTTTAAAACTCCGCCATCGAACATCGTAGATATGACAATATTGATTGGTTCCTCGAATTCTTTCGATGTAAATGCCGACCCTCGATCGCTTATAATAAGGATTGGTAATCCAAAGTATGACGTGATATTCCTCAACATGGTAACTACTGGTCGACTGTTTGCTGCTCTCGTGGCTCGAACCATTATGAATTTACTGAAAGGGTATGTTACTGTGATTATGTATAGATTGCCTTTGTTACTCTTAAGAAATTGTCCTAAGTGATCAATATGCAATGCCCTAAAAGGTATAGGTACAACCTGTTCATAAAACAAGCGACCTTCGGTTTTTCCTGCTGGTATTTTATTGAGACAACATTCCGTACATGAAGCAATGTACGACTTCTCGTAGGTGCGCACTCGAATAACCAGCACAGTTCTTGTATCCTATGGACCGTTTTATCAACGTCAAAATGACCGGCATCGTCATGACATCTTTTTACTAGTCTCCAACGGACTGCTGATTGGCACTACAAATTTAAGATCGCCATTTACTTTTCGCATCAATCCTCCTTTCTTAAGAGTGTAATCGCACTTTAATTGAGCAAATTGAGCTGATTTACATACTCCATCAATTATATCCATAATTCCTTTTAGTTTCGGGTCCTGCCGCTGTAATGATGTCAACCGGTGGCTCTGATCAGGTTTTTGTATCAGAAACACTTTATCTGTTATTGTTGTCGGTTCTTGCGGTTGTACGTGCAAAAACAAACGGTTGCACGTGTGGTCGACGACTTAATGCATCGACATGGTTCATATTGTTTCCTGCTCGATGTACCACATCAATGTCGAATTCTTGTAGTTGTAGCCACCATCGAGCAACTCGATTGTTAAGTGAAGTGGTCAACTTCATCGTCGATATTGCATTACAATCGGACACCACTTGGAAGTGTTTTCCAATCAAATAAAATCGGAATCGATGTAACGTTTCAACGATTGAGGTACCTCTAATTCGTGGCTACTGTACTTCGTTTCAGCTTCGGTGCAATGTCTACTGAAATATATTACTCGCCGGAATGGTTTCTTCTCCGCAGATTGCATCAAGACTCCAGCGAGACCAATAGAACTGGCGTCGGTATGTACCTCGTGTTCAGCCCGTGGATCATAAAGAGCTAGAATGGGTTCGCTACAGAGACGAGTTTTCAACTCGTTGAAGCTCATGTCTGCGGTCTTGTCCCATGCGAAGGATTTCTGTTCCTTCGTTTTTAACAAATTCGTTAGCGGCTTAAAATTTTTTGAGAATCCTGCAATAAATTTGCGGAAGAACCCCGCTAATCCAAGAAATTTTCTGACATCGGTCACATTTTCAGGCGTTGGAAACTTTTGGATAGAATCAATATTCTTGCGCCCAGGCTTCATTCCGTCTCTATGTATGCGATGACCCAAGAAGTTAAGACCCATCTCCCGTAAAATTTCCAGAACTTCGTTCAGAGTTTTGAGGCCCTCAGTCGCCGTTACACTGAGGATAATGACCTCATCCATATAGTTTACGATATTTCTTGATTTCATACGACGAATTAAGTCGATCATGATCTCTTGGAAAATCATCGGTGCATTAATGAGGCCAAAAGGTATTACGTTGTACTCAAAATGGCCAAGATGAGTCATAAATCTTGTGTACTAACATGATTTTTCATCCATAGAAATTTGGTAGTATCCAGAGAATAAATCTATTGTCGTGAAGAACTGCTTTCCCGCAAGTTGTGAGAGCTGTTCCTCAACAGTTGGCATTAGGTATGGCTTCTTCGTGGTGAAAGCGTTTATCGCACGAAAATCAATACAAAGACGATCCTTCCCAACTTGCTTGGGAACCAAAACAATAGGCGAAGAGTATGTATAATGAATTACTTGAACGAATTACATTTATGGCTAACAATGCATTCACAATCTGCTCAACCTTATCTCTTTTAGCCAACGGTTTACGATATGGTCGAGCATGAACAGGTGTATCGGACGTCAACTCGATACTGATTGATTTTGCTTTCATCGGCCGTTTCGGCCGAAGTCTCTGCAAAACAATCACGGAAATCATCAAGTAGTACCCGCAGTTCGATTGCTTCGGCTGCAGTTAAATTTCTTTCCATGTCAGGTATTTCGGGACATTTACTTTCAACGTGGCACTCGCCATTTTCTATAATTATTCGATGTGAAACTCCGTTCAAGGCATCAAATCCCAAAAGCAAACTATTTGGTATTAGGTGATCGGCTACAACATATAGGTCCATGCGTACGATTGTATCGTATATTTTTAATGTCGCTATCATTTTGCTAGTACATTCTAAGCATCCACCTGCAAATCCGTTCAGCTCAATCGGCGGCCACTTTATTAAGTTGTACGCGCATGATTCTCGCACGAGAGATCGATTACTACCCGAATCTATAAACGCGTCCAAAATTTTTCCACCAATCTGAATGTTTTTTCACTATTTGGTTTTGTACGGAATAGTTTGAATGTAACTGACGAATATTCGCGTTATTCACATATTCCGGTTTATCTCGACGTATGCATGTATCCGCACTGTGTCCCGTCTTTCGGCATGTAACACATCGCCGTCGTTGGGGCAAAGAACAGTTCACGAAAATGTGCCCCGGTTTATAACAATTATAACAAACACGCTTTGACGCGTCGTTTGTATCGGCAGCAGTCGTCGCTCCCGACACAGACTTATTAAATATTTTCTTTGTCACAGAGTCCATGTTCATCGGGCTTACACTTTTTATTTCACTATGTGATTTTCGCGTGACCGGTATGTTTATCTTCCTTTGGTTTGTGAAATAAGTTTTAAGGCAACACAAAAACTCCTTAATTCTTTTGAATGTAAAGCACACGATACCGGTTTGCATTTGAACGTGGTTTAAACCTTCACGCGTATATCTGATAATGGCTGCGTCACTAACCTCCGCACGTTCACCTTCCGCACACATCCGATAATAATAATCCGAATATGGCTCATTTGAGCGTCTAACGTCTGCCAACATACGAAGATGTATTTCGGCTTCATTTTCGGTAGACTCGAATTCCTCTTCTGAACAGCATCGATGCTTTTGAAAATACCGCTTCTTGCATCTAGCCACAAGTTCGTTGCCTCATGTCGGCAAATTTCGCTAACGTAGCTCATATTTGGGTTCGCTGATTGTGAGCGAATCAATACGAACTATGGTGTCCGGCATTTTCAACCAAGAAATATGGCGGCCACACACGAATAAAAATTTGACACGGCAATTGCGGTAATATTCACGATTCAAAATGTCCGCTAATCAATCGAAAATACGCAGCGAGCAGTTATGGGACGGCTAACTGTTATTAAAAGCACACAATATACAATAAAGCGAAAATTCCGTAGTATCCCACTTCTGAAAACTGTCAGGAATAAAAGGACTGTGGATGTTAGGGAATTGCTTTAATTAAAAGATAGCACCGCTTTTTTTCAGTAATGAATATTAACTATCCTTCACAAATTCACGTTAAAAATATCTTTTACCATCATATCATGGGATACGTTGTTCCTACCACCCGCTTGCTTGGTTCGACTCGACTCGACTAACTGAGTACCTTGCTACGGTGTTACCAAGTTGGAGTTGACATAATTAAGCTGACTACCACGAATGCAAGTAGAGTACTTGCGAACACGTTGGCTACTCATTTTCTTCGTTGTTAGGCTGTACAAATATTTACCCTCGTAGAAGCAAAGGCATAGTCGTAATGGAGGAACGACAATACACTCTCTGTGATTAGCAACAGTCCTGGGAGGGTGACACGAAACGATAATGAAGTGCGCATTTGGTCCTTCAATTAAGGCAGTGGCTATATCAAAGGTATGGTGAGATTGACTTCTACTTCACCCACCTCTTGCGCGGGCATGGATGTTTTCGGCCTTACCTGCGCAAGATTGGTAAGTCACGACTGCCCGACTGCGTCTCATGCTAAACAGTGGTAGATGATGTCTGTCCTAAATTTTTCAACTGCAGAAGATGGGACAGGCTGCGTGGTGACCTTTTCAATGAAGTTGGAGCGCTCTTCCCGGAGACTATAATCATAAAGATACTTACTTCCGTCGACAAATGGAACCGTATAGCACATTATGTACGGGCCGTCCTAGAAGATAAAGAAGGCATACTTGAGCATCAGAAGGCATCAACAGGGGATTTCTTTTCTAGTAATTCCTTCCCCTCCTTTACTTCCCCCAGTTCTGGATCCCGAAGACGCCGCTTGGAGAAGGAAAATGAGACCTAGCCCGAAGTTATGTGCTGAACGATTCCAGACTAGATTCTCAGCTGGCAGGATAGGTGTTTAGTGGGTAGTCCATAGTGCTTGGTGTACTTGCCAGTCCACAATTAGGGTGTAAATAGCCAACCCGATGCGTTCAGGAAGGGTAATAACTCTCCAATCTTCTTCTTGCCCCCCAGATCTTCAAAAGAGGTACCTCCTAGTTTTGACCATTTCTTCCTTGATCCAGCGCATGCTAAGGTTACCAATCTAGAGTTCCCTTAAAAAAACATATAAGGAGATTGCTTCGTTTACAACTCCTAGCGATATATTGACCGCTTCACCAAAAGACGTCAACGGCTGAGCCCAATCCAGCCAGTTCATTCCCCTCATGTTTCTGGGTCTGGGAGCCCAGAGAAGAGTTACCGACTGCCTGCTGACTCCCCCCGACGTCCTGCTTGCTTAGAGCAAAGAGCTTTAATACCAGCCTGGCTATCTGAGAAAATACGCTTTTCCTTCTTGTGAATGATTGATTTTTCAGTAAACTACATGTTTCTCGAATGGCTAATACCCCTGTCTGGAAGACATTGGCGTAGTTAAGAAGACAAATGGCTTGAGACATTCCAAAAGACTGCCCCAATATCTCATTACAATTTCGAATTTAAATGAAAAACGCAAGGCAAAGTGCTACATAAAGCTCAGCTTCTTCTTCTTCGTAGCACTACAGGCCCTCTCGGGCCTTCGCTTCCTGCAAATAGTGCCTCCAACTGTCTTGGTTCATTGACCGCGTCCTCCAATTTCGAAATCCGAGCAGCGATGAACTGTCTTCGTTGACCGAGTCAGACCAGTGTTTCCTCGGTTTCCCTTCTGGTCTCCAGCCTTCAGTTCTCCCAACGAATACCTTCCTGGGTATCCGTTGCTCGTCCATACGACTCATGTGTCCAGCCCATTGTAGCTTCCGCAGTCGGACAATCGTTGAGACCTCAGGCTCATCAAAAATTTCATACAGCTCATAGTTGTATCGAATTCGCCATTGGTACCCGTCTAGCTTCGCTCCGATTATTCGCCTCAGGACTCGTCGCTCAAAGGCATTCAATATATTTGCGGATGCTTGGATTAAGGTCCATGTTTCACAACCATAGCATAACACAGGTCTTATCACACATTTGTACACTTGAGGCTTCGATTTTCTGTGTATGCAGCTGGTCTTCAAGATCGTCAATACTGAATAAAATGTTTTATTTGCGAGTTGTATTCTTCGGCGTATTTCGCCACTTTCATTACCGGTTCTCGTCGTTTTGGCGCCTAGATACACAAATTCGCTCACATTTTCGATACTGTTCTCGCCAAGTGTGATACTTTACGTGCTTGAGGTATTTTTCCTCGACTGGGTCATGAGCTTTGTTTTATTTTGTTAATTTGTAGCCCTTCTAGTTTTGCTTCGCTGTCGAGTTTCAGAAAGAGTTCTTTTTCAGTTGTTAATGACCGTGACAAAATGTTGATGTCGTCCGCATAGGCTACTACTTGGCTCGACTCGAATAGTAATGTACCTCGTGTATCGACAGGTAGCTTCCTTATGACGTACTCCAGAGCCAAATTGAATAGCAATGGGGCCAGCCCATCTCCCTGCTTTAGTCCGATATTTGTGTCAAAGGCATCGGTATTGATGCGGACTTGGGAGTTTGTCGACGTCATTGTCATTTTGGTGAGACCGTCTAATTTGGTTGGGATGCCAAAGCAGAGCATTATTTGGTACAGTACTTCACGATCAATACTGTCGAATGTTTGCTTAAAGTCAATGAAAATTTGGTGTACGTGTATGTTGAACTCCCAGCATTTTTCAAGTACCTGCTTGACTATGAACAATTGGTCTATTGTCGATCTACCTGGCCTAAAACCACCTTGATACTCCCCAATAATACTGTTGGCATATGATCCGATTTTATTTTTTAAGATTTTAGAAAATATTTTGTATGCTGTACAAAGTAGTGATATGCCTCTATAATTTTCGCACTGTAGTTTGTCACCTTTTTTGTGGATAGGGAATATAATTGATTGGCTCCACTCTTTCGGCATATGTTCTTGTTGCCAAATGTACTGGTTGACTTTGTGAATAGCTTTATGAACACTACTGCCAACATATTTGATGAGCCCCACTGGAATCCCATCGATGCCCCGCGCTTAATTATTCTTTTGGGCTTTGATGATGGAACAAACTTCATCCAGAGTTGGTGGCGCCAATGGAGGCTCTCCGCAAACATCTATAGACTCCGATGTCGTGGCACTGTGCGGAGGATTAAGGAGGTTCTTGAAATATGATGCCCATCTTTCCTTAATCTTGGTTTCATCAGCGATGATATTGCCGATATCATCACGACAGAGCGTGGTTATGGGCTGATAACCACGTTTCAGGCTTTTCACTATTTAGTATGCTTGACTTGTGTTGTTGCCCGCTCAACTTACATCTATACTTCTCAATTGGTCGTCATAGTATTTTCTTTTCTTAATTCTAGTTATCTTATTCGCTACTCTTCTGAGATTTTCATAGTGTTCTCTCTTCGTCCTGGTTTTCCTACCTACGTTATCTTTGTACGCATTCTAGCACTCATTATCAAACCATTCATTTCTCTTGTGCCGGGCTTGATGTCCAATCGTCTGTTCTGCCACGGTCTTAATAACCCGTTTCACTTCCATCTACAGCTCGTGGCTAATCGTTAACGATACATCTGATAAGATGGAAGCCAGCTGGTTGTCGAGGGTCTCCGTTAAATTTTTGGCCACAGACGGAGATTTAAAGCAACCTCCTTCCAATTTTGATCTCTATTTCCTCGTAGCAACCGAAATCAACCAGACCCCAATATGTGATGCAGGTGGCGTTTATCATTCGGTGATAATTTGGTCTTCTTAGCATCAAAATGGCGATCTCGATATCTAGTTGCATGACTGCCACTGCATTATTCAAGCATCGTCAGAACATTTCCTTGAAAATAGGACAAGTAATCCGGCAAGACTGTAAAATCTAAAAATTTTTCTCATGACCCAGGCCTGTTGATGAAAAGTGAGTAGATAATTAAACACCGAAGAACTAATTCAAAAATTGCGTTGTGAAGAATATTTCGAAAATCCCAATCTTTACTCCTCACCGCAGTAATTCAAACGTTATCTCCTAATTTCTGTCTTTAGTAACAACTTATTCAGCTCTCAGCTCCTCAAAAGTCACTTTTATGCTGTGTAGAGTATAGAAACTATAATTTCAATTATTTATCCCTGATCAAAAAATGTTTGAGTCGATTCAGTAAAAAAATGTACCATTTGTTATTTTTTTCATTTCTGATATTTCACTTTCCACATTTTATGACTTTTATGATTGTTTATTTAAGTGCTGATATAACACCTCCTATAATTTTATTATTTGAATTTTTAAATGTACTGAGTACATATTTGTGTAATGTTTAGCATTTGATTTGAATAATAACCTATACCAAAAATAGTATTAAAAGAGAAATTAATATTTTCCTAAGAAATAAATATTTTCAAATTATCTGCCTTATCTTTAACGTATACATACATACATATCCTTTTAAAATGATTTCGATAATTATTTGAAAATTTAAATAAAAAAATAACCAAAATACTTATTTTATTGTATTAACATCTCTATGTAGTAAAATTTGTTTGAATTATGTAAATAGATAAAATAAAGAAGATTATACATGAATTCTATGAGTCGATGATAAACAAAATATAAATTTTTCAATGATTTCCAAAACCGAGAAAAAGTTTGAAATGGGCGGCTCATATTTTATAACCAATTAATTACACTGTATAAATTTCGACAACTGCTAGCAATATTTTCTAATTTATAGTCTTTGTATGTCATTGCTTGTCATTTGTTCTATTCGTAATTGTTAAAATTTAATTTAATAAATTACAAAATAATTTCAATGTTCTTTCAGTTTATTTAGGTAATAAGAAAGGAGAAATAATGGATCCAGAAATAATATCGCTTTCCAAATTTTATCAAAGCAAACCATGGAATGATTATTTTGGATTTAAGCTTTGTTTGTGTAATGATTTTTAACTTTCATTCGTTCGAGAGAAATTTTCCGAAGGAAATCTAAACCGACCTCTCATCGGTTCTAGCCGTGAAGTCTTAGAACGTGACAACGAACTGTACCCATCACGGCGACAAGTCCGAACACTCTTAGTTTACTCTGAGGTGGCTGCTGGCTAGCTAACTAGTTGGGAGAAGAGTTTCGGTCGCAGGTCTTACGCGTGCAGACTAAGTCCGAATTACAGAACTCAGCCACCGGTTTAATTTCCCGATTTAAAACGTATCCAACAACTTACAACGACTTTACTTCATATTATGTAACATCGTTCCGAGGAAAAGGACAAAGACAACCGCTGAAAAAATGCGAGCTCCCAAATATTACCGACGTGGTGCCCGTCCCCGGAGCTGACGGCAATCCAAGTATTTATTCGGAAAAATTAAAGAAACGTTGCGACAAAAAGAATTTCGAAGACTCTAAGGAATGCAAGATTGGAAGTGGATGCGTAAAGGTAAGGTATATGGCTCAGAATATTGGCAGTGAGACAAATAACTCATCATACACAGGGCAACACAAATTAAGGTAATAAATAATATACATAATCTTCGTAGCGCAGACACCGAACAGTCTATGTACAACAACCCAATAAATAAATGGCTCTGCGTATGTGAACATAAGGTCTTGGACATTCAAATTGGCCATAGCTAATCAAAAGGGTAAAGATATTGTTTGAAATAGTAAAAGGACAAGAAAATAGAATCGTTTCGAAAACACTCAACAGATTTGAATAAATTTTTTTTTTTTTAATGTTTTTAATAACCAGGCGCTTTTCTGTCCTTCCCATCCAGCGGATTGCCGAGACGACAAACAATAGAATCGTATAGGAACACAAGATGTTAACAAGGGAAATTAATGAACGATTCAAAATAGAATTGAAGAAAAAACTGATTTTATGTTATGCTTATGTCTTAAGGGTTACGTGTCAGAAAATTTCATGCAATTTACACCTATCTTTATCAGAGTACACTGTTTTAATATTCGTTGAATAGTTTAATATACTCAACACTGATCCGAGTGAGTTGCTACCTACTAAGCTGGTTGCTACACTAAATTACTTGATACGTTTTGTGTGAACTCATAATTAATTAACCCAAGAACGTTCGCCCTAATTTCAAATGGTTTGCACATTAGTTGCCAGGTACAGACTTCAATATTTCAGAAATCTTCACCTTTGACTTGATGGCCGTCCGTCCCCGGTTAGATTGGCCGGAACCTGTTTTTTAAAGTATACTTTATTTATTAGTTAAATTATACACTCCTCAACACATTGACCTTTCTCTTTCGCTTCTCACTACCAAATGCCGCATCTTCTCATGAGATGCGGGGTTGTCATATTTCATTCTACAATTGATTATAATAATTTTTTTACCATACTTGAACTTTAATCATCTCTTACTTGTTTTATTATCTATGTTTGGATTTTTGCTAATGGCTTTGAATTCTTGCAATGAAAATTGACAATCATCATTATTTTCAATGTATCCAAATATTACCTCCATCGGCAAACTAACTGAATCATCTTCGGGACGACCCACTTTATGTCCCGTAGTGGGCCTCAGAAAGGTATTATAAGTTATTGTGGTACTTAGCTTCAGCAGCAACTAAGTCAAACTCATACTCAATGTGGGCAATAACAACTTTTACTACGTCATCAGAAGGAGTATCTAAATTTATCTGTAGATACATTATATATTTTACGACGAACTTCTGCGCTTTCTTCTGTAATGATTTTCACTTTTCAGTTCGAACGCGGAACCGACCCCTCATCGGTTCTAGACGTTAAGTCTGAGTAGTGCCAACGGATGGTACCAACAGGTCAACCAATCCGTGCACCGTAACCCATTCACGCGGTGACTGCTTGTCGGCCAGCTAGTTCGGAGAGGATTTCGGTCGCGGGTCTCCGAATGGGTTACGCTCAATTACAATATTTCAGCCACCTGAACATGCCCGTTTTCCAAACGCGTCAACAACTACTCATCCAGAACGGGAAACCTACGTTACGTTAATTCTGGATGTGATCTCTCCACAGATCTTAAATCAAAAACGCTACAAAATCCCATAGGCGCGTTACCGAATCACCGACGCGGTACCGAAAAATATGCTACTCGAAATCAAACCGACGAAAACTACTCTAATGAAATGACGAAACAATCAAAGGTACCGCGTACCGCGCGCGACGCGAAACCGACCTCAGCGGATTTGTCGAAACCCTACCCTCGCGACGGCATACCTACCCTACACTCTCTCTTCCCACTGAAAAAGAACGAGCCACTGAAAAGGAAAGTCGTGGTTAACTTTTAACAATTCATGGCTTTATTCATTTTTTATTAAATTAATATGATTTAAAGTTACACCTTGTGAGTATTTCCTTGTGTATATTAACATTAAAAGATTTGAGAGCAAATATAATAACTCAAATTATAGTGTAAAATAATGTAATATTGTAAAATTCTTTTAATCTAATAAGCAATCATTACAAATACCTTTTAAATACATTAAATCTGTCTTCATGCTGTTATTCCAAAATCTATCTGTTTAATTACAACCTCAATCTGTGATTGTTCTGAAGTAGCATAAATTTTATTTGATTTTTGATGGGGTGTTGTGTAAGGTTTCCTTCTTATTTTTCTAATTACTTAGGTCTAGTTTAAATATCAAAGTTTTCTTCAAGAATAAATTATAAAAAAATTCCATTCTATGTTTTTTTTTCTTGAATTGTAGACTTGTAGAGAAGGAATAGTGTTTCTTATAAAATTTATGCAAATATCAATGAATTGTAATTTTTTTGTGTTTGTAACAATTCTATTCAAGTTATAATATTTTCTCTCAGTTCATCCTTTCCGCGCCTATATTTTAATAATTGAACAAGCTTACTTTAAACTACTTAAAATATAATCGTTAGAATTATTCAAAGGTATCATTTGATTGGATAATCACCATCAAAATAATAAATATGATAAAGAATTCCTAGTGCTAATGTTTACAGCGTATTACTACAAAATGTTTGTGTTCAAATGGTTTAGCATCCTCCTACTTGTACAATAACTTGGGTTTTCATATTCAACCTTCAGTTGATAACAGTAAATTTTTTTAAAACGAGTAAAAATTAGTTAGTTGCACACGTTAATCAACAAGTTGCGACATTTGTAAGAAAATTTATGGTAAAATCTCTTGTTAAAGCTTAAACTTACAGAACTATGCTCAACGACACGTTTTTGGGGTGTGTAAACAATGACGATTGCAGTCCATTATTTGATTTATTTTATATCCGCAGGCCTAAATGACGATTGCATTTAAATGGATCGAATTTGATTCGGTTTAACATCCCAATGTAGAATATCAATTAAAAAAAAACTTAGTTAGTCATTTCAAATACGCATATTAAGAGTAATTATTGGGTTTTTCGGCAGAATATGCATTTAATCAGTTTGATTTATTTTTATCTACTTTTCATGTTCACACAGAAGAACAGTTCCTATTAGTTACAATTTTAATTTGCAGTTCTATTATAAATAACTCTCACCAATAGATTCTATTTTCGCATTATTGAGCTATTTTAAAATAAACGCTATTGCAAATCAGTAAATTGAAAACCGGCTAACACCATCCTAAACATATTTAAAATATCTTAAAGTTTCCTTTTAACAATTATAATATAATGCATGATAGGATGAAATAGGAAACGAAAATGTCATGCATTCAACTAACAAAACAAAAATTTCTACTTCACCAAAGAAAGGAACAAACAGACATACATTTCACACTAATATATTCAAGTGCTTCTTCATAACTTACTTAAATTACCAACTAGTAAAAAAAATAATTAAAAAAATATAATATGCTATCGCTCAGGAATAACAAATTAGCAAATTTTCATGTATAGAGCAGAAAGAATTCTGTAAATTACAAAAGTAGAAGCCTCACTCCTCTTCTAATTACATTTTCACGGTCCTATTAACTAACTCATTAACTTTTCCCACTATCGCTTTTCGTTCTGTGTATTTCGATAAAAAAAAATACTAACCGAATGGGCAATCGTGACTGTGATTAAGTGTATTGTTAAAGGTATTCTAAGTGTCGATTTAAGAGATTGATTTATATGCCTTTGCTAAATTGCTTAAATGGTGGTCCTATAACTGCTTCTTTACTTATAATGCAATAACGGCCAGATCTGACGTTAGCAAGATCGCCTCGAATTATAGCGCCGCTTTGAACTATAACCTTCCCATTCAAGACAATGTTCTGAGATCCACAGAGGACAGTTTGCCGACTTACTTTATTACCCGAAGCCGTTTCAACATATTCATCGCGACTGTAATACAAATCAGGAACTTCCATGATATGCGGCGCCGAACGATTAGACCGCCGGAAACTTGCTTTGGAAATGAAATCTTTGAGGAATGGTTTTAATCTCAAAGAATCAAATATATACTTTCGCTTTCAGTCGGTAAAATACGCCGGGCGGAATATAAACACTGCCCAATGAATATTGATATTTGACCCGGTCTGCAGAACTGACACAAATACTAATCAAACAAATAGGCAATCATGGATGTCAAAGAGATATTTCTTGCTAGGCCATCGAATATACTAGTGCTATACAACCCAGCAACCCCATATGTCTCATTTCTTATGGTTAACTCCGATACTTGGCTGGGCAAATAGGATCCTCCACAGCCTTGAACTGACAACAGCTCTGCTGTTTGTAAGAAAGATTGAAGCGCTTCTTGTTGAACATTGACTTCGCCTTGGGCGTAGAATCTTTTCGAATTATAATTGGTGAAGCTTCTCTAGCCTTAGCCAAAGGTGATCGTTGCGCACGAGTCACTTTGGTCTGCGTGATAATGTTACTCTTCTTCGGTTTGTATTCTTTGTCGTTATCAACCTCTTCTTCAGAATCATTTGATTCGGTCACGTTTGGCTGCTACGACGACGAGGGGCGATGAACTCTTACTAGTTTTACCCAATCTAGGACCGCGCCAAGTTGCTACCGACACCACACCATGGCACGTTCTGGGCGACGTAGAAGAAAAACGTTTTGTCGAATTATCCGCTAGCTACGCGCACAGTTTTGCAATCATAATAACCGTACTTCTTCGACATGTGGCTGTCAAATCCAACCGCTGTCACATCGGACAAAGCAGATGTGTGTGGAATGGCACGCCACATGGCGGCAATGTGCCTCTCCATTTGTCGCCAGTGGCATAGTTTTTCTATGGCCACGGTGGAGGGGCATTTCCAGATGGATATGTCTCGAAATGTGTCGGGGTTTGGATTAATTTTATATTTCGAATATTTATATCCACAGATCTAAATATTTGGACAGAAAAGAAATATTTTCTGCGCAACGATATCCGCACGACAGATGAAGTCCGCTGGCACTTCGAGGATATACCCATCTGGCCGGTTGCAAGGGTTCGGGATCGGAATCACTTCGATTCCCGGGCGTAGGCGTCACATTACACATTCCCCCCCCCCCCCCCAAAATCGAAGTAATTACGATCCCGCCTTCTATGTAAAAGGTCTTGGTTAGGGCCGTGGCGGGTCGAAGGTCGGTTCTGAGGAATAGGCTACAACCATGTTCGTGAAGACTTGACAGTGAGTCAGGTGTTAGTAGGAGGTCTTCGTCTAGGCAGAGATTTAGGTAAGCCAAGGTTTTTCGTGTGAAATAGTTGTACTTCATCGTCTAAGGTCTTTTGCGTGGTAAATTCCCAGGGTTTTACCAGTCATGTCCGCGATGAGGTATCGGGTGGGGCTTATTACTTGTAGGACTCGACACTTCACGAATTTCTTGTCTAGTTTGGCATTGTAATGTCGGGTGGCATCGCTCTGTCGGAAGTTTCGACGATATATCTCGTCGCCTACCTTAAAGCCAGAAGGATGAGATCGCAAGTTGTACCGCTCCTCTCCCATCCGTCGACTTTCTTCAATCTTCTCCCGCAGTTGCTCTCGCAGAAGTTGGAGCTTTTCGTGCGGTTCCAGAACCACGATTGGGTTCTCTAGCGATTTCAGTTGCCGCAATAGCCGGTAAGCGCTCCCATGACATATCATGTACTGGCCGAACAATGCGAAATACGGCGAAATGCCGGTAGTGGCGTGGTACGACGAGCGCAGCGCACTAGTGATGGCGGACAATTTGCGATCCCAGTCCTTCTGATTCGGGTGGACATAGGCGCGAATGGCCGCTATGAGCGTACGATTCAGTCGTTCGGATGCGTTGGCTTGTGGTGAATAGACGGCAGTTCGTTGGTGGATGATGCCGTATTTGGACATTAGGTCTCGGAACTTGCTGGAGGTGAACTGGACCCCATTGCCGGAAACAAGTTTCTCCGGAACTCCAAACATGTGAAAGACTCGGTTCTCCAAGAAGCTGATTATAGGTCCAGTGTGCATGTTACGTAGTGGTTCTATGATAGGGAATTTAGAGAGCTGGTCCAGGACCACGACAGCTCCCGTGTGACCAGAAGCAGATCGAGGGTAAGGACCGATAAGATCAATGTACAAGCGCTGGAACACGCGTTCGGGGACCTCAACCTTACCCATGGGTGGCCGAAGAATGGTGTTGGGCGCTTTAGTGCACTTGCATAGCTCACAGGAGGCTACGTACGCTTTTATCTGTTGTGCCATCTTAGGCCAAAAGAAACAGGTTTTCAACCGCCTAAGTGTACGACCGTATCCGCCGTGCGCACTTGATGGGTGGTCATGAGCCCGTCTGATAAGATCAGTGGTTAATTCTTCGGGCACCCACAACTTCCACTGTTCTTCTTCTTGTATGGAGTCTCCGGATGCCTGCCCCATCCGCTTGTAAATAAATCCATCCGTCAACCGCAGTTCAGGAAGCTGGGACAGCTGATTCTGGATAGTGTGAATCAGTTGGGTGTAGCTGGCTGACTTGAAGGCAGGATGGTCCAGATCGATCAATTGGGGGCTGTCGTCCTCTTGGACCAACTCGGCTCTTTCAGGGGCGAACATTCTGGATAGGGTGTCGGGGACTACATGCTGACTTCCTTTTCGGTGGCGAATTGTGAAGTCAAATGCCTGTAGTTTCAGTGCCCACCTGGCCAATCTGCCGTTGAGATCAGTCTGGCTCATTAGCCATTTCAGAGAAGCGTGATCCGTAACGATTTCAAAGGTGTGTCCCTCCACATAGGCTCGGAAGCGTTTCACTGCCAACACCGCAGCTAGACATTCCTGCTCGGAAACCGTGTAATTTCGCTGGGCTGGGTTCAACTTGTGAGACATGAAGGCTATAGGTCTCTCCTCGCCGTCTTGTGCAACCTGGACTAAGACTGCTCCCACCCCATGTTGACTCGCGTCACAATGGATTGAGAACGGTTTGTCAAAGTCCGGGCTGTGCAGTACGGGGGCTGTAGTCAGACTCTTCTTTAGCTCTTCAAAGGCCCGCAAGCTGGGCTCTTCCCAGACGAACTTACGTCCTTTACGCAGCATGTCGGTCAAAGGAGTGGTTATGGTGGCATAGTCACGTACAAAACGCTGGTACCATCCGCATAAGCCTAAGAATCGGCGTAATTGTTTGGTGGTCTTGGGTAATGGAAAAACGTCAATCGCTTGAGTCTTTTCCGGATCGGTCTTGATGTGGCCATGCCCAATGATGTGACCTAAATACTTCACCTCCGTCATCACGAACTGACTCTTCCTTATGTTGATGGTTAATCTTGCCCTCCGGATGTGTAGAGCCACCTCCTGAAGCAGGTCGATGTGTTCGTCAAAGGTCTCGGTTATAAGCAACAGATCGTCCAAGTAAACGAAAACTTGGTGCCGCAAATGAGGTGGTATCACCTTATCCATAAGGCGCGTCATTGTTTGGGGGGCATTGCACAATCCGAATGGCATGGTCACAAATTGGTATAGGGGCCGACCAGGGACTGTGAAGGCTGTTTTCTCCTTTGAACCGGGGTCTAAAGGAATTTGCCAGAAGGCGTCCTTGAGGTCTAAGCTCGTGATGAAATGGGCTTTAGGCAACCGACTCAAAATGCCTTCAATCAACGGTAGAGGGTATGCGTCCTTGACTGTGACGGCGTTCAAGCGTCTGGCATCTAAGCATAACCGAACCTTGTTCGGCTTGACAACTAAGGTGACTGGGGAAGCCCACGCGCTCTGTGATTCTTCGATTACGCCTAATGCTAGCATTCGATCCACCTCGGCATATAACGATTTTTCCTTCGCCGGAGATATGGCAAAATGTCTCTGTTTTATGGGTTTAGCATCCCCCACATCTATAGTGTGGAACACCAGGGCAGTCCGCCCGAGACCTTCCTTCTCATGCGATGGAAAAGCCGATATAGCCGAGTCAAGTCGCAGTTGCTGATTTACATCCAGTGTATGTCGTAATAAGTGAGCGGGTTGAGATTGGTCAGGAACGGTGGCGACGGACTCCAGGGTCGAACCGGAAAATAGTGCCGGGGCCAAGTTAAATTTTCGAACGAAATCCACTCCTAGGTAAAGATTCTGGGTTAACTGAGGTATGATGAAAAATTCCATGGGTTTAGTTACTCCTTCAAAGGTGACATCCGTCATAATTTTTCCCACTACAGAGTGACGAGTTCCGTCCGCCGTGCTTAACCAGGAGGTGAAATGACGGATTTGGTCCGCGTGCCTTGCCAGTACCTCCCCTGCAAACTCGGCAGATATGCAATTCACACTGGCTCCCGTATCGACTAAGCCTGACACTCGTTTTTGCAGGAGGTGTACTGACGCATATGGCCGAACATCATCCCTCAATAATTCGTCTAAGTATATGTCCTTCAACACTTTCCTCGACTGCCTGACTTTTCTCCAGAAGCTCCGCATCCGACGCGTGGCTCGCTTGCTTCGCGTTGGGACATTTGTAGCCAACTCCTCATGGAAGATGCGCTGTCGAGTAACCAAGTAATTCCGCAGCCTGACATGAAAAGGTTTTACATGCCAAGGAACTTTCGCCTCGCTATCATTTCCCTGCGCGTTGGCCTCGGCGAAGGATGGCGTCGGTTGTGGAACTTCGGGAGAACTGTGTTTGGCGGTGCGAGTCAGCAGAATGGGAGTCATGTCGGGAGCTGGGTCATAGCTAGTGATGGGGTCTGGATTGGTTCGTACGGGGTTTAGGAGTGCCGACGGGTGGTCACGGCACTCGATGGCAAGTTTTTTCGTCCTTTGCAATTAGCACAGTCAGGTGCGTATGTGTCGGCCTTCCCGCATCGGTAGCAGAAAAGCGTTGGCTCCGCTGGACATGCATAGAACCGATGTCCCGGTTGTCGGCAGTTCCAACAGACCGTCGGGCTTGTAATTGCTTCAAGGGAGGGCCGATCAATCAAGGCTGGGTCCTCAAACTCCGGTGGTGCTCCGCTCCTCGGTACTGGTACTGGATCAGCAAGCAGGTGGTCAGCTGTCATCAACTCCGCGGTGTGATGATTTCGGGGAGTTGGTCCCGTTATGCGAGGTTGTGGGCGGAAGGTACCTCGCCGCTCATCCAAGTGTTCTTGTCTACGGGCATGGAGGCGCAGTCCCTGTATGGTGTTGATTGGAAAATGTAGAAGGCTGTTCTGGAGATCCCAGCGCATATTCTCTCTGATAATTTCTACCAGTTCGTCCTCGGGCATGGTATTTCGCAAGCGAGTGCTCAATCTCACTATACTTGTGTAGTACTGGTCGAACGGTTCGTGAGCGCCTTGTTTCCGTTTCTTAATTTGCTCCCTTAGCTCTCTCTCAGTGAAGCCATCCTCAAATCGATTGCGGAAGGCTGCACTGAAAGAGTGCCAAGTGGGACGTGGCGTTGATTCTTTAAAGCTCCAGTACCAGTCGGCAGCGTCGCCGCTGAACAAAAGATGTGCATGCCGGAGGAAGGCCGAGGAATCACCTCCCAGGGTGCTGGATACCAACGCCTGAATCCGGAAAAGGAACCGGTCCGCCGATATCAAATCGTTGAACCCTGTAAAGTTCAGGCGCCAACTCTCCATGATACGAGGCGTCGGGTCTCGAAAAAGTGTCAATGCGTTCCCGGGGGGAATCACATCCTCGATTGACCTGTTGTACTGAACGGCCTCGGGGGCTGGAGGTACCAACGGAGGTCCGGTACTGTGTCGTGGTCTATATTCGGGAGCTCTGGGATCCATTCCCGAGTTCCTTGGAGGTGGGACCCATTGCTCGGATTGTCGGGAGGGGGGCATCGCCACACTGGGATTGGGCTCCCAGCCAAGCGGAGTTCTCACGCGACTGGGTGGTTGGCTCATAGGGAGATTCTGGAGCTTTCTCTCCAGGTTGCCAATCCTCTCCGACATATCCCTCATCAACGCCACGAGGGTGTCAATGGAGTGGGCGGAAGGCATGGGTGTCACCTCGGACACGACACTTGCGGCCGGAACTTCACCGCCTACGGCTCCTTGCAGGTCTAAAAGTGGTTGGGACTGTTCGGCCTCTGGAACTCCTTTCGCCACTGCTCCACGCATTGGTAGGGGCGTTCCGAGGGGGACGTCTAGGGCAGACCGCTCGATGGGTCGCCGACATAAGGGACACAGCTCGGACGTGAGGAGGAGCTGTTGTACACAGGCACGATGGAATAGATGTCCACAATCCAATCGCACGCTGTGTACGCCCTCCACTACGTCTTCGAAGCAGATCCCGCAGTTAGCTGGTTGGAACGTTTTGGATCTGGTCCAACGCTTGTCTGGGGTCCGCTTCGTTGCCATTTTCGTTTGGTCTGGGTGGTAGAAATAAGTTTTTTACAAAAAAAAATGTAACGCTAATATATAAAAAAAACTTAAGAATAAAGTAGTGGCCGATAGTGGCGAGCTATATATAGAGGGTAGAAAAAAATTATTTGATATACACTTTCCTTTTCAGTGGTCGACTCCTCCAACGGGAAAAGAGAGTGCGTGGTAATCTGCCGGAGAAAGGGTGCTTTCGGTCGATTTACAAAATTTATCCCCTAAACCCTCATACATTACAAAAAAAACCGTCTCTAAACTACGTTAAAGTGACTCGACGAGACAAGTGGTAGAGCTACCGTAACGATTTTAGTACGCGGTCAAAATTCCCGACGCGTGGAAGCATTCCGGGCTTCGCAACTCCAGCATACGCCACCGAACGTTGAACCGATACCACTCGTCTAACACGCATAAGAAATAGTTAGAATCCTTCCGCGACATAAAGGCAAGGTAGCCTTCTATTTTCTTGAGAGTCCATGCTGATAGGTAAACCCATCAGGCTGGCTGTTCCATCAAGAAAATAGAAGGTCCTTACAGGGTTTAGCCTAGGACAACACATCGGAAGGATTCTGTCGCGGAAAAAAAAAATCAAATAAAGGAGAGTGGAAGCTACAACTCACGTGAAGCGACTTCTAGTGTGTATCACACAACTCCACTGCTCCTGATAGTGGGACTCGAGTACCAAAGTACCTTACATCCTCCGTAAAGGACCAACTCGTCAGAAGACGCGAAGTTCTTTCCCCCTTAGGATGTTTTAGGCCCCACGTTGGGCGCCATTTGTAATGATTTTAACTTTTCAGTTCGAACGCGGAACCGACCCCTCATCGGTTCTAGACGTTAAGTCTGAGTAGTGCCAACGGATGGTACCAACAGGTCAACCAATCCGTGCACCGTAACCCATTCACGCGGTGACTGCTTGTCGGCCAGCTAGTTCGGAGAGGATTTCGGTCGCGGGTCTCCGAATGGGTTACGCTCAATTACAATATTTCAGCCACCTGAACATGCCCGTTTTCCAAACGCGTCAACAACTACTCATCCAGAACGGGAAACCTACGTTACGTTAATTCTGGATGTGATCTCTCCACAGATCTTAAATCAAAAACGCTACAAAATCCCATAGGCGCGTTACCGAATCACCGACGCGGTACCGAAAAATATGCTACTCGAAATCAAACCGACGAAAACTACTCTAATGAAATGACGAAACAATCAAAGGTACCGCGTACCGCGCGCGACGCGAAACCGACCTCAGCGGATTTGTCGAAACCCTACCCTCGCGACGGCATACCTACCCTACACTCTCTCTTCCCACTGAAAAAGAACGAGCCACTGAAAAGGAAAGTCGTGGTTAACTTTTAACAATTCATGGCTTTATTCATTTTTTATTAAATTAATATGATTTAAAGTTACACCTTGTGAGTATTTCCTTGTGTATATTAACATTAAAAGATTTGAGAGCAAATATAATAACTCAAATTATAGTGTAAAATAATGTAATATTGTAAAATTCTTTTAATCTAATAAGCAATCATTACAAATACCTTTTAAATACATTAAATCTGTCTTCATGCTGTTATTCCAAAATCTATCTGTTTAATTACAACCTCAATCTGTGATTGTTCTGAAGTAGCATAAATTTTATTTGATTTTTGATGGGGTGTTGTGTAAGGTTTCCTTCTTATTTTTCTAATTACTTAGGTCTAGTTTAAATATCAAAGTTTTCTTCAAGAATAAATTATAAAAAAATTCCATTCTATGTTTTTTTTTCTTGAATTGTAGACTTGTAGAGAAGGAATAGTGTTTCTTATAAAATTTATGCAAATATCAATGAATTGTAATTTTTTTGTGTTTGTAACAATTCTATTCAAGTTATAATATTTTCTCTCAGTTCATCCTTTCCGCGCCTATATTTTAATAATTGAACAAGCTTACTTTAAACTACTTAAAATATAATCGTTAGAATTATTCAAAGGTATCATTTGATTGGATAATCACCATCAAAATAATAAATATGATAAAGAATTCCTAGTGCTAATGTTTACAGCGTATTACTACAAAATGTTTGTGTTCAAATGGTTTAGCATCCTCCTACTTGTACAATAACTTGGGTTTTCATATTCAACCTTCAGTTGATAACAGTAAATTTTTTTAAAACGAGTAAAAATTAGTTAGTTGCACACGTTAATCAACAAGTTGCGACATTTGTAAGAAAATTTATGGTAAAATCTCTTGTTAAAGCTTAAACTTACAGAACTATGCTCAACGACACGTTTTTGGGGTGTGTAAACAATGACGATTGCAGTCCATTATTTGATTTATTTTATATCCGCAGGCCTAAATGACGATTGCATTTAAATGGATCGAATTTGATTCGGTTTAACATCCCAATGTAGAATATCAATTAAAAAAAAACTTAGTTAGTCATTTCAAATACGCATATTAAGAGTAATTATTGGGTTTTTCGGCAGAATATGCATTTAATCAGTTTGATTTATTTTTATCTACTTTTCATGTTCACACAGAAGAACAGTTCCTATTAGTTACAATTTTAATTTGCAGTTCTATTATAAATAACTCTCACCAATAGATTCTATTTTCGCATTATTGAGCTATTTTAAAATAAACGCTATTGCAAATCAGTAAATTGAAAACCGGCTAACACCATCCTAAACATATTTAAAATATCTTAAAGTTTCCTTTTAACAATTATAATATAATGCATGATAGGATGAAATAGGAAACGAAAATGTCATGCATTCAACTAACAAAACAAAAATTTCTACTTCACCAAAGAAAGGAACAAACAGACATACATTTCACACTAATATATTCAAGTGCTTCTTCATAACTTACTTAAATTACCAACTAGTAAAAAAAATAATTAAAAAAATATAATATGCTATCGCTCAGGAATAACAAATTAGCAAATTTTCATGTATAGAGCAGAAAGAATTCTGTAAATTACAAAAGTAGAAGCCTCACTCCTCTTCTAATTACATTTTCACGGTCCTATTAACTAACTCATTAACTTTTCCCACTATCGCTTTTCGTTCTGTGTATTTCGATAAAAAAAAATACTAACCGAATGGGCAATCGTGACTGTGATTAAGTGTATTGTTAAAGGTATTCTAAGTGTCGATTTAAGAGATTGATTTATATGCCTTTGCTAAATTGCTTAAATGGTGGTCCTATAACTGCTTCTTTACTTATAATGCAATAACGGCCAGATCTGACGTTAGCAAGATCGCCTCGAATTATAGCGCCGCTTTGAACTATAACCTTCCCATTCAAGACAATGTTCTGAGATCCACAGAGGACAGTTTGCCGACTTACTTTATTACCCGAAGCCGTTTCAACATATTCATCGCGACTGTAATACAAATCAGGAACTTCCATGATATGCGGCGCCGAACAATTAGACCGCCGGAAACTTGCTTTGGAAATGAAATCTTTGAGGAATGGTTTTAATCTCAAAGAATCAAATATATACTTTCGCTTTCAGTCGGTAAAATACGCCGGGCGGAATATAAACACTGCCCAATGAATATTGATATTTGACCCGGTCTGCAGAACTGACACAAATACTAATCAAACAAATAGGCAATCATGGATGTCAAAGAGATATTTCTTGCTAGGCCATCGAATATACTAGTGCTATACAACCCAGCAACCCCATATGTCTCATTTCTTATGGTTAACTCCGATACTTAGCTGGGCAAATAGGATCCTCCACAGCCTTGAACTGACAACAGCTCTGCTGTTTGTAAGAAAGATTGAAGCGCTTCTTGTTGAACATTGACTTCGCCTTGGGCGTAGAATCTTTTCGAATTATAATTGGTGAAGCTTCTCTAGCCTTAGCCAAAGGTGATCGTTGCGCACGAGTCACTTTGGTCTGCGTGATAATGTTACTCTTCTTCGGTTTGTATTCTTTGTCGTTATCAACCTCTTCTTCAGAATCATTTGATTCGGTCACGTTTGGCTGCTACGACGACGAGGGGCGATGAACTCTTACTAGTTTTACCCAATCTAGGACCGCGCCAAGTTGCTACCGACACCACACCATGGCACGTTCTGGGCGACGTAGAAGAAAAACGTTTTGTCGAATTATCCGCTAGCTACGCGCACAGTTTTGCAATCATAATAACCGTACTTCTTCGACATGTGGCTGTCAAATCCAACCGCTGTCACATCGGACAAAGCAGATGTGTGTGGAATGGCACGCCACATGGCGGCAATGTGCCTCTCCATTTGTCGCCAGTGGCATAGTTTTTCTATGGCCACGGTGGAGGGGCATTTCCAGATGGATATGTCTCGAAATGTGTCGGGGTTTGGATTAATTTTATATTTCGAATATTTATATCCACAGATCTAAATATTTGGACAGAAAAGAAATATTTTCTGCGCAACGATATCCGCACGACAGATGAAGTCCGTTGGCACTTCGAGGACATACCCATCTGGCCGGTTGCAAGGGTTCGGGATCGAAATCACTTCGATTCCCGGGTGTAGGCGTCACATTACACTTCTTTTGAGCTTCATTTGCTTCATCGCCGCAAAATAGTAGATATCTTTTAAAAGAAAAATCTGGCTCACTTATGCCACAGACACACTATTGTGTTGTGTTATGTTGTGTCGCGGTGCCACATGGAAAGTGCACACTAATCTATCGTATCGTGGCGCACTCCAGTTTTGGTGACATATTTTGCTGAGCTGCACTAAAATAAATCATTAATTAATTGTGAGTTTGAATACAGTGTCTGTGCATAAAAAAAGTTTTTATTCCTCATAGGCATTCTTTCAATATTGAATCCTTGTCTTCTTTTTAGTTTTTATTTAACGTTTAGCACTATTAATCTGACTTTACAGCATTTCTCAGTACATTATGTTTCCGTCGGATTCAGATAGTGATTTCTATGAAGATTTTCAATTTCTCTTAGAAATGATGCTTCTTGAGAAAAAGAAAGAAGATACTGGGTTCACCCGATAAACAGACGGAGACGGAGCAAAAGTGAATTTCATTGTCTAGTTAAAGAACTAGAAAGTCTCGTAGAGAAATTCTATGAATACTCTAGAATGAACAAAACACAATTTGAGGAAATTTATTGACTGATCGAAGGAGACATAAAAATAATACTAAGTTTCGCAAATCCATAAGTACTAGAGAAAAACTTGCGTTATGCTCAAGGTAAATTTTATTTATTTAAAAATTATTATTATTGACACATTCAAATCAAATATTATTTCACACTATACTATTTTATGAATATGAATATGATACTATTTTATGAATATGATTATATAGCGAATAGAAGAATTTATCAAACTGCTGAAGTGACTAGAGTCGATATCTTCATATTGAAACTTCTTCGGAATCATATCGCAAGATCTGTGACTGTGAGTGAAAACCCATGGATTTCACAGCCGTTCCACCCTACAGACGGGTACATTGCGACTTGTCTCGCTACTGGCTTCGTACCTCCAGAAGCATTCGTGTATTTGGACATGAATCGATGTTTTTGATTCTGACGGCGTCCCAGTCATATATCACATATATCGACGGGCCACCGACAAGAAGATAAAATATCGTCCGAGTTTGAGTTCACGAGACCAACAGTTCCAATGGAGGTACTCATTTGCTAGATTCGTTGAAGCTGATCGAATTGAGACGACGCAATCCAGGTATTGGTGGCTGAATGACAATGTCTAAATTATTCGTGTTTATTTTCAGTTTTGGTGTTTTTCGTTGTTTAGTTTTTGAGTTTCAGCTCATTATTGCTACATCTAGTGTTGTTGTTTATTTTTGTTAGAAATTAGGTTAAAAATTAGGTATGGATTAGGAATATGTTATGTTTATTCTGTTAGGTTAGAGATAAAGTTAAACGCTTAGGTTAGGAACATTGTTAAAGAATTTATTAGTATAAGATAAAGTTTTTGATTGCATTTATTAGAATTAAGTTAAAACATATTAGGTCTAGGATCAAAGTTCACTGTTATGTTAAGATTATGAATAATTTTAGGATAGTGTGTAGTGAATTAAAATGAGTTTCAACGTCCGTGAAGGACTGCAGCGATGGTCTGCTGCCTCGGCAGAGGAAGATGGAGGTATCTGCCGAGAATGCCCTCGTCCGGAGACGCGTGAATGCGCTGGCAGGCTAGCATTGCGGTGTCGTGGGGCGGGTTCGTTTCCCCGGCACGAGGATTCACTACAAAACAATTTCGTATTCACGAATTGCTTTCAGATAAAAAAGGCGACTAAAGTCGCAAAAACTGTAGATAACCTCACCGAAGGAGATGTACTTGTTACAAGAACAAGTGAAACCTGAGAAAAAAGGCGAACTTGGGGTGACCTCGTCGTTACCCAACGAAGTTCATGGCCCACAAATGAAAGAGGGGCAACCGGGTGGTGGTGGAGCCCCTTCATACCCACCCAACCGGAATAAATCCATTGATAGCTTGTTGAAGTGGCCAGGTATTCCTCTTCTGAGTGGAAAACTCATACAACTTGAATTGTATGTACCTTCTCATCAGAAGGGGAGTACCCCGGTGACCAATTTATGTCATAGAATTATACAATTGGATTGCATAAATCTATGCCATAAAAAGGCACTTGGCTTGGGCCACTCAACCCATGATGTCACCTGAAACAGAAAAAGGAATTATTAAGTACCCGGTGGCTGGCTCATGTTTTGAGGTGGAAGCCTGCCACCGTACCGGGTCCTATACTCGGTTAGAGAAATCGGAAGGGAAAGACCCATGGTTCATTTAATTCATCATTTTATTTATTTACTTTTACTTTGTTTTGTTTCATCTTTCATCATTTCTATTTAATTACTTAAACTGTAAGAGATAAGAGAAAAAAATCACTAAAAAATGCTAGTAAGGTAATAAGAACTATTGAAAAAAAAAAAAACTATTAAAACATTTGTAACATTAGTAGTTATAATTGCTATTTTAAATTGAATGTGTAAGATATTTGTTGGCTTACACTGCGTTTAGCGTTTGACATTCACAATTTCAATTTATCTGTGCAGAATTCGTTAACATTCTTCATATCTCTATTGTGTAAAATTAAGGTAGAAACCTTGGTGAAGGCAAAAAAGAAACAATATTTGACTTGTTACTAGTTTTATCTCATTGCACGATTTGACTTATTTTGAATTATCGTTTACAGAAATAGGATTTTGGTTTGCGAGATACGCCAATTATAATGAATGTACGTGTATGCTCTTTCTGTAGTAGTTGTAATAGCTTTCCCGAAGCTCTGTGCTAGTGGTATTGTGGTATGATTAACTTAGTATATATTATAAATAACAAAATTAATTATTATATAATTAGGCAACCAAAAAGGGACTCACCGCATGTTCTGTCGAGCGCTCGATGGGTGCAGGTATTTTCTTCTACCAACGTAGAACAGCTGGTTGTTTTACTCGTACCTAAAAATCAATCACACACAATCACAACAGTACTAATTAATAATCTTAACTCAAAAGGTGTTTAGTACGGATTTTGCAAGATAAAGCGACTCAATATCTTTCTTCAGAGATGGTGCATAGTACAAAAAAGTGAGAACCATTCAAAAGTCCATATAAGATACGATTTTCGGTGAATGTTTATCGGGACTTTCCTTCTGCATTCAATAATTTCAATTTGGTGTATCTAATCTTACACTCGCGATTCCTACATCTTCATGGTCATGATTGTCGCGCCTTACAGTTGCGTTTGTCATTCAATGAAAATTAATTGCTTACACACACGACTCTCTGAAGCGAGCTATAAAGACTTTCTTCCGGCAATTCTCAAACAATTCATGAATTGAACATCCACTTCATTTACACGCTTGTATGGAAAACATCCAAAGTCATAACTATTCAGATGAAACACTCTAGTTTTATAACAATGTAGATGACAATGAGGCACTTTTGACAATCTGATTGGCGAAAAACTAGCTTGAACTTGTCTCATTTTTAATCCCGAAGAGAAATCCGAATAAAGCGACTGCTGTTTTTGTTTTGCTGCTATCGATGACGACTGGTGTTTTTGTTTTCCTATAGGTGTGCTCTGTTGCCAGATTCCCCGCGTCTATGCTACGTCGTTGCGATATTTCGACGGTTGTCGTTGACTTGTATGCTGACGCTCCGCAATAACGAATATCATGTGAATTCACCGATTTTTACTAAGTCGCTCGCGTCTTCTCCCTCCTTGCGAACGATTTTGCTGTCGTTTTCGTTCAATCGAGTCGACGTCAAGAAATCTATTGTAGTACAGCAGCAAGATGGCGGCGCTAGACTTATCGTCGCGAATTTTATATGTTGTCTATTCTTCCACAGCACTAAATGTAATCACTCGATGTTCGTTTGGGCAGATTCCACACTCAAGATTGATTTTCGCATTTTTCACCCCACTCCAAATCTCTAAATGGTTCAAGAAAATCACTTGCAATTCGCACAATATTTCCAAGCAATTTTAAGGCATTCACTACTAGCGCTTGCCCAAGATTTTCAATTTCTTCGTGCTTTCTACTCCGCACACTTAAATAAAGCTGCATGTCAACTTGCACTCGATGTTTTTCTTTCTTCCAGGCTCCGGTGGAAAATCACAACAGTGAAAGGCATTCAACCGAATTGTTCCGCACAGCTTGGACCTCGATTCAATTCTTGCACAACTCAGTTTAGCAACAAAACCTTATTTTGATCGTATGTCTTGGGCAGATCGTAAAACCACGACTCCCGGTAAAATCCGTTCAAGTGACAGCAGCAACTCAACCATGGTATTAAAATCTCAAATAATTCCTCTCAAAATCTCTTCGAACCGTTGCTGTTTGCAACATAGCAGCAACTCCCCGTTCAAGCCAACCGCCTAGCAACTTGTCTTTCTCCTATTTCCCGTTCAATCATCCTTCCCACTATCCACGGCATTCGAGTTATCAGAGAAATCATCGTCTGATTCTTGCTCGTGGTCTTCAATTCTGAAATCACTATCCGATGAGCTTTCTTCTAAATCGAAATCTAGTAGTGTTTGTGTTGTAATTTTAGCTTCACTAAATTTTGTTTTTTTTTTTTGTTCTAAGTGCTGAAAAGGAAAGATTCTATTAACTTACTAATAAATAACTTGTTTAAATATTGGCGCGACCAATTGGGTTGGCGTCCGGTACGACTATTGTCGGGATGCAAATCGACTGTCACTCAACTCAAATAGATGAAAATCTAAGAAATATTTAACTTACGTGGTGCCATTGGCTTTGAATCGTATAATCGCTACTTTTGCTGGTTGCTGCGAACACTTTTTGCCTTAAGCTGATAAGTTACACTAAATATTTGCGAACAAATAAGCGAACCTGATGCAAGACACGTGAATCGATGACAGTGTGGACCGACTGTCCCAAAATCATTTAGACGGAGCTAAAATGTCACCATTTGACAGTTTCATAGTGATTCTCCAACCTACAGCCTCGACACCAACGTAATCGTTTGATTTGAGGGAAATAGGAAATGTTCATCAAACTGTGAACTACAATTCGTTTTTTTGAAACGTTTGAAATATTAAGCTATTAGAAGCGGCACTTAAAGAAGAAATAAATATTTATGAGCACAGATAAGGTTATGGCAACTTCTTTCATTTTTAATGATTTTTGATAATAGAAAGGTGGCACTGGAAGCTTGGTCTTATGGGAAGTGCTTGATGCATGGTTTGAGAAGCAGTAGATTCTATAGCGTTCAGAACAGGGTTCTTGCCAAAACTGACGATAGATACAAGCCATATGGTAGCAATTTGTATATGTATTAGTCGGCCTACTATGGACAAGCTTCCGGTAGCTGTCACCCAACTGCGGCACTAGCAAATGCTTATATTTCGTCATATGCAGCAGGACTCGAACGCTTTTACTTCATCAACACATTTTCCAGCTTTCGCACGTTCACGCATTATTTTCGGGATGAGTACTCCCTTCTCAATTACTACAAGTGTTGGTTGGTTTTTTTCCTTTTTCCAATTGAATTTTAAACATATGTAATAATCTTCATTGATTTGAATTTGCTGTAGTTTTTTTTTTAAATGTGTTTAATGATAACGTATAAATTTAGAGAGCCATTTGGGCCATTAAGTTTTTTATTGTCATTGTTTGGAATTTGCTTTATATTCTTTTAAAATTTATAACGATTAGTATTAAATAAAGCGCTTTTGACTTTGACTTTGAGAAACAAAATAACTCTTTTCAAAAATTATAATATTTAGATTAATATAATTTTAATTACGTTTATTGTTTTTCTTCAAAATCGGTGCTCTCATAATATGTGTTTAGTTTGTTTGAGTTTGATGTTGATGATGGAACAAGTATAGGTTTTTGGATGCAGATAGTTAATTGAACTGGTATAGTTGGCTGAATGTATGTTGATAATGTAAAGGCGGGAGAAATTTCGGTGTATGTTGAAAGTTGAGCGTGTGGAGTTGACTGGCTGTATGTTGGTGGTGGAAAGTCTGCTGGAGCTTCGATGTTTATAGAGAGCTGATCCTGTGGAGCTGACTGGATAATTTTTTGAGACAATATGTTAATTGGCGGTCGTAAAATGTTTTCTATGGCTTCCAATTGCCGTCGGACTGGGAACTAGCGGTGTGCAAATTTAATTTAATTTTTGCTTGGCAGCGCTTTGACTGCCTTACTCATACTAAGGAATAATAAGTCTGCGTTAAGGTTTTCACGTCAACTCATGAGACAATTTCATTAAATCAAAGAGATCTTGTAATTTTGGTTTTTATTTGGTTCTTCACTTGTGTAGTAATCTTAAAACTATGGCTCTAAAAGCAGCGCTGACACAGGCACACAGCACGAACGCAATTTAATAAGGATTCAGTCGATTCAGTCACCTTCCCCATCGCAACACTCGTTTTTTTTTTGCGCATGAAAAATAAGTGAAAAATTTCTTTTGTACTTAACACCCGGGAAACAAAATTCTAAAACGGTTTAATATTTCTACTGTGTAGTGATTTTATTTCAATATCTTTTGAATATAATTTAACTAATTGCGGTGTAACGCGGCATGCAAATGCTTAGAACGAAACGGTTAACCCCTTAAATTATATGACCGATAAAATCATTGTATCATTTAAACCCCACAAAATTTGTCAAATTCCACCCATTCCAACCATAATAGTAATTAAAAATTATTTCGTTTGTCGGTAATTAACGCGTGCCTGTCTTTTTTCTTTCGATTTATTTCCTCCTTAATTACGCCTAATAATTATAAACATAAATTGCTTTCAATTGAAAACTTAATCGAATCTACAAAAAGACGATTTGGAATTTTAAAAAGAAACAACCGAAACGAGTGTGCATTATCACCACCGCGGGTTCACACATAGATGGCAATTCTATTTCCACATTGTGGCGTCCACATGCTCACCGCAAGGAGCGCATCAAGCAGTTAGTGAATTAGTGAATTTCACAACTGATGTCAACGAGACGCGCACTTCGTTCGCAACCTCCGACGGGAACAAAATCTGCTTGCATCAGCCGCACGGTCGATTTTTAAGAAATTGTGACTGAAAAAGTGTTATCGTCATTCTTCGTACCAATTGAAAGTTCTTTCAGTTTTGCAGTAAATTAATCGCATAAATGGCAAACCGATAAAAAAAAAAGGACGTGCAATCGATTGCTCTATGGGTGGAGCTAGTAATGGCTGTCGGAAAAGATTTTGTTTAAAGCGTTCAAACTAGCGGCCGGAAAATTTTCACCTCTGTAAACCAAAATCTTACAACGATTAGTGTATTTGACCCGCTCGTGCGTCAGTGATATCATTTCTTTTTCCGTCTCGCGAAGCATTCGTTTGTTTTATAGAACTTGTACTTTTACTGCGCAGAGTACATGGAAAAATAACAGTGAATAATGGCAAAAATTAATGCAGCGGAAAACAGGAAAGGTCGTTCGCCTTGGAGTAGGTTATGATGGAGTGTGGATGCATTGGGTGTTGTGAGTGAGAAGGAACCCTCTGCTGGACAAACCTTATCATCTAGCTGGACTCCTACATCACAGAGCCAATGAAAATTATTCGTGGTGGATTGCTAGTTAAGATTAGAGAAGTACACACTTCTAGTGATATGCCGCAAACAATTGCAGCGACAGCAATTCTATGCGATATTGAAGGAACCACGACTTCTATTCAATTTGTGAAGAGCGGCGAGCTGGATTGGACGAGACCCGACCGATTGTCAAGTTGTGAAAGGTTATGAAAGATGAGAAGGTGCCGAATTACAGATTTTCGGATACTGTAGTTTATCTGTCAGTTTAGAATATTTCACTCGAGTGGAATTATTTCGAATATTTTTTTTTAAAGTATATTTTAATGCTAGCAAACATAAATTGTGCGTTGTCTTATACGGAACACGGTGAAGTGTGAAAGTAATTTTAAACCATTCGTGCATGTGTCTAGAGGAACTAAACTACTTATGAATTTCTCCGCGCCTAAACGTCAAAGCAATTTATCGATGAAATAGGAAGCAGTAGAATAAGTAGCAGCGAGCATTAACACGTTCGAAGACAATACGGTTGTGATATTCAAAGAAGTTTGCATGTATTTACACTTTGATAGCCGAATTTTTATAGGATTTTATACACAAGTACCTCCAATTAGTCAACGAGCGCTCGTCGTCGAGGGAAAGGTATTGTAAGTACCATTTTAATTTAAATTTTTATTATCTACTGATTCATTGTGAACTAAATATCTTTTAATTATTTATAAAATTATATATTTATTAATATTTATATTTGAAAAAAAAAGAAAAAAATAATTCTTGTATAAATGCAAATGGGAAAATTGCTTTAATTCGGCATATTCAGATTTTTTTTGAATATCGCAACACGTCACGAACAATACATTAAAACACGATTGCATTGGTATACAGAGAAACAATAGAAGTTTACTCAATTACATTTCAAGTCATCAGACTTTTCTTGAGTGTTTTATGTTACACAGATTCCTTTTGATTTTGAATCTATTGAAGAGTTTTGTTGGTTGATTGATCTTTATTCTTTCCCAACTATGAAGCCATCAAAGCAAGTCTGTTTTCTTTTGGCTCCAACCATCTCTGCATATTTCTTTTGATACTGTTTCACTTTTGAATCTACAGTAATTGACATGCTTAATATAATTGTCAAAAACACTTCACAACCTATAAGCTATTAACACTTTCATCATGTGTATGCAAACTATCGTTTGTATGTATTCAGCTTAGAATTCAACGCGATTGAACGTATTAGCATAATTAAATCCAAATCAAATCGCGCATCATTCTGAAACATTGGATTTTGGTTGTATATTTTTTGATACTGAACCCAGACTGGTTATGTTTGTTGAAATTATCAACAGAGCATTAAATCCAAGGAAATAAAAATTGCTTTAATAGAGCAGCTTGCCCACTTGATTCGGAAGGGTATTTTAAATTTGTGCGCTTGTAAAACAATCAATAGATACGATTGCGAAATGTTCCGCAGTTGGCATTTTATTTAAAATATGCTTCGAACCATTTTTCGAATTCCACCATATATCTGACATCAACATTCAATTTTGGTTTTTTTTTTGTGGTTTTCATTGAACAACCTTCAATTTATGGACGGTTCAACATTGAATTTTTTTGTGTTTGATACAGAAATTATACTCGGTTAATTTGAACTAACATGCATAGTGGTAATTTATTATTCATAAAAATACAATTTACTCAACACATAACTATAAAAATCATTGAAATGAAACAAGTATGTTAAAAGTTTTTCGACGTTTTGTTAATATAATATTATTTTCATATTTTGATTCACATTAATATAAACAACAAAAGAGAAGGAAAAGAAACAGAAACATGCTGCTAAGGCTACTAGATTGTATGGATTAGTAAATATTATCAAGTCCAAAATTATTGATGAGAAATCAAATTAAAACTGAGCAAACCATTTCAAAACCGGGAAAATTCCATTTGCCTACTTTTGCCTGTAATTAATTTTCAATGGATATTGTCATGCTCTTTTCTTTTGAATCGAAATTTAATTCAAATAAAATGAATTGTTAAACGTAAAATCGGTCTTTTCCCTTCCGGTCTTTTCCAATCGGGTATAGGACCCGGTACGGTGGCAGGCTTCCACCCCAAAATATGAGTCAGCCACCGGGTACTTAATAATTTTTCTGTTTCAGGTGACATTATGGGTTGAGTGGCCCAAGCCAAGTGCCTTTTTATGGCATAGAGTTATGCAATTCAATTGTATAATTCTATGACATAAATTGGTCACCGGGGTACTCCCCTTCTGATGGGAAAGTTCATATAATTCAAGTTGTATGAGTTTTCCACTCAGAAGAGGAATACCTGGCCACTTCAACGATTTAACATTGGATTTATTCCGGTTGGGTGGGCATGAAGGGGCTCCACCACCACCCGGTTGCCCCTCTTTAATTTGTGGGCCCTGAATGTATTTGGGTAAAGACGAGGTTACCCCAAGTTCGCCTTTCTTCTCAGGTTTCTCTTGTTCTAGTAACAAGTATGTCTCCTTCGTGGAGGTTATCTACATATTTGCGACTTCGGTCGTCCTCTGTTGATCTTCTGCAAGCAATTCGTGAATGCGAAATGTTTTGTAGTGAGTCCTCGTGCCGGGGAAACGAACCCGCCCCACGACACCGCACGCGTCTCCGGACGAGGGCATTCTCGGCAGGAACCAACACCTTCCTCTGCCGAGGCAGCAGAACATCGCTGCGGTCCTTCACGGACTTTATGAAAACCCAGTATTCACTACAAATGGCGCCCAACGTGGGGCCCGAAAAGCCCGGCTGTATCATCAGTCGTGAGCACGAGACAGTCCATCGTCTCTAGGTGTCCCCACAAGGTGTTAGAAATTTTGGCGGGTAGATAACTCCCGAGGGTTTTTGCACTAATCGTGCCCCAGCAGCCTAGTAACTTCCGAACGTGTGTTGTCTTCGGACATCAATATCGTTTGGTCCTTCTTTTGATTTATACTTTGGTGGTTTACCACCATTGTATAACTAGTAAGGCCAAACTATATTAGAGTCCCTTTTTTGTGTTCTGAGGTTATTATCCCAACATCTATTTTGCGGAGGATTCTGATCCGCTCCCCAAACCAGCGGTGCCTAAGTGTCTTAAATTACATGGATTTTGATTTCATGTGATTGGCTGATTAGCTAATCCATGACTATCCATGACAAGACACGTGCTGCTTGTGGATTAGAATCCCACCCCGGGCTGACAAGTTGTAACTTGAGAAGTTTGCTAATGAGGGATCACTTCTGAACCCTGATTTTCATGGTGCCACAAGAGAGTGTCCCTGAAACGTTTTAGAAGGATTGTGCCATGGTGTCCATACTTGGGAGGAAGGTCGGAAAGGAAAGACCGTTCATATATATATTTTTTTATAACTTAATCAAAACTTTTTTTGTGAGGTTCTGAGATAGTTCGCCACTGACGGCCACATAAGAATTTTAGTAACTTTTTCTCACCTTTTCTTCATTATTGTCATTATTCATATAGCTAATCTTATATACCCATATTCTTCATTATTTATATATATTTATCTAGGTATTTAATTAGGAAAACCATTTGGATTTAAAATGCCTACAAAAAGAACTCCCGAAAGGAGAAAGTTGCGGTCGGATGCCGGACCAGCTCTATTGTGTTCCATCTGTCACGAGGACATGGACGAAACTACAAGCCAGAGGTTGCAGTGCGGACACAGGCTACATCAGCTGTGTTTGGCACAACTGCGGCAAACCTCATCCACGTGCCCGCTCTGTCGTCAGCCTTTGGAAATCGCACAGCCAGCAACAGAACGACCTCAGTCCTCCAGTGCAAGTGGAGCTGTCCCCAAAAGCGGACCCCTTCCATCCACGACAAGGAGTGCACGAGACGATGACTACAGGGCTGAAGCAGCTCCGCCTGCAGAAGAAGCGAGTCCACCGGTGGCTGTGGAAACCACAGTTCTAAGAGATCTAATGGCGCTCGTACAGGACATGTCCACCCGGCTAGCCTCTCTAGAGAGCCAGAGAGAGAACCCCGCACCATCCCGGCCAAGAACTCCTCCTATGTGGGATTCGGACCCAAATCCGTGGGATTTCCCAGTAGACTCGCGGCGTGATCCCGAACGGATCCGGCCAGGTACAGCCATGAATCCGTTGGCTCCAGTTTACCGGCCCCGATTGAGCCAAGCACCGCCACCAAATCAGGCTCCCGTGATTCCGCCGGACCAACGCTTCCATCCACACGACATGTATCGGCTGAAGCCGACACAGATCCCCAGCATCATCCAGGGATGGAATCTACATTTCAGTGGGGAACCCAGCACGATAACGGTAGAGGTTTTCATAAGTCGGGTGGAGTCACTGATTGAGCAGATGCTAGCAGGAGACCGCACAGCGCTCGCAGGGTATTTGCCTATGCTGCTTAGGGGAGCAGCACTGGAGACATATTGGAGAATACATTCAGCTCCACCATCCATACGCTGGTCACGGCTGAAGGAGGTACTCCGCATGGAATACCCTACGGTCGACATGGACGAATTAGTCCTGGATAAGATGAATGCTAGATGGCAGCGTCCGGACGAGTCCTTCCATAAATATCGAGCCGATATCCTTCGGTTGAATGACCAGCTGTCAGAGCCATTGTCTTCTACCCAAATTCTGCGCCTGCTAAAGCGAAATCTAAGACCGGAGATTCGTCGGCACATCGTGAACTCCGATCCACAGAGTATGGAGGCCCTGCTGAGAAATGTGCGTCGCATAGAAGGGTTTGAGGAAGACCTACGGGACCGGCCATACTTACTAACCAGGACGGGTCCTCGACGAGGAATCGCGGAATCGGCCCCAGATTATACCACCCTAGATCTGGAGGATGATTTGGACCCAGACCATCTTGCTGTAGCAGCAGTGGGAAGTCTTACGACCTGCTGGAATTGCCACCAAACCGGACACCGGTTCATTTCATGCCGAGCAGAACGTAAGGTTTTCTGCTACGGTTGCGGCAAGCCGGACACTTACTTCCCGGACTGTTCTGAATGTGCCGCGCGAAAAAACGGCCAAAAGAGTACCCGACCACCTCAGCGGTACTCGAAACCCCAGCAGTAGCTCCTCAATCAGTGGCTCACCCCAACCAACATGACGTTAACCCACCAGCCATGACCATTACGACTGCGGATGTTCACTCTCTTCCGGAGACCTCACCAACGACAATATTAAAACGACCATCGCAGTCACTGCCAGAAGAACCGCGGCAGCCTCAGGTACGCACTCTAAAACCTTATCATGTGCGACTGCGGGAATATCGGGTGGCTCGAGAGCGAATATTTGCTTCCGAAGTAGTCACTTCCCGCCCGCGCACGACAAAATGGTCAACCCGTCGTTGGCGGAATTTCCGCAAGAGAGTGCGCACCTGCCGTCAAACTGTAAACTCTTGTAACATCTCGGAGGTTGCTGAGGATGAGATCAGACCTTATCATCCAATTAAAGTGTTGGGCGAGACCGTGTTTGCTTTGATCGACACGGGTGCCAGTATCAGTTGTCTTGCCTCGAGCTTTGGCTCGAAGGTGCTCCAAGAATATCCGAACTTGATTAAATCCTGGCGCACTGAAATCAGTACAGCTGATGGCACCAAACACCCTATACGAGGTAAACTAACAACACCCGTGACGTTCAGGGGTCAGACGAAGGATATTACCTTCTACATTATCCCGTCTTTGACTCAGAATGTATACCTTGGTGTCGATTTCGTCCTTCGCTTTGGACTGGCCTCCGATTTATTCACCGATTTGTCTTTAAAAACCAGAAATGTCAACGAAATCACTTCTACTCCCGATAGGCATGACCTGACGCCTAACCAACGGCAACGCCTGGAAGCATCCATTGCTGCTTTCCCATCTTACGCTACCCAAGGCCTTGGCCGCACCACCCTAGTCTCACACGCCATCGACGTTGGCGATAGTAAACCGATTAAACAGAGACACTACGCCATCTCGCCAGCCATGGAGAAATTGGTGTATGCGGAATTAGATAGGATGCTCGAGTTAGGGGTCATAGAGGAGTCCCAAAGTGCCTGGTCCTCACCGGTAACCTTGGTTGTAAAGCCAGGTAAAGTCCGCCTCTGTCTTGATGCCCGTAAGGTAAACGCGGTTACCATCAAGGACGCGTACCCTCTTCCACTCATCGATGGAATACTAGGGAGACTACCGAAAGCCAATTATATCACCAGTCTCGACCTAAAAGACGCCTTCTGGCAAATTCCACTCGATGAGGGGTCAAGGGACAAGACCGCCTTCACAGTGCCTGGACGACCATTATATCAGTTCGTCACAATGCCCTTTGGCCTGTGTAACGCGCCGCAAACGATGACTCGGTTGATGGACAAGGTCATCCCACCTCACCTAAAACACCAAGTGTTCGTGTACCTTGATGATCTGTTACTCATCACGGAAACGTTCGATCAACACCTACTACTCCTACAAGATGTAGCCCTGCACATCAGTAAGGCGGGACTCACCATCAACGTACAGAAAAGTAAGTTTGTCATGAAAGAAGTCCGATACCTAGGTCATGTCATAGGACATGGCACTATCAAAACGGATCCAGACAAAACTCGTGCGATTGATGAGTTCCCCTTACCAAAAACTGTGAAGCAGCTACGACGTTTCCTTGGTGTGTGCGGCTGGTACCGAAGGTTTGTTCGGAATTATGCAACAGTTTCAGCGCCCCTGTCAGACATGTTGCGGAAGGGGAAGTTCGTTTGGACCGAACTCAGCCGAAAGGCATTTGAAGAGCTTAAACAAGCCCTCACATCAGCTCCTGTCTTGCACAGCCCCGACTTCACAAAGCCCTTCTCCATTCATTGTGACGCAAGTCAACATGGAGTAGGAGCCGTGCTGGTGCAACTGACCGACGAAGGAGAGGAAGCTCCCATCGCCTTCATGTCCAATAAGCTGAATTCGGCCCAAAGAAACTATACTGTTTCCGAGCAAGAATGTTTGGCAGCGGTAATGGCTGTGAAGAAATTCCGAGCTTATATCGAGGGCCACCAATTCGAGATCATCACGGACCACGCGTCACTACAATGGTTGATGAACCAGGCAGATTTAAGTGGACGCCTAGCCAGATGGGCTCTTAAACTGCAAGGGTTCAAGTTCTCCATCAAACATCGGAAAGGAACCCAGAACATCGTACCCGACACTCTCTCACGGATGTTTTCCCCAGAGGGAGCCGAAATAACAATAAATGACGAGGACCCCATCGAAATAGATTTGGACAGCCCACATTTCGAATCAGATAGCTACAAAGAGTTGAGGCAAACCATAGCGACCCAACAAACACAGCTGCCTGATTTGAAGGTAATAGACGGCTATGTGTATAGACGAAATGAATACGCCACTGGTGATCCATGGCAGGAAGAAGAGTCTTGGAAACTCTGGGTACCGGAGGAAATGACACATCATCTGATCCTCTGCGCACATGACCATCCTTTAAGTGCCCACGGAGGTTACGGTCGGACGTTACGGCGACTCAAGAAATATTTCTTTTGGCCTAAAATGGCATCCCAGGTCAAAGACTACGTGAGCGCCTGTGAGACCTGTAAAGGCACCAAAGCGCCCAACCAGCCTCTTCGACCTCCTATGGGTCAACTCAACGTCCCAGAACGCGTATTCCAGCGTCTATACATCGATCTACTCGGTCCATATCCTCGGTCGTCCATGGGACACATCGGAGCTATAGTCGTTCTAGATCAGCTCTCAAAATTCCCAATGGTGGAACCTATCCGTAAATTCACAACTCCATCGATCGTGAAATTCTTAGAGAACCGGGTATTCCATGTGTTCGGTGTTCCAGAGAGTGTGTACTCAGATAATGGAGTACAGTTCCGGTCTCGGCAGTTTAAGAGCCTACTTGAGCAATATGGCGTTGAACACCAACTGACTCCCATATACTCTCCTCAGTCCAACGCATCAGAACGGTTGAACCGCACTCTATTGGCCGCGATCCGTTCCTACGTCCACCCATCTCAAAAGGATTGGGATCGTCGATTGTCTGCCATCACATGCGCCCTGCGATCCTCGTATCATTCCGTCACCGGTGTCGCCCCTTACTTTGCCGCCTTTGGACAGCACATGATTTGCCACGGTAAATCATACCGACTGTTACGGCAATTAAAGTGTTTGGGAGACCCCGTCGTTGCGCTGGAGCCCCACGAACGTTTAGGAGACCTCCGCCAACAAATCGGACGGAAGATTAAGGCCGCAGGAAGTGCAAATGAAGCGCAGTACAATCTCCGGTCACGCTCTGCTAATTTCAAAGAAGGAGATGAAGTGTTCCGGCGAAATTTCCGCCAAAGTGACGCCGCGGGGCATTACAACGCCAAGCTGGACAGGCGATTTTTGAAAAGCCGCATAAAACAGGTAATGGGACCTAACCGTTACTTGATAACGGATCCATCTGGAAAAGAAGTGGGGATATACCACGCGAAAGACCTGCGCCGATAGATAATTAGTCACGTCTGTTTGTCCGTCCGCATATATTTTCAAAAAAAAAAAACGCACAAGGGTTGTATACTTCCGGGCAAACATGGACCTAAGTCAGTCCGTCCGTCTGTCAATTGTGTTTTTCTTTTATTGTCCGTCATCTCTAGTCCCGACGCCGAAGCCAACCCATGATACATAGAAATATCCTTCAGCTCCTTTTTCGTAATCCGCATTGCCTAGGGATCACGAGAAAATTAGCTGCCCTGTAGTAATCTAAGAACTATGGCTCTAAAAGCAGCGCTGACACAGGCACACAGCACGAACGCAATTTAATAAGGATTCAGTCGATTCAGTCACCTTCCCCATCGCAACACTCGTTTTTTTTTTGCGCATGAAAAATAAGTGAAAAATTTCTTTTGTACTTAACACCCGGGAAACAAAATTCTAAAACGGTTTAATATTTCTACTGTGTAGTGATTTTATTTCAATATCTTTTGAATATAATTTAACTAATTGCGGTGTAACGCGGCATGCAAATGCTTAGAACGAAACGGTTAACCCCTTAAATTATATGACCGATAAAATCATTGTATCATTTAAACCCCACAAAATTTGTCAAATTCCACCCATTCCAACCATAATAGTAATTAAAAATTATTTCGTTTGTCGGTAATTAACGCGTGCCTGTCTTTTTTCTTTCGATTTATTTCCTCCTTAATTACGCCTAATAATTATAAACATAAATTGCTTTCAATTGAAAACTTAATCGAATCTACAAAAAGACGATTTGGAATTTTAAAAAGAAACAACCGAAACGAGTGTGCATTATCACCACCGCGGGTTCACACATAGATGGCAATTCTATTTCCACATTGTGGCGTCCACATGCTCACCGCAAGGAGCGCATCAAGCAGTTAGTGAATTAGTGAATTTCACAACTGATGTCAACGAGACGCGCACTTCGTTCGCAACCTCCGACGGGAACAAAATCTGCTTGCATCAGCCGCACGGTCGATTTTTAAGAAATTGTGACTGAAAAAGTGTTATCGTCATTCTTCGTACCAATTGAAAGTTCTTTCAGTTTTGCAGTAAATTAATCGCATAAATGGCAAACCGATAAAAAAAAAAGGACGTGCAATCGATTGCTCTATGGGTGGAGCTAGTAATGGCTGTCGGAAAAGATTTTGTTTTAAGCGTTCAAACTAGCGGCCGGAAAATTTTCACCTCTGTAAACCAAAATCTTACAACGATTAGTGTATTTGACCCGCTCGTGCGTCAGTGATATCATTTCTTTTTCCGTCTCGCGAAGCATTCGTTTGTTTTATAGAACTTGTACTTTTACTGCGCAGAGTACATGGAAAAATAACAGTGAATAATGGCAAAAATTAATGCAGCGGAAAACAGGAAAGGTCGTTCGCCTTGGAGTAGGTTATGATGGAGTGTGGATGCATTGGGTGTTGTGAGTGAGAAGGAACCCTCTGCTGGACAAACCTTATCATCTAGCTGGACTCCTACATCACAGAGCCAATGAAAATTATTCGTGGTGGATTGCTAGTTAAGATTAGAGAAGTACACACTTCTAGTGATATGCCGCAAACAATTGCAGCGACAGCAATTCTATGCGATATTGAAGGAACCACGACTTCTATTCAATTTGTGAAGAGCGGCGAGCTGGATTGGACGAGACCCGACCGATTGTCAAGTTGTGAAAGGTTATGAAAGATGAGAAGGTGCCGAATTACAGATTTTCGGATACTGTAGTTTATCTGTCAGTTTAGAATATTTCACTCGAGTGGAATTATTTCGAATATTTTTTTTTAAAGTATATTTTAATGCTAGCAAACATAAATTGTGCGTTGTCTTATACGGAACACGGTGAAGTGTGAAAGTAATTTTAAACCATTCGTGCATGTGTCTAGAGGAACTAAACTACTTATGAATTTCTCCGCGCCTAAACGTCAAAGCAATTTATCGATGAAATAGGAAGCAGTAGAATAAGTAGCAGCGAGCATTAACACGTTCGAAGACAATACGGTTGTGATATTCAAAGAAGTTTGCATGTATTTACACTTTGATAGCCGAATTTTTATAGGATTTTATACACAAGTACCTCCAATTAGTCAACGAGCGCTCGTCGTCGAGGGAAAGGTATTGTAAGTACCATTTTAATTTAAATTTTTATTATCTACTGATTCATTGTGAACTAAATATCTTTTAATTATTTATAAAATTATATATTTATTAATATTTATATTTGAAAAAAAAAGAAAAAAATAATTCTTGTATAAATGCAAATGGGAAAATTGCTTTAATTCGGCATATTCAGATTTTTTTTGAATATCGCAACACGTCACGAACAATACATTAAAACACGATTGCATTGGTATACAGAGAAACAATAGAAGTTTACTCAATTACATTTCAAGTCATCAGACTTTTCTTGAGTGTTTTATGTTACACAGATTCCTTTTGATTTTGAATCTATTGAAGAGTTTTGTTGGTTGATTGATCTTTATTCTTTCCCAACTATGAAGCCATCAAAGCAAGTCTGTTTTCTTTTGGCTCCAACCATCTCTGCATATTTCTTTTGATACTGTTTCACTTTTGAATCTACAGTAATTGACATGCTTAATATAATTGTCAAAAACACTTCACAACCTATAAGCTATTAACACTTTCATCATGTGTATGCAAACTATCGTTTGTATGTATTCAGCTTAGAATTCAACGCGATTGAACGTATTAGCATAATTAAATCCAAATCAAATCGCGCATCATTCTGAAACATTGGATTTTGGTTGTATATTTTTTGATACTGAACCCAGACTGGTTATGTTTGTTGAAATTATCAACAGAGCATTAAATCCAAGGAAATAAAAATTGCTTTAATAGAGCAGCTTGCCCACTTGATTTGGAAGGGTATTTTAAATTTGTGCGCTTGTAAAACAATCAATAGATACGATTGCGAAATGTTCCGCAGTTGGCATTTTATTTAAAATATGCTTCGAACCATTTTTCGAATTCCACCATATATCTGACATCAACATTCAATTTTGGTTTTTTTTTTGTGGTTTTCATTGAACAACCTTCAATTTATGGACGGTTCAACATTGAATTTTTTTGTGTTTGATACAGAAATTATACTCGGTTAATTTGAACTAACATGCATAGTGGTAATTTATTATTCATAAAAATACAATTTACTCAACACATAACTATAAAAATCATTGAAATGAAACAAGTATGTTAAAAGTTTTTCGACGTTTTGTTAATATAATATTATTTTCATATTTTGATTCACATTAATATAAACAACAAAAGAGAAGGAAAAGAAACAGAAACATGCTGCTAAGGCTACTAGATTGTATGGATTAGTAAATATTATCAAGTCCAAAATTATTGATGAGAAATCAAATTAAAACTGAGCAAACCATTTCAAAACCGGGAAAATTCCATTTGCCTACTTTTGCCTGTAATTAATTTTCAATGGATATTGTCATGCTCTTTTCTTTTGAATCGAAATTTAATTCAAATAAAATGAATTGTTAAACGTAAAATCGGTCTTTTCCCTTCCGGTCTTTTCCAATCGGGTATAGGACCCGGTACGGTGGCAGGCTTCCACCCCAAAATATGAGTCAGCCACCGGATACTTAATAATTTTTCTGTTTCAGGTGACATTATGGGTTGAGTGGCCCAAGCCAAGTGCCTTTTTATGGCATAGAGTTATGCAATTCAATTGTATAATTCTATGACATAAATTGGTCACCGGGGTACTCCCTTTCTGATGGGAAAGTTCATATAATTCAAGTTGTATGAGTTTTCCACTCAGAAGAGGAATACCTGGCCACTTCAACGATTTAACATTGGATTTATTCCGGTTGGGTGGGCATGAAGGGGCTCCACCACCACCCGGTTGCCCCTCTTTAATTTGTGGGCCCTGAATGTATTTGGGTAAAGACGAGGTTACCCCAAGTTCGCCTTTCTTCTCAGGTTTCTCTTGTTCTAGTAACAAGTATGTCTCCTTCGTGGAGGTTATCTACATATTTGCGACTTCGGTCGTCCTCTGTTGATCTTCTGCAAGCAATTCGTGAATGCGAAATGTTTTGTAGTGAGTCCTCGTGCCGGGGAAACGAACCCGCCCCACGACACCGCAATGCTAGCCTGCCAGCGCATTCACGCGTCTCCGGACGAGGGCATTCTCGGCAGGAACCAACACCTTCCTCTGCCGAGGCAGCAGAACATCGCTGCGGTCCTTCACGGACTTTATGAAAACCCAGTATTCACTACACTTGACAAATGGGAACGTATTTGAACAGATTCATTGTTAAAAGTAGAACCTGCGCTTGTTACAGTACTTTTGGCAGATTTTTTAGGCTTGTCATCGGAGGGCCCTGTAGTATTGTTCTTTGGCTTGAGTTGGTCCCTGGATGTATTTTTTGTGCGCCTGGTTCCTTTTTTCAACCACCTTCTTGCATTCTTTGTCGTACCCATCGCTCCTGCTTTTCATTGGTCGGTGCTCGAAAACCCTTCGGTTGCTTCTATGACGGTCTTCCACAGGGATATGTCGATGTGATTTTCCAACGCTGAAACGTATGTGAATGTTACTGTTACTATTGTGTAATATTTGTGTATCTTGTACTTTGGGACAGCTGATCTTCCATGTTGATAGTCTTTGGAGATGCAGCATCTCAACTTGACCCTTATAAGGTAGTGGTCCGAAATACAGATAGCGCTGCAAAACGAGTGCGCATTAAGAACACTGGTGGCCGCTTGTTTCTATATGAAAACTCGGTCGATCTGGTACTTTTTAAGTGTCCGTTATCAAAATTTCACTGCCAGGTGGGGATAACCTCTTCGTTATCTCTGCCTATGCACCTGGTCGAAATGTTCTCATGTTCAAGAAGGAGCTCAATTCCATGTTTGAAATACTCCAACTGAACAGGCTGCAAAGTTATATATTCTTGCTGGTGACCTGAACGCCGGGCATACATCATGTCTGAACGCCATCAATAATCCCAGAGATGTATTCCTAAAATCGTGGATAACCGAGAACCAAATTGAATACAGGTGCAATTCATATGGGCCGGAGTTCCCAATATATACTAGGACAAACTCATATTTGACGCAAGACTTGAATTCAGCTGTGATGGTCCTCAACAAAAACTGCAGGTGCTTCCTTACGATAGCGGCCATAACGCAATCGTGATGGAAATCAATCATCAAAGGGATGATGTCTTCCTCATTCCAGTTCAACTTGAAAATCATCGGTTGAATTTAAAAAAAAAGACTGGGGAAAGATTCAAAAGAAGTTTAATCGGGAGCACCAGAAGCAATGTCCTCCTTCTGATGATGGTAACGTTTGCTCAATGGTTCCTAATGACAGGAATCTAGCTAACAATGAAAAAGGTCTCTATTTGTCGAAGTTAGAGAAGCTGACGTTGGAAACGATTGAGAAAGTAATTCCCAAGATTAAACATCGAAACAATATGGAAGGATATGAAACACCAACCATTGCAAGGTTGAAAAGATTGAAAAGCCTTCTTCTCACACGTGCAAATAATATTTATCGGCGATTTTTGGACTACAACCATCCCTCGTTGGATTTGTTGAAATTACACCTGAGGAATGTCCGGAACTTAATCCGTTCATACTTCAGAAGTGAGGTCAGCTAACTGAAGAGCATTAGCCCACAGGACCCAGATGGCGTTTTTGCGAAAGTCAATAGCATATTCCGTAAGAAGTCTCGAGTGAAGATATCGAATCTTAAAGTCGCTAGTGATGAGATAAATCTTATCGATAGGGCTGGAGTCGAAATTGATAGTACGACTCCGGATAGAAATGGAAACTGGATTATATGTGATGGATTGCAGAAACTTGCCCCAATTGGAACACATTTTCAATTGGTTCATCTACCAAACCCTGAGAGAGGGAACCAAATATTTTCAGAGGTCGGTGAAACAAAAGTCTCAGACTTCAAATCAAACCTGAACAGAAAATCAATTTTTCATTTCAATGAAACATTAACATCTAACTTCATACCAAGCTTGAATCTTACTGATTATTTTGTCAGCTATGAAGACTTGTGTTTCATATTTCGCAAGATAAACAATAAGAAATCATGTGGTATCGACGGTGTCCCAAATATAGTTCCCCGAAATTTGCCTGAGAGTGCTATTAGGAATTATTGCATATTGTTCAACAACATGTTGAGCAATTCATATTTCCCAAATGAGTGGAAAAAGGCCAAGGTATTTTCGATCTTGAAGAAAGAAAAAGAACCTTTGAGTCTTAAACGCTATTGGCGGATTAGCTTGCTGCCTAACATCAGTAAGATGTTAGAAGTGATACTAAACAAAGCATTAAACGCCCACATTGAGAAATATGAGTTGATGCCGAATTGCCAATTTGGTTTTCGTGCCAGGCATTCGACCATACAATAACGAAAGTAACCTCAGACATCTGTTGGAAACTAAATGATAGACAATGTGTTGGAGCGTGTCTCATTGATATTGAGAAAGCCTTCGATACAATGGGGTTAGCTGGACTAGTTTTTAAACTCCTTCAGGACAGGTTCCCCAGACACCTTGTCGTCATGATGCGCAATATATTATATGGGAAATCATTTGTTGCAACATGGAAATCTGACAACAATGCGCGAGTTCAAGCTCTTGAATGGTCTACAGCAGGGAACAGTAACTGCACCTCTACTCTTCTCAATCTTCATTCGCAAGCTATTGAACGGCTTTGATTTTAACGTCTCGCCAACGCGATCATTGGTAGCGTTTGCTGATGATCTGATCATCTATACGGCAGACCGAAAGGCTACAATAGTTCAGAGCAATTTTCAAAAAATGTTCAATGATGTGCAGCTCTACACTGTAGATTGGCGAATGAAAATCAATGGGCAGAAGTGCGAAACAATTTTGTTTCGGACAACGCTGCAGGGGGTCAGTCAAGATTTGAAACGTTATTGGAAGGATTCCTACATCATGGCTGGCGAGGGTAGTTCAGCAAAGGTTTCACATAAATCTTGTATTCGATACCTCGGTATTCATCTCGATCAGTATCTGTACTATATCGAACATATCAAAATCATGCTCAGTAAGACACAAAAAGTAGTCACGGCCCTACGAAGACACTTTCATTTCAGAAACATTGATCAAAATCTCAAAATTATCTGTTACAAGACCCTGGTTAGACCAGTTTTGACATATAGATGTCAGATCTGGTACAATAAAGGTGCTAGTACTATGGAAAAATTAAGAGTTTTCGGAAGGAAATGTCTTCGTGCATGTACTGGTTTGTACAGGAAGCCTGAAACGGATTGGAAACATTATATATCGAATAGAAGAATTTGGCGAACTGCTGAAGTAACGAGGGTCGATATCTTCATATTGAAACTTCTTCGGAATCATATCGCAAGATCTGTGACTGTGAGTGAAAACCCCTGGATTTCACAGCCGTTCCACCCTACAGACGGGTATTTAGCGACTTGCCTCGCTACTGGCTTCATTCCTCCAGAAGCATTCGTGTATTTGGACATGAATCGATATGTTTTTGATTCTGACGGCATCCCAGTCATATATCACATATATCGACGGGCCACCGACAAGAAGATAAAATATCCTCCGAGCTTGAGTTCACGAGACCAACGATTCCAATGGAGATACTCATTTGCTAGATTCGTTGAAGCTGGTCGAGCTGAGACGGAGCAATCCAGGTATTGGTAGCTGAATGACAATGCCTAAATGATTCGTGTTTATTTTCAGTTTTTGTGTTTATTTTTTGAGTTTCAGCTCATTATTGCTATATTAAGTGTCGTTGTTTATTTGTGTTCAATATTAGGGATAAGTTGGATATACAAGGTTGAATTAATATTGCGATGGCATTTTTTTAGTATACGATAAAGTTTTTGATTTAATTTTCCTAGAATTTGGTTGCAATATATTAGGTGTAGGATAAAAGTTCACTTTTGTCTTATATCAATTATAAATAATTTTAGAATAGTGTTGGTTGGTTTTTTTCTCCTTTTTTCAATCAAATCATAAAATACGTAATAATCTTAATTGATTTGAACTTGCTATGGTTTTTTGATAATATGTGTTTAACTGATAACGTATAAATTTAAAGAGCCATTTGGGACATTAAGTTTTTGTATGTTTATTGTTTGGAATTTGCTTTATATTCTTTTAAAATTTACAACGATTAGTATTAAATAAAGCGCTTTTGACTTTGACTTAGAAGTGTCAACATACACCAATCGTGAACAGTTAGTTTTTTGGCTATTTCAAAAGTGAAGTATATTTGCAATAGTTCCAACTCGTGCTCAATCATACATTCTACTAGATGTAACTCTCGTGGTGGTTGGTCAAAGACTAAATTTATTGTCATATGATACAGGCAGGTAGGTACACATATTTCGTCATAGATGCCGCTAGTAGTATTTAAAATGCATTATTTTGATATTAATCCTAACATCTCCACTTATCAAAATAATCTAAACTTTGGTACATATGTATCTTACCAGAGCTAATAGAAGCAAATCATCAAATATATAGTAATCCATTAAACAATGCTTTGAATACCTAACCTCTGTACAAAATCGTTATGTTTTACACTAATTAACCCCTTGGTCAGCAAATCTGCCGGCATATCAGATGTTAGCAGGTAAACTATCTTAATAAGATTGTTAGCCACCGCTTCTCTAACAAAATGATGGCGCACATCTATTATCATAAAGTCAAAGTCAAAGTCAAAAGCGCTTTATTTAATACTCATCGTTATAAATTTTAAAAGAATATAAAGCAAATTCCAAATAATAACAATCAAAAAACTTAATGGCCCAAATGGCTCTCTAAATTTGTACGTTATCATAAACTCATTTCATCAAAAAAAAACTATAGCAAATGCAATTAATTACGATTATTACATATTTTTACAATTCAATTGGAAAAAGGAGAAAAAACCAACCAACACTATCCAAAAATTATTTATAATTAATACACAACAGTGAAACTTTGATCCTACACCTAATATGTTGTAACTTATTTCTAATAAAATACAATCAAAAAAACTTTATCTTATACTAAAAATACTATAACAATGTTCCTAACCTAAGTGTTTAATCTTATCTCTAACGGAATATAGTAAACATTACATATACCTAACCTATACCTGATTTTAACAAAAATATATAACAATACTAAATGTGGCAATAATGAGCTGAAACTCAAAAACTAAATAACGAAAAACACCAAAACTGAAAACAAACACGAAAAATTTAGACATTGTCATTCAGCCACCAATACCTGGATTGCGCCGTCTCAACTCGATCAGCTTCAACGAATCTAGCAAATGAGTATCTCCATTGAAATCGTTGGTCTCGTGAACTCAAATTCGGAGCCGTCAGAATCAAAAACATATCCATTCATGTCCAAATACACGAATGCTTCTGGAGGAATGAAGCCAGTAGCGAGGCAAGTCGCTATATACCCGTCTGTAGGGTGGAACGGCTGTGAAGTCCAAGGGTTTTCACTCACAGTCACAGATCTTGCGATATGATTCCGAAGAAGCTTCAATATGAAGATATCGACTCTAGTCACTTCAGCAGTTTGATAAATTCTTCTATTCGATATATAATGTTTCCAATCCGTCTCAGGCTTTCTGTACAAACCAGTACATGCACGAAGACATTTCCTTTCGAAAACTCTTAATTTTTCCATAGTACTAGCACTCTGGTTGTACCAGATCTGACATCCATAGGTCAAAACTGGTCTAACCAGTGTCTTGTAACAGATAATTTTGACCTTTTGATCAATGTATCTGGAATGAAAGAGTTTTCGAAGGGCCATGACTACTTTAAGTGCTTTACTGAGCATGATTTTCACATGTTCAGTATAGTACAGATACTGATCGAGACAAACACCGAGGTATCGAACACAGGATTTATGTGGGATTCGTTCTGAACTACCCTCGCCAGCCATGATGTGGAAATCTTTCCAATTACGTTTCAGGTCTTGACTGACCCCCTGCAGCGTTGTCCGAAACAAGATTGTTTCACACTTCTGCGCATTGATTTTCATTCGCCAATTGTCAGTGTACAGCTGTACATCATTGAACATTTTTTGGAGATTGCTCTGAACTATTGTAGCTTTTCGGTCAGCCGTGTAGATGATCAGATCATCAGCAAACGCTACCAATGATCGCTTTGGCGAGACGTTAAAATCAAAGCCGTTCAATAGCTTGCGAATAAAGATTGAGAAGAGCAGAGGCGCAGTAACTGTTCCCTGCTGTAGACCATTCAAGACCTTGAACTCGCGCATTGTTGTCAGATTTCCATCGGTTACAACAAACGATTTCCCGTATAACATATTACACATCATGGCGACAAGGTGTCTGGGGAACTTGTCCTGAAGAAGTTTAAAAATAAGTCCATCTAACCATACCGTATCAAAGGCTTTCTCCATATCAATGAGACATGCTCCAACACATTGTCTATCATTTAGTTTCCAACAGATGTCTGAGGTTACTTTCGTTATTGCATGTGTGGTCGAATGCCTGGCACGAAAACCAAATTGGCAATTCGGCATCAACTCATTTTCCTCAATGTGGGCGTTTAATGCTCTGTTGAGTATCACTTCAAACACCTTGCTGATGTTAGGCAGCAAGCTGATTGGGCGATAGCTTTTCGGGCATGAAGATTCTTTTCCTTTCTTCAAGATCGGAAATACCTTAGCCTTTTTCCACTCATTTGGGAAATATGAATTGCTCAACATGTTGTTGAACAATATGCATATCTTCAGATGTAATTTCAACAAAGACAACGAGGGATGGTTGTAGTCCAAAAATCGTCGATAAATATTGTTGACGCGTGTGAGAAGGAGGCTTTTCAACCTTGCGATGGTTGGTGTTTCATATCCTTCCATATTGTTTCGATGTTTAATCTTGGGAACTACTTTCTCAATCGTTTCCAACGTCAGCTTCTCTAACTTCGACAAATAGACATCTATTTCATCGTTAGTTAGATTTCTGTCATTAGGAACCATTGAGCAAGAGTTGCCGCCATCAGAAGGGGGACATTGCTTCTGGTACTCCCAATTAAACTTCTTTTGAAACTTTGCCCAGTCTGTTTTTTTGAAATTCAACCGATGATTTTTATGTTGAACTGGAATGAGGAAGAAATCATCCCTGTGATGATTGATTTCCATTACGATTGCGTTATGGTCGCTATCATAAGGAAGCACCTGCAGTTTCCGTTGAGGACTATTAAAGTTGAATTCGAGTCTTGCGTCAGCAATGCAAAGGTCCAAATATGAGTTTGTCCTAGGGTATGTTGGGAACTCCGACCCATATAGATTGCACCTGTATTCAATTTGGTTCTCTGTTATCCACGATTTCAGGAATACACCTCTTGGATTATTGGTGGCGTTCAGCCATTATGTATGCTTGGCGTTCAGGTCACCAGCAAGAATATAATAGTTATGCAGCCTGTTCAATTCGAGTATTTCGAACAAGGAATTGAGTTCCTCCTTGAGCCTGAGAACAGTTCCACCAGTTGCATAGGCAGAGATAACGAAGAGGTTATCCCCACCTGGCAGTGAGATTTTGATAACGGACACTTCAAGAGATTCAAAGCTTTTGAATTCGACTTTTTCAATATTTTGGGAACAATAGGGTCTTCGTACCAATATCCCGGTGCCACCTCCCCCATCACCTATTACCCTATCGTTTCTTACGAATTCAAAATCCTTGAATGTCATGAAGTGCCATGAATTGAGGTGGGTTTCGGTTAGAAGCAGGATGTCAGGCTTTTGTCTGGCAATGAATTCAAGGAGATAATCACGCCGATGTAAAGTAACAATGGAGTTGACGTTGATCGAGATGAGACGAATCCTATCCGTGGGAATGTGGCTGGATGACAACTTATTTTGAGCCATTTGAAAGTCCTAAACGCTGAAAAACAATGTTAATTTTCGAATCTTGTTTATCGATTCGCTCTGATAAGGAATTTAATTGTTGATAAATTTTGAGAAGCAGCTCATTATTGCCACTTACATTATTTACCCTATTTTCCGCATTTTCTGCTGGTCCTCTAGCGGCGAGTGCAAATGATACTCCGGGCTAGACGAAGTTCGGAGCTAAGACACTGCGGTGTATTTGTGTTTGTTTTGGGGCAGATTTCAATCTTGCATCCTGATATCGGGAGCATCCTCGATATGATGCCGGGTGACCAAAAACACCGCAGTTCACACAATATAACTTCTCTTTTGGCTCTGTCTGAGCCAATTCGCACTCACCGGGAGCATGCACGTCTTTGCATTTAACGCATCGGTAATGCATGGCGCAGTTGGCAGCCGAATGCCCAAATCGTTGGCAGCGATAGCACTGGTTGATTTCTCGTTTCTGGAGGCGTTCCCACCTCACCACTCGAAAATTTAAATACCTGATTTGCTGAAGAGCGCTTGGACTGCTCTTATTTGTTATTTGTACCAAATAAAGTGGTAAATTTTTTTTTCGACCCTTCGACCTTCTTGTCGCGAATGTTTTCACTGAGATAAACTCGATTTGTGGCGCCGTTTCCTTGAGAACCTGAAGAAGATCGACGGTATCTTCTCCGCAGTCCAAGCCCTTCAGCAAGAACGGCTGGTTCTTCTCGCTTTTGGGGGTATAAGTGAAGTGCGGAACCTCCCCAGAATTCAAAGCATCTTTCAACCAGTGATTCCGTTCTAATTGACAGCTTCTCGGAATTTATTCGTTTGATTTCGAAATTTGTCAATTTGTTTTCGGCTGCCAACAGCCGAACCATGTCTTTTCCGCTTTGACCGAAGACATTAATTGGCGGAACTTTCTCGGTATTCTTCGCTACTTTTTGAGGAGGACCAGCAGAACTACGGGCTAGTTTCTTCTCCCTAATGTCTACTTTCATTATTTTTATATTTTGAATATAAGATAAAATTATCGTCTTTCTTACCTTCGTCTACCTCCATATCCTGTTGGAGTCCATCCAGCGCCGCAAAGTAGTTCTGGCTTTCGTTCGTGCTACCAGCACTTAATACCTCTTCAGTTATTATTGGAGTTGCAGCTTTCTTCTGTTTTTCGATTTTTCGTATCGGATCACTCTCTTGAACTTTTTTTGCCGTCTTGAACATTTCTTCGTACGTTTGAATTCTTGCCTTCAGCTCTTCGATTTCACTTCGAAGGCGATACACCTCCTGTCTATCTTCGAGCACTTGTGTTTTACGACCGGCATCTGCGGTATCCTGGGTGCTCGTGTGTCTCCGCTTGTTGACACTTGCCAATTTCACACCGTCACTCTCCCCGGGGCCCCCCAACGGAGGGAAGCCGTCGGGCTCCTCCATACAGCAGTCCCGAGTTGTCTTCGGTTTGTTGCCTTTTCTTGGTTTATTGATATCGTTGGTCGATGCCTTCGACGATAAATTCTTCCCCAATAAAATCAAAACTTGCTTTTGACTTGCTCGTAAAAAATTAATTCAATTTTGTGAAACTGACTTTTGTGAAAAATTAATTAATTTTTAAAATTAATGACAGGAGCGATTAAAAACACGTCTACACGCAACGAGTGCTAGACGTAGAATAACTTCTGAGCACCTTGATTATCATTATACAATGTAATTACATAATCACAAAGCAAGCTTCAGTACTTGACAAAGCTATAGTGCGTTGTTTTTTACATTCATATGAAATAACGGTTCCTGACAGTTTAAAATAAAAACATGTGTAAGATTTCCTATCTAGAGTGTTTGAAGCCCAATTTCCATCAACAAAACCTTCCAATTTACAATTATCTTTGCTAAACATTAGCCCATACGATTTATTTTTACATAAGTATCTTAGGATATGTTTTGCATGCTTCCAATGAGTATGAGAATAACAATTATTAAATTCGCTCAAGTAACTCACGCTATAAGAAATATCGGGGCGAGTTAAAACACTTAAGTACATTAAGCTACCTATTAATTGCTGATATGGGTATTGCTTACAAACATCTACACCTTTTTCTTTTTTAGTTTTTGCAGCAGCAGCAACAACAACAGCAGCAGCACCATCAGCAACAGCAACAACAGCCTCCTCCACAACAGCCGCAACGACAATATAATCCGGGAGATCCGACCCAAACAGTTCCCATTGCTATTATACAAGCTGGCCACCCTACAACAATAACGAGGGCATCAATTCAGTTGAAACACCTCCCCCCCCCAGGTGTGGAGCACCATTCAGTCGTCTATTAAAAAGTCCGAATAAAAGGCAAAGCAAAGGTCAGTTTTAAAGCTAACACAAAGATAATTGCACCTGATCTGTTACGAGTGATACAGTGTATGCTTAGGAGAAATCGAAGAATGAAGCAGAAACTTGAGTTGAGCAAAAACGCCAAATTATCTTTAGTTCCAAGTATTTTGGAAAAATTGAAAATTATGACTCTTTAATTCACTCGTCAGCCATCGGCCTGTGCTCGCACAAGTAACCAAAGGTCATATCATGAAAATTAGTGTGGATATATTTCTTTTATCCTGTATCAAGACGAAGGGGTTCAAAGAGTCTATCTTTTTACTGCAAATAGTCTGCTATTCAGAAGCGGTGCGGGGTTTCGGAGTCAGTATTTTTATCGTTAGTGATTGAACAGTTCTTAAAAGTTTAATAATTTTTCGTATTCGGTTAATTGCTGTTTATCGTTTTCTTCGTACTTTCCCATTGATTGCATGATCAAGCATTTAGTCTGTAAGAGTGATTTATTTAGGCGAGAGTTTGAAATTTGTACGGACAATGAATTATGTTTACAAACTTCTTAACATTATTACGGTAACGGTCGAAACTGTCTTAGAGAGTTCATAATGAAACATAATTAACAAAAAAAAGGGGGAAAAACTTCGCCAAAGCGCACAAGGTGAAGTCGATTGCAGCTTGAGTCGTTTATGGTTTTACTTCGCGATTAAGCATTTCCTGCATAGGCGTGCATATTAAAACTAATCAAAGATATTCATTAAAAGCCGTCGACATAGCGGTCTAGAATCAAATTATGTTCGGGCTGTTGCAACGAGGTAGGACGTGGTTTGAAGGAATTGTCGGTGTTAAAAAAATTGTTATACTCATATGCAGAATCCAATACTGTATAAAAAGCGCGCTTTATACTTTTTAGTGCTTTTCAACATACTCCATTTTATTTCTAAATGTTTGCTGCATGAAAAATTGCTATTTACTTTGTTGAGTGCGCCGAAAACAGAAAAATATTGTCTTAAAATCCCTTCAAACGACACACGAAAACTTGCGGTGGGAATCTCGTTATTGGGTTATGCAGGTTTAAAGTTGTTATCATTAGATATTTGATTAGTTGAAATTCGTTTACAGCAGAGTAGTTAGCCGTTATCGGAAGACAATAAAATAATATTCACTATCTACCGAAAGTTAATTAACCATCCTAAAAACAGTCAAAAATATAAGCCTAACATACCAGGTGAATTGGGAGTCAGTCACCTATAAGTTTGAATGAAGTAATATGTACTCCGTATTTTATTTCTCTTCTTCTTTTCTTGATTGTTTTTTTTAAATAATAAGCCTTATTGGGTATTTATGAGTTGTGCACACCTCATATAAAAAAAAAATATTTATTGAATTTTGGAACTGAAAGAACCTTTACTCAAACTACATTGACATATCCAATTAGTCAAGCACTTCATTTGGAGTACATGATAGTCTACGGGCTCTTGCCTCTTTAGAATATCTTAAAAATTACTAAAATATAAATAAGCAAAGCAAAATTAACAAAAATGGAAGTAAATAAATAAATGAATAATATTTTGGAGGCTTGCAATTGACCTTATAGGGCAAAATAATTTCACTATTCTAAATGGACTTGAGAGAAAAAAATTTCATTGCCTACCCTAACATGTATGAATTTTACGATTTTGGCTGTGATTCCGAATATTTTATTTGTTTTGTTTCTCTTCTCGGATACTGTTGCTCGTTTATTTGTTGAATAATGAAACAACTTTTGAAATAAAAAGAATAGCATTTATTCTCACGACGAATTTGCTTTTTTTTGATCGCTTTTGTTTTCTCGTACCACTTATAAAATATGTTTGTAATTCAAATAATGAGTTTAAAATTGCAAATAATCTACCACAAAAAACAAAAAACGATTAATCGAGATTTCAATACGTTTTCCCGCATACAATTTATAATCCAGATCAGATTTTTAAGTGGCAATTTTTCTGTGATATAAAATGAAACTTGCTTTTTCAAATTTTAATTCATCAAATATGTAATATGCAAATTGCTTCATTTTAAAATGGAATTGCCTCAACCAGAAAAAAAAACTAACTGAAAATATTTTTACATTAATTCTTCATAATTAATTTTGTATGTTCATAATTAATATTTGTCTAACAAATATTTGAAGTATTCTGGATTAATTTCGACGCTGCAATCTTAAACCACCATTTCAAATGATTTGTAGTATATTATTTTACTCAGATTTAAGGTTTGATTCGCAATATAATTCATTTGAAAACAACATTTAAGTTTATCAATCAAATTAGTTAATGAATATTGTTAATTACAAAAGAAATATTTGAAAAACTGTTTACCAATTTAGTAAATGGAAAAAAATAAATCATTATGTTTTGGACAAGTTAAAAATTTATTTATTATAAGTCATTTATTTTATGTGGTAAAAGATAATGAAATTAAATAACAAAATCAATTGCTAACCTTAATAACGACTTTCCTTTCCAGTGGTTCTTCTTTTCAGCGGGAAATGAGGTGCAGGGTAGGTATGCCGTCGCGAGGGTAGGGTTCGAGAAAATCCGCTGAGGTCGGTTTCGCGTTGCGCGCGGTACCTTAGTTGATTTTGATTTTTCTTTAGCGTAGCTTTTTTCGGAATTACGTTAACGTAGTGTATTTTTCGGTACCGCGTCGAACATTCGGAGACCCGCGACCGAAATCCTCTCCGATCTAGCTGGCCGACAAGCAGCCACCGCGTGAATGGGTTACGGTGCACGGATTGGTTGACCGGTTGGTACCATCTGTTGGCACTACTCAGACTTAACGTCTAGTACCGATGAGAGGTCGGTTCCGCGTTCGCACGTAGACATAAATCATTACAAAGCCTTCAATTCATCTGTCATCGCCTGTCTCCACTGTTCCTTATCTGGTCCATTCATTGAAGCTTCTTAACTGATTTCTTCATCGCATGATTCCAGGTTGCCCAGAATACATAGATTAGTTATACCATACCTTTCTACTGGCTTTCTCCTACGTTTAGTATCCAGCTCCATCGGAACTTCATCCTCTATGATAGACTCTTATTCAGCCATAGATTGATAAGAATCATCTTCGGAAATCGATGACTCACAAATGTATATTGGATCATTTGGATCTGAAACTGGGTTTTCTGATAAACTTACATCGTTCTCTGAATTTTCTTCACAATTATTTGCTATATTCCGAACTGTATTCGACTTCGTTTTCTCCATAATAATAACATCTCTGCTCGTAGTAATTTTTTAAGTTTTTTGGTTATATAATCTGTATCCTTTTACGTTATCTGGATACCCAACCAAAACCAATTTGTCAGCCTTCTTATCCCATTTTTGCCTTTGTATTTTGGGAACATGCACCATTATCTTGCTGCCAAAAATTGTGACGTGGCTTAGGTCTGGTTTCTCACCTGTCTACCTCTCAAAAGGTGTCATCATACCTAAACTGGCGGCTGGCATTCTATCCTTTAAATATATTGCAGTATTAACTTTTGTCGCGGTTAGCTTCAAACAACAAGCATCTTGCCCGTTCAACTACAGTTCTGCTGAACCTCTCTGAGAGCCCATTCTGCTCCGGAGTGTGAGGATTGTTCTTCTGATGGACAATACCAACTTGTTTTAAGTAACTTTCTATCTCGTGCGAACAGAATTCACCTCCATTGTCGGTCCTCAATATTCTTATCTTGTTTCCGGTTTGATTCTCCACTAAGCCTCGAAATTCTTTGAAATGCTAGAACACCTGGTTCTTTTCCTTCAAGAAGTAGACAAAAGTCATTCTGTTGGCATCATCCACAAACAGGAGAAAATATTTTGCCTGACCAATTGACTTAGTCTCCATCTGCCCGCATAAATCTGAGTGTACTGCATCCAGTAGTTTTTCACTTCTACGGTTAGCTAATGGGAAAGGGAAACGTGTCTGTTTTCCCTCACGGCACACTTCACAATTCTGTATTTGTATGTCAGCTTCCTTGTCAAAAGAAAATCCTACTACAGCACCTTCTTTCATTTTCTGCAGGGACTTACAATTTATATGTCCTAAACTTTTATGCCATGTTGACATCGCCGATAATGAATTCTCGAATTTTTTTGTGTTTAACATGTAGCCACCATTTATCAAATTCGCTGTACCAATGAGCTCATTCACTTGGTTGTATATCAAACAGACATTCTTTTTGAACACTATTCTATTGCCATTAACTATAGTTAGCTTACGGACAATAAGTTTGCCGTGAGATTAGGTATGTACAATACATTTTTCACAATCACATCAAACTGAGAACTGTTTACGCATGTCGTTATTTATGATTCACCAACACTAACTACAGGCACCGTCGTTTGATTTGCCACTACGATTTCTTTGTTTTCGTGCACTGGTCGGAGTTGGAATAAACAATTTGGATTTGACGTCATATGTGTGCTTGTGCCTGAATCGACGTACGAGTCTTCTGTGCTATAACAGCCGTTGAAAAATGCCGCACTGAAAACATTCAATTGTTTATTTGCTTTTAATTCAGAACACTTATTTTTGTAATGGCCGATTTTCTTGCAATTATAACACTTTATTTGCTTACTGCTGGCTGACATATCATTTGACGTTGACATTTGTTTGCGTTTAGTGTTGCCACTTTTTGGCTGCTGTTGTTTTGTCCAAAATGCAGAGTCCGTACCGGTAGTGCCAACCTACGAACACATATCAAGTAACTTTGTTTTTATGAGGTCAGCGCTAATGGCGATCCCAGAATGTTCTAACGCCATTATCATCGGTGAATACTTATATGGGAGTCCAGCCAAAAATAATGATCCAATGTACTCGTCTGTGATTTCGAAACCTGCCCCCTTCAATTTATGTGCTGTCTTGACCATTTGAGATATATAGGATGTCATGGATTCACAGTTATCGAGACGTATTGAAGTCAATGTTCGAAGTAAACTTATTTTTCGTTGATATCCCGCGTCATCGAATAACTGTTTCAATTTATTCCACACACCGTTCACTGTAGTCAGCCAGGTCGAAGAGAGACTGAACCACGAGATGGAAAAAGTGAAAAAAGAATTGGAAGCTGCGAAGGCAGTAGTAACCACTTCACCAGCCCCGCTTATAACCGCAGCGCAAAGCACATCCAGAAATGTGCAAGCACCAATATTCGATGGGCAAACGGTCCAGTTTGAAGCTGCCGCAAGGGAAAATCACTGGAATGAGCAGGAACGAGCAACTGCACTGATTCTTGCTCTAAGAGGCCCAGCTGCCGAGCTTTTGCCGATGATCCCCGTTGAAATGCACTCAAACCCGAATGCTATAATGAATGCGCTCGACATGCGTTATGGAGGCGCCCACCTGAAACAAATTTATCGGGCACAGCTACGGCATCGGATGCAGAAGTCTGGCGAAACCTTACAGCAGCTAGCCCAAGACATTGAGCGACTAGCACTTTTGGCTTACCCAGCCTACGACCAGGAACATCGAGATGACGCAGCAACAGAAGCATTCATCAGCGCCTTAGAAGACCAGGAATTACAACAAGCTGTGCGTTTAGCTCAAAAGCAAACAGTCAAGGATGCCTTGGCTTATAGCCTGAACTTTGAGGCAGTGAAAGATGTGGCTCGTACCACTGCCCGGGTTCGCAAGGTAGTGGCAGACGAGTGCAGGTGTGAGCGCGTGGAAAATGAGCGCGAGCCGCAAGTAAATGGTGCGCCTAGATGCTGGGATTGCGGTGAGAAAGGGCACCTGCAAAGAGACTGCAAGAAGCGAAGAAAACGGAGCTATTGTCCAGGATGGTAGAGATCCAGACCGTGTCAGGAGCCTAGAATGGAGGCCCATCAAACTGCAAGGGCCAACTTTGTGGAGCAAACGTTAGCTAAGAGGATCGACGGCCCCAGCACCCCCATCACCGTGTCAAGACTACATCGTGGAGAAGCGGACTTATGCCTTCCGGGTCAAATTGACGGAGAACACTGCACCCTAACAATCGACACTGGTGCAACCCGATCGATTATCCGACCAGACCTAGTTAGATAGCAACAACTTCACAAGGGCAGAATTTTCTCACTACGGACAGCTACGGGAGAAACTGCACCTGTTCATGGAGAGGTCAACCTCCAGATACAGTTGGGAGACCTTGCGTTCTGACATAATTTTCTGGTCGCGAACATTATGGATAACTGCATTATCGGAATGGATTTTATGCAACCACATAGAATCACGTTGGATTTGGGCAAACGTGTATTGAAATGGCAGAATATCGAAGTACTGATGGAGGATCCCAGCGTCCAAATCCCCAAGATGAATGTAGTGGTATGTACTGACACTGATGTACCGAATTCTTCCGAAAGCATTGTATGGGCCAAGCTTGATGGTGATTCTGGAGACCACCGATCTTATCTGATAGAGCCAACGAAGACATCCGCATTGCGCAGTTTGATTGTAGGACGAAGCCTTGTAAGATCTTTAAGGAACGGATATGTGCTGGTTAGAGTCCTTAACACCGCAGACTCAACCACGAGCATCAAAGCGGGAGAAGTCATCGGAAGCTGCCAGCCTATTTCCACCATCACCTCTTTGGAAGCTACTCACGACCATCATTGGAAAAGGAGGCAAGACACAGACAAAGCCCGGGAATCCACGTCTGCAATTATGAAGCAAGTCAAATTGCCGGTGCAGCTATTCAAACGAGCCTCTGATCTGGTCACCAAGTACAGTGACATCTTCTCAACAAGCCCGGATGACCAAGGCCGAACGAGTTTGGTAACTCACGTCATAGATACACAGGGAGCCAAGCCAATTCGACAAGCACCAAGACGTCTCCCTATAGCCAAACAAGGAGAAGTGAGCGCGCTGATCTCGGACATGGAAAAACAAGGCATTATTGAACCTTCTGTCAGTCCATGGGCCGCGCCTGTAGTTCTAGTAAAGAAAAAGGATGGTAGCACTCGCTTTTGTGTCGACTATAGGCAGCTTAACGACGTCACTAAGAAAGATAGTTACCCGCTCCCACGCATCGATGACATCATGGACACTTTAGCCGACGCAAAATGGTTTTCTACACTCGATCTCAAGAGTGGCTACTGGCAGGTAGAAATTGACAAGAAGGACCGAGAGAAGACCGCATTTTCAGTTGGGACCGGATTGTGGCAATTTGTGGTGATGCCATTTGGGCTTTGCAATGCTCCAGCCACTTTCGAACGCTTCATGGAATACGTGCTACGTGGTCTAACCTGGAAAACCTGCTTGGTGTACCTAGATGACATCATCGTCATTGGGAGAACGTTCGAAGAGCATGTGCGGAATTTAGAAGAGGTTTTCTCCCGATCGCGACTGGCAAATTCGACACTTAGTCCCGACAAGTGTACCCCTTTCGCAGCTGAAGTAAAATACCTGGGACATGTCGTATCAGCAGAAGGGGTCAAAACAGACCCTGAGAAAATTGAAGCCGTGAAAAGCTGGCCAACACCAAACAACAAGCGCCAACTACGAAGTTTTCTGGGTCTGGCAACCTACCATCGAAGATTCGTCAAAGACTTTGCCAAAATAGCTAAGTGCCTCCATCAGCTAACCGAGAAAAATCGTCCGTATGTCTGGAATGAACAATGCCAGGTAGGCTTTGAGACCCTGAAGGAAAAGCTATGTGAATCACCCGTGCTGGCGTATCCAAAACCCGGAAAAATGTTTGTAGTTGACACCGATGCAAGCAACGACGGTATTGGAGCTGTACTCTCCCAGCAGATCAATGGCGAAGAAAGAGTCCTCTCGTATTACAGTCGAGTTCTTTCAAAAAGTGAGAGGAACTACTGCGTGACCAGGAAGGAGCTATTGGATATATTAGAGGCCACCAAGCAGTTCCACAAGTACCTGTATGGCCAGAAATTTGTTCTTCGAACGGACCATGCGTCGCTGAGATGGCTACTTAACTTCAAAAACCCCGAGGGACAAGTTGCGAGATGGATCGAAAGATTGCAGTCATACGACTACGAAATTGTTCATCGGAAGGGCGGAGTTCATGGAAATGCTGACGCCCTATCTCGTCGCCCATGTCCAGCTAACTGCAAGCATTGCCGACGGATTGAGGAAAAGGAACCGCCCGTTGATCTGCGACTGATAACGGCCGAACTCGATGAAGGTTGGTCATCGGAGGAGATTCGAAATGCCCAGCTAGCCGATGAAGACATCGGACCATTGCTCGTATGGAAGGAGACGACTGGGCGACCTGAGTGGAAAGACGTTTCAATGCATGGCGCAACCCTGAAAAGCTATTGGGCACAATGGAACTCCCTTCAGGTGGAGGGAGGCGTACTCAAGCGGAAATGGGAAACGGCGGATGGCAGCTCCTATAGGATGCAAACTTTACTACCCAAAAGCCGAATCCACGATGTGGTTAAGGAAATGCATGAAGGATGCTCGGGAGGCCACCTTGGTGTTAACAAGACCTTGGCGAAATTGCGGGAAAGGTTCTACTGGCTCCACGCTCGAGAAGACGTAGAGGACTGGTGTCGCAGATGCACAATTTGCGCTTCCGTCAAAGGCCCAAAGCGACGACTGAGAGGACAAATGCAAACCTATAACGTAGGCGTGCCATTCGAAAGGATTGCTGTTGACATCGCAGGACCCTTTCCTGAATCCAATTGGGGAAATCGACACACACTGGTTGTAGCCGATTATTTCAGCAAGTGGCCCGAGGTCTACCCCATTCCCAACCAGGAAGCAACTACTGTAGCTGAACAGCTAGTGTTAAATTGGGTCAGTAGGTACGGCGTACCTGGCGAACTACATTCGGATCAAGGCCGAAACTTTGAGTCACTAGTTTTTGGCGAAATGTGCGAGCTGCTCGGAATACGGAAAACGAGGACAACACCGCTGCATCCCCAATCCGATGGAATGGTCGAACGTTTCAACGGCACGCTCAATAAACACCTGGCCAAAATGGTTGACGAGAACCAAAGGGACTGGGACCGACATATCCCACTATTTCTAATGGCGTATAGAGCCGCTGAACATGCATCGACGGGCCAAGCCCCAGCCAAAGTCATTTTTGGAAAGACTATTCGTTTGCCAGCCGATATAAAGTTCGGAACACCCCCTGAGAAACCCCAAACGGTCTCGGAGTACGCAAGTGATCTAAGACAACGGTTGAACCAGATACATCGGACAGTGCGAAAACACCTCGAATCGGCTACTGACCGCATGAAGACCAGGTATGATCTAAAGGCTAATTCTACTGGCTTCCAGCAAGATGACTTGGTGTGGCTTTATAACCCGCAACGGCGAAAGGGTAGGTCTCCAAAGTTGCAACATTATTGGGAGGGACCATACCGAGTTACAAAGCGAATCAACGACGTCGTTTACCGAATACAGCAACATCGTAAGCCGAGAGCTAAAATGAAAATAGTGCATCTGGACCGTTTTGCCCCATATTACACCCAGGGAGAATTGACTACAAATAGCGACACATCTTTTCGCGGCGAAAAGAACTGAGGTGGGGGCAGTGTTACATCTACAAATAATTCTGCGAGCTACTGTCGCAATTGTTTTCGTAATCATTAAGAACGTCAACAAATGAATTTACTCGAACCCAAGAGAACCCAACAAGCATGATCAACATCTGCAAGTGACGTCACTCCATTCATTAATTTGCTCGAATCTACCAGGTACCTCTCGGTAGAACATTCGCCAATGTACGAGAAATGGGTGAATAGGTAGAGACCCTATATAAAGGCGAGCTGAATGAATGGGGGGATCATTCATTCGACCGCGATAAGAACTGCGATTGTGTTTGAAAAGTGATTTTCGTAATAGTGAAGTGATTTAGAAGACAATTGCGATAAGAAATTTATGGACAAGTGTTAGATTTTTCATAGTGAAAATTAAAATTAGTGAAAGTGTTAAATTGATCATTGTGCACTTTTGTAATTAAATAAACTCTTTTAACTTAAATTAAAAGACATTGCGTTTTCACTTTCCCGGAACATTAAAATTATTACAACCGCAAACCAATAACACGCGACAATAGATTATTTATACCATACCTTTCTACTGGCTTTCTCCTACGTTTAGTATCCAGCTCCATCTGAACTTCATCCTCTATGATAGACTCTTATTCAGCCATAGATTGATAAGAATCATCTTCGGAAATCGATGACTCACAAATGTATACTGGATCATTTGGATCTGAAACTGGTTTTTCTGATAAACTCACATCGTTCTCTGAATTTTCTTCACAATTATTTGCTACATTCCGAGCTGTATTCGACTTCGTTTTCTCCATAATAATAACATCTCTGCTCGTAGTAATTTTTTAAGTTTTTTGGTTATATAATCTGTATCCTTTTACGTTATCTGGATACCCAACCAAAACCAATTTGTCAGCCTTCTTATCCCATTTTTGCCTTTGTATTTTGGGAACATGCACCATTATCTTGCTGCCAAAAATTTTGACGTGGCTTAGGTCTGGTTTCTCACCTGTCTACCTCTCAAAAGGTGTCATCATACCTAAACTGGCGGCTGGCGTTCTATCCTTTAAATATATTGCAGTATTAACTTTTGTCGAGGTTAGCTTCAAACAACAAGCATCTTGCCCGTTCAACTACAGTTCTGCTGAACCTCTCTGAGAGCCCATTCTGCTCCGGAGTGTGAGGATTGTTCTTCTGATGGACAATACCAACTTGTTTTAAGTAACTTTCTATCTCGTGCGAACAGAATTCACCTCCATTGTCGGTCCTCAATATTCTTATCTTGTTTCCGGTTTGATTCTCCACTAAGCCTCGAAATTCTTTGAAATGCTAGAACACCTGATTCTTTTCCTTCAAGAAGTAGACAAAAGTCATTCTGTTGGCATCATCCACAAACAGGAGAAAATATTTTGCCTGACCAATTGACTTAGTATCCATCTGCCCGCATAAATCTGAGTGTACTGCATCCAGTAGTTTTTCACTTCTACGGTTAGCTAATGGGAAAGGGAAACGTGTCTGTTTTCGCTCACGGCACACTTCACAATTCTGTATTTGTATGTCAGCTTCCTTGTCAAAAGAAAATCCTACTACAGCACCTTCTTTCATTTTCTGCAGGGACTTACAATTTATATGTCCTAAACTTTTATGCCATGTTGACATCGCCGATAATGAATTCTCGAATTTTTTTGTGTTTAACATGTAGCCACCATTTATCAAATTCGCTGTACCAATGAGCTCATTCATTTGGTTGTATATCAAACAGACATTCTTTTTGAACACTATTCTATTGCCATTAACTATAGTTAGCTTACGGACAATAAGTTTGCCGTGAGATTAGGTATGTACAATACATTTTTCACAATCACATCAAACTGAGAACTGTTTACGCATGTCGTTATTTGTGATTCACCAACACTACTACAGGCACCGTCGTTTGATTTGCCACTACGATTTCTTTGTTTTCATGCACTGGTCGGAGTTGGAATAAACAATTTTGATTTGACGTCATGTGTATGCTTGTGCCTGAATCGACGTACCAGTCTTCTATGCTATAACAGCCGTTGAAAAATGCCAAACTGAAAACATTCAATTGTTTATTTGCTTTTAATTCAGAACACTTATTTTTGTAATGGCCGATTTTCTTGCAATTATAACACTTTATTTGCTTACTGCTGGCTGACATATCATTTGACGTTGACATTTGTTTGCGTTTAGTGTTGCCACTTTTTGGCTGATGTTGTTTTGTCCAAAATGCAGAGTTCGTACCGGTAGTGCCAACCTCCGAACACATATCAAGTAACTTTGTTTTTATGAGGTCAGCGCTAATGGCGATCCCAGAATGTTCTAACGCCATTATCATCGGTGAATACTTATATGGGAGTCCAGCCAAAAATAATGATCCAATGTACTCGTCTGTGATTTCGAAACCTGCCCCCTTCAATTTATGTGCTGTCTTGACCATTTGAGATATATAGGATGTCATGGATTCACAGTTATCGAGACGTATTGAAGTCAATGTTCGAAGTAAACTTATTTTTTGTTGATATCCCGCGTCATCGAATAACTGTTTCAATTTATTCCACACACCGTTCACTGTAGTCTCACACTTGATATGCACATATAACGAACAGTCAATAGTCATTACGAGTTTAGCTTGGGCTTTCTTCATCTCAGTTTCACTGATAGTCGCCGGCACATTTTTAACGTCAATACCCTCAAGTAACAAAAATTGCTTGTTATGAACGCCCAATCGTCATAATTTTCGTGTCCTTTGAGCGTTGGCACATTTGCTAAGTACCCTGATGTCGACATTATTACCTCCGCACAATAAAAATACTTGATATTTTGTTAAATGGGACTGGGCCCATAACCTAAGAAACTTTATTGTCATATGATACAGGCAGGTTGGTACACATAGTTTGTCATAGATGCCGCTGGTAGTGTTTAAACTGAATTATTTTGATATTTATCCTAACAATTTCGCTGTTCATTTCTTCTGAAAGTACCAACCATTAAAATTAAATTTACATATATACGAGTTGGTGGCACCATGCAAATCTAATGATTTAAGTTTATTTATTCTAGAAAAAAGTCAACGAAACATAATTTAAAATGAAATATAATAAGTACCTTCAGATCTTTTGCTGTGTAAATACTATGAAATAATGAATTGCTAAATATGAAAAATTTCTTTCCTTTTAGTAGTTAAGGACTTTCCAAGGAAGCAATAGCGGAAGGTGAGTATGGCGTCGAGTGGACGGGGTTCATGGTAATCCGCGACAATGCGGTTCGGTTACGCGGTGCCTTATTTTGTGGCTTGGCCATTTTTATGTGGCGTAGAATATTTCGGTTGGAATCAGACTGTCTGATGTCTGGCAACGCGTCGGTATTCAGATCAGGAACGCGCGAATTCGATGTTCTTGTTGTTAAGTTATTGCAAGCCTCGCAAGGGCTGCGATAAATTAATGGAGGGATTTTTATTAAGAAAATTTTTGAATCCATTTTAAACGGGCATTTGATTGGTGGCTGATATATGTACGTACCCGAACCTAGTCTACTCGCGTATGACCTGAGACTGAAATTTCTCTCCAAACTTGCTGATCTACAAGTTGCCACCTCGGAGTAGACTAAGGTTACCTGGAACAGTTAGCCTTTAGGGAACATTCTGTTGGCACGTATAGGTACTTCACGTCATTAACCGGACGAACGAAGATAAAATCATCAAAATATCTCGGGTATATTTTGATATTTATTATAAATATCAAAATTTATGAGCCCTGCTAAGAGTGATTCAATATTCATTTATCATCTGTTTATAAAGTAAAGCTAGTACAACTTGAAATTACGACCCTATTCTGGTGTCATCCGGATTGTTATTTGTGTTCGATCATGATAGCATCATAATTGGCTCCAGACGTACTGACGTAATATTTGTGGATCATAATGATTGTTTTGGATGATGTGATTGTTTTGATTTATTGCCAAGTACTTATTGTTGTTGTTTTTGATTATGTCATTATTTTTATCTATTATAAAATGTCTGCTGTAAATATTTTGTGAGTTATAATTCATTTCAACGCGCAGAATGCCTGAACTAGCTTGTACAAGTGTTCAGACATGTATTCCTATTGTTGCTTTTGTGTTATAATGAATTTATTGAACACAAATTTTCAAACAACAGCCAATGTAATGAAAGGTATAACTGCTTCAGCAGTGACTAGGGGAAATAACACTCGGGTAGTATATTAATTTATCGTTTGCAGAAAATCATGGTCATTATTTTCAATTTTAAATAGTAGGAAGTTATTTTTTTAGAATGATATGCAACAACCTCAGATATTGCATCTTGAACACGACCTTTCTTATTTGATCTTGAGGGTTCGAAACCTCAACATTCTAATCAAATGCTTAGACCGTACAAAAAACATGAAATATCTAAACCAAGATAAACCAATCAACGTAGTACTTATCAAATCTGATACAACTTTTGATTTCTAAGGATTTAAGAATATGAAGTATTTAAGTTGTCTGATTGTAATTAATAATTGATTAGATTAACTAAAAGAATGGACTTTAAAGATATATATTTTTCTAGTAACTGAGCAATTTCAACTAGTTACGAGTATATCGGTGAAGTTTATACCAGACACTTGTCGTTTTCTCCTGCCATGGTGGCTGTTTGTTTTGTCCTTTTAGTAGCTTTAGTAGGGCAATCCCTATCATACCCTACCCAAAATGGAAACGTTTTCGAGCGTGATCCTGAAGAAATTGGGGGATACTTTGAAGGTGATATGGATTTAGATAGCATTCAACAAGATGTGTTAGAAAATCCCAAAGGTCGTAACGGACTAGTGAACCAAATTTACAACTGGCCTGATAACGTCTTGTATTACGAAATTGATAGTGTTTTTGGTGAGTACTCTTACACTGTCTTAAAAATCACTGAATATTTAAATTTGACTTATAATTTTATACTTAAAGATTATTCAAAAGAATGGTTATGTTTTTTTCTGTATTAAAACTTGAACTTAATTTTACCTCACAGACCAAGAGCATCATGATCATATCATCAAGGGTCTAAGACTTTTGGAATCTGTTTCATGTTTGCGATTTCTTCCTAGAAATGAATGGACCAAGGACTATGTTTACGTTACTGTAAGTGAATTACAACCATTTCAAAATATAGTATTTTCAACTGATATATTCTCATTGAAGGGACAAAATGGTGGGTGCTATTCTTCAGTTGGACGCCGTGGTGGCAGACAAACTCTCAATCTTCAAATCTATCCATTGGAAACAGGATGCTTCCGTACTGGTACAATCGTTCACGAGTTTCTTCATGCTTTAGGATTCTATCATCAACAAAGTACTTATAATCGTGATGATTATGTTACCGTTATTGAGGAAAATATCCAAGATGGTACCAAGCACAATTTCAACAAATATACAACTATTACTGTGCACGACTTCGAAGTACCTTACGACTATGAAAGTGTAATGCACTATCCTTCTTTAGCTTTCAGCAAGAACGGAGAAATGACGATCATTCCCAAAGATCCAAATGCACAAATCGGACAAAGATTAAAATTGAGTGACGGCGATATTGCCAAACTAAACATCAAGTATCATTGTCCAACATTCAGTTAAATTATAAGTAGATTTGGATGAATTGTTAACGAAAAGACTGAAGTTTAATTACTAAAAAAGTGTTGTGTTTGCTTTTTTTGTTTGTTCAAGTAGCAGTGAAGGTTATTTACATCCTGAGTTCGGAGATTCCAGACGCGCAAGATCTCTAGACTACCCACTAAATACCTCTCTTGTTACTCCGTGAATCCAGCCTGGAACCATTTGACACATTACATCTGGCTAAGTCTGGTTTTGCTACGTCGTAGAGCATCTTCAAATTCAAGGATCCCTCCTCTAGCCGGAGATCAGGAATGAGGCACACAGTTCTTCTTACTCGTGGTCTACTCCCAGGGTTGCTGCCAATCAGTAGGTGAGCGTTGTCTCTCCTCCTGTCATCATTTTGACGCAAGTAGATAACGGCACTCTCTAGCAAGGAGGGCAATAAGTATCACGTCTACCATGACTAGCGTTTTCAGTACAGCAACTAACTGAGAGTGTCGGCCCACATTTGTAGTACTGTAGGTAGAAAAAATGTCCATGCAGGACTCCAGCGATGGTCTGCTGCCTCGGCGGAAGAGGATGGTAGTATCCGCCGAGATTGGCGTTGTCTGAGGACGCGTGAATGCGCTGGCAGGCTAGCGTTGCGGTGTTGTGGAGTGGTTTCTTTCTCGCTAGCACAAGGACTTACTGCAAAAATATTTCGCATTCACGGATTAAAAAGGGTCGAATACCGATCGACTAGTGCCGAGGCCGAGGTAACCAACTAAGGGTTGAAATGTTTGTTTGTAGAACAAATTCGGCCGAGCAAAAACGGACGGACTAGCTGAGACTTCATCGTAACCAACGATCCTTATGGCCCACAAATAAGATTAGGGTATCTAGATGGAGGTGGTGCCCCCTCGCACCATCCCAACTGGATCAAAATCCAACCGTAGACGTGGCCATTTACTTCCCATTTGAGTGGAAACCTCATACAAACATAATTTGCATAAACTTTCCCATCCAATGAGAAAAATAGACGTAAACAATTTATGTTATTGAATTATGTGATCGAATTACATAATTCTATAACATAAAAAGGCACGCGAGTGGAAGGCCACTCTACCCGGTAAGAGCCCCTATTAAACATCAAAAAACGGAGGAGCTAGCCGATATTAGTGGTAGATCTTTGCGGGTCCTATACCCGCTCAGGTAAAACGGAATGAAAAGACCGAGTTTTTAATGTTTAATAATTCATTTTTATTATTTTGAATTCAATGGCAACTAATATGAACAAACAAGGACTTACAAGACTTTCGTTATTTGATCTGACATTAAATTAGGTGAAAGTGCAATACAATCGATATTATGGACGATATGTACATTATTTTACTTACTGAAATTGTTCTTAAATTTGCTGCAGTGATGAAAAATGTAAATCTTGTAATTTAAAAAACGCTAGGTATGGTTTTGGCCAAAAAGAAAAACGCTTGCCTACTTTTTCTGTTCCTGAAGTATTTACTGCGGTTATTTTTACTAGCTCCAGTAATTGCAAATAATATATTTTTTGCTAGTTTCTTCTTACCGAAATCTTCAGCAGCAGCCAAAGTATTTTATCAGAATGATCAATGAAGAAGCTACAAGTTTTTCAGTCTAGACATCATATCATTGATAATAGAAAATGGTCCACTAAAATGTCACCAAATTGCATTTTTGACCGCTGCGTTAAATTATAAGCATTCACAAATTGAATACATCTGGATGTCATGTAGCGAAGCATAAGAAAAAAGGAAAAGGCTACTCGGTTTCGTTTTGATTCTTTTGCAATCCGTGGTCTCAACGCCACTACGAATAAGTCTATTCAAGCACCATCACATATAAGCAGATATACGCTTCCGGCATCTGATGACTGAGCAACAACGCATTACCAAAATCACAATGGTTTTATAATAAAATGGAAGGCCAGTTACAGTGATGAATTCCAGCCAATGCTTCGTTCTAATACATGCACTTGGTAAGATTATACACGTATGGTTGACTACTCCCGTCTCACTAATTGCGTTGCTGTGCCATGCCTGATTTTGAGAAGACCCTATCCTCAGCCAAAACCATATTACGAACCATTCATCGCAATTCAAGAAACTGAAGCAAGTTTATGCTACAAACGTGAAAAATCCACAAGACGTTGATATCAATTGATCTCCTTTAGTCAAGTGTGCCAATCCAATCACGTTGATATCAATAAAGTGCAGTTCGCCTTCCGGATTGACGATTTCGGATATGAACGTCTTCGGCCAACGACCTCTTTCAATAATATCCTACGCGAAACTGAATTAAAAGCGATCACTCACCATTCTCGTTGACAGTGCGACCATAACTACAATGCATTCCCTCGTGTCTCTATTTACCAGACTCACCGAATTTGAAGAGTTGTATAGAAACCGGTTAAGAAACGTTAGTCGTTGATTGTGTCGTGAAAGTATACGATTCACTCCACTCAATCTGGCTTTAAATGAATGCTACGCTCAGCATATCCTTCGGTAAAATTGTTGATATATCCCAAAAGCCTGACCAATACAAGTAATCACTATCCGGATAGGTTCAGTCAAATATCACAGAATGCTCCGTAGCCAGATCCGTATTCGTCCATTACGTACATTTAAAGCACATTTCAAACACGTGCATGCTTGATTAATTTCCGTCGATCTCGTCACTCACGGCTGATTTTAAGGAATTCTTAGTCAGCACATGAACAGCTTAGCTGTAATTTATCACACCATGCTAATGGCCAAAAACGGAAGGCAGCGCGGAATCACTACGGTGGATGGGGCTTCCTGCACAACTCCAATATTTATTTCCCTTAAGATTTCTTTCATTTACTATGACAATTTTCACGAGCAAATTTGGATTCTCGCGCCCGTGCGCGCGTCAATCCATCTAAGGAGATGCCAACCGCGAGCTCACAATCACATAAAATCTACTATTTTGCCACGAAAATTTTAATAATTTCACAGGGCCCTAAATTACCTCACTAAACAACTTGAACGAAACGTCCTCTTTGTATTGGCCAGCTCTTTGATATTCGCTTATCTTCATTTTTTCTCGTAAGGTCCTAGTTGCAGCGGCAATCAGACAACGTACATCAATGGTCGCGACAGAGCCCCAAAACAGTACATGGGCACTCAACTAGGCCCGCACACACGTCGAATGCGTTTCCCAATTAGGAAATCCCAAAAGCAATTTCGAAAACGCGCAATCAGGTGAGAATGAGTGGAATTCCCCGTGAAAATCACTTCACTGCTATCCCGTTTTAATTTTGCAACGCCCGACGGAAACTCTTCAATGCAAAATTCTCCCCGAAAACTTTCTTCCTTTCACGATGACAAATTTCACTAGAAAAACGTAATTTGAACACGACGAACGCACATTTTCCCGCAGCCACGGAAACTTTCTCCAATCGATTCCTTTCTTGGGCGTCGCGACGTGACCGTCGTGAAGGTGAATAGCAGACTCCTCGAACCGTCCAAAATCTGTCTCTCTTTCTTCATTACCGTATACACGGTAAATCTATCAGCTGAATTCAATTGCATTCCAGAATCTAATACACCGTTGGGGTATACGAGTTCAGCGCTCCCATACTCTAAATTTTATGTCGCAGGTTTGAAATTTTTAAAAACTTTGACAGAAGTAAAAAAAAAGAAAGGAATTTGAAATAGTAATAAATGTTAAATTTCATATCGAATATAGTTAATGGGAAACATTTAAATTTGATATAAAGGAAAATTTATATAAAATTACGTTTATTAATGATAATAAGAAAGAAAACTATTTTACAAATTACGATTATGAATGTAAATAATTTAAAAGTTTTTTCTATATCTGCCATAAAATGTTGAATAGGAGATAGGAAGGTTTTCGAGCAGTTTCCTTGTGTGACTGCTCGATTACTACATATTTCTGCCCATACAGTAGCACCGACACTACAGATCTCATCAAAAGTCACCTGCTTTGAAGGTTGAGTTCCCCTACATTGGCCATAAGTTGATTCAGAGCCGATACGCCTGAAGCAGCTTTATCCCCTGATTTGTTCAGGGAAACTATAGCAACCACAGAAGTCACCGCAGGTGCAGACATTAAGTAAAATGGGGTGACATTCTGAGGCCAGCTAGCAAGTTTTCCGGGACACCCTCTGCTAATGCTGAGCCACCCTACACATAAAAACTAACACAAAAGGAACGGACGGGAGAGAAGGAGGTTATCTTAAGAAATGAAAAATTATATGTTTTAGTATTTCATGGTCTTATATTTTACAAAAAAAAACTGAAATTCCAACATCAATTTACCAAGGATAAGTAAGTTACAAAAATCCAAATTGTATAAAGCCCGTTTTTAAAACAAAATTTTAACCAAATTCGCAAAAAAATGATATTATCAAATCGAAAATTGATATCCAGTTGAATATGACGCAAATAATTAACAAAAAATCAATTCATAGGTTCAGGCAGAGGAAGAGGAGAAAAAAAGAAAGAAATATAGAAAGAGAAAAAAAACGAATGTGCTTATGACCACACGACTGAAGTGAAACTTCTTTCGCTCTTTCTGTATATATACAGGGTCCGTATAATAAGTAACCAGACTGAGCCTGCCCCGCGCCGTCAAAGCGTCTGCCAACCGGCATTTGGTGCAGTAGTGATGGTGGGGGCCTAGGTAAAGGGAACTGGGCTACAGCAGTTGCCTCCAAGCGCATAGAGAGATAGCATCGAGCGAGAGGGGAGTGCGTGTTCAGTTACGACGTCGGAGTGAAAATGGAGCGTACGATTGAGCAACCGAACCAAAGTGGGTTTTCAAATACGATCCTGAGACAAAGCGGCAGAGTTTGGAGTGGCACACACCGGCATCACCACGACCGATAAAAGCGCGCATGAGCAAATCGAAGGTGAACTCGATGCTCATTGCTTTCTTTGACGTGAAAGGAATTGTTCACAAAGAGTTTATTGCCACCCGGCCAAACTGTAAACGGCCAGTACTACAGAGAGGTGCTCCGTCGACTAACCGCCCGGGTTCGCCGAGTCCGTCCGGAGATTGCCAATTCGTGGATCCTCCATCACGACAATGCTCCGTCGCACACCAGCCTGCTGTTTTTTTTGTGGTAGGGAGTTGAATGCCATTTATGCACAGAGTGTGGGACTCCATGCGACTGGACTACCCACTAAACACCTCCCCTGTCAACCTGAGAACCAAGCCTGGAACCGTTTGACACATTACTTCGGGCCAGGTCTCGTTTTGTTACGCCGTGGGGCGCCTTCAAGCTGGAGAGTCCCTTTCCTAGTGGGAAGGGAGAGGGGAAGAAGATATGCCAGAAGAACGATGCCTCAGCCCCAGCGCCCCCGGCTACTGTGAGTCCCTTTTATATTTTAGGACTGCCCGAGCATGATGTGCCACCTGGTTCCATTTGTCAACCGATTCGAGCATCACCGCAACTATATTATCCGGGGTGAGCTCTCCCGTCTCCCTGTAGAGTTCCCTTCGCCGATCTTGTGCAGGTAAGACTGAAAACACCCGTGCCTGCTCAAAAGCTGGGTCAGATAGAAGTCAGTCTCACCATGCCTTCGATTAAGCCACGGTCTCACATCCGGGATGAGGCGCGCAGTCCACCTTCCCTTCGTGCAATTCCTCCAAGACTGCTGCCAATCGTTGAGCGAGCGTTGTCTCTCCTCGCGGACAACCATCTCCCTCGCATCCTCGTTTCGGCGCAGGTAAATAGCGCGGCGCTCTCGAGCAAGGAGGGCGACAGGTATCACGCCTGCAATCACTCTCACCGCCGAGTCGGAGACTGTTGGATACGAAGATGCAATTCTCAGTGCTCCTCTTCTCTGTACCTGTGCCAATCGTTTTCGGTATACCTCCTTGCTGAGAGTGTCGCCCCATACCTCTGCTCCGTACAGTAGCACTGACCCTACAGCCCTCATCAAGAGGCGTCTTCTTGATGGGCTGGGTCCCCCTACGTTGGCCATAAGTCGACTCAGGGCCGATATTCTCGAAGCAGCCTTCTCAGCCGTTGCCCTGATTTGTTCAGAGAAACTCATCTTCGAGTCGATCAGTAGCCTCAGGTACTTCACCGCTGACTTCGATTCGATTTGTATGTCTCCGATACTGATCATCCTTACTCTAGGGATTCTCTTTTTTGTCAAGATGACCACTTCGGTTTGCTCCAGTGCTAAACTGAGCCCGCGAGCAGTCATCCAGTCCCTCACTCGGCGCATTAGCATACCTAGCCTAAGTTGCGCTTGTTCAACGGTGCGTTCGGCGACCAGAGCCGCAACATCATCCGCATAGCCGACCAAGCGCGACTCATCTGGCATCTCAAGTCTCAGTAGCCCGTCGTAAGACACGTCCACAGGTCCGGACCAAGGATAGATCCCTGGGCAACACCCGATGTAATTTCCATCCTTCGTTGGTCCTGTGTCGTGTCGTAGAGCAGGCTTCGGTTCTTTAGATAGTTCCTCAAAAGCCGCATTAGATATTCTGGAGCTTGAAAAGAGTTTTCCAGCGTTTCCAGAATATCCACCCATCTAGCGGAATTGAAGGCGTTCCTGACGTCGAGTGTCACCAACAGGACGATTCGCCGCTTGGTGCGACTATATGCCTCTGCCTTTTGGACCGCGTTCACCACCTCTGAAATCGCATCAATTGTAGAGCGTCCTGCTCTAAAGCCGTACTGCCGAGGAGATAGGTCCCCAGCAGCACGAATCGCGTCAGTGAGTCTTCCCTTGATGAGTTTCTCTAGCACTTTCCCAGCCGTGTCTAGCATGCATAACGGGCGGTATGCAGACGGCGATTCGGGATTCCCCTTCCCCTTGCTGACCAGCACGAGCCTCGCCACCTTCCAGCGTACCGGAAAAACCCCGTCCCGTAGGCAAGCGTTGAATGTGCTGAGCAGCAAGTCAGGACAATGGTGATAGACGAGCTGCAACACCTCAGCTGGAACACCATCTGGACCTGGAGCCTTCCTCGCTTTCAGGGAGAGGACTGCTTCCTCCAGTTCCAGCTGTGTGAAGAGTGGGCAATCGACCGCTGTTTCACCATGTACAGCGTCAACATGGACGGGATGGGCGGGGAGGAGTCCCCGCACTATCGCGTCCATCTTTTCCGCGTCATGTATACAAGGCTTCCGTAGGGCACCAAGTTTCCCCATGACCAGCTTGTAGCCAAGGTCCCACGGATCCCTATTTACATCGTCCACGAGGTCTTGCCAGCATCGGGCCTTGCTCTTGTTGATAAGCCTGCGAAGATATTTTCTGCCGGACCTGTATGCTGCTAGCCTAGTGTCTGCTTCCTCCCGCGTTCGCGCCCGCTGGGCCTCTCGCCGAAGTTTGTGATACTCGCTTCTTTGTTCGGCGGTCTCGTTTGGCCACCAGTACACTGGAGGCTTACCATGTCGGGATCTCCGACGGGGCATGGAAGACTCGCAAGCAGCTATGATGGTACTCATAGTTGAGTTCACCAAGTCCTTGGCTGTAGGCCCTCGACTCCCTGGCGGAGCTCCCAGCAACGGTGCGCCTGCCGTAAGCGCGTCAGCGAACCTCTCGACGTCCATCCTCCCAGTCCTCCATCCGAGGATTGAAGTTTGGGCATATGCACGCAGAGTGGCACTGTCGTGAATCTCAACCGCTATATACTGGTGATCACTAGCCGAGTAGTCCTCTAGTACTCGCCAGTTGTGTACTGTAGGTACCAGGGACTCCGAAGCGAGTGTCACATCAGGTATGGTTCCTACGCAACCCCAGCGGCGGAAAGTAGGGGTGTTACCAGTATTTAGGACAAAAAGCGCTGTTCTGGCCGCCATGTCCAAGATTTGCTTTCCCCTTGGGTCGGATTGTGGCATACCCCATTCAATGGCTCTAGCGTTGAAGTCTCCCCCGACCAGCATGTGGCCCTCTGTGTTCAAGACAGCGTCCTCCAGGGCATCGAGTTTCCCTGTTATTTGTTCTAGTCTAGCATCAATTTGAGCTTATAATTCTGCAGCAATCATTATCAACTGCATATTCGAAAATATATATATTCGAAATATATGTATCTTATTTTATTTCGTTCGCCTCGCCCGATCACACTTTTCGTAACGCTTACGTCACGCGTTCGCCAGCTTACTCCCCAAGTCAAGCGTGCGTAAAGAAGTTTCACTTGTTTTTCATTTGCAGTCCGTTCGCCTCGCCCGATCACGCTTTTCGTAACGCTCTCGTCAGCTTACAGTCCATTCGCCTCGCCCGATCACGCTTTTCGTAATGCTCTCGTCAGCTTACTCCCCAAGTGAAGCGTGCGTAAAGAAGTTTCACTTCAAAAACAATTAAAAATGACTCCCTTTGTACGGGGAACTCACTCTTTGGAAGGTTAACGGGGCAACTGCGAAAATTTAAATATGTTTTCAAACTGTAACTGCTAATTTAATTTGTTTTTAATCCGGAACCAATGATAAATTGAACTGCTACGAAAATGTTGTAATAGTAGCGGGTTCATACAACTACACGTCAAAGTTTAAGTTTATCAATCCTTTACTGCACCCCACACAATAAAATTTTTGCCCCTTGAAAACCCATTCAGTATAAGCAAGGGAGCTTGATTTTCATCCCAATTCAGTGTTTAGGCCCCGTTTATTCACCAATGTCGTCCAATTCTCACATGGCACACAAAATTTCAACAAATGAAATTTTCTTCACTAAGCCGTTATATCGTCCGTTTATAATTTCTATTAGCGTTCACAAGACATCAATTGTAACTGATACGTTTATTCATGTCGGCCCATGACTTTCCGAATACAATTTTAGTCACGATTGACTTTTTCTCAGTTAATTTTTTTTATTGAAATTCATAAGCATAAGATCATTTGCTTCTCTTTCACACTGTTTTACGTCACCACATTCTTTCAGAAAAAAAACTAATAACTATCTTTTCCACTTTAATTACACCCCATTTTTTCTTTCTCAAAAAGCTCGATCCCGCAATTCTTTCTTTTACCAATTACCGCTGCCGTACCGAGGTCATGTGATTGAAGTTCAATACACTTCGATTCCGCTATCGACACATCTTTTCCATATCGACAAATGCAACAATTTCCATTTTGCATAGATGGTGATTTGCATAACCATGATAGCGTTTGGTTATATGCAAATCCTCATACACACGGAAATAATTGCTTTTGCTGATCCAAAAAGAGTGTTCCTACGCTCGGGGGAACTTGAATCCAGGATCTCCCCGGTTGAGAATCTGATGGTCTCTCATTCATTCAATTCACAACTTCAAATGTGCAATCTTCTCAATGGGCATTGGTATGAAATTTGTTAGTGGGAGATAATGAATAGAGTTAGTTAGTATGAAGGAAGGAATTAGGTTTGTTAGGGAAAAGGTCTCGAATGAAATTTCGGTAATGGGAAGTAATGAATGAATGAAAGAAGAAAATAAGTGTGTCTTGGTCTTGGTTGGAAATATATATTAACTATCAACATGTGTTATTGTTTTTGTAATTCTATACAATTGAAATGGCAATAACTCGCTTAGCTTTGATTTAATTTCCCTGGAATTTAGTGGGCGTAAGGATCTTATATCAACCTACATAAATGTAAAAACTTAAGAAGTTTAAGGGCACTCATAAAGACCTGCTCTCGTGATTTTTTTTCTCGGATTTTCGGCTTAACGGTGTCCAATCGTGTAGAAAGGGGACACAAATATTGTTGGTGCATTTTGCCACCCCTGACTCTTAATGCAAAACATGACTTATTTTTACCATCACTTCTGAACTTTTCACAAAGTTTGAGCTTTGTAGCTTCTATAGTTTTGGAAGAAATTTCTTATGACGCACGGATAGACGGACGGACAAACAGACAGATGGACAGACGGGCGGACAGATGAATAGACAGAATGGGAAACTAGTGGGTTTTTGTAAAATTTTTTTCAGAAAGCTCTAATGGAGCTAGATCCAATAACATGCACTCATGGAGCCAGATCAAATAATAAATAACTTAGAGGCTAAAATTCATGGAACTTTACTAATAGTAGTAGGATTTAACATTTTTATCAGTAAAACTATATCAAATTCAAATTCTTCAACGTATCATTTTATTTATAAGTTTCAATAAAATTGACCAACGCTATAGCCATTTGAATTTCCTCCATTTAGAACAATTATATACGATTTTTCTGCTACATAGGGTTTCCATCGAACCAGACATTACACTTTTGATTGAATCTTCTCCAAATTTTCAGATAAGATGAGTAACAAAAATACATTTAAGATTCAGATCAGTCGATGATTTTAGTAATATTGGAACAAAATATTGTTTGGTTAAAATGGAATTCTTTTAAAGTGAGAATATCTTTGTTGTGAATGTCATAAAAGTTTTTCTTGAATTAAATCATTCTATTTATCTACATATTGTAGGTTAAGTACAAAACCGTTTTGACATGAGCGTAGTTCTGTCCACCTAATTTGTTTTTTTTTTTGTATATTAAATATAAACTTTTCTTTATAATTATATTCTTTATGATATTTATCTTTTTCTATTTTTATTCTTTTTCATCAATTTAATAATTCAAATCTGCAATTGAAATGCGGACATGGCAGCACATTTTCCCGCTGCACATGCACGTATTGCATTGGTGGAATGAATGAGAAGCTCGTCGAGCCCTGTTGCGACATCTAGCATCACCACGAAGACGTCACGAGAACAGCACCAGCAGCAGTAAAAGCAACCGCAACAACTTCAGTAGCGACCATGGTGGGAATATCTTCTAGCTCAAACTCGTATCTAGGTTTCGAGGTGTAATTGTAAGATTTCTATGCTGGTAGCAAGCTTTTAGCAGATCGCGTACGCCCAAGTAGTATCCGACTTTCCTACTACTTTTTGAAACCACTACCGGGATCGAGATGTTTCGTTTTATTGCTTTTGCCGTGTGCTTTGGATAGTCAGCGAGCAGATATTCCACTTGAAGGCGCCACGTATGGGTCGGTCGGTGGTGTTGCATCACAAGTGGTGGTGTGTCATAAAAACAACGGAAGATTAAACTTCTTTCAAGAGGTGACATCCTTTGCCGCGAATCGTCAATACGCAGCCCAACCGAACATAAAAGTTGGAGAATGCCCAGAATGTTAATGAGTGCTAACCATGTGACCAATGTGAATGATGCAGAGAATTTCTGTCTGTGATCCTCGGCCCAGCGAATGCTCGTAAGGAGGCAAAGATACTAGTCTATTGTGATACGAAAAATTTCAAGAATGTACTCTAGTGACTTACTTTATACGCGAATATATTGCAAACAAAACTTTTGCATAGAACTGCAAATAAATTGAAAATCTTCAATTCCTCCCTGATTATTGTAAACCAATTGCTGTGTTTTTGTAGATGATTGAATCATAATTTTTGGTTCACATCAACTGTTTAAACAACCTAGGTGTAAATGCATTTATTCAGCATTTCATTTCCGTTAAAGCCCTGCGATTTGTAGATATTAACTGCGAATATAGGCAATCAGTTTTGTGCTTCCTATCGTAACTGAAATTGGAACCGTATCAGAATTGAAAGCGGATTTGCATCAAAACGGTAGAAACCAAACGGAGTGTATCTGTATGTGTGTAAAGTACGAAATGTTGATCTCTTGAAATCGCTCTACATGAAAATAAATTACCCGAGCAATCAGCGACAGACGTTCAACTATTTTTTGCTGACGCATTTCTACTTTTTTGGTTTGAGACTCGTTACATGAAGGTTTGCATTAATGGACAAATGCGCGAACCAACCCTCAGCAATTGAGGTCTTTGCAGAAACATGTTAATTACGATGTTGGAATTTTTCAAATATTTGTTCGTTACATAACTCTTCATGGTACTTTAGTATCATTATCTTTTTGCATTCAATTGATTTTCCTTGCATTGAATTTGTGAAATTGTATCTTGGTGGGCTATTGGACCGATCGGCGTTCGATTCGCGAACTAATGTGGGCAGTTGCGTGCGGCTTCCGAGGATGATTTAGCTTTTGATGCAACAAACTTTGCTTGAACATTAATTTACTTTCTCTCGGCGAAGTAGATACAAATCACATGATATAACTTTCCGAATAAAAGATTAATGAAGCCAGACACCTGCCTGTCGAGTGATATTTATTGGAAATTTCAAAGTTAGTTGATAGGAATTGTATTTGAATAGTAGTTATAATGGACTTAAGTGTTGCAGCAATATTGCATCACCCGCATTCATCAGCGGGCACCCGGCGAGGATGTTGGGTAAGTACGCTTTGTTTCTTCCTGCCTACTATATTTAATAAATAGCAACCTTTTATATGGTAATTTAAATTTAAGCTTGCGAAAACGGATATTGTTTGAATTAAAAACAAATCACACGAACATTTTTATATGCTTCAATATTATATTCATTTTTTTTATTGATATTTATTACATTTTGGTGAAAATTAACGAAATTGTAGAAGGCGTACTAAAAAACACAAAAAAAAGAAAGATAGACATGCACCTGAAAAAAATAGTAAAATCATAAAATTGCGAACTTCCTCTCTTAGTTTATTGGGATGGTATTTTTGTTTTAGTTCGAACATGCTAGATTTGTATGCCTTACGGAATTATATGTAATCAACTCGCACATACACATATAGCAAAAATAATGAATAATTCGATTAATGATATATGTTAGAAAAGAATAATATTTTTGCGAGAGAATATATATATATATATATATATATATATATATATATATATATATATATATATATATATATATATATATATATATATATATATTATAAACTAAGTTTATGAATTTGAAACAAAATGGCTTAGTAAATTTAAAATTTGGCCTTTCCTTTCGTTGGGAACCTGACCAGGTATGGGACCCACCACGTTGGCTGGCCCCTCCACTATAATGAGCTAGCCGTAGGCTGAGCTCACTCCTTTTTCTGAATTGCAGGGGCTCTTGCCCGTGAAAGGTGGCCTTCCACTCGCATGCCTATTTATGGCCTAGTGTTATGTGATTCTCTCACATAATACTATTACATAAATTTGACACGTTTATATCTTTCATTTGAAGGAAAATTCACTCAAATTATTGTAGTAATCGAGTAGTTACACTATCAAATTGCTCGAAAACTTTCCTATCTCCTTCACCCTGGCAGCAAGCGACAACAGATTATCAAGCGCCAACATATCAAAATTTCCAGCCACATACATTGATCTCAGTTGCATTAGCAACTACAAAAATCCCATGGTAAAAGAAATCTACCGAAAAACAAAATATTCATATACTGAAAGTAAACGATATAAATGTGCATCAGTACACAACAAAAGAAGTTTTAAAATGTCTTCGCCTTTCAAAAGATTCAGTATGCTTAGAAGTAGAAAGAGACCCAGTTATCAAAACACCAGGACATCGTGTGTTGTGCAAAAATGTATAAGCACAACCACCAGTGCACCGGAAAAGTTATTTTTTTCTTGTCCTGATGGATGTCGAAATGCGAAAGAAATGGCTAACAACTATGAAAAGGTTGGATCTCTTTGGACGAAAAGCAAAGTTTATTGTTGTGAAGATCATTTTTGATATGTACAATCAACGGTGCTTTTTTAGTCAATAAGTTTAGTTTAGTGAGCTAAGTATAAAAAGATAGATAGAAAAAACGCATCAAATAATCAACGCAGAAGCAATCAAACTCGATCAATCATACAAGACCCTGATGCATTAAATATCGCAAAATAAAGAGTAAAAGATAGAGACGGAAGAGAAATTTGGAGTCCTAACCAAGAGAAAAATTCCTTCAAAAGACAAATTCCATTGAAAAATATCTAGATATTATAATACGGGCAATTACAATAGTAACAGTAGCACAACAGCACAACAGAACCCTTCAAATCATTACTCACATCAACCAAATCAACATCCATTGCAGCAGCAACATACATTGCAGAAGTAACATGCATTGCAGCAGCAACACCCATTGCAGCAGCCACATGAAATGAGAGGAATAAAGAACGCAAGAAGAATGCCGGTGAAGAATGAGAGCGAACGGATTGAGACTTGCTCCCGTGCCGGGAGTCCGGTTTGGTGGGCCACGTAGTGAACATCGAAGAAAAAATCGTCACGTATGATGAACTGCACGCGAGTGGAATGTAGTCCGCTGCTCGTTCCTTAAATGGCCCATAACATTGATTCGCTAGCAATCTGTGAGAGTTGTTCGAACGTGATAGTGTTGTTAACCTGAGCTTATCTCACGTTTTTTTGTCTGTACGCCGCGAATTTTAGCAAATAATTAATGTAAGCACTGTTTAGATTAATTCAGTTTTTAACGGAATGTAATTTTAAATTTGCGTGCGAAATGCAATTTACGAAATTTAGATCGAGTTTCCAATTGTAAATATATCGAATTGTATCGCAAACATAAAAGAACAGAAAAATCATTATTATATTTAACAGCAATAACAATTTATTGCTCGTCGAAACAAAGTTTAAACTTATCAACAAAGAGACTATAAGTTGGATGAATAGATGTATATTTCAACAGAAAAGATAAAAGAACAGAAAAACAAACAAAAAATACACAAAGCAACGAAATGAGTTTTTGTGGAAGCCAACAAAAAAAAGAACAACCAGAAAATCATACTTCTAAGATATCAAAGCGTAACTAAAACCGAAAGATTGATAAATTGAAACTCGGAAGAAGATACGAAGATCCTGACGACATATATAGTGTTTAGCCCTTTAAAAATTCTAGTGCTATTTGAGTATTTTTCCTTTGATAATTTCATTAATCTGCGTGCTAATAATTACAATTCCTATTTGGCTTCACCGAAAACAATTGAAAACGTTCACATAAAAATTTTTTGTATTTGCCTATAATCACAAATGTAAAAATGCAAATTGACGAATTGGCTTCAGCACGCAATCTCACCACATTACCAGCGGGCGCCCGGCGCCCGCGATTGTTTTATTTACACACAATTATTATATTTTGCAATTGCTTTATTTACACACAATTATTATATTTTGCGATTCCTTTATTTACAGACAATTATTATATCTTACGATGTAACATCTTGACTATTCCAAATATCAAGAAAAAAACATATACAGTATTTAATTTAAAACAAAAAATACCGTAAAACGGAAATGAACATACCTTACGAGACATTGTTAATCACACACATGTGTTTTTTACATTATTATGATGAATGTTCTCAGATAATAAACATTGTTTGGAATTGAAAAATAGCGTTTTTATTTTTTTCAAATGATTCATCAAAAATAACACCACCGGTCTTTCCATTTTGTTCCTCCTGACCAAATACAGGGCCCGGCACGGTGGAAGGCTTTTTCAAGAAAAAATGAGCTAGCCATCAGGCGCGCTCCATCTGATTTCTAGTTTCAGGGCCTCTTGCCGGGTTGGGTGGCCTCCAGCTTAAGTGCCCTTTTTATAGCATAGGGTTATGTGACCCGATCACATAATTCTATGACATAAATAGGTCACCGTTATATTTCTCGTTTGATGGGAAGGCTCATGCAAAGTATGTTTGTATGAATTTTCCACTCAAAAGGGAAATATATGGCCACTTCAACATTTTGGATCTTGATCCGGTTGGGCGGGTGTGAGGGGGCACCACATTCATCCAGTTGCCCCACTCTTATTTGTGGGCCATAAGAATCGTCTGGTAACGACGAAGTCTCTCCAAGTCCGTCTGTTTTCATCCGTTTCAACTTGTTCTTTGAGCAAGTCATTTTCCCTTTTGTAGTTGCCTACATTTTTTTCGACTTTGGTCGATCCTTTCTTCTGAGACCCAAGAATTCGTGAATGCGAAATTTTTTTGTTATGAGACCTTGTGCTGGGGGATGAACCCGCCAGCGTATTCACGTGTCCCAACACAAGGCCAATCTCGGCTGATACTGCCATCCGCTTCCACCAAGGCCGCAGACCATCGCTGATTTTTGATACCTACTGTTCACTACATCATGTTTGCATGAGTTTTCACTTAAATGGAAAATATGGCCACGCTTACATTTGGATCTTGATGCGGTTGGCAGGTTGCGAGGGGGCACCGCTTCCACCTGTATGCCCCACACTTATTTGGGGCCATAAGTATCGTCGGTGATGACGAAGTCCTCTTAAGTCCATCTGTTTTCTCCAGGCTTAGTTTGTCCTCTGTGTCACCAATTTGTGACCCTTAGTGGGTTATCTCATTCTCGACTTCGGTCGATATTTGTTTGTACCCCGAAATTCGTGAATGCGAAATTTTTTTGTAGTGGATCCTTGTGCTGTGGGAAAGAACACACCCCACGATACCGCGATGCTAGCCTGCTAGCGCGTTTACGCATCCTCAGACAAGGCCAATCTCGGCGGATGCCACCACCCTCTTTCGCTAAGGCAGCAGACCATCGCTGCAGTCCTTCACGGACATTTTCACTACAATATCAAGGGAAATGTGAGGCTCGAAAACAGCAACACTGCCATTAAAGTAGCGCGATCAACGCGCTTGGGAAGCAGTGCCTCTTCAAAGATTCAAGTGCCTTGGCTATGATAACACCGCACAAGTATGCAAACGAGCCGGTAGGAGTTCCCCATATTATTAATGCGGTGATATGGAATATAAAAGAAAAAGTGTACAAAGGAAGCACACTGTATATTTCGCAAGGATGCTGATCCAAGAATGGATTTTAAGCATGTCTTGGGGTTGGGAAAAAGTTGGGTATTCCAGAAAGTCCTAGCCAAGGCAAATATCAGAGCTTAAATGACCCGCATCTTGCAGGTAAATCTACACCACAGTTCAACCGCCCAAAACAGCTTATGAAGGACATGAAAGCCGACATTTTGCTGCTGAAAGAGCAACACCATGATAAAAGTTGTACATCATGGTATCCTTATGAAACTGGTGCTGCCACCATTTGGGTTCGGAACAGTGATTTCCAGGCGGAGAGCTTTGGACAGGGGGATGGTTTCGTGTGGGTTTGTTGCTCAGTGACCACCTTCTTTAGTGTGTACATATCGTTGAACGAATCAATATCATCTTTCCAAGCTAAGCTGAGTGCTCGGAGTCCTTAGTACGGAGGATACACAATTGGAAAGTATTAGGGGACTACTCAGCCAGTGGTCACCAGTACATTCTACTTAAGATCAGTGATTTTGTCTTCCAACGTCCATGCTGACAACTTTCTAGCTAGTTATGCGAAAGCTTCGTGCCCTACTGACGCCTTACATACATAATGCGGAAAAGATGGACGAGATAGTGCAAGCGCTCTTCTCCGCTCATCACGTTCATGTTGACGTTGTCCATGGTGAAACAGCAGTCGAGTGTCCACTCTTCACATAGCTGGAACTGGAAGAGGCAGCCCTTTCACTGAAAATGAGGAAGGCTCCAGGTCCAGATGTTGTTTCAGCTGGGATGTTACTACTTGTCTATCGCCATTGTACTGGCTTGCTGCTCAGCACATTCAACGCTTGCCTACGGGACGGGGAAAGTGACGAGGCTCGTGCTGATTAGCAATGGGAAGGTAAATCCTGGATCGCCCTCTGCATCCACCCGTTATGCATGTTAGAAACTGCTGGAAAAGTGCTAGAGAAACTCATCAAGGGAAAACTCACTGACGCGATTCGTGCTGCTGGGGACCCATTTCTTCGGTTGTGTGGGGTTAGAGCAGAACGCTTCACCATTGATGCGATTGCAGAGGTGGGGAGCGCGGTCCAAAAGGTAGAAGCATATAGTCGCAATAAGCGATGGATCGTTTTATTGGTGACACTCAACGTCAGGAACGCCTTCAACTCCGCTAGATGGGGAGATATTTTGAATACCCTGGAAAACACTTTTCATGTTCCACACTATCTAATGTGGCTTCTGAAGGACTACCTGAAGGACCAAAGCCTGCTCACGACACGACACAAGGCCTGCGAAGGATGGCTGTTACATCCTTGGTCCAGACCTGCGGAACGTATCTTATGATGGGCTACTGAGCCTGGAGATGGCCGATGAGTCGTGCTTGATTGGCTATGCGGATGATGTTGCAGCTCTGGTCACTGGACGTACCGTTGAATAAGGGCAACTTAGGCTATGTATGTTATACGCCGAGTGAGATACTAGATGACTGCTCGTGGGTTTGATCTATCAAAAAACCGAAGTGGTCATCTTGACAAAAAAGAGAACCCCTAGAGTAAAAATGATCAGTGTTGGAGACATACTAATTAAATCCACGCTAGCGGAGATGTACCTGGGGCTAATTATGGACTCAAAAATGGGTTCTCTTAACAAACTAGGGCAACGTCGAGAAAACTGCTTCTGAGTCGACTTATGGCCGATGTAGGGGGACCCAATCCATCAAGACGACGCTTCTTGATGAGTGCTGTAGGATCAGTGCTACTATACGGAGCAAAAATATGACTCGACGCTCTCTACAGAGAAAAGGAGCATTGAGGATTGCATGTTCGTATCTGGCAGTCTCTGATTCGGCGGTGCAAGTTATTGCAGGCGTGATACCTATTGCCCTCCTTGCTAAAGAGCACCACACTCTTTACTTGCTTCGAAGCAAGGGCACGAAGGAGATGGTCACCCGCGAGGAGAGACAGCGCTCATTCAAAGACTGGCAGCAGTATTGGGTGAATTGGACTGTGCGCCTCATCCCGGATGTGAGTCCGTGGCAAAATCGAAGACATGGTAAGACTGACTTCTATGTGACTCAGCTTTTGAGCAGGCATCCATGTATTCACATTCAACTGCACAAGATTGGTAAGTCAAGGTCTCCCAATTGGATAAAACTAGAAAACAATCAGAGTAAATCAGTATTTTTTGCAACAAATATCACCATTTACTACAGAATTCTAAAGCATCACGTTTTCAAAGCAAAATAATTGCGATTAAAAAAGACTCGTGCCAAGCGCACCACGCTCCCTGAGCTGTCGAAAAAAATTTATGGTGCGATAGTATACTTACGTGTGTACGCAAGCATCTAATTAAACTACAATAAAATATATAAATCTAGAAAAATCGTTCAAAGCCCATTCAAATCATATCTCTGACAACCGTTTGTAGAATTTATTTTTGCTGGTCATCAAGGGTAGTTGATATTACACTAGAAAATTTATGGCCCTTATTAATGCAATATAATAAATTGTATTTAAAAAAAAATCTGCGCTCAGATTGATTAGATTAAGCAAAAGTGTGAGTGGAGAATCTATTTAAATTGGTAACTAATCAGGAGCCTAGCTAGTGATATAGGTGAAGTTCATCTTGAACGGTCATTACTTTTTTGGTCATCATGGTGCTAGTCTATTTTATCCTTTTAGTTGCTTTGACAACACAATCTCTATCATATCCCACTCAAAATGGAGAAGTTATCGAACGAGATCCTGAAGAAATCGGTGGATACTTTGAAGGAGATATGGATTTGGATAGTTATCAACAAAATGCTGTAGAAAATCCAAAGGCTCGCAATGGACTAGTGAATCAGATTTATAACTGGCCTAATAATGTCGTATATTATGAAATTGATAGTGTGTTCGGTAAGTTAGTGTTTTGTGTAGCTTTGATCCTTAGTAAGTTTAATTGGTACAGTGAATTTGGGTAGTAAAAGTTATTGTTTTCGGATCAGAAAGCGACATCTTTGAAACACTGGTTGCTACATGATTTTAAATTTATTTTCTTTTCTTTAAATAGCTAGCTTCTCTTTAGATATGCTCTTTCTAGTCGAGAATATCGTATCTTAGTATTATTAACTTTGAATTGGGACCAAAAATAATTAACTTTACCTAACATTCCCTAATTACAAATATATATTCACGAGTGTTTATTTCTACCTTAAAGATCAAGAACATCACGATCACATCATCAAAGGTCTAAGGCTTTTAGAGTCTGTTTCATGCATACGATTCCTTCCAAGAACTCAATGGACCCAGGACTATGTCTATGTTACTGTAAGCCAATATTTATCTAAAAAATTCAAAGCCAATGCTTATATGAATTATTCATGAAAATAGGGACTGAATGGTGGATGCTATTCTTCAGTCGGTCGCAGAGGTGGCAGACAAAATCTCAATCTTCAAATTTATCCATTGGAAACAGGATGCTTCCGTACTGGTACAATCGTTCACGAATTTCTCCACGCTCTTGGATTCTATCATCAGCAAAGTACTTACGATCGTGATGACTACGTCACCATTGTTGAGGAGAATATCCAAGATGGTACCAAACATAACTTCAACAAATATACAACTACCACCGTGCATGACTTCGAAATTCCTTATGACTATGAAAGTGTAATGCACTACAGTTCTATGGCATTTAGCAAGAACGGCCAGATGACCATCGTGCCAAAGGACCCCAATGCTAATATTGGCCAAAGATTGAAAATAAGCGATGCTGATATTGCTAAATTGAATATTAAGTATCACTGTCCCACATTTAGTTAAGTTAGTGATAAGTTTAATGTTTATTCTAAAGAAAAGACTGAAATTTTTAAAATAAAAATAATTTTGCGTTATCTTTGCTGTATTGGTGATTAGCCTATGTTCTTATACGCAGGGCCGGATCAAGCTCATCTGGCGCCCTGTGCAAAACTCGTATGTTGCGCCTTTCTTCGGATTTTAAAAGTAGTTTGCTTGCTAACCAAGTCGTAGCCTTAGCGCGGTTTTTAATATTGAGAAAATTGCGAAAAATCTATTGGAATATCAAATTCATCTAAAAAAGTTCTCATCTGAAGCAAAATCTATTGAATATAAAATTAAATTAAAACTTACTTGGTAGGCAGAATTGTTTGCCGGTCAGAAGGGTTTTATTCAAAACATGTCTATTTTTGTGGTAACATCAATTAAGGACTCAGGTGAAAAAATAATATTTGACTACCTTTGAAAATGTTTTTAAGGCCCGAATTTTCAAGAAAAGACTACTTTTGACCTTTCTATAAGGTTTGATGATCGAAGCACCTATAGGATCAGAGAAAACTTGCTGCAACGGACGGACGGACAAATAGACATGGCATAAAACTGGTAGATCTTTATAGAATTACAAAGCCCCGAAATATGAAAACTCACTCACCATGGACTAAACAAACTGTACTTTCCGGGCCTTTAATTTTGCGAAGTCCTCTATAAGATCATCATACTCCAATTCTTCTACGAGCTCTTTCTCAATTGCTAAAATAGATAATCCTACCAATCGTTCTTGAGTCATAGTTGTCCTCAAGTAATTCTTTATAAATTTTAGTTTTGAGAAACTGCGTTCTCCTGATGCCACCGTTATTGGTAAAGTGTTTAAAATTTTGATGGCAATCACTGAATTGGGAAATACTTGATCCAAATTGGTCTTAAATATATAATTCAAAACGTCTAAACTCGAAAGATTAGGTTTAATGAGTGGCGACAGTGTTAATAGCTCCTGATATAACTCTTCACCGTTTAAATCCTTAGATCCATCATGACTTAGAGCCGACTCTAGATTAAAGCACAAAATTTTCAAATTTTTTAATTTGGATGCATCACTTATGTCGTACAAAAAAGAAAATATTGAATTGTGATTGTTCAATTGTTCAAATCTTTCGTTGATAGAGCTGATTGCCTGGTCTAATATTTTGAAATAGAAATTTACTTTAAAACTAATTTTAGGTTCAAGTATAGTATCGGCGGCGTGAACGCAGAGACGATAAACTAGGGAATTGAGTTTGTATATCCAAGTCAACAGCAATCTTCTCAGCTTTATTTAAATATTCGTTAAAAATTTCATCTGTACGCATATCTACTAGCAAATTGCGAGTTTGTTGAAGCATATCAATGCTTGCAGGCAAATTCACTCGTTGGCCTTGTAAACACTTACTCGCAATGTTTATCTTTTGCAAAATATCAAACCACACTAACAAACTGCAAATAAATTGATAGTTGAATATTTTATTTCCCAGTGATTCAGCTGTGACCTTCACCTCTGAATTCCCATCTTCAGCGATCTCAATAAGTGCTTCATATATCTCCCCTACATTATTCACAAGAGGCTTCAAAGCATCTATTCTACTCTCCCACCTTGTGTCGGAGAGTGGTTTGAGCGTTAAGTTAGGAACATATTTTTTATATATACTCCATCTGTTTGTAGAACTCGACAGAAATACATACAAATTTTGCACAACGTCAAAAAATTTAACTGCATCTAATGAGCAACGAGCAGAATCATTTACAACTAAATTTAATGAATGAGAGCAACATGGAACAAAAACTGCTCTTGGCTCAATAGATTTTATTCTATTCTGCATACCACACTGTTTGCCTTTCATGTTGGACCCATTATCATATCCCTGGCCTCTACAATTGCTCAATAATATATTTGAACTATTTAGTTCTTGCAAGATAAGCTCTGTGAGTCCTTCACCAGATTTATTGTAACATTCCATAAAACCAATGAAATGTTCCCTGATTTCAAATGTGTTGTCATGTTGATGCACAAATCTGACAATTAAGGTAACTTGTTCAATATGACTTTTATCAGGAGTTGAGTCGACGATAATAGAAAAATGTCTTGCGGCTTTTATCATCGATATTATTTTATTCCTAACCGCTTCAGATATTAAATCGATTAGTTCGTTTTGAATAGTTTTACTCAAGTATTTATTTTGTGACTCTTGATCATTAATTCGTCTCAAATGCTCTCCTAAAACAGAATCAAATTTCGCAGTTGCCTCAACAAGCTTCAAAAAATTCCCATTATTTAGTTCATTTAACTTTTCGGAGGAACCCCGAAATGCTAAGGACTGAGTACCAAGAAATTGAACTATTACCAACAATCTACGAAGAACATTATTCCAATGTGCAATTTCAGCTTTTCTTGTATGTTCAAAATTATGACTAATAGTATGTTGTTTTTTAATCCAACTTCTAATGTTTTCCATATCCTGAAATTTTCCATGTGAATAGGGTTGTTCTCATGGCTCTTTAGAAGTTGACTTACTCGTATGTGACTCCAATCCGAAGTTCCACTGCTTGACAACGCTTGGGCTGCCTTGTTTTTAGAGAATAAAAAGCAACAAAAACAATAAACAGCATCTTTAGATTCAGAATAAACTAACCATGGTCGTAAGATTTTATCTCCATTGGCTAAAATTCTTTTATATAAAGAAGGACTAAATTTTCTATTATTGCTTTTAGGAAAATTAAAGTCAATAATTTGAGTTGGCCCGCAAAGAATTATCCTATCAACTAATTCATTATTAAGTGGCTGCCAGCTGTTGGGATCACTTAAATCTAAAATACCGTCCGAGATGTTTGTTTCCTCTTGTTGAGCTCCAACTGTCGCCACTAATGGCTCACAAACACTTTCAGAAGCACTTTCGAAATTACGGAAATTCACTGAAGTCGCGTCACTTGTTCCCGGCTGAATTAACAGTTTTTTCAACAGTCCTGACTGTTTTTTATTTTCATTTTCTTGAATTTTGCGCCGCTTCCGACACTCGGCACCGGATGGTTTTAGTTTCTTCATGATATCTATATTTTTAGGGTTTTGTAAAATAATTTTACAAAACCCTTCTAAAATCGCGTCCTGTCTGTCCGTCTGTCTGTCCGTCCGTCCGTCCGTCCGTCCGTCCGTCCGTCCGTCCGTCCGTGTGTCACAGCAGTTTTTCTCGGAAACTACTTAAGCTAGAAGCATCAAATTTTGTATGTAGGTGTAAAGTGGTGATCTCTTCAAAGTTCAACTACTAAAAAATTTTATAAGGTATTTAAGGGGGGTCTCCCCATGTAGGGGAGTGACCCCCCGAAACAGGTCTTAGTTTGGCAAAGTTTGCTTCGAGGGGCGCACAGGGAGGGGAAATACACGAAAAATTTGTGTCCCCCCCCTCGCGATTGGACACCTTCCATCCGAGAAATCTGAAAAAAATCAAGAATGTAGGCCTTGATGAGTACAATAACAACAAATATGTGAGAAGTCGCAATTCACTCAACTTTGTTAGTAATAGTATGATTTATCGATTTTATGTTTTCTTGAATAAAATCTTAACGGTACCCTTAAATTCAGTACACAGATGTCTATTTATAAGATTGATTAACCCTGCAAGTTTCATAAAGATCGCATCATATTTAGCGAAGTTATAGCGGTTTGAATTTTCCTGTATTACTATGGAACAATATGCGCTGCATGTATTACTATGATAACATATGGCTATGGAACAACATGCGCTTTTTACCGACTCAGACACTACAGTTTTGCTAGGATTTGCATGAAAATTTCAGGAATGATAGGTGTCATGAATAACTTTGAGAATCGGTTCAGCTAGTGGTATCAGTAATCGTAAAACAAAATAGTGGCTGTTTTAAATGCGAAGATTGAATAATTTTGAGTTATTTTTTCCCAACTTCAACGTTTAAGGTGCATGCTTTGAATACTTGATTCAATTTAATGAATGACTGAAGATAAGTACCTACAATCAATACTCATAAGTGAAATAAGTCAAGGAGGCGGGAGGGAGCTTCTAACAAAAGGGCTTTGTAACAACTCTAGGATTCGAGAAAATTGGCTATTAATCGATGATAACAGTACAGGAGAGTGGCCCCTGAAAAAAAATTCATCAAACGTAGCCGATATGAGTATGAAATTAAAGTTTTCATGGGAGCTTTTCAAAACAGTTGTTAAACTGTCAGTTTTTGCTTCAGTGGGGGCACAGGGGGAAATACATGAAAAATGTGTTTCCTCCCTCGCGAATGGACATCTGAAATAATTATCAAGGGAGATATTTATGAGTATAACAATAACAAAAACCTCAGAAGTCTAAATTCGTTCAACTTTGTTAATAACAGTATGATCTTCGAATTTCATAGTTTCTCCAATAAAATCGTCATTGACATGCTTCTTGACTTTATTCAATCTGGTGACTGCATTTTGAAAATTGAATACAAAACCCTTCTGACATGAGGGTAGGTCTGTTTACCCAACTTGTTTATTTATTAATAAGCACTTCATGAACTTTTGAAAAAAACATCTGCTCCATCCAAACATTAGTTCCAAAAGAAATTTTTGCATTTCCAGTAGGAAATAAATGAAAAGCAATAAAAAGAAATAATTTCCCTTTAATCATTCTCCTTCTCTTCTTTCGGCGGCTCCATCCATATCCACATCGTCGATATTCGTCCCTACGTGCATTTTCTAAGCCTGCACATTGGTCGCCCAAAACATGTATTTGGGCATAACCACCGAATAGAAAAATTTTCATTAATTCTTCTTTCGTTTGTCTTTCAGTTCACATTAAACCAGAAATGAGTTTCTCCAATCGATCCGCTTATCTGGTTCGAAGCCAACGATAGCTCATGATACCTTGGATATCTGACACAAAACCAAAGGGCGCACGATGAGCAAGTTTTTAGCTTGCACAGTCTACGCATTGTATAGCCATCACGAATAACATAAAAGGCGAACAGATAAGTGTTCTAATATGTCTGAAGTTTGTGGGCGCCCAATGTGCAAGTATTCAACATGCACATAAGAGAGTAGTAGAATGTTCGTGATGACTTCGACACCCAACGCAACAATTAAGGGCGAACGATGCGCAGTTTTCAAATTTGCACGTTCTATGCATGGAAAAAGCAGCATAGAAGACGAGTAGATCACCGCCATAGAATGAATGGTAGAGATGGGCGCCCGACGTGCAAAGCTGAAACGTGCACATAGGTGAACATCGTTGTTCGCTTAGAAGCAGAGCAGGGAATCTCCAAAGGATCTTGATTGAAGGTATGCTCTGCTGGTTCTAAGCGAATATACATTTGAACGGTATTAGTTTCTTAGTCAGAGCTAGCTACTGGAAAAAATGTTTATATGTAGGAGCATAACGTGTAAATTGCACATTATGCTTAATATTTATTTATGATTTTTTTTTGAAAATTGTTTCTAGGTTGGGGTCGTAGCTGGCGCCCTGATTGATTGGCGCCCTGTGCAAATGCACGTTGTGCACATATGGTGGATCCGGCCCTGCTTATATGGAGGCAAGGTCAAATGATTCCGAAAAAGACCCTGGGCATGCATGAACGCAAAGTGCTAAGAATCATTTTTGGCCTTGAGAAGTATGGGACGGAATGAAGACTTTATTGAGAGTGGCGTAACTATACCATCTGGGGCCTGTGGCAAATTCTTTTGATGGGGCCCTATCAGTAAAATTCGTCACGTTGTACTTAGTTGAATTTTAATAAACAACTTAAGTAGTTATCCAACACTAGTAACAATTTTATTTTCAAGAGCATGGGCTTATACATTACATTCATTCACATTCACCAGCCTATATATGTACGTCTCACTTCTGGGCATAGGCCTCCTCTCTTAGGTGAGAGGGAATGGGCTATAGTCCCCACGCCAGCCCAATGCGGATTGGAGACTTCACATTCATCTTCCATTCGCTAGCTTTTCGGTGAAGGAACAACATCGTGAGGAAACCTGCATACATTTACAATGAAATAAAAATAACAATTTAATTTCAATAAGATATTCATTAAGAAAATCTTTTCTTCGAGCTTTCTATTCCGTAAAAGAGCCTATAACACCATCTAAGCTTAAAGATCAGGCCATAGAATTTTCAATAGACAGAATAGCCAGGTTACATAACCTGTCTTCTCCCATAGAGTTTCTTAAATAGGTTTTTATTAATTTTAGTTTGAAAATGATCGTTCAGCACTAGCTGTAGTCACAGGAATTGCAACAAATAACATTAATGCAGTGCATACTTCAAGAAAACTGCAGGACATAAAATGATTCTTTATTGTTAGTAATCAACAAGGTCTCCAATACACGAAGACTTTTCTATTTCGTCTCTGAAAGTGGACTGATAACTGAGAATTTCCCAGGCAAATGATTCAGATATGTCTTTTTTGTATATACAGGATCTGTATAATAAGTAACCGGACTGAGCCGGCCCCGCGCCATCAAAGCGTCTGCTAACCGGTATCTGGTGCTGTAGTGGTGGCGGGGGTCTAAGTAAAGGAAACTGGGCTGCAGCAGTTGCCTCCAAGCACTTGGAGAGATAGCATCGAGCGAGAGCGGAGTGCGTGTTCAGTTACGTCGTCGGAGTGAAAATGGAGCGTACGATCGAGCAACGTGTTAGCATCAAATTTTGTGTCAAACTCAAGAAAACGGCCACGGAAACTCTGCAAATGATTCAAGAGGCTTACGGTGAGGATGCTCTGTCCATAACTCAAGTGTTTCAGTGGCACAGAAACTTCCGGGAGGGCTGCGATGACGTCCATGACAAACAGCGCGTCGGTTCTCCATCAACTAGTCACACGGACACAAATGTGGAAAAAGTGCGTGATATGTTGAACAGTGATCGTCGTCTGAGCATTCGGGCTACCGCAGATGAGGTTGAAATTGATAAGATGACCGTTCACAACACTATTAAGAACGATCTGGGCATGAGGAAGATCTGCGCGAAGCTGGTACCCAAACACCTGAGTGATGAGCAAAAGGAGCGTCGTTTTGCTGTCGCTTCGGAAATCCTTGATCGACTGCAAACCGAACCAGAGTTCTTACAGCCCGGATATGGCACCAGCGGACTTCTTTCTGTTCCCCAAGGTCAAGAGACACCTTAAAGGGACGCGGTTCAGGACTCTGGAAAACGTTCAAATTGCTACGATGAGGGCTCTAGATAGCATCGAGGTTGCCGACTTCCAGGGAGCGTTCGGCGATTGGAAAATCCGGTATCAGCGTGTTATCCACTCCAATGGGGACTATTTTGAAGATTTCAAAAGAAAAATTGTACATATTTTGCCAATAAAAAATTTCCTGAGGTCAGTCCGGTTACTTATTATTCTGACCCTGTATGAACAAATTCTAGAGCTTTTTTTAACAGATCAGTGTCATTTAAAACTTGTAAAGTTGAAGGCTGTAAAATACTGAAATTTGAAACAATATCATTCATGGGAAGGAAACGCGATTTCAGTTGCTTAATAATGATGTCCAATGCTCGATAAAATATGCTCACTCTGAACAAACTTTCCGAATCTTGGAGACGCTCATCTTCGCAAAGCTCGTCAAAATGACGAGTTTTAGCAAATTCAGGGGTGATGGACCATTTTTTTCTTACACTATTTGCATCCATTTTTAAATTTACAAATTCATGTCGATACCTTTCCAATTCATCTAGACAATTTTTCAAATGTTTTAAGGCATTTGAAATCCGCCGTTTCCCATTTCCACTTGAGTATGCCACCCTCTACCTGAAGGGAGTTCTATTGTGCCCAATAGCTTTTCAGGGTTGCGCCATGCATTGAAACGTCTTTCCACTCCAGTCGCCCAGCTGTCTCCTTCCATACGAGCAATGGTCCGATGTCTTCATCGGCTAACTGGGCATTTCGAATCTCCTCCAGTGACCAACCTTCATCGAATTCGGCCGTTATCACTTGCAGATCAACGGTTGGCTCCTTTTCCTCAATTTGTCGGCAATGCTTGCAGTAAGCTGGACATGGATGACGAGAAACGGCGTCAGCATTTCCATGAGCTCTGTCCTTGTGAAGTAGTTGGGGCCTCACTAAGGCTGGTCGGATAGTCGATCGGGTTGCACCAGTGTCGCTTGTTATGGTGCAATGTTCTTCGTCAACTTGACCAGGAAGGCATAAGTTTACTTCTCCACGATGTAGTTTTGACACGGTGACGGGGGTGCTAGGGATTTCGATCCTCCTAGCCAACATCCACCCGACGAAGTTGGCTCTCTCAGTTTGATGGGCTTCCATTCTAGGCTCCTGACACGGTCTGGATCTCCACCACCCTGGACAATAGCTCCATTTTCTTCGCTTCTTGCAGTCTCTTTGCAGGTGCCCCTTCTCTCCGCAATTCCAGCATCTAGGCGCGCCATTTATTTCCACGCGCTCACATCTGCACTCGCCTGCCACTATCTGTGCAGTGGTACGAGCCACATTTTTCGCTGCCTCAAAGTTCAGACTATAAGCCAATGCGTCCTTCACCGTTTGTTTTTGAGCTAAACGCACGGCTTGTTGCAATTCCGGGTCCTTTAGTGCGCTGATGAATGCTTCTGTTGCTGTGTCATCTCGATGTTCTGGGTCGTAGGCTGGGTAAGCCAAAAGAGTCAGTCGCTCAATGTCTTGGGCTAGCTGCTGTAAGGTTTCACCAGACTCCTGCATCCGATGCCGTAGCTGTGCCCAGTAAATCTGCTTCAGATGATCGTCTCCATAACGCATGTCCAGCGCATTCATTATAGCAGCTAGGTTTGAATGCAAATCAACGGGGATCGTCTGCAAAAGCTCGGCAGCTGGGTCTCTTAGAGCAAGAATCAATGCAGTTGCTCGTTCCTGCTTATTCCAGTGATTTATCCTAGCGGCGGCTTCAAACTGGATTTTGTAAATACTCCAGACCGTTTGCCCACCGAATATTGGTGCTTTCACATTTCTGGATGAGCTTTGCGATGTGATTGGGAGCGGCTGGTGAGGTGTTTACTACTGCCTTTGCTGCTTCCAATTCCTTTTTCATGTTTTCTATCTCATAGTTGATTCTCTCCTCAACCTGGCTGACCTCCTCCTCGACCTGGCTGATCTCATTGTTGATTCTCCCCTCGGCCTGGTATACCTTCTCCTCGACGCATTTAATTTGGTTGTTGAGACTACTGAGCTCCACTTTTATTTCGGTAGACTTTTTTTCTAAATCTGCCTTCAAATCAGTTGATTGTTTCTCCAGCTTCTGTGCGATGTCTGCCTTGATTTCGATCGATTGATGGTCCAGTTTTGCTGATTGTTCATTTAGCTTCGATGTTAAATTCGATGACTGTTGTCGCTACTCTTGCTGCATCCGCATTAACATTTGCATTAATGCATCTTCTGGTTCCTTTGATTTTGGCGTTTTTGCGTCTCCTTTAAGCTCCGCTGTGGTAAATTCATTTATTTTTATCATTTCGGCTTTTATTTATTATATTTTTCCCCAGCTTCCACGTTAATTTTCACTATTGTGCACTTTAAAATTGTTTAAACGTTTTCACTTCCAAAATTTTCTATCCCACTTCTGACACCAATGTCACGTTTTATGGTTCGCGGCCAATAATTTTAATGTTCTGCGAAAGTGAAAACGCAATGTCTTTTAAATTAAATTAAAAGAGTTTATTCAATTACTTAAAAATGAACAATCACTTATTTAACTATTCCACAATTTTAATTTTCACTATTAAAAGTCTAACTTCCAACTGTCCATAAATTTCTATCGCAATTGTCTTCTAAAATCACTTCACTATTACTTGATCGCTTTTCAATTCGCACTCCACCCTATCGCAGTTTTTACTCTCGCGGTTGAATGAAAGTGTGAAATACACCATGAACCACTTCACGTGAGTTGTAGCTTCTGCTCTCTTTTGTTTGCTTGTTTTTTTTGCGAAAGGGGAAACCTGTAAGGGTGTTCTATTTTCTTGCTGGGAACTGGTGGAAGCTAACGGTTTTATTCCTATCTGCCTGGACTAACAAGGATTAGAAGGTTATCTTGCTTTTATGTTGCGGAGCAACTCTACACACCTTTTTCATACGAGACAGATGAGTGAAACGTGTTCGACTTTCAATGGCGCATGCTTGGATTTCGAATCACGGAATGCTTCCATCGCGTACAATATAGTTACGGTAATTCTAACACTCATCTCGTGGAGTTCGTTAACGTATCTTAGAAACATTTTGTAAGGTGATTCGGGGTGGGATAAAGCGAATCAGTTCGGAGCACTCACTTTTCGACATACCATCCTGTGTTTTTTGCTTCCAATGGAAATTTTGTTGCTGGACGGAAAGAACGTTAACATAATTTTACTTTTGACAGGCTCTGTAATAGTTCACCACTATCGGTCACTAAAATAAATTACTATATTTTTGGTCTAGTTATATTCTTCTTCTTCACATCCTGCAACAAGTGTCTCCAACTGTCTCGGTGCATAGATCACGTCCTCCAATTCCGAAATTTGAGCAGCGATGAACTGCTTTTGTCGACCCAGTCAGACCAGCAATTCCTCGGTTTCCCCACTGATCTCCGGCATTCAGTTCTCCCAACGAATACCTTCTTGGGTATCCGTTTTTCGTCCATACGATTTATATGTCCAGCCCATTGCAGCTTCTGCAGTCTTACAATCGTTGAGACCTCCGGTTACATTCTTAGGTGGAGTTTTTTTTATTATAGTTCTGATTAAATACTTACCTAGCAGTGACAACCAAATCGACACCAGATAGACACGGGACCCGTTCCAAGAATATATAGCAGCCTCAGATTGGAGTGAGGAACACCGCAATACAATGGCCCTAGTAGCTCTTTGAATAATGCATTATTAATCAAAAACCTTAAACAAACAATCAATATCAAATTCAATTTGATTAAACTTATTCCATATTTTTTGATTCTATTGAAAAAAGGAGAAAAATTCAAGCAACAATGTTCAAAAATTATTTATAATTTTAATACAGCAGTGAACTTTTATACTGCATCGAATATGTTATATATAAGTACTGTATTCGGAAACAGAAGCCGATAACCTAATAGCAACATCAGGCAAATGTCGGAGAACTACATTTGGAATACCATCAGTACCACATGATATCTTGTTGTTTATCCTCCGAAATATGAAACACAAGCCTTCATAGCTGACAAAATAATCAATAAGATTCAAGCTCGGTATGAGGTCAGATGTTAGTATTTTGTGGAAACGCCTTTTGGGTCCTATGGGCTAATACCTCTCAGTTTTGCCGCCCATTGATTGCTGACCTCACTCTTGCAGTATAAACGGATTAAGTTCCAGACATTCTTCAAGTGCAATTTCAACAAAGCCAACGAGGGATGGTTGTAGTCTAGAAATCGCTGGTCTGGTCACACGAAATGGAAAGACCGAGTCGTTGTTGTTTAACAATTCATTGTATTTATTCAAATTATCTTGGACAAGCGCTTCATTCTTCTTTAATAATAAATACTACAAACTACTGCACAATTTATGACTGATTCCTCAAAACTAATGAGTAAGTCCAGTTACCTATCAAGGTAATTACAAATGTTTGTCCCGCCTTTTTAAATTGGAGATACTTGATACAAAAAAATTCAACATGTTCGCTCTCTAACGATGGAGCATTTTAAGGAAGTCTTGCATAGGTTTTTTTTCTGAACCGAGCATTATTTCAGTCATGTTCCATATTATGAAATTTCCAATGTGGTACGAGTATCATCCGAAAGTTATAATTATTGATAAAAATTTTGATTAAGGTGAATCATCATAATATTGATATAAAAGAAATGATTAAACTGCGATATGAAATCTCTTCTTGTCAAATAAATTGCTGACACATTTTTCTTCTAACAGTGAAAGTTCGGTTCCAAGGAAAGATTTCTCACAATTATTTTAACACAGATGATTGTTTGCGTGAATTCTAATCGCTCTACTCTATCCAAAAATTAATATTAAATAGACTACAAATACACTCATTTCGGCAAATAGAAGAATGAAGTGAATACAATTTGAACTTTCAAGTCTTAATATAACTTAAGAGATATGAAATTGCGTGCAGCATGCTCTAAAAGGTACGTTACTAGAGACGCTTTATACTAGCGAAACCAGATCTCAACATGATGCATGAAATGTGATTCTTCTTAGTCAAAAATGAATGTTAAATTATGCTTTCCTTGTAATCTTTGTTTCATCAGTTAAAAGGGCCGATTCCAAATCTTCTGATTTAATGTTTGATAGATTAAATGCGGAACTAAACAAAGAACAAAAGTGTGGTATGGAAGAATTCTCCCACCATGATTGTCCCGGAGACTGATAAAAGTAGAAACGTGCCCACGACGCTCAAAGTTATCGCTACTGCTAGTCTTCGTTGTTTTACCCACTTTCATGTACGTGCTGCTACCACGAATCGACCAAACAATTGCTTTCTCATCCGCTACGCTTTTAGTGCCTCGAGTTGTCTTCACATTGAATTCACGGAGTGTTAAGATAAACACTTCAGGGATTTGCTTGTTTGGAGGAAATAATTTGAAGAAAAATGGTCAACATGAAAAGTGACACATCTCGCAAGAAAATTTCTCACCGACGGCTGAGGCAATCGCGACAGAGGGCGAGCGACACACCTCCAAATTGTTTCAGCACGACGAGAAAACTTTCTTTCTAATGCTAGAAAGACCACGTAATGTCACATATTCCCCGCAGGGGGAATGCCGGTCGACAAGAGCACTCTTGGAGGCTAGCATTCTTTGGGGAGATTACGGCACGAAAAGTAACGAGTGACCAGACACCGCGTGATTGCACCGCCAACGTCGAAAATGTGGCGGAAGTACTGCATTCGGAAACAGAACGCGTTAACCTCACCCAAGGATGGTTGCAAAGTACAATTGCCGCGTAGTGATACGAAGAAGAAAGGCTACTCCAAAAAGCGGGAGATGTTCTGAAAAGAATACAATCTACATGTGACTCCCCAAAAATCAGCAAAGCAGCAAAGGTGGGGCTCCTTGAACTAGAGGAGCTGGTTAAGGTCCGAAGACGGACAGAAGGCTAAAGAGGCGCTTGGGGCGAAATCTAAAGGCGACATGCAGATAGCTCCACCTCTCGAACGCAGAGGGCAAAGTGCCCGTTGGGGGCGACTTCAACGCCAAAGCAATCGAATGAGACATGCCTCAGACTGATCCGCAGGGAAAACGAATCCTCGAAATGGCGGCCAGGACGGCCCTCGTCGTACTAAACTCCAGAAATACACCAACTTTCCGCCGTATTGGCTGTGAGGGAACCATACCGGACGTGACATTCGCCTCGGAGTCCTTAGTACGAAGGATACACAACTGGAAAGTATTAGAGGACTACTCAGCCAGTGATCATCAGTGCATTCTGCTTGAGATAAGTGATGCTGTCTCCCGATGTTCGTGCTCCCGGCTTTCTACAATTGGATGGAACATCGGAAAGATGGACGTCGAAAGGTTCGTTGAGGTCCTCACAGCAGGTGAGCCGTTGCTGGAAGCTTCGGAGGGGACAGAAGAACTGGCAGCTCAAGACGTTGTGAACTCTACTATGAGCATCATTACGACTGCTTGCTGCGCTTCTATGCCCCGTCAAAGACCCCGGCACGGCAAGCCCCTAGTGTACTGGTAGTCAACTGAGATCGCTGAAAAGCGAAGGGAGTGTCATAAGCTTCGGCGTGAGGCTCAACGGGCGTGGAACGGTGACGACGCACGCAACTGGGTGGCAGCATATAAGTCCGCCGGGAAATGCCTTCGCAAACTGATTGACAGTAGCAAGGATCGCTGCTGGCAAGACCTAGTGGACAATGTGAACAAGGATCCGTGGGGCCTTGGCTACAAGCTGGTCATGCGTAAGCTTGGTGCCCTGCGGAAGCCTTGTTTACATGATGCGGAAAAGATGGACGCGATAGCGCGGGGACTCTTACCGCCCATCCCGTCCGTGTTGACGCTGTACATGGTGAAACAGCAGTCGAGTGCCCACTCTTCATACAGCTGGAACTGGAGGAGGCAGTCCTCTCATTGAAAGCGAGGAAGGCTCCAGGTCCAGATGGTTTTCCGGCTGAGGTGTTGCGGCTTGTCTATCACCATTGTCCTGACTTGCTGCTCAGCACATTCAACGCTTGCCTACGGGACGGGCGGTACGATAGAAGGTGGTGAGGCTCGTGCTGATCAGCAAGGGGAAGGAAAATTCCAAATCTCCGTCTGCATACCACACGTTATGCATGCTAGACACGGCTGGGAAAGTGCTAGAGAAACTCATCAAGGGAAGACTCACTGACGCGATTCGTGTTGCTAGGGACCTATCTCCTCGGCAGTACGGCTTTAGAGCAGGACGTTCTACCATTGACGCGATTGCAGAGGTGGTGAACGCGGTCCAAAAGACAGAGGCATATAGTCGCACCAAGCGACGGATCGTCCTGTTGGTGACACTCGACGTCAGAAACGCCTTCAACTCCGCTAGATAGGGCCATATTCTGGATACGCTGGAAAACTCTTTTCCATTCCATTCCATTCCAGAATATCGAATGCGGCTTTTGAGGAACCTGAAGGACCGAAGCCTGCTCTACGACATGACACAAGGCCTACGAAAAATGGAAATTTCATCGGGTGATGCTCAGAAATCTATCCTTGGTCCGGACCTGTGGAACGTGTCTTATGACGGGCTACTGAGACTTGAGATGCCAGATGAGTCGCGCTTGGCTGGCTATGCGGATGATGTTGCGGCTCTGGTCACTGGACGCACCGTTGAACATGCGCAACTTAGGCTAGGTATGTTTATGCGCCGAGTGAGGGACTGGATGACTGCTCGCGGGCTGAGTTTAGCACTGGAGAAAACCGAAGTGGTCATCTTGGCAAAAATGAGAATCCCTAGAGTAAGGATGATCAGTATTGGAGACATACAAATCGAATTGAAGCCAGCGATGAAATACCTGAGGCTACTGATCGACTCAAAGATGAGTTTCTCTGAGCAAATCAGGGCAACGGCTGAGAAGGCTGCTTCGGGAATATCGGCTCAGAGTCAACTTATGGTCAACGTAGGGGGACCCAGCCCGTCAAAAAGATGCCTCTTGATGAGTGCAAGGAGGTATACCGAAAACGTTTGGCACAGGTACAGAGAAGAGGAGCACTGAGAATTGCATCTTCATATCCGACAGTCTCTGACTCGGCGATGAGAGTTATTGCAGGCATGATACCTGTGGGCCTCCTTGCTAGAGAGTACCGCGCTATTTACCTGCGTCGAAACGAGGATGCGAGGGAGATGGTTGTCCGCGAGGAGGGACAACGCTCGCTCAACGATTGGCAGCAGCCTTGGGTTAATTGCACGAAGGGAAGGTGGACTGCGCGCCTCATCCCGGATGTGAGACCGTGGCTGAATCAAAAGCATGGTGAGACTGACTTCGGTCGGACGAATCTTTTGAGCGGGCATGGGTGTTTTCAGTCTTACCTGCACAAGATTGATAAGTCACGGTCCCCCGATTGTCGGTTTTCCCAAGGAGAGGAGGACAATGCCTGTCACACATTTTTCGCGTGTACAAAATGGGTCAGGCTACGAAGGGAACTCTACAGGGAGATGGGGGAGCTCACTCCGGATCATATAGTCGTGGTGATGCTTGAATCGGTTGACAAATGGAACCAGGTGGCACATTACGCTCGGGTTTTCCTAAAATATAAAAGGGGCTCACAGCAGCCGAGGGTGCTGGGGCTAGGGGATCGCTTTTCTGGCACTTGCTCTTCCCCCCTCTCCTCCTGCTTGGAAAGGGATCCCCCAGCAGCTTGAAGGTGCCTCACGGCGGAACAAAACGAGACCTGGCCCGAAGTAATGTGTCAAACGGTTACAGGCTGGGTTCTCAGGTTGACAGGGAAGGTGTTTAGTGGGTAGTCCAATCGCGCATGGGGGGTTCACACTCTGTGCATAAATCGCATTCACCTTCCTATCACGAAAAAAACCGTCACATATTAGGTATTAATTCGTAGATTCAAAACTCGAAAAAACGCGTCAATACAACTAAAGTTTCAAATTAAAGCAATTTCTGATCTTTCTTTTCGCCGCCGTTCTCCGTGTCATTCCGTCTCGTGGTCTAACTCGCCGCGTCCACGCTGTCTCTCGATCTCAAGCAGACTCCTCCACTTGTCGCTCCGTCCAAAACTTGTCTTTTTCTTCTTTCTCGTCTAGCGACCGGTAAAATCGAATCAGCTGAGTTCGATCAGCCCAGTCAGCTTGCCTTCCGTGATGTAATACACCGTTGGGGGTGTATTAGATCAGCGTTCCCAAACTCGGAATTCTATGTGTAGATTTACGATTTATTAAAACCAAATTTAATTGAAGTAAAGAAAATTTAAATGAAGTAAAGAAATTTTCACTGAAGTAAAGAAATGAAGTTTTCAAATAATAATAAAAGTTAAATCTCATGACGAACATAATTAAAGGAAAATATTTAAATTTTAGTATAAAGGAAAATTGATATAAAATTACATTTCATATAAATAGTCCGGAGAAACAGTATTCTACAAATTGCGAGTATTGAATAAAAATAATCACATCTTTCTTTTCTTTTCGTAGCACTACAGCCCCTTTCGGGCCTTCGCTTAGAGATAATTAGTGTATCTCATTGTCATGATCGAATGTATTGGCACTCTACAAGGTGATATGATTACGCTCATATCACCTTGTAGATGATGTTATACCAGCACGTATCATAACTGAACGGGCTTATAGTCCGTTTCAAGAATCACTCGAACTAAATCTCGTTGACGCCAATGAAACTCAAACCAGAGAACTTCGGTTTACGTGCTCAGCGCTCTAACCACTAGACCACGCGGACTACATACATAATTACATATGTTTTCAAATTTGCCACAAAATTCCGCTGATTCTTTTCACTTTTTTGGGTATAGGTGAAGTTTGAAACCTTCCCAAAACTCAGCGCATCTTTGGCTGACTTGAAATCAACCAGTGATTTCGTCCTGATAGTTAATTTTCAGCATTAACTCTCTTGATTCCGAAATTGGTTAGTATATTTTCGGCTGCCAATCGCTGAACCATATTGTAATGAATCATGCGACGCCGCTGGCGACCACTTCTAACACACCTTGCTGCTAGGTGGCTTGTCATTTCACGTGGTTGTGACGAGTGCACATCCCACGTCAATTTTGTCGTGGGATGTCAAGAGGAATTGACAGCCACATGGCAGTGAAGTGCGTACGTAGTGGCCGCCACCCAAGAAGAGTCAGGTTGCACATGTTCACGAAGAATTAGTTTACGAGCCAACCGAAAAGGATCATTTGCTGGATGAAAGAGCAGCCCGTGAAAATTCACCATCTGATATGCATCATGGGGTTAGCGATTCAGTTCTATTCAAAGGGCCATTAGAGGATCGATTGGCAGTTGGTTCATCAACGATTATCAAACGACGAAGACTAGCAGGTTAGTGTTAAAATACTAAACGTGATGAATATGTGATGAATGTTATTCGTACAGATTTAACTAACTAACAAGCAACAAAAGCTTTAGTTTGGCCATTAGTCAAAACTAAAAGTGCAAATGCAGTGTTCTCGATGTCGCAGGGTAAAAAGAGAAATACGTATGAAGAGTTGGACGAAACGGAGATTGGATATACATGTGGAGATCATAATTTACTCCGAGGTGCTCACACGCCCCAAGAGTTTCAAAGCCAACCGAAAAACAATGAATTGGATAACTCTGGTGCTTACGTAACGGAAGATTGCGGGGTAACTACTGAATATGCTACTATCATGAAAGCGCATGAAACATTTAGATACGAAACGTCTTTAGAGAATTATAAATGTACACTTTCAAATGCTAATTGCTATAAATGTGACATATGCAGTGAATTGTTCCCTGGATTGCATAGCTTAAAAGCCCATGCAGTCTCGCATAATAATTCGGATATTTATAAATGTCCTATTTGCAGTAAAGTATACACTAATCGAATAGTTTTTAGGAAACATATGAAATGGCATTCGAATCCTAATATATATAAATGTGATAGATGTGATAAACGTTATGCGTCAGCGCAAAATTTGAAGGAACATAAATTTTCCCATTCTGATTCAAACGCATGTGACATATGCGGTAAAACATTTGGAACAATACGATTGCTAAAGACTCATATCGAATTACATAAGAATCCCGAGCTCTTTAAGTGTGATATTTGAGAGAAAACGTTTACCAAGGAAATTGGTTTGAAGGAACATAAATCTTCAGATTCTGTTTTAAACAAATGTGGTGAGTGCGGTAAATCATTTGCTAACTTACGGTACTTAAACGCCCATATCGCGTTGCACAAAAATCCCAACCTCTATAAGTGCGATAGCTGTAAGAAAACGTTTAAAAACGAAACTAGTTTGAAGGAACATCAATTCTCACATTCTGATTTAAACGATTGAATTATTCGACAGTCCTAGTAATCTCATAAAGAGGGATTTATTTAGGCAAGAGTTTGAAATTTGTACTGACAATGAATTATGTTTACTAACTTCTTAACATTATTACTGTAACGGTCGAAACTGTCTTAGAGAGTTCATAATGAAACACAATTAACAAAACAAAAAAAAAATATTTTATAGCACAAACACATAATTTCATATCTGACGGAGTGAAATTTTATTTACAATGTTTTCCAAGTCGACCAAGTCGACTAATTTTACTTTTACACACATGTTTCGTGATTTCCTTTCTTAATCAACCATTATGTGTCAAAGCACTCGTTTTGTTAGTTTCTAAAAGAAGAAGAAAAAAAACTTCGCCAAAGCGCACAAGGTGAAGTTGATTGCAGCTTGAGTCGTTTATGGTTTTACTTCGCGATTAAGCATTTCCTGCATAGGCGTGCATATTAAAACTAATCGAAGATATTCATTAAAAGCCGTCGACATAGCGGTCTAGAATTAAATTATGTTCGGGTTATTGCAACGAGTTAGACGTAGTTTGAAGGAATTGTTGGTGTTAAAAATTTAATTATACTCATATGCCAGAATCCAATATTGTAAAAAAGCACGCTTTATGCTTATTAGTGGTTTTCAGCTATTCCATTTTATTTCCAAATGTTTGCTGCATGAAAATTTTTATTTACTTTGTTGAGTGCGCCGAAAACAAAAATATTGTCTTAAAATGCCTTAAAACGACACCCAAAAAAAAAGGGAATAACAAACCTATTGGCAAAGTGAAGCTTCAATGAGCCTAGGTATCTTGAAATGATTGTGTAATAACTCACCTTAACAAAAAATAGAAACCATACGTATAAATTCATTTATCTTACTGTACTCTGCACGTAAGGTAAATAAAAAGACTAATCGCAGATTTTCTATTATTTTTCATTTGTTATTCTCTTAGTTGGTTGTAAACATATAATAAAATATAAACATGTTTATATGAAAATTATCGCTACAAAAGTTCCACATTATGTACTTTTATATGGTTCTACATTGCGAGATACATTAGATTTACATATAATCCTTTATTCGATTTTGACTGAAGTGGTGTTCACACTAGAATGAAAAAATAATAAAAAAATCCATACATGCAATTATTTTATCAAAAATACAAATGAGAGAATATTCAAGACAACAACAATAAAACTGAAACAAAAGATCAGGACGTAAACATTGTGTTAATAAGTAAATCATTCTAGTTTTCTTTTTTTTTGTATTTAAGTCAGAACTGTAAATCATTTAAATAATAATCATATCTTATGCAAATATAACAAAAATAATATGAATTGCTAACTCAAAACACGATTTTCCTTTCCAGTGGTCCTTTCTTTCAGCGGGAAATAGAGTGAATAGTAAGTATGCCGTCACGAGGGTAGGGTTTGAGAAAATCCGCTGAGGTCGGTTTCGCGTCGCGCGCGGTACGCGGTACCTTAGTTGATTTTGGTTTTTCTTTAGCGTAGTTTTTTTTCGGGTTTACGTTAACGTAGTATATTGTTCGGTACAGTGCCAGAAATTCGGGAACGCGAAGTAAAGATTAGATCTTTGTCCTTTGACTGGTTGTATGAAGAAATATGGAGTAACGTAACGTAGGTTTCCTCTCCGTATGGTTTTGTTTTGGTGACGCGTTTGAAAACGGGCATGTATTGGTGGCTGAAGATTGTAAATGAGCGTAATCCATTTGGAGACCCGCGACCGAAATCCTCTCCGATCGAGCTGGCCGACAAGCAGCCACCGTGAAAATGGATTACGGTGCACGGATTGGTTGACCGGTTGGTACCATCCGTTGGCACTACTCAGACTTAACGTCTAGAACCGATGAGAGGTCGGTTCCTCGTCCGGACTTAGACATTGAAATCATTAGAATATCTTTTCCGCTTTGTCCGATGATTGGCGGAACTTTTTCTGCCTTTTTGCTAGCTTTTTCAGAGGAACCAGCAAAACTGCGGGCTACTTTCTTCTTCTTATTTTTATTTTTTAAATACTGAATAAAATTTAAATCATTATCTTCATTAGGATTACTTTCGATAATATCTATTTCTTCGGTTAATCCCTCCAGCGCTGCAAAATATTTTTGACTCTCGTTGGTGCCACCAGCACTTAGAACTTCTTCTGGATTTGCTTGCTTTGCACTTTTCTTCGCCTTTATTATCTGTTGTACTTGATTTTGCGGCTGCGTCTTTTGAGGCTAAATCTCTTCTTTAATGATTTTTGAGGGACTGTATCTCTAGCCTTAATTCATCATTTTCATTTTGAAGTTTGATTATTTGTTTATTGTCCGCTATTATTTGTAGCTTGCATCCGGCATCTGAGGAGTTTTCTTCGTTATGTTTTCTCTTGTTGATTATCGCCAGTTTCGTATTCGTCCTTTCCCCAGATTGCCACAACGGTGGGAAGCCGTCGGTCTCCCCCATACCAGTGGTCCTGAAGTTAAAAATTATATTCGATAGAAATTTTTCGAGTCGATTACTTTGACAATATAAGCTCTGATAAAAATTAACTTCGGACTAACTTTTTTTTAATTTAATTTAATTTTTGAAAACTTTTGACAGGAGCAATTTAAAAGATATCTATACGCAAAGGTGGCTACGATATCCCTTTACTTTCGTGAATCACTACCAAACATAACTGAGGCACTTAAATTCTTTCTTATCGTATGTGTGTCCGTTTAAAAAGACGCCAAGTGCACCACATTCCCCAATTTGTCAAAAAATTATACCATGACGTTGATTTCTAAGTCTCGATAATACAAGCGTATGCTAACGTCAAAACTCCAATAACATATCTAAATTTAGAAAAGCTTTCTATAGAGATTTAAGGCTAATTTATGGCAACCGTGTGCAACACTTGTTTTTGTTATGAAGCAAAAATAATTTGTATAACAGCAGAAAATTTATGGTTTGAATTAAAATAAGGAATTTGATTGAAAAATCAGCGGTCACCACTGATTAGATTAAGCAAAAGTGTGAGTGAAGAATCTATTTAAATATACAGCCATTCGGTTAGTCTGCTTAGGGAAATAAGTGAAGTTCTCTGGAACGGTCTTACTTTGTGGTCATCATGGCGCTAGTCTATTTTATCCTTTTAGCTTCTTTGGCAGCCCAATCTTTATCCTACCCCACCCAAAATGGAAAGGCCTTTGAACGAGATCCTGAAGAAACTGGAGGATACTTCGAAGGAGATATGGATTTGGATAATTACCAGCAATATGCCGTAGAAAACTCAAATGCTCGTAACGGACTAGTAAACCCGATCTATAACTGGCCTAATAATATAGTGTATTATGAAATTGATAAAGTTTTCGGTAAGTTTATGGTTCATGTCTGCGCTCCGATATAACCGAAGATTTTTATAATTAACTACAGTTGATATAGTGAAAGCAAGTGTAGTAGCCCATGTAGTGTAGTAGTTAATGTGTTCACCGCTTGCTAACTAGTTTCCAGCTTCGAAGTGTGTTAATGACAGCAGGTTTATGCTTGTGGTACTTCTGTCGGACTATCAGCCTATCCAGCTGTCATGGGCACTGATTTAAAAAATCAGATAATCACACAGTTAAGCGTGGTAATGCACATATCACCTTCTCAAATACCGTGATGGTCAGGAAATGAGATTCCCTAATTAGTCTTATTGCCAAAGTTCAAATTGAACTAGTGCGCGATAATTATTTTTATAAATGTTATAAAACTTAAACTATGGATATCATAAAGCTACATTTTTTGAAAACTGATTGCTAAATGCTTTTCGTTTTTTTACTCTTTAGACCTCATCATACCAAAAACAAAAACAATTCCATAATATCATGGTCTCAGAGATTCTCTCTAAGAGAAAATCGTATCTTATTATTGTTAATATTTAAAAAATTTGGCTTAGACGACTACTCCCGATCTATAATCCATATATTAACGAGTATTTATTTCTACTTTACAGATCAGGAACATCGGGATCACATTATCAAAGGGCTTAAACTTTTAGAGTCTGTTTCATGTATACGATTTCTCCCTAGAACACAATCGAACAAGGACTACGTTTATGTTAATGTAAGAATATTAGTAGTTGAAAAAAATTCAAATCCAATGCTTACATGAATTATTCACAAATAGGGATTAAACTCAGGATGCTCATCTGCAGTTGGTCGCAGAGGTGGCAAACAGAATCTCAATCTTCAAATTTATCCATTGGAATCAGGATGCTTCCGTACTGGAACAATTGTTCACGAGTTCCTGCACGCTCTTGGGTTCTATCATCAACAGAGTACTTACAACCGTGATGACTTTGTTACCATTGTTGACGAAAATATTGAAGATGGTAAAAAACATAACTTCAACAAATATACAACTTCGACAGTGCATGACTTTGGAGTTCCGTATGACTATGAAAGTGTTTTGCACTACAGCTCAAAGGCATTCAGCAAGAATGGTGAGATGACCATTGTCCCGAAGGAACCTAGTGCAAAAATTGGCCAAAGGGTGAAACTGAGTGATGCTGACATTGCTAAACTGAATATCAAGTATGGTTGCCCATCATGGGCATAATAGTTTTAATGTTAATTCTAAAGAAAAGACTGAGATTTCTAAAATAAAAATTTTATTTTCTGTCATCTTTACCTTTTGAATATCATGCTGGATAAGTTGAAAAAATTCTTATGTAAAATGTTTTATATGAGTGTCATCAGAAGTTAAAACTTCGTTCATTTATGCGAGGGTAAAACAATAAGTAACGAGGCAAATCTCTAGATAAGGTACTTGAATTTCGGAGTTGTGAATTAGGAACATCTCCGGAAAAGAGAAAGTAACCAGTGCTATCCATGACAAACTTTTGGCCATTCAGCTGGCAACTATACCATAAATCATTGGTTCGTTAAAGTTCAAAGAAACTCATGCCCTCGGTGAATGCAAATTGGTTAAGATGGAGCCTAAAAAAAATCGCACTGCGTCAAATGCTGTACATTGGATCACCCAACATCATATTGAGGGTGCCTTCGATATCAAGATGCAAAAATTCATTTTTTGCCAAGACAAACACATCCACACTACAGTGTGACATCTTCTAGCTCCGTGAAGCCCGCGGTACCATATGCACTCACCGTTAGAGGTCTAGCAGACAATAATTGAATAACGTAAATGATGTAAGTAGCTGTAATGAGTTTTAAGGTCCAAAGTTACGAATGAGGAACCGACCTCTCATCGGTTCTAGACGTTAAGTCTGAGTCGCGCCAACGAATGGTACCAACCGGTCAATCAACCCGTGCACCGTAATCCATTTTCGCGGTGGCTGCTTGTCGGCCAGCTAGATTGGAGAGGATTTCGGTCGCGGGTCTCAAAATGGATTACGCTCATTTACAATTCTTCAGCCACCATTAAACGCCCGTTTCAAACGCGTCGAAAACACAAAAATACGGAGAAGAAATCTATTTTACGTTACTCCGTATTTCTTCATTCATCCAGTCAAAGTACTAAACAAATCTAATTTACTATTTCGCGTTCCCGAATTTTACCGACGCGGTACCGAAAAATATACTACGTTAACGTAAATCCGAAAAAAACTACGCCAAAGAAAAAACAAACCAACAAAGGTACCGCGTACCGCGCGCGACGCGAAACCGACTTCAGCGGATTTTCTCAAACCCTACCCTCGCGACGGCATACTTACCATGCACTCTTCTTCCCACTGGAAAGAAACGAAGGACCACTGGAAAGGAAAGTCGTTGTTAAGTTTAGCAATTCATGTTTTTATTCAAGGAAATTTACTTTATACTCGTATGTCCTAATTAAACTTAGTTGATAGCATTATATAATTTTTTTTTTTTTTTTTTTTTTTTTGTGGTAGGGAGGTGAAGGCATTTATGCCCGCCGAGTCTGGCAGTGTGGGACTCCCATGGAGGATACCTTTGGACTACCCACTAAACACCTCCCCTGTCAATCTGAGAACCTAGCCTGGAACCGTTTGACACATTACTTCGGGCCAGGTCTCGTTTTGTTACGCCGTGGGGCGCCTTCAAGCTGGGGAGTCCCTTTCCTAGCGGGAGGGGAGGGGGGAAGAGGAATTGCCAGAAGAGCGATCCCCCAGCCCCAGCGCCTCCGGCTGCTGTGAGTCCCTTTTATATTTTAGGACTGCCCGAGCATAATGTGCCACCTGGTTCCATTTGTCAACCGATTCGAGCATCACCGCAACTATATTATCCGGGGTGAGCTCTCCCGTCTCCCTGTAGAGTTCCCTTCGCAGCCTGGCCCATTTCGTACACGCAAAAAATGTGTGACAGGCATTGTCCTCCTCTCCTGGGCAAAACCGACAATCGGGAGACCGTGACTTGCCGATCTTGTGCAGGTAAGACTGAAAACACCCGTGCCCGCTCAAAAGCTGGGTCAGATAGAAGTCAGTCTCACCATGCCTTCGATTTAGCCACGGTCTCACATCCGGGATGAGGCACGCAGTCCACCTTCCCTTCGTGCAATTCCTCCAAGACTGCTGCCAATCGTTGAGCGAGCGTTGTCTCTCCTCGCGGACAACCATCTCCCTCGCATCCTCGTTTCGGCGCAGGTAAATAGCGCGGCGCTCTCTAGCAAGGAGGGCGACAGGTATCACGCCTGCAATCACTCTCACCGCCGAGTCGGAGACTGTTGGATACGAAGATGCAATTCTCAGTGCTCCTCTTCTCTGTCGTTTTCGGTATACCTCCTTGCTGAGAGCGTCGCCCCATACCTCTGCTCCGTACAGTAGCACTGACCCTACAGCACTCATCAAGAGGCGTCTTCTTGATGGGCTGGGTCCCCCTACGTTGGCCATAAGTCGACTCAGGGCCGATATTCCCGAAGCAGCCTTCTCAGCCGTTGCCCTGATTTGCTCAGAGAAACTCATCTTCGAGTCGATCAGTAGCCCCAGGTACTTCACCGCTGGCTTCGATTCGATCTGTATATCTCCAATACTGATCATCCTTACTCTAGGGATTCTCTTTTTTGTCAAGATGACCACTTCGGTTTTCTCCAGTGCTAGACTGAGCCCGCGAGTAGTCATCCAGTCCCTCACTCGGCGCATTAGCATACCTAGCCTAAGTTGCGCTTGTTCAACGGTGCGTCCGGCGACCAGAGCCGCAACATCATCCGCATAGCCGACCAAGCGCGACTCATCTGGCATCTCAAGTCTCAGTAGCCCGTCGTAAGACACGTTCCACAGGTCCGGACCAAGGATAGATCCCTGGGCAACACCCGATGTAACCGCCATCCTTCGTTGGCCCTGTGTCGTGTCGTAGAGCAGGCTTCGGTCCTTTAGGTAGTTCCTCAAAAGCCGCATTAGATATTCTGGAACTTGAAAAGAGTTTTCCAGCGTATCCAGAATATCCACCCATCTAGCGGAGTTGAAGGCATTCCTGACGTCGAGTGTCACCAACAGCACGATCCGTCGCTTGGTGCGACTATATGCCTCTGCCTTTTGGACCGCGTTCACCACCTCTGCAATCGCATCAATGGTAGAACGTCCTGCTCTAAAGCCGTACTGCCGAGGAGATAGGTCCCCAGCAGCACGAATCGCGTCAGTGAGTCTTCCCTTGATGAGTTTCTCTAGCACTTTCCCAGCCGTGTCTAGCATGCATAACGGGCGGTATGCAGACGGCGATTCGGGATTTCCCTTCCCCTTGCTGACCAGCACGAGCCTCGCCACCTTCCATCGTACCGGGAAAACCCCGTCCCGTAGGCAAGCGTTGAATGTGCTGAGCAGCAAGTCAGGACAATGGTGATAGACGAGCTGCAAAACCTCAGCTGGTACACCATCTGGACCTGGAGCCTTCCTTGCCTTCAGGGAGAGGACTGCCTCCTCCAGTTCCAGCTGTGTGAAGAGTGGGCACTCGACTGCTGTTTCACCATGGACAGCGTCAACACGGACGGGATGTGCGGGGAAGAGTCCCCGCACTATCGCGTCCATTTTTTCCGCGTCATGTATACAAGGCTTCCGTAGGGCACCAAGTTTCCCCATGACCAGCTTGTAACCTAGGCCCCACGGATCCCTATTTACATCGTCCACGAGGTCTTGCCAGCATCGGGCCTTGCTCTTGTTAATAAGCCTGCGAAGATATTTCCTGCCGGACCTGTATGCTGCTAGCCTAGTGTCTGCCTCCTCCCATGTTCGCGCCCACTGGGCCTCTCGCCGAAGTTTGTGACACTCGCTTCTTTGTTCGGCGATCTCGTTTGACCACCAGTATACTGGAGGCTTACCATGTCGGGGTCTTCGGCGGGGCATGGAAGACTCGCAAGCAGCTATGATGGTACTCATAGTTGAGTTCACCAAGTCCTTGGCTGTAGGCCCTCCACTCCCTGGCGGAGCTCCCAGCAACGGTGCGCCTGCCGTAAGCGCGTCAGTGAACTTCTCGACGTCCATCCTCCCAGTCCTCCATCCGAGGATTGAAGTTTGGGCATATGCACGCAGAGTGGCACCGTCGTGAATCTCAACAGCTATATACTGGTGATCACTAGCCGAGTAGTCCTCTAGTACTCGCCAGTTGTGTACTCTAGGTACCAGGGACTCCGAAGCGAGTGTCACATCGGGTATGGTTCCTACGCAACCCCAGCGGCGGAAAGTAGGGGTGTTACCAGTATTTAGGACAAAAAGCGCTGTTCTGGCCGCCATGTCCAATATTTGCTTTCCCCTTGGGTCGGATTGTGGCATACCCCATTCGATGGCTCTAGCGTTGAAGTCTCCCCCGACCAGCATGTGGCCCTCTGTGTTCGAGACAGCGTCCTCCAGGGCATCGAGTTTGGTTCGAAAGGATCGCATTGCCTCGTTAGGCGTCAGATAAACACTGAAATATGTTATCCCTGAACACTGCACCCACACAAAACCATCCCCGCGTCCATGGCCCTGCACCTGAAGGCGGGCGCTGTCTCGAACCCAGATGGCCGAGGTACCAGTTTTGTCAGGGTACCACGCTTGCGAGTCCTTGTTATGATGTTGCTCGCTCAGCAACAGGAGGTCAGCTTTCTTATCCCTCGCAAACTGCTCAAGTAGGTCCTGGGCGTTTGTGCTTCGGTGCAAATTGACCTGCAGGATACGGATCATTTGAGTATCGATTTGGCTTTAGTTAGGGCCTCCTTGAAAACCCGGCATCTCCCTGTCCCCGGCTCATGTTTGAGGTCGCCGGGAGCTAGCTTAGCGTCCTTGCAAAGAATGCATTTTGCCTCGTTCGTGCACTCCTTCCTTTTGTGCCCCGTTTCACCACATTTGTAGCACAGAGATCTCCTGTCGTGTCCCCTACAGCCATACGCGGTGTGTCCGTATTCGAGGCATCTGAAGCAGCGGATAGGGATCGCTCTTCTCCGTATCCTGCAGATCACCCAACCTATCTTAATTTTGCCCTTCGCCAGGATTTGCTGGGCGTCTTTATCAGCTAGTTCGACAATAGCCATGCGTTGCCCCCTTGTGTTTTCACGCGTCAATCTTGCCTTGACTTCACTTAAGCTGGGGAACTCCCTCCTAATGGCATCCTCTACTTCAGCTTTGTCCGTGACGCAGTCGAGGTCCCTGATTTCCAGGGTGGCCATTGGTTCGAGCGAGGCAACCGTTGCCGCATCTCCAAGAACCTTTTGAACCGCGTCACGGAATGCATCTTTGTTTGTGGCCTCTGGCCCGAATTCCACCAGCAAGCCGCCGGTCCGGGTTGGTCGAACTGCTTTGATGGCAGTTTTGGTGTCGTCTGGCTTGACCGCTCCTTTAATTTCACGGAGGACATCTGCGTAGGTTCGGCCCTTAGTGGGTTTAATAAGCAGTGCCTCTCGCAAGGGTTTGTGCCGCGGTTTGCTTTTTGTTTTCTGCGGTATAGCGGGGGGCTCCTTGTTCTCTTCGTGGTTGAGCTCTTTGTCTTTTTTTTCTAGGAGTAGCTTTTTGGCCGCTTTTTTCGCTGCCTTGTTTCGCACCACATGAAACTCCTCGCCTGGAGTGTCAACTTGATTTATGGTCTCATCCTTCCTCCTTTTCTCACAGTCGCCTTCAATTGGGCTACCGGCCATTCTTTTGCTGCTGCTAGGACCCACTGATGCCTCGAGGGAGAGCGTGTCTTTTTGGTGCTTCTCGGCTGCAAGCCACCTCCGCCTGTAGTGCGTTATGCGGCCAAAAAGCTCCTCCAGTTCAAGAATGCCATTCTTGACACTCTTGCCTATGTTTTTCTGCACTTCGCAGGCAGCCCTCAGTTGTTTGACGATATTCCCCGCTTTCCGAGTAAGCCGCTCCTCTTCGGCGCGGTCAAGGGCGATTGTGTTATTTGGCGCCACCTCTTGGGAGAGGCCCCCGTTTCCTAGCCCTTTTGCTTCTATCGCTTGGATCGCGTTTGAAGTGGCGTCGGCCAACGGCAAAACTTCTCCCTCCCCCAGTCTTACACTGGCCTCCGTTGGTGTCGCAACTTGATCCGGATTGTGTACGTCTTGCACTGGGCGCTCCGGGGTGCGCATAGTCCTTCTACTGCGCCCAAAGGCTGCAATGATGCCAGGTTGCACAACGCACTCTGCCTTCTTTCGTTCGTTAGTCCGTCTGTGGTCTGTCTCCGATGATTTAACCTGTGGTGTTGACTTTAACAGTGTTTCTGGGGTTTGCTGCCTCCCCCCGCAATCGGTGACTTGTTTTATCGGTGTTCTTGCCAACAGCGGTTTTTGCCTGAAAGGGTTCTCCGTGCTAGCGTCCTGTTTGCTTGTGGTTTCATTTGTTTGCTCCATTTTATTGGGTCCCCCCTCGGAGCCGCTATCTCCGTTCGTGTGTGTAGTCGCCTTTTTGGTCCCATGGTTATCTTTGCAGAGCAGGGAGGCCATGCGAGGGTTGGCACAAGCCCTTATGGGAACAAGTGCTCAGAGCCAGACCAGCGCTAATCGGGAGTCCGTCTCAACCGAACCTACACCACCAACCCAATGGTGCGAACTTCGAACGTACTCCGAGGCCTGCCAAGGTTTTACCGGGACGGAGACGGTATGATAGTTGAATTGGAGCCGTTCACACACGAGTTTCACCTCGGCGGTACTGTGCAAAGCAACTAGGTCCAAACCATCACATCCGCCAGCCCAAAGCGTCAATTCCAGTTCGTTGTCCAAAGCGTAATCCAGATACAATAAGAGGGAACCTCACGGCACCCCCCATATCCTCGGGTCCGTGGGGGCGGCACTCCCCAAAGAATGCTAGCCTCCAAGAATGTTCTTGTCGACCGGCTTTCTCCCTGCGGGAAATTTCCTCGGGTACGTGGGGGCGGAACTCCCCAAAGAATGCTGGCCTCCAAGAGTGGTCTTGTCGACCGGCATTCCCCCTGCGGAGTTTCCTCGGGTACGTGGGGGCGGAACTCCCCAAAGAATGCTAGCCTCCAAGAGAGCTCTTGTCGACCGGCATTCCCCCTGCGGGGTTAGCATTATATAATAGCCTTAATATAAAGGATAAATTAATTGTTTGCTATTCCTTAAAAGACGATCTTCTTATCAACATTTTGTGACTTTATTATTTACTCGCCATTTTATACAAAAAATCCATAGAGTTAATTTTATGTTATCAGAAAAAAGAAACGTGCATTGTAAACGTCAACAAGCAAAAGTTACGACACTATCCGATTGCTTTGCGTTGCATACTTATTGCTGTTGTCGTAATTTAGAAAGAACTTTGCTAATTTTTTCAGACAAAAAATAAACATGTTGGCAGTTTTCATGCTGATATATATAAAATAAGAGAAATTATTAAAAATAAATTTTTTAGTTCAAAACTAGGAAGCGAATGCTCTTAAGTGATCTTTGAAGTTGTTTTCAAATTACGTACCATGTCTTTTAAGGAGGGAAACAATAACAGAAATATTGCGAGCTTGTAACGGTTTCCTACTTTTCATCCGTCATCTGTTTTTTAGGTCTTTGTAAAAATTTTTTTTACAAAGACCTACTAGTTTCGCGACCTGTCTGTCCGTCTGTCCGTCCGTCTGTCCGTCCGTCCGTCTGTCCGTCTGTCCGTCTGACCGTGCGTCACAGCTGATTTCCTCAGAAACTATAGAAGCTAGAATGCTCAAACTTTGTGAAAAGGTCAGAAGTAATGATCTCTCAAAAGTTAAGGCCTCAACAAAAATTTAAAAAATGTTTAAGGGGGGTCCCCCCTAATAACGAATTGGCCCTTAAAATTTTTTTTCATCAAAGGTAGTCGAGTGGGGTATCAAATGAAAGGTCTTGATTAGAACTTTTAGAATCTGAAATAAAAAAATCATTTTATGAATTAGGGGGTCCAGGGGAAGGCAAAATGTACGCAAAATTTGTGTCCCCCCCCTCGCGATTGGACACCTTTCAGCCGAAAAATCTGAAAATTATCACGAACGTGGACCTATATGAGTACAAGGGCAACAAATACCTTAGAAATCGAAATTCGCTCAACTTTGTTAATAATAGTATGATTAGTAGATTTTACATTTTTGCCCATAAAATCAAAACGGTACCTTTAAACTTCTTGAAATTTTGCAATTATATAGACTAACATAAGATATATATGTTCACAAAATTTAATTGAGATCGAATCATAATCAAGTGAGTTTAGCCATTTCAATTATATGGAATTATACCAACAATAATACGTGTTTATGGTTGATATAGGGTTTTCCACTAAGAAGTGTTATTTTGATATTACAAGAAAAATGCCATTTTTTAAAATAAATGATCGAATGTTTTTTTCATTATAAAGAAAAAGATATGCCGTTAATAGCAATAACTAACATTGAGCAAATAACCACTAGGACACGCTTACAGGACCATATCCTCTTCATAAAATTTTCCATAACCAAATCGCGAAGTGGTTGCACTCTGTCCTCGATAGCCTAACGAATTTCATCTTTGAGATCTTGAATCGACGCTGGGCTTTTGGTATAGGCCTTCTCTATCACGTGGCTCCAAAGGAAGAAGTCGCAAGGTGTTAAATCAGAAGATCTATTCAAAATAACACCTCTTATTGGAAAACCCTATATATATTTGAAATTCACTTGGGCACTTTTTCTTGCAATTTTCATGAAAATTTAAGGAATAGTGTTTAACTTGAACATGTTCAATCGGCCAAGCATTCAGAAAAATCATTTGAGCTAGATTAAAATGGCCGCTGCACTGTGTTTATGAAAGGAACTGTGCATCTTTTGTATAAATTTGAACAATTTCATATCTAAGTATTGGATGAATAATTCAAGTTATCGATTCACGCCATTAGAAAACTTGTTTCTAACCCTAGGATGTTTACAAAGACCTTCTGGTAGGAGCACTCTCCTGCTTACTCAACTTGTTTCTTATCTAAATTAGAAACAACCTTTCCCTAAAACTCAATCGATTATGGGCACTGCCATTATCTTTGAAACAGAAGAGCCACAATGTGGGCAAATAAATCCTTGATCCGCCATCAAATTTCCTTCTAAACAATAATACCAAATTTTTGTCCGCATCCCATATGGTGAGGGAGACTTGGTCAATCTCCACAATAGGCACATATAGTTCTCACATTCATAACAGGCATTATTGTCTTAGTGTTTAAGAATTCTATTTTTCTTCCAAAAAAAACCTCTTTGCATTCCTTTGCAACTTCTTGTAATTAAGTAGAGGAAGCACAATCATTAGAAGTTCCATAAATCCATTCCATATTAGTTCCCTTGTGACATGACTATAGTCAATATCACGTCTCCTGCTACTATGCGACGTAATATAATCCAATCCAAGTAGAAAATCTATCAATGTGGGTTTCTTTCCCGATTTTAAAAAACCAACGAAGTTTATCACTGCCAGGATGAGCAATGTGTTTGCCGTCCACGAAAGTGCGGTATTAATCCACTCTTTTCCAACAAACCGATGATCAACATTCTGTTTTGCATATTTCGGTAGTATTGTGAGTATAAAATGCAAACAAAGCCTTGATCGGGTTAATTCATCTTTATCGTAGCAAATTAAAAGCAATTGTTGACCAAACAATGCAAATTGTTTGCCGATGGATCCCAGCCAAACAGCTGATTGAAGCAGTAGTTCAAATTCTGGTTGCAACCGGGCAAGGATTGATGGCGAAAGACTCTGGATCGTAGAAAAGAATTGCTCTCGTAAAAACTTTATGATATCCTTGTCAAATTGTATGGCATCAAACTGGTTAACACGTGCTACATAACTACTTTTACTATGGCTACTCTAACCTGGAATTAAGTCGCCTGCCTATTTCACTCTGCTGTATCCTTCACTCGAATCATCTGATGACCGCATTGCGGTAGATTCGAAATGTGTTTCCCCAAGCCACTCGCTATGTTTCTTTTTTTTTCCTGTCCAGTGCAGCTGGACTCCCAAAACACGGTTCATAGGCTCGCCAAGTCCTCTATTTGCTACCTCCTCCTGTGGGTAAATTTAGATTGCGTTATATGCACGCCACGCTAATTTTTTTCGGACTTACCGCTAATCCGCTAACCCTCGCGAGAATTTTAATTCGACGGACAGCTAACCGGCGAACACGTTCTGCCTGTTTGACATTTGGATGGCAACTCGTGGGAGGCATTGCCAGATAGATATGCTTCGAAATGTATCAGAGTTTTACTTCAGCGGCTCACATTGACAGAAAATATTTTTCCACAAATATAAATATTTGAAGAAAAATATTTTCGACGCAATGATGGCTGCACGAAAGATAAAGTCTGCTTGCATTTCGAAGTCATACATATCTGGCCGGGTGCCAGGGTTCGGGATCGGAATCACTCCGATTCCCGGGCGTAGGCATCACATTACAGACTAATGTAATTATTTCATTTCTATTTTCATGTTCGTCATCTACTTATTCCAAAGAATTAATTAGCTCCCAGATTTTATGCGGAAAAATATTTTTTTCTAAATTTTATTGATAGATGCAAATTAATATTAACATAAACGTATAAAAGCTGTTTTCTGTAGTTAAAACGATTTTATAATTAGTTTCTTTTGTAGGTTCCTTTTTTTTAACACACGGAGCCAGTATAAATGCTAAGTTCAATAAACCATACACAAGCTTGCATATATTCGCATTACACTAGAATTGTTACAATCACAATAAGGGAAATTATTTCGCTCTATTCGTTCATTGCAAAAATATTTATAAATTTAGACGAAATTTAAGGAAGCAACGAGTGTTGTTGTGCGTAAATTAACGCTCAAATACAATATTCAATTTTATAAGAGTGCCACATGTCAAATAAGACAAGCAAAACCGAAAATACAGTTCAATATTACTTTGGAGAACACCTTTCGAGAATAATACTACTTTCATGCGGTGAATTTAAAATATGTATATAGCAATTAGATAATTAAAATTTAGTTTATAGGAATCTTAAACTAGGGAAAAAATATATTCATGTACATTGATATCAATTCGAAGTATGTAATACACTTTAAGTTTTTTTGGCAAAGTGGAAAAGAATTGCTTTGTCACATTCACATAGAGCAAAATGCGCTTAGATCCTTTCACATGTCTGGACCGGGTATGATTTTCACTCATTCAGTATTAATTCTGACGATATCCTTGAAACCTTATTCTCTTCATCTAGCAATAAGTTTTCGATTAACGGAAGCACAATAGCTATAAAACCCCAACCTTCAAGCCGCAATTTGACTGAAGACACATTAAAGAGAAGCAATATTGATGATTTCAGACAATTTCTAATATACCTCAACGGAAGCGCGAGTATCGTCGAATCATATTGATTCTGTTTTTCTGGCCCAAGGTATTTTAGTAAATTTTACAGTGCATTTGGAATATTTATGCCATACATTAATTACCAGAAATTCTATTTTTGGAATTACTTGTAATGAATCATGCGACGCCGCTGGCGACCACTACTAACACACTTTGCTGCTAGGTGGCTTGTATTTTAAGTTGGTTGCGACAAGCGCACATCCCACGTCAATTTTGTCGTGGGATGTCAAGAAGATTTGACAGCCACATGGTTGGAAAGTGTGGACGTAGTGGCCGTCACCCAGGAAGAAGTCCCGGAGGGTGCCAACAAGCATCAAAAAGGCTTAAGGTTAACAGGTTGAAGAGCTTTCCTACAAATTGGTCATCACAGATATCCATCGACTATTCAAAAGTAGTAGTAAATGTATCAGAAATTGGAATTGGTAAGTCGGCGAATGCAAAGTTCGTTTTTCCGCTTCGAGTTGAAATAACGTTTTGTAATGTTTAGACTGGCCGCGGATATCATCAATCAATCCATGCAGAGAGCGGAGCCAGATCTACGAGGATGCAAAACGCCGCAAGTGGAGAGTTTGGGAGCTGCACTTCGATACCATAGACTTCTCTGACTATGATCTACGCAAACGTGATGGATGTCCGTGTTTGCCTAGATTAAAGTCCTTGCTTGTAAGCCCCGTATCTGCAAAGACATATTACATCATAGCTATGAAAGAAAAAACCAAATGATGAACTGAAAGGAAATGATACAGAATTATATCAGATGATCCCAACGTTTTCATTGTACGAAAGTATCCCCGCATTGATTATTAGGAAATCTTATGCATCTGGCAGTCGACAATAGATTATGATTTTCAGTAAATAATTATAAGCGTTCTTTTGTTTCTTATGCAAATCCGCGATCAGCTAACAAGTGCAAGATCAATATTAACGAATTTTCATAATGTGCGGGCACGTTGTCATTTATATTTTTATTTGAACGCGATAAATTTCTCAAGGTGTCGTTGATCGTTTTTATAAAGCTTCAAAATAATAATAGTGTTTTCCAATAAGTATGTATATAGGTCAAAATATAAAGCATAATAGCATATTTGTGGTGTAAAGTAGCAAATATTTAAGTTTCGAAAGAGATTTATGTCTTATTTTGTAATTTTTTTAAACAAGTCTTCGTGGGTAAACCTTGGATAACAACCCATATTTTAGCTAAAATTTTTGAATGAAAAGCTTAAAGTATTTTAATGTACGGTCAAGTACTCGATGGATATATTATTGAATTCGATAATTTTATTTGTTTAGCTTAAGTTTCAACTGAAATTCGAGGCTTAAGATATTTTAATGCACGGTTAGTAAGAAAAATTTACTATATTCAGAAATTGTCATGCTCTGTTATAATGTTTTTGGCGAGAAGTCAGTCGGTAGGAACCGCATAGTCACTATTTCTTAATGAAAGTCAAAAAAAAAAAAAAATTGAAAAACTTGAGAACATCAAAACAACCAAACGATGCGTAAGAAAACAATCGAACGCTCAAAATTTTTGTAATCGTGTTTAGATATTTTAATGTTTTTTTTTAAATAACTTAAAAACGTAAGTCACTATTTGAAGACGTCTAATATGCTAGAAAACCAGTCATTTAAGCTCTCAGCTGTAAAAGGAAAAACAATAATTTACATTTAATATTTTCCTTCCTAATCATTTTATAATTCCGATTTGGATATGAACTCTTCTAACAGAACCATGGTTTGATAGAATTGATAATTTTTTTGAGCATTTAAAATTACAAAAAAAAACCCGCAAACAAACAAATCCTAAAAATTTTTTTTGATCTAAAGTTAATTTGGCTTCCGAAGCGAAAAGCAAATGAAAATACTTAACAAATTGCCTTTAATCTTATTTTTTTATTGTATATTTTATGCCTCTAAATCGGTGAAATGAATAAAACTATGTATTGCTAACCTTAACAACGACTTTCCTTCCCAGTGGTTCTTCTTTTCAGCCGGAAATGAGGTGCAGGGTAGGTATGCCGTCGCGAGGGTAGGGTTTGAGAAAATCCGCTGAGGTCGGTTTTGCGTCGCGCGCGGTACGCGGTACCTTTGTTGTTTTGCCGTTTTTAGCGTAGCGTTCGTCGGGTTAAGTTAGCGTAGCATATTTTTCGGTACCGCGTCGGAAATTCGGGAAAAGCGAAGTAAAAATTAGATTTTTGTCCTTGACTGAGTAAATGAAGAAATACGGAGTAACGTAGAATAGGTTTCCTCTCCGTATGGTTTTGTTTTGTGACGCGTTTGAAAACGGGCATGTATTGGTGGCTGAATATTGTAAATGAGCGTAACCCATTCGGAGACCCGCGACCGAAATCCTCTCGGATCTAGCTGGCCGACAAGCAGCCACCGCGTGAATGGGTTACGGTGCACGGATTGGTTGACCGGTTGATACCATCCGTTGGCACTACTCAGACTTAACGTCTAGAACCGATGAGAGGTCGGTTCCACGTTCGCACGTAGACTGAAAATCATTACATACTTTTCCATGTCAAATATTCTAATATTCTCAATTAAGACGGTTTCAACAATTAAGGCGCAAGTCCAGTATATTGCAATATTTCATCATTGGTCCCTGACTTTTATAAAATATAGGTGAACGTTGATATAAATAAATCTCCTTAAATTATACTTTTTGTTTCTAAAGATTTCCACCCAAACCTTATCCTTTATACATCAATGCGCGTGATAGGTATGATACAAGGTCAAAGTATAAGATCCGCTGAGTGGTTGGATCTGGACTATCACAATATTCACAATTTCGGACCGTCTTTGTACATGCACTACCTGTTGCATTATTTTTACAATGTCTGCCTGAACAATATGTCGCGATTTCCCTTCAATTGAAATATTAACCTATATTCAATGAAACTATATCTACGTTAACTTTCCAATGTACTTGATTTTTCCTCTTTTGTCAATTAGATCGGGCCATTAGACGACAAATAACTTCGTGAAATGCTTCGGGACTTTTCCGCTCAACGACAAGCCTTTAACACGGCAAAAACTCTCCACAAATACGATCCAGCGTGATGGTGTGATCCTTAGCGTGCTCATTAAATACGCCACAATGCAAACAGGTACACACATCCCCGGTCCGTTACATAGAACCAGTTCAGGCTCAAGACGAAATACCTACGGAATGCAAGTTAACAAGCGATAATCGTAGTAAACACTGAAGAGATGTACCTTTGCTGCATTTCCGGACTGCGAAACACTTCCAAAAACGAATAGGAATCAATTCCAGAAGATTCCACTTGATCAACACGAGCGCGACTTGAAGTGTCAGAGCGGGCAGTTGTTGAATGGCGACCACTACTCCCACACTCTGCTACCATGTGGCTGTCAATTCACTTTGACATCCCACGACTAAATTGACGTGGGATGTGAAACCGTCACAACCAACATGAGATGACAAGCCACATGGCAGCAAAGTGTATTGGTAGTGTTCACCGCGTCGTCTAATGATTCATTACATAGCAACAATACTCAATAACTTGAATCTCTATTGGAAACGATGAATAACTAAACACGTGAAGCGTAAACTTGGTTTATCTTTTCTCATGTTAGACTGTGTTAAGTTAACAAAAGAAAATGTTCCTTATCGTCAGATCGCTTCTTTCAAAATTTGTGTACAAGCAGAATATAGCGCTTTGCTGAATCAAAATTACATTGCAATCCTCCCAGAAGGCGAAATTTTCTGAGAACTTCGCATCGAAAAATGAACGCATAACAGACACTAAAACTTTAAATAATATTAACTTATATTATAAAATGTAAGAGGCTTGCGGACCAAATTACACCTTAACGTTTCATACAGTGGCGGCTAGCGCATATGTGCTGCTGAGCTGCAGAACTCACCAAAATTCGACAAAAATCCTGCATACGAATTTCAATAAATTAATGGCAACTATATTCTCAAGATCAACTACATTTTTATTATAAATTCTCAAAAAATAATTGACTGGCACTAAAAGGGTTAAAAACATCTGCATCTGCAGAACGATTGGCTTCTGCATCAATGCAGAACGATTGGCTTCTTCTCGTCAAAATCCTCTATTGTAGTTCTGCGCACCGATAAGCGAATCCTCTGCCCCTGTCGCATATGTTTGAGTCATTTCGTTCCGCTTTGCATGCAGAACTTTTCCCGACCAGATGATGTCCATTCGAATTTAATACTAGGCTTTTTTTTTATGGAAGGGAAGTGAAGGCATTTACGCCCGCCGAGTCTGGCAGTGTGGGACTCCCATGGAGGATACCCTTGGACTACTCACTAAACACCTCCCCTGTCAATCTGAGAACCTAGCCTGGAACCGTTTGACACATTACTTCGGGCCAAGTCTCGTTTTGTTACGCCGTGGGGCGCCTTCAAGCTGGGGAGTCCCTTTCCTAGCGGGAGGGGAGAGGGGAAGAGGAAATGCCAGAAGAGCGATCCCCAGCCCCAGCGCCCCCGGCTGCTGTGATTCCCTTTTATATTTTAGGACTGCCCGAGCATAATGTGCCACCTGGTTCCATTTGTCAACCGGTTCGAGCATCACCGCAACTATATTATCCGGGGTGAGCTCTTCCGTCTCCCTGTAGAGTTCCCTTCGCAGCCTGACCCATTTTGTACACGCAAAAAATGTGTGGCAGGCATTGTCCTCCTCTCCTGGGCAAAACCGACAATCGGGAGACCGTGACTTACCGATCCTGTGCAGGTAAGACTGAAAACACCCGTGCTCGCTCAAAAGCTGGGTCAGATACAAGTCAGTCTCACCATGCCTTCGATTAAGCCACGGTCTCACATCCGGGATGAGGCGCGCAGTCCACCTTCCCTTCACGCGATTCCCCCAAGACTGCTGCCAATCGTTGAGCGAGCGTTGTCTCTCCTCGCGGACAACCATCTCCCTCGCATCCTCGTTTCGGCGCAGGTAAATAACGCGGCGCTCTCTAGCAAGGAGGGCGACAGGTATCACGCCTGCAATCACTCTCACCGCCGAGTCGGAGACTGTTGGATACGAAGATGCAATTCTCAGTGCTCCTCTTCTCTGTACCTGGGCCAATCGTTTTCGGTACACCTCCTTGCTGAGAGCGTCGCCCCATACCTCTGCTCCGTACAGTAGTACTGACCCTACAGCACTCATCAAAAGTCGTCTTCTTGATGGGCTGGGTCCCCAACGTTGGCCATAAGTCGACTCAGGGCCGATATTCCCGAAACAGCCTTCTCAGCCGTTGCCCTGATTTGCTCAGAGAAACTCATCTTCGAGTCGATCAGTAGCCCCAGGTACTTCACCGCTGGCTTCGATTCGATCTGTATATCTCCAATACTGATCATCCTTACTCTAGGGATTCTCTTTTTTGTCAAGATGACCACTTCGGTTTTCTCCAGTGCTAGACTGAGCCCGCGAGTAGTCATCCAGTCCCTAACTCGGCGCATTAGCATACCTAGCCTAAGTTGCGCTTGTTCAACGATGCGTCCGGCGACCAGAGCCGCAACATTATCCGCATAGCCGACCAAGCGCGACTCATCTGGTATCTCAAGTCTCAGTAGCCCGTCGCAAGACACGTTCCACAGGTCCGGACCAAGGATAGATCCCTGGGCAACACCCGATGTAATTTCCATCCTTCGTTAGCCCTGTGTCGTGTCGTAGAACAGGCGTCGGTCCTTAAGGTAGTTCCTCAAAAGCCGCATTAGATATTCTGGAACTTGAAAAGAGTTTTCCAGCGTGTCCAGAATATCCACCCATCTAGCGGAGTTGAAGGCATTCCTGACGTCGAGTGTCACCAACAGGACGATCCGTCGCTTGGTGCGACTATATGCCTCTGTCTTTTGGACCGCGTTCACCACCTCGGGAATCGCATCAATGGTAGAACGTCCTGCTCTAAAGCCGTACTGCCGAGGAGATAGGTCCCCAATAGCACGAATCGCGTCAGCGGGTCTTCCCTTGATGAGTTTCTCTAGCACTTTCCCAGCCGTGTCTAGCATGCATAACGGGCGGTATGCAGACGGCAATTCGGGATTTCCCTTCCGCTTGCTGATCAGCACGAGCCTCGCCACCTTCCATCGTACCGGGAAAACCCCGTCCCGTGGGCAAGCGTTGAATGTGCTGAGCAGCAAGTCAGGACAATGGTGATAGACGAGCCGCAACACTTCAGCTGGAACACCATCTGGACCTGGAGCCTTCCTCACTTTCAAGGAGAGGACTGCCTCCTCCAGTTCCAGCTGTGTGAAGAGTCGGCGCTCTTCAGCTGTTTCACCATGGACAGCGTCAACACGGACGGGATGGGCGGGGAAGAGTCCCCGCACTATCGCGTCCATCTTTTCCGCGTCATGTATGCAACGCTTCCGCAGGGCACCAAGTTTCCCCATGACCAGCTTGTAGCCAAGGCCCCACGGATCCTTGTTCACATTGTCCACTAGGTCTTGCCAGCAGCGAGCCTTGCTACCGTTGATCAGCTTGCGAAGGCAATTCCTGGCCGACTTATCCGCTGCCACCTGCTCGCATGCCTCGTCACGGTTCCGCGCCCATTGAGCCTCACGTTGAAGCTTGTGACACTCCCTCCGCTTTTCCTCGTGCCGGGGTCTTCAACGGGGCATAGAAGCGCAGCAAGCAGTCGTGATTATGCTCATAGTAGAGTTCACCACGTCTTGAGCTGCCAGTTCTTCCGTCCCCTCCGAAGCTCCCTGCAGCGGCTCACCTGCTGTGAGCACCTTGACGAACCTCTCGACGTCCATTCTTCAAATGTTCCATCCAGTTGTAGAAGGCCGAGAGCACGGACGTCGGGAGATAGCAACACTTATCTCAAGCAGAATGCACTGGTGATCACTGGCTGAGTAGTCCTCTAATACTTTCCAGTTGTGTATCCTCCGTACTAAGGACTCCGAGGCGAATGTCACGTCCGGTATGGTTCCCTCACAGCCAATACGGCGGAAAGTAAGCGTATTTCCGGAGTTTAGTACGACGAGGGCCGTCCTGGCCACCATTTCCAGGATTCGTTTTCCCCGCGGATCCGTCTGAGGCATGCCCCATCCGATTGCTTTAGCATTGAAGTCGCCCCCAACGAGCACTTTACCCTCTGCGTTCGAGACAGCGCCCTCCAAAGCATTAAGCTTGGCTTGGAAAGATGATATCGACTCGTTAGGCGTTAGGTACACACTAAAGAAGGTGATCCCTGAGCACCGAGCCCACACGAAACCGTCCCCCCGTCCACAACTCTCCGCTTGAAAGTCACTGTTCCGAACCCAGATAGCGGCAGTACCAGTTTCATCAGAGTACCATAATGCAAGACTTTTATTATGGTGCTGCTCACTCAGCAGCAAGAAGTCGGCTTTCATGTCCCTCGCAAACTGCTCAAGCAGATTTTGGGCGGTTGAACCGCGGTGTAGGTTTAGCTGCAGGATGCGGGTCATCGAAGCTCTGATTTTGCCTTAGCTAGGGCTTCCTGGAACACCCGGCATTTTCCTGATCCCAAGACGTGTCCAAAATCAGGTTTTGGATCAGCATCCTTGCAAAGGATACAGTGTGCCTCCTTCGTACAGGCTTACGGATAATTTATTTGATGCCATTTCAATTTTAGCGGATCATCAAACTCTCATTGTCACATGGATTTTCGGGTTTTAGCGGATCATCTGATTTTTATGTAAACAATTTTTACGTTTTATAATTTGTAAATAATGTTCCATTTTATATATTAGTTGAGCTTATAAAACCTTGTATTTAAATAATCCTGTGTAGTGACCCGATGTTGGTAGGTTTTGTAGTGAAAGTCATATACACACATGTATATCACGCACAGTTCGGAAAATTTTTCCTATTTATTTGAGTCTATAGGGTGCTTGCAAAGCTCTTAAATGTTGGTTCGATTTTAATTTTAACATGACGGAATTAATTTTTTTAACTAATAAAGGAAAATAATTTTTGAAGGATATAACTCTCTAGAATTATTTCTAAATTGTTGCAATCATTGTCATTCAATTTTAATTATAGCTGCCGTTTTTTGCAATAATGGGAAACTGCAATTTTCATTGTCGTTTCTAGTTCATTGAAAATGCCTTTAAAGCATCCTGTGTTTGATAGAAAATTGATTTTAGGTTTTATGAAAATATTGAAAAATCTCTTCATTATTCTCGATTATTCGATTGAGATTCGAGTGCGAAGTTTTGATTTCAATTGAAAGTGAACTGATTCCAAGTGAAAGTGAAGTGTCTTAAGTGGAAGTGATTATCAATTGAATTGATAAGGCAGATACTTGGTGAAAATCTATATCTGTAAACAAAATAAGAGAAAAAACATACACAACAATTTTCCGATTTTCACTTTAAATAATTTATTATAAATATATCAGTTGTTTCGATCACTACCGTGTCTTCATCAGATATTCTACTATAATTAATTCTTCTTCTTAACCAACAAAAAAATTACAGTATAAAAACTATACAAATACAATATATTTATAATAAAAAATTTAATACATCTACGTATGTTGCTTATTCGCCAATGTAACATCCCCTATTCAAACGTTATAGAAATAAGCTTAGGAACGGAGAGCTATTAAATTCAAGTTGATTTTTAAATATAACATTTTTTATAATTCTACAAAATGGATGTTGTTTTTAACTTTATCCACACGAAAAAGTTTGCCGCATACACATTTGTGGAAAAAGTGGACATCAAAAATCAAGGTTGGCCTCTACCAACCATTGTAATCGAGGCAAGTGGCAGCAGCCGTGGCAAACAGTATAAACGGCAATTCAATGTAGAAATTTATTCGAGGAATAATTGGATTTGCGGATGTAACAAAACCAACGCTCTATTTTGCTTTCAACCGTCATGAAAATTCCCGAGCCCACCTCTACAGTTAAAAGGAGCTCAACATATTGGGAACTGTGAACATACAGGCTCAACTTGATTCAGCTTATTGGCGAAATATACAAAAACAAAATGAAGACGTTTCACGAAACCGGTATGTTTTGTCTAAAATTATTATATAAACCGGATAAAATTTTGTGGAGCATTTGGATTAGCTCTCCGCGGCTATGAAGAACCCGAAAATCCATGTGATAATGAGAGTTTGATAATGCGTTGGGAGATCATTTGAAAAATGCAACAATTTTCAAAGGTACTTCTAAAACAACACAGAATGACCTAATAAAAAATATCAGCTGAAATCAAAGAGGCCCCATATCTTGCCATTTCGGCTGATGAAATATCTGATGTATCCGGGAAGTCCCAGCTTGTGACGACATTTCACTACATTAAAAATGGAAGTCCTGTAGAGCGTTTTAGGCGCTATTTATATCCTCCAAAACTGGACGCTGTGACTCTCAGAAATAACTGCTGAATATCTTAGATGTGATAATAATTAATTCAGAAGAAAAGCTAATAGCACAAAGCTACGATGGAGCAGCTGTTATGAGTGGACAAAGAACTGGAGTTCAAGCACTTATGAAAATGAAATATAAATTTGCGCATTTTAGGCACTGCTATACTCATCAGTTAAATTTAATAATGTAAAATGCTGCATCTTCAAATTCGCAAGAACGAGTTTTTTTGGAAATTTGCAAGAAGTTCCCAGATTTTTTAGCACTATTAATATTGTATTTGAGCATAGAAAAAGCTGATAAAATGTATGGAGATAATTGAAGAGGAGTTTGCTGACGCTACCATTTGTAGTGTGGCCTCTGGAATTCGCCGTGTGCTAAATGCTTCTGTATTTATTTTATGGCTAACGTTCTAACAAGTCGACTCCTTACAGCTTAAAGCAAACATTGTTTCGTTTGAGGAAACCATTCAAAAAATCCGAAACAAAACAAACAATATTATAGATGAAGCATCCAACAAAAATGATGTTTCAATACAGCAAACTAAGCGTCCTGCTCGGAATACTCCAGAATGTCATCGCCGCTCTGCTTTGGAAGCTTGTGACGTTGTATTAAATGAAAGATAGATTTGCATTTGATGGGCACCTCATTGCTGCTTCATTTTTTTATTCAAATCGATTTCGAGAGTATGAATTCAATTTTCCAGACTCGCAATTAAATTTAACATGCGCTGCTTATCTTAATTTAGATAAAGAACCATTGAAAACTGAGTTGTCAATAATTTACTCAAGGAGTGACTGTGAGGAAATAACAAGCGCTCAGGTTTTATTAAAGTTCATTTTGGGTAATAACTTACGAGAACCCTTGAGAAAAACTAAGAAGCTGTTAGAATTTCTGGTGACAATACCGAGACCACTACTGAAGTAGAAAGAAGCTTCTTAACTCTCAAACGTATCAAGACATTACTTAGAAATACTTTGTCCGAAGAACGTTTGACAGCTTTAGCAATAATTTCCATTAAAAAAAAAATGATTTCTGAGATAGGAGATTTCAATGAAAAAGTGATTGATAAGTTTGCCACTGCCAAAAATCGTCGACTTGAATTCATTTTCAAGCGAATATAAAACTTCTCGGGGCTAGAGCAGGTTAAATAATGGATTTAATTTGTAATTTGCAAATTATGATTTCAATTAAAAATAATACCGTGCTGATTACTTGTAAAATAATAAAAATATATCTAATAAGTAAACACATTATATATCGTTCTTCATACTAATACATAAATATAATTGATGGATTTAATTTGTAATTTGAAGTGAAAATTCAGATTTTAATTGAATATAATATCGTTGTAATAACTTATGACATCATAAAAATATATCGAATAAGTAAACACACAAATAAATGACATTATAAATGATACATAAATATAACTGCTGATTACGCAATTTTTGAGCTCTGGTACAAAACGAAGTGGAATTTTTATTTTTTACAAACATATTGAAAGTTTAAATTAGCATGCAGCATTTATAGTCATTTTATGAACCATACAAAATACTTGCTACCTCGGTGAAAACAAAATTTTAGCCTGGCATCACTAGTAAGTTACAGTTTTATAATTTAATTTTTGAGCTATATTATGAGTAATACGATGTTTTACAAAATGTAAGACATCATACAAATAGATTTGCATCTTCTACTTTCATTTTATTATCATCACAAAAAAATAAAATTTAATTCAATTAAAGCTTCAGCTGCAGAACTCCTACCTTTTTTTCTCACGGGCCGCCACTAGTTTCATACATTCTTGCAAATGATAATACTATTTGCTTAACTGAGACTTGGTGGAGAAGTGATATACAAAGCTCGGAATTGTTCCCAAATCACATTGTCAATCGTAGGGACCATGATTTTAATCTGACAAAGAAATCTGATGGTGGTGGAGTACTGATTGCTGTTGCTAAAGATTTTCATCCCCCAGACTTAACCGAGCACGTACTTGTCAAAATCAATACTCTTTCCGCACCTCTGTTCATATTCTGCATATCTTCCCTGTAACTCTTCTTTTGACTTTTATGATTCATTATTCGCTTCCGTGGAATGGGACTTAACATCATCTATTGATATCTTGTCTTCTGATCGACAGTCTGTATCACTATGGAATTTTCTTTCCCAATCTTCCCCTAACCAATTAAATTACTTTCTAAATATAAACAATCGGATGCTAGATCTTGTGATGTCGAACATTGACACTGGGCATATTCATGTAGCTGCTGCACCTCACCCCTACGTATCTCCTGAACCCCATTATCCCCCTCTGTTGTTGAACATCAGCATGAGCTTTCCAAAAACACTTAAATGCCATCAGCCGTTCAAGTTCAACTTCAAGAGATTCTATTACAGCGCATTGTCGGAATCTTTGAATTCACTTGATTGGTTCGCGTTTTTTGACTGCCTTGATTGCGAAAAAGCTCTTACAAAATTTTATTCCTACCTCGACTCGCTTATTCGTCAATTTACACCCCTATGTAGGTCCAAACAGAGCACCTTGGCTCAACCGTGACATCTTAGAAGCTCTGAGATTCACCAAAAGTTTAGATTGACCGATGATTCTGACTCTTATAATGAATACTCTAGATCCCGTGCCTCCACGAAATATTAATTAAAAGCTCAAGGAAAAATTAGTTTACGCACATAGAGCAGTCACTTCATTCCAACCAGTCAAAACCATTCTGGTTATATATTAATCATCTAAAGCCCTCCTCACACTTTCCTAGCACCATGTATTGGAATGATAAACAAAATTCGACACAGGAATCCATTTCCAACTTGTTCGTGGACTTCTTTTCCAATATAACTTCCTCTTCAGCATCTGATTCTTCCTATGATTTCCCTCTTCATTTTCTCTGGGTGAAAGTGCTCCTGCAGTTAGCCCTGCAAATATCGAGTCCATAATTAATACTCTTGACACAAGCATTGGTTCTGGACCAGATGGAATTCCAAATGTGCTCGTCAAATCTCTGTCCTCTTCATTAAGTGTTCCTCTGAGTTTTATTTTTAATGCCAGCTTGTCCTCCGGAGTTTTCCTCGCTTCTAGAAGACACCCAACATCTTCCCAATTCATAAATTTGGTCCTCTTTCGTGTGTCTCCAACTGCCGTCCAATCTGACTTCTATCTTGTCTCCCGAAGATCCTAGAACGTTTAGTTCATAATCACATTTATGAACTTATACTCGTATACTCCTCGATATCTCCTGTTCAACATGGCTTTCTTCCAGGTCAGTCAGCGACTACAAATTTACTTGAGTTTACTCACATTGTTGGTGAAGCCCTTGATAAGCACTTTCAGGTTCACGTCGTTTATACTGATTTTGCCAAGGCGTTTGATAAAGTAAATCATAACGTACTGTGTAAAAAGCTAACACAGCATAGTGTTTCTTTGTTTGCTTTCTTGGCTTTCACTCCTTCTATCCACAGACTGGAGTCCCTCAAGAATCCATCCTGGGGCCGCTTTTTTTCCTACTATACATTAACCTCAGATGAATAAGAACTGGATGGGCTAAGCTCATATAAAATGCATGAGAGAGCATGCGACCGGTTTCTGCTCTCTTCCAAGCAATCTGTCTGTCATTTCCTCCCCGTCTGCCTCTTGCTAGTCACTTTCTTGTTCCAAAAGCTGACTAGATACGTACTGTCTGTCAAGTTGACCGATGCAAATTGGGCGCCAAATTGGCCAATTCGCAAGTTTCGTCGCGAATTGTATCCGATATTAAAACTGTGGAAAGTGTTCGCGATCTAAATTCGCTCCAAGGGTTTAAAGATTCGATTGTGGTTTGTGATTCAAGTAACTTTAACGTGTGACACTGTGAAATTACTTTACTATTTCAAAGTGAAATGTGTAGTGCCTTCGTGTAAAAATTATAGTCGAAAAGGATCTGTAGATGCTTCCTTTCACAGATAAGTTAAGTATATGTTAATATTTTGCATGTTTTCCTCATAATGGTGAAGGTTTTTCAAATAGAAAACAAATTTTTAGGATAGCATGAAAATTTGTTTACATTGAGCAGCAGCCATGTTTACTTGTGCAATGTGGCTCTCTCTAACGTTGTAAACAAGAGCGTAGCAGTAGGAAAAGTGGTCGCAGGGGTTGTTGCGACCACATTGTGTCGTGGTTGTCCACTCTAGTATTATTTAATAACTTAATGACATTAACAACTTGCCCTCTTTAATAGATGCTCCATGTCTTCTCCAGCTGATGATCTTAAAGTTTTTAAAGTGATTGGATGTATTGATGTTTGCATTTCCCTCCAAAATGACCTGACCGTCCTATGCAACTGGAGTGAATCATAAAATGACTTTCTCTTTAAAACCGAACCCAATGTCATTTCCATATACATAGCCTACACAATGAGCTGCTATCTGTAGTGTCCAAGTTCAAAGACTTAGGAGTGATCTTAGACCCGCGACTTAAGTTCGAAGATCACATCCTCGACATTATGTCACGTGCTTCTCGGGTTTCCGGATTTGTTCTTCGTCACTCTTGCATCCTTGGAACTATCCTGTCTCCAGTATATCTTTATATAAGAAGTGTTTGGCCTATCCTCGAGTATTGTTCCCATATTTGGACAACGTATTATAATTCCTTAGAGTCACTACTGGAATCTCTACAACGGAAGTTCACCCGAACATTATTCTTTAAATTAAAAGTCCCGTATCAATCTTATGAAGAAAGACTTTCTTTTCTGTACCTCCCATCGTAGACACTTTCTTGATGAACGTCTCCCATATAAGCTTCACCATCATCAGTTGACATCTAATTATCCCTCTAGAAATGAAAGATCTTACCAAATTCCATTTGAAAGAACGGAAACATTTTACAATTCACCACCGTTTGCCAAGAAACCACAATGTTATGGAGTTTGGCCCGTATCCTCCATCTTTAGTAATTTATAAGCATAGACTTAAGAATTTAATTTAAATGCCCAGCCTAGTATACATATTATGTTGTACTTTTCTATTTATATTGTTTGAACCAATCTTGTAATTGGACTTTAGTCTGTAAGTTGGTCGAAATAAATAAATAAGCAAGATGAAAAATAAATGTTGTATTTCTATGTGTCATGGCAATAACAATTGAATAGCACCGGCCACGGAAGAAATCGAGAAGAGTCAGTCGCATCCGAACCATAAACGGAGTCATTGTACTTTGAACATAATAAATTGATTATTAACAAACGGTGTGCGTTAGTTTATTGTTTTCCCTCAACAATTATCCTATTCCCAAGGTCCACTGCTGACAAAATCCAAGGATGGCTTAGTGCGGATCACAAGTGAAAATTCGAATCATGCGGAAACAAAATTAAGTCCTTCATCGACCCCGGCAGCAAAAGAACATTCAACGAACGATCACAATGTCGATGAGAGGCGCGAAGCAGTGTTTATTTATTTATTTATTTATTTATTTATTTAAATTCCATTTAACAGATCAAAATTATCCAATTACAAAATGGAACAAAACAAACAGAAAAGAAGATTAATGAAAATTAGAATAAAGTGTTAAAGTTAATATAAAAAAGAAATTCAATGGTACTAACAACAATAAATATGCGTGTAAAATTAAATTAAAGCACACAAAAAAAGAAAATAAAGTCTAATATTTACTCCAGTTGAGCTTTAAGAATCAGGCTTCTTAACCTCAATTTAAAAACTAGGTATGAGTCGGAAAAAGGAGCAAGCTCAAGCTTACCATGATTCCTTACCATTCGTATAATGGGAGAATGAAAATTTAAATTTGTACGGGCATAGGGTGGTACGAGAAAATTGTTTGCCCGAGAAGAACGCGATGATTGACGAAGATGTAAGTCTGCAAACAATGTTAATGAAATTTGATTGTGGCAGAGTTGATACAGAAAACACTGATCTAGATACATGCGACGGGATGACAGAGTAGGCAAACGTAGGAAGGATAAACGGCAGTCATAGGGTTGATATGGGATTTTGAATTTGTAAAACAAGACACGAGTAAATTTACGCTGGACATTCTCTAACGAGTCAATGAGGTAGGAGTGTCGGGGAGACCAAACTACAGAGCAATATTCGAGGATAGGACGGGCAAGACAGATAAACAAGCGGACAGGAGTAGATATATTGTTAAATTTATGAGCATGCCTGAAAATAAGTCCCAATATTTTCGAGGCCCTAGTAGTCGCGATTAGAACGTGTGCATCAAAATTGAGCTTAGGATCAAAAGTAACGCCAAGGTCCTTAGCAGAGCTCACAGCAGCGAGTGGGACTTCATTCAACATATAGGTGAAAGTCAGCGGAGAACGATTTAGATTAAAAGTCATTTTATAGCATTTGGCAACATGAAGACAGAGGTAGTTAGACGAACACCAGTTACTTAGTGCAATCAGGTCCATCTGAAGATATTGAAATCTTGTACAGACCTGATAGCTCGAAAGACTTTAAAATCATCGGCATAAAGTAGGCACTTGGAAGCGATAACCGAAGGAAGATCATTTATAAACAATAGGAATAGGAGGGGACCTAAAATGGAACCTTGAGGAACACCAGAGGACGGATAGAATGGAATAGAGGTAGTTCCACAGTAACTAACACAACATATACGAGAAGACAAGTAGGAGTCCATCAATGATAACAGAGGGCCGACAACCCCAAAAGTTTTCAGTTTATAACAGAGAAGTTGATGGTTGACCGTGTCAAATGCCTTTGAGAAGTCAGTGAAGATTACATCAACCTGCAATCGATGGTCTAGGGCCTTAGCAATGAAATCGGTGAATTCAATTAAATTTGAGGTCGTAGAGCGACCTTTGAGAAACCCATGTTGTTCCTTCGCCATGATAGGGGTCAATGAAACTGAAAGCCGGTTATGTACCAGACGCTCGAGTAATTTTGGGAAACAGGAAATTAAGGAAATAGGACGATAATTGGACACAGAAGAAGGATCACCACTTTTAAGAATAGGAACAACGTTTGCTCTTTTCCAATAAGTAGGGAAAATACCAGTCTTTAGACTGAGGTTGAAGAGAAATGCCAGAGGGATACAAAGTGAAGACGCTAATGACTTGACAAAAATATTCGGCAAGCCGTCAGGACCAGGTGATATATTAAGATTAAGTGAATTAATGAGGGATTCAACTTCGATATGGTCAGTGAAAAGTGAAGAAATGTCAATGGAGTGAAGTACGCGTGTATTTACTGGATCGGAGACATGAGAAGAAGGAATAAAAGTTGACGAGAAGAACCGGAGAACAAGTTGGAAATATCCTGTGGAGAAGAGCTAACTATATTATTCCAGCGGACTGAAGGAGGGACAGAAGAGGAGGACTTAAAGGATCTAATGAATGACCAGAATGGTTTCGCATTATTCGCCATGAGGGAACTCTCCAAGTTACTGAAGTAGTTTTTCATTGCAGTCTTTAGTTCTTTCTTTTTGCTACAAGACGTAGATCACAAAAGCGGGCTCTGGATTTTTCAGTAGCACAACGCTTGAAACGGCGGTGTGCCTTACTTTTAGCATTCAAGGCACTTAGTACTTGCTTGGTTAGCCATGGTTTCTGCTTTACTTTGCGAAGAGCTTGTAAAGGTGTTTAATCAACTCAAAGTGGTAATTATAAAACTTATTCAGAGCTTCCTCACGCTCCAAATTATCAAAAAACTCCTGCCAGTCAATCAAGCTCAGCTCGGAGGCTAAAGCTTCGTAGTTTGCTTTGAAGAAGTTGAATTTTGGCGAAGAAGCAAAAGTACGACTTGACAAAGGCGTAATGGAGAAATCGAGCGATAATGGCGGATGATGACTATCAACACTCACTAGAGGATTTAATGCAGTGGAAACAGATAGACAGCTAAGGGGAAAGTTAGAAAGAACAAGGACAAGTACCCGACCATTAGCAATAGGGATATTATTGAATTGCGATAGTGAACAGAGTGATAGAAACGAGGAGAGGGATAAAGAAGATGCATCGGTAGATGAAACAGAGAAAGGAAGGTTCTTCGTCCATTGCACTGTTCTCAAATTAAAATCACCGCATATTAGAATTAAAGATTGCGGATGATGCAATAAGACATAAGAGGAAAACTCGTCAAAGAATGTCTCATACACATACAAAGGAGAGTTACTAGGTATGTAGACAGAGGAAACTAATAAAGATGTTTTGTTAAGAAGGAAGATCTTGACAATCACACAATCCATAACACGGGATAAGCAAAAATCAGCACAAAGGGAGCTACGCACTGTATTACTAACAGCTACAAGAACACCACCTCCATCTACTTTATTTGCAGAGGCCAAGTCCCGATCACAACGGTACATATCAAAATCAAGGGATATTTCCGAGTTTAAGATGTTACTATTTAACCAGGTTTCCGTAAGACATATAAATACATCTTCGCTGAGTTGTAACGATAAAAAGAGCTTATCAAGCTTGGTCCTTAACCCTCTTACATTTTGGTAATTTACTGAAATATTTGAAGCTAAGCTACAGTCATGAATCTTATACTAGTTTGTAGGTTGCGGTCTACCCGGTGCACGAAAGGACTTCCTTCTTCTTGAGCTGAATGGTTTAATAAGTACTCCAGGCGGCGAAGCTTCAGGATTCAAAATAGTATCACAATTTGAGGGCACTGTAAGCTTGAAAGAAGCTACCACTCTGTCCTGCAGATTGTCCTTAGTTAATTTTTAGCAACTAATAACTATAACAGCTGGCCCAAATTTTTTACAAACGTAGTTTTTTAGGTATTCCACAGTTGTATGGTAGCTTAGGCGCGAAATAATAATCTCCTTTGGAGGGGATACGATGTCAAGTGTTGAGACTTCGTCATCCAAAATCAGAGTAGCCACAGCCGAGGTGTCAACACCAGATGAGGGCGGAAGACTAGGCGATTGATTATTTTTGATTTTAGGGAGTATTATTTAATAATACTAGTATTATTTAATAGCTTAATGACATTAACGACTTGCCCTCTTTAATAGATGCTCCATGTCTTCTCTATGCTGATGATCTTAAAGTTTTTAAAGTGATTAGATGTATTGATGATTGCATTTCCCTCCAAAATGACCTGACCATCCAATGCAACTGGAGTGAATCAAATTTTCTTTCCCTTAATGTGCAAAAATGTCATAAAATGACTTTCTCTTTAAAACCGAACCCAATCTCATTTCCATATAGCCTACATAATGAGCCGCTATCTGTAGTGTCCAAGTTTAAAGACTTAGGTGTGATGTTAGACCCACGACTCAAGTTCGAAGATCACATCCTCGACATTATGTCACGTGCTTCTCGGGTTTCCGGATTTGTTCTTCGTCACTCTTGCATCCTTGGAACTATCCTGTCTCCAGTACATCTTTATATAAGAAGTGTTTGGCCTATCCTCGAGTATTGTTCCCAAATTTGGACACCGCATTATAATTCCTTAGAGTCACTACTGGAATCTCTACAACGGAAGTTCACCCAAATATTATTCTTTAAATTAAAAGTCCCGTATCAAGCTTATGAAGAAAGACTTTTTTTTCTATACCTAGCATTGTAGACACTTTCTTGATGAACGTCTCCCATATAAGCTTCACCATCATCAGTTGACATCTAATTATCCCTCTAGAAATGAAGGATCTTACCAAATTCCATTTGCAAGAACGGAAACATTTTACAATTCACCACCGTTTGCCAAGAAACCACAATGTTATGGAGTTTGGCCCGTATCCTCCATCTTTAGTAATTTATAAGCATAGACTTAAGAATTTAATTTTAAATACCCAGCCTAGTATATATATTATGTTGTACATTTCTATTTATATTGTTTAAACCAATTTTGTAATTGGACTTTAGTCTGTAAGTTGGTCGAAATAAATAAATAAGCAAGATGAAAAATAAATGTTGTATTTCTATGTGTCATGGCAATACCAATTGAATAGCACCAGCCACGGAAAAAATCGAGAAGAGTCAGTCGCATCCGAACCATAAACGGAGTCATTGTACTTTGAACATAATAAATTGATTATCAACAAACGGTGCGCATTAGTTTATTATTTTCCCTCTACAATTATCCTGTTCCCAGGGTCCACCGCTGACAAAATCAGAAGTGAGATCCAAGGATGGTTTAGTGTGGATCACAAGTGAAAATTCGAATAATGCGGAAACAAAATTAAGTCCTTCATCGACCCCGGCAGCGAAAGAACATTCAACGAACGATCACAATGTCGATGAGAGGCGCGATGCAGTGTTCACCGATCATCCTACGAGGATTTGGATGAGCTTGAGTAACGTGGCCGAAATTCAGTAGGATGTTAAAAATCTAAATGCGAAGAATCTTTCGGTGGATGACGACTTGATCTCGGAGCCACTTTCATTGGGGTCAGATCTACTCTAAACATCAGGCAAACGACTGATCATTGAACTGAGAGCTTGTCGATTGGAAAACGCTCCAACTTTTAGCCAAAACTATCCGTCAAAGAAAAAGACCATCAGCTCATCAGTGAGAGTATAGAATGCTTCTCTGAATCGCTTGCTCAGTTAGGTCAATGCTACTCGGTAACGATGATGATAAGGTTAACGACCTTAAAACCTGTCCGACGCCAGTTATACCATATACCTTTCCGCGTACCGCGTTCAAGAAAGAGTAAATGAACTGCTCGAAAACGATATCATACGGCCGTCATCATCAGAAAATTCGTCACCAATTGTCCTCGTTCGCAAACAAAATGGTGTTGATTTCCGTGAGCTCAATGCTATCACTGAAAAGCGTCCGTTTCTCATGCCAACTATTGAGGAGCAGATATCATCGATCGCTGGTAATTTATTTTACACAGCTCTCGATTTAATGTCCGGCTATTATCAAATACCAATCGCAGAAATGTGCAGGAAATACACTGCATTTGTCATGCGTGCAGGCCAATACAAATTCAACCGGATGCTTTTCGGCCTGTGCAATGCACCGAGTTATTTTCATGAAGTCATTACCAAGTTGGTACGACAAATGGGAAATCGAGCAGTTAGCTACGTAGATGAAGTAATTCTGCCCAGCAAAACCATCGCCGAGAGTTTAATTAAACTCTGTGAATTCCTGGGTATACTTCGAGATGCCGGTATGATGCTTCGGCCCTCTAAGCGTAAGTTTTAGTCTAAACAAATCACGTTTTTGGGTCATCGAGTCAATGAAGGCGGAATAAAACCAGGAGCTGAAAAGACTAATGCAATTTGGGAGTTTCCGGAACCAAGCAACGTTACATAAGTTCGAAGATTTCTGAGATTCAGTGGATTTTTCCACAAATTCATTCGCGATTATTCTCTAATATAGAGGCCGCTTACTTTTGTTGAAGCAGATGGACAATTCACAATTTTGTTGGTTGACCAAACAACGAGACGCATTCGAAAAATTGAAATCAGCACTTTGCTGCGCTCCAGTGCTCAGTGCATACGATTCGACGAAGGAACATCAAGTTCACACTGACGCGAGCACACTGGGTCTTGCCGGAATCCTCATGCAACGAGACGATGGTGACAATTTTAGACCAGTTTCCTACTACAGCCGCCAGTGTAGTGAACCCGAAAGCAGATACCATAGTCATGACCTTAAAGTTTTGGCTACCGTCGAGTCGTTAGAAAGATTCCGTATTCATTTGCTCGGTAAGCATTTTGTGATAATTACCGATTGCACCACAATCAGCACCACAAGAACGTCTAAGCCATTGCTACCGCGTAACGGTCGATGGTTTCTGATGCTACAGGAGTACGATTTCCAAATTATACATCGATTGGCGGAACGCATGAGTCACGTAGATGCTCTAAGCAGGGCTCCAAACGAACCACCGGTTGAGCCAGAAATAGCTTCGGGTAACATAATGCGAATGGAAGAAAACGAAGACTGGCTTGTGCTCCTGCAATGACAAGACGTGAAGTTGACAGAGTTAATTGAAGTTCTGAGAGGCGATATTGAGCCCACTCAATCCAAACAGATCAAGTCAGATTATCAGTTCAAAAACGATCAGTTATATCGCAAGATCGACCAATATCTCAAATTCGTCGTTCCGTCAGCAGTCATGTGGAAAACCATCCACACGTACCACGATGACATGGGCCACTTTGGTCATAAGAAGACCATAAATCGAATTCGACAAGATTTTTGGTTCAACAATCTCCGAAAATACATCAAGTCGTACATCGCAGCATGCTTAGAGTGCTGCTATAATAAAGGAATCGCAGGCAAACCGGAGGGTCAACTCTATTCGGATGAGGTGACACCTATTCCGTTCTGGACGTTACACGTTGATCACCTGGGACCTTTTCCAGGCAGTCGTTGTAGTAATTTGCACATCATTGGAATTTCTGATTCGTTCAGTAAGTACTTAATTTTGAGAGCTGTCAAAACTACGAAATCGAAGCCCATCATCGGCGTACTCAGGGATTTGACGTTGTACTTTGGCCTACCTAAGCGTATAATTAGCGATCGAGGCACTACTTTTACATCACGAAAATTTGCTGGATTCTGCGCGTCGAATGAGATTCTACATATTAAGGTAACCGCCCGAACATCTCAAGCGAATGGCCAAATTGAACGTGCAAATCAGTCCATCTTATCATTTTTAAGAATTGCACCACATGTCATAAGGATTGCGATTTACAATTACGCAATCTTTAGTGGTCTCTGAATTCGCAATGTCACTCTGTGACTCAGTTAAGTCCGATTGACTTGATATTCGATTATCGCCTTCGAGACGTCATCACAAATTGGCTAGTTATGGCTCTAACATTAGATGAAGCGACTGCTGAGACGACGGAATGCCATATGGTTAACCAAAGACGAAGCACCAAACGAAAGAAATGGAGATTGAGTTTCAACGCAAAACACAAGAAACCTTTTATCTACAAGGAAGGAGATGTCATCGTTCTAGAGAACGTACCTGCTGCTACGGGAGAGTCCCACGACTTAGAGCCCAAATAACGTGGGCCCTACATCATTTGGAGAGTTTTACGAAACGGCAGATATCTCGTCGAGGACGTGGGAATCACACGTGCCAACCAAAGGAAATTCTGTTCGGTGTATACAAGCGAAAAGTTGAAAACAGGGATCGTCATGAGTCTCGACCTCGATTTTTACGATGATGCTACGAATTCAGACACGGAGTAATAAACCGAGACTATTCAATATCGGGATGGTCGAGTGTCATGGCAACAAAAATTGAAGGGCACCGGCCACGGAAGAAATCGAGAAGAGTCAGTCGCAGCCAAACCATCAACCGAGTTATTGTATTTTGAACACAATAAATTAATTATTAACAAACAGTGCGTGTTAGTTTATTGCTTTCCCTCTACAATTATTATGTTCCCAAGGTCCACCCCTGACATCTGTTCAGGTCAACATGGTTCAAAATACTTTGCCATCTAATCACATTCGTACCACATTCGTATCATGTAATGATTTTCTACGTCTCGTTCGCTCGAGAGATTTCCCGGAAGAAATCTCAATCGACCTCTCATCGGCTCTAGACGTGAAGTCTTGGAACGTGACAGTGGACTGTACCCATCAGGTCGACAAGTCCGGACACTCTTAAGGCCCATTTAAACGCTTGTCGATTCTCGACAAGATTTCACAATCAGAAGCGTCTAAATGGGATGTGTGCCGATCTTGCATCGCCTTGTAAGCGATTGCGGCTAGTGTCAGTTTTTTGAGACAGATCAAAGGAAACTTGCGGAAAGGGTGTGAGAGGTATTTTTAATGCTTGCGTGTATTTAGTTGCACTTCAGAAGTCGTACTGAACGGTATGGTGTCGTAGGATCGAATAGAACTCGTGCTGAAGTGATATTGTTCGTGTTGTTTGTATCGCAGGATTGTGTAATGGACTAATTGGTCGAATGAAGAAACTTTGGCCTTTCTTGAGACATACCAAAATGAACCCAAAAGATTCAATGCATAAAGACAAAAAAAAAGTGGCAGATGCTTGGTGTCGCCTAAGTAGTGAAGTGAAGAAGACAGTGAAAGAGCTTAAAGTGAAAAAAAGGGATTTTGATGATGTCGTTCCGCAAGTTTTTCAAAAGAAAACAAGACTCCATTCGCTCTGGCGTAGCTAGGTAATGACTTCGTTACTTTATAAATAGACAATAAAATGTACTTTCTCCTTTAAGGCGCTGAGGATGTATACCAGCCAACCTGGTTTGCCTACGATTGGATAGAATCATTCCTCATGCCAGTATACTACCATGCTCAAAAAGTTTCAGGAATTTATTTATAAAATCAAAAATACAATACTATATATCATAAATCTCATTGTCGCCTTCAATGTAGTCCCCATTAGCAGTAATCCACCTATGCCAGCGCTTGAATCAGCTTTCAAAGCACTTCTGGAACTCGGTTTTAGGTACATGCATCAGCTCTGCCTGCGATTTTTGTTTTATGGTTTCGACGCTATCAAATCGCGTTCCCCGAAGCGGTTTTTTCAATCTGTCGAACAAGAAAAAGTTGCACGGAGCCAGATCTGGAGAATTTGGAGGTTGTTGGATGGTATTTGTATTGTTCTTGGCCAAAAATTCACGAATAATTAATGCATTATGAGATGCCGCGTTGTCGTGATGCAGAATCCAAGAGTTGTTTCTCCACTGA